>CM042062.1:29477500-30727500 GCA_023525745.1 Arctium lappa
CATCAAGCATATCATCTAATCGAGGAATTGGATGACGATACTTTACCGTGATATTGTTGATGGCGCGACAATCCACACACATCCTCCATGAGCCGTCCATCTTTGGTACTAACAAGACTGGAACAGCACAAGGACTCATGCGAAACTCGAACCAATCCTTTTGCAAGTAACTCTTTAACTTGTCTTTCCAACTCCTTGGTGTCTTCCGGACTTGTTCTATAGGCTGGTTTGTTTGGGATGGAAGCTCCGGGTACAAAGTCAATTTGGTGTTCAATTCCACGGATTGGTGGCAATCCATCGGGAACTTCTTCCGGAAACAAGTCTTCAAATTCCTGCAAAATTGACATAACATTGCTCGGAATGGTACCGACCAAGTTGTTAGTGGCTAATTGAGCCTCTTTGAACAAAAGAAGCACAAAAAACATTTCAGAATTTAAAGCTTCTTTTATCTCACTTTTTGTTGCCAAAGCACAATATTGACTCTCTTTTTTTTCCATGGGTGTTTTCTTATTCTTTCCTTTTTCTTTTGAGCCTTGTTCATTTTTTTTCTTTTGGCTCATTTATTTTTTTTGCATCATTTTGAAGTTTAACTTGATCTTCAAAAACTTGACTTGGTGACATGGGTACAAGAGTTACGGGTTTGGCTTTGTGTACAAAAGTGTACTTGTTGGTAAAGCCGTCATGCTTTACATGTCGATCATACTGCCATGGCCTCCCAAGCAACATATGACTTGCTTGCATAGGTACAACATCACATAAGACTTCATCTTCATATTTCCTTATGCGAAAAGAAACCAACACTTGTTTTGAAACACGTACCTCACCGCTATCATTAAGCTATTGGAGTTTGTATGCCTTTTGATGCTTCGTAGTAGGTAGACCAAGCTTTTCAACCATAGTTGAACTTGCTACATTTGTACAACTCCCCCCGTGATGAGAACCCATCCAACGACCCGGATGATGAAGATCCATTGAGATGGAAGGTTGGACCAATCACAAGGTCAAAAGCTAAGATGTTCAATGATGCTCTTAACGGTTTGATAAAATCCTGTCGGAAAGAATCAATCATCAATTCATCAAGTAGCCAAGGAAACCTTCGAGTTTTGATCCAAATTGCAGGCCAAGATTAGCCCAAGGCTTGGTAGCCCAAGTTGTGATTATTTCATCTAAATATCACCCAAGTCCAAGAAAATTCGGCCAAGTCTACACATGGCCCATGTTTTAGTCATAAATCATTCATTTCAAGTCCAAATGGACTCAAATCAAAGCCCACTTAAAGAGTACTCCTTTTCCTACATTTAATAAGGATCCAAGCCCAAAATAAAGGTGGAATTTCGTCCATGAATCTGCCCAACAATAGATCCAAGTTCAAGTAACTCATAGCATTGAATTAGAAGGCATTTTGAAGGGTCCTATCATTATGAAGTCATTTACTTAAAAGATTTTAGAAGGTTGCCTCAATTATTGTCTAGAATTTATTTGAGTCCTTTGATTTGTCTTGTGTATCCTATAAATAGGTTGTCTTTGTAATCTTTTGAAAACACTTTTTATTTGAATGAAATTGTGAGTTTTAAACTCTTTTTGTTCTTTGTGAACTATAGAACTTATCAAGTCTTCTTGCTTGTGGCGTTCAATACTTATCAATCAACTTGGTGGGTTGATTGTGGCGTATCTTATACCAAGGTTCTTGTCTCACTATAGACAACGGGTCGCAGTTTCACCATTACTATCTCGGGCAACCAATAGACGATCGGAAGAATCACATCACCCCGTCAATGATAACACTACATACCTTGCCTTGAACATAGCATCGAGTGTGAAAAATGTTCTCCCTTTGTGCATCATCATCTTCCTAGGAATGGGCACTTAGGGCTCTTCTAGCCACCAACAAGTCTCCTTGGACAGCCAACTCTTCATCATCATCCGAACCATCGGGTGAGTCTTCGGAATCTGATTTATCTGTCTCAATTTCCCCATTTTCTCGAATCACCATTGCAAGCTTGTTTGGACATTGACTTGCAATATGACCCCTGCCTTGACACTTAAAACACTTTATGTCACGATTCTTAGGAGTAGAAGAATCAGTTTTTCCTTTTGAAGAGTTTATATCTTTAGAACCAGATTTGGAATTAGAAGAAGAAGAATATGTGCTTTCAATTTTCTTTGAAGAACTTGTCTTCCAAGTACTATTTCGTGATCCTCCCCCTCTCTTAAGTTGTTTCTCAATTTTAACAGCCATATGAACCATGTCCTCAATTTCAACATAATGATACATTTCAACACGATCACGTATTTCAAAATTTAAACCATGTAAGAACCTGGCCATTGTAGCTTCTCGATCCTCCTCAATGTTTGCCCTGATCAAAATAACCTCCATCTCTTTAAAATAATCTTCAACACACTTAGTCCCTTGCTTGAGATTTTGGAGCTTGTTGTGAAGGTCACGAAAGTAGTGACTAGGCACAAAACGTCTCCTCATGACCAACTTCATTTCCTCCCAACTCTCGATAGGCCTTTCTCCATTTCTTCGCTTGCTAATCAAAAGTTGGTCCCACCATGTTAGTGCATAATCAGAAAACTCAATGACAACAAGTTTTACCTTCTTTCGGTTGGAGTATTCATGACAATCAAATATGAACTCCATTTTCTTCTCCCAATCGAGGTATGCTTCCGGATCTGACTTTCCTTGAAATGAAGGGACTTTCATCTTTATGGAACTCAAGTTATTGTCTATACGTCGCCTCCTCCTAGCCGATCTCCTTTCAGATTCCCTATCCCATTCGTCGCTTCTTTCTTCCTCATTCACAACGGAACCTTCACGAGATGGTGGTCTTCGTGCGTTTGCCTCTATTCGATCCATTCTTTCATGAACTTGGTTGAATTCATTGGTCATCATCCGCCGCATCTCATCCATTATGGCTTGAATTTGAAGATTCGGAAGGGGTTGATCATCCCCCATCTTAAAATTCTGCAAAAATAAAGTTTAGTTCCTCTCAACACTCCCTCACGTGTTTCTCTCAAGAAATGATTCACTCAACCCTCGTGTATCTCACAAATGGCTTTTACCCTCGATTAATCTCACCACACAGCCTTTTACCACTCTTTTAAACCTCTTAAAGTTCTAAAAGAACAAAAGAAGCAATTATCAAGTTTGGCTTGTGGCCTTGAGGAATTCAAACTTACCAAACAACTTAGACTACGATATTATCAAATAATCACAATGTAAGAAGAAGATATGAAACTCGACTTTTTTTTGTGTTCTTTTTCTTTCTTTTGTTTCTTTTTTAATGCCTTTTTTTTTTGCCCAAATAGTTTTTTTTTCTTTTTTTTTGTTCGGCCTCTTTTTTTTTCTTTTTGCTAGAAGCTATATTCCAACGAAAGAAGAGGAGAATTCAATAGTCACTAGTAGGAACCATGTCAACTTGTGACAAGACCCGCTACCAATACGTGATTCTTGGATCTCAAGTAAAGGAAATTTACAAGAAGGAAAGATAGAAAAGAAATGATATGCAAACCAATAGCGCTAGCTCTGATACCAAATGATGTGATTCTTCCGATCGTCTATTGGTTGCCCGAGATAGTAATGGTGAAACCGCGACCCGTTGTCTATAGTGAGACAAGAACCTTGGTATAAGATACGCCACAATCAACCCACCAAGTTGATTGATAAGTATTGAACGCCACAAGCAAGAAGACTTGTTAAGTTATATAGTTCACAAAGAACAAAAAGAGTTTAAAACTCACAATTTCATTCAAATCAAAAGTGGTTTCAAAAGATTACAAAGTGACGGCATATTTACACTCCCATTATGACCAATTAGGGTTGTTAAGAAGACACAAACCCCTTATACCAATGAACACCAAAATTAACCAATAACGAGCCATTACCGACAACTAAGACCCGTTATACCTCAAGTACACCCAATAAGGTCTAATAAGACTCATTATGACCAATTAGATTCGTTAAGAAGACAAACCCCTTATACCCACGAAGACCAAAATGGCGCAATAACGAGCCATTACGGACCACTAAGACCCATTATACCTCAATTGCACCCAAAAAATTCTAATTAGACTCATTATGACCTAGTTACTCCCTTTGTGACCAATTAGACTCGTTAAGGAGACACAAACCCTTATACCCACGAAAACCAAAATTACACAATAACGAGTCATCACGGACCACTAAGACCCGTTATACCTCAATTACACCCAATAATGTCTAATCAAACTCGTTATGACCAAGTTACTCCCTATGTGACCAATTAGACTCGTTAAGGAGACACAAACCCCTTTTACCCACGAAGACCAAAGTTACCCAATAACGAGCCATTACGGACCACTAAGACCCGTTATACCTCAATTACATCTAATAAGGTCTAATCAGACTCATTATATCCCATTCACTCTCATTATGACCAATTAGAGTCGTTAAGAAGACACAAACCCCTTATACCCATGAACACCAAAATTAACCAATAACGATCCATTACCGACAACCCGTTATACCTCAATTACACCCAATAAGGTCTAATCATACTCATTATGACCAATTAGAGTCGTTAAGAATACACAAACCCCTTATAACCGCGAAGACCAAATTCACCCAATAACGAGCCATTACGTACCACTAAGACCTATTATACTTCCAATTGCACCAAATAAGTTCTAATCAGACTCATTATGACTCATTTACTCCCATGATGACCAATTAGGCTCGTTTAAGGAGAAAGAAACCTCTTATACCTACGAAGACCAAGATTACCCAATCACAAGCCATTACGAACCACTAAGACCCGTTATACCTTAATTACACTTAATAAGGTGAAATCAGACTCATTATGACCCATTGACTCCCATTATGACCAATTAGACTCGTTAAGGAGACACGAACCCCTTATACCCACGAAAACCAAGGTTACCCAATAACGAGCCATTACGGACCACTAAGACCCGTTGTACCTCAATAGTGCAATTGGAGGTATAATAGGTCTTAGTGGTACGTAATGGCTCGTTATTGGGTGAATTTGGTCTTCGCGGTTATAAGGGGTTTGTGTCTTCTTAACGACTCTAATTGGTCATCATGAGTTTGATTAGACCTTATTGGGTGTAATTGAGGTATAACAGGTCTTAGTTGTCGGTAATGCATCGTTATTGGTTAATTTTGGTGTTCATGGGTATAAGGGGTTTGTGTCTTCTTAACGACTCTAATTGGTCATAATGAGAGTGAATGGGATATAATGAGTCTGATTAGACCTTATTAGATGTAATTGAGGTATAACGGGTCTTAGTGGTCCGTAATGGCTCGTTATTGGGTAACCTTGGTCTTCCTGGGTAAAAGGGGTTTGTGTCTCCTTAACGAGTCTAATTCAGGTCTTAGTGATCCGTAATGGCTCGTTATTGTTTAATTTTGGTATTCGTGGGTATAAGGGGTTTGTGTCTTCTTAACGACCCTAATTGGTCATAATGGGAGTAAATGGGTCAAAAAGAGTCTGATTAGACCTTATTGTATGTAATTGAGGCATAACGTGTCTTAGTGGTCCGTAATGGCTCGTTATTGCTTAATTTGGGTATTCGTGGGTATAAGGGGGCTTTGTCACCTTAATGAGGCTAATAGGTCACAAGGGAGTAACTGGTTCATAAGGAGTTTGATTAAACCTTATTGGCTGTAAATGAGGTATAATGGGTCTTAGTGGTCTATAATGGCTCGTTATTGTGTACTTTTAGTCTTCGTCGATATAAGGGGTTTGTGTCTTCTTAATGACCTTAATTGGTCATAATGGGAGTAAATGGGTCATAATGAGTCTGATTAGACCTTATTGGGTGTGATTGAGGTATAACGGGTCTTAGTTGTCAGTAATGACTCGTTGTTGGGTAATTTTGGTCTTTATGGGTATAAGGGGTTTGTGTTTTCTTAACGATCCTAATTTGTCATAATGGGAGTAAATGGGTCATCATGAGTCGGATTAGATCTTATTCGGTGTAATTCAGGTATAACGGGTGTGTGGTCCATAATGGCTCGTTAATGGGTAATTTGGGTATTCGTGGGTATAAGGGGTTTGTGTCTCCTTAATGAGGCTAATAGGTCACAAGGGAGTAACTGGTTCATAACGAGTTTGATTAGACCTTATTGGGTGTAAATGAGGTATAATGGGTCTTAGTGGTCCATAATGGCTCGTTATTGCGTCGTTTTGGTTATCATGGGTATAAGGGGTTTGTGTCTCCTTAACGAGTCTAGTTGGTCATAAAAGGAATAAGTGGGTAATAATGAGTTTGATTAGTCCTTATTCGGTGTAAATGAGGTATAACAGGTCTTTGTGGTCCGTAATGGCTCGTTATTGTGTAATTTTGGTCTTCTTCGGTATTAAGGGGTTTGTGTCTTCTTAAGGACCCTAATTGGTCATAATGGTTGTAAATGAGTCATAATGAGTCTAATTATAACTTAATTGGTGCAATTGAGGTATAATAGGTCTTAGTGGTACGAAATGGCTCGTTATTGGGTGAATTTGGTCTTTGCGGTAATAAGGGGTTTGTGTCTTTTTAACGACTCTAACTGCTCATAATGAGTCTGATTACACCTTATTGGGTGTAATTGACGTATAACGGGTCTTAGTTGTCGGTAATGGCTCGTTATTGGTTAATTTTGGTCTTTATGGGTATAAGGGGTTTGTGTTTTCTTAACGACCCTAATTTGTCATAATGGGAGTGAATGGGTCATCATGAGTCGGATTAGATCTTATTCGGTGTAATTGAGGAATAAGGGGTGTGTGGTCCGTAATGGCTCGTTATTGCATAATTTGGGTATTCGGGGGTATAAGGGGGTTTTGTCACCTAAATGAGGCTAATAGGTCATAAGGGAGTAACTGGTTCATAACGAGTTTGATTAGACCTTATTGGCTGTAAATGAGGTATAATGGGTCTTAGTGGTCTATAATGGCTCGTTATTGTGTATTTTTGGTCTTCGTCGATATAAGGGGTTTGTGTCTTCTTAATGACCTTAATTGGTCATAATGAGTCTGATTAGACCTTATTGGGTGTGATTGAGGTATAACGGGTCTTAGTTGTCAGTAATGGCTCGTTGTTGGGTAATTTTGGTCTTTATGGGTATAAGGGGTTTGTGTTTTCTTAACGACCCTAATTTGTCATAATGGGAGTAAATGGGTCATCATGAGTCGGATTAGATCTTATTCGGTGTAATTCAGGTATAACGGGTGTGTGGTCCGTAATGGCTCGTTAATGGGTAATTTGGGTATTCGTGGGTATAAGGGGTTTGTGTCTACTTAATGAGGCTTATAGGTCACAAGGGAGTAACTGGTGCATAACGAGTTTGATTAGACCTTATTGGGTGTAAATGAGGTATAATGGGTCTTAGTGTTCCACAATGGCTCGTTATTGCGTCATTTTGGTTATCGTGGGTATAAGGGGTTTGTGTCTCCTTAACGAGTCTAGTTGGTCATAAATGGAATAAGTGGGTCATAATGAGTTTGATTAGTCCTTACTGGGTGTAAATGAGGTATAAAGGTTTTTGTGGTCCGTAATGGCTCGTTATTGTGTAATTTTGGTCTTCGTCGATATAAGGGGTTTCTGTCTTCTTAACGACCCTAATTGGTCATAATGGGTCTGATTAGACCTTATTGGGTGTAATTGAGGTATAAAGGGTGTGTGGTCTGTAATGGCTCGTTATTGGGTAATTTGGGTATTCGTGGGTATAAGGGGTTTGTGTCTCCTTAATGAGGCTAATAGGTCACAAGGGAGTAACTGGTTCATAACGAGTTTGATTAGACCTTATTGGGTGTAAATGAGGTATAATGGGTCTTAGTGGTCCATAATGGCTCGTTATTGCGTCGTTTTGGTTATCATGGGTATAAGGGGTTTGTGTCTCCTTAATGACCTTAATTGGTCACAATGGGAGTAAATGGGTGATAATGAGTCTGATTTGACCTTGTTGGGTGTAATTGAGGTATAACGGGTGTTAGTGGTTCGTAATGACTTGTTATTAGGTTATCTTGGTCTTCGTGGGTATAATGGGTTTCTTTCTCCTTAAACGATCCTAATTGGTCATAAAGGGAGTAAATGAGTCATAATGAGTCTGATTATAACTTAATTGGTGCAATTGAGGTATAATAGGTCTTAGTGGTACGAAATGGCACGTTATTGGGTAAATTTGGTCTTCGCGGTAATAAGGGGTTTGTGTCTTTTTAACGACTCTAATTGGTCATAATGAGTCTGATTACACCTTATTGGGTGTAATTGACGTATAACGGGTCTTAGTTGTCGGTAATGGCTCGTTATTGGTTTATTTTGGTCTTTATGGGTAAAATGGGTTTGTGTTTTCTTAACGACCCTAATTTGTCATAATGGGAGTAAATGGGTCCTCATGAGTCGGATTAGATCTTATTCGGTGTAATTGAGGAATAAGGGGTGTGTGGTCCGTAATGGCTCGTTATTGGGTAATTGGGGTATTCGTGGGTATAAGGGGTTTTTGTCTCCTTAATGAGGCTAATAGGTCACAAGGGAGTAACTGGTTCATAACGAGTTTGATTAGACCTTATTGGGTAATATGGGTATTCGTGGGTAAATGGGGTTTATCTCTTCTTAACGACCCTAATTGGGTGTAAATGAGGTATAACAGGTCCTAGTGGTCTGTAATGACTCGTTATTGGGTAATATGGGTATTCGTGGGTAAATGAGGTTTATCTCTTCTTAACGACCCTAATTGGGTGTAAATGAGGTATAACAGGTCCTAGTGGTCTGTAATGACTCGTTATTGTGTAATTTTCGTCTTCGTGGCTATAAGGGGTTTGTGTCTCCTTAACGAGTCTAATTGCTCACAAAGGGTACTAGGTCATAATGAGTCTAACTAGAATTTTTTTGGTGCAATTGAGGTACAATGGGTCTTAGTGGTCCGTAATGGCTCGTTATTGCGCCATTTTGGTCTTCGTGGGTATAAGGGGTTTGTCTTCTTAACGACTCTAATTGGTCATAATGAGTCTTATTAGACCTTATTGGGTATAATTGAGGTATAACGGGTCTTAGTTGTCGGTAATGGCTCGTTATTGGTTAATTTTGGTCTTCATGGGTATAAGGGGTTTGTGTCTTCTTAACAAAACCCTAATTTATCATAATGGGAGTAAATGGGTCATAATGAGTCTGATTAGACCTTATTGGGTGTAATTGAGGTATAACGGGTCTTAGTTGTCGACAATGGCTCGTTGTTGGGTAATTTTGGTCTTCGTGGGTATAAGGGGTTTGTGTTTTCTTAACGACCCTAATTGGTCATAATGGAAGTATGTGGGTCATAATGAGTCTAATTAGACCTTATTAGGTGTAATTGAGGTATAACGAGTCTTAGTGGTCCGTAATGGCTCGTTATTGGGTAACCTTGATCATCGTGGGTATAAGGGGTTTGTGTCTCCTTAACGAGTCTAATTGGTCACAAAGGGAGTAACTTGGTCATAACGAGTTTGATTAGACCTTATTGGGTCTAATTGAGGTATAACAGGTCTTAGTTGTCTGTAATGGCTCGTTATTGCGTCATTTTGGTTTTCGTGGGTATAAGGGGTTTGTGTCTCCTTAACGAGAGTAATTGGTCATAAAGGGAGTAAGTAGGTAATAACGAGTTTGATTAGACCTTATTTAGTTTAAATGAGGTATAACAGGTCTTTGTGGTTTGTAGTGGCTCGTTATTGGTTAATTTTGGTCTTCGTAGGTATAAGGGGTATGTGTCCCTTAACGAGTCTAAATGGTCATAAATGGAGTAAGTAGGTCATAACGAATGTGATTAGACCATATTGGGTGTAATTGAGGTATAAGGGGTCTTAGTGGTCCGTAATGGCTCGTTATTGGGTAATATGGGTATTCGTGGGTAAATGGGGTTTATCTCTTCTTAACGACCCTAATTGGGTGTAAATGAGGTATAACAGGTCCTAGTCGTCCGTAATGACTCGTTATTGTGTAATTTTCGTCTTCGTGGCTATAAGGGGTTTGTGTCTCCTTAACGAGTCTAATTGCTCACAAAGGGTACTAGGTCATAATGAGTCTAACTAGAATTTTTTTGGTGCAATTGAGGTACAATGGGTCTTAGTGGTCCGTAATGGCTCGTTATTGCGCCATTTTGGTCTTCGTGGGTATAAGGGGTTTGTCTTCTTAACGACTCTAATTGGTCATAATGAGTCTTATTAGACCTTATTGGGTATAATTGAGGTATAACGGGTCTTAGTTGTCGATAATGGCTCGTTATTGGTTAATTTTGTTCTTCATGGGTATAAGGGGTTTGTGTCTTCTTAACAAAACCCTAATTTATCATAATGGTAGTAAATGGGTCATAATGAGTCTGATTAGACCTTATTGGGTGTAATTGAGGTATAACGGGTCTTAGTTGTCGACAATGGCTCGTTGTTGGGTAATTTTGGTCTTCGTGGGTATAAGGGGTTTGTGTTTTCTTAACGACATTGGTCATAATGGGAGTATGTGGGTCATAATGAGTCTGATTAGACGTTATTGTGTGTAATTGAGGTATAACGGGTCTTAGTGGTCCGTAATGGCTCGTTATTGGGTAACCTTGGTCTTCGTGGGTATAGGGTGTTTATGTCTCCTTATCGAGTCTAATTGGTCATAATTGGGAGTAAATGGGTCAGAATGAGTCTGATTTGGCCTTATTAGGTGTAATTAGGCTCGTTGTTGGGTAATCTTGGTCTTCGTGTGTATAAGAGATTTCTTTCTCCTTAAACGAGCCTAATTGGTCATAATGTGAGCAAATGAGTCATAATGAGTCTGATTAGAACTTATTTGGTGCAATTGAGGTATAATAGGTCTTAGTGGTACGCAATGGCTCGTTATTGGGTGAATTTGGTCTTCGCGGTTATAAGCGGTTTGTGTCTTCTTAACGACTCTAATTGGTCATAATGAGTCTGATTAGACCTTATTGGGAGTAATTGAGGTATAACGGGTCTTAGTTGTCGGTAATGGCTCGTTATTGGTTAATTTTGGTGTTCATGGGTATAAGGGGTTTGTGTCTTCTTAACGAACGTAATTGGTTATAATGGGAGTAAATGGGTCATCATGAGTCTGATTAGATCTTATTCGGAGTAATTGAGGTATAAGGGATCTTAGTGGTCCGTAATGGCTCGTTATTGGGTAATCTGGGTATTATTGGGTATAAGGGGGTTGTGTCTCTTTAACGAGTCTAATTGGTCACAAGGGAGTAACTGGTTCATAACGAGTTTGATTAGACCTTATTGGGTGTAAATGAGGTATAATGGGTCTTAGTGGTCCATAATGGCTCGTTATTGCATCATTTTGGGTATCGTGGGTATAAGGGGTTTGTGTCTCCTTAACGAGTCTAGTTGGTCATAAATGGAGTAAATGGGTCGTAACGAGTTTCATTAGTCCTTATTGGGTGTAAATGAAGTATAACAGGTCTTAGTGATCCGTAATGGCTCGTTATTGTGTAATTTTGGTCTTCGTCTGTATAAGGGGTTTGTGTCTTCATAACGGCCCTAATTGGTCATAATGGGAGTAAATGGGTCATAATGAGTCTGACTAGACCTTATTGTGTGTAATTGAGGTATAACGAGTCTTAGTGGTCCGTAACGGCTTGTTATAGCATCATTTTGGTTTTCGTGGGTATAAGGGGTTTGTGTCTTCTTAACGACCCTAATTGGTCATAATGGGAGTAAATGGGTCATAATGAGTCTGATTAGACCTTATTGTGTGTAATTGAGGTATAACGGGTCTTAGTGGTCCGTAATGGCTCGTTATTGTGTCATTTGTTCTTCGTGGGTACCCTGGGGTTTGTGTCTTCTAAATGTCCGTAATTGGTCATAATGGGAGTAAATGGGTAAAAATGAGTCTAATTAGACCTTATTGTGTGTAATTGAGGTATAAGGGGTCTTAGTGGTCCATAATGGCTCGTTATTGGGTAACCTTAGTCTTCGTGGGTATAAGGGGTATGTGTCTCTTTAACGACTTTAATTGGTCATAATGAGTCTGATTAGACCTTATTGGGTGTAATTGGGGTATAACGGGTCTTAGTTGTCGGTAATGGCTCGTTATTTGGTAATTTTGGTCTTCATGGGTATAAAGGGTTTATGTCTTCTTAACGAATCTAATTGGTCATAATGGGAGTAAGTGGGTCATAATGAGTATGATTAGGCCTTATTAGGTGTAATTGAGGTATAACGGGTCTTAGTGGTCTGTAATGGCTCGTTATTGGGTAACCTTGATCATCGTGGGTATAAGGGGTTTGTGTCTCCTTAACGAGTCTAATTGGTCACAAAGGGAGTAACTTGGTCATAACGAGTTTGATTAGACCTTATTGGGTCTAATTGAGGTATAACAGGTCTTAGTTGTCTGTAATGGCTCGTTATTGCGTCATTTTGGTTTTCGTGGGTATAAGGGGTTTGTGTCTCCTTAACGAGAGTAATTGGTCATAAAGGGAGTAAGTAGGTAATAACGAGTTTGATTAGACCTTATTTAGTGTAAATGAGGTATAACAGGTCTTTGTGGTCTGTAGTGGCTCGTTATTGGTTAATTTTGGTCTTCGTAGGTATAAGGGGTATGTGTCTCCTTAACGAGTCTAAATGGTCATAAATGGAGTAAGTAGGTCATAACGAATGTGATTAGACCATATTGTGTGTAATTGAGGTATAAGGGGTCTTAGTGGTCCGTAATGGCTCTATATTGGGTAATATGGGTATTCGTGGGTAAATGGGGTTTATCTCTTCTTAACGACCCTAATTGGGTGTAAATGAGGTATAACAGGTCCTAGTCGTCCGTAATGACTCGTTATTGTGTAATTTTGGTCTTCGTGGCTATAAGGGGTTTGTGTCTCTCCTTAACGAGTCTAATTGCTCACAAAGGGTACTGGGTCATAATGAGTCTAACTAGAATTTTTTTGGTGCAATTGAGGTACAAAGGGTCTTAGTGGTCCGTAATGGCTCGTTATTGCGCCATTTTGGTCTTCACCCATAAGGGGTTTGTCTTCTTAACGACTCTAATTGGTCATAATGAGTCTTATTAGACCTTATTGGGTATAATTGAGGTATAACGGGTCTTAGTTGTCGATAATGACTCGTTATTGGTTAATTTTGTTCTTCAAGGGTATAAGGGGTTTGTGTCTTCTTAACAAAACCCTAATTGATCATGAGTCAGATTAGATCTTATTCGGTGTAATTCAGGTATAACGGGTGTGTGGTCCGTAATGGCTCGTTAATGGGTAATTTGGGTATTCGTGGGTATAAGGGGTTTGTGTCTCCTTAATGAGGCTTATAGGTCACAAGGGAGTAACTGGTGCATAACGAGTTTGATTAGACCTTATTGGGTGTAAATGAGGTATAATGGATCTTAGTGTTCCATAATGGCTCGTTATTGCGTCATTTTGGTTATCGTGGGTATAAGGGGTTTGTGTCTCCTTAACGAGTCTAGTTGGTCATAAATAGAATAAGTGGGTCATAATGAGTTTGATTAGTCCTTATTGGGTGTAAATGAGGTATAACAGGTCTTAGTGGTCCGTAATGGCTCGTTATTGTGTAATTTTGGTCTTCGTCGGTATAAGGGGTTTCTGTCTTTTAACGACCCTAATTGGTCATAATGGGTCTGATTAAACCTTATTGGGTGTAATTGAGGTATAAAGGGTGTGTGGTCTTAATGGCTCGTTATTGGGTAATTTGGGTATTCGTGGGTATAAGGGGTTTATGTCTCCTTAATGACGCTAATAGGTCACAAGGCAGTAACTGGTTCATAACGAGTTTGATTAGACCTTATTGGGTGTAAATGAGGTATAATGGGTCTTAGTGGTCCATAATGGCTCGTTATTCCGTCGTTTTGGTTATCATGGGTATAAGGGGTTTGTGTCTTCTTAATGACCTTAATTGGTCACAATGGGAGTAAATGGGTTATAATGAGTATGATTTGACCTTATTGGGTGTAATTGAGGTATAACGGGTGTTAGTGGTTCGTAATGACTTGTTATTAGGTAGGGTATCTTGGTCTTCGTGGGTATAATGGGTTTCTTTCTCCTTAAACGATCCTAATTGGTCATAATGGGAGTAAATGAGTCATAATGAGTCTGATTATAACTTAATTGGTGCAATTGAGGTATAATAGGTCTTAGTGGTACGAAATGGCTAAAAATTGGATGAATTTGGTCTTCGCGGTAATAAGGGGTTTGTGTCTTTTTAACGACTCTTATTGGTCATAATGAGTCTGATTACACCTTATTGGGTGTTATTGACGTATAACGGGTCTTAGTTGTCGGTAATGGCTCATTATTGGTTTATTTTGGTCTTTATGGGTAAAAGGGGTTTGTGTTTTCTTAACGACCCTAATTTGTCATAATGGGAGTAAATGGGTCCTCATGAGTCGGATTAGATCTTATTCGGTGTAATTGAGGAATAAGGGGTGTGTGGTCCGTAATGGCTCGTTATTGGGTAATTGGGGTATTCGTGGGTATAAGGGGTTTTTTGTCTCCTTAATGAGGCTAATAGGTCACAAGGGAGTAACTGGTTCATAACGAGTTTGATTAGACCTTATTGGGTGTAAATGAGGTATAATGGGTCGTTATTGCGTCATTTTGGTTATCGTGGGTATAAGGGATTTGTGTCTCATTAACGAGTCTAGTTGGTCATAAATGGAATAAGTGGGTCATAATGAGTTTGATGAGTCCTTATTGGGTGTAAATGAAGTATAACAGGTCTTAGGGGTCCGTAATGGCTCGTTATTGTGTAATTTTGGTCTTCGTCGGTATAAGGGGTTTGTGTCTTCTTAACGACCCTAATTGGTCATAACGGGAGTAAATGGGTCATAATGGGTCTGATTAGACCTTATTGGGTGTAATTGAGGTATAAGGGGTGTGTGGTCTTTAATGGCTTGTTATTGGGTAATTTGGGTATTCGTGGGTATAAGGGTTTGTGTCTCCTTAATGAGGCTAATAGGTCACAAGGGAGTAAATGGTTCATAACGAGTTTGATTAGACCTTATTGGGTGTAAATGAGGTATAATGGGTCTTAGTGGTCCATAATGGCTCGTTATTGCGTCGTTTTGGTTATCATGGGTACAAGGGGTTTGTGTCTCCTTAATGACCTTAATTGGTCATAATGGGAGTAAATGGGTTATAATGAGTCTGATTTGACCTTATTGGGTGTAATTGAGGTATAACGGGTCTTAGTGGTTCGTAATGACTTGTTATTAGGTTTTCTTGGTCTTCGTGGGTATAATGGGTTTCTTTCTCCTTAAACGGTCCTAATTGGTCATAATGGGAGTAAATGAGTCATAATGAGTCTAATTATAACTTAATTGGTGCAATAGAGGTATAATAGGTCTTAGTGGTACGAAATGGCTCGTTATTGGGTGAATTTGGTCTTTGCGGTAATAAGGGGTTTGTGTCTTTTTAACGACTCTAACTGGTCATAATGAGTCTGATTACACCTTCTTGGGGTGTAATTGACGTATAACGGGTCTTAGTTGTCGGTAATGGCTCGTTATTGGTTAATTTTGGTCTTTATGGGTATAAGGGGTTTGTGTTTTCTTAACGACCCTAATTTGTCATAATGGGATAAATGGGTCCTCATGAGTCGGATTAGATCTTATTCGGTGTAATTGAGGAATAAGGGGTGTGTGGTCCGTAATGGCTCGTTATTGCGTAATTTGGGTATTCGTGGGTATAAGGGGGTTTCTCACCTTAATGAGGCTAATAGGTCACAAGGGAGTAACTGGTTCATAACGAGTTTGATTAGACCTTATTGGTTGTAAATGAGGTATAATGGGTCTTAGTGGTCTATAATGGCTCGTTATTGTGTACTTTTGGTCTTCGTCGATATAAGGGGTTTGTGTCTTCTTAATGACCTTAATTGTTTATAATGGGAGTAAATGGGTCATAATGAGTCTGATTAGACCTTATTGGGTGTGATTGAGGTATAACGGGTCTTAGTTGTCAGTAATGGCTCGTTGTTGGGTAATTTTGGTCTTTATGGGTATAAGGGGTTTGTGTTTTCTTAACGACCCTAATTTGTCATAATGGGAGTAAATGGGTCATCATGAGTCGGATTAGATCTTATTCGGTGTAATTCAGGTATAACGGGTGTGTGGTCCGTAATGGCTCGTTAATGGGTAATTTGGGTATTCGTGGGTATAAAGGGGTTTGTGTCTCCTTAATGAGGCTTATAGGTCACAAGGGAGTAACTGGTGCATAACGAGTTTGATTAGACCTTATTGGGTGTAAATGAGGTATAATGGGTCTTAGTGTTCCATAATGGCTCGTTATTGCGTCATTTTGGTTATCATGGGTATAAGGGGTTTGTGTCTCCTTAACGAGTCTAGTTGGTCATAAATGGAATAAGTGGGTCATAATGAGTTTGATTAGTCCTTATTGGGTGTAAATGAGGTATAACAGGTCTTAGTGGTCCGTAATGGCTCGTTATTGTGTAATTTTGGTCTTCTTCGGTATAAGGGGTTTGTGTCTTCTTAAGGACCCTAATTGGTCATAATGGGAGTAAATGGGTCATAATGGGTCTGATTAGACCTTATTGGGTGTAATTGAGGTATAAGGGGTGTGTGGTCTGTAATGGCTCGTTATTGCGTCGTTTTGGTTATCATGGGTATAAGGGGTTTGTGTCTCCTTAATGACCTTAATTGGTCACAATGGGAGTAAATGGGTTATAATGAGTCTGATTTGACCTTATTGGGTGTAATTGAGGTATAACGGGTGTTAGTGGTTCGTAATGACTTGTTATTAGGTTATCTTGGTCTTCGTGGGTATAATGGGTTTCTTTCTCCTTAAACGATCCTAATTGGTCATAATGGGAGTAAATGAGTCATAATGAGTCTGATTATAAATTAATTGGTGCAATTGAGGTATAATAGGTCTTAGTGGTACGAGATGGCTCGTTATTGGGTGAATTTGGTCTTCGCGGTAATAAGGGGTTTGTGTCTTTTTAACGACTCTAATTGGTCATAATGAGTCTGATTACACCTTATTGGGTGTAATTGACGTATAACGGGTCTTAGTTGTCGGTAATGGCTCGTTATTGGTTTATTTTGGTCTTTATGGGTAACAGGGGTTTGTGTTTTCTTAACGACCCTAATTTGTCATAATGGGAGTAAATGGGTCCTCAAGAGTCGGATTAGATCTTATTCGGTGTAATTGAGGAATATGGGGTGTGTGGTCCGTAATGGCACGTTATTGCGTCGTTTTGGTTATCATGGGTATAAGGGGTTTGTGTCTCCTTAATGACTTTAATTGGTCACAATGGGAGTAAATGGGTTATAATGAGTCTGATTTGACCTTATTGGGTGTAATTGAGTTATAACGGGTGTTAGTGGTTCGTAATTACTTGTTATTAGGTTATCTTGGTCTTCGTGGGTATAATGGGTTTCTTTCTCCTTAAACGGGCCTAATTGGTCATAATGGGAGTAAATGAGTCTAATTATAACTTAATTGGTGCAATTGAGGTATAATAGGTCTTAGTGGTACGAAATGGCTCGTTATTGGGTGAATTTGGTCTTTGCGGTAATAAGGGGTTTGTGTCTTTTTAACGACTCTAACTGGTCTTAATGAGTCTGATTACACCTTATTGGGTGTAATTGACGTATAACGGGTCTTAGTTGTCGGTAATTGCTCGTTATTGGTTAATTTTGGTCTTTATGGGTATAAGGGGTTTGTTTTTTCTTAACGACCCTAATTTGTCATAATGGGAGTAAATGGGTCATCATGAGTCGGATTAGATCTTATTTGGTGTAATTGAGGAATAAGGGGTGTGTGGTCCGTAATGGCTCGTTATTGCGTAATTTGGGTATTCGTGGGTATAAGGGGGTTTTGTCACCTTAATGAGGCTAATAGGTCACAAGGGAGTAACTGGTTCATAACGAGTTTGATTAGACCTTATTGGCTGTAAATGAGGTATAATGGGTCTTAGTGGTCTATAATGGCTCGTTATTGCGTCATTTTGGTTATCATGGGTATAAGGGGTTTGTGTCTCCTTAACGAGTCTAGTTGGTCATAAATGGAATAAGTGGGTCATAATGAGTTTGATTAGTCCTTATTGGGTGTAAATGAGGTATAACAGGTCTTAGTGGTCCGTAATGGCTCGTTATTGTGTAATTTTGGTCTTCTTCGGTATAAGGGGTTTGTGTCTTCTTAAGGACCCTAATTGGTCATAATGGGAGTAAATGGGTCATAATGGGTCTGATTAGACCTTATTGGGTGTAATTGAGGTATAAGGGGTGTGTGGTCTGTAATGGCTCGTTATTGCGTCGTTTTGGTTATCATGGGTATAAGGGGTTTGTGTCTCCTTAATGACCTTAATTGGTCACAATGGGAGTAAATGGGTTATAATGAGTCTGATTTGACCTTATTGGGTGTAATTGAGGTATAACGGGTGTTAGTGGTTCGTAATGACTTGTTATTAGGTTATCTTGGTCTTCGTGGGTATAATGGGTTTCTTTCTCCTTAAACGGGCCTAATTGGTCATAATGGGAGTAAATGAGTCATAATGAGTCTAATTATAACTTAATTGGTGCAATTGAGGTATAATAGGTCTTAGTGGTACGAAATGGCTCGTTATTGGGTGAATTTGGTCTTTGCGGTAATAAGGGGTTTGTGTCTTTTTAACGACTCTAACTGGTCATAATGAGTCTGATTACACCTTATTGGGTGTAATTGACGTATAACGGGTCTTAGTTGTCGGTAATGGCTCGTTATTGGTTAATTTTGGTCTTTATGGGTATAAGGGGTTTGTGTTTTCTTAACGACCCTAATTTGTCATAATGGGAGTAAATGGGTCATCATGAGTCGGATTAGATCTTATTCGGTGTAATTGAGGAATAAGGGGTGTGTGGTCCGTAATGGCTCGTTATTGCGTAATTTGGGTATTCGTGGGTATAAGGGGGTTTTGTCACCTTAATGAGGCTAATAGGTCACAAGGGAGTAACTGGTTCATAACGAGTTTGATTAGACCTTATTGGCTGTAAATGAGGTATAATGGGTCTTAGTGGTCTATAATGGCTCGTTATTGTGTACTTTTGGTCTTCGTCGATATAAGGGGTTTGTGTCTTCTTAATGACCTTAATTGGTCATAATGGGAGTAAATGGGTCATAATGAGTCTGATTAGACCTTATTGGGTGTGATTGAGGTATAACGGGTCTTAGTTGTCAGTAATGGCTCGTTGTTGGGTAATTTTGGTCTTTATGGGTATAAGGGGTTTGTGTTTTCTTAACAACCCTAATTTGTCATAATGGGAGTAAATGGGTCATCATGAGTCGGATTAGATCTTATTCGGTGTAATTCAGGTATAACGGGTGTGTGGTCCGTAATGGCTCGTTAATGGGTAATTTGGGTATTCGTCGGTATAAGGGGTTTGTGTCTCCTTAATGAGGCTTATAGGTCACAAGGGAGTAACTGGTGCATAACGAGTTTGATTAGACCTTATTGGGTGTAAATGAGGTATAATGGGTCTTAGTGTTCCATAATGGCTCGTTATTGCGTCATTTTGGTTTTATCAGGGGTATAAGGGGTTTGTGTCTCCTTAACGAGTCTAGTTGGTCATAAATGGAATAAGTGGGTCATAATGAGTTTGATTAGTCCTTATTGGGTGTAAATGAGGTATAACAGGTCTTAGTGGTCCGTAATGGCTCGTTATTGTGTAATTTTGGTCTTCTTCGGTATAAGGGGTTTGTGTCTTCTTAAGGACCCTAATTGGTCATAATGGGAGTAAATGGGTCATAATGGGTCTGATTAGACCTTATTGGGTGTAATTGAGGTATAAGGGGTGTATGGTCTGTAATGGCTCGTTATTGCGTCGTTTTGGTTATCATGGGTATAAGGGGTGTGTGTCTCCTTAATGACCTTAATTGGTCACAATGGGAGTAAATGGGTTATAATGAGTCTGATTTGACCTTATTGGGTGTAATTGAGGTATAACGGGTGTTAGTGGTTCGTAATGACTTGTTATTAGGTTATCTTGGTCTTCGTGGGTATAATGGGTTTCTTTCTCCTTAAACGGGCCTAATTGGTCATAATGGGAGTAAATGAGTCTAATTATAACTTAATTGGTGCAATTGAGGTATAATAGGTCTTAGTGGTACGAAATGGCTCGTTATTGGGTGAATTTGGTCTTTGCGGTAATAAGGGGTTTGTGTCTTTTTAACGACTCTAACTGGTCTTAATGAGTCTGATTACACCTTATTGGGTGTAATTAACGTATAACGGGTCTTAGTTGTCGGTAATGGCTCGTTATTGGTTAATTTTGGTCTTTATGGGTATAAGGGGTTTGTGTTTTCTTAACGACCCTAATTTGTCATAATGGGAGTAAATGGGTCATCATGAGTCGGATTAGATCTTATTCGGTGTAATTGAGGAATAAGGGGTGTGTGGTCCGTAATGGCTCGTTATTGCGTAATTTGGGTATTCGTGGGTATAAGGGGGTTTTGTCACCTTAATGAGGCTAATAGGTCACAAGGGAGTAACTGGTTCATAACGAGTTTGATTAGACCTTATTGGCTGTAAATGAGGTATAATGGGTCTTAGTGGTCTTTAATGGCTCGTTATTGCGTCATTTTGGTTATCATGGGTATAAGGGGTTTGTGTCTCCTTAACGAGTCTAGTTGGTCATAAATGGAATAAGTGGGTCATAATGAGTTTGATTAGTCCTTATTGGGTGTAAATGAGGTATAACAGGTCTTAGTGGTCCGTAATGGCTCGTTATTGTGTAATTTTGGTCTTCTTCGGTATAAGGGGTTTGTGTCTTCTTAAGTACCCTAATTGGTCATAATGGGAGTAAATGGGTCATAATGGGTCTGATTAGACCTTATTGGGTGTAATTGAGGTATAAGGGGTGTGTGGTCTGTAATGGCTCGTTATTGCGTCGTTTTGGTTATCATGGGTATAAGGGGTTTGTGTCTCCTTAATGACCTTAATTGGTCACAATGGGAGTAAATGGGTTATAATGAGTCTGATTTGACCTTATTGGGTGTAATTGAGGTATAACGGGTGTTAGTGGTTCGTAATGACTTGTTATTAGGTTATCTTGGTCTTCGTGGGTATAATGGGTTTCTTTCTCCTTAAACGGGCCTAATTGGTCATAATGGGAGTAAATGAGTCATAATGAGTCTAATTATAACTTAATTGGTGCAATTGAGGTATAATAGGTCTTAGTGGTACGAAATGGCTCGTTATTGGGTGAATTTGGTCTTTGCGGTAATAAGGGGTTTGTGTCTTTTTAACGACTCTAACTGGTCATAATGAGTCTGATTACACCTTATTGGGTGTAATTGACGTATAACGGGTCTTAGTTGTCGGTAATGGCTCGTTATTGGTTAATTTTGGTCTTTATGGGTATAAGGGGTTTGTGTTTTCTTAACGACCCTAATTTGTCATAATGGGAGTAAATGGGTCATCATGAGTCGGATTAGATCTTATTCGGTGTAATTGAGGAATAAGGGGTGTGTGGTCCGTAATGGCTCGTTATTGCGTAATTTGGGTATTCGTGGGTATAAGGGGGTTTTGTCACCTTAATGAGGCTAATAGGTCACAAGGGAGTAACTGGTTCATAACGAGTTTGATTAGACCTTATTGGCTGTAAATGAGGTATAATGGGTCTTAGTGGTCTATAATGGCTCGTTATTGTGTACTTTTGGTCTTCGTCGATATAAGGGGTTTGTGTCTTCTTAATGACCTTAATTGGTCATAATGCGAGTAAATGGGTCATAATGAGTCTGATTAGACCTTATTGGGTGTGATTGAGGTATAACGGGTCTTAGTTGTCAGTAATGGCTCGTTGTTGGGTAATTTTGGTCTTTATGGGTATAAGGGGTTTGTGTTTTCTTAACGACCCTAATTTGTCATAATGGGAGTAAATGGGTCATCATGAGTCGGATTAGATCTTATTCGGTGTAATTCAGGTATAACGGGTGTGTGGTCCGTAATGGCTCGTTAATGGGTAATTTGGGTATTCGTCGGTATAAGGGGTTTGTGTCTCCTTAATGAGGCTTATAGGTCACAAGGGAGTAACTGGTGCATAACGAGTTTGATTAGACCTTATTGGGTGTAAATGAGGTATAATGGGTCTTAGTGTTCCATAATGGCTCGTTATTGTGTCATTTTGGTTTTATCATGGGTATAAGGGGTTTGTGTCTCCTTAACGAGTCTAGTTGGTCATAAATGGAATAAGTGGGTCATAATGAGTTTGATTAGTCCTTATTGGGTGTAAATGAGGTATAACATGTCTTAGTGGTCTGTAATGGCTCGTTATTGCGTCGTTTTGGTTATCATGGGTATAAGGGGTTTGTGTCTTCTTAAGGACCCTAATTGGTCATAATGGGAGTAAATGGGTCATAATGGGTCTGATTAGACCTTATTGGGTGTAATTGAGGTATAAGGGGTGTGTGGTCTGTAATGGCTCGTTATTGCGTCGTTTTGGTTATCATGGGTATAAGGGGTTTGTGTCTCCTTAATGACCTTAATTGGTCACAATGGGAGTAAATGGGTTATAATGAGTCTGATTTGACCTTATTGGGTGTAATTGAGGTATAACGGGTGTTAGTGGTTCGTAATGACTTGTTATTAGGTTATCTTGGTCTTCGTGGGTATAATGGGTTTCTTTCTCCTTAAACGATCCTAATTGGTCATAATGGGAGTAAATGAGTCATAATGAGTCTGATTATAACTTAATTGGTGCAATTGAGGTATAATAGGTCTTAGTGGTACGAAATGGCTCGTTATTGGGTGAATTTGGTCTTCGCGGTAATAAGGGGTTTGTGTCTTTTTAACGACTCTAATTGGTCATAATGAGTCTGATTACACCTTATTGGGTGTAATTGACGTATAACGGGTCTTAGTTGTCGGTAATGGCTCGTTATTGGTTTATTTTGGTCTTTATGGGTAACAGGGGTTTGTGTTTTCTTAACGACCCTAATTTGTCATAATGGGAGTAAATGGGTCCTCAAGAGTCGGATTAGATCTTATTCGGTGTAATTGAGGAATATGGGGTGTGTGGTCCGTAATGGCTCGTTATTGGGTAATTGGGATATTCGTGGGTATAAGGGGTTTTTGTCTCCTTAATGAGGCTAATAGGTCACAAGGGAGTAACTGGTTCATAACGAGTTTGATTAGACCTTATTGGGTGTAAATGAGGTATAATGGGTCGTTATTGCGTCATTTTGGTTATCGTGGGTATAAGGGATTTGTGTCTCATTAACGAGTCTAGTTGGTCATAAATGGAATAAGTGGGTCATAATGAGTTTGATTAGTCCTTATTGGGTGTAAATGAAGTATAACAGGTCTTAGTGGTCCGTAATGGCTCGTTATTGTGTAATTTTGGTCTTCGGCGGTATAAGGGGTTTGTGTCTTCTTAACGACCCTAATTGGTCATAATGGGAGTAAATGTGTCATAATGGGTCTGATTAGACCTTATTGGGTGTAATTGAGGTATAAGGGGTGTGTGGTCTGTAATGGCTCGTTATTGGGTAATTTGGGTATTCGTGGGTATAAGGGTTTGTGTCTCCTTAATGAGGCTAATAGGTCACAAGGGAGTAAATGGTTCATAACGAGTTTGATTAGACCTTATTGGGTGTAAATGAGGTATAATGGGTCTTAGTGGTCCATAATGGCTCGTTATTGCGTCGTTTTGGTTATCATGGGTACAAGGGGTTTGTGTTTCCTTAATGACCTTAATTGGTCATAATGGGAGTAAATGGGTTATAATGAGTCTGATTTCATCTTATTGGGTGTAATTGAGGTATAACGGGTCTTAGTGGTTCGTAATGACTTGTTATTAGGTTATCTTGGTCTTTGTGGGTATAATGGGTTTCTTTCTCCTTAAACGGGCCTAATTCGTCATAATGGGAGTAAATGAGTCATAATGAGTCTAATTATAACTTAATTGGTGCAATTGAGGTATAATAGGTCTTAGTGGTACGAAATGGCTCGTTATTGGGTGAATTTGGTCTTCGCGGTAATAAGGGGTTTGTGTCTTTTTAACAACTCTAATTGGTCATAATGAGTCTGATTACACCTTATTGGGTGTAATTGACGTATAAAGGGTCTTAGTTGTCGGTAATGGCTCGTTATTGGTTAATTTTGGTCTTTATGGGTAAAAGGGGTTTGTGTTTTCTTAACGACCCTAATTTGTCATAATGGGAATAAATGGGTCCTCATGAGTCGGATTAGATCTTATTCGGTGTAATTGAGGAATAAGGGGTGTGTGGTCCGTAATGGCTCGTTATTCGGTAATTGGGGTATTCGTGGGTATAAGGGGTTCATAACGAGTTTGATTAGACCTTATTGGGTGTAAATGAGGTATAATGGGTCGTTATTGCGTCATTTTGGTTATCGTGGGTATAAGGGATTTGTGTCTCATTAACTAGTCTAGTTGGTCATAAATGGAATAAGTGGGTCATAATGAGTTTGATTAGTCCTTATTGGGTGTAAATGAAGTATAACAGGTCTTAGTGGTCCGTAATGGCTCGTTATTGTGTAATTTTGGTTTTCGTCGGTATAAGGGGTTTGTTTCTTCTTAACGACCCTAATTGGTCATAATGGGAGTAAATTGGTCATAATGGGTCTGATTAGACCTTATTGGGTGTAATTGAGGTATAAGGGGTGTGGGGTCTGTAATGGCTCGTTATTGGGTAATTTGGGTATTCGTGGGCATAAGGGTTTGTGTCTCCTTAATGAGGCTAATAGGTCACAAGGGATTAAATGGTTCATAACGAGTTTGATTAGACCTTATTGGGTGTAAATGAGGTATAATAGGTCTTAGTGGTACGAAATGGCTCGTTATTGGGTGAATTTTGTCTTTGCGGTAATAAGGGGTTTGTGTCTTTTTAACGACTCTAACTGGTCATAATGAGTCTGATTACACCTTATTGGGTGTAATTGACGTATAACGGGACTTAGTTGTCGGTAATGGCTCGTTATTGGTTAATTTTGGTCTTTATGGGTATAAGGGGTTTGTGTTTTCTTAACGACCCTAATTTCTCATAATGGGAGTAAATGGGTCATCATGAGTCGGATTAGATCTTATTCGGTGTAATTGAGGAATAAGGGGTGTATGGTCCGTAATGGCTCGTTATTGCGTAATTTGGGTATTCGTGGGTATAAGGGGGTTTTGTCACCTTAATGAGGCTAATAGGTCACAAGGGAGTAACTGGTTCATAACGAGTTTGATTAGACCTTATTGGCTGTAAATGAGGTATAATGGGTCTTAGTGGTCTATAATGGCTCGTTATTGTGTACTTTTGGTCTTCGTCGATATAAGGGGTTTGTGTCTTCTTAATGACCTTAATTGGTCATAATGGGAGTAAATGGGTCATAATGAGTCTGATTAGACCTTATTGGGTGTGATTGAGGTATAACGGGTCTTAGTTGTCAGTAATGGCTCGTTGTTGGGTAATTTTGGTCTTTATGGGTATAAGGGGTTTGTGTTTTCTTAACGACCCTAATTTGTCATAATGGGAGTAAATGGGTCATCTTGAGTCGGATTAGATCTTATTCGGTGTAATTCAGGTATAACGGGTGTGTGGTCCGTAATGGCTCGTTAATGGATAATTTGGGTATTCGTGGGTATAAGGGGTTTGTGTCTCCTTAATGAGGCCTATAGGTCACAAGGGAGTAACTGGTGCATAACGAGTTTGATTAGACCTTATTGGGTGTAAATGAGGTATAATGGGTCTTAGTGTTCCATAATGGCTCGTTATTGCGTCATTTTGGTTATCATGGGTATAAGGGTTTGTGTCTCTTTAACGAGTCTAGTTGGTCATAAATGGAATAAGTGGGTCATAATGAGTTTGATTAGTCCTTATTGGGTGTAAATGAGGTATAACAGGTCTTAGTGGTCCGTAATGGCTCGTTATTGTGTAATTTTGGTCTTCTTCGGTATAAGGGGTTTGTGTCTTCTTAAGGACCCTAATTGGTCATAATGGGAGTAAATGGGTCATAATGGGTCTGATTAGACCATATTGGGTGTAATTGAGGTATAAGGGGTGTGTGGTCTGTAATGGCTCGTTATTGCATCGTTTTGGTTATCTTGGGTATAAGGGGTTTGTGTCTCCTTAATGACCTTAATTGGTCACAATGGGAGTAAATGGGTTATAATGAGTCTGATTTGACCTTATCGGGTGTAATTGAGGTATAACGGGTGTTAGTGGTTCGTAATGACTTGTTATTAGGTTATCTTGGTCTTTGTGGGTATAATGGGTTTCTTTCTCCTTAAACGATCCTAATTGGTCATAATGGGAGTAAATGAGTCATAATGAGTCTGATTATAACTTAATTGGTGCAATTGAGGTATAATAGGTCTTAGTGGTACGAAATGGCTCGTTATTGGGTGAATTTGGTCTTTGCGGTAATAAGGGGTTTGTGTCTTTTTAACGACTCTAATTGGTGATAATGAGTCTGATTACACCTTATTGGGTGTAATATTGACGTATAACAGGTCTTAGTTGTCGGTAATGGCTCGTTATTGGTTTATTTTGGTCTTTATGGGTAAAAGGGGTTTGTGTTTTCTTAACGACCCTAATTTGTCATAATGGTAGTAAATGGGTCCTCATGAGTCGGATTAGATCTTATTCGGTGTAATTGAGGAATAAGGGGTGTGTGGTCCGTAATGGCTCGTTATTGGGTAATTGGGGTATTCGTGGGTATAAGGGGTTTTTGTCTCCTTAATGAGGCTAATAGGTCACAAGGGAGTAACTGGTTCATAACGAGTTTGATTAGACCTTATTGGGTGTAAATGAGGTATAATGGGTCGTTATTGCGTCATTTTGGTTATCGTGGGTATAAGGGATTTGTGTCTCATTAACGAGTCTAGTTGGTCATAAATGGAATAAGTGGGTCATAATGAGTTTGATTAGTCCTTATTGGGTGTAAATGAAGTATAACAGGTCTTAGTGGTCCGTAATGTCTCGTTATTGTGTAATTTTTGTCTTCGTCGGTATAAGGGGTTTGTGTTTTCTTAACGACCCTAATTGGTCATAATGGGAGTAAATGGGTCATAATGGGTCTGAGTAGACCTTATTGGGTGTAATTGAGGAATAAGGGGTGTGTGGTCTGTAATGGCTCGTTATTGGGTAATTTGGGTATTCGTGGGTATAAGGGTTTGTGTCTCCTTAATGAGGCTAATAGGTCACAAGGGAGTAAATGGTTCATAACGAGTTTGATTAGACCTTATTGGGTGTAAATGAGGTATAATGGGTCTTAGTGGTCCATAATGGCTCGTTATTGCGTCGTTTTGGTTATCATGGGTACAAGGGGTTTGTGTCTCCTTAATGACCTTAATTGGTCATAATGGGAGTAAATGGGTTATAATGAGTCTGATTTGACCTTATTGGGTGTAATTGCTGTATAACGGGTCTTAGTGGTTCGTAATGACTTGTTATTAGGTTATCTTGGTCTTCGTGGGTATAATGGGTTTCTTTCTCCTTAAACGGGCCTAATTGGTCATAATGGGAGTAAATGAGTCATAATGAGTCTAATTATAACTTAATTGGTGCAATTGAGGTATAATAGGTCTTAGAATAGGTCTTAGTGGTACGAAATGGCTCGTTATTGGGTGAATTTGGTCTTTGCGGTAATAAGGGGTTTGTGTCTTTTTAACGACTCTAACTGGTCATAATGAGTCTGATTACACGTTATTGGGTGTAATTGACGTATAACGGGTCTTAGTTGTCGGTAATGGCTCGTTATTGGTTAATTTTGGTCTTTATTGGTATAAGGGGTTTGTGTTTTCTTAACGACCCTAATTTGTCATAATGGGAGTAAATGGGTCATCATGACTCGGATTAGATCTTATTCGGTGTTAATTGAGGAATAAGGGGTGTGTGGTCCGTAATGGCTCGTTATTGTGTAATTTGAGTATTCGTGGGTATAAGGGGGTTTTGTCACCTTAATGAGGCTAATAGGTCACAAGGGAGTAACTGGTTCATAACGAGTTTGATTAGACCTTATTGGCTGTAAATGAGGTATAATGGGTCTTAGTGGTCTATAATGGCTCGTTATTGTGTACTTTTGGTCTTCGTCGATATAAGGGGTTTGTGTCTTCTTAATGACCTTAATTGGTCATAATGGGAGTAAATGGGTCATAATGAGTCTGATTAGACCTTATTGGGTGTAATTGACGTATAACGGGTCTTAGTTGCCGGTAATGGCTCGTTATTGGTTAATTTTGGTCTTTATGGGTATAAGGGGTTTGTGTTTTCTTAACGACCCTAATTTGTCATAATGGGAGTAAATGGGTCATCATGAGTCGGATTAGATCTTATTCGGTGTAATTGAGGAATAAGGTGTGTGTGGTCCGTAATGGCTCGTTATTGCGTAATTTGGGTATTCGTGGGTATAAGGGGGTTTGGTCACCTTAATGAGGCTAATAGGTCACAAGGGAGTAACTGGTTCATAACGAGTTTGATTAGACCTTATTGGCTGTAAATGAGGTATAATGGGTCTTAGTGGTCTATAATGGCTCGTTATTGTGTACTTTTGGTCTTCGTCGATATAAGGGGTTTGTGTCTTCTTAATGACCTTAATTGGTCATAATGGGAGTAAATGGGTCATAATGAGTCTGATTAGACCTTATTGGGTGTGATTGAGGTATAACGGGTCTTAGTTGTCAGTAATGGCTCGTTTTTTTTTTGAAGGAAAACCTGGCAAATATATTAAAACAAAGAAACAAAAAAAGTTATATCAAGCATCCAACAAAAGACCCAAGCAAGGGACAAAAAGCACCAAGCCATAAAAAAAGCCAAAACAAGCAACTACCAACTCTAAACAGAAGCCAAAAAAACACCACCACCCAACCAGAGGCGCAAAACAACCAATCCAAAGAAAGATAACGTCGGGCCATGAATCTGATTCCTAGTCCGCCGAGTATTCCAAGCAAGCCGCATAGTGACAATGTTCCTTATATCTTGAACAATTTGGTCCACTGAGATTGCCACATTTCTGAAAAGTCTATTGTTCCGCTCCCTCCAAATGTAGTACACACTAGCAGCAACAAAAAGTTTTGAGGCAAGCGGTTTCCTCGCGTACGAATCATCCGAGAGCAATTCCACTATATCGTCCCATCCATCCGGCCATTCCTCTAGATTGGCAAAAAAATTTATGCGTTGCCATACATCATGCGCAAACACACATTGAAAGAAAAGATGTCGGTGAGAGTCCTGGTCAACTTCGCACAACGGGCAAACTAATCCTTCATCTTCCGAAACCCAAATGCTCATACGATCTTGAGTAGGGAGTCTACGGTGACAAGCAATCCAAAGACAGAAGGCATGTCTCGCAATGTTACCGGGAAACCAAACCCATTTATGCCAAGAGCATACGGTATGTATGCCTCCAATAGAAGTGGATGCGACTTTAACCTCCACTAAGTTACCATTAACATCTGACCAACAAATTTGGTCACGTCGATCACTATCAATGATCGGCCACTCCATCATACCAAGATGCGGGTACCTTTGAATCCAAGCATTCGGCCAAACACTCCCAAGCCGATCAACCAAATCTTTTAACGAAGTGCGCATAGAAAATCCCTCCCCATGTATGAACCGATACGTTATGGACGTAGATAACGGGTTATTAGTCCCCCAACGATCTTCCCATGCATTAATCTCTTCACCATTACCAACCCGGAAAATAAAGAATCTTCTAATGTGAGGTCGAAGGTCTAGAATTTTGCAAAGAACCGACGACCACCGGGTAGACTTCCGAACGATCCAAAATTGGGCGTCCCCGATGCAATAACGATACACCCAATTAACCCAGATTGTATTCTTCCGAGTCACAAGGTTCCACACATGTCTAGACAAGAGGGCACGGTTCCATAAGGCTAGCCGCTTAAGACCAAGACCACCCCCTTCCAACGGTTTACAAACTTGATCCCAAGCCACTTTGCATCTCCCTCTCGAATTCTCCCCTTGGGCCCATAAAAAATCCCGGAAAACCGATTCAATTTTATGGATCACCCTCGTGGGGATAGTGAAGATCGACATCCAATAAGTTTGTAGCGAACCCAACACAGATTTTATGAGTTGTAATCTTCCTCCAAAAGACAAGTGTTTTGTTTTCCAATTGTTCACCCGCGCCATCACCTTAGTCACGAGGGCATCATAATCCCTAGCTTTAAGCTTGATTGGGGACAACGGAACTCCAAGGTATCGGATTGGGAAGATACCATTCCGGAATGGTAAGCACTCCCGGATAGCATTTCTAATGGGATCCGAGACGTTTCCAAAGAAGACTTCGCTTTTTTCAAGACTAGGCGAAAGGCCAGATTTAGTTTGAAACAATTGGAGAGCCTTCTTAAGCACCAACACCGAATCCACATCACCCTGTGTAAAAACAAATAAATCATCTGCAAAGCAAAGATGGGTGAGTTGAAACTCACTACAATCCTTATGATAACCAAAGAAAGCCGCCTCTTCAATGCAACATTTAAAAATGAGAGAGAATCCTTATGGCTCGTTGTTGGTTAATTTTGGTCTTTATGGGTATAAGGGGTTTGTGTTTTCTTAACGACCCTAATTTGTCATAATGGGAGTAAATGGGTCATCATGAGTCGGATTAGATCTTATTCGGTGTAATTGAGGAATAAGGGGTGTGTGGTCCGTAATGGCTCGTTATTGGGTAATTGGGATATTCGTGGGTATAAGGGGTTTTTGTCTCCTTAATGAGGCTAATAGGTCACAAGGGAGTAACTGGTTCATAACGAGTTTGATTAGACCTTATTGGGTGTAAATGAGGTATAATGGGTCTTGGTGTTCCATAATGGCTCGTTATTGCGTCATTTTGGTTATCGTGGGTATATGGGATTTGTGTCTCATTAACGAGTCTAGTTGGTCATAAATGGAATAAGTGGGTCATAATAAGTTTGATTAGTCCTTATTGGGTGTAAATTTAGTATAACAGGTCTTAGTGGTCCGTAATGGCTCATTATTGTGTAATTTTTGTCTTCGTCGGTATAAGGGGTTTCTGTCTTCTTAACGACCCTAATTGGTCATAATGGGTCTGATTAGACCTTATTGGGTGTAATTGAGGTATAAAGGGTGTGTGGTCTGTAATGACTCGTTATTGGGTAATTTGGGTATTCGTGGGTATAAGGGGTTTGTGTCTCCTTAATGAGGCTAATAGGTCACAAGGGAGTAACTGGTTCATAACGAGTTTGATTAGACCTTATTGGGTGTAAATGAGGTATAATGGGTCTTAGTGGTCCATAATGGCTCGTTATTGCGTCGTTTTGGTTATCATGGGTATAAGGGGTTTATGTCTCCTTAATGACCTTAATTGGTCACAATGTGAGTAAATGGGTTATAATGAGTCTGATTTGACCTTATTGGGTGTAATTGAGGTATAACGGGTCTTAGTGTTTCGTAATGACTTGTTATTAGGTTATCTTGGTCTTCGTGGGTATAATGGGTTTCTTTCTCCTTAAACGATCCTAATTGGTCATAATGGGAGTAAATGAGTCATAATGAGTCTGAATATAACTTAATTGGTGCAATCGAGGTATAATAGGTCTTAGTGGTACGAAATGGCTCGTTATTGGGTGAATTTGGTCTTCGCGGTAATAAGGGGTTTGTGTCTTTTTAACGACTCTAATTGGTCATAATGAGTCTGATTACACCTTATTTGGTCATAATGGCTCGTTATTGGTTTATTTTGGTCTTTTTGGGTAAAAGGGGTTTGTGTTTTCTTAACGACCCTAATTTGTCATAATGGGAGTAAATAATGGGTCCTCATGAGTCGGATTAGATCTCATTCGGTGTAATTGAGGAATAAGGGGTGTGTGGTCCGTAATGGCTCGTTATTGGGTAATTTGGGTATTCGTGGGTATAAGGGGTTTTTGTCTCCTTAATGAGGCTAATAGGTCACAAGGGAGTAACTGGTTCATAACGAGTTTGATTAGACCTTATTGGGTGGTGTAAATGAGGTATAATGGGTCGTTATTGCGTCATTTTGGTTATCGTGGGTATAAGGGGATTTGTGTCTCATTAACGAGTCTAGTTGGTCATAAATGGAATAAGTGGGTCATAATGAGTTTGATTAGTCCTTATTGGGTGTAAATGAAGTATAACAGGTCTTAGTGGTCCGTAATGGCTCGTTATTGTGTAATTTTGGTCTTCGTCGGTATATGGGGTTTGTGTCTTCTTAACGACCCTAATTGGTCATAATGGGAGTATATGGGTCATAATGGGTCTGATTAGAACTTATTGGGTACAATTGAGGTATAAGGGGTGTGTGGTCTGTAATGGCTCGTTATTGGGTAATTTGGGTATTCGTGGGTATAAGGGGTTTGTGTCTCCTTAATGAGGCTAATAGGTCACAAGGGAGTAACTGGTTCATAACGAGTTTGATTAGACCTTATTGTGTCTTTTTAACGACTCTAACTGGTCATAATGAGTCTGATTACACCTTATTGGGTGTAATTGACGTATAACGGGTCTTAGTTGTCGGTAATGGCCCGTTATTGGTTTATTTTGGTCTTTATGGGTAAAAGGGGTTTGTGTTTTCTTAACGACCCGATTTTGTCATAATGGGAGTAAATGGGTCCTCATGAGTCGGATTAGATCTTATTCGGTGTAATTGAGGAATAAGGGGTGTGTGGTCCGTAATGGCTCGTTATTGGGTAATTTGGGTATTCGTGGGTATAAGGGGTTTTTGTCTTCTTTATGAGGCTAATAGGTCAAGGGAGTAAATGGTTCATAACGAGTTTGATTAGACCTTATTGGGTGTAAATGAGGTATAATGGGTCGTTATTGCGTCATTTTGGTTATCGTGGGTATAAGGGATTTGTGTCTCATTAACGAGTCTACTTGGTCATAAATGGAATAAGTGGGTCATAATGAGTTTGATTAGTCCTTATTGGGTGTAAATGAAGTATAACAGGTCTTAGTGGTCCGTAATGGCTCGTTATTGTGTAATTTTTGTCTTCGTCGGTATAAGGGGTTTGTGTCTTCTTAACGACCCTAATTGGTCATAATGGGAGTAAATGGGTCATAATGGGTCTGATTAGACCTTCTTGGGTGTAATTGAGGTATAAGTGGTGTGTGGTACGTAATGGCTCGTTATTGGGTAATTTGGGTATTCGTGGGTATAAGGGGTTTGTGTCTTCTTAATGAGGCTAATAGGTCACAAGGGAGTAAATGGTTCATAACGAGTTTGATTAGACCTTATTGGGTGTAAATGAGGTATAATGGGTCTTAGTGTTCCATAATGGCTCGTTATTGCGTCATTTTGGTTATCGTGGGTATAAGGGATTTGTGGTTCATTAACGAGTCTAGTTGGTCATAAATGGAATAAGTGGGTCATAATGAGTTTGATTAGTCCTTATTGGGTGTAATTGACGTATAACGGGTCTTAGTTGTCGGTAATGGCTCGTTATTGGTCATAATATCGTATAACGGGTCATTTTGGTTATCGTGGGTATAACGGGTGTTAGTGGTTCGTAATGACTTGCTATTAGGTTATCTTGGTCTTCGTGGGTATAATGGGTTTCTTTCTCCTTAAACGATCCTAATTGGTCATAATGGGAGTAAATGAGTCATAATGAGTCTGATTATAACTTAATTGGTGCAATTGAGGTATAATAGGTCTTAGTGGTACGAAATGGCTCGTTATTGGGTGAATTTGGTCTTCGCGGTAATAAGGGGTATGTGTCTTTTTAACGACGCTAATTGGTCATAATGAGTCTGATTACGCCTTATTGGGTGTAATTGACGTATAACGGGTCTTAGTTGTTGGTAATGGCTCGTTATTGGTTTATTTTGGTCTTTATGGGTAAAAGGGGTTTATGTTTTCTTAAAGACCCTAATTTGTCATAATGGGAGTAAATGGGTCCTCATGAGTTGGATTAGATCTTATTCGGTGTAATTGAGGAATAAAGGGTGTGTGGTCCTTAATGGCTCGTTATTGGGTGAATTTGGTCTTCGCGGTAATAAGGGGTTTGTGTCTTTTTAACGACTCTAATTGGTCATAATGAGTCTGATTACACCTTATTGGGTGTAATTGACGTATAACGGGTCTTAGTTATCGGTAATGGCTCGTTATTGGTTTATTTTGGTCTTTATGGGTAAAAGGGGTTTGTGTTTTCTTAACGACCCTAATTTGTCATAATGGGAGTAAATGGGTCCTCATGAGTCAGATTAGATCTTATTCGGTGTAATTGAGGAGTAAGGGGTGTGTGGTCCGTAATGGCTCGTTATTGGGTAATTTGGGTATTCGTGGGTATAAGGGGTTTTTGTCTCCTTAATGAGGCTAATAGGTCACAAGGGAGTAATTGGTTCATAACGAGTTTGATTAGACCTTATTGGGTGTAAATGAGGTATAATGGGTCTTAGTGTTCCATAATGGCTCGTTATTGCGTCATTTTGGTTATCGTGGGTATAAGGGATTTGTGTCTCATTAACGAGTCTAGTTGGTCATAAATGGAATAAGTGGGTCATAATGAGTTTGATTAGTCCTTATTGGCTGTAAATGAAGTATAACAGGTCTTAGTGGTCCGTAATGGCTCCTTATTGTGTAATTTTGGTCTTCGTCGGTATAAGGGGTTTATGTCTTCTTAACGACCCTAATTGGTCATAATGGGTCTGATTAGACCTTATTGGGTGTAATTGAGGTATAAAGGGTGTGTGGTCTGTATTGGCTCGTTATTGGGTAATTTGAGTATTCGTGGGTATAAGGGGTTTGTGTCTCCTTAATGAGGCTAATAGGTCACAAGGGAGTAACTGGTTCATAACGAGTTTGATTAGACCTTATTGGGTGTAAATGAGGTATAATGGGTCTTAGTGGTCCATAATGGCTCGTTATTGCGTCGTTTTGGTTATCATGGGTATAAGGGGTTTGTGTCTCCTTAATGACCTTAATTGGTCATAATGGGAGTAAATGGGTTATAATGAGTCTGATTTGACCTTATTGGGTGTAATTGAGGTATAACTGGTGTTAGTGGTTCGTAATGACTTGTTATTAGGTAATTTTGGTATTCGTGGGTATAAGGGGTTTTTGTCTCCTTAATGAGACTAATAGGTCACAAGGGAGTAACTGGTTCATAACGAGTTTGATTAGACCTTATTGGGTGTAAACGAGGTATAATGGGTCTTAGTGGTCTATAATGGCTCGTTATTGTGTAATTTTGGTCTTCGTCGATATAAGGGGTTTGTGTCTTCTTAATGACCTTAATTGGTCATAATTGGATTAAATGGGTCATAATGAGTCTGATTTATTGGGTGTGATTGAGGTATAACGGGTCTTAGTTGGCGGTAATAGCTCGTTGTTGGGTAATTTTGATCTTTATGGGTATAAGGGGTTTGTGTTTTCTTAACGACCCTAATTTGTCATAATGGGAGTAAATGGGTCCTCGTGAGTCGGATTAGATCTTATTCGGTGTAATTGAGGAATAAAGGGTGTGTGGTCCTTAATGGCTCGTTATTGGGTGAATTTGGTCTTCGCGGTAATAAGGGGTTTGTGTCTTTTTAACGACTCTAATTGGTCATAATGAGTCTGATTACACCTTATTGGGTGTAATTGACGTATAACGGGTCTTAGTTGTCGGTAATGGCTCGTTATTGGTTTATTTTGGTCTTTATGGGTAAAATGGGTTTGTGTTTTCTTAACGACCCTAATTTGTCATAATGGGAGTAAATGGGTCCTCATGAGTCGGATTAGATCTTATTCGGTGTAATTGAGGAGTAAGGGGTGTGTGGTCCGTAATGGCTCGTTATTGGGTAATTTGGGTATTCGTGGGTATAAGGGGTTTTTGTCTCCTTAATGAGGCTAATAGGTTACAAGGGAGTAATTGGTTCATAACGAGTTTGATTAGACCTTATTGGGTGTAAATGAGGTATAATGGGTCGTTATTGCGTCATTTTGGTTATCGAGGGTATAAGGGATTTGTGTCTCATTAACGAGTCTAGTTGGTCATAAATGGAATAAGTGGGTCATAACGAGTTTGATTAGTCCTTATTGGGTGTAAATGAAGTATAACAGGTCTTAGTGGTCCGTAATGGCTCGTTATTGTGTAATTTTGGTCTTCGTCGGTATAAGGGGTTTCTGTCTTCTTAACGACCCTAATTGGTCATAACGGGTCTTAGTTGTCGGTAATGGCTCGTTATTGGTCATAATGTCGTATAACGGGTCATTTTGGTTATCGTGGGTATAACGGGTGTTAGTGGTTCGTAATGACTTGTTATTAGGTTATCTTGGTCTTCGTGGGTATAATGGGTTTCTTTCTCCTTAAACGATCCTAATTGGTCATAATAGGAGTAAATGAGTCATAATGAGTCTGATTATAACTTAATTGGTGCAATTGAGGTATAATAGGTCTTAGTGGTACGAAATGGCTCGTTATTGGGTGAATTTGGTCTTCGCGGTAAAAAGGGGTTTGTGTCTTTTTAACGACGCTAATTGGTCATAATGAGTCTGATTACACCTTATTGGGTGTAATTGACGTATAACGGGTCTTAGTTGTCGGTAATGGCTCGTTATTGGTTTATTTTGGTCTTTATGGGTAAAAGGGGTTTGTGTTTTCTTAACGACCCTAATTTGTCATAATGGGATTAAATGGGTCCTCATGAGTCGGATTAGATCTTATTCGGTGTAATTGAGGAATAAGGGGTGTGTGGTCCGTAATGGCTCGTTATTGGGTCATTTGGGTATTCGTGGGTATAAGGGGTTTTTGTCTCCTTAGTGAGGCTAATAGCTCACAAGGGAGTAACTGGTTCATAACGAGTTTGATTAGACCTTATTGGGTGTAAATGAGGTATAATGGGTCGTTATTGCGTCATTTTGGTTATCGTGGGTATAAGGGATTTGTGTCTCATTAACGAGTCTAGTTGGTCATAAATGGAATAACTGGGTCATAATGAGTTTGATTAGTCCTTATTGGGTGTAAATGAAGTATAACAGGTCTTAGTGGTCCGTAATGGCTCGTTATTGTGTAATTTTGGTCTTCGTCGGTATAAGGGGTTTCTGTCTTCTTAACGACCCTAATTGGTCATAATGGGTCTGATTAGACCTTATTGGGTGTAATTGAGGTATAAAGGGTGTGTGGTCTGTAATGGCTCGTTATTGGGTAATTTGGGTATTCGTGGGTATAAGGGGTTTGTGTCTCCTTAATGAGGCTAAAAGGTCACAAGGGAGTAACTGGTTCATAACGAGTTTGATTAGACCTTATTGGGTGTAAACGAGGTATAGTGGATCCTAGTGGTCTATAATGGCTCGTTATTGTGTAATTTTGATCTTCGTCGATATAAGGGGTTTGTGTCTTCTTAATGACCTTAATTGGTCATAATGGGAGTAAATGGGTCATAATGAGTCTGATTAGACCTTATTGGGTGTGATTGAGGTATAACGGGTCTTAGTTGTCGGTAATGGCTCGTTTTTTTTGAAGGAAAACCCGGCAAATATATTAAAACAAAGAAACAAAAAAAGTTATATCAAGCATCCAACAAAAGACCCAAGCAAGGGACAAAAAGCACCAAGCCATAAAAAAAGCCAAAACAAGCAACTACCAACTCTAAACAGAAGCCAAAAAAACACCACCACCCAACCAGAGGAGCAAAACCAATCCAAAGAAAGATCACGTCGGGCCATGAATCTGATTCCTAGTCCGCCGAGTATTCCAAGCAAGCCGCATAGTGACAATGTTCCTTATATCTTGAACAATTTGGTCCACTGAGATTGCCGCATTTCTGAAAAGTCTATTGTTCCGCTCCCTCCAAATGTAGTACACACTAGCAGCAACAAAAAGTTTTGAGGCAAGCGGTTTCCTCGCGTACGAATCATCCGAGAGCAATTCCACTATATCGTCCCATCCATCCGGCCATTCCTCTAGATTGGCAAAAAAATTTATGCGTTGCCATACATCATGCGCAAACACACATTGAAAGAAAAGATGCCGGTGAGAGTCCTGCTCAACTTCGCACAACGGGCAAACTAAACCTTCATCTTCCGAAACCCAAATGCTCATACGATCTTGAGTAGGGAGTCTACGGTGACAAGCAATCCAAAGACAGAAGACATGTCTCGCAATGTTACCGGGAAACCAAACCCATTTATGCCAAGAGCATACGGTATGTATGCCTCCAATAGAAGTGGATGCGACTTTAACCGAAAAGTCCACTAAGTTACCATTAACATCCGACCAACAAATTTGGTCACGTCGGTCACTATCAATGATCGGCCACTCCATCATACCAAGATGCGGGTACCTTTGAATCCAAGCATTCGGCCAAACACTCCCAAGCCGATCAACCAAATCTTTTAACGAAGTGCGCATAGAAAATCCCTCCCCATGTATGAACCGATACGTTATGGACGTAGATAACGGGTTATTAGTCCCCCAACGATCTTCCCATGCATTAATCTCTTCACCATTACCAACCCGGAAAATAAAGAATCTTCTAATGTGAGGTCGAAGGTCTAGAATTTTGCAAAGAACCGACGACCACCGGGTAGACTTCCGAACGATCCAAAATTGGGCGTCCCCGATGCAATAACGATACACCCAATTAACCCAGATTGTATTCTTCCGAGTCACAAGGTTCCACACATGTCTAGACAAGAGGGCACGGTTCCATAAGGCTAGCCGCTTAAGACCAAGACCACCCCCTTCCAACGGTTTACAAACTTGATCCCAAGCCACTTTGCATCTCCCTCTCGAATTCTCCCCTTGGGCCCATAAAAAATCCCGAAAAACCGATTCAATTTTATGGATCACCCTCGTGGGGATAGTGAAGATCGACATCCAATAAGTTTGTAGCGAACCCAACACAGATTTTATGAGTTGTAATCTTCCTCCAAAAGACAAGTGTTTTGTTTTCCAATTGTTCACCCGCGCCATCACCTTAGTCACGAGGGCATCATAATCCCTAGCTTTAAGCTTGATTGGGGACAACGGAACTCCAAGGTATCGGATTGGGAAGATACCATTCCGGAATGGTAAGCACTCCCGGATAGCATTTCTAATGGGATCCGAGACGTTTCCAAAGAAGACTTCGCTTTTTTCAAGACTAGGCGAAAGGCCAGATTTAGTTTGAAACAATTGGAGAGCCTTCTTAAGCACCAACACCGAATCCACATCACCCTGTGTAAAAACAAATAAATCATCTGCAAAGCAAAGATGGGGTGAGTTGAAACTCACTACAATCCTTATGATAACCAAAGGAAGCCGCCTCTTCAATGCAACGTTTAAAAATGAGAGAGAATCCTTCCATAGCAATGGTAAAGAGATAAGGCGAAAGGGGATCTCCTTGACGAAGGCCCCGACCACCTTTAAAAAATCCCTTTGTCTCTCCATTCACTGCTAGCGAGAAGGAAGCTGACGAGACCATCTCTTTGATCCATTTAACAATAGCCAAATGAAACCCCATACCCTCCAGCATACCAAACAAGTATTGCCAATCCACCGTGTCATACGCCTTCCGGATGTCAATCTTGAATGCACACCGGGCCGGGCCCTCGCTACGTTGATAACCTCTAACCAGCTCGTGCGCCATTAGAATGTTGTCCGCAATATTACGGCCCGGAATAAAAGCCGACTGGAATGGGCTCACCAATCCATCCAACAACCCTTTCATCCTCTCCACAATAATCTTGCTAATAGCTTTGTACAAAACCGTGCAACAAGATATAGGTCGGAAGTCCGACACACGCGATGCATTAGGGACCTTAGGAATTAAACAGAGAAGAGTATGGTTCAATTCCTTTGCCAATTTTCCGGTGTAGAAAAAGTTGTGAATAGCACGCGTAACCTCTGGTCCAACAATATTCCACGCTCCTTTATAAAACCTCGCCGAGTACCCATCCGAGCCCGGGGCCTTATCATTTCCAATGCTAAAAATGGCCAACTTAATCTCCATATCCGTGATTGGGACAACCATTGAGAGCGATTCAGCAAGGGAAAGGGTCTTACGGAAAGCCAAGTCTTGCGTCAAAGGATTCACACTTCGATCCCGATTTCCCAGAAACGACTGAAAGTGGGATAGAAGAGTATCTACAGCATCATCACCGTAAGTGATAAACACCATTCGAATCACAAACTTCCTGAACCCGTTGTGAATGCCTTTTCTCTTTCATAACACTATGGAAGAATTTAGTATTAGCATCCCCCTCATTAAGCCACCTAATCTTTGCACGTTGGCGGGCCGAGCTTTCTTCATCATTACACGCCTGTTGGTAAGCTAATCTCCAAACCGACAAGTCCTCTTGCAACAACCTGTTGTGCGGATCCCCATCGCTCGCCAATTGGGCCTTTTCGAGTTCATCTTTACAAAGTCTAGACCGAGCCAAGAGACTACCATACGTAGCCCTCAACTTCCGCAAACACTCTTTCAAACCTTTAAGCTTAGTCAAAACTTGAAACATGAAAGAGCCCTGGACCGACATCATCCATCCCTGTTGAACAATTTGCAAAAAAGAAGGGTGATCAACAAGAAAATTATCAAATTTGAACCCAGTGACCACCTTTCTCTTTCCGGCCGAAAAAGACAGAACGGAGGGGGAATGACCAGAAATCCCCCTCGCCATGAACCGGACCGTAGAGTCCCCAAATCGATCAAGAAAGTGGACATTAGCCATTACACGATCCAGCTTTCGTCTAATACCGCTATCATCCACCGGTTTTTGAGACCACGTATACTGCATGCCTGAGTAATTAATATCAAGGACTTCAATATCTTCCACGCAAGCCATGAAATCATGCATTTCATTATTTCTCCTCGAGGATCCCCCCAACCCATCGTGAGGAAAAAGCATAGTATTAAAGTCCCCAAAAATAACCCAAGGTTGCCCATTGCCCAACACCTTGAACCTTCTCAATCCGGACCATAACTGACGTCGTTCCACTAACGTGTTCGCACCATAAACAATAGTAACAAAAAACGGCAAAGGTTCCCCATACATGCAAAGTTGGCAATGTATAAATTGAGATTGAGCTTCTAGAACCATAACGTCCATAGCTCTAGCGTCCCAAGCCACAATTATACGCGTACCATTTGGCGAGGCCACAAGGTTAGACCTCCATTCCCATCGCCCAAACGTTTTCCTACACACTTCTTCCAACGCTTCCCCTTTAACATGAGACTCAATGATACTGCAAAAAGAGACATTATTTAAGTGAACAAAATCTTTTACCTCTCGCTGCTTTAACGGAGCATTAAGACCCCGTACATTCCAAGCTGCAAACTTAATCATGGAAAGGATGGCATCTGGGAAGCAGAACTCCCCACTACTTTATCCTGAACTCCCTTCTCCCCCAAAGCCTGGAACCGATTCGAAGACTCTACATTCGTCCGTGCTGAGGTCTTTAGAATTCCCTTTATCGGCTTGCTCACCACCCCAGAAGATGAACCACTTGGCCTAAAAGAGGTATTCGGTCGTTGCGTCCCCTTACTCGCCTCACCCTCAACCACCTTAGCCGTAGGTGGGTGTTTTCCAACCTTCTCCGAAACCCCATCTAAAAACACTCCCAAGTCCGCCGGAATAGTATTCTTTTGATGCGTACTCCGACTATCGCATTGAACAACACTATTGACCACACCTCCCGGCCCTTGAGTCACATTCTCCATCATATTACATGCACTTGTGCATGCAGTTGGCTCTTTACATGCACTTGTGCATGTGGTATTGTCATCCATCTTCCCATTCACCTCCACGGTTTGAACCTCCACTACCTCCACATGGTCCTTAGGAACTTGATCTTCGGCCAAATCATCAGACTTAGTCGCAACCTTCGGTGGCTTTTGAACCCAATTCTTCTTTTTGTTCACCACTTTAGTAAATCCATCTTTATCTACGTTAGTCTGTTTTGACGTTACCGCGCGATGAGTATTAGCTTTTGGGCACGAGGTAACTTTGTGACCAAAAACACAACATAAAGTACATTGGCTAGGCTCCCACATATACTCCACTTGAACTTTTACCTTATCAACCTTATCCCCAGAAAGGGTTGGAATAACAACTTCAATTTCACGTTTAAGCTCTCCAACAGCCCATACATCCACAAGGACCTTCGCGAACCCCGGTCTTCCCCACTTTTTATCACACATGGATGCCGTGCATGCATCCATTGATTTCGGAACTCCCAACGCGCTAGCAATCCGCCCAACACCCTCTTTATTGGGTAATTTTGATCTTTATGGGTATAAGGGGTTTGTGTTTTCTTAACGACCCTAATTTGTCATAATGGGAGTAAATGGGTCATCATGAGTCGGATTAGATCTTATTCGGTGTAATTGAGGTATAACGGGTGTGTGGTCCGTAATGGCTCGTTAATGGGTAATTTGGGTATTCGTGGGTATAAGGGGTTTGTGTCTCCTTAATGAGGCTTATAGGTCACAAGGGAGTAACTGGTGCATAACGAGTTTGATTAGACCTTATTGGGTGTAAATGAGGTATCATGGGTCTTAGTGTTCCATAATAGCTCGTTATTGCGTCATTTTGGTTATCGTGGGTATAAGGGGTTTGTGTCTCCTTAACGAGTGTAGTTGTCATAAATGGAATAAGTGGGTCATAATGATTTTGATTAGTCCTTATTGGGTGTAAATGATGTATAACAGGTCTTAGTGGTCCGTAATGGCTCGTTATTATTTAATTTTGGTCTTCGTCGGTATAAGGGGTTTGTGTCTTCTTAACGACCCTAATTGGTCATAATGGGAGTAAATGGGTCATAATGGGTCTGATTAGACCTTCTTGGGTGTAATTGAGGTATAAGTGGTGTGTGGTACGTAATGACTCGTTATTGGGTAATTTGGGTATTCGTGGGTATAAGGGGTATGTGTCTTCTTAATGAGGCTAATAGGTCACAAGGGAGTAAATGGTTCATAACGAGTTTGATTAGACCTTATTGGGTGTAAATGAGGTATAATGGGTCTTAGTGTTCCATAATGGCTCGTTATTGCGTCATTTTGGTTATCGTGGGTATAAGGGATTTGTGTCTCATTAACGAGTCTAGTTGGTCATAAATGGAATAAGTGGGTCATAATGAGTTTGATTCGTCCTTATTGGCTGTAAATGAGGTATAACAGGTCTTAGTGGTCCGTAATGGCTCCTTATTGTGTAATTTTGGTCTTCGTCGGTATAAGGGGTTTATGTCTTCTTAACGACCCTAATTGGTCATAATGGGTCTGATTAGACCTTATTTGGTGTAATTGAGGTATAAAGGGTGTGTGGTCTGTATTGGCTCGTTATTGGGTAATTTGAGTATTCGTGGGTATAAGGGGTTTGTGTCTCCTTAATGAGGCTAATAGGTCACAAGGGAGTAACTGGTTCATAACGAGTTTGATTAGACCTTATTGGGTGTAAATGAGGTATACTTAGTGGTCCATAATGGCTCGTTATTGCGTCGTTTTGGTTATCATGGGTATAAGGGGTTTGTGTCTCCTTAATGACCTTAATTGGTCATAATGGGAGTAAATGGGTTATAATGAGTCTGATTTGACCTTATTGGGTGTAATTGAGGTATAACTGGTGTTAGTGGTTCGTAATGACTTGTTATGAGGTAATTTTGGTATTCGTGGGTATAAGGGGTTTTTGTCTCCTTAATGAGGCTAATAGGTCACAAGGGAGTAACTGGTTCATAACGAGTTTGATTAGACCTTATTGGGTGTAAACGAGGTATAATGGGTCTTAGTGGTCTATAATGGCTCGTTATTGTGTAATTTTGGTCTTCGTCGATATAAGGGGTTTGTGTCTTCTTAATAACCTTAATTGGTCATAATGGGAGTAAATGGGTCATAATGAGTCTGATTTATTGGGTGTGATTGAGGTATAACGGGTCTTAGTTGTCGGTAATGGCTCGTTGTTGGGTAATTTTGATCTTTATGGGTATAAGGGGTTTGTGTTTTCTTAACGACCCTAATTTGTCATAATGGGAGTAAATGGGTCATCATGAGTCGGATTAGATCTTATTCGGTGTAATTGAGGTATAACGGGTGTGTGGTCCGTAATAGCTCGTTAATGGGTAATTTGGGTATTCGTGGGTATAAGGGGTTTGTGTCTCCTTAATGAGGCTTATAGGTCACAAGGGAGTAACTGGTGCATAACGAGTTTGATTAGACCTTATTGGGTGTAAATGAGGTATAATGGGTCTTAGTGTTCCATAATGGCTCGTTATTGCGTCATTTTGGTTATCGTGGGTATAAGGGGTTTGTGTCTCCTTAACGAGTCTAGTTGGTCATAAATGGAATAAGTGGGTCATAATGATTTTGATTAGTCCTTATTGGGTGTAAATGATGTATAACAGGTCTTAGTGGTCCGTAATGGCTCGTTATTATTTAATTTTGGTCTTCGTCGGTATAAGGGGTTTGTGTCTTCTTAACGACCCTAATTGGTCATAATGGGAGTAAATGGGTCATAATGGGTCTGATTAGACCTTCTTGGGTGTAATTGAGGTATAAGTGGTGTGTGGTACGTAATGGCTCGTTATTGGGTAATTTGGGTATTCGTGGGTATAAGGGGTTTGTGTCTTCTTAATGAGGCTAATAGGTCACAAGGGAGTAAATGGTTCATAACGAGTTTGATTAGACCTTATTGGGTGTAAATGAGGTATAATGGGTCTTAGTGTTCCATAATGGCTCGTTATTGCGTCATTTTGGTTATCGTGGGTATAAGGGATTTGTGTCTCATTAACGAGTCTAGTTGGTCATAAATGGAATAAGTGGGTCATAATGAGTTTGATTAGTCCTTATTGGGTGTAATTGACGTATAACGGGTCTTAGTTGTCGGTAATGGCTCGTTATTGGTCATAATATCGTATAACGGGTCATTTTGGTTATCGTGGGTATAAAGGGTGTTAGTGGTTCGTAATGACTTGTTATTAGGTTATCTTGGTCTTCGTGGGTATAATGGGTTTCTTTCTCCTTAAACGATCCTAATTGGTCATAATGGGAGTAAATGAGTCATAATGAGTCTGATTATAACTTAATTGGTGCAATTGAGGTATAATAGGTCTTAGTGGTACGAAATGGCTCGTTATTGGGTGAATTTGGTCTTCGCGGTAATAAGGGGTTTGTGTCTTTTTAACGACGCTAATTGGTCATAATGAGTCTGATTACGCCTTATTGGGTGTAATTGACGTATAAAGGGTCTTAGTTGTTGGTAATGGCTCGTTATTGGTTTATTTTGGTCTTTATGGGTAAAAGGGGTTTGTGTTTTCTTAACGACCCTAATTTGTCATAATGGGAGTAAATGGGTCCTCATGAGTCGGATTAGATCTTATTCGGTGTAATTGAGGAATAAGGGGTGTGTGGTCCGTAATGGCTCGTTATTGGGTAATTGGTGTATTCGTGGGTATAAGGGGTTTTTGTCTCCTTAATGAGGCTAATAGGTCACAAGGGAGTAACTGGTTCATAACGAGTTTGATTAGACCTTATTGGGTGTAAATGAGGTATAATGGGTCGTTATTGCGTCATTTTGGTTATCGTGGGTATAAGGGATTTGTGTCTCATTAACGAGTCTACTTGGTCATAAATGGAATAAGTGGGTCATAATGAGTTTGATTAGTCCTTATTGGGTGTAAATGAAGTATAACAGGTCTTAGTGGTCCGTAATGGCTCGTTATTGTGTAATTTTGGTCTTCGTCGGTATAAGGGGTTTCTGTCTTCTTAACGACCCAAATTGGTCATAATGGGTCTGATTAGACCTTATTGGGTGTAATTGAGGTATAAAGGGTGTGTGGTCTGTAATGGCTCGTTATTGGGTAATTTGGGTATTCGTGGGTATAAGGGGTTTGTGTCTCCTTAATGAGGCTAATAGGTCACAAGGGAGTAACTGGTTCATAACAAGTTTGATTAGACCTTATTGGTGTAAATGAGGTATAATGGGTCTTAGTGGTCCATAATGGCTCGTTATTGCGTCATTTTGGTTATCATGGGTATAAGGGGTTTGTGTCTCCTTAATGACCTTAATTGGTCATAATGGTAGTAAATGGGTTATAATGAGTCTGATTTGACCTTATTGGGTGTAATTGAGGTATAACGGGTGTTAGTGGTTCGTAATGACTTGTTATTAGGTAATTTGGGTATTCGTGGGTATAAGGGTTTTTGTCTCCTTAATGAGGCTAAAAGGTCACAAGGGAGTAACTGGTTCATAACGAGTTTGATTAGACCTTATTGGTTGTAAACGAGGTATAGTGGATCCTAGTGGTCTATAATGTCTCGTTATTGTGTAATTTTGGTCTTCGTCGATATAAGGGGTTTGTGTCTTCTTAATGACCTTAATTGGTCATAATGGGAATAAATGGGTCATAATGAGTCTGATTAGACCTTATTGGGGGTGATTGAGGTATAACGGGTCTTAGTTGTCGGTAATGGCTCGTTGTTGGGTAATTTTGGTCTTTATGGGTATAAGGGGTTTGTGTTTTCTTAACGACCCTAATTTGTCATAATGGGAGTAAATGGGTCATCATGAGTCGGATTAGATCTTTTTCGGTGTAATTCAGGTATAACGGGTGTGTGGTCCGTAATGGCTCGTTAATGGGTAATTTGGGTATTCGTGGGTATAAGGGGTTTGTGTCTCCTTAATGAGGGTTATATAGGTCACAAGGGAGTAACTGGTGCATAACGAGTTTCATTAGACCTTATTGGGTGTAAATGAGGTATAATGGGTCTTAGTGTTCCATAATGGCTCGTTATTGCGTCATTTTGGTTATCGTGGGTATAAGGGGTTTGTGTCTCTTTAACGAGTCTAGTTGGTCATAAATGGAATAAGTGGGTCATAATGAATTTGATTAGTCCTTATTGGGAGTAAATGAGGTATAACAGGTCTTAGTGGTCCGTAATGGCTCGTTATTGTGTAATTTTGGTCTTCGTCGGTATAAGGGGTTTGTGTCTTCTTAAGGACCCTAATTGGTCATAATGGGAGTAAATGGGTCATAATGGGTCTGATTAGACTTATTGGGTGTAAATGAGGTATAATGGGTCTTAGTGTTCCATAATGGCTCGTTATTGCGTCATTTTGGTTATCGTGGGTATAAGGGGTTTGTGTCTCCTTAACGAGTCTAGTTGGTCATAAATGGAATAAGTGGGTCATAATGAGTTTGATTAGTCCTTATTGGGTGTAAATGAGGTATAACAGGTCTTAGTGGTCCGTAATGGCTCGTTATTGTGTAATTTTGGTCTTCGTCGGTATAAGGGGTTTGTGTCTTCTTAAGGACCCTAATTGGTCATAATGGGAGTAAATGGGTCATAATGGGTCTGATTAGACCTTATTGGGTGTAATTGAGGTATAAGGGGTGTGTGGTCTGTAATGGCTCGTTATTGGGTAATTTGGGTATTCGTGGGTATAAGGGGTTTGTGTCTCCTTAATGAGGCTAATAGGTCACAAGGGAGTAACACCCATAACGAGTTTGATTAGACCTTATTGTGTCTTTTTAACGACTCTAACTGGTCATAATGAGTCTGATTACACCTTATTGGGTGTAATTGACGTATAACGGGTCTTAGTTGTCGGTAATGGCTCGTTATTGGTCATAATGTCGTATAACGGGTCATTTTGGTTATCGTGGGTATAACGGGTGTTAGTGGTTCGTAATGACTTGTTATTAGGTTATCTTGGTCTTCGTGGGTATAATGGGTTTCTTTCTCCTTAAACGATCCTAATTGGTCATAATGGGAGTAAATGAGTCATAATGAGTCTGATTATAACTTAATTGGTGCAATTGAGGTATAATAGGTCTTAGTGGTACGAAATGGCTCGTTATTGGGTGAATTTGGTCTTCGCGGTAATAAGGGGTGTGTGTCTTTTTAACGACGCTAATTGGTCATAATGAGTCTGATTACACCTTATTGGGTGTAATTGATGTATAACGGGTCTTAGTTGTCGGTAATGGCTCGTTATTGGTTTATTTTGGTCTTTATGGGTAAAAGGGGTTTGTGTTTTCTTAACGACCCTAATTTGTCATAATGGGAGTAAATGGGTCCTCATGAGTCGGATTAGATCTTATTCGGTGTAATTGAGAAATAAGGGGTGTGTGGTCCGTAATGGCTCGTTATTGGGTAATTTGGATGGTACATATAACATAAATCATGGCACATCACCAATATCCACCTTTCCAACTATTTTCACCAAGAAATCCCAAATAATTACACAAAGTAGATTAATTCATGGGATGATACTTATAAAGCATATTTCTCACATAATCTCATCAAAATACCATCAAATACTTGAACCCGTAAAGATGAACATTTTGAGCAATTATGTGATAATAACAACAAATAAGCAAATATGATGTGTATCCAGTTTTAACAAAAGTTTAGTAAACTCACCTTGCTAGATTTAATGTTAAATCTGGTATTTACCCACATAGAGCTTTCCTTGAAGAAACTTGGTTCTTCAAACCAAATCTTCCAAAACCTAGATCCACAAGGTTCCAACCATGAATATACATAATCAACCACAAAGAATCGTTTCCCAACCTTCTACATGAATATCTCAACTGATACCGAAATCCTAACTTCTATAAATGAAGAGAATAGAAGATTACCTTAGCCCGAACTTGAATCCACCAACCAAAACACCTCTAGTTCACCAAAATGATTACAAACCTCCAATCTATGATAGGGAGAACAAAGGGTGGATGAAACCCTAGAAAACTTTGGTGAAGAAGATGAATAGGGAGAGATGAGAAGCTTACCACCACAAAATACTCTAGTATACTTCAATATACTTCCAATCTCTTGCTAGATCCTTGAAAAGCTCTCAAAAACGAAACCGTAGCAACTTGAATCACCCAAATCGGAGCTAGGATGAAGGAGATATGAAGGAATGAAGTTTGGGTGCTGAAAATCGGTTTTAAGCTCGTCCAGGGGGTTTCGCGACTTGTCTCACGACCTTGGGTCGCGGCATAAGTCTCCTGCTTCCCCTGGTTTTCTTCTCGATACTGTTTTGGCCATAACTTCTTCGTTATAGCTCCGTTTTTGCTCCGGAAAGAAACGTTGGACTCGTAATTGAATCATTTATCCATCAAGACTATAAAATCTAGGATTCAAGTCCAAAATCAAATATCTTATTTTTCCTTAATATATTGGTTTCGGTATAAACTTAAAATGATACCTTTCGAAATTCGGGGTGTTACAATCCTCCCTACCTTAAAAGAGATTTCTCCCTCGAAATCTAGCACCAACCAATCACCCAATATCGCCATTGGCAAGGTCAAATGATTCCCTGTCCAAAAGGAATACCTTCATTGAACCTTACCTCATATACGAACCCGATTACTTCACGGTTGAGGTTGTCGCTGCGTTCCTTATAACGAACCATCGCCAACTCAACCTCAACTTTCCATATAACTCACCCAAAGCGGGATAAATGTTAAGTTCTGGCTTAACATTAAATCTCGGTTGCCTCCCAACCTTAAGTTGTTCATATTATCTCAAGAGTAACTTACGACCTTATTTAGTCATTTCCACCAAGAATACTCCAAAGCAATCATTTCCCTTAGTTACTTCTAAATACGACGCATCAAGGTCTCTTCAATAATCGATTTGTACTTAAAGTCTACCTCGACATTCTCACCAAAGGTCTCCAATAACCATTACCACTAAACTCCCACCATGCATTCAAGCATCGATTTCCAAATCAGCGAAAGTCCTGACAATTAACAAAATACTAATGACTGATTCTTAATTATCAACATCTAATTTCCTTAAGTTTACTACACGTCCTACAGACGCATCAGATCTAACGGAAATACATTGGAGCACACCAACAGTTATTGTCCTCAAAATAGAGTGTCGACACCTATCCTCGGAATGACCATTATGCAAACGTGAGTATGCTACCAAATATTTCATTCCCGATTAGCAATGTCGATTCAAAGCTGACACCTACTCTTGGAAGTAGTCACCCAAATCCAACATCCTTACCAGTCTACCATAACATCATCATTATTCACAAATTCCCAACAATATAGCACACCACCGACACATAGCATGTCGTCGTACCAAATTCCCACAATTCCAAAACCAACCATACTCAAACAACCGAACACAATTTTAATCCGTAGGTTTAACGAAGCATAAAGGTCGTTACTTAACTAACTGGGAGAAAGCACATGCCTAACGCCTCAAACTCCGAGGATTCTTTTATTCCTTAATATCGACTTCTAACACGAGGGGGCTTACACCTATAGCCCAATGAGTTCAAGGTTTTTCACACTATTATGCCAATTTGAAATTTATAAAACTCTCAAATATATAAGTTTTATAACAATTAAACGTGTGTGAAAATACACTATCGTGTATTCGATAGGGTTCAAAATTTGATCACCAATGCCACACATATAAAACCATTTTCAAAACTCATTTGATCAGTACTTACGCTAATAAAACGATAACGAAAGATGCGTAACAAAATTTTCAAACGGACTACCAAGGTCTTAGTATGCAACAATTTATGCTATGTTTGGTACAACTCCCAAAAGAGGATTTCACAACTTCAACTTTAAAATCTTTTACTTTAACACAAAATGTCGGAAGATAAAATTTCCAACAATTCCTATATACGTCCGATCATTTCCCAAATGTAGCAACACAATAGGAACATAAATAAACAAATATATATATATATATATATATATATATATATATATATATATATATATATATTCGCGTTTCAAATTTAGGCCGCACCGATAACACGTACTTGCCCAAAATTGTAATTACTACAACATGCAAACCGAAAATTAATTTCATGCATTGCGGAAAAACTCCTATCAGTAAAATCAATAACTGAAATATGTTCTGGGCAAAAGTTCTATCCGAAATACCATAAATCTTTCATACAAAACTACATAAGGGAAATTCACAAAAATCGAACCCCAAAATTTATGCAATTAACCATGAAATGTCATGAAATAAATCTTCCCATAGTGACTCGCATACGTCGGTTTATTCCCCAAGATTTAGCAAAGACATATGCATGCGATTTGAGCAATTGTAAGAGCATTTAGTTTAATTCCAAACTGTATAAATAAAATGTTCGCAAAATCTGAGACCACATGCTCATAATATCGAACTCTTAAAGTTTTCTCTCTTTTAGTCACAATGCGGCACGAAATAAGATTTCACTACAAAACTTGCATGCGACCGTTTATTTCACAAAGCTAGTAGAGACATCGAAATACGTAATTGAAAGCCGATATAACTATTTGAAGCACGTTTGACCAAATATTATGCAAACACGACCCAAAAGTATAAATAAATAAAATCTCATCGTTGGATGAGACAAACCATTTTCCCAATTGAACTCATACCCTTATGTTTTCAAAATGCCTCATAACACAATAATATGCATTTCTGAAAATGTTCATAAAATTAAATACACAAAAGGATCCTTACGTCAATTGAACTCCAATTATATATGTAAAATCATCAAAAAAACATTTAAACATCATTTATTTACCAAAATACCCAAAGATCCCAAAATGGGTGTCTCAACATGTTCATAAAACTAAACATTTCAAAATAACCAAAACTTCTCATTGGTTGAAACAAAATGTTTTCCAAATGAACTCTTTCTCTTCATATTGCCAAAATGACTCATAGTTCAATGATATGCATTTTCCAACGGTTTATAAAATCATATGCATCAAATGGACAATTATATAAAATGACCTCCATTTATATGTTATATCGCAAAAGAAATATATCAAAATGATTTATTTATCAAAATGCCCAAAAATCACAAAGATGTGTGTTACATAAGTTTATAAAGTTAAATATATCCAAATAACCCAAAACTTATCAGCAGTTAACAATTTAATGTAAAACACAAACACTTTAAAATAAGTAACTTATAAATAACTGCCCATTTTCTTTTTAAATAATAAAGACCGACTCATATACATATGAATCCGCTGCGTTACAGTCTAAAATAGTACATGGCTCCAATTGAATGACCAACGTACTCAGAACATGTAATTCTCAATTGATGCGCATTAACCGCCATCATACTTGGTATTTCACAATTGGGCTATTAAACCGGACCGAAGTCCTAAAGACTCATTTATTTTAAAATACGTCTTTCCAAGTTTAACTGCTGATAAGAATGGAAATCATAAAATGGGACTATATACATACTTTCAAATACTTCACATGAATATGCAAGTAATGCTTCATAAAACATGATTTCATGAATGATGCATAAAAACCGACAACCATTCAAAAGTATATTTCTTTGACCAAAGATCGTTTTATGCAGTAAAACGTTAAAACACATTGATTTGTGACCCTTTATCAAAATGTCCAAAAATCCCAAATGTGGTGTTATACAAAGTTTATAAAGGTAAATACTTCAAATAATCAAAGATTACCAACTAACCCAACATTTGATAATTTCATGTAAAACACATAAACACCTTAAAATGGATATTTTGGCATGTACACCGTTTTCACAATCAACTTGAACTCACGCTCCTTGATTTCTCTAGTTGCACTATCGTTATCCAGATGCTCAACATCTTAAGGCAAAACCACGGACTTCATAGGTTCACCTTACAATTTCTCCTCGAATACATCGATTCAAAAAGTCTATGGTTCTAATCCAACCAATTAATCCGACTCGAAACTGTCCACTTAATGCAATCACCATACTTACCGTTACTCCAAGTAACGAGTAATAAAATCATCAACTTTTTCTAATAGTTACCCATTCAGAAACTTTCTTATTACTCCAACGGTCGACATACCAAGGCAGCTCATACAAGCATAAGGATGAATAAGAAAGAGATTAACATAATTGAACACGAATGAAACGTACTACTACGTCTACAAATATCATAACATTAGTAAATCAAGCACAAGAGAACGTACTACTACCTTACCAATTGTCACAGTAACGGAACTTCGAGCACCATCACGTATAAATATCCTCATAATAACATTAGCTAGGTGAGATTATGAACATATAATACATAAAGGTTTTCGTTACCATCGCCACAACGCTTGATAACCATAGTTTCCGTCGACTCTAAGACTAACCCATCTTAGAAATTCTACCCATCTCACAATCATTGCCTAACATACTCAGTCTAAGTCTAGACATCTTACGTTCATGCCTAGTTCACTTAAACTAGAGCTCTGATACCAACTTGTAACACCCTAAAAATAGGGATAACAAAAATCCAAAAAAACGGACATGCGGTATATAAAATTGCCAAAGCGAGAGCCTCCCAACAATGGGGATAATACACAAACCTGTTTAAATACAGTCGTAATTAAACGGACAATAAATAACAACTAACTATCTAATTTCCATTACTAGAAAAGAGATTACAAATAAAGGTGTCATTTATAGACCCAAAGGTTCTCCTACCAAAAGTAATTCCAAATTCAATATTCCCAAATCTCTCACTCAAGCACTATGCCAGCTTAGAACCGATGCCGCTAAAACTTGAGATACACATCGACACCAAACAAGTGTTAGGCCAAAAAGCCTAGTGAGTTGAACAATAATAAGCATGCATGAACAGTTACAATTCTTATCAGCAGTTAACCAATGTTCAATATATGTGAAGTCATTAGGGGAGACCCAAAGCACCAATCAAGTCCCACCCAAGAGTCGATATACCTTGATGCCCTTAACAAGGAACACCCCAAAGGCCCGGCACACCCGAAGACTATCGCTAAGAAAATTCCCCGAGTGGCGGAGGTCTAGGCACATACCATCACAGTGGCGCCCAAGACTACATCCTCCTAGTGTACTGACTTGGTTCGTCCACATAACGCATATAGGAGGTCCTTTAGGTGTATTTCAACCCAACATATTTCAATACCAACTACGGGTACAATATTACCATCCTATCCTCATGCAGTCCAACAAAAGACCCAAATGACACTTATATTCATCATGCATATAAATATGTCATCAAAGTGGAATGTCAACTAAACCAACATAACACACATATATGCATACATTTAACATATCAAGGTACCCACATTATGTATCCATGAGAAAAGCCCCAAACAATGGTACATATAACATAAATCATGGCACATCACCAATATTCACCTTTCCAACTATTTTCACCAAGAAATCCCAAATAATTACACAAAGTAGAATAATTCATGGGATGATACTTATAAAGCATATTTCTCACATAATCTCATGAAAATACCATCAAATACTTGAACCCGTAAAGATGAACATTTTGAGCAATTATGTGATAATAACAACAAATAAGCAAATATGATGTGTATCCAGTTTTAACAAAAGTTTAGTAAACTCACCTTGCTAGATTTAAGCTAAATCTAGTATTTACCCACTTAGAGCTTTCCTTGAAGAAACTTGGTTCTTCAAACCAAATCTTCCAAAACCTAGATCCACAAGGTTCCAACCATGAATATACATAATAATCAACCACAAAGAATCGTTTCCCAACCTTCTACATGAATATCTCAACTGATACCGAAATCCTAACTTCTATAAATGAAGAGAATAGAAGATTACCTTAGCCCGAACTTGAATCCACCAACCAAAACACCTCTAGTTCACCAAAATGGTTACAAACCTCCAATCTATGAAAGGGTGAACAAAGGGTGGATGAAACCCTAGAAAACTTTGGTCAAGAAGATGAATAGGGAGAGATGAGAAGCTTACCACCACAAAATACTCTAGTATACTTCAATATACTTCCAATCTCTTGCTAGATCCTTGAAAAGCTCTCAAAAACGAAATCGTAGCAACTTGAATCACCCAAATCGGAGCTAGGATGAAGGAGATATGAAGGAATGAAGTTTGGGTGCTGAAAATCGGTTTTAAGCTCGTCCAGGGGGTTTCGCGACTTGTCTCGCGACCTTGGGTCGCGGCATAAGTCTCCCGCTTCCCCTGGTTTTCTTCTCGATACTGTTTTGGCCATAACTTCTTCGTTATAGCTCCGTTTTTGCTCCGGAAAGAACCGTTGGACTCGTAATTGAATCCTTTATCCATCAAGACTATAAAATCTAGGATTCAAGTCCAAAATCAAACATCTTATTTTTCCTTAATATATCGGTTTCGGTATAAACTTGAAACGATACATTTCGAAATTCGGGGTGTTACAGAAACCCCTTATACCCACGAACACCAAGATTACCCAATAACGAGCCATTACGGACCACTGAGACCCGTTATACCTCAATTACACCCAATAAGGTCTAATCAGACTCATTACGAGCCATTTACTCCCATTATGACTAATTAGATTCGTTAAGGAGACACAATGTAACATCCCGCTTGCCTCGACAACAATATTGTCCGCTTTGCCCCTGTATTTAACCAACGTGTAGCGCACGGATTTGTTTCTGGCGACCTGGTGAGAAACTTCCCAGGGGGTCACCCATCCTGGGACTACTCCCACCCAAGCACGTTTAACCTCAGAGTTCCCAGAACCTGACGTGCTTGTGGCCCCAAAACGCGTTGTTGTTAGGAAGACCAAGATATTACTTATAACACCCAGCATCACTTCTGTCCACGGCCGATATGGGATATGCCTAAGGTGTTACAAACACCCCCCCTTGGGACTCATCGTCCTCGATTAGGTTTGCCCCATATCCCGAACGGCACAGGAGTGACTCTGATACCATCTGTAACAATCCCGCCTGCCTCGACAACAATATTGTCCGCTTTGCCCCTGGATTTAACCAACGTGTAGCGCACGGATTTGTTTCTGGCGACCTGGTGAGAAACTTCCCAGGGGGTCACCCATCCTGGGACTACTCCCACCCAAGCACGCTTAACCTCAGAGTTCCCAGAACCTGGCGTGCTTGTGGCCCCAAAACGCGTTGTTGTTAGGAAGACCAAGATATTACTTATAACACCCAGCATCACTCCTGTCCACGGCCGATATGGGATATGCCTAAGGTGTTACACACAAACCCCTTATACACACGAAAACTAAAATTACCCAATAATGAGCCATTACGGACCAATAAGACCCATTATACCAAAATTGCACCCAATAAGTTTTTTTTTTTAGGGAAAACTCCGGCAATAATATAAAACGAAAACAAAAAAGTACGACACACCGCCTACAACCAAACAAAGAAACACAAAAACTTGGAAACAACCCCATACCAAAGCAACTAACAACCAAAATAAACACAACATAATAGACGCAAATAACATTGAAAAAAAGATGCTAAAAACCACCGAAGCTCCAAACACCAAAGCCGCAAGGCCAAAGCTAAGATTAGGTCGCTTCATAAGATATAAGACGAGATCTTCTAGTAGTCCAGTCCAAGCAAGCCGACATTGAACCATGTCACGTATCTCTTTGATGATCACCTCCATATCACCCAATAAGTTCTTATCAGACTCATTATGACCCATTTACTCCCATTATGACCAATTAGACTCGTTAAGGTGACAAAAACCCCTTATACCCTCGAAGACCAAAATTACCCAGTAACGAGCCATTACCGACAACTAAGACCCGTTATAATCCAATTACACCCAATAAGATCTAATCAAACTCGTTATGGCCCACTTACTCTCTTTATGACCAATTAGATTCGTTAAGGACACATAAACCCCTTATTCCCTCTAAGACCAAAATTACCCAATAATGAGCCATTACGGGCCATTTAGACCCGTTATACCTAAATTACACCTAATAAGATCTAATCAGACTCATTATGACCATTTACTCCCTTTATGACCAATTAGACTCTTTAAGGAGACACAAGCTCTTATACCCACGAAGACCAAAATTACCCAATAACGAGCCATTACGGACCACTAAGACCTATTATACCTCATTTACACCCAATAAGGTCTAATCAAACTCGTTATGACCCACTTAATCCCATTATGACAAATTAGAGTCATTAAGGAGACACTAACCTCTTATACCCATGAAGACCATAATTACCCAATAACGAGCCATTACCGGCAACTAAGACCTATTATACATTTTTTTTATTTTGAAGGAAAACTTGGCAATATTATAAAAGCAGAAAAAAAGGCGAAAGTCGAATTACAACTTCACAGCCAAGGACAGGCCCAAGGCAACAAACACGAAACAACTAACAATCCAACCAAATGGAAAGGAAAGCAACAAAGGCGCCAAAAAGCGCCAAAACACCCAACAACAAGACCCAAACGAGGAACCGAAACTATACATAATAGCCTAAAGATCCCTTCGAACGCCTCTTCCAAGCCATCCTTGCAAGCACTACATCGCGAACATCCTTGATAATTTGGCCTCCAATCTTTCGATCATTTTGAAAAAGGCGTCGATTCCGCTCTCTCCAAAGAAGATTCACCGTGGCAGAAATAGATAAGTTATGCATTAACTTCAACGAGCAGCCATGCATAAAGCCGGTTACAAGACCATCCCACGAGTCCGCTAATCTAACCAAGCCGGAATCCTGTTTAATACCATGCCAAACATCCAAAGAGAATCAACATTCAAAAAAAGTGATGGTTATGAGAGTCCGGGCAATTACCACAAAGCGGGCACATCATATCTGGGGGATCATGCTTCCATAAACCAACCCTATCAGTAGGGAGGCATTTATGGCACGCTTAACCACATGCAGAAAGAATGTTTCGAGATACATCCTTTTAAACCAAACCATCTTCGTCCAAGCTACCAAAGGGTAAGGACCATCCAAAGATTTCCATGCCTTTTTAACCGTAAAGTTTATCAAGTCTTCATGAATTCCCTTCCAAGCCATAGTATCTCGATCATCCGAAGCATTTGGAACCAGGATGCTATTGAGCTCCAGGACACACTCAAGCCACTCAGTCAACCAAACCCTCCAATGTGATCAAGAACCTCATGGACCGTCGAGGAAGAGTCAAAGCCAAATGCATGTATACAACGATATGAGAAATGTGAGACCAAAGGGCCACAAGACAGCCATGTATCTTCCCATGTGTTAGTATCCATCCCATCACTAATTTTAACAACAAAGAAACATTGCATATGGTCACGTAAGTCTAGCATTTTCCTAAAAACCCACGACCAATTCGGTTTTGGCCGAACCATCCAAAGAGACGAGTTTTGGATATAGTTCGACCAAACCCAACGAAACCCATAAGGAGTTTCTTCGGCAAAGATCCCATATGTTTTTTTGATAAGAGGCTGATTCCACACCGACAGCCTCTTAGAACCAATGCCTCCACAATCCACTGGACGACAAACATCCTCCCACGCAATTTTACATTTTCCTTTCGTATTTACCCCTTGCGCCCAAAGTAAACTTCTAAACCAAGGTCTCCACCCCATACGGTAGCACAAACATCGACATCCAGTATAGTTGAAGAGACTGGAGGACCGAAATCACAAGTTGCCTCTGGCCTCCAAAGGAGAGCATCTTTGATTTCCAGTTATGAATGTGCATCCTTACTTTGTCCACAAAAGGCCTAAAATCCGCGACCTTTAGACGTACTGTTGACAAAGGCACACCTAAGTAATGGATAGGGAACACACCTGCATTGAATGGGAGACAGTTGAGAATTGCAGCTTTCGTTTCATCTGGAACATTACCAAAAAACACTTTACTCTTATTAAGACTTGGGGCCAAGCCTGATCGAAGTGTAAATAAATCCAAAGCTCATTTGATCACCTCCACCGAGTGAACATCACCACTTGAGAAGACAAAAAGGTCGTCGGCAAAGCACAAGTGGGTAAATCGTGACATCCCGGGTGGTATTCAAAAGCACTAGCTTCCTCAATACATTGTTTAAGCAACATCGAGAAACCCACCATAATTAACGTGAACAAGTAAGGTGAAATGGGATCACCTTGTCGAATAGCCCGCGCCCCCTTAAAAAACCCATCGTCCCGCCATTGATCGCAATAGATAAGGAAGAAGTGTAGAGCATTTCCCGAATCCATTTGACGAAAACGGGATGAAATCCAAAACCCTCCAACATGCATAAAATATATCTCCAGTCCATCGTGTCATAAGACTTTCGGATATCAATCTTGAGAGCACATCGTGGCCTAACCACATCAAGGTGATATTTTGACACCAATTCTTGCGCCATGAGGATGTTATCAGAAATCCTCCTACCCAGGATAAAAGCTGACTAGGTAGAACTAACAAGTTGCTCCAAAAGGCATCATCTGATTCGAGATGATTTTACTGATGCATTTATATAGAACCGAGCAACACGAAATGGGCCGAAAATCAGAAACCTTGGAAAGCATTAGGCAGTTTCGGGATCAGACAAAGAAGCGTGTGATTAAGCTCCTTAGCCAAGCGGCCTAAATAGAAAAAGTTGTGAACAACTACCATCATGTCCTTACCCACCACACTCCAAGCAGCCTTGAAGAACTTCGATGAAAACCCATCGGATCCTGAAGCCTTATCATTACCAATCTGAAAGATCGAGGACCGAATCTCCTCATTAGTGATCGGTCGTATCATAAATAATGAATCAGCCAAAGTAAGCTTATTGAAGAAGAGAGAGAACGGCATAATAAGATTGACGTTTGGTTCTGCCACCCCAAGGAACGAAAAGAAGTAGTCCACAAAAACTTGTTTGACATCCTCCCCTTCTACGTAAACCCCATCCGCATTGCACACCGAATGAATAAAATTCAAGTTGCATCGTTCCTTTACCACAAGATGGAAATATTTCGTATTGCCATCACATTCCGCAAGCCATTTCAACTTAGCACGTTGTTTGAGACAACTTCTTCATCAATGCGAGCCTGTTGATAAGCAAGTAATAAATGACTCAAATCCGCCAACAATTCCAACTTACCTAGGTCTAAGTCTTAGGAAAGTTGGATAGCATCCAACTCGACCTTTAACGCCGCCACGCGTTTTGAGAGACTACCATAAGACGCCCGAAGTCCACGAAGCAGGCCTTTAAGGCTTTTTAGCCTTCCAAGCACTTGATGCATAAACGAGCCATGCATCGGTTTAGCCCAACAATTAGAAACCACCTGCAGAAAGTTATGGGTGATCAACAAGAAAATTGTCAAACTTGAAACCTCGTACCTTATTCACGACACCTCCATTAGACCAAAGGACGGTCCGAAAGGCCATGAAGGAGATAACACATCGACGCATCCCCAAAGACATCAAGAAATTTCGTATTCGACAAAACTCTATCAAGTTTCCAAGATAATCCAAGGCCTCCACTTGGTTTTTGGCACCAAGTATATTGAACACCCGTATAGTGGATATCAAAGACTTCAATGTCCTCTACACATAAATAGAAATCCTCCATGTCACCATTACGTCTCGAGGAACCTCCAAACCCGTCATGAGGAAATAACATCGAATTAAAATCCCCCATGATCACCCAAGGTTGAGAACCCATAAGCACCTTGGATTTATGTAGGCCTGACCATAACTCCCTACGAATTATACCATTATTGGACCCATAAATAACCATGAGAAAGAAAGGGGTGGTGTTCCCCTTCAACCGGATAAAGCAATGCATATATATATATATATATATATATATATATATATATATTGATGGTGAGATTCCAAAATCGTGAGGTTCAAAATTTTGACATCCCAAACAATCACAATATGTGTCCCTCTCTCCGAGAAAACACTATTAGTCACCCAATTCCAACGATTGAAAACAGCTTTGCAAGTTGTTTCAATGGTCGCACCATGCAAATGAGTTTCGTTAAGAGCACACAACGAAATATTATTACTTCTAATAAGATTTTTCACATCACTTTGTTTCATTCGGGAACTTAAGCCCCGAATATTCCAATAAGAAAAATTAATCATGACTACCCTGTGGGCGGGTTACCTTCGGTTCCATTGATGAAACATCATCCTCTTTCATCTCTCCATTAGTATCCATGCAAACCTCATCCTCATCCTCGTCGCTTGCATCTTCATCTTCCCAAAGGACCAAAATGGTTTGACCTTTTTGGGATTAAGGGCAGACAAGAGGGGCTGGATGGTCGAAGAAGATGCACCATTATTTTGAGGTGCACCAAAGGCCCATGCACCATTATGCGTTCCAATCTCGACAGCAGGCTCCTTTTCAATTACAGGTGGTTCCATGGGAGTGGAAGAGGGAGGAGGAACTGAGGTGCTTTGACTCTTGCTCCCATCAGAACCGGTAGGCATATCCTTCAGATTTTCCTTACTTTGCTTCTCTGATCTTCGCCATTGACGTTTTTCCACCCGGATAAAACCATCTCCATCTTGCAGTTGCTTTTTATCTTTAGAAGCAACCTTATTCACTACTTCCACTTTCACACACGAGTTTGAGGTATGCCCAAACACACAACAATGGACACATTGTGATGGTTCCCAAAGGTATTCGATATGCACCCTGACTGTTTCATCCTTACCCCCATCCAAGCTAGGCACAACGACATCTATATCACGTTTCAATTTTCCAACCGCCCACACTTCCACCAATACTTTCGCAAATCCAAGCCTACCCCAAAGCTTTTCACACATAGCCGACATACACAAGTCCATTTGTTTGGGGATTCCCAAGGCACTTGCAATTCGGCTAACTCCCTCTCCGTTAAAAGCTACCAATGGGATGTTGAGCAACTTTACCCAAAGGGGGCACGAAGTGTGAACCGGTTTATGATTTCCCTTGATGGGGTCCCATGGGAAAATGAACAAAGGAATTCCATGGATCATGAGCGGCCCATTCTCCACAACTTGAGTGCAGCCCCCCGCGTCATTAAACCGAGAAAAGAAGATGCCATTCTCATTCATCATGGCATCTTGAAATCCAAATTTACCCCAAGCAGCCTTAACAAACTTCTGAACAATAGGGAAGTGAATCCTAGGCCCAAGAAAATACCCATAGACAGTAGTGAGAAAGGACTTACATGCTTCCTTAGCTAGCTCCATTGGGATGGTGACACAATAAGCATTCTTATCGGCCAACAAGAAGAACTGAAGATCATTCTTCACCAATCCACCCATAGCATCCTTGAAGTTCATCCTTTGTTTCATGATAACCACATTCCCCGCTTGAGCTCCACCATTCAAAGAAAGACGATCAAAAACAGACCCCCGTTTTTCCTACATGGGAGCCGTGTCTTGAACCCTACTCGCCTGCGTTTGATCATGCAACCCTCGTTTTTCACCTTGCATGTCCACATCTTGCATCATAGACGCTGCCATTGAAACAACAACCATCACATTGACCATGATCTGGAAATGGCAGTAGTTGTCGACGCAGTCCACCACTAACCCAAATCCGTGAACCTGCAGTCAAGAAACAAAATAGCAACACCGACCACTTTTTATTTGCACTGTCGTCGCCGACCAAGAGAGAAGGAGTCACCATCCCACTATCAATGCAGCCGCCTAGAAAATGGAATAAGAATATCTCCACCATCCCACTATCGGTTCTATTTAGAAAAAGGCAGCAGCAGCTGCAAATCAATTCCAAAACCAATGCACCATCCCACGATCTGCAAATCTGCAGCCCACGTCAGTACATTGTTTCCTAAAAAACAGTCGCCGTTTAGGAGGCGCCTACAAACCCTAAACACCATCCCACGTTCTTGGGTGATTAGACAAACACACGAGAACCAATTTAAAATTGGAGATAAACCGTCCAACTCACAAAAACCAACAGCCAATCAATTAAAATCCACAATTGGAACTTCATGTAACAGCAGACCATGCACGAAAAAAAACCAAAACCCTAATATCGAAAAATTAATATCACAACCACACAGTCGCCGTCGTCAGCCTGTAACAAGTCGTGTTACCTGTCGATATGGATCACAAGCCCTCCAAACTCGATGTTGGTAGCCACAAAAACGATCCTTGATGGTTGGGAATAATGCACGTAGACCTTCCAACAATCTTGGAGCCGCCAATATGGATAAACACATCGCCGCCTTACTTTCTCTCCTTTCAACTTCCCCATTATACCTCATCTACACCCAATAAGGTCTAATCGAACTCATTATGACACTTACTCCCATTATGACCAATTAGACTCGTTAAGGAGAATTACCCCAATAACGACCCATTACGGACCACTAAGACCTGTTTTTTTTAGAGGAAAAGCCAAGCAATTTTATAAAACGAAAGGAAAATTACATGTACAAAATGGCCACCAAAGTCCAAGGTCAAAGAAAGAAACAAAAAAAGTTGGCCACAACACCATACCACGCGACAATAAGCCAAAACAAGGAAAGGCTTATAGAACAAAAAAAGCTAGCAAACAAAATGCAACTAATGCCACGCCACAGAAAAAGACAAGCAAGACAACGTCGCCACCTCCTCGCATCCATTCTAGCCCTCATGACCAGCATTCTTTCTTCTCAACTACCAGGATGCTCGCAGCATAATCACATCTTCAATTTCTTTAACGAGTTGCACAACCGTCCGACTAATATTTATAAACAGTCTTCGGTTTCGTTCCTGCCAAATATAATATACCGAAGCAGACAAAGCCAATCGATGAATCAGCCTCTTCGGCATCCGAAAACTATCTCCCGTGGCGAACACGATATCTCCCTAAACCTCCAGAAACCCACTCCAACCAAGCTTTCTCCGAATGGTATGCCAAACCTCATATGAGAAGGTGCAAGCAAAGAATAAGTGGCTATGCGAATCCATACATTGAGAGCACAAGGAGCACTTCATATCTAGCGGATCATGCTTCCATAACCAAATTCTATCTTGCGTAGGGTGCCTATTCAAACACGCAATCCACATGCAGAAAGCATGCTTCGGTATGTGGCCCTTAAACCACACCAAACCACACCAAGGTATTACATCTCGGGCCCTATCAAGAGAGGCGCAGTCATTTTGAACCGAAAAAAACACCGGTTCATCCATGACATTCTTCCAACAAAGTTTATCAACTTGATTATCCTGCAAAACGGGCAAAGCAATATTAGAAAGTTGCTCATACCTCACCAACCAATCTGCCGGCCACATGCCAATAAGCGCAAGCACGAGATCTCTAGCCAAGGTGTCCATCGTAACCCTAACCGAGCTAGCCACTCTGTACGATATGAAGGAAGCTAAATGTCCACAAGGTAACCAAGAGTCTTCCCAAGCGTTGACATCCTTTCCATCCCCCACTTCAAACCAAAAAAATCTACGGAAGTGAGCCCTCAAGTCCATGAGTTTACACAAAACCCATGACCACCGAGCATTTCGGCTAGTAAGCCAAAAGGACAAAGATCGAAAGCAATGTAAGTATACCCATCTTACCCACAACGAATTTCTCCTACGCAAGAGATCCCATGCATTTTTAGCTAAAAGGGCACGATTCCAAGTAGAGAGTATTTTAAAACCAAGACCCCCACATTGCTTAGGACGACAAACATCTTCACAAGCAATACGACATTGCCCCTTAGAAGAATCTCCTTGTGCCCATAAAAAATCCCGAAACACGTCTTCAAGCTCATGAATAATCCCGGAAAGGAGAACAAATATGGACATCCAATAGAGTTGCAATGATTGGAGAACATAAATGAGCAATTGCTTCCGGACCCCAAACGAAAGGAATTTCGATTTCCAAGTTTCGACTCGCGACTTCCCTTTAAGAACCAAACCACCAAAATCAGTCGCTTTCAACCTTTTAGGAGAGAGGGGAACCCCCAAGTAACGAATCGGAAAAGACCCCAATCTAAACGGAAGACACTCACGAATAGCATTTTGAGTATGAACCGGTACATTCCCAAAGAAGACTTCGCTTTTTTGAAGACTTGGAAAGACACCCGACCGGATTTTAAATAAATGAAGAGCTTTCTTCAAAACTTCGACGGAGGAAACATCACCATAAGTAAAAACAAACAAATCGTCCACGAAGCAAAGATGAGTCAATCCAAGCTCCGCACACCCCCTATGATAACCAAAATCTTCGGCCTCCATGATGCATTGTTCGAAAGTCTTCGCAAACCCTTCCATGACAATTGTGAACAGGTACGGAGAAAGAGGATCTCCTTGACGGAGCCCCCGAACCCCTTTAAAAAACCCGTTCACGTCTCCATTAATAGAAACCGAAAAAGAAGTAGTCGAAATCATTTCCCTTGATCTGCCCCACCAACACCGGATGGAACCCCATTCCCGTAAGCATATTAAGGAGAAACGTCCAATTAACAGTAGTGTCGTATCCCTTTTGTATGTCAATCTTAAAAGCACACCTAGGAGGCCCCGTTTCTCTTTGATACCCATTTACCAACTCATAAGTCATAAGGATGTTATCCGCTATCCGACGCCCCGGTATAAAAGAGGATTGAGCATCACTAACCAACACATTCAACGAATCCTTCATTCGCTCCACAAGAACTTTACTAATGCATTTATAAAGGATTGAACAACATGAAATCCAATAAGGTCAAATCAAACTCGTTATGGCCCACTTACTCCCCTTATACCCACGAAAATCAAAATGACCCAATAACGAGCCATTACAGACCACTAAGACCTGTTGTATCAATTACACCCAATAAGGTCTAATCAAACTCGTTATGACTTAGTTACTCCCTTTGTGACCAGTTAGACTCGTTAAGGAGACACAAACCCCTTATACCTACGAAAACCAAAATTACGCAATAACGAGCCATTACGGACCACTAAGACCCATTATACCTCAATTGCACCCAATAAGTTCTAATCAAACTCATTATAACCCATTTACTCCCATTATAACCAATTAGACTCATTAAGGAGACAAAAATCCCTTATACCCTCGAAGACCAAAATTGTCCAATAACGAGTCATTTTTTTGAATGCCAATTTTCCAATGAAATTTGGACGCGGATAAAATTTTTTGCGGATATTGAAGATTGGTCGGATCGTTGGGACGATGTTTTTGATGGCTCTTTCAGATGGTAATCGGCTCCCCAGTTTCCATTCTCGCCATATAAAGAAAACCGCAGCCGCAATGAAAAGCGTAATGAAAAGCGTGATATGGAGGTGATCATCAAAGAGATACGGGACATGGTTCAATGTCGGCTTGCTTAGACTACTAGAATATCTCGTCTTATATCTTATGAAGCGACCTAATCTTAGCTTTGGCCTTGCGGCTTTGGTGTTTGGAGCTCCGGTTGTTTTTAGCATCTTTTTTTCGATGTTATTTGCGTCTATTATGTTGTGTTTATTTTGGTTGTTAGGTGCTTGCTATGGGGTTGTTTCCAAGTTTTTGTGTTTCTTCGTTTGGTTGTAGGCGGTGTGCCGTACTCTTTTGTTTTCGTTTTATATTATTGCCGGAGTTTTCCCTAAAAAAAAAACGAGTCATTTTTTTAGCGGAAAACCCAGGCAATATTATAAAATAGAAGCGAAAAGAAAATAGGAGGGCATCAAGCCCAATACAAAACCCTATCCAAAGGGCACACCCAAAACAAAAGAATCCACCAAGCAAAAACCCACCCCAAAGAAAAATTAACCAACACTAAACAAAGCAAAATCAAACAAGAAAGCCACGGCCAAAACAAGCCAGCAACACAAAAAAAATCAAGGACGCGTCTTAACGTGAAAACATTCTTTTGACGAAACCTCCAAGCCATACGAAGCATGACAGTCTCATTGATCTCCTTAACAATCTGCTCCACGGATCTGGTCATATTTTGAAAAAACCATTTGTTTATTTCCTGCCTAATATAATAAACGGTAGCAGATAAAGAAAGCTTGTGAATCATAGATCGCAAAATAGCACGACCATTAACCCAACTTTCCATGATAGTATCCCAATCTTCCGCATATCCAAAAAGCCCAACTTCACTCTTCACTCTCCACCAAATGGCCAACGAATTCCCACACTCAAAAAAATAAGTGTTTATGAGAATCTTGGCAATATTGACAGAAAACACATTTAAGATTCGGGGGGTCATGTTTCCACCCACCAATTCGATCCTGCGTAGGAAGACGTTTTAAGCATGCAAGCCACATGCAAAACGCGTGCTTAAGAATGTATCCCTTAAACCACACCATTCCATGCCAAAATACCAAGTTATGGTTCTCCTCCAAAGTTTTCCATGCCACGTTATCCGAGAATTTTGACAAAGTGTTATTACCACCTCGCCAAACAACTTCATCACGTGCTAAATCTTGAATACTCGGCACCGGGCAATGATCTAAATTCGGACATCGTTGTTTCCAATCGTTGGGCCAAACCCCCCAATGCTATCAAGGACTTGGCGAACCGACGTTTCAACAGAAAATCTAGATGCATGAATAGTATGGTACAAGATAAATGAAGATAAATGTCCATAAGGTAACCAAGTATCCTCACATGCATGAGTAGATCTACCATCACCAATTGTGGACACAAAAAACGGTCGTATATGATCCCGCATGTCCAACATCTTCCTTATCACCCATTACCACATAGCCTTTTAACGAATAGACCAAAACGAGATGATTCGGATATAGTACAAGTAAGCCCATCGCACCCATAACGAAATTCTTTTCACAAGAATATCGAATATATGCTTGGCAACTAAGGACCACTTCCAAATGGCTATTCTTTTAAAACCAAGGCCACCACTCGCAACTGGTTTACACACATCCTGCCATGCAATATGGAATCGACCTTGAGAACCGTGACCTTGCGACCATAGAAAATCCTTGAATATCGACTCCAACTCATGTATAACACCCGAAGGTAATATAAAAACCGACATCCAATAAATTTGAATTGCCTGTAAAACCGAGATGATTAGTTGACGCCTGCCTCCAAAGGAAAGAAATTTAGACTTTCAATTATGCACCCGCTGCTTGACTCTTGTTATTAGTGGAGCAAAGTCCGACACCTTGAAGCGAACCGGTGATAACGGAACTCCTAAATAACAAATTGGAAAAACTCCAGCCCAAAAGGGTAAGTAGTTCAGAATGGCCTGTTTGGAAGCATCTGACACATTACCAAAGAAAACTTCGCTCTTAGCCAGACATGGTGAGAGTCCTGACCGTAATTTAAATATGTCCAACGCCCGCTTAAGAATCTCCACCGATTCCAAATCTCCTCTTGTAAATACAAAAAGATCATTTGCGAAGCACAGATGTGTAATCTCCAACTCTTGACACCCACCATGGTATCCAAACGAGCTTGCATCTTGGATACACAATCATAGAAAATCCTTCCATAATGAGAGTGAAAAGATAAGTCGAAATTGGGTCTCCTTGTCGAATACCCCTTTCACCTTTAAAGAATCTTTCCGTACTACCGTTAATAGCCACCGAAAACGAAGTGAAAGACAAATCCTTCCAAAATGTTAAGAATATACTGCCAACTAAACCATATCATATGCCATCTGGATATCGATTTTAAAAGCACACCGGGGTGGGCCTGAACCCTGTTGGTAACCCGAAACAAGTTCCTGAGCCATAAGGAACAATCAATAATTCTACGACCCGAAATAAAAGCATATTGGGTGTGACTCACCAACCGATCTAAATATACTTTCATTCGGTCCGATATGATTTTACTGATACACTTATAAATGACATAACAGCAAGAGATAGGCCGAAACTCAGTCACCTTAGAAGTATTCAATGTCTTAGGAATCAAACATAGGAGAGTATGATTAACCTTATTCGCAAGCCTTCCAGAATAGAAAAAATTGTGAACGGAAATTTGAACATCAACTCCAACGATCGTCCACGCAGCTTTGAGAAATCAAAGCACGAATTTCATCATTGGAAATGGGTCGGATAATATCAAGAGCTTCTGAAAGATCTAACCTCCTTGTAAACAAAGCCGGTTGCATAGTCGCATCAACTTGTGGGTCCAAAGAGCCCATGATCGATTTGAAGTACTCAACAAAAACCTTTCCAACGTCTCCATCATGCGCATACACCCATTTACATCACAAAACCGAATGGATGAAGTTTGTGCTTCTTCTTTCTTTGACCACATGGTGATAAAATTTCGAATTACTATCACCTTCATTTAGCCATTTTACCTTAGCTCTTTGCTTGAGATACACGTCCTCTTCAATTCTCGCCTGTTGATAAGTGAGCATAATATGTGCCAAATCCTCCACAATCTCCATATTCGTGGGATCACTATCATAGTCTTGTTGCACCGCACCCAACTCCAATTTCAAATTTCCCACCTTTTTTGAGATGTCGCCATAAGAAGCTCAAATCCCCCTTAACGGGGACTTGAGCGCCTTTAGTTTGCACAAAAGCTGATGGATAAAAGACCCATACACTGACGTCGCCCAAACGTTGGTGACAACCTGCATGAAGTTAGGGTGATCAACAACATTGTCAAACTTAAAACCATGAACCTGCTTTCGGATACCACCACGAAACTCAATGATTCTTGGGGCGTGATTTGAGATTCCACAAGGATGGAAGCACACCGAGGCATCTCGAAATCTGTCACAAAACTCCGTGTTGCCAAGAATTCGATCGAGCTTTCAATTTATACCCTTATCGCTTCCACTTGGTTTTTGACACCAAGAGTAATGGATTCCGGTATATCATATATCAAAAACTTCGATATCCTCTATGCATAAGTAGAAATCCTCCATATCACTATTTCTTCTCGAAGAGCCCCCGTATCCGTCATGCGGGAATAGCATGGAGTTGAAATCCCCCATTATTATCCACGGTTTGTTCCCCATAAGCACTTTAGCCTTTCTCAACCCCGACCATATAGCCTTACAAGCCATCCCATTATTCATACCATAGACAATAGTAAGAAATATAGGGTCTGTTTCTCCACGTATTCGCACCTCACAGTGCATATATTGGCCATGCAAGTCAACCAACATTACATCCATAACACGATTATCCCACGCCATGACAATTCACCCTTTTCCGAAACCTGGAAATTTGAAATCCAACTCCACCTCCCAAAAACATTATTACAAACATTAATAAGGGTATCCCTGCGTAAGTGTGTTTCCACAATTGCTTCACATTGCTTAGCACGAGAACTCAAACCACGTATATTCCAACAACCAAATTTCAACATAACTAACCATGTTTATTTGGTTTATGTTCCATCACCAGTTCACACACCTCCGGCTCGTTTTATGTTCTCGTACGCTGCCATTACCGACAACTAAGACCCATTATACTTCAATTACACCCAATAAGATCTAATCAAACTCGTTATGACCCACTTACTCTCTTTATGACCAATTAGACTCGTTATGGAGACAGAATCCCCATATACCCATGAAGACCAAGATTACCCAATAACGAGCCATTACGGTCCACTAAGACCCATTATACCTAAATTACCCCTAATAAGGTCTAATCAGACTCATTATAACCAGTTACTCCCTTCGTAACCAATTAGACTCGTTAAGGAAAGACAAACCCCTTATACCCACGAAAACCAAAATTACATAATGTCATTACGGATCACCAAGACCCATTATACCTTAATTGCACCAAATAAGTTCTAATCAGACTCATTATGGCCCATTTACTCCCATTATGACCAATTAGACTCGTTAAAGAGAAAGAAACCCCTTATACCCACGAAGACCAAGATTACCCAAGAACGAGCCATTACGGACCACTAAGACCCGTTATACCTCAATTGCACCCAATAAGTTCTAATCAGACTGATTATGACCCATTTACTCCCATTATGACCAATTAGGCTCGTTAAGGAGACATAAACCCCTTATACCCACGAAAAAAAAAATTACCCAATAACGAGCGATTACCGACAACTAAGACCCGTTATACCTCAATTACACCCAATAAGGTCCAATCAAACTCGTTATGACCCACTTACTCCCATTATGACCAATTAGACCTGCTAAGGAAACACAAACCCCTTATACTTACGAAAACCAAAATTACACAAAACGAGTCATTACGGACCACCGACCCATTATACCTCAATTGCACCAAATAAGTTATAATTAGACTCATTATAACACAGTTACTCCCATTATGACCAATTAGACTCGTTAAGGAGAATGAAAGCTCTTATACCCACGAAGACCAAGATTACCTAATAACGAGCCATTACGGACCACAAAGACCCGTTTTACCTCTATTACACAAACAGACATATTTATCCAGACAAATATTTTAACTAAAATAAAGAGCTTCCACTGTTAGACAAATTATACTCGATTTATCTATACTACTATATAAAAATTCTAAAACGGTTATTGTACAATCTTTTGTACAATAACATTTACCACCCTTACAATGTTACATTTACCACCCTTACAATTACTTACTTAATTTACTTTATATCCCTTAACTTTTTCATTTTTCATTTTTTATTTTACACCATTATCATATTAACACAAATAATCGTATATGAACAAAAATGCAAATGAAAAAATACGTTCCTTTTTCTACAAATTATATCATTATAACCGTCCCGTCAATACCTTCAAAACGAGCCCAATATTGAATATTTTATAATTTAACCGTACTATTAAATATCATGAATATCTACAAATTAAATTGTTTTATATCCATACGTTTTATTTTTATTTTTCACCGTTAGCACATTAAAAATACATAATCGTAAAATATATTAAAAATACGTTTCATTCTTATTATAAATTACATCACTATAATATCTACTATATTATAAAAGTTCTAATACAAATTTTTACAAACCTTTGAAAAATTCTTGAGGACAAGCAATGTACGACCGCCGTCATTTCCTTCTCTTGCACCGTGTACCTCCTTTCCGTATCATTCAACTTCCGACTTTCGAATGCTATTGGATGTCCTTCTTGCATTAGAACTCCCCCAATGGCAAAATCCGAAGCATATGTGTGTAACTCGAATGGCTTGGTCATGTCCGGTAGTCTCAACACTGGTTCCTGGATCACCGCATCCTTTAACTCGTCAAAGGCGCCTTGGCAACATTCGTCCCACTCCCAAGCCTTTGTATTCTTTAATAGGTCCGTCAAGGGTGCCGCCTTGGTCGAATATCCCTCGATAAAGCGCCGATAATAGTTTACCAAGCCAAGGAAGGACCTCACTTCCGTAACCTTGGTTGGTGTCTCCCAATCTCGAATAGCCTTGACCTTTTCCCCGTCCATCATCAATCTACCATCCTTGATCTTGTGCCCGAGGAACTCCACCTCTTCTTGAGCAAAAGAACATTTCTCCAACTTCACGTAGAGCTCATTATCCCGTAATACTTTGAACACCTGTTTCAAATGAGATATGTGCTCCTCCAAGGTGTCACTATAGACGACTATGTTGTCTAAGTAGACCACCACAAATTTATCGAGAAATGGATGGAATAATGTTCATCAAAGTACAAAATGTAGTGGGAGCATTGGTCAAGCCAAATGGCATGACTAAGAACTCGTAAGAGCCATACCTTGTGATGCACGTCATCTTTGCTTCATCTCCCTCGGTTATCCGTACTTGATAGTATCCCGATCTCAAGTCTAAATTGGTGAAGTATCTCGCCTTCCCCAATTGGTCAAAACAAATGCGCAATAAGAGGAATTGGGTATTTGTTTTTTATTATTACCTTGTTTAGCGCCTAGTAGTCTATGCACATCCGCAAGGACCCGTCTTTCTTCCTTTGAAATAGCACCGGCGCGCCATAGGGAGCTTTAGAGGGTCGGATGTACCCCGCATCAAGTAGCTCCTTGAGTTGCCTCTGCAACTCCTCCAACTCCGGTGGAGGCATTCGGTATGGGGCCTTAGAGGGTGGCTTCGATCCCGATTCCAACTCTATCGCATGGTCCAACTCCCTCCTAGGTGGGAGCTTCTTCGGTAACTCCTTGGGCATTACGTCCTTGAACTCATCAAGAACCTTCTCGATCTCTTCCGGTACCTTCTCCTTGCTTCTCCCACCATCATCCTTATGCCTTGTAACCGCTAAATAGCAAGGCTCGTTCTTGTTGTATCCCTTCTTGAATTGCATGGCCAAGAGGGACTTGGCACTACTCTTAGGGCCACGTTCCGTATCCACCATACAAGTCTTTTCCCTATCTAGGATACATAAAGAATTAGGAAATGGCATAGGGAAAGCGTGTACCTTATCTAGAAAGTCTAACCTGAGCACCACTTTGAAGTCGTCCATGGGTACCACCGAGAAATCGATCTCTCTTTCCCACTCTCCAATCTTAGCCCACATATCTTTGGCTACACCATGGATTGGTTTAAGCTGTAGAGTTCACCGCTTTGATAGTACCACTCCCCTTCGTCCCCTTAATCCCTAGCCTTGAGGCTTCATCAATGGAAACGAAATTGTGAGTAGCACCCGTATCGACAAGAGCGCGTATCCGATTTCCTTTGATGGTTAGCTTCTATGAATTGCAACCCCTTGTTGGCTACCTTGGTCACCTCCGTCTTGCCTTTGATTGCATTCAAGATCCACAACAACCCCATGCATTCATCCTCGTCTTGAGAGAAACCCTCATCCCGAGTTATAGCGTGGAGCTTTGCTTTGCTTGGGCAATCTCGAGCTCGGTGTGGTCCATCACAAAGGAAACACCCATTATTCTTGTAGTCCATCCTCAAGTCTTTGTTCTTCCCGGTCATTGGCTTCCATGCATCATCATTCCTTACTTGGCTCAGCTTCTCTCCCCCACCTTTCTCATGGTTACCCCTCCGATCCCTTGGCTTTGACGGTTCCTTCTTGCTAAAATCGATCAAGGCTTCCGCCTCGACAATAGTCGTTGCAAGGTCTTGTACCCCACGTCGCTTCAACTCCGTCTTGGCCCATGCTTGCAAGCCATCAAGAAAGTAGAAGAGAGAGTCTTTTTCGGAAAGATCCGCAATTTCCAAGATAAGGTTTGTGAAATCCTTCACATACTCCCGGATCGTTCCGGAATGCTTGAGCTTATGAAGACGACTCCTCGCCTCGTCCTCGGCTGATGAGAACCCATCTAACGACCCGGATAATGAAGATCCATTGAGATGGAATATTGGACCAATCACAAGGTCAAAAGCTAAGATGTTTAATGATGCTCTTAACGGTTTGATAAAATCCTATAGAAAAGAATCACTCATCAATTCATCAAGTAGCCAAGGAAACCTTCGACTTTTGATCCGAATTAAAGGCCAAGATTAGCCCAAGGCTTGGTAGCCTAAGTTGTGATTATTTCATCTAAATATCACCCAAGTCCAAGAAAATTCGGCCAAGTCTACACATGGCCCATGTTTTAGCCATAAATCACTCATTTAAAGTCCAAATGGACTCAAATCAAAGCCCACTTAAAGAGTACTCCTTTTCCTACATTTTAATAAAGATACAAGCCCAAAATAAAGGTGGAATCCACGTCCAAGAATCTGTCCAAAAAAAGGTCCATGTTCAAATAACTCATTTCATTGAATTGGAAGGCATTTTGAAGGTTCCCATCTTTATGAGGCTATTTATTCACAATATATTAGAAGGTTGCTTCAATTAAAGTCTAGAATTTAATTGAGTTTTTTTATTTATCTTTTTGTATCCTATAAATAGGTTTGCTTTTGTAATCTTTTGAAAACACTTTTGATTTGAATGATAAATGTGAGTTTTAAACTCTTTTTGTTCTTTGTGAACTTATCAAGTATTATTGCTTGTGGCGTTCAATACTTATCAATCAACTTGGTGGGTTGATTGTGGCGTATCTTATACCAAGGTTCTTGTCTCTTTATAGACAACGGGTCGCGGTTTCACCAATACTATCCCGGGCAACCAATAGACGGTCGGGAAAAATCTCATCATTTGGTATCAGAGCTAGCGCTATTGGTTTACTTATCATTTCTTTCTACCTTTCCTTCTTGTTAATTATCCAAGAATCACGTATTGGTAGCGGGTCTTGTCACAAGTTGACATGGTTGCTACTAGTGACTATTGAATTCTCCGCTTCTACCTTTCTTTTCTTCAATTTCGTTGGTATATAGCCTCTAGCAAAAAAAAAGCCGAACAAAAAAAGAAAAAAAATTATTTCGTCAAAAAAAAAAACAACAACAATATGAACAAAAAAAAGTCAAGTTTCATATCTTCTTGTTACATCGTGAGTATTTGGTAATATCATAGTTTAAATTGTTTGATAAGTTTGAATTCCTCAAGGCCACAAGCCAAACTTGATAATTGTTTTTTTAGTTCTTTTAGAACTTTAAGAGGTTTAAAAGAGTGGTAAAAGGTTGTGTGGTGAGATTAATAGAGGGTAAAAGCCATTTGTGAGATACACGAGGGTTGAGTGAATTATTTCTTGAGAAAAACACGTGAGGGAGTGTCGAGAGGAACTAACTTCAATTCTTGCAGAATTTTATGATGGGGGACGATCACCCCCTTCCAAATCTTCAAATTCAAGCCATAATGGATGAGATGCGGCGGATGATGACAAATGAATTCAACCAAGTTCATGAAAGAATGGATCGAATAGAGGCAAACACACGAAGACCACCATCTCGTGAAGGTTCTGTTGTGAATAAGGAAGAAAGAAGCGACGAATGGGATAGGGAATCTGAAAGGAGATCGGCTAGGAAGAGGCGACGTATAGACAATAACTTGAGTTCCATAAAGATGAAAGTCCCTTCATTTCAAGGAAAGTCAGATTCGGAAGCATACCTCGATTGGGAGAAGAAAATGGAGTTCATCTTTGATTGTCATGAATATACTCCAACCGAAAGAAGGTAAAACTTGTTGTCATTGAGTTTTCTAATTATGCACTAACATGGTGGGATCAACTTTTGATTAGCAAGCGAAGAAATGGAGAAAGGCCTATCGAGAGTTGGGAGGAAATGAAGATAGTCATGAGGAGACGTTTTGTGCCTAGTCACTACTTTCGTGACCTTTACAACAAGCTCCAAAATCTCAAGCAAGGGACTAAGTGTGTGGAAGATTATTTTAAAGAGATGGAGGTTATTTTGATTAGGGCAAACATTGAGGAGGATCGAGAAGCTACAATGGCCAGGTTCTAACATGGTTTAAATTTTGAAATACGTGATCGTGTTGAAATGTATCATTATGTTGAAATTGAGGACATGGTTCATATGGCTGTTAAAATTGAGAAACAACTTAAGAGAGGGGGAGGATCACGAAATAGTACTTGGAAGACGAGTTCTTCAAAGAAAATTGAAAGCACATCTTCTTCTTATTCTAATCTCAAATCTGGTTCTAAAGATATAAACTCTTCAAAAGGAAAAACTAATTCTTCTACTCCTAAGAATCGTGACATAAAGTGTTTTAAGTGTCAAGCCAGGGGTCATATTGCAAGTCAATGTCCAAACAATCTTGCAATGGTGATTCGAGAAGATGGTGCCGGTCCAACAATACTACTTAACAAGTTCTAAGAAACAACAACACATTAACGATTACCAACCTGTATTGAATATAGAAACAATTACAAGGTTGAATGATTAAGCTTTGCTTTGTGTTCTCAATGTTTTCTCTCTTTTACACTTTGATGTGTGTGTTTGTGTGTGATAAGTTATGATCTGATTGAGAGAGAGATTGATACTAGAGATACACAAATATCTAATCTAGTCTACCTAACATAATATCTAGAATAATATCTAGATATTATTTCTAACTAAACTAGAAACTAACTTAGAAAACAAGTTAAGCTAATATAGTTACCTAAGTTACCTAATATCTAAGAAATAGATATTAAGTTAACTTTTACAATAATAAACAAATAATTACATTAAATTACATTGACATTTATTACACACGACATAGACTTTATTATCGAGAGTCGACGTTCCGGCTTTAGCTTCAGATTGCGATCTTTATATTGGATGATCTTGAATCCAATGAGACTGTGGTCTAACAATCTCCCCCTTTGTATCAAGATCATTTAATAAAAAGATTTATCCAATTCAGTCTTCTTGTTCAGCTCAGAAGATGCAATCTCTTTCTCTGAAATCAACATGTCTTCAATCTACTTTCTTTAGAAGAATTCAGTCTTTGACGTGATTCTTGAAACATGTGATCTTTGCCATTTCTTGTGTAGTCATTCTCCCCCTTTTTGATGTTAAGTGCAACGACTTCATCAAAATTTGTTGTAAGAAATGTCAATCTTGCGGTTAGAGCCCCTGATTCGTCAATTCATAAGAGATTCATCCAGATCTTTGCAAATCCAGACAAATTAGATATGTAACACCTGAAATCAACTAATGAATCAGTTATCATGCCTGTCAGTAACACTAAGTCACTGAGTGTAACGAATACACATTGGAAAGGAGCTGTTTTGATGTTGACTCCCCCAGGGCTTCCATTTAATCATCGAAACACCACAAAGGTAATTTCTATAAACGTTATGACAAAGAAACTAATTCCTTGTGTGTTCGTGCTTGTGTTTGAAAGAATTAAGCACGGATGATTGCTTATTGGCTCAAAATTGTGTAAACCACTGAGACAACAGTAAGTTAAACACAGACTCAATGTGCATGATTGAAGTGCGAAGGTAGGGCAGACTTCCTTCTTTTCAATATCTAGATTTTCCGAATGAAAATCAGATAGCATATGTGCTGCATCCCCTTTGAAAATGAAACATTTTCTTTTTGAGAAGAAAATGAGTAGATGTTGAGGTTTGATCAAGAGTTGGCATGGGTTAGTTGCCTGTTTCAATAATGATCACCAAAGAATTGTGAATCACTAGAATGGAGGCTACCCGGCTCAGAAAAAGTTGGTGCAGAGTTTTGATATTCTTTTAACTCTGTTCTCACACGCTCTTTCTTTTAAACTTTTTGCTTTCTCTAATCACACTCATTCCTTTTCTATTTGCACACTCAATCACTAAGGATTAACTTCTTGGGTAGAAATCACTGGTTAAGGTGATTCCATAGAAGTTGTGTTATTTCCTAGCACAAAGATTCTTTGTTTTCCTATGATGCACGTGATGCTCAGATTGGTTTAACTATTTCAGTTAAAGCACAATATTGATCATGAAAACATTTAAAAATACACTCCCAAAATATAAAATCTGATGAAAAATCGGGAAGTGTTTTGAACATTAAAAACAATGTTTTCTATGATTGAAAGTTGTCCTTCTTTCAACCATATATGAGATGAAGATATAGAATTATACCTTAACGAGTGATCTTTCATCTCATGAAGCTAAGCTTTAAGTCATAGAAATATGAACTTGTAAGCTTCTCTCAAAAATTCTGCAAAAGACTAATGTCAAGTCAAAGTAATAATTATTTACTTATATTGAAAAGACAAAAAGCAGTAAAACTTTTAAAGTACGAGTTCTGATCAGAAGTAATCAGAAGTCATATCCGTACTCCCTTTTTGACTTGAATAGCCCCCCCTAAAATCTTGCATTACAAAAAAAATTGGCATTAAAAGGTACATGCAATATTTTATGAGTTCCTCCTCGAAGTAATATTGACCAGATGTCAATTTCTTCTCATACTCCCCCTTGGATCATGAACATATGATAGAATGGCAGATATCAATCAGAGTTAAGAATGAAGAAATGATGAATAAGTATACAATTAGAAAACTTTTATAGGTAATTACAGGTTATACTTTGAGATTTAGCATACCAAGCTTCGAGACTAGAAAGGTAAACCTCTTTTCGTCTAAAGGTTTGGTGAACAAATCAGCAAGTTGATACTCAGTCTTTACAAAGAAAAGTTCAATTGTTCCTTTCTCTACATTATCCTTGATAAAATGATACCTGACGTCTATATGCTTTGTCTTCGTGTGTTGAACAGGATTCGCCGTTATTGCGATGACGCTCTTGGAATCACAGTATATCGGGATCTTATTGAAGTGGAAACCGTAGTCGCGCAATTGAGTTCGCATCCATAAGACCTGAGAACAGCAGCTACATATTCTGCTTCGGCCGTAGAAGTTGAAACACAAAGTTGCTTCTTTGATCCCCAACTTACTAATTTGTCACCGAGGAACTGCACATGTCCTGACGTGCTCTTCCTGTCTAACATACAACCTGCATGATCTGCATCTGTGTACGCTGTTAGTTCAAAAGTTACTCTTTGGGATACCACAGACCGAGATCTGCGGTGCCCTTCAGATACCTGAATATACGCTTGACAGCAGTCAAATGGATTTCTTTTGGATTAGCCTGATATCGGGCACAAAGACATGTTGAAAACATTATGTCTGGTCTACTACTAGTAAGATACATTAAAGAACCTATCATTCCTCTGTAGGTCCTAATATCAACAGCCTTTCCCGAAGGATCGGTGCCAATCTTAGTTCCTGGTGCCATTGGGGTACCAATCGGTTTTGTATTTTCCATTTGGAATTTCCGAAGAATTTCCCTAATGTACTTAGATTGATTGATAAAGATACCCGTAGAAAATTGTTTTACTTGAAGCCCGAGAAAGAAGTTCATCTCTCCCATCAAGTTCATTTGAAATCTAGACACCATAAGGTTTGCAAAATTCTTACAGTACTTAGTATTAGTTGAACCAAAAATAATATCGTCGACATAGATTTGTATTAAAACGATATCGGCTTTTTCTTTCTTTATGAACAAGGTGGTATCCACCGTACCTTTTGAAAACTCAGACTTGACTAGAAAAGTGGAAAGGACATCATACCAGGCTCGAGGGACTTGTTTCAGACCGTAGAGAGCTTTGTCGAGAATGTAGACGTGGTCCGACTTCTCTTGATTGACAAATCCCTCTGGCTGAGAGACGTATACTTCCTCTTTCAGAATTCCGTTCAGGAATGTTGTCTTCACGTCCATTTGAAAGACCGGGAAGTTCTTGTGGGCAGCGTAGGCTAAGAACATTCTGATTGCCTCTAAACGCGCCACAGGAGCGTATGTCTCGTCATAGTCTAATCCTTCCTCTTGTCTGTATCCTTTGGCTACTAGTCTCGCCTTGTTTCTGATGACGGTACCAGCTTCGTCCTTTTTAATCTTGAAGATCCACTTCGTACCGATGATTGTTTTACCTTTAGGCTTTGGTACGAGTCTCCAGACTTGCAGTGCGTCGAACTGGTTCAATTCTTCTTGCATAGAGACTACCCAATCTGGATCCGCAAGAGCCTCTGATACTCGAGTTGGCTCAATCTTGCTTAGAAAGGAGTCGTGCATGCACCAGTTGATTGACGCTGACCTAGTTTGCACCGGCTTGGATGGATCACCTATGATCTGACTTGCAGGGTGCGCTTTGGTCCATTTACGTTCATGAGGCAGTGGATTATAGGAATGAATGTCAGTTGTGTCATCTATAAATCCACTTGCACCTTCTTCAGTTTGATTGGGAGGAGTTATGATAGTTGCTTCAGTTGAAGTTGTTGGTTCAGAAGACTCAGCAGGTACAGCTTGGTCCGGCTGTAGTTGGATCTGTATGGTACATTCTGCTGGTTCAGCTTCTTCTGATTCTGCATGACTTGGCACTTCTTGAACTGTAGGAGTTGGTATTTGAATTGTGACGTCTTGATGAATCGGGGTACTTGATTCATTTGGAATGTCTGAACTGGTTGGATGAGTAGGCGTTGGCTCTTCTATCCTGTCAACCAAAACAGATTTCTTTATGTTAGTTCCAAGAAATTCGTCATAAAACAATTCAAATAATAAATCTAAATCAGATAAATGGTTAGTAGAAGTTGATGCTTCATTTGATTTATTCTGTTGAGACATAGGTTCTGGACTGAGTTGCCCAGAAGCTAGTATTCCTGTTATTGCGGGTTCTGAACTGTGTTGTTCGGAAGCCATTTCTTCATCAAAGGTGACGTTGACGCTTTCAATCACCGTCTTTGTCTTCTTTAGATAGACACGATATGCAGTTGAAGTCGAGGAATATCCAATGAAGATTCCTTCATCTGCCTTAGCGATGAATTTGTTGAGATTCTCCCTATCGTTTAATACGAAACACTTACATCCAAATATATGGAAATATTTGATTGTAGGTGTTCTGTTGTTGATTAACGCGTAAGGAGTCTTCTTGAACCTTCGATGAATCATGGATCGATTCTGTGTGTAGCACGCGATCGAAACAGCTTCTGCCCACAAAAATAGAGGTAAGTTGGAATGACTTAGCATAGTACGAGCAGCCTCGACTAGCGTTCGATTTCTTCTTTCAACCACTCCATTTTGTTGAGGCGTACGAGCAGCAGAGTATTGATGTGAAATCCCGACAGATTCGAGATATTCTTCAACTTTGTTGTTTTTGAACTCTGTGCCGTTATCTGTTCGTAGAAACTTGACCGGTTTATGCAGATTCACCTGGGTCGTCTTCAGGAATGTAATGATAACATCTGGTGTTTCATCCTTTGTACGTAGAAACTTGACCCATGTGTACCGCGAATAATCGTCCACGATCACGAGTATGTACTTCTTGCCGCCTAAGCTTTGAGTGCGCATTGGACCGCATAGATCCATATGCAATAACTCTAAAGGAGCTTTTGTACTTGGTTCAGGCTTCGGTTTATGAGGTGCCCTCTTCATCTTCCCCTTTTCACAAGCTGCGCATAGATGTTCTCTTTCATATTTCAGCTCTGGAAGTCCTTTGACGAGCTTTTCCATTGACCAGATCGTTGATGTACCGAAAGTTGAGGTGTGAAAGACGTCGATGCCATAACCAACTTTGTTTCATCGAAGCTTTCGATAGTAGACAAACTTGCTTGTCAGTCTGGACATCTGATAAATTGATTGTGTAGAGGTCTGATTCTCGTTTACCGACCAAAAGTTCTTCGCCTTCTTCATTGCGAACGGAACATCTTTTGGCTTTGAAGTTGACCTCTAAGTCTTTGTCACAGAACTGGCCTATACTGAACAAGTTGTGTCCTAAGCCTTCTACATAGCTCACCTTCTTGATAGTGACTTTGTCATGTTGTACATCACCGTATCTCATTATTGGAGAAAACTGGTCGTTTCTGAATCTTACTGTTCCACAAAATTTGTCTTTAAAGTTGGACAGTATCTCTTTTTGCCCTGTCATGTGCTTGGAACATCCGCTGTCCAAGAACCATGTATGACAAGTCTACATAAGAGAAATTGGAAATTTAGATATTTATACGAAAACTTTGGAATATTCACTTTGATTATCGAAGTGCGGGTCTTGAACTGATTTGTTCAAAAGCCTATTTTGACTTTGATGTTCGGGTTTTGAACTGCATTATCCAAAAACCTATTTTGACATTGAAGAACGAGTCCTGATCTGTACATAATCAGAAGTCCCTTTCTCTTTAATCATTGTGTGCCTGCAACACAGATTTAGCCTTAGGTACCCACTGGAATTTGGGTCCTGCTGTGTTAGCACAAGATTTTGGTATCCATTTCAAATTGGATCCTTTGTTCTTTTGAAAAGCATGAGAGTTGGTATGAGATTAATGCACATGGTAATTTCCAAACCAATCTCCAGAATCTTGACAAGTAATAGAAACATGTTTATTATAGATAGAGGACTTTCCAGCAGATAAAGATAACTGAAATAATTGCTTCATTGTATATTGTTTACGAGAAACAACAAGTTTTGGATTCAAAACAGCAATTTCAGCAATCACAACATCTTTAGTAAGCGAAGTCTTATTACAATTAACACTACTAGACGATAAAACGGCCTTGTCAAGCTTCCGTTTTGGTTGCCATTGAGAATGAGCTTCAGGTCTTGACTTGCTCATATCTGAAATATGTAAAACTGGTGAGTTAGACCTTTGAGCAACAACTGAATGCTTCTTCTTAGAATTACCAGTAGTGGTTGGTTTCTGTGAATGCTGAGATATTTTCTTACCTTTAGCACTCTTAGCATTCACAGAGACTGATTTATCAACGAAAGCTTTCGTTGATTTTGCACTGAACACAGACAAACTGGTTTTTCTTGAAGTTTTCTTAACAAAAGATGCATGGTTAGGAAGTTTCGCATTAAAATCAATTTGTTCAAAACAACCATCTAAACCACCGTCAGAATTAAGAAAATTAAACTCTTCGTTTGATGAACCAAACATGTCATTAGTAGTAGAAGCCTTTGTAAAAACAACATTTTTCATAACAGTTGAAAAAACCTTTTGTTGAATCTCAATCATAAGTCTTTCATCTGATAAAGAGGTCTCGAGTTCAGAAATTTTACTTTCTAACACGAGAGAAGGGACATAAATTTTACCTATAACAGGCTTCGCCTCCATCTCCTTTTCAGAATAACTTTGAAAGTAGTCAGTTGAAAGAGATTTCTTTTCATCATTTGGAAAATCATAACTATTATTCAACTTCGCATAATAAAATGGAGCGTGAACTTTAGTTGACTTCATCCGTTTTTCAAATTCATTAGCTTCATCCTCTTCTGATAGTTTAGTATGGAAAACTTTAAATGAGGCGATTCGGTGAGAAACAAGCATAGAGGTATAGTCATAAAGTGCTGGCACTTCTCTTATACCCTTTTGAAGATGTTGAGGTTTCACATAACCGATTCCCCAATTTTCTTTGTTCTTTTTCGGTTTGTTAAGATGAATGGTTTGCTCACTTTGACCTAATGAGTATAGCTTCTTTTCCAAAACATCTAGTTTAGCAATTAAGGTCTTGTTTTCTTTAGTACATAAAGAATGCACTTCAGTAAGTTTATAAAAATCAATCTCACTTTTTGTCAATTTAGACTTGAGCTCACTATTCTCTTTTAGAATTATAGTTTGTTCTTTTGCGTTGGTGTCAGCGTTTGTATGTAAAACCTCAACTAATACTTTCTTCTCAGCAAGTTCATCGCTAAGTTTTTGTATCAATTGGTTTTTATTAATAATAACACCATTTTCTCGCTTAAGATTAGATTCTAACTCTTCTTGTTTTAAAACCATAGCATGCATTTTATTCATTAAATCTTTATACGATAAATCACATACCTCCTCTTCTTCATTTTCTGAATCAGCTTCAGCATATGATTCGATTTTGCCCATCAAGCACATATTGACGGCTTCATCCTTTTCTTCTTCATCTTCTTCTTCATCTGAGTGATCCAGCCAGTATTCATCTTCAGCCATCAGCGCCTTGCCTGCCTCCTGTTGCTTTGCAAGAAGCATCTTGTTCTTGTAGAAGTCGGAGTTTCTAACCTTTGATATTTCAGCAATCCTTGGCAAAGTGACCGGTTTTGCCACAGTTGTAGCACATCGGTGGTCCTGGCTGACTTGATCCTTCAGCTTTGTACTTCCTTTCTTCCGGTTTCTTCTCTTCCAATCTGTTTCCTTCTGTCTGATATCTTCTCTCATCAGATTTCTTCTCCTCTTGTCTCTTCCCTTCAAATCTCTTCCCTTCAAATCTTTTCCCTTCATACCTATTTCCTTCATATCTGCTTCCCTCAATTCTTTCCTTGTGAGCATAGTTGTTGGGTCCAGAAGAGTACCTCTGACTGTTTGACGTTGGATTTCTATAGAACTTTTTCTGAAATGCATTTGTTAGAAACTGCATTGCTTGCTGCATTTGTTCATTTTCATCCGAGTCAGAGACAACATCAGCTTCAGCTTCTTCTGATTCATACACAATCGTCTTGTTCTTCTTCTTCTTCTTCACAACAAGAGCGACTGTGTCTTCAACTGTCTTTCCTTTTCTCTTTTTTGCTAGAATTTCATCCACCTCATCTTCATTTTGTCGGAGGGTTTCATACACCTCGTGAAGTGGAATTTCATTCAGGTCTTTTATCTGCCTCATCTGCCTGGCAAAACTTTTCCATTCTGGTTGTTGAATACTCAGGAATTTGATATTCAGCTCGATTTGAGATTTGTTGACCTTGTTCTTGCTCAATTCGTTTAGCAATGTCACAAACCTATCATATGTTCCTTCTAGTGTTTCTCCAGTTCTGCCTTTGAATTCTTCAAAACTGTGCAGGCAGTTAGAGATTTTTAGTTGGTTCCCAATCTTTGAACCCAGTATCATTTTCTCTAGTTGATCCCACATTTGTTTGGTTGAGGCTTTGTAGCTGTCAATCTTTACATAGATTTCATTTGTAATCCCTTGTAGAATGTATGACTTGGCTAACCTGTCGCCTTTTGCTCTTAGCTTAGCATCACCTGTTAGATCTGTATAAGAAAGTGCAACTCTTTCTTCTTGAGTTCCTGCTGCTGGCTCCCTATACTGTGTTTCCATTAGGCCTTCTTCTAGGGATTGTATAATGAAATTACCCAAATCTTGTCTTTCAATGAAGTTTAGAAACCTATCCTTCCACTGTTCGTATTCCCCTCGAAAGAGAACTGGTGGCTTGGTGTCGGTTCCTATTGCGAGAGCTTCTTTGGATGTCATCCTGTATTGATTAAGAGAAAACTTGAAAGATATGATCGTTAATCCAAATAAAATTTGATCACACAAGAAATTTTGTCCCCCTAGGCAGACTTAGCACGGGGGTCCCGCTACCCGGTTAGCAGGTGGGGTCAAGGGGCAACGCCCTTGCGGGGGTATGGGGGCAGCGCCCCTAGAGAAAAAATTTATGACAATTAAAGACCCTATTACAGTTTCGAAAAAATCTCAGAAAAAAAATTCTAAGTCTGGTTTGCGTTTCAAGGTTTGCGTGTCAAATGGGGTGCGCAAACTGAGGTTTGCGGGTCTAGTGGGAAGCGCAAGGTTGAGGTTTGCGGGTCTAGTTGGACGCGTAAATGGAGGTTTGCGGGTGCTTTGGGACGCGCAAACTGAGGTTTGCGTGTCTTGTGAGGAGCGTATGTTGACTTGTGAGAAGTGAGCTTTGAGGTTTGCGATTGCTCTTTGAAACGAGTAAGTGTGCTTTGCGTTTGGCTTGAGAGGCGCAAAGTAGAGGTTTGCGGGTCACTTGATACGCGCAAAGTAGGACTTTGCGTTTGATGAAGGACGCGCAAAGTGGGACTTTGCGTGTTATTCTTCCTCTGGTTTGCGGGTTATTCGACCTGTACTTTCAAAATTCGACTAAATCTTTGTTCCTGCAATGATTAGCACAACCAAACACTACCAATGTGTCTAGAATCACTTCTAGAACAGATTATGAGCACTCGATCTCACTAAAATACACTTTTTGAAGATTATTTTGATCGCACAGTGACCTTCTTCACTCGACAGTTCACTCACAAAAATCACAAATTGGAACTCGATTTAAGCTTTAAAGTGAAATTAAACACATACAACTCGATCTAGCATGTAAATCGATCACAATCTGATCGATTCTAACACCTAAAACAGTTTAAATCTCGAAAATGATTTTCACACAGAACACAGAGACGTTTTCTTTTAAAACTTGATTTGATCTTAATCAGGCTCTGATACCAATTGTCGGTCCAACAATACTACTTAACAAGTTCTAAGAAACAACAACACATTAACGATTACCAACCTGTATTGAATATAGAAACAATTACAAGGTTGAATGATTAAGCTTTGCTTTGTGTTCTCAATGTTTTCTCTCTTTTACACTTTGATGTGTGTGTTTGTGTGTGATAAGTTGTGATCTGATTGAGAGAGAGATTGATACTAGAGATACACAAATATCTAATCTAGTCTACCTAACATAATATCTAGAATAATATCTAGATATTATTTCTAACTAAACTAGAAACTAACTTAGAAAACAAACTAAGCTAATATAGTTACCTAAGTTACCTAATATCTAAGAAATAGATATTAAGTTAACTTTTACAATAATAAACAAATAATTACATTAAATTACATTGACATTTATTACACACGACATAGACTTTATTATCGAGAGTCGACGTTCCGGCTTTAGCTTCAGATTGCGATCTTTATATTGGATGATCTTGAATCCAATGAGACTGTGGTCTAACAGATGGGGAAACTGAGACAGATAAATCAAATTCCGAAGACTCACCGGATGGTTCGGATGATGATGAAGAGTTGGTCGTCCAAGGAGACTTGTTGGTGGCTAGAAGAGCCCTAAGTGCCCATTCCAAGGAAGATGATGATGCACAAAGGGAGAACATCTTTCACACTCGGTGCTACGTTCAAGGCAAGGTATGTAGTGTTATCATTGACGGGGGGAGTTGTACTAATGTAGCAAGTTCAACTATGGTTGAAAAGTTTGGTCTACCTACTACGAAGCATCAAAAGCCATACAAACTCCAATGGCTTAATGATAGCGGTGAGGTACAAGTTTCAAAACAAGTGTTGGTTTCGTTTCGCATAGGTAAATATGAAGATGAAGTCTTATGTGATGTTGTATCTATGCAAGCAAGTCATATGTTGCTTGGGAGGCCATGGCAGTATGATTGACATGTAAAGCATGACGGCTTTACCAACAAATACACTTTCGTACACAAAGCCAAACCTGTAACTCTTGTACCCATGTCACCTAGTCAAGTTTTTGAAGATCGAGTTAAACTTCAAAAGGATGCAAAAAAAAAAAGAGCCAAAAGAAAATAATGAACAAGGCTCAAAAGAAAAGGGAAAGGATAAAAAAAAACCGTGGAAAAAAAAAGAGGGTCAATATTGTGCTTTGGCAAAAAAGAGTGAGATAAAAGAAGCTTTAAATTCTGAAATGCTTTTTGTGCTTCTTTTGTTCAAAGAAGCTCAATTAGCCACTAACAAATTGGTCGGTACCATTCCGAGCAATGTAATGTCTATCTTGCAGGAATTTGAAGACTTGTTTTTGGAAGAAGTTCCCGATGGTTTGCCACCAATCCGTGGAATTGAACACCAAATTGACTTTGTACCCGGAGCTTCAATCCCAAACAAACAGCCTACAAAACAAGTCCGGAAGAAACCAAGGAGTTGGAGAGACAAGTTGAAGAGTTACTTGCAAAAGGATTGGTTCGAGAAAGCATGAGTCATTGTGCTGTTCCAGTCTTGTTAGTACCAAAGAAGGACGGCTCATGGAGGATGTGTGTGGATTGTCGCGCCATCAACAATATCACGGTAAAGTATCGTCATCCAATTCCTCGATTAGATGATATGCTTGATGAACTGTATGGTGCAAAATTATTTTCGAAAATTTATTTGAAAAGTGGTTATCACCAAATCCGTATGAGAGAGGGTGATGAGTGGAAAACCGCTTTCAAAACAAAACATGGTTTATATGAATGGTTAGTGATGCCTTTTGGTTTAACTAATGCTCCTAGTACATTCATGAGACTAATGAACCATGTTTTGAGAGATTTCATTGGAACGTTTGTGGTTGTTTACTTTGATGATATTTTGATTTACTCCAAAAGTTTGGACGATCATCTTGAACATCTAACTTCTGTTTTGAGTGTGCTTAGAAAGGAAAAGCTCTTTGCAAACTTGAAGAAGTGCACCTTTTGTACCAATCATGTTGTTTTCCTTGGATACATGGTAAGTTCATAAGGAATTTCTGTTGATGAAGAAAAGGTAAAGGCCATCCAAGATTGGCCAACTCCAAAGAGTGTAAGTGAAGTACGAAGTTTTCATGGTCTTGCAAGTTTTTATCGTAGATTTGTTAAAAACTTTAGCACTTTGGCATCGCCACTCACAGAAGTCGTTAAAAAGAACGTCGGTTTTAAATGGGGCAAAGAACAAGAGCAATCTTTTGAACAACTTAAATTTCATTTAACCCATGCTCCTTTGTTATCTTTGCCCAACTTTGATAAAACCTTTGAAATTGAGTGTGATGCATCAAGTGTTGGAATAGGTGCAGTTTTGATGCAAGAAGGTAAACCATTGGCCTATTTTAGTGAGAAGTTGAATGGGGCGACCTTGAACAACCCCACTTATGACAAAGAACTGTATTCATTGGTCCGTGCATTAAAGACATGGCAACACTATTTGTGGGCCAAAGAGTTTGTGATACATTCTGACCATGAGTCCTTGAAGTTCTTAAAGGGACAACATAAGTTAAACAAAAGACATGCTCGATGGATTGAGTTTCTTGAGACATTTCCTTATGTCATCCGATACAGAAAGGTAAGGAAAATGTTGTGGCTGATGCACTTTCAATAAGATACTCTTTACTCTCTTGTCTTGATTGTAAAATTCTTGGTTTTGAACAAATCAAAGAATTGTACCACAATGATGCCGATTTTGGACAAAATTTTCAAGCATGCGAAAAATGTTCTTTTGAAAAGTTTTTCAAACATGAAGGGTTTTTGTTTAAGGAATCAAAGCTTTACGTCCCTAACTCTTCCTCGCGAGAGCTTTTGGTTAGGGTATGGGTCATTTTGGCGTGGCAAAAACTTTGGCAATTTTACAAGAACACTTTTATTGGCCAAAAATGAAGGTTGATGTAGGACGAATATGTGAAAATTGTGTTGTTTGCAAACAGGCAAAATCAAAAGTTCAACCTCATGGTTTATATACTCCTTTGCCTATACCAAGTGAACCATGGGTTGATCTTTCAATGGATTTTGTGTTGGGTTTGCCAAAAACCAAAGGCGGCAAAGATTCAATCTTTGTGGTTGTTGACAGGTTATCTAAAATTGGTCATTTCATTGCATGCAACCGAACTAATGATGCATCACATATTTCTGATTTGTTTTTCAAAAAAATAGTGAGGTTGCATGGGATGCCAAGAACTATTGTCTCAGATCGAGACACAAAATTTTTTAGTTACTTTTGGAAAACCTTGTGGGGAAAATTGGGAACAAAACTCTTGTTTTCCACAACTTGCCATTCCCAAACTGATGGGCAAACAGAAGTTGTGAATCGTACTCTTGGTACTTTGTTGAGATCCATAATTCGAAGAAACGTCAAAACTTGGGAACAATGCTTACCTCATGTTAAGTTTGCTTATAATCATCATGTTCATTCTGCTACAAAGTTTTCACCGTTTGAAATTGTGTATGGTTTTAAGCCATTAACTCCAATGGATTTAACTCCTTTACCTGTGAGTGAACAAGTGAATTTAGATGGCAAGAAGAAAGCTGAATTTGTTAAACAAATACATGAGAAGGCGAAAAGCAACATCGAAGAGCGCACCAAGAAGTATGAACAACAAGCAAACAAGGGCAGAAGAAAGATCACATTTGAACCAGGAGATTGGGTGTGGCTTCATTTGAGAAAAGAACGATTTCCAAGTAAACAGAAGTCAAAGCTGATGCCAAGGGGAGATGGACCATTCCAAATCATGCAGAAAATTAATGACAATGCTTACAAACTTGAATTGCTTGTTGAGTATAATGTGGATGATGTCTTTAACGTTTCTGATTTGAGCCCCTTTAATGCAGGTGAAGATTTGAGGACAAATCACATTCAAGAGGGGGGGGGGAATGATGAGAACCCATCTAACGACCCAGATGATGAAGATCCATTGAGATGGAAGATTGGACCAATCACAAGGTCAAAAGCTAAGATGTTCAATGATGCTCTTAACGGTTTGATAAAATCCTGTCAGAAAGAATCACTCATCAATTCATCAAGTAGCCAAGGAAACCTTCGACTTTTGATTTGAATTAAAGGCCAAGATTAGCCCAAGGCTTGGTAGCCTAAGTTGTGATTATTTCATCTAAATATCACCCAAGTCCAAGAAAATTCGGCCAAGCCTACACATGGCCCATGTTTTAGCCATAAATCACTCATTTAAAGTCCAAATGGACTTAAATCAAAGCCCACTTAAAGAGTACTCCTTTTCCTACATTTTAATAAAGATCCAAGCCCAAAATAAAGGTGGAATCCACGTCCAAGAATCTGTCCAAAAAAAGGTCCAAGTTCAAATAACTCATTTCATTGAATTGAAAGGCATTTTGAAGGTTCCTATCTTTATGAGGCTATTTATTCACAAGATATTAGAAGGTTGTTTCAATTAAAGTCTAGAATTTAATTGAGTCTTTTGATTTATCTTTTTGTATCCTACAAATAGGTTTGCTTTTGTAATCTTTTGAAAACACCTTTGATTTGAATGATAATTGTGAGTTTTAAACTCTTTTTGTTCTTTGTGAACTTTAGAACTTATCAAGTATTATTGCTTGTGGTGTTCAATACTTATCAATCAACTTGGTGGGTTGATTGTGGCGTATCTTATACTAAGGTTCTTGTCTCTTTATAGACAACGGGTCGCGGTTTCACCAATACTATCCCGGGCAACCAATAGACGGTCGGGAAAAATCTCATCATCGGCATTCTCCAGGTAGAATTGTTTCTTAAACTCACGAATGAAATCACCCCAAGTAGTAATGTGACACGTACCTCGTTCGATATCTCCATACCGACGTCGCCACCACAAAGTCGCAATGTCTTTTAAGTATCTCGTGGCCGTCTTGATCTTCATCGCATCCTCTATGATGTTGACTCCATCCATGTATTGCTCAATTTCCCATAGAAAATCATCAACCGCCCTAGCATCTCGCTTTCCCACAAACGGTGATGGTTTGGGAAAATCTACTTAGAGCATGGTTGCTAGTGTTGCCACCTCTACTAGCCATGACCCGTTTAGCTAAACTCACGTCGACTTGGATTTCTTCCAAATGTTGGTGAATCGTGGAGATCTCTACCTCCACCTCACCTCAAAACTTAGCTAGCTCGTTCATGAACATACCTCTTAAGTCATGAAGCTCGCGTCGCAAGTCGCCACCCAAGACGTTGAGGCGCTCTTGAAATCATCTCGCATATCGGCAAAGTCGGAATCCAACCCTTCCACATGTTGGTTTGTCTCCTCCACTCGTGCCTTCAACTCGGCCGCTGATGTCTCTACACCCGCCATTCTCTCTTCCAAGTTAGAGAGCAAATCTTTGGACTTACCTCGGTTCTCATTAGCTCCTTCATTGCGAGACTTTTCTCGGCCACGATTTTTCTCAACAACGGATGCACCAACAACGTTCTTGCTAGACCCTTTCACCATGCCTTCAATCGACTCGCTCTGATACCAAATGTCACAGACTTGTCTCTACAAGATCGCGTGCGTCCTTAGTTCTCGAACTAAGTCAGCCAAACTCTCGAAACAACCAACGATTAAGGCAAGTAAAGAGAACACAAGAGATTATTGGAATGCAAAGGAAACTTGTATTGCTTGAGAGAACTATTACAAGAAAGCTTATAAGAATACTTTGAGGTGTGTTGAGCCAAATGAGGCCACCACCTATTTATAACAATCTAGAGAACAACTATCTAGATATGTACAAGGAGTATTCTAGAACTATCAAGTAAGGCTATATGCAAGAGGCTTCTACATCCTTCCATGGGAAAGCCTCCTCCCTTCCATGTAGAATCTTCTAGAGACGTTCCATAAGAGGCTTCTACCATTTTCCCATGAAGAGTCTTCTAGAAAAGTTCCATAAGAGCCACCATCCTTCTTGAGTAGTGTAGAAGATTCTGGAATCCGGCTAACCTTCGAGAAATTTGTCTCATGCTTGGCGGGTCGTCACATTGTGCATAAAATTTGTATTTAAGAGTTTTTATCCGTGTTTTATAATATAATATAGATATAGATAAATTACATCGTATAAGATTGAATAAAAAATAAAATAATAATTGATTCTAAATTTTGATATCTATAAAAAAGGGAAATAGAAAATAATCAAGAAAATGAAAAATTACCATCTTGTCCTTCCTTAATTATATATGAAACATTAATTTGTTAGATTGAAGTGATTAGATGATTGAGATTGGTTCTTAAGATTCTCAACATTTTTGTGGTTCTCATTTGATTACCGACCTATACATATATACATCTACTATATTATAAAGATTCTAAAACGGTTATTTATACAAAGTGTTTCTTGTACATTGTTACATTTACCACCCTTACACTTACTTATTTAATTTACCTTATATCCCTTGTTTTTTCATTTTACACCATTATCATATTAACACAAATAATCGTATATGAACAAAAATGCAATGAAAAAATACGTTTTTTTCTTCAAATTATACCATTATAATCGTCTCGTCAATACCTTCAAAATAAGTCCAATATTGAATATTTTTTAATTTAACCGTACTATTAAATATATAATCGTAAAATACGTTTCATTCTTATTATAAATTATATAATAAGTTTCATTCTTATTATAAAAATACTATTAATTTGTTTTCTATCTGGACGTTTTATTTTTTTTCCACCGTTAGCACATTAAAAATATATAATCGTAAGATACGTTTCATTCTTATTATAAATTATATCATTATAATTTTTCCGTCAATAATTGTAATATAAACTAATTATTGAATATTTTTATGGGTTTAAGGTTTCATAAATTGTGATTCTTAGGTCATGGTTAAATTATTGATAACATATCTATAAAGAAGTAACATTAATTGTTCGTTCTTTACTTATATTTCGCTGCATCGTGCGGGTACATGCATAGTTGCATATTATAAAAATCAAGTCATGTCGAAGGATGCTTGTAATATTTATAAACTTTTTTATTTTTATTTTTATTTTTTTATTTACGATTTTCTCATCGTTTCTCTTCGCAGACTCATCATCTCCATCACCTAAAACCCTAACAAAGTATCTGTAACAGACACAGTGTTTCCTGTAATGTCGAACCATCAACGATACTCTAGCAGCAGGGGTTTGCCCAACAGAACCCATCAACAAAGGTTTGTACCTAAAGCAGCGGATCTCAATTCCAATCCAACCCTCTCCGATTCTCTTCGGCAACAACAATCATCTTCGTCTGAGATTAGTACTAGTTCCAGTGCGCAGCGTAGGATCCAAGCTGGTGGCAGTTTTGTAAATTACTTACCACAGGATGAGGCGGTTGCGGCGGGTCTAGGTGCTGAGGAAGGGGGTCTGGATCCTGTTGAATCTCAGGCAGTTGTCGACTTGTTGAATAGAGAGTGTTCTCTCTTGCTCAAGTTAAATCCCAAAGATTTCTGGAGAGAAGGTTTTTCCAAATTTATGATTTCGTTGAAATCTTAAGTTACATCAATCGTTGCTTACTTGTGCACTAGTTTGGATCTTTGATCTAGTTGTTTTAATTGATTATATTTTGTTGTTGTGGATCAATGTGCTAGAAATTGCTTCATTGAATTGTCTGATCTTAACTGCCATGAGAACACACAGGAAGTTGCAAAATCTTTTGACAAATTTCGTTTCAAGTACATATATGCATTGCCAAATTATCATGTAAGTTGGACGGAAGTAACAATATGTTGATATTTTAAAATTTTTATGAGCGACCATCATTTAGGAAGTAAATATTGAACTTGGTGTTTCTTCTTCAACAATAATGAACTTGTGAAAATGCAAAATGAACACTTCTTCACAAAATGCAAAATGTCTCTTGGCTTACAATTATATGACAACTGGAATTTTTTCTAATAAGTTGGATGCTTAAGTGGATTGCAATTTGATGATGACCAAACAAAAGCTTCAATTTTCACAACCAGTATACTTTCTAGAATTTTCTAAGATGAGGGCACGTGTTACCTTAAGTAATAAGGTTATTGACATCAGTGTCGTTCTGCACTGGTAGGATCCTTACAATTATTATGCAAGGCGTACTCTGATTGTGGATGAAAGGAGTTTAAGAGAGTGTATCTCACAGATACAAACAATGATATTACTGATGTTGCAATTTTGAGTTCCTCAGGGTGGGCAAATGGTATATAGAACAAAAAATGTACGATCATACTAGTCAAACAATCTTGGTAAGTAAGTTTTTTTAGTGAACGTATATCCATGTAATATGGTAATTGGGTGAAAGATGTGAGAAGTTTGCCATTTGATAAACCATTATTTTCACATACACATGCTGCAACTTTGAAAGTCTTAGGAACCAGTAATCTCATTCATTGGGTTGATAAGAATGAAACAAGCCTAGTTTATAATGCTAGTTTTTTCTGAAAATTTAGATGCATTTCTGAGCTATATTATCTGATGCTAATTTTGAAATGGACAGCCATTTGCTTTTCTCAAGATATGGAGAAAGTAGTATTGACTGGTAAAAGGTAGATACAAACGTAGGTTTTATGAATGATAAAATACCGTAGCTAGATAGCTAGTCACATGCTTTGTTCAATCTCTCTTTGCTTGTGTAAGCATAAAGAGGGTGGTCATGCTTGTTATATACTTGATTTTCTTTAATGGTCAATCGAGTAACGTTCTCTGTCTCCCACACATTATATCTATTTTGAATGGGATGGGGATATAGGATTTTGATGAACATGGGGTCAAACCGCATTTTAGTAAAGTCACTTTGTAGCATCGTGATTGTTGACCAAGGGTGTTGACCAGTTGTTAGGTCGGTTAGGGAGGAAAGTAAATCAGTTAGTGAGACTATAAATAAGAAGGTAGGTTGGTTGTAAGGGGTTGCATATATTCTTTTATAAACTAGTTTAGTGAATTTGTGAGGGAGCAAACCTTTTGAGAGTTGGGCAGTAATCAACAAGCATTAGATTTGTTCCCATTCCATGCCGATTTTGTGTCACGGTGCACAAAGGTGTGCATCAATCGGTATCAGAGCATGAGATCTTGAGGAATTTGTTGTCAATGTGAAAGAAAATGGCGGAAAATCTCAGTTCACTCCAATCGAGATGAGTTCAGTACAAGTCAATATCGTGAAGGAAGAAATTTAGAAACAAGAAGATACGAAGGAGTTGAAACCAGCAGATAAACAACCCTCAGTGACAGAAAAGAAGCCGACTAAGCGTGGAATTCACGAGATGCATTATGGAATGCCGACGTTGAAGAGAACTGTTCTAAACATGAGATTTTTGCGAGGGAGACAGTCGATCTGTGTTCCCAGGACTGCTATTGTAAGGAGGTCCAAGGAGCCTGAGAAGAAGAAAAGGAAGGCTGTAAAGCAGGGAAAGGCCTAGTTAGGGGACACTCCACCGCCACCGTGGCCACCACCATGGGGACAAACAATATTATCTACATATGCTTGTGGAGTTAATTTCTCTGTTCTGAATTCTGATGCAACGAAGTACCTTGCATAACTCCTGGGAAGTTCCGTTATTTTTCTCGCCAACATCGTCTCGATCATGACAAGAGCCATGTGCACTTGTGATCATGGGCAATAACGTAGTACTATTGGATGAAGATGAGGACATAATTAGTGAAAAGAAATAAACATGTTGAAGTTAAAAAAGAAAAAGAGATGAATGAAATGCTGGTGGTTTCCGGCGATGAAGAATTCCAACTGGGACAAGGAGATGGATATATTCATGGAGGAATTGGGGACTTGGGGTTATATGTTTTGGAAATAGGGAGTCCACTTCTCATTTCCATTAACATTCATAGAGGCTCTTCACATTTCCACCAACATTCACCTTTGAAAAGTTCCACTCCATGTGTTTACTTACCTCTCTTTAATCACAATCTCATTCGAGAAAGGAAAAAATGAGGGTTCTTGTAGGAATGCACTACAAGTGGGATGATTCTACACATCGGAGCATTCGTTCCATACTTCTTTTGTTTCCACCTTGGGTACAAGGTGGAGCTTTGAGGGGCGGGTATTGATAAACATGGGGTCAAGGGGCATTTTAGTAAAATCACTTTGTAGCAGCTGTGATTGTTGACCAAAGGTGTTGACCAGTTGTTAGGTTGGTTAGGGAGGAAAGTAAGTCGATTAATGAGACTATAAATAAGAAGGTAGTTTGGTTGTAAGAGATATGTGTATATTCTTCTGTAAACTCCATTTTAGTGGATTTGGGAGGGAGCAAACCTCTCGAGGGTAGGCGATAATCAACAAGCATTAGATTTGTTCCCATTCCTAGCTGATTTTGTGTCACAATGCACAATGGCGTGCATCAGATTCGTTATGCTGTCGATGTGAATACCTTTCTTGTACGTTCGGTGTTTAAGATAAATTTTGAAATAATCATCTTTGTTGAAATATCACTGAATCACTAACTTATATTCACACCATATTGGTAGTCTTTCATGTTGTCTGCAAACACATTACTTCAAATCCTCACTTTTGTAATTTTTCTTTTTTTCTTTGTTCTCAGTGGCTAGTGATACTTCTCTTCATGTTTTTCTGGAAAGTTTCTTAAAGTTTAGAAGCAGGTGGTATGACTTCCCTTATCGTGGAGCCAGGGGAATGGTTGCAGGGGTGATTGTTGGTGAGCATGAGCTGAGTCGGCGTGCATTTATGATTCTTTATCGCATGTATGTATAGACCTCATTTTTAATTTTCACCACAATTTCGACAACATTGTTTACTTCATGGTTGCATAACTTTTCTTGTGAAGATCTTCAAATCGAGATCCTGGTGCCAAGGCTTCTGATAGTCTAAGTGCAAAAGATCATGCAGGTGTGTTTACTTGGTTACTCTTTCCCATTTTAGTTCATGGTACACATAAATATATGACTTGCCTTTGATACATTACCAAAGCTTCAAAGTTATTCTAAAACAATAAGTAATATATATTCGAAAGTGATACATGATAATCTGCTGGTAGTCATATCCTATTCAATTTGCAAAAGTATTAAGCATTGAAATGCAATGATATACTCTCAACTCTCAAGTATTAAGTCAACCTTAATGTTATATAAGCCATTTGGTTATATTCGTTAACATCTCCATGCCTTGGATAAAAAACAATAGGCGTGTGAAATAACCTGATAGAATGCTTCTTTAGCTTGTCTGAACAAGTATTTAATGTCTTGATGTCCTTTCTTATAGTTGTTTGTGATATTTTAAGGAGCACTACTTGTTTTATTTGATTTTTGGAATAGTAATTTTTTCTTTACTAATACTACATACCAGGTTAGGAATATAATGTACAATATGTCAAAATAAGCTATGCAAATAATACCAACACGTTTGTTAACTTTTTAATTTTTAATCACATTTGGTTATGAAAGCTATGAATTTATTTGCAGTTGATATTTTATCGCATCCTTGTTTACCAGATATACATGTAGTCATTTTGCAGGAAAAGAAGTTGCTCGACTTGCCTAAGCTTCTAGATATATGTGCCATATACGGGCATGAGAATGAAGAGTTGACACGATTACTTGTAAGTGTTTACAAAACAGGTTGATATCATGAAGTGTTCTTGATAGATTTGATAGATCTGCTGCACTTGTCTCAATTTAAACTATCAAAATGCAGTGGAATATTTTCGAAGGACATCTTAAATAGCTTCACCGTCATGTAATTGGCTAACACAGTCCGGTTGTATTGGTGTATCATGTATGTGTTATATGAATGCTATATTGAGAAATAGAAACAGCCTACATCTAGACCAGCTGCCCCTTAAATGAACCAAATCAACTCCGATATAAGAAAGCAAACTAATAGTGTTAGAAATGTGAAAGCTATATCCATCCATTATTGTTGTCAAACATCGTTGTGTTTTTATAGCTGACCCTTTATTGCCCAAAACTTTGAACTACCACATTGTCTCATTCTTGTGACAATGTCTTGCCTAGTTCAATCATTTCCATAAGAGGCATTTCTCTTTATTTCTCGTGCTTTCTCATTGCTTGTGTGACTACCTATGTGACGCTTGAAAGACTTTGGGAGACTCAGGCCGTTCTTTACCTTGGTAGTCTATCAACATTTCTATGGTCATGAAAGCATTGACTATGCTTTTAAGGTTCACATTGATGCTCTTAAGTTGCCCTAAGCTTGAGACCTTACATGAAGTTAACCAAGCCCTTATCACCCACTTATGAATTTTGGAGCATAAGATTTGAGAATTCCTTGGCATAGTTGTTAATGAATTTTTCATGCCTTCATTTCGTTATCCTCAACATGTCTCATAAGTGACATCTAGAATTGCTTCATGAGCTTCATTTTAAAAGCATCCTGTATGTTGATGGTGACAATGTTGTAAGGGCTCAAACCTTGCCAAACAAATTCACACACAATCCCATAGGGTCCACAAATTGACTTGCACCACACATATCGCTGCTTGGAGCGAACTAAGATTATGTGCCGATTTCTCTACTGTTGACATTATACTCCTCAAGATCTTCTGCTCTGATACCAATTGATGCTCATCGTTGTGCATTGTGACACCAAATCGACAAAATCACCCAAAGAACTTGTAAATTTTATAATCGGCCAGCTTTCAAGTGGCTGATACTCTCCCAAATCCACTATAACGGAGTTCACAAAAAAATATTTGCATGCCTTTACAACCACACTACCTTCTTATTTATAACCTCCTAACTGACTTAGTTTACCCCATCTTGGGCAACAATGACTGCTGCTACAAAGTGATTTTACCTCAAATGGCCTTTGACCCATGTTTATCAGTTTCATGAATACTAGTTTTCATCTCGTCAATATGTGCTTGAATGTATGCCAAACTCACTAGGATCTTGCTCCGGGAATCAACATTTTTTGGTACCACAACGTGATAGCAGTTCTGACAACATTGGGTTGCTCGACATGTTATCCTTGCCTTTTGTAATGGCATCAATATTCAGGATATCTTGCTCAAGCAGTCAAAGCAGTCTCTGTCTTTGGCCATGGCCAATTTATGACTTGTAAGGAAGATGTCCATGAATGAGAGAATTGAATCTCTCATAGCAAACATCTCTCTTTGGGTTCTTCATCATAGCGACTTTCTTGTTTGATATCCTTTTTGGAACGGGGGTTGATGCTATGGGCTTGCTCTCATATGAACTGTCATGAACATAATTTTCGTAAGCTTTGTGTGTTCTTAGGGTCCACACTAAGGGGACTCTGGATATTTATGCTGTGGGGAAAACTAAAAAGTGAATTAGTGGGCACTTTTTAGTTTCCTTTATTTGACTCTCCATGCTTAAGATCCTCACACTTGGATGCTATAAATAAGCCTATAAGTGAGGGAGACCTTTTATAGGAGTCTCGAGACTCTAGATATGAGAATCTACTAGGTTTACAGTTTGAGTCCTAGAATACTAAAGGCATGATGAACCTTCTACACAATACAAATGGATCTAGAACATCATTAATAACTCTCTACTATCCTAGAACATTATTGGGCATTTTGGGATCTTTTGGAGTCTTTCTTGGTGATCCACTAACTAGGTGTTTGCATAGTGCCTATGTGGCGTATCTGGACTCAAAGAGCTCAGTTTGTTACTTGTACAATTACCTTGAACTTGAAACTTCTAAGCAGCATCTGTCTGCATCATTGCGCTCCATTTGGCTGATTTTTGTTGTTGATTGGTTTATATTTGCCTCTTGATGTCATCCATGATGCTGCAACTGGTGGATACTACTTTTGCCTACATGGGCTCATGTTTTCATTATTTGTAAAGTGTGTTTAACTTTTACATTTTTGGTTTGCGTTGTCTCAATTTTGTTGATTTAGAAGAAGTAATTTGCCATCCTTTTTGATCTTAATGATGTTGCTGTGCTTGTAATTTTAATAAAACTCAATGTCAGGTATTTTAGATTTTTGTGGGGAAAAATGCCTGGGCATTGTGATTACAATATTCTTGCTGATATTGCTGTTGACTTTGATATACCCTGTTATTGTTTTCATTTACGGTTATGTTGATCTACTCGGAAACACCCTATTACTGACTCCCAAGGCACATGCTTCATGCATGCCATTGGCGGCTATCTTGATCCAAAAGGATATTCGACCCACCATTATCAAACTCGTGTGTTTTCTTGGAGCTGTGTCAATGTCACCTTCAGGCTTGGTCTGATGATAAGTATATGCGTTTTACCACTACTTTGGAAGTTATATGTTGATTCCAGGCTTCCAGCGATTGCTAATCAGCCAATCAAAGCTACTTGCAGAGAGCTGCCTGCCTGAATGAAAACTATACTTGTGTCACAAAGTGAATTTATTGTCATATACAATAACAAGGAATTTCTTGCAAGCTGCATTATTATGCACTAAATTGGTACTGGAAGATTTTTTATGCTCTGTGCCACTTTGTTGCTTGATGCAAAATTCTTGTGTTGATTGGTGCCAAAAATTTCCATTTGAGCTTTGCATGATTCCAATGCTACCAATATTTTGGTCTCCGGTGCCAACTTTGTTAGTTTCCATTACTGAGTGATTCTCGATGTTTTAAATTTTTTATAGTTTGGTTGATGTAAATGAGTAGCTGATAATTTTAACACACCAACATTTTTCTTTCTTTATGCACCTTACACTGTTTGCTTCTGAATTAGTTGCTGCATACCTTATTTTCTGCTTTTTCCCTCATAACTGTATTTCTTTCTTTTTCTCTTATTTTGTTAAATCACCTTTGCAGCATATAATTAGTTTGATATTTAGTTTTTCTTTCTCTCCTCAGGTTACAAATGCAATAAAAGCCCAGCCTGTGATCCATGACAGTTTCGCTTCAGTTATTTCTCATTTTCTAAACATATTTCATACCATGTATGAGCGCTGCAGCACATCTTTAGAGGTAGTTTTCCCTGAAACCTTTTTAATGCTATTTTTATTGAAGCATTGCTTATGAGTTATTAACCCATGGCAGTAGAACTGTAAAAATAAAAAGTTGAACTCTATCAATGTTTAGTGTTACTTGTAAATTAGCTATGATCTGTTTGGCTCTGGCACAGCATATGCAGCTACTTTCTGAATGAAAAACTTTTCGTTGAACCAATTTGTGATGTATTTTTTTTACATACAAATAACTCTTGCCTGGGCTATATGAATATCATTTTTAACTTTTTGGTTACAATTTTCTACTTTAAACAATGGGTTGTAGACAATTTCATTTTTAATGATCTAGAAAAAGGATGATCACGCAAGAAAAATAAGCAGAGCTACATTGTCAATATTTCTTTTTGTTACATTATGTTTGCCTTTCTGCTTGTGTATATATTTTCATCATTTGCTGCATTCTTCAGTTACGTATGTTGTGCAGAACTTTTTATGCTTACATATTAACTAGGTTCATCTGTTGGGTTGAAGTGTAGGTTCTATTTTCATCTCATGATGCCCAAGATGGTTCCACTCGACTTCACACAGACTATTTAGAGGTGATTTACGTATTTTTAATAGGAATATATTAGCATATGCGGTTTTTGCCATTGGTTTACATCATTATCCTAGCAGTGATCTTGTTCATGGAAATCGCATTTGAAAGGACAACCTTTGCCATATTTTTTTTCCCAAGTTGAACTGTTAAGTTATGACATCCAGGAGGGGCTTCATGGAGGATATGGGAAACCATATTATTTCCTGGAGGGAAAAATATAGTGATTGGTTCTCTTTTGCTTACTTGTATATATTACTTTTTCTTTTAGGTAATGGACTTTATAAATGATGCCATTGTATCAATGGATGCTTTGGTTAGTGCTTACAAGCATGCAGCTGTCTACTTTTCCTGCCCCGTTGAAACAAGGTGCAGTTCTCTTCTGCATGTTCTTTACCTATCTATGGAGAGGGTTGTCCCTTTTATTTAAACTGAGGAAGCATTTCACTCTGGGTAATTTGTCGAGTGTTAAAACTTAATCGTTCAATCAATCAAAGTGATCATGAGATGTCCTTTTTGTTTGTTGCTTGGGTTTAGGTTGTAGCTGAACAATATAGTTACCATTATTGTTCCTTATTTTTTTTTTTTGGCAACAGTTAACTTCAGACTTTTTAGAGTGCGTTATAGTTTTATTATTAGACAATATGTATAAAAAGTTTCAACCTAAATTTGTAGACATCCATAACTGTAGGTGCCAGAGTTTGAGCAGTAGCATGGTCTATGCACACTATTGTGTTATTGATTTACACATTTACAAATAATTTGTCAACGCAGTAATCTATTATCAACTTATGCTTGTATGGTGTGCATTTGTCGATGTTTGATGTTACTAGTATGGGCTGTTTATTCAAAGTAAAAAGCCAAAAATTGTACACGAGTGTCTTCCAATGACTTATGACACCGAACGTTCGATTGGTTTTCTTGTTGCAGTTATGGAAGCGATGAATTGCTTAAAATCCTTGCAAGACTGCATGATTCATTGTTGCCAACTTTGCAGCAGGGATTTAAAATAATATTTTCAGCAAAGAAAGATGGATCTCAATTCACCTCTTCAGACATGTTGCCAAACATTGTCACTAGTCTGAAGATGTTATCATCTAGAATAGTTGATTTTTGTTGGAAACTACTGAATTTATGTTACCTAGGTGAAGAATTGTTTGGAGAGAATAATCCTCTTCCATCTGCCTCAAAGATATTTCCAGCCCAAGTGGAAGACCCGATCATTAGGGCAGACATTTTGGTTCAGACGTTTCGGGAAATTAGCGAAGAATGTTCAACTAGTAAAGAGGGAGTGGGTGTCAATTCATTGCTTCAAAGTGTTGACAAGAAGTACCAATTGATGGGCAAACTTGAGCTCTTACGTAATGAAGGTATGAAGCTCAAACTTGACCATAATCATCATGAAAAAAAGATGTCATGTGTCATGGATTTGAATAATGCCAAATTGTCTTCTATGTCATAATGATGCATGAGATGGAAACGAAAAGATCGTAATTGCATAGTTAGAATTAGTTTTCGAGTGAGGGGTAGGGGTGGTGGTATACAAAGTTGTTAAAGGCTCAAGGCGCACTTAGGCACAAAGGGGTCCCAGGGCCTAGGCGCGAGGCGCGGGCCTCAGGAATGCAAGGCGCATCTTATCAATATATATATATATATATATATATATATATATATATACACACACACATACACACAGAGTTACACACAACTCATATATGCAACAAGTACAAGCCTCCAATGAAGCAACCGACAAAACTTCGATAGAGGCAGTAGGGAGAAGGGTTTAAAGCGTGAGCCTTGAGTAGAAGTTTTAAGGTCTGAGTATTTATGGAGGAGGCTTGAAGTTCTAAGGACCGGGTATTCAATATTAGGGTTTGACTTATCTATTTAAACCTCCCTCGTCCCAAAATAAGTGTCCATAATGAAAAAGGCACATAGTTTAGAGAAATGTAATTATTACACTTTTAATGAACTAAATGACCGTGCTACCCTTATAATAGAGAGATTAATTTCTTCATCTCATAATTAAGGGTTGAATGGGGAAGTATGCACTTACTTATTTGAAGTGCACATTTATTTCAGGACAAACTAAAATAGAAATACGGTAAGTTATTTTGGGACGGAGGGGGTAACTCTTTTTTAAGAAGTCTAGGAGATGAGAAACGAGAAAACTAATTTAATATTAGCGTTTGACTAGGTATTTAATAACTCTTTATGAGGCGCGCCTAGGCCCACTAGGAGCCTCGACCAAGGCGCAACTGATATGAATCAAATCGGCAGAAAAATATTATTGAAATCAAGCACCCATAATCGAATGCTTGCAAGGTAAATAGGCTGGAATTCGAGACCCAGTAATCTCTGTTCGAGAAAACAAAATAGAACCAATAATTCAATGCTTAACCGGCTAACCCTAGGGTAATCGGTCCTATTTATAGCCGATCCCTACTCTACCCAAAAAAAGGAAACAATTCAGCAAACCCGAAAAAAGGAAACAATTCAACAAATCAAATAATTAAAATAAACTATCAGAGAATTGCATTCAAGCCTCTGGTAGTTCCCTTGCGGCTGTAAACTTGACCCCAACGCCCCTGGGTCTTCGGGTCACGGTTCGTATCATCACCCCCGCCCCAAAGACTCACCTTGTCCCCAAGGTGAAAGTTTGGAAATTGCTGCCTGATACGATCATACGCCTCCCAGGTGGCCTCCGATGCTGGCAACCCGACCCATTTAATTAAGACCTCCCGTTGACCGCCAATATCCCGCGTACCAATCACCTTAGTTGGTAAGAACATTGCTGTCGCCTCCTTTGCAAAATCAGCCGGAAGATCACACGTTGGCGCCTGATCACCGATAACACGTTTCAGCTGTGACACATGATATACCGGGTGCACAGTTGAGGTTGGTGGTAATTTCAGCCGATACGCTACCGGTCCAATCCTCTCCAAAATTTCAAACGGACCATAAAATCTCGCTGCCAACTTCTGATTTCCCCTACGAGCCACCGATGTTTGCCGGTAAGGGCGTAACTTCAGATACACCATCTCACCTACTTCATACGTCACGTCACGCCACGCCTTTTCCCATTAGCTCGTTCCTTCATAATCTGTTGAGCCCTGAGCAATTGTTGCCGTAGTTTTGCCAAAATTGCATCCCGATCCCGCAAATAACAATCTACCTCAAGGGTAACGGCCGTACCCCGAGCGTAACTTACCAAAGAAGGCGGGTCACGGCCATAGAGAACCTTAAAAGGTGTCATTCTGATAGCTGAGTGGAACGACGTGTTATACCAGTACTCCGCCCATGGTAACCATTTAACCCATTCCTTCGGTCTGGTGGACGGGAAGCAGCGCAAGTATGTCTTCACGCTACGGTTAACCACCTCTGTCTGACCGTCTGTCTGCGGGTGATACGCCGTACTCCGTTTCAGCAACGTCCCTTGGTATTTGAACAACTCCCGCCAAAAATGACTAACAAAAACCCGGTCCCGATCCGAGATGATAGACTGTGGGATCCCGTGCAATCGTACAATCTCTCGGATGAAAACGGTGGCTATCGAAGCTGTTGTGAAAGGTTGCTTCAATGGAATAAAGTGAGCTGACTTACTTAATCTGTCGACTACCACCAAGATCACACTGTACCCGGTCGATTTCGACAGGCCCTCAATAAAATCCATCGTCAAATCTTCCCAAACTCATGCTGGCAAATCCAAGGATTGTAACAAACCTGCAGGCGTTAAGGTGGAATATTTGTTTTGCTGGCATATCCCACATTCTGAGACCATCTTGGCGATATCCCGCCTCATGCCGATCCAAAAGAACTCAGACGCTATGCGGTGATAAGTCTTTTGGACCCCACCGTGACCCCCAATCACCCCACTGTGTATTTCCTGAAATAATTTAGGAATCCAATCCGAGGATCGTGGTAGGACTAGTCGCCCTTTATACCGAACCTCCCCCTTATCGAGAGCATACCCGTCTATCTCACTAGTCTGCGCCTTCAACCGTTCCTTCAAAGCAATTATTTTCGGATCAATTTTCAAGTCATGCAACAGTTGATCATACGAGGCCACGGTAGAAACAGAGATTTCACTGAGGACTGATCCTTCCACCTGTCGTGACAAGGCGTCGTCTGCCCCGTTCTCCTTTCCCGATCGATGGACCATCTCAAACTCGTAACCGGATAATTTAGAAATCCATTTCTGATGCTCGCCCGAGACGGTTCGTTGCTCTAACATATATTTGAGGGTCTTCTGATCGGTAATAACAGTGAAGGTTCGACCCAACAGGTAGGGTCGCCACTTTTGTACTGCCATCACAATCGCCATAAGTTCCCGCTCATACATTGACTTAAGTTGTGCACGAGGCCCCAAAACTTGGCTGAAATACGCTATCGGTCTGCCCTCCTGCATCATTACCGCCCCCACACCTTGCCCGGACGCATCAGACTCGATAGTAAACGGCTTTGAGAAGTCAGGCAATGCCAAAACGGGCACCTGTCATGACCTCTTGTAGTTTGCGAAAAGCCTGAGTGGCCTCCTCGGTCCATTTGAAACCGTCCTCCTTCAACAAATCCCTAAGTGGCTGTGCTATCTTACCATATCCTTGGACAAATTTTCGGTAATACCCAGTCAACCCGAGAAATCCCCTCAGCTCCCGTAGATTCCTGCGAATCGGCCAATCTGTCATTGCGGTAATCTTAGAACCCCATCTTGCGTCACTATGTGCCCAAATAATCCACCCGGTCCTGTCCAAACACACTTTTTTAGGTTGCAATATAGGTGTTCTTTTCTCAAGCAATCAAATTCCACAGACAAATGTTTTTGATGCTCACCCATCGTTTTGCTGTAGACTAGAATATCATCGAAGAATACCAGCACAAATTTCCGTAAATATTGTCTAAAAACCCGATTCATACCGAAAGGTCGATGGTGCATTGGTGAGGCGGAACGACATCACCAAAAATTCATAATGCCCCTCATGCGTTTGAAAAGTGGTTTTATAAACATCAGATTCCTTCATCTGGATCTGGTGATAACCCGACTTCAAATCCAACTTGCTAAAAATCGTTGTCCCGTGTAACTCATCTAACAATTCGTCAATTACCGGAATTGGAAATTTATCCAAAACAATTGATTTATTGAGGGCTCGATAGTCGACACAAAAACGCCAGCTCCCATCTTTTTTTTTAACCAGCAAGACTGGGCTCGAAAATGGGCTAGTACTGGGCCGTATAATCCCAGACTCGATCATCTCTTCCACGAGCTTCTCAATTTAATCCTTCTGCAGTTGCGGGTAACGATATGGGCGAACGCTGATAGGTTCGGTTCCGGCTCTAAGGGTGATCGCATGTTCGTGGTCTCGAGGCGGGGGTAAACCTGTAGGCAAAGCAAACACATCCGAATATTCTGCTAGTAACTTGTCAAGTGCGGGATGCACTTGCGATTCAGGCGGTTCGGTGCCGACCATGGTGGTTAGGGCCACGACGTATCCCGAAGTAATACCTGGTAAGGCACGGGCCAAGGCTCGTAGGGACGCCTCCCCCCTCTGTAGCCCAGGTTCCTCCCGTAGGGTTATCCGACTATCTCCTTGTTGAAAGGTCATCGTAAGCTTCCGCCAATTCACCCGAGTCTCCCCTAATTGGCTTAACCATTTTATCCCTAAGATAACATCTGTACTACCCAATTCAAGTGGGTAAAAATCCTCCTGGTAAACTTAGCTCCACCCCTCGACATATCCCGTAGCTGTTTTCAGTCTTCCCGTTTCCCAAAGTAACCCTCGTCCTTCATTTTCCTGTCACCTGTAAACCCAACACCCAACGGTTCAACCAGTCTTAGTGACAAGAAGTTATGCGTTGCCTCACTGTCGATTAATACCACGACCGTTGTCCCTCGAATGCTCCCTCGCAGTTTCATCGTGTGCGGGGCAGTAATCCCTACCACCGACTGAGCCGACACCTCAATAACATCTAAGTGCACGTGCTCCTCCAACTCCTCCGTTTCGTCACATTCTTCGGAAGCAATCATCAAGTGTAACGATTTTGCCGGGCATTGATGACCCGTTGTGTATTTCCCGTCACAACGGAAACGTAGTCTTTTAGCCCGTTTATCCGCCAGTTCAACGTCAGCCATTCGATTGAAAGGTTGTTTGCCTTCTCCAGTTACGGTTCGCGGGGCCGTCGAGGGAGTGGTACCCTGCGGCCGAGACCCTAACACCACCCCTGGTCTGGTCGTCGTTTGCTTCCCCTCTGTTTTAGTTATATTTCCCCCGGTACCTGACTTATTTTCATCGACCATAAGTGTTAGATCAATAGCGTGATTTAGCCCGACCGGTTGCATGAGCCGCACCGTGGTGCGAACATCCGGTTTCAAGCCCTTAACAGAAGTCCCTTCCAAAATCCTTTCCGGAACCACATCTAATTAGGCCGCTAATGTTTCAAAGACCCCCACATAATCCCTGACCGTACCATCTTGCTTTATTGCTAAAAACTGCTCATACAAGTTTCCGTCCTGTGAAGGTTGGAAACGAGCCAAGAGTCTCATCTTCAGCCCCTCTCAATGACGGAAAGGCTCCCTCTTATCAGTCCAACGGAACAAGGCTAACGCCTGTCCTTCCATGCATAAAACAGCGACACGCAGCCGTTCACTAGTAATCACCAACCCTTGTATATCAAAGAAACGCTCTATGCGATAAACCCACCCGTAAGTATCATCCCCCTCAAAAATAGGCATTTTTAATTTCCTTAACCGATAATCAGCACCCGGTAACCAAATCTTTTCCCTGGTCGGTCCTGATCCCCCCCGTAGCCCTGCCCCATGGTGGCATACCCGTAGAGCCAAAAGAAAAATTTTCACGATCATGCATAAACATACCTGGACCTGTTGTCGTGATGGGGGGAGCTTGGGTTGCACTTCCCTCGGTCGAAAACGACGGAAAGGGATTCCCGTCCTCGTAAAAAACGGTGGTGTTGGCGGCAAACAGCGGTGGTTGGGTGGCGAAAAACAGAGGCTGAGTGGTGCTGTCGACTTAGGTGGCGGCGGTGGTGGTGGCTTATGGGCAGCATTGGTGGATTGTTGCGTCAAAAAACTCATCAACTCCACGTCTTTTTTCCGCCTTTTTCTCTGCCTCCACTCGCATGTCCTCCATCGCTTTTTCCAATTTTTCAAACCGAGCATCCGATTCGGTCTGTCGTTAGGCTGTCTCGGATCGATGCTGAGCCAATTCAACTTCCAAGTCGGAAACCTTTGTCACGGTAGCAGCAGCGGTTGACTTCGTCATGGTAGCAGCGGCTGATCACAGGTAGGAATCGAAGGGCTCTGATACCAATTTGATATGAATCAAATCGGCAGAAAAATATTATTGAAATCAAGCACCCAGAATCGAATGCTTGCAAGGTAAATAGGCTGGAATTCGAGACCCAGTAATCTCCGTTCGAGAAAACAAAACAGAACCATTAATTCAATGCCTAACCCTAGGGTAATCGGTCCTATTTATAGCCGATCCCTACTCTACCCCAAAAAAGGAAACAATTCAGCAAACCCGAAAAAAGGAAACAATTCAGCAAATCAAATAATTAAAATAAACTATCAGAGAATTGCATTCAAGCCCCTGTAGTTCCCTTGCGGCAGTAAACTTGACCCAACGCCCCTGGGTCTTTGGGTCACGATTCGTTTCAGCAACGCCTTGTGAGCCTCGTGAATATGCCTAGCCTCGACTTTAGAAAAGCCCAAGACCTTGAGCCCTATGAGCCTCAGAGCCTAGGCGTGCCTTGAGCCGGGTAATTGTGCATAATGAATAATATGAAAATAAGTCACACATAGGACATCAAATTGTGGAAATGAGAAAGATGAAAACTGAAATGGTAAGAGCATGGTTTGCATTAAAAAGTTAATAAGAGAAGGGTAAATTAGCTTGTTTTTGAAAAATGGAAGCGCATTGCAATACTTGTTTCAATAATCTTTGTAGATGAAACTATTTACTTTGTAGCAACTAAATATGTTGCTTTTGCTGCAACGCATCTAGTATGGCAAACGATTCATGCAGCTGAATCAAATTATTGGCACAGAGAAAATCGACATTATGATCTAGATCCCTGGCTTGACTATTCAAAATAAAAACTGTTTAGAAAGAATGGTTATCTTTATTTGTATTTGCTATATACATATATATCTAACAATAAGATTTGTGACAAGTTGGTTTTTAATTAGTTATTTCGTGGAGCGACTTCATTGACCTCTCGGCTAGATTTTTTTGGAAGTTGTAAATGAATGGTCCATCCTTGCTTTATGCTTATATCATAGCTATGTCATATAATGTTCCATTCTTTTGTTTGCACTTGAACTAATACTTAACTCGTTTATCGTTATTCTTCTCCCTTTGGTGCATAGGGTGGATTTCAATGGATAACGAACAATTGCAGTTTCTTTCTGGAATCATGTTAGTTCCTACGAGCAGGGAGATACCGCATTTGCCGTCTGCAACAAACAAGGTGGAAATGGATGAAGATAATGCAATAATGGAATCAAAAATCAGTCAAGTGAAAGATCTCTTTCCTGATTATGGTAAAGGCTTCATTTCTGCTTGTCTTGAAGTATATAACCACAACCCTGAGGAAGTCATTCAGAGGATTCTAGAGGGAACCCTTCATAGTGACCTGCTTTCCCTTGATACTTCCCTGATGGTAGTTCCACCCAAAACCACTACTCTTGTAACCAAAAAAGATAAAGGAAAAGGAATATTGGTCGAACTTCCAACACCCACGAATGTTGTACCTCTTGTAGGCAAGCCACAACTCGAAGGCCCATCTTCAACGTCTTCTTCATTTGGAAGATTTATTAGGAAATCTACAACAAATCTGCCTGATCCTCAAATCCTCGATACCAAAGACGAAGCTGCCAAGAATTTTGCTCTTCAATCAGTGCTCGAGTATGAAGACGAGTATGATGATTCTTTTGATGATCTTGGTCTAAGTGTTGGTGATTCAGGACCGGATGATTTGAACGAGAAAGTAACTTTTACCGACACTTCGGCTTCAGATGCTTCCCGATGGGGGTCACAACAAAAACCCCAGTTCTACGTCAAAGATGGTAAGAATTACAGTTATAAAGTATCGGGTTCTGTGGCAGCTGCAAATTACAATGAAGCATCTATAGTTAATCAAGCGCAGAAAGAAATGATTCATGGGCTTGGTCGTGGAGGTAATATCCCTTTAGGTGCAGCAAAGAAAGTGATGGAAGTAAACGAAGCAAAACATGGTGAACACGACCCTATTGGAACAGGGGGAAATGTAAATTCAGTGCGAAGGGGAGACGGAAGGAATAGTAATAATAGAAAAGACCATAACGCCCCCATGAAATCAAATGATAGTGTTGATCAAGTCGGGGGGCGAGGGAGTTCCATGAGAGGGAGAGGATGGGGCAGGGGTAATATTGGAAAAGAACAAACCACAACAGAGTCAAACGAAGGGGAGGATAGCAACGAGTCTGTTAGTGAACGAGGAAGAGGCGGCAGAGGGCGGGGAAGGAGAGGAGGGGGGAGGAGTAACCATTACCGGAAGGATCAAGCGATGAAAAAACACTTTTCTGGGCTTGGTGGCTTTTGATGAACGAGGATTTTTGATGGTTGTTAATTGTTCATAGTTGCGTACATGTTCAAAGCACGATCTTCTTATCATGGTATGTGTGCTTTTCGTTTTTTTGGTTACAATGGGGTCGTTAATCATTACCCCATATACTATATTTTTGTCTTTTTAGTTTCTTATGGCAAACGGGGATGGAAAGTTTTCGATACTTATGAAATCCGAACTACAGAAGTGGTATAGTGTTTTTGTTTATGCAATTATATGAAATAGGCTTAAATCAGTTTGAAGTTGCATATTATGGAATTTTTTAAACACTTACCGTCTCTTCTTGGATAAATAAACACTTGTTGTCTCTTACTGGGTTTACCCTATCAGAGATGATGGTCTAACAATATTTTTACCTGTGAAGTTGCAAGTAGTAATAAGTGAGATTAAGGTATGAATTGTATGTTGTGACTCATGTATTCTTACTTTGTGTTAATGTATAATGATATTTTATTAAATTGGATTTAAATTAATTTTGAAGTTTTAACAAGTTTGTATTCAACTTAATTATTTAAATATTGACTATTTTCCATAATTTAATACGCAATAACGTATTTAATGAAAACCCACCACTAACATATATAATTTAATACACAAATATGACAAACGAAGAAGTTACAAATATGAAATGACCGTCGCAATAAAAAGCTAAATAAAAGAAAATTGTTAAAGGGAAAAACCAATAGAACAACAATAGAATAGAGAGAGTGAATCTGTCTTTCTCATTAATCAAAAGCACTTTAAATAGGGATGAGTTACAAGTAGATAGCTATAAGATATATCAGTTCTAATTTATCTCTAATATGTTTATCTCTATCTCTATCGTCATATCCTTTAGACGATGACACACTTATCCTACAACACTCCCCCTTGTACCGAGTTAAAGGAGTGGTGGTGCACAGTTGTTGTCTCGTTAAAACCTTACGCCAAAATAAAACCCAGTGAGAGAAAATAAAAATATGACGAAGGAAAGAGTACAACGCACCAGTTTCCTGTGCAATACCTACTTTTCCTTCAGTCTAGTTTTCTCTTAGATTCGTACTTTAATCATGAGAGTTAGGAAAACATGATGATATATAAACAGTTGTCTCACTAAAACCTTACACCAAGAAACAAAACCCAATGGGAAAAATAAAACCTTGGTTGAAGGAAAGAGCACAACATACCAATATCACAAATATAGTAGACTCCCCCTGATTCGTGCATTAATCACGGGAGTTTGAAAAACATTTGCATTTACTTTCTACATGTTTCCCAATATATGGTTTTAGGTAATGACTTGGCAAAATATGTCACATTCTTTTGACACCTTACTTGATTCACTTGAATATAAAGGAGAGTCTTTTATTGCTGATTGTATAGAAACTTAAACAGAATATGCTCTGTGTTATTACCCTTGATGTATCTTATGTTCATTTCTTCGATACATGATGCATTATTTCCATATATGCAAGTAGGATACTGGTTTGTACCCAAAATTATTAGTTCCTCTAGTATATATAATGATAGTCCTTAATCATATACATTCTTTAATTATCGCATGGAGAGTAATATTCTTGGAATAGTTCAAGGAGGTAGTTACAAGGGTTTGCTTAGCTCGCTTTCAAGCAATCTGGGTGTTCATTGTGGTAATTCCATATCCAGTAGAACAACCTTTGTATGGATTAGGCAGATACCTAATATCAGCAAAGACATACCAAGACATTGTTTGGTGTTTTTCTATAAGAGCTAGTACTTTTGCTACTTACATTTTAAGTATGTATTGAACTTCCATTATCAATCTCATTTTTCTTTCTATAGGGAAAGTATAAGCCCATGTCAATGGTTCCAAAATATTAACTTGATTTTATTCCAATGACGTTACGTTGGCGCTGAGCTAAATCTAGTTAACAAGTTCACTGAGAAATATAATATATGGTTAAGTGTATTATGCTAAGTACAATAATGCGTATATTGTACTTAGATAGGGAATTCCGGCTCCCAGCATTTTTCATCATCATCCTTTAGACGAAATAGATCTTTCTTTATATCCGACACTTCGACCGATCATGGGAGTGCTAACCGGATGCGCTTTGTCCATATTAAATTGCCTGATTATTTTCTTGACATATGCGATCAGTGAATTAATATTTCACAAACTCAGTGTCCTAGCTCAAATATCTAGACAAAACCAAGTTTTTCCAAGATCTTTCCTCTCAAAATCAGATTTCAAGTAGCTTGTGGTTCCTCTTATTTCATCAAGAGTGCCTATTATGTTCATAACATTGACATATAGAGCTACTTTGAAAATCTGGAACTTGTTTTCCATAATAAATACGCAAGAGAACAGTTCATCGTTCTTATATATCCTTTCCCAATCAAGTATTCCATTAGGCGGGTATACCACATCCGCTTAGATTGTTTTAATCTATAAAGTGGGCGTTTCAATTTTATTGCAAATGCATTTCGTGGTTTAGAGTTACTTGATTTTGGTAATGTAATATCATCAAGCACTTTTATATATCTCTAAACCTAGATCCCCATAGAGATATGTGGTAACCACATTCATGAGCTGCATTTCTAGTCCTTCGGAAACTATTAGGCTAACAAATTATTCGGATGTCATAACATCCATCATGAGAGAGTAAGTCTCCTCGTGGTCAATCCTTGTGAGAAACCTTGCGCCAAATGAGAGTCTTACATATTAGGACTTCATTATTCTCGTTACGCTTTCTGACAAAAACTCAGTTATGTCCTACGGGCTTTACACTTGGTAGGTTAGCACTACCTGACCAAATACCCGATCCTTTGTCAGAGAATATAATTATTTCTGGATTGTTTCTTTACATTTAGGCCAATATGCTCTTTGTTGATATTATTCAACTGAGCATGGTTCGATGTCGTCGTGCTCGATCATCTTATGAGCCATCGTATATGCGAATAAATCATCATTGATTATATATGATTTGTCCATCGACTCGTATGTACTCTCATAGTTCATTTGAGATTAATATTCATCTTTAGAATCAATATTAACTTCGGAGCGTCCTCCAGTGATGATTCATGGACATAATTATAATTAGAGACAATCTCATGAGAGTTTTGTGTATTGATGATAAATGGGTGTGCCTAACTATTCTCTTCCTTTAGAATAGTATCCATCGAACCAAGTAGCTTCCACCACTTCCATTTGGTAGCTACGACCTCAACCACACCTCCACTATGTGTGATTGCAACACACTTTCTAATGGCATTGTGCCCCTATTGGGGACTTTATAACCTTGCGAGTATATTTGCAGCTCGTATATGTGATATTGTCACTTTCGGAGTAACATTAAACGTATAAGGTATCAAGTATGATTCGTTTGACTTCAACATTACGTTGTGAAGTTTTGGGGATCAAAATAAGACAGAGTGAGAATATTCAATGACACTTCTTGTCGTTCCCATGGAACATCCTTTTTCCTATCTCCCCCTAACGACGGGAAGACTGTCTCATGAAAGTGACAACCCGCAAATCTAGTGGTAAAGAGATCACTAGTCAAATACTCTAATTAGCGGATAATTGTTGGGGATTCATATCCAACATATACCAAGTCGTCTTTACGGACCCATTTCGATGCGCTGTGGGGGCGCAATTGGCACATATACTACAGAACCAAACATGCGTAAATGTAAACTATCAGGCTTATATCCAGTTACGAACTGGTATGCATGAGGTTGGTTAGCAAGCAGTGGGTCTAAAAACGGAAAAAAAAATGCATATAATAATTGCATAACCCCAGATAGATGTGGGTAAATTGGTGCGCATTACTAATACCCTAGATGTCATCATATTCTTTTGATAACAACTTTTATGAGACCATTTTAGATATACACATGGGGTATAGGAAACTCTACACTGATCCTAATACATATGCAGTTAACATCAAATCCTTATGATGTAAATTCTCCAACATTCCAAGTCATGTAGACTTGATGAAATAATCATGGTGGTGAGCCATTAAACGTAAAGCTAGTGCTAGGAGTGCAATATTTCATGTGGACAATAATACAACATGCGTTCATCGTGTCGAAACCAGAACCATAAAGTACTTTAATGGCCCGCATTCTGGATGTTTATGTCCATAAATATCACCTTGTATTCGTTGTAACAATGAAATATTTTTGTATTATGTCCTTAGCTTTAGGATGCCTCATTCATTTATTGGCTAAGGATCAGGGAATACAAAAGTTTAGGTATTCGAGAGGGCATATTATGATGGCGGTGTTGCTTCTTATGCTGCAGAAGTCAACAGTTGCAATTTGCCTCGTTTTGCCTTTCACTCGAAAGAGAATGTGTCTATGTGTATTTTGCAATGCACGAATCACTATGTCATAACCACGGTGTTCCACATGGTCATGCCGAAACATATATGTGTTATTGCCCCCAAAAGTTCTTTATTGGTGACAAAATATGTTTCAATGACCCAATAATCTACTAGTTTGACACATTAGTTTCCATGATATATGTTTACTTTCATATTCATTAGAACTTATGTATATATGCTCATTTCTATTTCCATTTGATACGAATATCTTTACAAGGTTCCTAATTAACCTTGTACCAACAAGAGAGTGACAGTCCATCGTCTAAGTAATTTGGTTGGATGTATTATAAAACAAGTATTAGTCTATCTTTTTTTCGATTGTGTGATAGGTCAAAAAAATTAATTCTCCTCGATATATTCCTACACGGAACGGAGAATATTGAAATTTTTGTATTTGTTTTGATGTATTTCTTTACATCTATAATGGTTACATATTCGATTTTACTTTAACAAAGAAATTAATTTTGGTACTTAAAATTAATTTCAAAGAAACACATGCATAATCAATATTAAATATTAAATTAATATGTTATATTTCATTTTCAACGTGTTCCCTTTTTGATAGAAGCACTTTTTAGTGCATATCTTATTTGATTGTTCATTATCACCTAGGTAGTAGTTGTATCCTACTCCAAGTGTTGAAAAAATCATTCCTGACTCTTACCAATACCCTGACCCTTTCTAGGGTCTCGTCTACATGGTGTAGAATGTCACATGTGTGAAATTGTTTTTAACTCACAATCATTTGGAGTTGTTTCCACCTCTAACACTTTCATTATTGATATCGAGATTTTTTTTTATCCCGACATATGTGGTGTTATTCGAAAGAACCTTGTTATGTCTCTCAACCACTTGCAGTAGGTTGATGAGTTTGTCTAAATGTTACATTCCAACTTATATTGGTTCATTAATATTTACTTATATATGAAATGTGGAAATAAGATTAGGAATCATGTCATCTTCTGTGAGTTCATTGCCACAGAGATTGAGACGCGTTTTGGATATAACATTTCATTGTTGAAATCAGTTACCTTTTTGTAATCGAGTAAGTGGTTTCATTCCACTGTACGATTAGTTCGGGAAGTACATATTCATAAGTACTCCCGATTATCCCTTTCGGAACATCCCACATTTCTTTGGGGGTTTCTAGTAAAGGTATCCTATGAAACTTATTATTTATATGTCGTCTCAAAACATGAGGATATTTGTTTGTACCTTTTCAAGAGGTTGGTTTTAGAGTCAATGAAGAGTTGATGGACTTTAGGTATGTACTCATTTATGATACTCAGATTCTTTTGAGTTTACGACGTTGATTTTGGGATGATTTGTTTCAACCATTTACATATATAAATAATAATATATGATTTTCTTTTTGATAAGAAAATGGATTTTGGTTATGAAATTTCATTATCATAACAATATTGGATTTTTGTATGCTTTAATTTTATTGATAATACTTCATCAATATTTCAATTTGCGAAAAAAAAACCACTCGATCTATTGGATTTCCATGTAGTAGGGGAATCACATGGATTTCTTAAATCCCTACAAACCTTAGGGTTGTTTACACCCGTTTGACAAAATCCAGTCGATATTTTGTGATTCATTTCATTTAAATATAACATTATTAATTATAGAGATTTGGGATGAGACCAAAATGACTATGAGTTTGACATATGAAGCCAATTTTAATATTTTAATACCTTAATAGTATTTTTAAAGCTTTTGGTAAAGACCAAAATATATAAGGTTAGAAGTGTAACTTCCAAAAAATAATTATATAGTTGAAAATTATGAGTAGGAACTCACAATTAAAATAGACATTTAACATTCATGCTATTTTGGAGCTTTTAGTAAGATAATAAAAATTATGGGGGTTGGAAGTGTAACTATCAAAGAGTAATTATAATATTATTAATTATTTATAATTATGATAGAAATCTAAATATTATATTTAAGGACAACAATCAAACATTAAATCCATACTTATCTCTTCCAAAAAGAAAAGAAAAATCTATAACCAAATTAATAATAATAAATCCGGATAATTAAATAAAATGGTAAAATAGTTAAATAAATTAATCGTCAATTTAAAGAATAAATGATTATCATTACTCATAATAATATATTATTCTAACTTAAATGATCAAATCAAATTAACTAGTGATCCAAATAAATAAATAACATTAATGTGATTAAACATTCTTGAGAATGCAATGAATAATATGTTCCCAAGAATAAAGTTATTTTAATTCAACTAAAAATAAATTAATTAACTAATAGCTTAATTTAATATTTAAGCTAGTCTAAAAATAGATTAAGAGATGAAACTAAGTAACGGTGTCTAGTATGAATAAAATAAATAAATCAATAAATTTAATTGTTCTAGATTAATATAAATGAATTCATCTACATAAAAATAAGAGATAACGGCCCAAAATAAACTATTATTCGTCATTTAATCAATTAATATCAATAACAAAAATAAGTGCAAATCTTTTAACCATTTAAAGCAAATATTGGCTCAATATCTAATGAAAGATTCGAGCAATAGTATCGAAACAAATACAATATTTATTAAATCAACCAAAATATATGCACACTGTGCAATGAGATAGAAAAAAAACAAATTTTATAATATTTTGATCTAATTCAATTATAACTTAATTGGTTTAATAAAATATATTATTGACTTAGAATCATGAGCTTGAAGCAATTACAAGAAACCACACTTAAATAACATAAATATGCGTATAGTACTCATGATTTTTATAGTATATAGAAGTCGATTCAGTAAAAGAATTATATAATAATGGAAGCATTGATATATTATAAATATAATTTCATAAATTCAAAAGCATGGATATGGAAGTATATAAGCGTCGTCATGTGCTCATGAGTGGGTGAAACTTCAAGATAACAATTTGAACACTTACATAGATATCACCATATTCCGTACCAAAAAAATGGAAGTTCGGTAAGCGATGTATTAATGGCGACAAAGCATGATGGAACAGTAGCCCAGTTAGGCAGTGTCAAATCATTTCTTGTAGAAGAGTCATGTGCTGATAACGTGTTAAAGGGAAAAACCAACAGAACAACAATAGAATAGAGAGAGTGAATCTGTCTTTCTCATTAATCAAAAGCCCTTTAAATAGGGACGAGTTACAAGTAGATAGCTATAAGAGATATCAGTTCTAATTTATCTCTAATATGTTTATCAGTATCTATATCTCTATCTCTATCGTCACATCCTTTAGACGATGACACACTTATCCTACAACAAAAATAAAATTTTAAGCAATACAGACTAGTAGAGGTGGCCAAATGTCGGATACGGGCTGGGCCGGGTCCAATCGGTCATCGGGTCAAAATAGTAACTCTCTTAACCGGTTAAGGCCCAACCGGTCCCGACCGGTCATGGTTTGGGGCGAAATCTCAGATAACCGGGTAAGGTTATGTATAACCGGTCCCGGTTCGGTTACGGGCCGGGCCCAAAACCAATTAAGACTTATTTTATTTTTATTTTTTTAAATATAATTAATTATATCAATTAATAAACTTTATAAAATAAATTTGGGTCACTCAAATACACTTTAAAAATACGTTTTATTTATACTTTCGAATTAATTACGAGTCGAAATCACAAAATATAGCGTGAAGACGAGATTTGTTTGCGTTTTGTAACATGGTATCTAACCCCATACACCACATGACTTATATATAGTGTTTTTTGGGGGTTAGGAGGCAAAAAAAAACGATAACTGTTGGGTTTTAAAACAAATTGTAACCGTTATACGTAGCGGAAATTAAAAGGAATTTTGGTTACAAAATTAAAAAGAAAACTTTTCTAAAACTCAAAACCCAATCGGATCCAATGATGCATTTAATTAAATAAGAACCACACCATAGGGTGTTTAGAGATGTACCTTTCGGATTTGTTGTGGTTGAACGAGTTGAGCACTTAGAAATCGAACAAGGTTTCCTCTAACGGTATCCACACACGAACACGCGAAATTCCACCGGGTGCTAGCCGTAAAAGAAACCTTAAAGCTAATATGTGTGAAAGTGTATATCAGATCTAGAGAATTGAATCAACTTATTAAACTGTCTGACCTTCACCCTATTTATATAGTTAGGTGTTCCAGACAGTTTATAACTCTTATAGAGTTAATTATTATCTGTAATTAATTAAATAATTATTTGAATTCAGATAACTATTTGATATTTGAATAATTATAAGAATTTGAATAATTATAATTATTTGGATAATTACTAATCATTCATATTTACAGATAAAACTTTGTAATTATCATAATTACATTATTTACACATATTATATAATTATCCTTCAAGAATAATCATTTAACCGCCAAACTTGACTTTACCCAATTTCTTTCTAATGGAAGCAAACGTATTCTTTGTGTGCGACCCTATAGGTTTACATACTCATTGGTAGTATTCCTGTGTGACACGTGTCGTGGGCATACATTAACCTTCAGTCTCCCACTTGCACACGATACACAGTAGCACAGACGGTGGTAAGCGTCTAGCAACACGTCACCGCCCCCAAGGCTATGTAAATTGTGCTTTTACTTTTAAGCAATTCGATTGATCCAATCAATCATATAGTAGAATCATTCATTATCCTTTTGCTTCACGATATTTTATTTTGAACTTAAGGCATAGATTTATCTCATCATTTATAGTTCAAAGATTGTGTTTCTCGATCCCAACATATTTGATTATACAAGTGCCATTAGTCCAACTAATCCACTTGTTCATGCATGTAAATAAAACTATGTCATCGAGGGGCCCAAAATATCTCACTCATCTTGAGAGAAGCAAATCCCTTATTGCATGTACACGACTAACTACACAATACATGTTATACCTAATATAGCCTTTATGATTACCCGGTTAAGGGTAACATTAGACTACACCAAAGTATAACACTCCTCGTGCATTAGGTCCCAATGCACATCTCAGGTTTGAGGATAAATAGTGTTGTACTATTTAAAGATTCACCTTATGACGCCGATCTATGAGGTGATCTTGACCGTGGGTCTTTGTCCAACGCCTTGTTCACCGACAAACGCATGTGGCTCTGACTGCACCTAGTGCACTTCCAGATTGGACTATTATCTGACTTCACAATGATCTTAGTTTATTGTTAGTCCCCTAATAATAATCGATAAAGGACAGTTTTAAACAATATGATCATTATATTTGTTTAAGGATGCTTAAACATGCTAAAAAGAACACATAGATGTTTAATGAAAATACTCATATCCAATATGCCATAACATGTAAAACATAACTGTTTTAATGTTCATAAAGTAAGGGGGTGTTTGGTTCGCTGGATTCCGTCGGAATCTGATGGAATTGGAATGGTCAATTCCATTGACCAAATTCCATCCTGCTGTTTGGTTACCAATGGAATGGAATTGAATTCCTTTAATCATGGATTTGGTCATTCCTTCTTAAAATGGATGGAATTGAATTCCATTCCATTAGATTTTCTCAAAATGACATAAATACCCTCCTTAACTTTTCTAAAAACCCTAGCCGCTTCTAAAAACCCTCTCTCTCTCCTCTTCTCTCTTTTCTCTCTCCTCTCTTTTCTCTCACTCCTCTCTCTCTTCTTTCTCTCTCTCCTCTCCCTCCCTCTCCTCTCTCTATCTCTCTCCTCTCTTTCTCTCTCTCTCTCTCTCTCCTTTCTCTTCTCTCTTTCCTCTCTCTCTCCCCTCTCTCTCCTCTCTCTTGTCATTTAAAAAAATAAAAATAAAAGAAAGGGTATTTTTGTCATGTTTCAGTATTCCATTCCAATTCCTTTACAAACCAAACAGACAGATTTCAATTCATTTGACTGATTGCATTCCATTCCTGCCAACCAAACACTTGGTCAAACTTGATAACATTCCATTCTAATTCATTCTAGATTCCAATTCCTTAGACATATTCCATTCCTTCAGAAATCATTCTACGAACCTAACGCCCCCTAAAGATTACTAAAATTTTACAAAACAGACTAAATTATTACAAAACCTCAAGCCTATTGAGCTAATGTGAGCATCATGCTTGCTTTGACTCAAAGGCTTGGTAAGAGGATCTGTTGGATTGTCTTCTGATCGAACTTTACATATCTTTATGTCACCTCTTTCAATAATTTCTCGAATTAGGTGATATCGTCTCATGATATGTTTGGAGTGCTGATGTGACCTTGGCTCCTTCGCCTGAGCAATGGAACCCTCATTGTTGCAATAGGTCTCGACAGGGTCACATATGCTAGGGACTACTCCCAAATCTGTGATGAATTTCTTCATCCAAACATCTTCCTTCGCTACGTCTGACGCTGCAATGTACTCCGATTCTGTAGTTGAATCCGCTATTGTGCTTTGTTTGTAGCTCTTCCAGCTCACATCACCTTCGTTTAACACAAACACGTCTCCTGACTATGATTTATAGTCACCTCGGTCGGTTTAGAAACTAGCATCTGTGTATCCTTGAATACACAGATCTCTTTCTTGACCTCCGTACAGTAAGAACATCTCTTTATTTCTTCTCAGATACTTCAGAATATTCTTTATTGCTACCTAGTGAGCATCACCTGGGTTTGACTGATATCTGCTCGTCATGCTTAGGGCATACGAGACATCTGGTCTAGTACATAACATGGCATACATAATTAAACCGATGGTCGAAGCATAGGGAACACCCTTCATGCGGTTTATGTCCTCTTTAGATATAGGACTTTGAGTTTTGCTCAGATGTATACCATGTACCATTGACAAGTTTTCTCTCTTAGAACCCTCCATCTTTAAGTGTCTTAAGATTTTGTCAATATATGTACTTTGTCTTAATCCAATTAAGCGTTTCGATCTATCATGATAGATCATTAGATCTTTATACCAAGGATATAAGCTGCCTCTCCTAGATCCTTCATCGCGAAACACTTCCCTAACCAGGCTTTTACACCTTTAAGGGTAGGGATGTCATTTCCGATGATTAATATGTCATCGACATATAGGATCAAGAATACTATTATACTCCCACTGCCTTTCTTGTATACACAAGATTCATCTTCGTTCTTTAAGAAACCAAATTCTTTGATCTTCTCATCAAAACGAAGATTCCAACTACGAGATGCTTGCTTCAGTCCATAAATGGACTTTTGCAATTTGCATACCCTTTCAGAAAAATACGGATGTTTAAAACCTTTTGGTTGTACCATGTATACGTCCTCGCTTAAAGTTCCATGAAGGAACGCGGTTTTAACATCCATTTGCCATATTTCATAATCATGATATGCAACTATGGCAAGAAGTATCCTGATAGATTTAATCATGGCTACTAGAGAAGAAGTTTCATCATAATCTACTCCCTGAGTCTGAGTGATTGAAACCTTTAGCTACCAACCTAGCCTTATAGGTATATACAATCCCATCCATGCCAGTTTTCTTTTTGAATACCCACTTGCACCCTACGATTTTGCAGCCGGTAGGTGCATCTACCAAGTTCCAGACTTGGTTATCTGACATGGATTGTATTTCAGCCTTCATGGCATCTCGCCATTTATCAGATTCTAAACTTGATACGGCTTCCTGGTAGGTTACAGGTTCATCATGAACCGTATCGTCACTACCAATGAGATAACCATATCTCTCAGGCTCTTGACGATTCCTACCCGATCTTCGGATTGTTTGTATCTCATCATTACCTTCAACATCTTGTTGAGGTTCAACATTTCGTTGATTGTCAGTATCAACAATTGTTTCATCTTGTGTTTCTTGAATTTCTTCAAGATCTACTATGTCCCCCGTTGTGGTTCTTGACATAAATCATTTTCTAAGAACTTACCGCGGCGCACAACAAAAACTTTGTCCTCGCTGGGTTTGTAGAAGTAATATCCAACTGTCTTGTTGGGGCTGATATATGCTAAGTATGGATACTACTGCTACGTCTTATGAAGTTAATACTGTTGAAGTCTTTAGTAGTATTACTACTGCTAGAGGTATTAATACTGCTTGAAAGTTAATACTGCTAGTAGTTAGTACTGCTTGAAGAATTACTACTACAAGCATGGTTAGTACTACTGAGGATGAAGTTAATACTGCTTATGAAGATAAAGATGGATTAAAGCGAAAGACTAGGAGCTGAAGATAATGATGAAGATAATTATGGAATGAATGCTGAAGATCAATATTTCTTTAGTAATTATCTTGTCATATGTTCTGTATATATAGTCTAGAAGTTTTACAAGTTTTAGATATACGAAGATACAGTTTAACATAGTCTTATTCATACGAATATACGTTTAGAGAGAATTAACCTCAAGGTTCTTAGAAATCATTTCTTTAGAGAAGTATAGAACGTTTGTTGAGTGTGTTCAACAGATTGAGGTTTTGTTTGTAATCATTAAGTTAATTCAATATAACTTGTGATTTGAGTTCATACACTGTTTGATTGATTTATTGTTAAAGTGTTTTTCCGCGACTTCTTTAACATAGTTTATGAGTGTTTAGTTTAAATTCTTGTTTAGAATTTTGATCCTGACAAGTGGTATCAGAGCTTAAGGAACTCAGAAATCAACAATCATCACAAACAGAATCTAGAATCAATCATTGATGGCTGAGGTTTCAGAATCTTCAAACACTGCAATTCCTACAGAGGTAAAATCTAACCTTTGCTCTAAAGCATGTCTTGAAACTGTTAAAAAGTACAGGGATCACAATCAGAGCATGTGTGATGACCTTAAAAGGTGGGAGAAAGATAGAAGAGAGTATATTTTGATCGTTGAGAATTTTGAAGAACAAATTAATGCATATCAAGCCAATGAACTTCAACATTCATATGATCTCAACTATTGAAAGTGGGAGAAGAAAGAGTTAGAGATTAAGCTAGAAAAGTCTAGAGAGGAATGTGAGAAAATTAAGAGTGAATTTGAGAAAGCCAAATTAGATATTGAGAAATATTCCAATGCCTTCTAAAGCAATGAACTCTTTACTCAAAACTCAAGTTCATGACAAACTGAGAAGAGGAATAGGCTACAACAACACCCCTCCACCTTACAATAACAATTATATTCCACCCACCTCAGATCTCTTAGAAAGACAAGATAAGAAGGAATTACCTGAAGGAGTGTTAGGTCTGATTTTATAGTAATCATTGTATTTATAGGACTTGGTCAATACTGTGTTTAGAGGCTTATATGTCTTGTCTCTAACCAAGGGTATTTAAGTCCCTTTGGTCTTGTTGGTTGTAAGGGATCTCACACGCACATCTAATAGAAATCTGGTTTTGCGCTCCATCTCTCTCTCTCTCTAGAAGTTCTAGTGATCTTGGATTTACAATTGGTATCAGAGCCTGCTAGATCTTGAGAGAATTGAGAGATTGCATTTTCATAGTCTGAATTGTTGATTGAATTCGAAAATTTGATTGATTTTCTTGATTTTTTCAAGAAAATCTCGTTTTCTTGAATTCTCATCAAATTTGGATTGTTTCTTGGTTGAATTTGTGCGAAATTGATTTGTTTAAACTCGTTTTTAGTAATCGATCATATTTGATTCTCATTATTTTGCATAAAAACCATGATCTGATCATCGATTTTATGAATTTGTGATTTTTCTGAAAACACGAGTTATTGTACTGTTTCATCATACGATTTTGAGTTTTTGATGTTTTTAATCGAAATTGCTAGTTGATTTGTATTAGAAAGATGTTTTCGATTATCATTGTGTGAACTTCTTGTTTGAATTTCAGTGTTTTAATCGACCTTAAGTGATAAAATTGATTTTCTGTGGTTTGCGTTTCATTCTTGTAGCTTTGCGTTTCATTCACAATGCTTTGCGCCTCATTCTTAGTAGTTTGCATTTCTCACATCACACGCAAAGTATAAGTTTGCGTTTCCCTCTTCAATCACAAAGTCAATTTGCGTTTCCCTCTGAACACGCAAAGTCAATTTCTCGGTTCATCAAGCACACGCAAATCACACTTTGCGTCTCACACTACACCCACAAAGTTTACTTTGCGTTTCACACTACACCCGCAAAGTTTACTTTGCGTTTCCTTCTTCACCCGCTCAACTTTGCGTTTCCTTCTAGACCCCCGCAAAGCTCTTGTTTCCTGTCTTAGTTTTAAAAAAAAGTCTGGAAATTTTTTTTGGTCATCTTTGGAAATATTTTTTTTACACTGCGAAATAACAAGTATTGTTCAAATTTCATTTTTCACGAAATATTTTTTTAAAGACTTCAATTTGATCTGATTTTTGATTTTCTGATATATAGTTTGGGACGATCATTCACTTCAAGTTGATTATTTTCTCAAGTTGTCTTTGCAAGCACAGATCTACAAAAATGACCTCATGATGTCTTTGGGGTCTGATACTCGTCCACCAGTACTGATCAATGAGAACGAATTCGAACAGTGGCAGGATCGGTTCATCAACTTTATTGAAAGGCAACCAAATGGGGAAAACATGATGACATCTCTGTATGAGGGTCTTATGGTGAAGAAAATGAAAGTAATCCCAGCTACTGCTACTACTCCAGCTACAACAGTTGAAACTCCTTTGAGTGAATATGACGAAAAAGAGCTATCAAGATATAAAGCAGACAGTCTGGCTAAGTCAAATCTGATCCTTGCTCTTCCCAACTCCATTTATAACAGAATCGATTGTTTCAAACATAATCCAATGCTGATGTGGACACAACTTGAGAAGATTATACTTGGTACTGCTATGTCTACTCAGTTACGACAGACCAGATTCATGAACAACTTTGAGAAGTAAGGATGGAGAAAGTTTGAAGAGTGTGTTTGATCGATTTTGGGCTGTCATCAATGATCTTTTCAAGATTAAAGTTACCAAGACTAAATTGGAGGCTAACTTGAAGTTTCTGAACGCGTTACAACCTGAGTGGAACAAGTCTTGCCACAGAATGAGAAACGATGTTAGAATCTCAACAATGCCAATTCAGGAGTTATATGAAATCTTGATGATAGATGAATCTATGGTAATGGAGAAGAAGGCAAAGATGGATAAGAAGAATAAGCCTCAGTCAGTAGATCCCATTGCTCTTATTGCTAGCCAACTGGTTGAGCAAACTTTGACTGAATCAGCCTATGATGGGTCTACAGATGATGATGGTGAAGCTCTAGAGAAGGCCATGACTCTTTTGACTCAGCTTTATCAGAAACGGTTCAAGAACATATCTGGGTCAAACAATCTGCAGTTTACTTCTGGTTCTAAGACTGGTTCTTCTTCAAAGACATACACTCCAAAGTATGAACAAGTTAAGACAGTTGATCAGAAGAAAGATGACAAAAAGGTGATAAACTGCTTTAACTGTGGAAAGCCTGGACATATGGTCAAGGATTGCAGAGTCAAAGTGGTAAAGAATGCTGATTTTTACCGAAAGAAGTTGGCTCTAGCTGAAAAGAAGGAGAGTGGAACTGTACTGCTAGCTGAAGAAGAGTACTGGTTGGATCATTCGGACGATGAGGCTGAAAATGAGGAGACTGCAACCATGTGCTTTGTTGGTGACGATCAAAGTGATGATGAGGAAGATGATACCCCATCTGATGGTTCTGAGGTAATATCTGATTTTAACTATAACTTCTTCTTATCTCAAATGAATGTTTTTATCTCTGCCTTGCATGATCTGCGTTCAAAGTTGGTTTCTGAAAAGTTTAAAAATCAAGAAAAGTCTGATTTTATTGAGAAACTGCAAATTTCTTTAAAAAATGAAAAGTCAATTTTAATTGATATAAAAGAGAAATTTCAAAAGCAGTTAGTTGATCTTGAAAAATCAAATCAGACTTATCGTGATTCTTTGACTGATCTGAATTCTTCAAATAAAATTCTTTCTGAGAAAATAATTGTTTTAGAAAGGAAATTATATAAAAGAGAACAATCTGAGCAAACCATTTACATGAACAAGTCAATGAGTGAAGAAGCTATTAAGGATAGATGGGGACTTGGTTTTGACAATCCTCATTTTTTAAACAAAGTGATAGACGAAGTTCCCACTATATATAAATACGAATATTTAAATCTTGCACACTATGGTCCTCAATTCAAATTCTTTTGGACTAGTGAAAAGCAAATTTTAGATATTGAAAATGAGAAAAGGTTATATAAAAAGAAAAATGAAATTCCTTTTGTTTATACTTCTGAAAATGCAAAATATTTTCCGGAAAAATCGAGAAGAGGAAAAAGAGTTTTAAATGACATATCTTCTACCAAATCTTCAATATCTGATGATTTTATTAATCCTTATGCACCTAATACTTCTAAGGAAAATAGTTCTCCAATCTCTTATGATTCGAAGAAATATATTCCTCCGATAGTATTAGAAGGAAAAATTATAGATCTTGAAGATCAGATAGAAGATCAAAATATTTTAAAGAAAATTGAATCTGACATTATTCTTTCTTTTATGACTTCAAGTCTAGAAGAAAATATATTTTCTCAAAAATCAGATTCTATTTCTAACATCTCTTCTGATTTCAAGGAAAATAAAAAGGAAGTTTCAAATTTTAAAATACTTTCTCAAAATTCTTCAGATTCCGAGGCTAGTTCTACAATATCAAATGCTAAGACTGATCTCTTTGATAAAGTTTCTTCTTCTGATTTAATTATTGATAATTCTTTACTGCTAAATGATCAATTCTATAAAAAGAAGCGTAAAAGAAGAAGATCAAGGAAGTCAAAGAAACATGACTCTGTTTTATCTGAAAATTATATTGTTTCTGTTTTTTATTCTTCAGATCAGACTGTGAGGAAGTCGCCAAGACAGATCTGGAGAAAGAAGCAGATATCTTAGGAATCTTTTGTTGATGGGGATAAATGTGTAGACAAACTTTATTACAGTGATTCATTTGCTTCATGTAATAAAATTTCAAAATACTCTAGAAAGCAAATGTTTCGAATTTCAAAATATGTCTCATGTTCTTCCTCAGATTCGAGTTCTGATGATTATGCTTTCTCTTCTGATTGTGATTATTTTTCTGATCATATTTATCGTGCTTTATCTGTTAAATCTACTTCTCATTTCCCCATAAGAACTTCAACTAACAAACATGGGTCCAAATTCAAGTGGGTACCCAAATCTTTATCTGATTCAAAGTTGCAGGCATCACATGTTAAGGGGGAGTAAGGGAATTTTGGCTTCTAAGTATTTCAGCTTAGAACCCGTGCTTCAACGACATTGACTTCTAAACACATACAGTTTAGAACTCGTTCTTCATAGTTAAGCTTCTGACTAATGAAATACTGTGAGTACATCAATTTTATTGCCGCTGCATATATCTATGATTATGGTGTGTTCCAGTTTTTCTCAATGTTTCAAGAATCTGAGTTTGTTTATCTATCTCATGAATTTGTATTACCCAAATTTTCTTTTAATATGAGACACAAATTATTTTTATAATGTGAAAGATGAAATAGTTGAATTTTATTTTGTTCCAACTAAATATTAATTAAAAGTTTAAATCTTTACAAATTTTATTCTATAAAGTAAAGGTTTACATTTTTTCTTTTCTTTGAATAAAATATGTGTCTAGGATAAATTTTCAAGTTCTTTTGTTTATATTAAAGTTTTTATATGGTCAAATTTCAAGTCTTACAAAAGTCGAAAAGTCAGCAACATGTTTGAAACTTTTATTTCTGCTTTAAAGATATGTGAGTCGGAATTTTTATAGTTTACTTTGCTTAGACTATCTAAACGATCAAAATTTTAGATTGGAATGAAAATATGGGCTAAGCATTTAGACGTTGATCTGAGTGATTGAGATGAATATTAAATTCTTAAAATACAGAAATCTCTAAGTTTAAAAGTTTGTACCTGTGACCTTTCTGGTTTGGGAAAGTAAGTTCCTAGGGATGCTTGTCATCTGATCCCCTAAGGTCATTTGGTCTGGGAGTGATCGAACCCAAATCCTGCAATAGAACCAGATCGAAAGTCATGTTCTACTGGTATGAATGGGTTTAGGATATGTCGATGTAGCCTTTTTGATCTGGGAGAGTAAGTTCCAAGGGGTGCTTGACACCTAGTCCCCTAAGGCCAACTGGTCTGGGAGTGGCTGGCCCAAATCCTTCAATAGGGTCAGATAGATAGAAAGTTATGTTTACGACATGTTCTTTACTTAATAAACTTTTTGATCAAAAGATGCCAAAGTGCACGCACTTAAAATATGCCAAAGAGCACACTCATGTTAAGATGCCAATGAGCACAATGCTAAAAGATGCCAATGAGCACACATCTCATGATACTTGGTGATATGTTTGAGTTGCAATAAATCTGTAAATTTATGAATATCTTAATTCTTGATGGCTTAGTGTTAGTACATGCAAAGTTCTCTATAATATTTTTAGAATTGCATTTTCTTGAAGCTAATCGAAGATTCGCATGTGAGCACACTGAATAGATTGCTGGAAGTTTTGAAACTGAACATGTTTTAACTTGATATGCAATTAAACTCGTTCTTTTATCTTACAACATATGTTTGATTTCAAATAATTGATAAATTTGTGATATTTTACTCTGTAAAGTTTAATTTGTTTAGTATTTTTAATTTTATATGTTTAGTTGTTTCAAAATTTACATTCAGTATATTTTTCTTTCTACATTAATTTCTGATCACTGTGTTCTCATAAATATATTTTTAATGGGTTTATGCATTATTCAAGGGGGAGTGAACAAAGAGATGTATTTCAAAGATTATATCTGTTTTTGAGGGGGAGTGTCTGATTTTCTTTACATGAATGTTATCTCGAATTGTCTTATCTAATGCATTTGTGTAGGGGGAGTCAAAGAGCTTTCAAAGGTAAAATTTTTCTAAGGCAACTTTGCGTTTCACACATGGCCCGCGAAGCTTGTTTTGCGCATCAAGCATGACACGCAAACCTTGCTTTGCGTATCAAGCATGGCACGCAAACCTTGCTTTGCGTCTCCCATGTGGAACGCAAACCTTAGTTTGCGCTTCCTGCATGGAAAGCAAACCACCCCTGTTTTCTCTGTTTATTTGATTTTGCAGATCTTTCGTTGTCTCGTCTCCAAATTCGCATGACCAATCAAGATCATCAAGGTCATGAGGGGGAGAAGTCAAGGAGAAGTTAAAGAGACAAAGAGCTTAAATGTTTATCTGCTGATCAAGATTCGCTCAAAGATTCTATTCTCTCAGCTACAACAAAATCTTTTGTTGTTCCTGCTCCGAACACCACAGTTCATTCAAGATCATTCAAAAGAGGTGTATCGTCTTGAGCTTAAGTAGCAAAGAAAATTTTCAATCTGCAAGATGCTGAGAAGAATTTTTTTTTTCTTAAAAGTCAGAAAGCTTCTGAAAGTCGCTTTGTTGGTCCGTGTTGTTATAGAAGATAATTTTTGAAGACCAAAGCGCCAATGATTACTAAGGGGGAGATTGTTAGGTCTGATTTTATAGTAATCATTGTATTTATAGAACTTGGTCAATACTGTGTTTAGAGGCTTATATGTCTTGTATCTGACCAAGGGTATTTAAGTCCCTTTGGTCTTGTTGGTTGTAAGGGATCTCACACGCACATCTAATAGAAATCTGGTTTTGCGCTCCATCTCTCTCTCTACTTTCTCTCTCTAGAAGTTCTAGTGATCTTGGATTTACAAGGAGCCACTGAAGTAGATCCACTAGATACAGTAGTGGTTGAGGCAGATTCTGAAGAAGAAAATACTAAGGAAGACTAGAAAGATATTCCATTAGAAAACCACATTCTTACAAATGAGAGAGGGGGTAAACCATTTATCAAGAGTGATAAAGTGGAGATGTCCAAGACAGAGAAAGAGACTGTTAAGAGTGAGAAATCTGAGACCTCCAGGAAAGGAAAAGAAAAGGTACAAGGAGTTCACTACATGCAAACCTCTGTTGTAAATCCCTGTACTTGTCAACAGAACAAGCCCCATAAACATGATAAAATAAGGGGAAATCAGAGAAACATAAATAATCAGTGGGCTCAAAAACAGGGAATTGATCTAAGCAAAGTCAATAGACCAAAACCTTGTTTTATTTGTGGCAAGTTAAATCATCTAGCCAAACACTGTTATTTCAATCCTATTAACCAAAGATTTTCTTTTCAAAGACAAACACAAAATTCAGTTGGTTATAGGAAGCAATCAAGAAATCACATGGCTGCTAATATGAGAACAATACCAATGAAAACTGGGACTGCAAAATCTCATATTCAGAATAAGTTTGCTAAATCAAAAGAAAATACTCCAAGCAAGTCAAGGAGTAACTCACAGAACAAGAAAGCAAACAACTTAGTCAAGATTTGGGTTCCAAAAGTGAAGAAACCTGTTAGTACTGCTACCTTAAATAGTACTGCTAACAGAAATAGTGCTGCTGATAGCAATACTACTGCTGACCAAGTTAGTACTGCTAACCAAGTTAGTATTGCTAACCAAGTTAGTACTGCTAACAAGGATAGTTCTGCTACCAGTATTAATGCTGCCAAGCCTATAATTTTGACAAAGTATTCCAGCCATGAGATTCCTAAATCTGATCATCTCATCCAGACTAAGATTACTGATTATAAATATGTTGATGAGAAAGGGCACCCAAGACCACTTTGGCTTGGGTTCCCCCTAGAAACTAACTGTTTTATCTAGTGTGCAGGGCAACCAACAACTCAAGAAGAAGAGCATTTGGCATGTAGATAGTAGTTGCTCTAGGCACATGACAGGTAACATGGACTGCCTTCAAAATTTCAAAAGATGTGATGGAGGACATGTTGCTTTTAATGACAATCCAACAGGAGGTAAGATAAGTGGCAAAGGTATGGTTTCAGATTACTTTGCTGAATTGGATACTTAGTACTTCTAGTTAAGTTAATACTGCTCTCACTATTACTCCTTCTGACAGTTCAAATATGGTTAAGTATGGTTACTACTGCTAGGTGGTTTATACTGCCAGTGCAAAGTTACTACTGCTTACCTTATTTCTACTGCCAGATAGTGTTAATACTGCTAGTCTGTGTTAATGCTGCTGGTATGTGTTACTATTGCTTACCTTTCGGGTTTGCCTTTAAAAGGCGCCTTTGTCATCTTTTCCATTAAGCAAGATTCACATACATCATATGAATCATCACATGATTCCAACACTCCGTCCGCCTGGAGTTTGGCTATGCTTTTCTTGTTTATGTGTCCAAGACGACAATGCCACAAATAGGTATGGTTTAAGCCTCGCTTAATTCGTTTATTGTTTACATTATACATCGATTCATAATTACAACTATTTTGCATATCAATTTCATAAATACCATTGTGTGGTTTGGCCACAAAATACTAAACATTGTTAAGAAAAGCTGAAATTGAATTATTACTGAAAGTAAACATAAATCCAGTTTGTTGTAACCGAGAAAAAGAAACGATATTCCTAGTAATGCTAGGTACATATAAACACTTTCTAAGTGCTAAAATAAGACCATTTGGTAGCTTCATGTCATAAGTCCCCTGAGCAATAGTAGCTACCTTAGCTCCATTCCCCATTCGAAGCTCCATTTGGTCTGGTTTCATTTTATCTTCACTTCTTAGTCCCTAAAAAGTAGTACAAATGTGTGTACCACACCCATTATCCAATACCCATGAATCAGAGTCAGAAGTGAATAAATCAATGGTAAACATACCTGCAGGTCCGACTCCATTAGCCTTCTGCTTCCTTATTTCTGCCAATAGGGCAGGGCAATTTCTCTTCCAGTGTCCCTTCTGGTTGCAGTTGAAGCAAACTGCTTCTTCAGGAATCTTTCCCTTGCCGTTTTCCTTGTTGGAGCTTCCAACTTTTCCTTTACCCTTGGTAACCACCCTTTTCTTCTTGTTTATCCCACCTTTAGGTCTGATCATCAACACCTGCTTTGGTTTGGATAAATCCAACTTGGATTTCATATTTCTCTCAACAGTTTTAAGCATGCCGTGAAGCTTTAGTGAGAGTTTTCTCCAAACCATTCATATTGTAGTTCAGAACGAACTGGTCATATGACTTGGATAAAGAATTGAGAACCATGTCGGTTGCCAATTCTTGACCCAGTGGGTGGCCAAGACGGGTTAATCGGTCAATATGCCTTTTCATTCTTAAAACGTGGGTACTGACTGATGAACCCTCAGTCATCATACATGCATGCAATGCCATGACTATATCGAACCTCTATTTCCTTGCTTGTAACTGAAACATGGATTTCTGAGAGGATATCATATCCCAAGCATTCATGTCTTCATTTTCCCTCAGTAGCTCGGGAGTCATGGATAGCATCAGACAGCTAACATCTAGTGAGTCATTGAGATGCTTATCATAAGCAACCCTGACCTCAGCTGAAGCATTTCTGGCAGGAGGGTTTGGAGGGAGTTTTCAAGAACGTACAACTTCTTTTCGTACTTAAGGACAACCCTCAAGAAACGAAACCAGTTGATGAAGTTCGTACCGTTCAGTTTATCCTTGTCAAGGATTGATCGTAATGTAAATTGGGATAAGCCGTTTGTGCATACAATTTAGTTGGAGGCGTTAGCGGCCATCTACAAAATAAGTTCAATTTTAGTAATTCTTTTAAAAACTCAAATTAATTAATTTAACCTTTCAAAAATTTAATTTGAGTTAAGATCCATATATCACCTATTTCCATAAATGGCCAAATAACTGTTTATGGAACTAGGTTATTTAGGTAGGCATCATCCAGTTATGTTCAACATAACTCTTAGATATCATGGGATTTCTATTAATATATCATATATTAAAAGGCATGTTTAATCCCACTACAACGCCTTGAAAATATTCATAGATGGCTAAGCACTGTCTATGATATTTTCAAGTAAACTAACCATACTAAGATATCATGATCCCACCTAAAGTCTTAACTTAGGGTTTATTGGGATCATTCGTCCAAAATACGACTATTTAAGTGAATGGCCAAGCAACTGTCCACTTAAATCTCGTTATCCTGGCGTCTTGTCTTACACTACAATAATCCGATATGATTGGCTAAGCACTGCCAATACCGAACTCTTGTAAGTTTAACAAGTATCTTAAATGGATGACACATAGTTTACATTTGTGAAATGTTTAAATTTTAGAAAACTCTTTTCTTTTAAAACGTTTGATTTTATTTTAAAATCTTGTTTTAAAAGTTTTATTCAAATCGGTTTGTTTTTGATAAACATATCAGATTTAAAATATCATATTTTAATTACCGATTAAAATTTATGATGTGTTTGATTTTATAAAACATTTTGTATGTAATTATTATAACAATAATAAAAGCAAACACAAAATAAACACGCAAGATAATATATGGATTTGCCCCTAATGTGGTGTTGTGAGCCAACACAACAATCACGGTCAATTCTAAGGACATCTTCAATCTCCCACTGGCCTCGCCATCTTGGTGAACTTGATTTCTTGAAACTCCGTATTCAGATAAAATAGAAAAATACAACAAATTCTATCTATTTACATTTATCCCTATCCAGAAAATTAAATTAAAAATTACATCTCATACAATTAATACATTTTAATTTTCCGACATAAAATAAAACAACCATGGGTCTTATCGAGGAAATCCATATATTACGTAATATTTAAACATAAAATAAAACAAAAACGGCCGAAATTTAATTAACATAATTAAAAAAAAGAGGATTGGAACAAGTTATTATATGGCAAAGTTAAGTTTAAAAACGACCCCATCCTCAAAACTCGGGTTACTTACCCTTTTGAACCCAAGCCCAAACCATATAGGGAAAAATCCCCAAATAATCCTTTTTAGACTAAAACAACGAAATTTGGGTCTTTAGCCTAACCCGACCACTTAGGGCACAAACCCAAAACTCGAACCACCATCTTGGTGGTTCGACACCAACAAAATAAACCAGGTGGTTTAGTTTGGAGTGGTGGCACTAACACAAACCGACACCAACAATAGAATGGGTCACGACTTTGGGACAACTAGAGCAACATCACCGAGTGGTACAACCACTTAACAAAGAACCAAACATGGCTTCAAAAGACTTGGGTCACTTGGGTTTGCCTAACTACAACCCATATAGGGTGGTGGTTCGATAAAAACACCATCAACAGTCTAGCACAAAGCCGACGGTGAAAACGTGTGGCCAACAGAGACGATATGCAATGGGCCAATATGTGTGGCCTGAAATAGTCTAGCACATTCGCACTAAACTCGTTGGAGCTGTGGCCTGTGTGGCATGAAACCACGAGCAGGACCAACAAATAGCCAACACCATCAGGTGATGGGGTGGACAATGACGATAGTCGTTTAGCGCGATGATTGGGGAAAAGAAGCCCGACATAACGCCGACGATGAAGAATCGAACGAGAAATATCATCGAGCCATGGCGTGGATACCATACCAGATCCATGGCATTGGTCGTTTTGAACGATGACATAGCCTCAGCCATGCGGATAAGCACCGATACTTACGACTTTCGCCAAATAAAAATTGTGGGAAGTGGCGACAACTAGCGGTGACCCACAATAGTGAACCAACACCACCGACTACAGGGAGCGGTGGTTGGCAACAACCAGCGGTGTTCTACTTACCCGGTGGCGAGCAACGAGACCACATCGGCGTCAGGATGGCAAAGGGTTTGTGACAGGCCGATGATGACCGACGGCGGCATGTAGAGGGAGGTCATCGATTAGGGTTTCTAAAACCCTTTTAGACTTTTGAGGCCCCTTGTTTTGAAATTTGTGGTCTGATAAGGATGGGTCTTATATATATATATATATATATATATATCATATATATATATATTTATATTTTGCCATATAATACACTTATTCCCCTTTTAAATAAATGCAATCAAAGTGGTTCTGATACCACCGTTGGGTTTTAAAACAAATTGTAACCGTTATATGCAGCGGAAATTAAAAGGAATTTTGGTTATAAAATTAAATAGAAAACTTTTCTAAAACTCAAAACCCAATCGGATCCAATGATGCATTTATTTAAATAAGAACCACACCATAGGGTGTTTAGAGATGTACCTTTCGGATTTATTGTGGTTGAACGAGCTGAGCATTTAGAAATCGAACAAGGTTTTCTCTAACGGTATCCACACATGAACACGCGAAATTCTACCGGGTGCTAGCCCTAAAAGAAACCTTAAAGCTAATATGTGTGAAAGTGTATATCAGATCCAGAGAATTGAATCAACTTATTAAACTGTCTGGCCTATCACCCTATTTATATAGTTAGGTGTTCCAAACAGTTTATAACTCTTATAGAGTTAATTATTATCTGTAATTAATTAAATAATTATTTGAATTCAAATAACTATTTGAATTTGAATAATTATAAGAATTTGAATAATTATAATTATTTGGATAATTATTAATTATTCATATTTACAGATAAAACCTTGTAATTATCATAATTACATTATTTACACATATTATATAATTATCCTTGAAGAATAATCATTTAACCGTCAAACTTGACTTTACCCAATTTCTTTCTAATGGAAGCAAACGTACTTTGTGTACGGCCCTATAGCTTTACATACTCATTGGTAGTATTCCTGTGCGACACATGTCGTGGGCATACATTAACCTTCAGTAACATTATAAAAAATGGTAACTTAACGGCTATAAACGACTATTTTTTTTGAAAAATATTGGATCGGGCCGGGCTGGGCCCTTAACCGGTCACGGGCCGGATCGGGCCTAGCCAAATCACACCAAAAGTGTAACCGGTTATGAATTTCGGGCCCTTAACCAGTTAAGGTCGGTCCGGGTCGGATCATCCAATCATCGGATCGGTCCCTGGTTAACCGATCGAATCGGATCAGGCCAGGCCCATTTAACCACCACTACGGACTAGTAATATGATAAATCAGATCCACATCCTCCAAAATCATCACACATATTATCTAAAGAAGGAAATGCCGGAAGAGTTTGTTGATATAACCCTCATAAAAAATTAATGCTTGTTCAACCAGAACATATTCTCGTATATAGAGATCTTGAATTCAAAACCTCAAAATAATTATGAACTACTAATAATTGAATTTGGTTAAAATAGTTAAATGATATAATTTACTAAGTCATTATAAAAGTATAAACTATGTGAGTATACTTTGTAAATTTAATAAATATAATGATATATTTTACAAATACATATATAGGGGCAGGTTCAAACGAGAAGCTAAACATTTTGCGAGAAAGCGAGAAGTGTTTAATCATATATGATACACAAGCTTAATCATATATGATTAAACACATGTTATATTGGCAATACATAGACGTTTAATCATATATGATTAAACACACCTACAGACCATGTAATCATATATGATATCACACTTCTCGCCTTCTCGTAAAATGTTTAACTTCTCGCATGATCTTTCCTCTACATATATAATATAATCAAAGATAAAAAAAATATTTAATTGGAGATGAATTACTATTTGTACCAAAATAACATAATATTGTGGTGGTGCACAAGGGTGTCGGACCTATTAAGCCTCGAGTGGAATCCCATGATCTTGCTCAACTTATTTTCACAAATATAGTTTTTTTTTGTTATGAAAGATGTATCTGCTAAACTTCGAGTGGTGTTATGGGATATTACAAAATACAAGGAACATCAAAGAAAAAAACTAAGAAAAACATCTCCAAATCAACAAAAAGACTTAAAAAATCATTCCAAACAGTGGAATTGGACTACAATACTAGTTAGATGACTTTACAAGTTATTAATCCACTTTAAAAATACATTCACTCAAGAAAAATCCCGAATCCATCCGGTGTAAAATGGTGGCATTTAAATCTATGGGATTGTGAGCGAGGAGAGAGAGCTAGTGGCCATTTATTTAAATATTTACTCGATAAACGTTTACCGATTAAATTCAATGCTATCACTTACCTTATCGAGTAAGATTTTGGTCCATTAAAATGATATCGTATGCAAAAATTTACCCGGTAAACACTAACCGGATAAGAGTCATCGCTCTCACTTGACTCTCACTCACTGCTTTCACTCTTACCAATATAATTATTGATTATTATCGTATTCATCAATTAAGATAATATAACTTAATAAATGGTTACCCAAGTAAACGTTTGATAATCGATCTTAGACAGAGACCGAGTTTTCTATTTCCTCGATAAAATTTTAATCAATGATGTTCTTTCCCCCTATGCAATGGAGTGAGTGAGTGAGGTGAAGTGATAACCATGAAGTTTCCAGCACCTGGTGGATGATTCAAGATCCACGTGGCCAAACCTCACAGATCCACCGTACGTTTTTAACCCCACATTTTTCAATCCCTCCAGTCCACCATATATCACTTTGATATATATATAATATATATATATAATCTCATCTTCACACTTACACACACAAACACAACACATATAGAGAGTGAAGATATGGGTGTTGCAGCATGTATCTCCGACATTTACGACTCCTGTCACTTCCGTCATGCCTCCCGGAACAAACTCAAAAAAACCAACCAACTTCAAGTACCTGACTCTTCAATTATATTCCCTACCTTCATTAATTCTCATTTCTAGATCTCTTTTAAGCTTAATTTATAGAATCAAATCATTATACATACTTTTACTATGTAAAAGTTTTGCTCAGATTTTTGTCAATTTTAAAATAGGTTCATAAAACCGTCTTATATATATTATTAGTCGAGGAAAATATTTAGTTTTTTGTTTGATATATTTTGTATTTTCTCATATCTTGTAGCATCTTTAAAATTAATGTGTACATCTTTTATATCTTCAAAAAAAATTTATTTGCATAAATCGATTGGGTGAGTTTTGCAATAAATTTAAAAATGTTTTAACAAGTTTTTATAATACTTTTAAAATAAAATATTATACTAACTTTTTAAACAATATTTTTGAGAGGTGTCATGTGGAACATATTTTTATAATAAAATTGTTTTTACAAGAAGTTTTCCAATTAATGTCGGACAAAAAAGTTTACATATGTGAAAAGCTTGTTAAATCATCGTACAAACTTATAGCAATACTCTTATAAAACAATCTATACTAAAACATTTGAAGGCCATTTGTCCAAATGCTTACCCACTTATTCGATAAGCACTAACTTATTTTATTAGGTAAGATTGTAGTCCATAAAAAGACATCGTAAACAACAATTTATCGAGTAAGTCCTTATCGGATAAATAAGAGATTCCATCTTTATTATCACTATTACCCGGTAAGACTTTTGATCATTTTCATCCGGTAAAATAAATCATCTTTTATGGGTAAACATTTAGTAAACGGCATTTTAGTTAATTTTTTATGTTATATTTTTCTTATAGTAAATCTGACTGTGCCTTATGTGTTCTTTTTTTAACGGCAGACGGTGGAGATAAAGGTGAAGATGGACTGTGAGGGGTGCGAGAGGAAGGTTCGGAAGTCGGTGTCCGGGATGAAAGGGGTGAGTTCGGTGGATGTCGACCCAAAGAAAAGCAAGCTGACGGTGGTGGGGTACGTGGATCCCAACAAGGTGTTGAGTCGAGTCAGGCACCACACCGGAAAGAAAGCAGATTTATGGCCATACGTGCCCGGAGTTTATGACAAGAAGGCGCCACCTGGCTACGTCAGGGACACGTCAGCGGTTGTGGATCCGCTTGCCGCCGATTTGGGCCGGGCAAGTTCCACTGAGATCAAGTATATGACCGTGTTTAGCGATGAAAACCCCACGGCTTGTATGGTTATGTAGTAGTAGTACTTCATCTAGGTGTTATGTTAGTTGCTCCATGTACATACATATTTACGAAAACAAAAACACAATAAAATTAACTAGACAAAATGGACGGTGGTCTATTTTTTTTTTAACCCTTGTTGTATCGTATTTTATTTACGTCTTTTTCTATTTCTTGTATAGTTGTGTACTATTGGAATATGTATCGGAATGTATGATTTTAGTTGTAAATTGATTAACAAAAGATTAGTATAATTTTTTTTATTAAAAATCATAAATTTATGTGTCAATAATTTTATATGAATACGAAACATAAGTGAAGATTCAGGAACATGATAAATAAATATTTAAGAACATAGAATGTGAGCCGGAACAAAACATAGATATCAAGTAACTTTACCCACAAAATTAAACACAAACACAATATCAGAAAAATATTAAGAACACATAAAAATTGAACAACAAATTTTTACAAATTCATTCAATATATTTAAAATAAAAAACCTAAAATTTTGTATAGTTACATCCTTACATTTAGATGAATTTGAAGTTGCTCCAAAATGAACAAGAAAACCTTAAATCTAAATCAATGGGAGTAGAGATAAAGACGAAGCTTGAGTTTTGATGATGAACAACGATTGATACTTCTTCTGCCAAGAAGGTTGAGATTAGGTTTCTTTGGGGCCAATGAAAAAGGAAGTTAATCCTTGGCAGATAGTAGAGAAGGGAAGGGGGATATGACAGGGGAAGGGATGGTGGCTTGAAGATGAAGAGGGAGGGAGTTATCGTTACTTGAAGTTGAGACGAGGGAGGTGGGGTGGGGTGGGGTGGAGGCAATGGTGGTTTCACCGGAGAAGGGAAGGGGCCACAGAGAGTGGAGGAGGTTGTGATATTAGTGATTTGATCATTCAATTCTCCTTTGAAGAAGGATGGCACCATGAGGATGTGGATCGATTATGAGAGTTGAACGAAGCAACGGTAAAGAACAAATATTCACTTCCTAGGATCAACAAGTTGTTTGATCAACTTCAAGGGCGGGTTACTTATCGAAAATCGACCTACGTTTGGGATATCATCAAGTGAGGGTGAAGAACGGTGATATCCCTAGGACGAATTTTAGGATGCATTATGGCCATTACGAATTCTTAGTAATGCCATTTGGCTTAACTAACGCACCAACCGATGTTTATGGATTTGATGAACCGAATCTGCCAACCCTTTTTTGACAAGTCGGTAATTGTGCTCATTGATGACATACTTGTCTATTCCATGAGCGAGTTGGATCACGAGCAAAACCTCCGGGAAGTCCTAGAAGTGTTAAGGAAGGAGAAGTGACGGATGTCGACTCAACCAAATAATAAGTTCCAACTACTGGTCAATTACAACCAATATAGTAATAGCGGTAAGTCGGATCGAACATAGAGACTCGATTTTAACTTATTATAGGCAATAATTCAAGTACAAGAACGAATAATTAAAAATAAAAAACGAAAAGAGGGAGGGGTTTGGATTTGATTAACTAGACTAAACATGAAATTAAAAATTAGTTTAAAACGATGAATTAAAAACTCAACAATGATTCGCTATCGATTAAAAGGCAAATACTTATCATTGATTCTGAAAATGTAAAATAGGAAAACAAATCCAAATTGGCTATGGTTATCAACAAACTCTGATAACATAGATTTTTTCTTGGATAAACATCGATTAAAACAAATTCTTTAATCAAATCTTAACCTCAAATGGGAATTCGAACAAGCTCTCAAACTCCCAGGTGCGGTTAGCATTAACGAGTTAGAAAAATCATATACTCGAAGCAATAAGCACACAAGTTTGGCTTACTAGAGCTTCGATTGCAAGAATTCAAGTAATCAACTTGAAAACCTTACTGAGACCAAATGATTTCATTCGTTACTTTATCAAAATCCCTAGACAATTACAGATCTTAGGGTTTTAAATAACAAACATTCATAAGAATATTAATTAATTGATCACGTTAATTAACGATTCAAACAAAATTGACATTCAAATGGAATTCATGCAAATAAACTTGTTTCCACAAGATTACAACGAAATCTCAAAGTAAATGCAACATAATTGATAAGTGGATAATTTATCACATTCCAAGCACTTATTATCTTTGTATTTGCTTTTATTTTAGTCTCCCAACCACCATAATTAAGTCTTTTAGTTTGTTTTTACCATTTCTTTTGTTTGGAGCTAAGTTGGAGGAATAGATTCTGTTTTGTGCTAATTTATAAGATTTTGTAACATTTTGGGTTGCTGCAGCAGGGATGCTACAACATGTTCACAGTCACTACAAAACAAAGACGTCACTTCATAAACTTTTTGCATGGGAATCAGATTCCAGCCACAAGTCCATCCTTTCCAGCTCAGGTTGGAGGGCATCTTCAAAGGAATATCATCATGGAGGTGGTCATGTTAAGAGAGCATTTTGTAAAGCTTTTATATTTTGGGTATTAACCATTGGACAAAGAATCTTTGTACTTTGATAAGTGACATTAGATGCTCTCTCCCCTTGTATAAATAGGAGCATAAACTCCAGGTTTTTATCACCCGTTTTGCTTGCTCTTGCAAGTAAATTAACTTTAAGTCTTTACTTTATTGTTGTACTTTTGGTTTCTTTGACAAGTGAACCAACTAAATAGTCCATCTAACTATTTAGTAATTATTGTCATCTTTATTAGTTTTAATCTAAAATCTTTTGATACTTTATTGTTCATGCATTTATATTTCAAGTTTAATATTATGTCTTGTATTTATTTTCAAGCGATGATGGGCTAATACCCCTAGCTTGGGTGTAAGTAACGGTTGAGAGATAAAGGCCTTTGTGGTAGTGGAAGATTGCTTTCACTATTGGCTATCCACCTTTGTGATCCCAATTACTAGCATATAATCATCACCGATTGACACAAAACATGTTTATTGATTAAACCTCACAATTACAATATAGTCACAGATCTAACAGGGTGCCACAGATCTCACGTATGTATGTGTGTGTTTACTGTGTGCGAACTCTTACCAATCTTGAGCATTCATATCTACCATATTACAAAGAGACCCACTATTTATACTAAGTCAAACTTAGTTGACTTTACAACACAAAACCTCACACTATCAAACTATTACAACCTTGACCCTCTATTTTAATCTTGAATACAATTATAATCTAACAATCTCCCCCTTTGGATTCAAGATTAATTTTTTTTTTGACAATTATCTTCAGGTCTTCTTTTCTTCAGAATAATCTTCAGCAAACAATCTTTTCAGCTCAAAATCTTGAAATCTTTGACAGCTTCAACAAACTTTTCATCTTCAAAACATTGTCGCTTTGGTCAATCTTTAATCTCCCCCTTTGACTTCAACAAAATTACATATTTAAAAAAAACTTTTCTTCAAACTCAGACTTTGATGCAACTTTTAGATTTATCTCTTTCTTTGAATCAATCAATCATATCCAATCATCTGACTTTAACATCTCCCTTTTCTCATCTTTTGCATAATTTTGACTTCTTTCTGATATAAACAGCTTGCAACTGACTTGAATTTTTGAAACATCTTTGAAACATCTCCCTAATTCTGAAATCTGACTTTGAAATTCTGAAATTCTCCCCCTTTTGATGAATTTTGAGAATCAGAATCATCAAAACTTTTTCAATGTTAGCACAGTCTTTTAATGAACTCCCCCAAATAATCTGATAAGCACAGTCTCCATGAACATCTCCTTTTGGGAGGATATGAACACTCTCCCCCAACTGATCTGATAGAAAGTTTCTGTCAATTCATGAAAGTATTCATCCGAATCTTTTCAAATTCAGACAAAATATGAGTGGTAACCCTGAATCAACAAATGAAATAGTTAAAGTGCCTGTAAGTAACACGAAGTTACTTAGTACAACAGATGTACTATGTAAGGAGCTTGGGTGATGTTCACTCCCCAGGACTTCCATTTAATCATTGAAAAACACAAGGTAATTTCTATGAATGTTCTGACAAAAACAAATTTTCTGTTTTCTCGTGCTTGTGTATGAAAGAATTAGCACAATGATTGCTTTACAGGCTCAAAATTATGTAAACCATTGAGACAACAACAGTTATACATAGACTCGATGTGCATGAGAAAGGGTCGAAGGTGGGGCAACTTTCCTTCTTTTTCAATATTAGTATCTTCCGAGTGAAGAACTAATAGAGTATGTGTTGCTTCCCCAGAAAATGTGAAACATTCTCTTTTTAAGAAAAGAATAAGTAGCTGGTGGGGTTTTATGCAAGAGTTGGCATGGGCTAAGTGCCTTTTTCAATGATGGTCACCAAAGAATGTGAACCAATCAGATTATGTGGCTGCCCGACTCAGAAAGATTTGGTGCAGAGTCTGATATTCTTTTACTCTGTTCTCACACCCTCTTTCTTTTAATCTTTTAAGCTCACTTCTAACCAATCTCTCTTTTCCATTTTACCTCATCACACACCACTCTCAATCTTTTGACCCCTCTCCCCTTAATCACTCAAAGGATTACTTCCGGGGTAGGAAACACTAGTTATCGTGAATCCATGGAAGTTCTGTTAAGCTCTCACATCGAATCCCATGTATTTTGTCCTAAAAGAATATGCTGTTCAATGATTAACTTGGCATTTAAGCACAAGAAATCATTTGTCAGTATATGTATGCTCATAAAAAATGAGAATGAAATTTGAGCATTTTAAGCATTTAAGATTTCTCAAAACTTTGTATGAATGAATAATCATGAAAGAATAGAAATGTTTTGAGAATCTGACAATGATTTAAATCAGATCAAATATTTCATGAAGAATTATTAAATTGGGATATCAAAGACGAAAGTTGTTTATATGAAAGATATATAAACATTTTAGCAATGAAAGCACATATAATGAGAAATGACGTCTGATCTCAAACAAATTTGAATAGCAAACGGGAGTATTACCATAGAAAGATTTATCATTTGATACATGGTAATATCAAAGTCAAGAAATATTGTACTGAACCGATGTGTGTATGAATACTTGACAAAGTTTATGAAAAGAAAATACACACGTATTTTTCTTTTGGAAACACACAGTCAGATAAGTATCAAAGTATCCAAAATCATTTAAAATCACACTTCTCAATTCATGAAAACATTTGAAGAACACGAAGTGGTTTGAACATTTTAATCCAAAAATGATTTTCACAAGTGAAAGTTGTTCATCTTTCAACAAGTGATAAAAGATATAGAAAAATATACCTGTATTCTCCCCCTAAAATGAATATTCTCATTTAAGCTTCCTCGAAATCTGTAACAATTCAAATTATCAGAAAAATATAACAATGAAAATATCTCCTCCCCCTAAAAGATATGACAATATAATTTCAGTAACTCCCCCTCAAATTAAAAAACTTCTTGAAATGATATTAACTAATCAACATCCTCCAGAAGAAAAACATTTGAGATTGGGTTCTAAACTGTAATACTTAGAAGCCATGATTACATATTCTCTGGTGAGAATAGTAATTTTTCAGATTTACCAATGAAGGACGAGTCCTGATATGATGTAATCAGAAACCATAGTCCTGAAACATTGAGGAACGGGTCTTGAACTTTTTTATCCAAGAGCCATTTTGATCTCTGAGGTACGAGTCCTAGACTGCTTTGTCTAGAAGTCAAAGTTCTTTCTCCCCCTTAGTCTTTATGTGCATGCAACACATGTTTAGCTTTTGGTACCCACTGGTATTTGGGTCCTGATTTGTTAGTTGCAGTTCTATTAGGAGAGATATAGTAAGAACCATACCAGTAATTCACAAAAGTTTTACTTACAAAATCATTTGAGCTACAATAAGAACAATTACTTTTCTTTTGTGCTAACCTGATCAGTTGATTTATAGTATAAACCAGATCAGGTTTGCCAAAAGTTTTACCTTTAGAAGCACTGTTCCTTTTAGCATTAGATGCATGGTCAAATGATTTTTGTTCCTTTTTTCCTTCCGAGGAACCTTTCACTATCCAAATCCACTTTTCTTTGTCTTTTTCATCTTTCCTTCTCCAAAATCTTTTCTTCTGAGACTTGTTTTTCTTTGAGTTACCCGAACCATCAACACGTTTATCATAGAAAATGTTAGAAGGATGAATCTGATCATTAAATTTAGAAGCAATGCTATCATCTGAATCAAATAAAGGATTATTAGAAACATTTGTAAAACATGAACTTGAAGCTGTTTTAAATGAACATTCTGAATCAGCTTGATCATCTCTTGGTGATTGGACAATTGATTCTGGAGTCTTTGACTCAGTTAGCTTCACCTTGAACATGATCTCTTCAAGTTTCTTTATCTTTGAAGACAAACAGTTTCTTTCTTTTGAGATCAAATCAAACTTCTTTTGCAGTTCAGACTTCGTCTTCTTTTCTTTCAGAATAGTTGATGATAGTTCAGATAATTTCTTTGTAAGCTCTTCTATCTCAGTCTCAAACACTTTCCTTTCTTCTTCAAAGTCTTTTTCAACAGTCTTTCTCTTATCAGAAATCTCCTTGAAAACACCAACATTCTTCTGTTCAATCTTTTTTTTCTCAAGCTTTTCCATTATGATTACTTTCTCGAAATCTGAAACTTGTTGAGAAAGCTTCATACATTTAAGCTCCACTGATTTCTTCTCTTCAAAAGCTTTTCTGGAAAATTCAGAAAACTTCTTAGCAAATTCTTTTCTTTCTTTTTCCATCCTCTTTTCATCTTGAGAAATCTTTTCTTTAAGTTCATTAATCTTTTTCTAAAACTCAGCATTATCCTTTTCAATTTCCTTTCTCTTCTTCTCAATCTTCTTCATCTCATCTTGGTCTTTTGTGTTGTCTTTTTCTTGGATTGCTTTTTCTTTCATCATGTTAATTTCAACCTCAAGACTGAAAACTTTATCTTTCAAAGAATCTCTTTCAGCAAAAATTTGAGAATTCATTTTTCTCAGCCCATCAGATGTCTCACTAGCAATGTTTGCTCTTCTTCTGTGATCATCAATCTCTCTTTGCATTTGTTCCTTTTTAGACCAAGTAGAATTTGCTTTAAGTCCTTCAGACTTCTTCAGCTTAGATTGCAGGTTTGAAATTTCTTTGTCTTTAGACTCAATAATTCCTGCAAAATTTATCTTGGAGTTAGAAATACAGTCTGAGCAAATAAAACTTTTCTCTGAATCTTTAGAATTTTTCTTTCAAATTAATAATTTGAACAAGAAGAGATGAATTCTGAATTTTCAAATATTTGTTCTCAGCTTCGAGTGCTGGAATCTTTTGGCATGTACGCTAAAGCACAATCTCTCTTTGTAAGCACAATATTTCTCTTCTCATCAATGTAAGGCATCTTGATATCTGAAAAAATATGCTAGTACTGATCTTTAATTCAACAAATTGAGATAATGAAAACAAGACTTCAAAATTTTCAGAAACTGAGATTTCTAAAAACCTTAAGTACAAAATTCGCATGCACTAGGATTGAAGAGCAATTCACATGAAAATTGTATTAGAATTCGTATAACACTTGAAATTCGTATAAGCAAGCTCACAATTCGCACAAGTTTAGAATTCACAGACAAGAGATACTCAAAATCAAACAATTCGTATAAAGCCTTCACAATTCACACGTCTCTCTTATGCTAATTCCAACCTTAAAAAAATTGAAACTCAAACTTTTTGCACAATAAATACGTATGGAAAGAAGATGCGAATCCTTTACTTAGAATTTTTTTGAAAAATCACAAACATTTCGCATCTCATACGAATTATGGACAATAACTTTTTTTAAGAATTATGCGAAATCTTGGCAATTCGCACCACTCTAATATGCGAATTCTACACAATTCGCATCACTCAGATGTGCGAATTTTGTGCAATTCGTATAATGTCACATGCAAATTCTTGCCTTATCTTTTAAAATTATACTTTTCGCTCAACACACTTCTACGAATTCTTGCTTTTCGTATGAAGATATATACAAATTCCAGCACTTAGATGATTTTCAAGAAATATTATGCGAATTCTATAACATTTCGTACACCACAGTTATACGAATTCTTTACTTAAAGAATTTAGTTAACATTTATGAGAATTCTTTCTATGAATATTGAGTCCTGCGAGTTCTTCGTACGAAAAGAACAAATCTTGCGAGTTCTTGAGTTACGGGCCTAAAAATTCAAATCTAGTCCAGAAATCGATCAAAATCTCCAATCTAGAAGCTGTAACTTCACACAATCAATCAGATTAGTACGAAGATCAATCCAATTCAATAAAAAAAATCCTAAATCACACTCAAACATCCAAAATATCGATCAAACAGTAACAGTACATCGTACGAACATAAATTTCAAGAAATCACAAATTGATGATCAAAATCGATTTCTAATTGCAATTCAACCACATAAAGATGTTCTATAACACTTTTCGACCAAAATTCTACCAAAAGATTTACCAAAAACACATATTATCGCAAAAATCAATCAAGAACTTCAAGAAACAGATACGAACTCGTTTTTCTCAAAAAATGTTGAATCTAGAGCTCTGATACCAAATGTGATCCCAATTACTAGCATATAATCATCACCTATTGACACAAAACATGTTTATTGATTAAACCACACAATTACAATATAGTTATAGATCTAACAGGGTGCCACAGATATCTCATATGTATGTGTGTGTTTACTGTGTGCGAACTCTTACCAATCTTGAGCGTTCGTATCTACCAGATTACAAAGAGACCCACTATTTATACTAAGTCAAACTTAGTTGACTTTACAACACAAAATCTCACACTATCAAACTATTACAACTTTGACTATCTATTTTAATCTTGAATACAATTCTAATCTAACAACCTTATTATTCACCCCTTGTTTCTAAGTTTCATCTAAGTATTTCTTGACAAGGTGATGTATGTTGTTCTTGAAGTGTTGTAGTGGCTATGATGGACCGTATCTATCTTAACGGATTGTGAACTATATGAAAAGAACAATAAGATTTGCACGACATTGGTTGGGTTACCCGAATGCGTGGTACTTCCATTACATTGTCTCATCTAAACCTTGAAAGAGGACTGATCGATTCAGTAGTAAGGTCGAGAACCAATGTTGCAGCTTCATGCTGTAGCAATCTACCTAAACATACTGTAGCTAAACTCCAGCCTGAACTTACACCCATGCATTTTTTTTACTGTTATAAACCAATTTCAAAGCTGTTAACTCACTCAAAGATCATTCCTTCCAATTCACCATCTATAATCTTACTTTAACTCCGACTTGTTAGAAATCCTTACTTTCCTGTCTCCGTGGATTGATATCCGGTACTTTGTACCACTTTATTACTTGTTTCAAACGATAGTGGTTTAGCATGTATACTTGCGTGTTATTCCATTTGTGATTTTTGGATTACATAATCCTAGAACCAATAATCTAAAGAAAAACCATTGTTGGAACGGAAGAACTTAGCCACACATTGCTAAGTTGAGATTACAACTAAAAATGGGAAAGAGATTACCAAAAGTGAAAGGAAATTAATGAAGAATGCTTCTAATCAATCCTTTGCTCTCTCTCAATCTTTCCTCGAAGTCCACTCCATTAGAATGGTCATTTCCCCCTTAAAGACTCCTCAAAACTCTTAAAAACTGACTCCCCCATTACTTAATACGTTCTTTGAAACATATGCTTTTGATTTTCGTCATTTAAAAAGTATGCTTGGGTCCTTCGTCTTTTGAATAACTATGCCCATTGCAAAAATATGCCTTCTCCCTTGAAAATTTGAGAAGTTGCTCCAGCTTGCAGTTAATAGAAAAACTATGCTTCACAGTGAGTTGGGCGACTTTAGGCGACTTTGATGCGACTAAAGTCGCCCAAAAAGTCATGGGAGCCTCTTTTTGGGCCATTTTCTTCAATCTTAAGCACCTTTCACTCCTATTCAACAATATACATTGTTAGCCCTACTCATTTGAAATGTAAAAGTATTGTAAAAGAAGAAAAGTCCTCAGAGCCAGAGGACCTCTGCTGAAGAAAGCCATTGACTTCAGAGCTTCTGCTAAGCTCTGCACAGAGGAGCCAAACCTGAAGATAAGTATTGGACCACAGAGCCTCTGCTGTATGCTCTGTGGAAGCCACCTCTGTGCTACCAACACTTTGAAGATCAACACTGAACGTCTTCTCTCTATGCTGAGTCAGCCTATGATGATGTGCCACGTCCACAAGAAGCGTTTACTGCACCTTTCCAGGTGGCAGTACCTCATTAGCTCTAGGCTTGACTTGGTGTAATATTCCCCTATAAATAGGGAGATTTTTTTTTTGTAATTGACACAGTTCAACAAATTACACACTTGAACATTGTGAACTGCACACAGTAGCTAGAGAGAGACGTGAGTCTGAGAGAGAACTCTACACACAGTAAGTAGGTGTTCTTGGTGTTCTTCATTGTAACTTCTCATATTCTAATACAAATCATGATGGCGATGGCTCAGTCCTTCCCATGTGTATGCATTATCTTTTCTCTATAGTTATTCACTGTTTCTACATCAATTGATCAAGTTTTATCAAGCTTCTGCATCTTACTCTGTTTTATACTTGATTGATTGAATATGAGCTAATCTAGGACAATAATTGGTATCAGAGCACGATTGATTCTTAGTAACCGATTCGATCATACTCTGGATTGTTGATTGCTCATTGGTAGATAATTTGCTTTCTAATTTGCTCCCTATTCAAATAGTCCATGTTTTTCACTGTTTATTGAGCAGTTCAATCTACAGTGAGTTTAGTGGTCTATTCTTCAATTAGAAGGTAAATCTCTGTATGTGTTCAGTTCTAGAATCTGTTTCTCGAATTTAAGGAATGTTTTTTGTTCAATCTTATCTCTAATCTATCGATCTAGAAATATTTTGTCCTACTCTGTTTTTCCACAAATATGGCGAACATTAATGCCATATACACTGCTGGATCCCAAACAAAACCTCCTACTGTCCTTAGGGATGAATATCCCCAATGGAAAATACGAATGATCAATTTCTTCAAGGAAATTAGCAATGATTTATTCAAAACTGTATTGAATGGTCCTATGTTCCTACTCTCACTATTCCTAGAGTTCCGACCACAGTTACTACGGCTGAAATTCCAACATATACACAACCAAAAGATATGGCATCCTGGTCTGATGAAGAATGGGAAAAGGTCGAAGTTGGGAGAAAGGCCAAAAGGCTTCTGATAATGGCTATCTCGAATGATATTTTCCAGTCTCTGGACGCTTGTGAGACTACTCAAGAGCTTTGGTTTGAATTTGAAAAACAACTAGAGGGTGGTGTGAAGACCCAAAAGAACAGAAGTTCCTAATGCCTGAATGAGTACTACAATTTTGCTGCTAAGCCAGAGGAGACTCTGCAACAGACCTATGATAGGTTCAACTCATTAATCAACAAGTGTAGAAAGGTGGGAATTCTGAGGACTAGAGAGGAAAAACTGTAACACCCCCGTCCCGCGTGGCTAAGGACGGAAGATGCCATAATTAGATTTAACACAAAACCTATTCCAGCTAAAAGTAATACAGAGTGATTTATATAGTTTACCAAAGTTTATTTACAGAACCATCAACGGAGATAACAGTTTGTACCAAAATACATTCCCAAAATACACGTAAACGTCATCTACATTAGTTATCAAAAGCTTAACAAAGCATATCATAATGCTTTATCTTCATTCCTATCATCTCCACGGCTCTCATCCCAAAAGTTCTACTAAGTCATTTACCTGCCGAGGACAAAGAAAACCTCGGCTGAGCTTAATACTCAGTGAACAGATAATAATAATTAAACAATATACATGAGATAACAAGTTCAAGATGAAAATTAACATTTAAGATGCTATTCCAGATTTAAGATGTTTCTGAAAGAAATCAAAGACAAAAAAATATCCCGAAGGCATATTGAAGGTCTAAAAAAATCAACAAGCATCACAATAACGCTTTGTTCCCAAAAGGATGATCAGTCCGTTTGGGATCGAGTGAGGAAAGGAGTGTGGACACAACACAACAATCCTCTTCGTAGATTTCACCACGGCCGCAACAAATTCTCCGATAACGGTTCCTAGGATCGATCCATACGCCCTATATTTGACCCGTATCGTCAGTCCGCTTTTAAGGACTATATATAGTGAGGACGCCATGATTGTTTTAGCCACCATGGAAGCATCTTAACATCGGTGTCCCCAATGTCAAGTCTATAGACAAAAATCACAATAGATGCAATCCAACAAGTCAAGAATTCCATGTTCCAAATCTCAATTGAAATGATAGTTCAAAAAGAAAAATAATACTCAATTGTATTTAACAAGCATGAAGTCAAATTTGGAATCAATATATCCGGATTAGGAAGCCTTATGCAAATGACTATCCCCGTGTCAAGTAAAGTATGATATCCGTACCAGATAAGTATATGATGGAATACCACAATCGGGTGCTCGTAGTGTTGATACTAGTCACACAAAGTCACATTTACATAAAACAAAATACAATTACTATTTCTATAGTAATCAATATACTTGTTTAAGTAAATAAGTCTTAGACCCTCTTTCTACTCATTATTATCTATAGAGTAGTTTTAGATGGTTTTTAAGGTTGATTAGTATAAGATTCATCATATGGTACAAGCCATATGTGCACAAGGTACAAACAATAGCTGCAGTTGAAGTTCCAGAACATATCATCTTCTGTCTCTTTAAAGTTTTGCTGTTTTACACATATTTAGAGGACAAATTACACTTTTACTTATAAATGCAAGTTGTAATACTATCTCTTAGGAAACCAATAGCACAAGATTCACTTTATTTGGATCAATGACCAATTTTATATGAATTTTACAAAAACAGTATGCAGATCCCGAGTTGCAGTTGACTAGTTCTGGAAACTCACGGTTTTGAGCCATTTAGACTCAAAATCAGCTCTTAGTGTAAACTTCAAAGATGTACTAGACTCTTCAAGGTTTCCAACCACATATTGCACATATCATTTGGACGATCTTGTGATTTTTTACGAATTTTTGAAACAAGCTGAACATTTTGATTCACCCCTGTACACAACAACTAATTTCACAACCAAATCCATTGAAACTCATTCAATAAGCAAATAACACCAATAATTATCATCATCCTAAATGATCTCTTAAGAATAAAATCAAGACTTTTTCACCTCATAATTACCATTCACCATTAGAGACCTAACTTAAGCTAAAACATCAAAATAATGTAGTTCATACTAATAGCTTTACATACCTTGATGCCAATGGTGATTTCAATTCTTAAAACAAACTTGAACCCTTAAATCTTCTCACAACTTTAAACCTAAAACATATTTTAAACTCAATCATTGAAATATTGACCTAAATAGAAGATTGAAGTTAGAATAGAAGAAATTATACACATACCTTTGAGTTCTTAGGTTATAATCCTCCTATCTTCAACTAATTTGATGATTTGTTTAAGTAACTTGGTTCATCAATGGCGGTTCTTGAAGAGAGGAGAGAAATCAGATAAAAGAAGAGATATATTAGAGTTTAAATGATTTTTTACTAATTTAGGGGTATTTATATTTTCAATATTTTCACTTTGCCCCCTCAAGTCTAGTTTTCTCAACTTTGTGCCCTAATAGGAGACCATTTAACATTTTAAGTTAAGTTTAGTTCCATTTTGTACGGGTGTGGTACCTTAGATAATATTGTATCACAAATTTGTCCGAGGTACAAGTCGGTAAAACATAGGGTACAAACATGTTATGCGTATTTCCATCCAAAGTTCACTTAACACGAGTTAACGGAACACGGGTGTTATAATCATCCCCTCCTAAAAAGAAAATTTCGTCCCCGAAATTGAGATAGGATTAGAAAGACTTACAAGAATCGAAGAGATACGGGTACTCCTTTCGCATAGATTCTTCCGTTTCCCATGTGGCTTCCCGCTCGGAATGATTTCGCCCTAACACTTTCCCGAACGGTATTGTTCTTCGTTGCATTTTTCTGTCTTTTCCACTAATTATTGCCTCGGGTTCTTCAATATAAGAGAGATCTCTTTCAATTTTGTCTAACGGATAATCAATCACGTGAAGGGGGTGATAATGATATCCGCGGAGCGACGATATATGGAAAATGTTGTGGATATGCGATAGTTGAGGAGGTAATTGTTAGAGCATAAATCTGTTGGATACAAGATCAAGAATACTGAAGGTCAAAGTTGAGGAAGTCAAAGCTGCTAAAGTCAAATCTCATTAAAAGTCAAAGTCTATTTTGTAATAAGTCAAACGTAGTTGTATTTGTATTTGTATTTGTTGCTTTCTTTGTATTAAGTGTTAGTATAAATATATTTTCTTTTTGTATTTTCAGAAGACACAAGAGATAGAAGTTAGAAAGAAAGAATACGTAGAGAGAGAGAGAGTTCTAGAGAGAGAAAGTGTATTTGTGAATTGAAAGAGTAATCAAACAGGTAAATTTGATTGTTAAATCTTGTTTGTTTGATTAATATTGATTAGAAACTAGATTCAGGGACACACAATTGGTATCAAAGCAGATTCAAAGTGAAATCAGATCAAGAAAGTTTGGTTCGTTACTGTTCTTTCAAGAAATTTCGAACTCTGAGTTTCTGTGAGTTTTTGGAGCAGATTTGGATTAGGTTTTGATCACAAAGTGTATTAGATCGAGTCTATGTACTTTAATTTTCGTATTGCACTGTAATTTCATTCGAATTCGTGATTTTGGTTGATTTTTTATACACGAGTCGTTAGTCACTGTTTCATCAATCTTTTTGGTTTGTAATTGTTTAATTGTAAAAATCGTGTATTGGAACTTGTTCTTGGGTTGATTACAAAGGATTCTGCAAAGTTACAGATCAATTGGACAAGAAAAGATCGACTGAAGGTGAAAAAGATGGTTTTTGGGTCGAAAAACGGAAGAACGCGCTAGATCGCCAAAACGCGCAAGTTCTTCGTGAAACGCGCAAGGTTCATCAGGGTAGAACGCGCAAGTCGAAGGAAGAATTTGGTCTAAAACGCGCAAGGCTACTTGCGAGTTTCAAGAAACGCGCTTGTAGTGGCCAGCGAGTTCATCAAACTCGCTAATTGAAGCTAGCAAGTTTAAGAAGGAATAGTGTCTTGCGAGTTCTTAGGCTTGCGAGTTTGAGGAGAAACAGTGATCAGCGAGTTTATCGACCTGCGAGTTTGAAGATTTAAGGAAATAATTCTAAGTGTTGAAACGCGCAAGAGTGACTAGCGAGTATAGTTCAAACGCGCAAGCTTTGATCTGCGAGTTTGGGAAACGCGCACATCACAGTTAGAGAGTTCTAGTGTGAACAGTGGTTAGCGAGTTTGATCTGCGAGTTTGATCTGCGTATTTGCTTGCGAGTTTCTCAAAACGCGCAAATATCTGCGAGTTTTCTTGCGAGTTTGTCTGCGCGTTTGGTTGAGAATTTATAGAACGCGCAAGTCTTAGTCTGCGAGTTCTTCAGTCTGCGAGTTTTAGGGCTTGCGAGTTAAATAGTAACTTGCGAGTTCTGACACTTAGTCAAATTTTTTCCGAATTTTTCAAAACTGTAATATGGCCTTGAATAGTGAATTTTTTTTTCTCTAGGGGCGCTGCCCCTCGACCCCGCAAGGGCATTGCCCCTTGACCCTACCCGCTAACCGGGTAGCGGGACCCCCGTGCTAAGTCTGCCTAGGGGGACATAGTTCTTTCTGTGATCAAAATATTTGAATTTATTTTCAAGATTTTTTCTTGTGATTTCACATTTTGGACTAACGATCAGTTCTAGTTTCTTATTGATATATTTTTCAAACAGGTTTAAAGAAGATGACTTCCAAAGATGCACTTTCAATCGGCACTGATGTAAAGCCTCCGGTATTGTTCAAAGGTGAATATGAACAATGGAAGGACAGATTTTTGGACTTCATAGACAGACACTCAAATGGAGAGAATATACTTCTGTCTATCACCGAAGGTCCCATGAAACCAATCATAATTCATGTACCTGCTGATGATGTTGATGGTAATGATATTGATGGTGATGATGAAGATGTGGAAAAAGAAATAAAAACAAAACCAGTTAAAGTTGACTTCTCTCAGTACTCAGAAGAACAGAAGAGTAGATTTAAAGCTGACAAACAAGCGAGATCTCTTTTACTCCAAAGCATTCCAAATGACATATACATCAAGATAGATAGCTTCAAACATGATGCTAAACAGATGAGGAATCAATTGGAAAAGATGATGATGGGATCAAAGATAGGGCATCAGATAAAGGTGGCCAACTGCATCAATAACTATGAAGAATTCAAGGCTAAGGAGAATGAGAGTCTTGAAAACACTTATGAAAGATTTACATTGCTTCTGAATGAGCTGACTAAGAACAAAGTCAAGAAGAAGCAGTTGGAAAACAATGTGAAATTTTTGAGCATCCTACGTCCTGAATGGAAGAAACATACACGTAGGATGAAGCAGATGAAAGATTTAAGTGAAATCCCTCTTCATGAAGTTTATGAGACCCTGAAACAGAATGAAGAAGAGGTTGAAGAGAAAAGAGCTGAGAAGAAGAAGTCAATACAAGTTCCTGATCCTATAGCTTTGGTTGTTGATGAAAAGAAGAAAGAAAAGAAAGAGAAGATTGAGAAGAAGAAGAAAAAGATAGTGAGTTCAAGTTCAAGAGTCTGGTTCTATGTCTGATAGTGATGATGGCGAAAGTCTGAAACAAGCCATGATATTGCTGACCCGTGCATTTCAAAAGAAATTTTATAAGAAGCCGGGATCAAATTCTCAACGCTATTCGTCATCAAGTTCAAAGAACCACGAGCACCGAGAGAGGGTAGAAGGCAAGAGATTTGAAGAGAATAGGTATGGTGAGAAGAAACCGGATGAGAAGAAGAAGTTTGCAAATGACTACACTGCTGTTGAGAAGCCAGCAACTGATTCAATTAAATGCTACAATTGCGGTAAGTTGGGTCATTATGCCAAAGATTGCCGAAAGCCGAAAGTTCGCAACTCTCAGTACTATCAGAACAAGTTGCTTTTGGCAAGACAACAAGAAGCTGGTGTTGTTTTAATGGCCGAGGATGAGTTTTGGTTAGATCATTCTGAGGATGAAAGTGATGAGAAAGAAGAAAATGCTCATATCTGTCTCATGGGCAAAGAGGACAAGAATGACGAGTCAGATGATGAAGAAGTTAATGAGGTATTAAACTTAACTCCAAAAGATTTCATTACCAAGTTGGAAACCATGGTGGTTAAGCTTCAAAATTTACAAAATAATCTGAAAAATGAAAAGGAAAAGGTTGCTAAAAAGAACAAGAAGATCTTTGAACTTAATACTTCTGTTATTTCAAACAAAGATCTGATTGATTCTTTACGCAAATCTGATTCTGATTCTAAATCTAAAGTAGATGATTTTGAAAAGAAGATTTTTGAGTTTGAAGGTAAAGTAAATAAATATGAGTTTGAAAAGAATGAATCTGCACTAACTGTTTATAAATTGCAGGTTGAAAACAAGAATTTGAACAAGAAGGTAAATGATCTGGAAGTTAAACTTTATAAAATAGGTCAAACAGATCAAACCATTTTTCTTAATGCTCCTAATGAAGAGGTTGATGTTAAGCAAAGATGGGGACTTGGTTTTAACAATCCCCATTATCTTAAGAAAGCCATCAGAAAACAGCCGGCACTTTATAACTATGATTTTCTTGCTTGTGCTGGTAAACATACCCATTTAAAACCCAAATTTGTTACCAAATTGTTAGAAGAAGATGAGACCAAAGAAACTGAAAACAGAAAGAATAAAAAGAAAATGCAACTACCGTTTAACTATGTAAAGTTAAATGATAGTTATCTTTCAGAAACATCAAAAGTTCTTTCAAATGACTATTTTGTTAGTTATTCCGCTTCAGAGATGAAGGCAAAACCTGCGATTGCAAAGATTTATGTTCCTACATCTATTCTTGAAAGCAAAATAGTCAAGCTTGAAAATGTTTTATCTGATGAAAAACTTTTGGTGGATATTCAACAAAATGTATTTTCTACCGTTTTAAAGAACACTGTTTTTCAAGTTAAATTAACAAAGTGTTCTACAGTTTCAAAGGCACCTCAAACTTTCTCTGATAATTCTGATGACTTATTTGAGTCTGTAAATGATTCTTTTAATTCTGATGATGGGTGCATGGAAGAATCTGATATGTTTGACGTCCATTCTAAACTTCCTGATCATTCTACTTGTCTTGAAAATGACAAAGTGTTACCAAGTGGTGTTAGTAATGACAAAGTTTCTGTAACTGCTGATTACTATGCTAATTGTAAGAAACATAAGAAGCAGCGATTACAGAAACAGAAATACACTGGTACACAAAAGAAACCTCAATCACAGAAATCTATTTTTCCTAATAAATTTACATCTTATGTTTCAGATTTAAGGAAGAAAAAGTTGAAAGCTCAATCCAAATGGAGACCAAAACAGAAGGATGCTGAGATAGCTGAATCAGTTACTGATAATTTTTGTACTAAATCTGTTAGTAGTGATTCTGATGTAGTTGATCAATGTGCTTCTCGTAAACAAAACCTTGTAACTTCTTACAAGCGTTATTCAATAAAGCAGTTGATTCAATTATCTCCTATTACTACTAAATTTCATTATAATTATCGGAAAACTGACTTTGCTTATTCTCATGATTCTTCTGATTGGTATGGATCTTATCATGTATATTCTTCTAGATCAAATGATTTTAAAGGTTTTCAAATGAACAGAGGATCCATTTTCAAGTGGATGCCAAAATCTTGTGCTAATCTGTTAGGGCCCGTTTTTAAATGGGTACCTAAATCTATTATTGCCTGATTTCTCTTGCAGACCCGACATATGTGGTACTTGGATAGTGGATGTTCCAAGCATATGCCTGGGCAAAAAGCTTTATTGTCTAACTATACAGAGAAATTCAGTGGTAATGTCAGATTTGGAAACGATCAGCTTTCACCTATTCTAGGATATGGTGACATCATTCAAAACAACATAACGATAAGTAAAGTGAGTTATGTCGAAGGCTTGGGGCACAACTTATTCAGCATAGGTCAATTATGCGATAAAGGGCAGGTCAACTTCAAGTCTAAGAGTTGCTCAGTTCGTACTGAAGACGGAACAGAACTCTTGGGTGGACATAGAAAGACAAACCTCTACACCATCAACTTGTCCAAAGTTCAGATTGACAACCAAGTATGCTTGATGACAAAAGCTTCGTTGCAGCAAAGTTGGCTCTGGCACAGACGTTTATCTCACTTGAACTTTCGTTACATCAACAAGCTGGTTCGTGGGAAATTAGTAAAGGGACTTCCTGAGCTGAAATACGAGAAAGAACATTTATGCGCAGCTTGTGAGAAGGGTAAGATGAAGAGAGCCGCTCATAAACCGAAGCCTGAACCAAGCACTAGTTCTCCGTTAGAATTGCTACACATGGATTTATGTGGTCCAATGAGAACTCAGAGTTTGGGTGGTAAGAAATACGTGTTGGTCATTGTGGACGATTATTCAAGATACACGTGGGTCAAATTTCTTCGTTCAAAAGATGAGACACCAGAAGTACTCATTTCATTCTTAAAGACGACCCAGGTGAAACTGCAGCGACAAGTCAAGTTCCTTCGAACTGACAATGGCACAGAATTCAAGAACAAGATTGTTGATGAATATCTCGATTCAGTTGGGATTTCACATCAGTATTCTGCTGCTAGAACGCCTCAACAAAATGGAGTAGTAGAAAGACAGAATCGAACGCTAGTCGAGGCCGCTCGGACTATGCTTAGTCAATCGGATCTACCTTTATTCTTGTGGGCGGAAGCTGTGTCGACTGCATGCCATACGCAAAATCGTTCTATGATACACCGTCGTTTTCAGAAGACTCCATATGATCTAATCAACAACAGCACACCAACTATCAAATATTTTCACATATTTGGGTGTAAATGTTTTGTGCTTAACGACAGAGAGAGTCTGAATAAATTCAGTGCTAAAGCGGACGAAGGCATCTTTATCGGTTATTCTTCAACTTCTGCAGCATATCGTGTTTATATAAAGAAGTCAAAGACAGTTGTGGAGAGCGTCAATGTTACATTTGATGAAGAAATGGCTTCTGATCATCTCAGTTCAGAACCCGTTATTACTGGTGTATTAGCTTCTAGGCAGATCAATCCAGAACCTGTGTCTACAGCGACAAATTCGGATAACGCTTCTACATCTACTTCACATTTAACTGATTTAGATTTGTTATTTGAATTCTTTTATGATGAGTTTCTTGGAACTAATGTATCTAAATCTGATGTGACTGACAGGTCTGAAGATACAAGCTGTTATCATCCAGTCACTTCAGATATTATTACTGAACAAGCATCCCCAGTTCAGACAGAAACTCATATTCCTATTGTTACTTCTACAGTTGAAGATGTTCAAACAAATGCTGAGTCAGAAGTAACTGTTTCAGTTGGGTGTACTACATTGTCTAATCAACAGCCTGAATCTGATGTTCCCACTGATACTTCTGCACATGAAATTTCAACTGACAAACCCCCTCCTGTAATTCAAACTGAAGATTTTGAAAGTGGATTTCAAGAAGATGATCATGTTCAGAATTCATCTATTCCACTCCCACATGAGCATCACTGGACCAAGGACCATCCATTACATCAAGTAATTGGAGATGTTGACAAGCCTGTTCAGACAAGGTCAGCGACTATTAATCAGTGTATGCATGACTCGTTCCTAAGAAAGATTGAGCCAACTCGAGTATCTGAGGCTCTTGCTGATTCGGACTGGGTATCTGCCATGCAAGAAGAGATCAATCAGTTTGAAGCCCTAAAAGTTTGGAGACTGGTTCCTTAACCGGAAGGTAAAACCGTGATCGACACTAAGTGGGTATTCAAGAACAAAAAGGATGAAGATGGTGTTGTCATTAGAAACAAAGCTAGACTTGTTGCCAAAGGCTACCGGCAAGAGGAAGGCATCGATTATGACGAGACGTATGCTCCAGTAGTGAGAATAGAGGCAATCAGAATGTTTCTCGCTTATACTGCTCATAAGAACTTCACAGTCTTTCAGATGGATGTGAAAACAGCCTTTCTGAACGACATTCTTAAAGAAGAAGTGTACGTGTCTCAACCAGAAGGGTTCGTTAATCAAGACAAGCCAGATCATGTCTATATGTTGGACAAAGCCCTTTATGGATTAAAGCAAGCCCCTCGAGCATGGTATGATGTATTATCAAAATTCTTGGTCAAGTCTGGTTTCTCAAAAGGTAAGATCGACACTACTTTATTCATCAAGAAAGAAAAAGCTGATATTATACTTATTCAGATATATGTTGATGATATAATATTTGGTTCTACTAATCCAAAATATTGTAAAAACTTTTCTAACCTCATGGTGTCACGTTTTCAAATGAGTATGATGGGAGAGATGAATTTCTTTCTCGGATTACAAGTTAAACAACTTTCTACGGGGATTTTTATAAATAAATCTAAGTACATTTTGGACATTCTTCGGAAGTACAAAATGGAAAATCACAAATCTATTGGCACCCCGATGGCACCAGGAACTAAGATCCACACTGATCCTTCGGGAAAAAGTGTTGATGTTAGAACCTATAGAGGCATGATAGGATCGTTGATGTATCTTACTTCGAGTAGACCAGATATTATGTTTTCAACATGTCTATGTTCTAGATATCAAGCTGATCCCAAAGAATCCCATTTGGCTGCTGTCAAACAGATCTTTAGATATCTGAAGAGAACTGCAGACCTTGGTCTGTGGTATCCTAAAGATACTGGGTTTCAACTGACTGCATATTTAGATGTAGATCATGCAGGTTGCATGTTGGACAGAAAGAGTACTTCTGGTCACATACAATTTCTTGGAGACAAGCTCGTTAGCTGGGCTTCAAAGAAACAGTTATGCGTTTCCACATCGACTGCTGAAGCAGAGTATGTAGCTGCTGCCAGTTGCTGCTCTCAAGTCTTGTGGATGCGAACACAGCTACGAGACTATGGATTCAAATTTGATAAAATTCCAATATACTGTGACTCGAAGAGCGCGATTGCCATATCTGCTAATCCTGTCCAACACACCAAAACCAAACACATTGATGTAAGGTATCACTTTATCAAAGATAATGTAGAAAAAGGAACAATTGAACTTTATTTTGTAAAAACAGATTATCAACTTGCAGATTTATTTACCAAACCCTTAGATGAAAAGAGATTTAATTTTCTTATTTCTAAGCTTGGTATGTTAAATCTGAAGACATAATCGGTTATTACCTACTAAAGTTACGTATTGTTATTTTTCATTATTTTCTTTATCTTAATGTCTGAAAGATACCTGCACTTTAATGGTTTGCTCATGATCTCAGGGGGAGTATGAGAAGATTGTTAGATGATCTATATTCATTTGAGGGGGAGTAAAACTAATTTCTGCATTTTGCTTAACTGACAAACTTTTTGCAATGCATGATTTTAGGGGGAGCTTATAAGTAACAAGGAGTAAGACAATGATTTCTGATTACTTCTGATCAGAACTTGTTCTATAATTGTTTTACTGTTTTCCGTCGTTTATTTTCGAATAAATTTTGTGAATAATTTTTTTTTACTAGACTTTGAGACTTACAGGATGAGAGAAGCTGACACGATCATATCTACATGACTACAGCTGACTTTCTGAGATTTAAGATTGAGCGACAAGGTAAATTTCTTATCTTAATCTCACATATATCTGAAAGAAGGACAACTTTCAGATATAGAAAACATGTTTTTAAATGTTCAAACCACTTCTCAATTCTTAAACAGATTTTATAATTTGGAAGTGTGATTTTAAATGTTTTTATTCTATTTTTGTGCTTCATTGATAAACAAACCGTGTGTTTCCAAAGATAAATACTTGCGTATTGTCTTTTCTATATACTTTCAAGTATTCACACACACTGGTTTGAATTTATGTTCAACATGTTCTTACCATGTCTCTAAATTGAAACATTTTTTCTTCGATGGTAAGACACTCCGCTTGTATTCAAAGAATTTTGAGCGATATTTCATTTTGAAACGGTCATTTCAAGAATGTTTATATCTTGTTTCGTATAGACAAATATCAATTTTTCTTGACCTTAAGCTTTAATTGATATATCATTCATTTCTGATCATTTTATACAATGTCAGATTTTCAAACAAGTTTCTTGCATTCATATTCATTCATTCAATATACTTGTTTGAAAATACTTCAATGTTTAAAAATGCTCAAATATTCATGATTATATTTTATGAGCATACATTCATCTGACATTTGTATATGAGCTTTAACTGATATAGTTAAACCATTTGAGCAACTCATGCTTTATAGGACTGGGTTCTTTGTGCTAGGAGTTAATTGAAACTTCTATGGATTCACGTTAACCAGTGTTTCCTACCTAAGAAATTAATCCTTTAGTGATTGAATATGAGGAGTCTAAAAGAAATGAGTGTGGGTGTGATGAGGTAAAATGGAAAAAGAGTTTGGTTAGTAGTGAGCTTAATGATTAAAAAGAAAGAGGGTGTGAGATCAGAGTAAAAGAATATCAAACTCTGCACCAACTACTTTCTGAGCCGGGCAGCCACATTACTAGCATTTCACAATTCTTTCGTGAATGTTATTGAATCAGGCAAATAGCCCATGCCAACTCTTGCTTAAACCCCACCAACTACTCATTTTCTTCTCAAAAAGAAAATGTTTCATATTTTCTGGGGACGCAGCATATAATCTATCTGGTTTTCATTTGGAAAATTTGGATATTGAAAAAGAAGGAAGTCTGCCCCACCTTCGCACTTCAATCATGCACTTAGAGTCTGTGTTTATCTATTGTTGTCTCAGTGGTTTACACTATGTTGAGCCTTATGAAAGCAGTTATTTGTGCTTAATTCTTTCTACACGTGCACGAACATACAAAGAATTCGTTTCTTTGTCATAACATTCATAGAAATTGCCTTTGTGGTATTTCGATGATTGGATGGAAGCCCTGGGGGAGTGAACATCAAAAAGCTCTTTTCTAATGTGTATTTGTTACACACAGTGACTTCGTGTTACTGACAAACATTTTAACTGATTCATTTGTTGATTCAGGTGTTACATTCTTATTTTGTCCGGATTTGAAAAGATCTGGATAAATATATTGTTCGAATTGGCAAAGAATCAGAGGCTCAGATCAGAATGGTCAAAGACATTTCTTGATGAAAGTTTTTGATGATGTTGATGCTCAATTCATCAAAAAGGGGGAGAAGAGTTCAAATCAAGAAATGTTGGTTGAAAAGTTTGAAGAAATGTTGAATGTTAAAGGTTTGAAGAAATGTTAAAGTTTTTGAAGTTAAAGGGAGATGATATCAAAGAAATGAGAAAGATTTAAAGTTTTGAAGATGATCAAAGAATTTCTGAAGTTTTGAGGAATTTTTCTTTGAAGATTATTTGTTAAAGCATTTGAGCTGATTCTGAAGATAAATTTCTTTCCAAAAGTCTGAAAGTGTTCTATGTAAGCATTGGGGAGATTGTTAATTGTTTGAAGACAGTTTTGGAAAGAAGATCATCAATGAAAAAGGGGAGTTTGCTTTGACAGAGCTTAAAGTGAAAACTGAATTGCTAGATTTTTCAACAATGATCTTGAATCCAAAGGGGGAGATTGTTAGAGCATAAATCTGTTGGATACAAGATCAAGAATACTGAAGGTCAAAGTTGAGGAAGTCAAAGCTGCTAAAGTCAAATCTCATTAAAAGTCAAAGTCTATTTTGTAATAAGTCAAACGTAGTTGTATTTGTATTTGTTGCTTTCTTTGTATTAAGTGTTAGTATAAATATATTTTCTTTTTGTATTTTCAGAAGACACAAGAGATAGAAGTTAGAAAGAAAGAATACGTAGAGAGAGAGAGAGAGTTCTAGAGAGAGAAAGTGTATTTGTGAATTGAAAGAGTAATCAAACAGGTAAATTTGATTGTTAAATCTTGTTTGTTTGATTAATATTGATTAGAAACTAGATTCAGGGACACACAGTAATGCTAGGCGATACGCTACCTCTCCAACTCGTTCAAGTATTTCGAAGGGTCCGATATATCTCGGACTAAGTTTACCTTTGATTCCGAATCTGCGAACACCCCGTAAAGGTGAAACTTTTAGGAAGACATGATCACCCGTTTGGAATTCTAACTATTTTCGATGCTTATCCACGTAACTTTTCTGCCGAGATTGAGCTTCTTTCATTTTCTGTCGCGCAATATCGACTTGTTCAGTAGTAATTCAGACAAGTTTATGTCCTTCGATAGCTCGTTCCCCAACTTCATTCCAACAGGTCGGTGTTCTACATTTTCGACCATATAAAGCTTCGTACGGGAGCCATATGTTATATGCGAACTCCACGAGATGTAAATACTCGTCCCAACTACCGGACCACTCAAGAGTACAAGCCGGTAACATATCTTCTAGGGTCTGAATAGTTCGTTCAGTCTGACCATCCGTTTGTGGATGAAAAGCTGAACTCATAGTCAATCTCGTACCCCAGGCCTGGTGAAGACCTTTCCAGAATCGAGAAGTGAATCGCGGATCTCGATCTGATGTGATGGAAACTGGTGTGCCATGCAATCTCACAATTTCTCGCTGAAAAATATCTGACAACTTACTAACCGGATACGTCTCTTGAATAGGTAGAAAATGAGCCGACTTTGTCAAACGGTCAACTACTACCCAGATAGCATCGTGTCGTCTCTAAGTTTTCGGCAATCTTGTCACAAAATCCATAGAAATATGCTCCCATTTCCAAACAGGAATCTCTAATGGTTGTAACAATCCGCTAGACCGCTGATGTTCAATCTTCACTTTCTGACAAGTAAGACACTTCGCCACGTATTCACCTATAGCCCATTTCATACCGTTCCACCAAAAGTACTGTTTCATATCTCGATACATTTTAGTGGATCCGGGATGAATCGAGAAAAGTGAATTATGGGCTTCACTCAAAACTACATCTTTGAGTTCAGGATTATCGGGTACACAAAGTCGATTACGAAACCAGATAATACCTTTATCATCAATTTGAAAATCTGACTGTATAAATCATCTTTAGCCTTTTGTAAGATAGCCCAAAGTTCTCCATCCTGCTGTTGAGCCTCTTTGATTCGAGAAACAAGGGTTGGTTCAACCGTGAGACTAGCCAAAATTTCGTCTCCACCACGATAGCACAAAGCGATACCCATACGTTCCAGATCTGAAGCAATCTGGGGTTGAACGATTAAAGATGATATATTACCAATGCTTTTACGGCTAAGGGCGTCTGCGACTACATTTGCTTTGCCTGGATGATACTGAATCCGGACATCGTAGTCCTTAAGAAGTTCGAGCCACCGTCGTTGCCGCATATTCAGTTCTTTTTGCATAAATATGTACTTCAAGCTTTTGTGATCAGTAAAAATATCACAAGTCTCTCCATACAAATAGTGACGCCATATTTTGAGTGCAAAAATAACTGCTGCCAACTCAAGATCATGAGTAGGGTAGTTTACCTCATAGGGTTTAAGCCGGTGTGAGGCGTGCGCAATCACTTTGCCATGCTGCATCAGAACACAACCCAGACCACTTTGAGAAGCATCACTATAAACCTGAAAACCTTCTGACCCAGATGGCAATGTAAGAATTGGCGTTATAGTCAATCTTTTTCTCAACTCTTCAAAACTCTTTTCTTGTTCTTCACCCCAAACAAATTTAACTTCTTTTCGAAGAAGTTTTTTCATAGGGAGGGCGATCCTGGAAAAGTTTTCGACAAACCGTTGATAGTAACCTGCCCAAACCCAGGAAACTTCGAACTTCTGAGACATTTGTCGGTTTCGGCCATTTAGTGATGGCTTCAACCTTGGCAGGGTCGACTTTAATGCCTTCACCGGAGATAACATGGCCCAAAAATGTCACATGCTCCAACCAGAATTCACATTTAGAAAACTTTGCGTACAACTTCTTATTTCGGAGAGTTTCTAAAGCAATACGCAAGTGAGTTTCATGATCTTCTTTCGACTTTGAATATATGAGAATATCGTCAATGAAAATGATGACAAAGTCGTCCAAATAGTATTTGAAAGCCCTGTTTATAAGATCCATAAAGACTGCTGGAGCATTGGTTAACCCGAATGGCATAACAATAAATTCGTAATGACCATATCGAGTACAGAAGGCCATCTTATGAATATCTTGATCTTTGACTCGAAGCTGATGATACCAGATCTTAAGTCGATCTTAGAAAAATACTTCGCTCCTTGAAGTTGATCGAAGAGATCGTCAATACGAGGGAAAGGTTATTTATTACGTACTGTGACTCGGTTCATCTCACGATAGTCAATACATAAGCGCATCAATCCGTCTTTCTTTTTAACAAATAGGACCGGTGCACCCCATGGAGATACACTGGGTCGAATAAAACCCCGATTTGAGAGATCTTCAAGTTGCTCCTTAAGTTCTTTCATCTCCAATGGAGCCATACGATACGGAGCCTTTGAGATAGGGGAGGCTCCCGGAATAAGATCAATTGTAAATTCAACTTCCCTTTCCGGAGGAACTCCTGGAAGTTCATCAGGAAAGACGTCTGGAAATTCATTGACAACATGAATATCTTCAAGTTTAAGGCATACCTCTTCTGGGTCTTGTAGTGCAGCTAGGAACCCTTCACGTCCCTGTCAGATCATTGCCTTAACTTTTATTGCCAAGATAACACGGGTCCCCTTCTCAGGTGAAACACCCTGGAACACATATTCGGGTTCATTGACATCACCGAAGACGATTTGTTTGGCTTTGCAGTCGATGGTCACTTGGTGTTTCGACAACCAATCCATGTCGAGGATGATATCGAAGTTATCCATTTTCATCGAAAGTAAAGTGACCTCCCGAATTTGATCACCAATGAATAACGGACAGTTTGGAAATTCACCAAGTATACATACTGAACTACCTATAGGAGTAGTAATGTGCAAAGGAAACTCGGTGGATCGTTCATATGGTTTAAGATTTTCTTCAAAATATTCAGAAACAATCGAGTGTGTAGCACCTGTATCGAATAAAACACATACATCTCTACCGTTAATAGAAAGGATACCAGAAACCATACTCGTAGTAGATTTGTCAGTAGACAGGGAAAACACTCGACCACCAGCAGTAGATTGCTTCTCTTTATCTTTAGCATTATCTTTTGGCCCTTGTTTACAATCACGAGCTAGATGTCCCTGTTGACCACAGTTATAACAAGCACCAGTCATTCGAAGACATGGTCCTGGGCGATGTCTAAATCTACAATCTTTGCATCGTAACAGAGAAGTTGTATTCGAAAAACCTTTACTAGAAGTCCCTTGAGATGAAACTTGAGATCGGTAATCCGGTTGTTTCCACTGACCCGTCCGATTAGTTCCTCGTCCGCTAGAACTTTCTTGAAATGCATCTCGGTTTCTTTTCTTACCATTATCAGCTCGGGAGAGTATAGAATCCAGTCGTTCCCTTTCAATGTTTCTCGCATCATCAGCAACACTTGTAAACTCTTGATTGATAAGCTTGGATCTGAATTTGCTGTTGAGGGACCATTTGAATTTATTTACCTGATTTCTTACTGTACCGTCCATAGTACCTGCAAAACTAGCCAACCGTAGAAATCTGGCCACGTATTCAGATATGGATTCATCTTCTTTCTGCTTAAGTGTAGAATACTCTTGAACATGCGCATCTTTGTCTGCTGCAGTAAAGTATTGTTGATAGAAAATCTCTTTGAACCCAAATCAAGTTAAATTTTTAATAGCTCTGTCCCCTCCATAAGATTGCTTCCAAGCTTGCCACCAACGATTAGCATCCCCTTCAAGTTTATAGGTAGCCAACTCCACCAGAACTCTATCCGAACAGCCTAAAACCCGAAATATCTTTTCAAGGTGTGATATCCAATCTTCGGCCTCAACAGGAGTGGTCGCTGAGATAAAAGTATGAGGCTTTTGCTTGTGGAACCTCTCCAACCATTTATGAATATCAACCAGTTCGTTACCAATGTCAGTTTCCTGATCTCTGATTTCTGGCCCAGAGTTCCCAGTGTTAGGATTCGGGTTTTAGCCAATTTGACGTAATGCTTCCACCATTTGTGCTATAATTCCTGGTAGCATCTCATTGGTTGCTTGGTGGACAGTTGCGATCACATTAGGATCTAGTTGACTTGTTGGCGGATTTCTTGCTTCATTTTCAGACCCGGTTCTATTTCTCTTGGGTCTATCTCTTATTGCCCCTCTTATTGTGGGTACTCTTATCGGCGACATTTGGAGCTAACACAAATAACATAGGAATCATTTGCTCGGTTATTTTCAATAAGAAATGAAGCATACGAGATATTAATTAACTAGCATGTATAGTGCCTAAGATAGTCCTATCTTGTTCTACCCATTCCTCACAGATCAAACATAAATTATACTACAGGATCATAACCTATAGCTCTGATACCACAACTTGTAACACCCCCGTCCCGCGTGGCTAAGGACGGAAGATGCCACAATTAGATTTAACACAAAACCTATTCCAGCTAAAAGTAATACAGAGCGATTTATATAGTTTATCAAAGTTTATTTACAGAACCATCAACGGAGATAACAGTTTGTACCAAAATACATTCCCAAAATACACGTAAACGTCATCTACATTAGTTATCAAAAGCTTAACAAAGCATATCATAATGCTTTATCTTCATTCCTGTCATCTCCACGGCTCTCATCCCAAAAGTTCTACTTTACCTTCCGAGGACAAAGAAAACCTCGGCTGAGCTTAATACTCAGTGAACAGATAATAATAATAATTAAACAATATACATGAGATAACAAGTTCAAGATGAAAATTAACATTTAAGATGCTATTCCAGATTTAAGATGATTCTGAAAGAAATCAAAGACAAACAAATATCCCGAAGGCATAATAAAGGTCTAAAAAAATCAACAAGCATCACAATAACGCTTTGTTCCCAAAAGGATGATCAGTCCGTTTGGGATCGAGTGAGGAAAGGGGTGTGGACACAACACAACAATCCTCTTCGTAGATTTAACCACGACCGCAACAAATTCTCCGATAACGGTTCCTAGGATCGATCCATACGCCCTATATTTGACCCGTATCTAGTCAGTCTGCTTTTAAGGACTATATATAGTGAGGACGCCATGATTGTTTTAGCCACCATGGAAGCATCTTAACATCGGTGTCCCCAATGTCAAGTCTATAGACAAAAATCACAATAGATGCAATCCAACAAGTCAAGAATTCCATGTTCCAAATCTCAATTGAAATGATAGTTCAAAAAGAAAAATAATACTCAATTGTATTTAACAAGCATGAAGTCAAGTTTGGAATCAATATATCCGGATTAGGAAGCCTTATGCAAATGACTATCCCCGTGTCAAGTAAAGTATGATATCCGTACCTGATAAGTATATGATGGAATACCACAATCGGGTGCTCGTAGTGTTGATACTAGTCACACAAAGTCACCTTTACATAAAACAAAATACAATTACTATTTCTATAGTAATCAATATACTTGTTTAAGTAAATAAGTCTTAGACCCTCTTTCTACTCATTATTATCTTTAGAGTAGTTTTAGATAGTTTTTAAGGTTGATTAGTATAAGATTCATCATATGGTACAAGCCATAAGTGCACAAGGTACAAACAATAGCTGTAGCTCAAGTTCCAGAACATATCAGCTTCTGTCTCTTTAAAGTTTTTCTGTTTTACACATATTTAGAGGACAAATTACACTTTTACTTATAAATGAAAGTTTTAATACTATCTCTTAGGAAACCAATCGCACAAGATTCACTTTATTTGGATCAATGAACATTTTTATATGAATTTTACAAAAACAGTGTGCAGATCCCGAGTTGCAGTTGACCAGTTCTGGAAACTCACGGTTTTGAGCCATTTAGACTCAAAATCAGATCTTAGTGTAAACTAAAAAGATGTACTAGACTCTTCAAGGTTTCCAACCATATATTGAACATATCATTTGGACTATCTAGTGATTTTATACGAATTTTTGAAACAAGCTGAACATTTTGATTCACCCTTGTACACAACAGCTAATTTCACAACCAAATCCATTGAAACTCATTCTATTCAATAAGCAAATAACACCAATAGTTATCATCATCCTAAATGATCTCTTAAGCATAAAATCAAGACATTTTCACCTCATAATTACCATTCACCATTAGAGACCTAACTTAAGCTAAAACATCAAAATAATGTAGTTCATACTAATAGCTTTACATACCTTGATGCCAATGGTGATTTCAATTCTTAAAACAAACTTGAACCCTTAAATCTTCTCACAACTTTAAACCTAAAACAGATTTTAAACTCAATCATTGAAATATTGGCCTAAATAGAAGATTGAAGTTAGAATAGAAGAAATTATACACATACCTTTGAGTTCTTATGTTATAATCCTCCCATCTTCAACTAATTTGATGATTTGTTTAAGTAACTTGGTTCATCAATGGCGGTTCTTGAAGAGAGGAGAGAAATCAGATAGAAGAAGAGATATATTAGAGTTTAAATGATTTTTTACTAATTTAGGGGTATTTATATTTTCAATATTTTCACTTTGCCCCCCTCAAGTCTAGTTTTCTCAACTTTGTGCCCTAATAGGAGACCATTTAACATTTTAAGTTAAGTTTAGTTCCATTTTGTACGGGTGTGGTACCTTAGATAATATTGTATCACAAATTAGTCCGAGGTACAAGTTGGTAAAACATAGAGTACAAACATGTTATGCGTATTTCCATCCAAAGTTCACTTAACACAAGTTAACGGAACACGGGTGTTATAAAAACAATGTTTTGTTCCTCAAAAGTAGACTGATGAGTGGCTTCAATTATCCATGTCTCTACAATCCAATCAAGACCTTGATGCATGGTCTCTGCATGATATCTTTGGAACTTTAGTTGCCCAAGAGAAGCACATTGTTAAGGCTAAACCTCTGCTAGGTGTACCTCTGGCCTTAGTATCGGAGTGTATAGAGGCTCTGACTAAGAAGTCAAAGGTTAAAGCCTCAGAGGGCAATTCTAAAGCTCAAGCCAGAAGGAAGGGAAAGAAGGCCATGGTCGTTGAAAGGGAACAGGAAGAGGAGAGTGAAGATGAGGAGAATGAGATAGTATGAGTTCTATAGCTAAATCATTGGCTCTACTGACGAAGGAGTTCACTAAAGCGTATCCCAAGAGGAAGGTTACGCAGAGGAGTAGAGACAAAGATGAGAGAGGTGAAAGATATCAGAGGTTAGCCTCTGTATATCCAAAGGCAATATGGACCCCCAGAGTCTTACGAGACGAGGTATGCACATAGAGAAGAGGCATATGAGCCATAGGTGATTGAATAGAATCCATATGAACCAAGGTATTATGAGCACATAACCTCTGAACCCTAACATGCACAGAAGTTTGTTCAAAAGGAGGAGATTAGAGGAGCAGAGAGGTCACATAAGCATAATCCTCAAGGTGACAAGTGTTAGGACACAGTCTCATTGGATTCAAGATCATCCAAAATGAAGATCGCAATCTGAAGTTAATGCTGAAAGTCACTCTTAACTAGTCTAGGGGTCAAATTGTAATAAGCATCAAAGTTATAATATCTAGATATTATATTATTTAGATATTATGTTTTAGATATTATTTAGTTAATTATTATATTAGTTTTTAATATAATATCTAGATATTAGATATCTAGATATTATTATATTTGTTTTAGTTTAGTTTAAGTCTTAGATCTCTCTCTCATAATTCTGATCAACAAATAGAATCCATCAAGAACACATCAGAAAGAAGCTTGAAAGTGTAAACCATTATTAACCCTTTGTAATCCGCGTTTATAATCTAAACAGGTTGGTAATCATTATATTGTTTGTTGTTTGATTTATCTGGTAACGATCACGGACTCACACTAACCAAACTCTCATTTCCATTTTACCTCAACACACAACCCACACCCATTTCTTTTAAGACTCCTCACACTCAATCACTAATGATTAACTTCTTGGGTAGGAGACACTGGTAAACGTGAATCCATAGAAGTTTCATTTAAGTCCTAGCACAAAGAACCCGTATTGTCCTATAAAGCATATGTTGCTCATAATGGTTTAACTTGAACATTTAAGACATGGAAAATATGGGTCAGATATGTGTATGCTCATAAATGTAATCATGACAATTTGAGCATTTGAAATAATGAAGTATTTTTAAACAAGGAAATTGAATGAATGAATATGAATGCAAGAGACTTGCTTGAAAATCTGACATTGTATGAAAAATGATCAGAAATGAATGATATAACAATTAAAGTTTATGGTCAATAATAATGGATATGTGTCTATACGAACCAAGATATAGACATTCTTGAAATGAACGTTTCGAAATGAAATTACGCTCAAAATTCTTTGAAGTACAAGCGGCGTGTCTTACCATCGAAAAATATGTTTCAAATTTGAGACATGGTAAGAACGTTTTGAACAAAAAAATAAACCGGTGTGTGTGAATACTTGAAAGTATAAAGAAAAGACAATACACAAGTATTTATCTTTCGAAACACATGGGTTGTACTCATGTAAACACACGTAATTCTTGAAAGCATTTAAAATCACACTTCCAATTCAAGAAATCTGTTTAAGAATCGGGAAGTGGTTTGAACATTTAAGAACATGTTTTCTATGATTGAAAGTTGTCCTTCTTTGTATGAGATTAAGATAAGAAATTAACCTTTATCGCTTCGTCTTAAATCTCATGAAGTCAAGCTGAAAATCAAAAATATATGATCTTGATAGCTTCTCTCATGCTGCACAAGTCTCAAAGTCATGTCAAAGCAACTTTATTCACAAAATTTATTCAAATCTAAAAGACATAAAGCAGTAAAACAATTATAGTACGAGTTTTGATTTGAAATAATCAGAAGTCATATCCTTACTCCTTTTGTTGTACGCATAAACTCCCCCTAAATTCATGCATTAGAAAAATTTAGCAATAAAATTCTATAAACTCCCCCTCAGAATAATATTGATCATCTTATAAATTTGTATCACTCCCCTTGAGATCATGAACAACATGTTAAAGTGCAGATATCCTATCAGAAATAATTATAAAGAAATGATGAAAAATTACAATAAAAGAAACTTTAATAGGTAATTACTGATTAGATCTTGAGATTTAGCATACCAAGCTTAGATATAAGAAAATTGAATCTCTTTTCATCTGCAAGTTGGTAATCAGTTTTTACAAAGTAAAGTTCTATTCTACCTTTTTCTACATTATCTTTTATGAAATGATACCTGACATCGATGTGCTTTGTTCTAGTGTGCTGCACAGGATTAGCTGATATGGCGATAACACTCTTCGAGTCACAATAGATCGGTATTTTATCAAACTTGATTCCATAGTCTCGAAGCTGTGTTCGCATCCACAAGACCTGAGAGCAGCAACGGGCAGCAGCTACATACTCTGCAGTCGATGTGGAAACACATAATTGTTTCTTTGACGCCCAGCTAACGAGCTTGTCTCCAAGGAATTGAATATGACCTAAAGTGCTCTTCCTGTCCAACATGCACCCTGCATGATCTGCGGCCGAGTAAGCAGTTAGTTCAAACCCTGTATTCTTAGGATACCACAGACCAAGATCTGCAGTCCCCTTCAGATATCTAAAAATCCGTTTGACAGCAGCCAAATGGGATTATTTAGGATCAGCCTGATATCTAGCACATAAGCATGTTGAAAATATTATATCTGGCCTACTTGAAGTAAGATACATTAAAGAACCTATCATACCTCTATAAGTCCTAACATCGACATTTTTTCCCGAAGGATCAGTGCTAATCTTAGTACCTGGTGCCATCAGGGTACCAATAGGTTTGCAATTTTCCATTTTGAATTTCCGAAGAATATAAAAAATGTACTTAGATTGGTTAATGAAAATCTCCGTTGAAAACTGTTTTACTTCTAATCCAAGAAAGAAATTCATCTCTCCCATCATACTCATTTGAAAACGTGACACCATGAGGCTAGAAAAGTTTTTACAGTATTTAGAATTTGTAGAGACAAATATAATATCATCTACATATATTTGAATAAGAATGATATCGGCTTTTTCCTTTTTAATAAACAAAGTGGTATCGACTTTACCTTTTGAAAAACCTGACTTGACCAAGAATTTAGATAGAACATCATACTAGGCGCGAGGTGCTTGTTTCAAACCATACAAGGCTTTATCTAAGATGTAGACGTGATTTGGCTTATCTGGATTTACAAACCCTTCTGGTTGAGAGACGTAGACTTCCTCCTTAAGTATGCCATTCAGAAAGGCAGTCTTCACGTCCATCTGATAGACAGTGAAGTTCTTGTGAGCTGCGTAGGCTAGAAACATGCGGATTGCCTCTATACGCGCTACTGGAGCATACGTCTCGTCGTAGTCTATGCCTTCCTCTTGCCTATATCCCTTGGCAACAAGTCTGGCTTTGTTCCTTATAACAATACCATCTTCGTCCTTTTTATTTTTGAATACCCATTTAGTGCCGATAACGGTTTTTCCTTCTGGTTTGGGCACTAATCTCCAGACTTTCAGGGCTTCGAACTGGTTTAACTCTTCTTGCATAGCAGACACCCAATCCGAATCAACTAGAGCCTCTGATACACGAGTGGGCTCTATCTTGCTGAGGAATGAGTCATGCATACATTGATTCAAAGTTTTTTTTTTAGGGAAAACTCCGGCAATAATATAAAACGAAAACAAAAGAGTACGGCACACCGCCTACAACCAAACGAAGAAACACAAAAACTTGGAAACAACCCCATACCAAATAACTAACAACCAAAATAAACACAACATAATAGACGCAAATAACATCGAAAAAAAGATGCTAAAAACCACCGGAGCTCTAAACACCAAAGCCGCAAGGCCAAAGCTAAGAATAGGTCGCTTCATAAGATATAAGACGAGATCTTCTAGTAGTCCAAGCAAACCGACATTGAACCATGTCCCGTATCTCTTTGATGATCACCTCCATATCACGCTTTTCATTACGGAACAAACGATTGTTCCGTTCTCTCCATATAAAGAAAACCGCAGCCGCAATGTGGAGTTTCGGCCCAAGCCGATTGGGGAGCCGATTACCATCCTAAAGAGCCATCAAAACATCGTCCCAACGATCCGGCCAATCTTCAATATCCGCAAAAAACTTTATCCGCGTCCAAATTTCATTAGAAAATTGGCATTCAAAAAACAAGTGGTTATGGGAATCCATACAAACCTCACATAAAGGGCAAATAAGGTTTAAACTATCCGAGTTCCATGAGAGCATACAATCCTGAGTAGGTAACCGTCGAAGGCATGCAGTCCACATGCAGAAAGCGTGTTTAGCAATGTGCCCTTTAAACCAAACACCTTTTGTCCACGGAACATTCTGGGAAGACCCACTCAAAGCTTCCGAAGTTGCCCTCACCGAAAATTCGTCCATATGCCTATTCCCATCCTCCCAACGAATCTCGTCCTTTTCATGCTCATTTAGACTCGGAAACTGAATAGTAGCAAGTTGTGGAAACCGATCCACCCAACTGTTCGGCCAAACCCCCTCAAACCGAGAGCTTAACTCTCTTAACGACGACTGCGGCGTGAACCCTTCTGAATGAACACAACGATAAGAAATAAAAGAGGAAAGTGGCGTGCCAGGAGCCCAACGATCCTCCCAAGCGTTTATTGTCGAACCATTGCCAACACGCATCCCAATAAATGGTCTTAACACCGAGCGGAGATCCCATAATTTCCTTAGGACACACGACCAACGAGAGCTTTTGTGAACAAGCCATAAGTGCGTTTCTCCCAAGCAATGGAGTACAATCCAACGAACCCAAAGAGAGTGATTTCGGGTTAGAATGTTCCAAAGGTGACGCGACAACAAAGCTTTATTCCATGTAGCTAAAGGTTTTATTCCTAAACCTCCTCCATCGAAAGGCTTACAAACTCGTTCCCAAGCGACTTTGCATTTTCCTCTTGAATTTTCACCTTGAGCCCATAAAAAATCCCGACAAAGAGATTCAATCTTTTTTATCACCGTGGTTGGGAACCAGAATATAGACATCCAATGAATCTGTAAAGATCCAAGGACTGTTGAGATCTCCAATTACTTGATTCAAAGTTGTTGACCTAGTTTGCACCGGCTTGTTGAGATCTCCAATTACTTGGTGAAGAGGGTGCTCTTTGGTCCAGCGATGTTCATGAGGGAGTGGAGTAGATGAAGATTGATCATGGTGTCATCTAAAAACCCACTTTCAGGTTCTTCAGTTTGAACATCATGAGGGAGGGATTCAGTTAAAGTAATTGGTGCAGAAGCTTCAGTAGGTACAACTTGTTCAGTCTGTTGATCTGTCCTTACATCACATCCTACTGACTCAACAACTTCTGGCTCATCATTAGTAGACACAACTTCAACTATTGGAGTAGGCATTTGAACTGGAATATCTTGCTGAATCGGGGAATTTGATTCAGTAGAAACATCTGAAATGGTTGGATGATTAATCGTTGAATCTTCAATCCTGTCAACCACAAAAGGTTTATTCACATTAGATCCAAGATATTCATCATAAAACAGTTCAAATAAAGTATCTAAATCAGATAAATGATTAGTAGACGTTGAAGCTTCATCTGATTTGTTCTTTGCAAGTACAGGTTCTGAACGAATTTGCCCAGAAGCTAATACTCCAGTTATCACGGGTTCTGAACTGACTTATTCAGAAGCCATCTCCTCATCGAATGTAACATTTACGCTTTCAATAACATTCTTCGACTTCTTCAAATATACTCGATATGCAGCAGATGTAGAAGAATATCCAATGAAGATGCCCTCATCTGCCTTAGCACTGAACTTGTTCAGACTCTCTCTGTCGTTGAGCACAAAACACTTACACACAAATATATGAAAATATTTGATAGACGGTGTTCGGTTGATGATCAAAGCATACGGAGTCTTTTGAAATCTGCGGTGTATCATGGAACGGTTCTGAGTGTAGCACGCAGTCGAAATAGCTTCTGCCCACATAAATAGAGGTAAGTCAGGATTGGCTAAGCATAGTGCAAGCGGCCTCGACTAGCGTTCAATTTCGCCTTTCGACTAATCCATTTTGTTCGGGCGTACGAGCAGCAGAGTATTGATGTGATATCCCGAACAATTCGAGATACTCTTCAACAATTTTGTTTTTGAATTCTGTACCATTATCAATTCTGAGAAGCTTGACTGGTTTCTGCAGATTCATCTGGATCGTCTTTAGATTTGTAATGAGTACTTCGGGCGTCTCATCTTTTGATCGGAGAAATTTGACCCACGTGTATCGTGAATAGTCGTCCACGATAACCAACACGTATTTCTTTCCGCCTAAGCTTTGCGTTCGAATCGGACCACAAAGATCCATATGCAACAACTCTAATGGAGAACTGGTACTAGGTTCAGGCTTCGGTTTATGTGGAGCTCTCTTCATCTTCCCTTTTTCACATGCTGCACACAAGTGTTCTTTCTCATACTTGAGCTCAGGAAGTCCGTTCACTAACTTTCCACTGACCAGCTTGTTAATGTAACGAAAATTCAGGTGTGACAACCTTCGGTGCCAAAGCCAACTTTGCTGCATCGAGGCTTTTGTCAGTAAGCAAACCTGATTGTCATTCTGAACCTTTGAAAGATTGATGGTATAGAGATTTGTCTTTCGATTTCCGACAAAGAGTTCTTTACCGTCTTCAGTACGAATCGAGCAACTCTTAGATTTGAAGTTGACCTCTAACCCTTTGTCGCAGAATTGACCAATACTAAACAGGTTGTGCCCTAGGCCTTCGACATAGCTCACCTTCTTAATCGTTATGTTGTCTTGAATGATGTCACCATATCCTAAGATTGGTGAAAACTGGTCGTTTCCAAAACGTACATTACCACTGAATTTCTCTGTATAATTAGACAATAAAGCTTTTTGCCCGGTCATATGCTTGGAACACCGCTATCCAAGTACCACATATGTCGGGTCTGCAAGAGAAATCAGGAAACAACAATTTTAGGTACCCATTTAAAAACGGGTCCTAACAGATTAGTACAACATTTTGGCATCCATTTGAATATGGATCCTCTTTTCTTTTGAAAACTTTTGATTTAGAAGAATAAACATGATAAGATCCAAACCAATCATTAGAATTATGATGATAAGCAAAATCATTCCACTGATAAGAAAGTAGTAGTAGGAGACAATCAGAGAAAATTGATTATTAGAATATCGCTTGTAAACAGGTACAAGGTTTTTATTTGTTGAAGCAATAGAACCAACTACATCACACATACTACTAGTTGATCTATTACAAGAGCTATCAGTAATTGATTCTGCTTTCTCATCACTCTTCCTTTTTGGTCGTCATTCAGATCTCTCTTCTGACCTTTTCTTTCTTATATCTGAAACAGAAGATTTAGATTTATTAGGAAAATCAGATTTCTTAAATTGATTTATCTTGTGTTTACAAGTGTTATTCTGTTTCTGTGAGCGTTGTTTCTTATGTTTCTTACCCTTTGCATAGTAATCAGCATTCACAGACCCTGATTCACCAACCTTAGTTGATGATTCACCTTTTTCAATAGGTAAAGCTTGTCCATTTATCACAAAGTAGAATGATTTGGAAGTGGAGCATTAAAGTCAAACATATCAATTTCCTCTATACACCTTTCATCAGAATTTAGAAAATCATTTGCAGACTCAAATAAATCATCAAAAACAATCTCAGAAGTTTGAAGTACTTTAGAAGATGGAGAACACACTTTAGATTTAACATAAAAATCTGTGTTCTTTAACACTATAGAAAATACATCTTGTGTTAGATCACCCAAAATTCTTTCATCAGATAAAATATTTTCTAATTCAATGATTTTGCTTTCTAAGACGAGTGGAGGTACATAAATTTTAGCTTGAACAGGTTTTGCCTCCATCTCAATCGAAGAATAACTAGCAATATAATCATTTGAAAGAAATTTTGATGTTTTAGAAAGATAACTGTCATTCAGTCTTTCATAACAGAATGGTAGTTGTATTTTCTTTAAATTCATTCTTTTCTCATCTTCTTTGTCCTCAACTTCTTTTGATGCTTTGGTAATAAATTTGGGTTTCAAATGAGGATGTTCATCAACAACATACATATAATTTGCATTATATAGACCTAGTTGTTTTCTGATAGCTTTTTCTTTAAAATCAACTTCTTCATTAGGTGTATTCAAGAAAATCGTTTGATCTGTTTGGCCTCTAATATATATCTTTGCTTCCAGACCATTTACCTTTTTCTCTAAACTCTTGTTCTCAACCTACAATTTAAACGATTTTAGAACACATTCTTGTTTTTCAGAATCAGACTTTGACAATTGTTTTCGCAATTCAGAAATCTTACTTTCAAAACAATCTTTTTCATTTTTAAAACCATAATCAGATTTGCGTAGAGAATCAATTAAATCTTTGTTCTCAATAACTGACTTATTAAGTTCAAAGATTTGTTGATTTCTCCTAGCAACTCTGTCTTTTTCCTTTTTCAGTTTGGATTGAAGGTCTTGAAGTTCAACCATCATGGCTTCCATTTTGGTCATGAAATCTTTTTCAGTTAAGTTCATTACCTCGTCAGCAGTCTCATCATCTGAATCATCATCTTTCACTTCTTTTTCCATCAAGCATAGATGAGCAGTCTCTTCTTGTTCTTCTTCCTCATCAGAATGATCCAACCAGTATTCATCTTCTGCCATTAATGCCTTGCCAGCTTCTTGTTGCTTCGCCAAGAGCAATTTGTTCTGATAATACTCTGAGATACGAACCTTTGGCTTCCGACATTCTTTTGCATAATGTCCGAATTTGCCACAGTTGTAGCATTTAATCAGATCATTAACCTTCTTCTCAGTAGTGTGTAATCATTCACATACTTTTTCATTTCTTCCGGCTTCTTCTCAACACTTCTATTTCCTTCAACTCTTTCTCTATGCTCGTGGTTCTTTGAAATGGATGAAGAATATCTCTGAGAATTAGACCCTGGTTTCTTGTAGAACTTTTTCTGGAAAGCTCGGGTCAGTAACAACATTGCTTGTTTAAGACTTTCTCCATCATCTCCATCAGATTCAGACTCTGATTCAGAACTGAAAACGACTGTCTACTTCTTTATCTTCTTTTCTTTCTTTTCTTTCTCTTTTTCTCGAGCCACTAAAGCAATAGGATCTGGTACTTTCTCAACCTTCTTTTTCTCAGCTCTTTTCTCTTCCACCTCCTCTTCATTCTGTTGTAATGTCTCATACACCTCATGCAACGGAATGTCACTTAGATCCTTCATCTGTTTCATCCTGCGCGTATGTTTCTTCCATTCGGGTTGCAGAATGCTCAGAAACTTGACATTGTTCTCAATCTGCTTCTTTTTCACCTTGTTCTTTGATAGTTCATTCAGAAGCAAGACAAACCGTTCATAGGTGTCTTCTAAGCTCTCATTCTCTTTTGCTTTAAACTCTTCGTAGCTGTTTATGCAATTGGCTACCTTCATTTGATTTCCGACTTTTGAACCCATCATCATCTTCTGAAGTTGATCCCACATAGATTTGGCAGTTGCATTGTAGCTGTCTATTTTCACATAGATCTCATTGGTGATGCTTTGTAAAAGCAAAGATCTGGCAGTTTTATCAGCATCAAACCGACTCTTTTGCTCATCGGAAAATTTTGCATATCCCTTCTCAATTATCTTTGATGTCGGATTTCCATCTGAATCATATCCTTCAGTAGGAATCTCCTAAAAATACTTTTGGCATTGGACCTTCTGTAATAGATGTCAGAATGTTCTTTCCATTCTTTTGCCGATCAATAAAATCTATAAATCTATCTTTCCATTGTTCATATTCCCCTTTGAACAACACCGGGGGCTTGACATCAGTTCCAATCGAGAGAGCGTCTCTTGAAGTCATCCTGTTTGATAAAAATATGCAATAAGAAACTTGAAATTGACCGTTAGTCCAAATGAAATCACAATAAATTTTTTTTTGACTAAGTAGTAAAACTTGCAAAACACTATAGAAACTTAAAACTCGCAGACGCTGAAACTCGCAAACCACTATTCACAAAGAAACTCGAAGGCTTAAGCTTGCGTGTTTGTGAAACTCGCAAGCAAAGCTTTGCGTGTTCTGCCAAACTCGCAGATCAAAAGAAATAATCGCTGAAACTCGCAGATGCCTAAACTCGCATGTAACTGTTCATAAAGAAACTCGCAGATAGAGGTGTGCGTGTTCCCTGAACTCGCAAAGCACTACTTGTGCGTTTGAACAAACTCGCAGATCGAACTAACTCGCAGATCACTATTCCTCAGAAACTCGCAAATATAGACTTGCGCGTTTTGAGAACTCGCTAAGGTCTACTTGCGCGTTTCAACACTTAGAAACAATTTCGAAGATTTCAAACTCACAGACTGAAGAGCTAAACTCGCGGGCTTCGATCTACGCGTTTCATGAACTCGCAGATAACCCTCTGCGCGTTTCTTGCAAAAATCAATATCCTTAGGCTTGCGCGTTCTTCCAGATGAAGCTTGCGCGTTCCTCCGATTCACCTTGCGCGTTTCGTAGATCTTGCACGTTCTTTTAAGAACTTGCGTGTTTGATGAATCTTGCGTGTTCTTGGGTTTTTTGAACAAAAACCAAGTCTTTTTCACTGATTTCGATCCAAAACTTGTCCAATTGATTTGAAACTTTGTAGGGATGCTCGATTTTAATACTAGAACAGGTTACAATACACGAATTACAAAATCAAACACACAAAAAAATACAAATCAATCTATGAAACAGTGTTCGACTTCGTGAGACTCAAAAACAACAAATTCATCAAAATTGATGATCAATTACAGTGCAATTCGTGAAACTTCCTATACAAACTCATTCTAGTACACTTATCGATCACTAACAAACCAATTACAACTCGAAAAACTGACTCAAACTCAGAATCGAATATGAAAAATGATAGAATAGTGTCGACACATTTTTCTTGAAATGATTTCAAATGAACCTGCTCTGATACCAATTGTGTGTCCCTGAAATCAAGATTCTAATTGCAAATACACAAACAAACAAGATTGAATTAACTACCTGTTTGATTTCAATTCCAATTTCACAAGATTACAACTTCCTCTCTCTAGACTTCTCTTTCTCTCTCTATAATTCTCTCTGAAAATGCAATCTCTCAACTAGTCATCTATCTATTATACAGCAAAGAAAGGTATTTATACCCACAACTAAACAACAAGGAAACAAACAAAATATAACACATTGACTTTGACTTTATTACAAAATGACTTTGACTTTTTATGAGAGTTGACTTTCCCAGCTTTGACTTCTTGTATTTTTAACCTCTAGTCTTCTTGATCTTGTATCCAACATATTTCTGCTCTAACAAACTTCTACAGCAGAAGCATAATATGTTGCTGCTGCTAGTTGTTGTTCACAAGTTATTTGGATGAGAACTCAACTCAGACACTATGGTCTTGAGTTTGATAGAATTCCCATTCTTTGTGACTCCAAAAGTGCTATTGCCATCTCTGCAAATCCAGTGCAACATTCCAAGATAAAGCATATTGATGTAAGGTATCATTTCCTTAAAGATCATGTTGAAAAGGGCACAATTGAGATGTATTTTGTTCCAACTGATCTACAACTTGCAGATATTTTCACAAAAGCTTTAGATGAACGATGGTTCAATTTCTTGATTAGCATGTTGGGCATGCTAAATATAGACTTAATTTCAAAATGCTTCAGAGCCTCTGATATCAACTTCAGACTCTCTAACATACTGAAGTAGCATATTTTGAATATTGGGGTCTCTGATACTTTCTTCAGTGCCTCAGACTTTCTAATGCATGTTTAAATTCTTCTTAATTAGTACACCAAAACATAATTCAAGGGGGAGATTAGGAAAGAAACCATCATTTGTCAAGGGGGAGCAAGAAAATGATGAGTGGTCACAACATCAAACATCAGAGCCTCTGATAATAAGACCAGAAACTCTGAACTTTTCTTTGATATTTATATCCAAAGGATCTGAACATCAAAGTTAGCAACAATTTTTTATTTTATTTCAAAGCAATTTTTTATATCATATGTTTCCAGGATCTCAGAACCTCTGAACCATTCTACACTTGTGATATTTTTAGATTACTCTTAAATAAAAGATTATTTTAAAGGATAATATGAAAGGTTTGTCTAGTCAGCACGAGTGGTATTTTAAATTTAAATATTTACCAATTTGGCAACCACTCCGATTTTTTGGCAACTAAACACGTATGTGCTACAGTTACCAAAAACATGTGTCACCATAAAGGGAAGAGTAAGGTAGAACGACCTCAACCTAAAAGGACTAATCCTCGTCGTTTCACCTTTTTACACTCGAGTGCTATTTTTCTAAATTGGGGTATAAAATTAATTTTATATCCGAATTTTCATTTCTCACGCGCACAACTTCTTTCGAGTTCATTTTTCTTTCTCTAGACTTCATCTTCTTCACCAAGACTTTCCTCATGGCTCAACCTGCAATTTCTTTTGAGTGGTGCAAACTTATTCCCAAATATGGGGAATCTTCTCACGTTCATCGATTTCCCATCAAGGATAACAATCATATGGTACGACTCAATTCACCAAAATTCAAAGCATCATAATCTGATTTGTGAGTTTCTCGCCAACTGCGAACTCACACACTCTCTCACTTCCACCACCACTGAAGTTCCCTTAACCTTCGAAGAGGAATGGTTTTCCTCAAGCATTACAGTGAAGCCCATGATGGTATCATTGGTGAGTTTGAAGTTTCTCAAATTGTCAAATGCCAAGTCCTCATCACCCTAACTGTTCTTCGTGATGTTATCTACCTTCTCAAGCCGGAGGAACTGTAGATTCAACGATTCGAACAAAGACCAACTTCTGAAACCCTAATCTAATTTCTGAAATTTCTAGGGTACAATACTGATATTACTCGATTGAGTAAATTCGCAGACAACACTTGCCACCCATTTGGAACTTCATGTTCTCTATCCTTAACCGAACCATAACCTGCAAACTTGGGAGTATGGACCAAACAACCCCTGAGATCTTGACCATCATGTATGCCTTGTTTTTCAACCGAAATATCGATATGGCAGAAGTTTTCTATGAACATATCTTAACTGCAATTGAGAAAAAGAACAAGTGTTTAGCCAAAGATCCAGAACAACTTCAACCTTCCACTACTGTTACTTCAATCTCCTTTCCTAGGTTCATTGCCTTGATCATTAAGGCTGCAATCGATTGCCGTCATATTCTGACTCATGATGATCAAAGAAAAACCCCCTTCTACATAATGAATAGTTTCAAACCTACCATACTTTCTGAAGGATATCCAGAGACAAGAAGGATTCCACAAACAATGCTGAAATAGGTAAATCCTCAATCTCAAGCCCTAACTTCTTATCTCCGTGTTGCCTAAGGACTAGAACCAATATTGGGAACCCCAACACACATAGGTCCAAACCCTGTGAGTGAGGGACAAAGTGATTCGGCTTCAGAGGGATCTGCGAACCCTGAAGTTCAGAGCACTCTAAGGGAGGAACCAGAGGGTATCCCTTTCAGAGAAGCCGAAGTTGAGATAAATGATAGAGCATCTGAAGAGGCTGTCGATGAGGGAGCTGAGACATCTTTAGAGGCTAGAGAAGAGTGTAGCTCTTCTAGCTCTGAAGAAGGTGAGAAAGAGTCTTCAGAGACTAGCTCTGAGGATTCTGAGAGGAGAGAGTCCCCTCTGGACTACGAGATTCCAGAGAGTTCTCCCTTACTAGAAGCCGAGGGATTGGTAAGGGTAGAAAAAGATGCCTCAGGGCACATTCATTTTAGGCTCCATCGCCAACCCCCAGTGCCACCACACCATCTAGACAGCATGATCCAGATGCTAAGGCTATTGAATCAGAGGTGCACACCTCGAACCCAAACCATCCAGCCACTTCAGAGGTACCTCTTTCTACCTCTGATGTACACAAACCAGAGGAAACCTCACTTCTAGACAAGTACTCTCTTGCCTCAGAGTACGACAAATATATCCACACATGATGATGCCTCTGTTATCCCAGTTTAATCTAGTTGATTAACAATCACAGAACACAATCTAGAGAGATATAAGATCAGAATAACATACCAATCCCTTGAATAAACAATGAAAACCTTGTGTGTTCTTGATACCTTTGAATATAGAGAATATGACTACCTCTCTCTAAACAATAATTATGATAATGATAATAATGAGAGGATTAACCTAAAACCTAATTAAACAAAACATTAAATACCCAGGCCTAATGCCTAATGGGCTTATGGGCTTGAGGCCCAATAGCTAACAACTATTAGCTTATTACAAAATAAACCCTCTAACCTTAACTATCAAATAAATACAGTTTAGACCCTTTAATCTTGAATACAATTATTTGATCCAACAATCTCCCCCTTTGGATTCAAGATTAAATTTTTTTTGACAATAATCTTCAGGTGTTCACTTTTCTTCTCTTTTCTTCAAATATGACGTTGATAGCTTCAAAACTTGATATCTTTAAATAGTCTTCAAATCTTCAAATCTTTGATATCTTTGAAAATCTTCAGCAGTCTTCAGATAATATTCTCCTCCTTAATATATTCTCCCCCTTTTTGATGAGTGGTGAGAATCATCATCATCAAAACTTGTCAAAACAATCTCCCCCTTTATGGAAAAATCTCCCCATTTGCCTTTATAGACTTCAATTTAGCATTGTCTTCATGTATCGAGCCCTATGTGAAATAAGAGCAGTCTCTCCAAATGGAAAGAGTGATTATTTCAATCTTTTCAGATTAAAATAGAAAGTAGTAACCATTCGAATCTTTTCAAATTCAAACAGTTAATAGGTGTAACCCTGAATCAACAAATGACTCAGTTAAAATGTCTGTCAATGACACAAAGTCACTGAGTAACACAAAGTTACTATATAAGGAGCTGGTTTGATGTTGGCTCCCTAGGTCTTCCATTCAATCATCGAATAACACATGGTTATCTATGAACGTTCTGACAGAAAACAAATTTCTGTGTGCTCGTGCATGTGTATGAAAAAATTTAAGCATAGATGATTGCTTTTCATTATAGGCTCAAAGTATACAAACTTGTTGAGACAGCAACAAATTATACAAAGACTCAATGTTCATGAGAAAGGGTTGAAGGTGGGGCAACTTTCCTTCTTTTTCAATATTAGTATCTTCCAAAAGAAGAACCAATAGCATATGTGCTGCTTCCCCAGAAAATGTGAAACATTCTCTTTTTGAGAAAAGAATTAGTAGCTGGTGGGGTTTTATGCAAGAGATGGCATGGGCTAGTTGCCTTTTTCAATGATGGTCACCAAAGAATGTGAACCAATCAGATAATGTGGCTGCCCGGCTTAGAAAGTGGTTTGGTGCAGAGTTTAATATTCTTTTACTCTCTTCACTCACCCTCTTTCTTTTAATGCTCACTTCTAACCAATATCTCTTTTCCATTTTACCTCTTCACACACCATCACTCAATTCTTTTGACCCTTCTCCCCTCAATCATTCAGGGAATACTTCCTGGGTAGGAAACACTGGTTATCGTGAATCCATGAAAGTTATGTTAAATTCACACACTGAATCACATGTATTTTCCTAAAAGAACATGTTGTTCAACAGGCTATTGTACATGAAAGCACAAATAAGCACATAGTTACATGAAGAATAAAAAATTAGAGAAGTCAAAACAGTTATGTTTGACGATGCAATTCTCCCCCTCAAACTAAAAGAGTTTGACAATTAAGCTCTAAGGAGTTGTTTTTCAATTAAGCTTTTTGACATTTAAGCTCCCCCTCAACTGAAGATTTTTTTTAAACAGTTAAAGCAGAAAAATAAAGCACTGAAGTGCGGGTTCTAATCCGAATTGAATAGAAGCCATTGTCACCTGAACAAACCAGCATAAAGAAAATTATGGTAATCATTTGTGAAAATGATTCCGCTATCGTTAGCAACAGTTGAAGAATACAACACAAGATTAGGATTTAGAATACTCCCCTTTGAATCATGAGTAAGGTCTAAGACATGTTCAACATACCAAGTTTGCTGATTAGAAATTGGAATCGCTTTTCATCCAACGGCTTGGTGAAAAGATCAGCTAACTGGATGTCAGTTTGAACGAAATGCATTTCAATGTCACCTTTTTCTACATGATCCTTGATGAAGTGATAGCGTACATCGATATGCTTAGTCTTCGAATGCTGTACCGGGTTTGCAGTTATGGCGATTGCGCTCTTGGAATCACAATAAATTGGAACACGCTTGTAGTTGTATCCAAAGTCCCTTAACTGTGTCTTCATCCAGAGGACTTGAGAACAGCAGCTAGCAGCAACTACATATTCAGCCTCGGCAGTGGACGTTGAAACACAGTTTTGTTTCTTGGAAGTCCAACTTACAAGTTTGTCACCTATGAATTGACATGATCCAGAGGTGCTCTTCCGGTCTAGCTTACATCCTGCATGATCAGCATCTGTAAAGGCAGTTAGTTCAAAACGAGAATCCTTTGGATACCAAAGGCCTAGATTAGGAGAACCTTTGAGATATCTAAGGATTCACTTAACAGCAGTTAAGTGTGACTCTTTAGGATTAGACTGATATCTCGCACAAAAACATGTGGCTAACATTATATCTGGGCGACTGGAAGTCAGATAAAGTGAAGAACCAATCATGCTACGATACACCTTTTGATCAACAGGTTTCCCGGAGGGATCTGTGTCTAAGAGTGTACCAGTAGTCATTGGTGTTTTCATGACTGAACTATCTGACATATTGAACTTGTTCAGATATCTTTTATATATTTAGCTTGATTAATGAATATGCCTTCGGGTAATTGCTTTACTTGTAAACCAAGAAAGAAATCCAATTCACCCATCATCGACATTTCAAACTTTGTTTCCATTATTTTTGAAAAGTTCTTACAAAACTTCTGATTTGTCGACCCAAATATTATGTCGTCAGAGTCATGGATTTCAGGCCTATATCCTGTTGTTCGGTCCTATATAAAGTCATCAGGAAGGTGATTGTGGATCGCATGAAGGGTAGTTTGGATTCTTTGGTGAGTCCCTCTCAATCTGCTTTCATCCCGGGCCGACAAATTTCTGATAATATTTTGATGGCTCATGAGTTGGTTCGTGGGTACCAAAGAGGTGATGGGCCGCCTCGTTGTGCTTTCAATATTGACATTCAGAAGGCGTATGACACTGTTGATTGGCATTATCTCTTTAATATGTTGGAGGGCATGGGATTTCATTGGGCTCTTGTTCGATGGATTAAAGAAATGGTTTCATCTCCTTCCTATTCGATGGCCGTCAATGGAGAGACTTGGGGCTTTTTCAAAGGTGGTAGAGGTCTTCGTCAGGGAGATCCCTTGTCTCCTTACCTTTTTACCATCGTGATGGAGGGTTTCTCAATTATTTTCAAACGGTGCATAGAGGAGGCTGCTAATTTTGGCTATCATAAGGATTGCCAAGCTCTTGATTTAACCCATCTTTGTTTTGCAGATGATCTCTTCGGTTTTACTAGAGGCGATATGGAGTCGGTGTTGGTGCTAAAGAAGGCCCTTGCTCTCTTTAAGGTCAAATCGGGGTTAGCCCCAAACCTTGAAAAGAGTGAAGTCTTCTATGGCAATGTTCCGTTGGAAGCTCGAAATGCTATTCGGGAGTGTTTATCTTTTCGGAATGGGGTTTTTCCCATTTGGTATTTAGGGGTGCCCCTCTCCCCTATTCGGTTGAAAACCCATGATTATGATGTGCTCTTGACGAAGTTGGTTTCACGTATTACTAATTGGAAGGCCAAGTTTTTGTCTTTTGGAGGTCGTCTTCAACTTCTTAAATCAGTCCTTGGATCTTTACAGATTCATTGGATGTCTATATTCTGGTTCCCAACCACGGTGATAAAAAAGATTGAATCTCTTTGTCGGGATTTTTTATGGGCTCAAGGTAATTATCTTCCATAGTGGAGGATAATGGGAGTGTCTTGGGTACGGACCTAGCCAAAGACACGATGGAAGTGGAAAGGCCAACTCAAACCGTGAATTTATGTTAAAGTTAGCCTCTTGGAACATTCGAGGCTTGAATGCTTCGATGAAACAGAAGGAAGTAAGGGACTTTATTCATGTTAATGGGTTATCGTTTTGTGCAATCATAAAATCTCAAGTTTATAATGCTTCGCTTGATCTTGTTTGTCGTAATGTGTTTGGTAGATGGGAATGAACATCTAATCATAATTTATGTGAACATGGTACTCACATTATTCTAACTTGGGACATCAGTATGATTGATGTTATGATACTTGAAACCCATGCACAATTTATGCATTGTGAAATTCGAATAAGGGGTGACCCTTCTCCTTTCTTTGTATCCATTGTGTATGGGGCAAATAAACCTTTAACTCGAATGGCTTTATGGCCGGGTCTCTGTAAATTTAAAGTTTTGATTGGTGATAAGCCTTGGACTATCTTCGGTGATTTTAATGCTATGCTTTTTCCCCATGATGGTTTCGGTGGGTCGTCGAGGCGGAATAAGGATATGGTTGATTTTCACACTTGTGTGGAAGATATTGAGGTTTTTGATGTCAAATATTCGGGTATTCATTATACGTGGTCTCAAAATCCAAGAGAGGAAGGGGGTATTCTTCGGAAACTTGATCGAATTCTGGCTAATTCTGAATTTACCGGGAGATTTCATGATGCCGCTACCGCTTTCTTACCGAGAGGGATTTCTGATCATTCTCCGGCCATGCTTTCGTTTAAAGGAGGCATGCGGAAAAAGGTATGCGGCTTTAAATTTGACAACTTTCTTGCGGAACACCCTTTGTTTTTACAGGTGGTTTCTAATGGTTGGCAAATACCAGTTCATGGTTCGTTCATGCATCAACTTAACAAGCATTTAAAGAGCCTTAAAGCACCTCTTCGACGTCTTCGGTTCATGAAAGGCAACCTATCTCAAAAGGTACATACTCCTAAACATGAACTGGATGTGGCTCAAATGATGTGTGACAAGGACCCTATGAATATCACTCTTATGGAGGATTTGGTTCATATTCTTATGGCTTACAACCAAGCTTGTGTGGAAGAAGAATCTTTCTTCCGTCAAAGGGCAAAAGTTAAATGGCTCAATGAGGGTGACTCCAATTTGAAATTTTTTCATATGGTAGTGAAGGAAAGGCGACACCAGCAGCATATTCATGCGGTTTGTGATACTTAGGGGTAATTTCATGCATGGGGAGGATGTGTCGCAGGCTTCCATTGATTATTTTAAGGGCATTATTGGGACGGAAAATGAACAAGCCCACCCTATTACACCGCCTGAATTGTTTCGGAAGAGGCTTACTATGTCTGAATCTCTTCACATGATTCGGCCAATTACTAATGAAGAGATTAGGACAACCATGTACTCTATTGGAAATGACAAAGCTCCGGGGTCTTATGGGTTTTTGTCAAAAAATTTCAAATCAGCTTGGCACATTGTTGGTAGGGATGTGATGACGGCTCTTCATAATTTCTTTTATACGGGTCATTTGGAGAAAGAGGTGAACCACACACTTCTTTTTCTTATTCCCAAAATTCCGAATGCCTCAAGGGTGACGGATTATCACCCTATATCTTGTTGTACCACCTTATATAAATGCATCAGTAAAATCATAGTGGGAAGATTGAAGGATTCGTTGGACTATTTGATTAGTTCGAATCAATCAACGTCCATTTCGGGATGGCGAATCACGGATAATATTCTTATGGCTCACGAGTTGGTTTCGGGATATCATCGAGATATTGGTCCCCCTCGTTGCGCGTTCAAAATTGATATTCGTAAAGCATATGATACGGTTTATTGGACCTATTTGCTTAATATGATGGAAGGATTTGGTTTCCATTATGTGTTGATCAAATGGATTCGAGAGATGCTTAATACTGCTTCCTTCTCTTTGGCTCTGAATGGTGATTCGGTGGGGTTCTTTAAGGGAGCGTGTGGCATTCGGCAGGGAGATCCTTTATCCCCATATCTTTTTACGATAGTTATGGAAGGATTTTCCATGCTTTTCAGATTGTGTATTGAAGAAGCTACTGACTTTGGATACCATGCAGGTTGTGATGACTTCGAAATCACTCACCTATGCTTTGCAGATGATTTATTTGTATTTACTAGGGGTGATGTGTAGTCGGTGGAAGTTTTAAAGAAGGCTCTTCATCTGTTTGAGATTCGGTCAGGCCTTTCTCCTAGCTTGGAGAAAAGCGAAATATTTTTTGGAAATGTCTCGGAAGAGTCTAAAATGGCAATTCATAATTGCCTCCCTTTTTGTTTGGGAGTTTTTCCAATTTGGTATTTTTGGGCGTCCCTCTCTCGCCTGTTTCGTTCAGGGCTGTTGATTTTGTTAGACATGTGAATAAGGTGTGTGGTCGTATTCAGAATTGGAAGTCTAAATTCCTCTCTTTTGGTGAACGATTACAGTTAATTCGGTCTGTTTTACAGTCACTACGGTTATATTGGATGTCCGTCTTTGTGATTCCGTCTAGGGTTATTCACACCATTGAGTCACTTTTTTGTGATTTCCTGTAGGCTCATGGTGATCAATCAAAAGGTCGGTGTTGGTTATCTTGGAAGATGTGTGTAAACCTCTTTCGGCAGGTGGATTGGGTATCAAATGGCTAGCTGTTTGGAATCGATCACTCCTCTCGTCCCATATATGGGATATTGTGATTAAACGTGAGTCGTTGTGGGTTAGATGGATTTATGCTCATAGATTCCGCAATACTTCTTTTTGGCTTGTTCGAAAGCAAAAATCTTGGTCTTGGCTTCTTCGAAAGCTTGTGGATATTCGCCAACATGTGAGATCTTTCATTATGGTTCAAATTGGTGAGGGTGATTCTTCTCATGCATGTGAGGATGAGTGGCTCCCAGTTGGCCCCTTATCGAATTTCCTTTCTTACCGGTACATTCACGATCTTGGCTTTGAGGTCAATTCGACAGTTAAGGAGGTTCTTGAGGTTTTTAACGGTGTATGGTCGGGTTCTTGGCTTACTCATATCCCTTTGTTTTTTAATGTTCCTTGTCCGAGTACCAATATTGGTGTTCCAGACAAGATTTTATGGAAAGGAAGAAATAATGTGGGAAAACCCTTCATTGTGAAGGAAGTGTGCTCTTTTCTTACGGGCATGTTTTTGCAAGTGCCTTGGTTCAAAAAAGTGTGGTTTAAAGGCCATATTCCAAAGCATTCCTTTTTTCTTTGGCTTGCGTGTCACCGGTGCCTTCCTACTCAAGATAGGATGATTATATGGAAGCATGATTCCCCGGACATGGTTTGCTCTCTTTGTCAGGGTGGAATGGACTCGCATGACCATTTGTTTTTCATGTGTAGCTTTTCTAAAGAGTTTTGGCATGGTGTTAAGTAAGAAATTATGATGCATGGTTTTTGGGATATGTGGTCGGACATCGTTCTCCTCCTTGCAAATGGAGGTGGGGCCCCAAGGCGTATGGATCAAAAACTTGCTCTTGCAGCAACTGTTTTACATTTGGCAGGAAAGGAATAAACGGATTTTTACGATGCAAAGAAGATCGGCTAAAGATTTGTTGAAAGAGATTAAGGAGGTCATCCTTATGAGGATGGCGTGGAAGTACAATGCTCGCATATTGGATTCGTCTGCTTATGATGATTGAAGCTTGTGGTGGGTTTCTTGCTTGGTTGTTGGTTTGGCGTGGTGTCTTTGATATTCTGTTTTGTATGTTCTTTGTCACCATTGCCTTGTCATTTTTCTAGTTTGTTGTTGCGTTGGACTTGAACTGTTGCTTGTAGCTGGCTTTTGCCTTTTTTTGCCGTTTTTATAATATTGCCTGGAGAAATCCTTTCCAAAAAAAACAATATGAATATAACAATTAACATCAGTTCCCCTTAAAAATATGACAATGAAAATGTTGATCCAAACTCTCTCAGTGATTTGATAACGACCCTCTTCTATACTTAGTGAAAATTACGTTTTAATATGTATTAGTGTTTCACCATCAGCGATCAGACTGAGTCTGTTCAGTTATCGCTGATAGTCTTCTTATAAGCATCTAGTATGTATTAGTGTTTCACTATCAATGATCAAATTGATCCTGTTCTATCGCTGATAGTTTCTGATGTAAACAGTAACGTAATCCCTGAAGACAAGTTTCGCGTCAACAGATGTTCATAGCTGAATCGAAGACGAAGCTGCTGAACAAAGACAAGTCTACTAGTGACCTGATGCGGATATCAGTGAAGCAAAGACGAATCTACTTATACGCGAAGGAACGTGAGGAAAAGCTTCAGTGATCGCTGAACTCTTGATATCTCTGATGAAAGAGATACTCATCGATCGAATGATCACTTAGCTTATGTCTCAAGTTTCCTTTTGTCTCTCCTTGCACAACTTTGTACGATATGACAGAACGGACATGTCTCTGCCATAATTCGTACAACACCTCTGTCATCTACACTGTTCATTGTCCGGCCGAAAGTATATCTCCCAAAAGTCAGACTCCCCAAGCCAATCAGTGAACGCCACGTGTTAAGTGTCCTGCCATGCATTTAATGCATAAGGTATAAATAGGAAGATCACCCCCTTCATCTGAGGTGTGCTCAATCCTTGAACCCCATATAGAAACCCTTGTTTTCTATATCTCTTAATCCCCCATTCTCTAAATTTCTTGTGCAACCATCTTAGTGTTTCTTAAGTTTGTTTAGATTGAGTCTGTCTTAATCTTATTCCGCAACAAACTTGTAAATTGTATTTGATTTATCAAATAAACAATTTATTAAACTTTAATTTCTGTGTTTGTATTCAACCCACCCCCCTCCTACAAACTTGTTAAGCACCTTAGGGACCAACAGAAAATTTAGTTCTCTTTTTTTTTCCTTAAGAATATGACAGTTAAAGTGTAACTAACTCCTCCTAAAACAAGCAATAAAAAAACTTCTTAAAATATGTATCTATTCAGCTTCTGTAAGAGTGAAAACATTGAACCACGGGTTCTGAACTGAATTATCCAGAAGCCATCGTCACAATTTTATAACATGCAAAACAAGAAAGATTTTGGTAATCATATAAAATGATTCCACCTTCGTTAGTAAATCAGAAAAATATAAGCAAATGTTCTAACTCCCCCTAGACATGTACAAACATTAAGATCTACTCCCCCTAGAATCATGCAAGAGATGTTAACAAACTTTAAGAATCCATATTGAGCATACCTAGTTTGTTGATAAGAAACTTAAAGAAATTTTCATCTAAAGGCTTAGTAAACAAATCAGCTAACTGGTGATCTGTCTGTACAAAATGCATTTCAATATCACCTTTCTCCACATGATCCTTATGAAGTGGTAACACACATCTATGTGTTTCGTCTTGGAGTGTTGAACCGGATTAGCAGTTATATCTATGGCGCTCTTGGAATCGCAATAGATAGGGACTCTCTTGTAGGTGTACCGAAAATATTTTAATTGCGTCTTCATCCACAAGACTTGAGAACAGCAGCTTGCGGCAACAACGTACTCAACCTCAGCAGTGGATGTGGACACACAGTTTTGCTTTTTGGATGTCCAACTTACAAGTTTCTCACCTAAAAACCAGATGTGCTCTTCCGATCTAGTTAAAAACCTGCGTGGTCAGCAACTGTGAAAGCAGCTAAATCAAATTCAGAATCCTTTGGATACCAAAGGCCTAATTCAGGGGTGACTTTCAAATATCTAAGGATCCGTTTCACGGCCACAAGATGAGATTCCTTCGGATTAGCTTGATATCGCGCGCAGAACAAGTAGCAAACATAATATCAGGTCTACTTGCCATAAGATACAATAATGAACCGATCATACACGGTACATTTTCTGATCAACAAATTTACCGGTTAAATCTGCGTCAAGTAGCGTGCCAATAGCCATGGGCGTTTTCATTACTGCACTATCGGTCATGTTAAACTTTCTCAAAATATCTCGAATGTATTTAGACTGGTTTATAAAGATACCATCTGGGGACTGTTTCACTTGAAGACCAAGGGAAAATGTCAGTTCACCCATCATACTCATCTCAAACCTAGTCTCCATAATCTTTGAAAAGTTTTTACAGAATTTAGGATTTGTAGACCCAAATATTATATCATCTACATATATTTGTATTAAGATCAAGTCCTCACCTTGTTTCTTTAAGAATAAGGTAGTATCAATCGTACCTTTCTTGAAACCTAAGGCAAGAAGGAATTGCGTTAAAGTTTCGTGCCATGCTCTTTGGACTTGTTTGAGACCATATAATGCCTTATCAAGAACATAGACGTGGTCAGGGTGATGTAGATCTACGAAGCCTGTTAGAACATATTTTATGTTTTATTTTAGAAGTTTTATAAAGTAATCAATATAATGTAATTGGGCCTTGTATTGGGTTTGGGCTTATAGTGTTTACAAGGGTTTATGGGGTATAAATAGAAATCATGTGTAATAGGTTTAGGTTAACCTTTCAATTGATCTATTCCATTCTCTCAAGATGTAGCCGCACTGTTCATTGTGCTCTCTTAGTGTAGTTTTTATTTGCTTTCAAAATCACTGATTTCTACCCTATAATCTCTTGTTTTTCATGAAATCAAACCAATCATTGATCTCAGTTGGACCAACAATTGGTATTAGAGCCTATCAGAAACATCTTTTCTGATCGATCATGAGATCTGATTGCGTTTTTGATAGAACAGTCTGTGTAATAGTCGATTTCTGTGATTTTTGTGAAATTGTTTGGTTTTTATTGTTTAATTGATTCAGTAGTAATAGTTTATCATTATAGAATCAATTTCTTGTAACAATTTTGATCCAGAAAGTCGAATCGATCGATTTTGAGTTTATTTTGTTAGAAATTTTTATGTTACTGTGGCTGAATCGAATCTGGGTTTAGAGTCAGATTTAGTCAATGTATTCAACTACAAATGTGCTTATTAGTATTTTTCGAACCTGTGGATAAAGTATCAGCTCAAGAATCGACGAATTGAAGGATTTATTGAAGATTTTCATAAAACAAGTTCGAGATCTGCAATTTTCACAAGATTTATGAAGAACTCACAAAGTGAAGGTTTCGCAGAGAAGATTCGCAGAACATTAGACACAACAATTTTCTCAAGTATAGATTTCGCAAGTGACCATATTGCGACAGTCAAAGGATCCGCAGGTCACTGTGCTTTGTTGTGTGCGAATTCTAGAAGAATTCACAGGCCTCTTGTTTCTTAATGTCTAGGTTTCGCAGGTTATATGTTTGCGAAAAGAGGTTTCCAAAAGTTTGAAAATGTTCTAAGTTCAGGATTCGCAGATCAGTACATTGCGAATTCTGAAGGTTTCGTGAAAGTGAGGAATGCGAAAGGCGAGGATTCGCTATCTTGAGGCTTGCGAAAGTTGGAGGTTTCGCAAGGCAAGCCTCTGTGAATTGTGCTCTAGGCTTAATGCATCTTGCGAATTGTGCTTATGGTGAATAGTGATCTGCGAATTTTGGTGATTTTCTGAAAATTCTGACTGTTCTGAACCCTATTTCATACAAGTTTGCCCTGTTCCTGTGCTTTTTACGCTGAATGCATATGTGACAGCTGGTTGGTCACATATCCTTAGCAACTGATCTATATTTCAGTTAATACTTCGAGGATAAGAGCTACATTCTAGGGGGAGCAAGAGGAGCTTTGAAGTTTATGCAACACTCAGTTTTATAAAGAAATCAAGGGGGAGAGAAGCTGGAGCTGAAAAGATTATGATTACTTTACAAAACTTAGGGGGAGATTGTTAGAACATATTTTATGTTCTATTTTAGAATTTTTATAAAGTAATCAATATAATGTAATTGGGCCATGTATTGGGTTTGGGCTTATAGTGTTTACAAGGGTTTATGGGGTATAAATAGAAATCATGTGTAATAGGTTTAGGTTAACCTTTCAATTGATCAATTCCATTCTCTCAAGATGTAGCCGCACTGTTCATTGTGCTCTCTTAGTGTAGTTTTTATTTGCTTTCAATAACCACTGATTTCTACCCTACAATCTCTTGTTTTTCATGAAATCAAACCAATCATTGAACCAATCATTGATCTCTGTTATTCCCAAATTCAAGTTCTAAATGATCACACACAATCAAGATGAGATTCTCAATCATATGTCATTGATGAATTGATCAATCACAGTTTACATATCTCTCTCACTTTCTCACTCTACAATCTCTTTCTCTCTCTCTCTCTCTAAGAATAATATGAATTATGCTCTTCTCTCATTTGTGTACTTACATCTGATTGATTCCCATTACAAAGGAAACAAAGGTATTTATACCCTTGACAATTACAAAGAAAACAAACAAATACAATTACATTGACTTTGACTTTATTAACAAAAGACTTTGACTTTGATGAGAGTTGACTTTTCAGCTTTGACTTCTTGAACTTTTGTCTTCAATCTTTATGATCCTGAATCCAACAATTATGTGCTCTAACAATCTCCCCCTTTGGATCAAGATCATTACTAAAAGATTTAGCAATGCGATCTTCTCTCTTTAAGCTCGATTTGATTAAGCTCCCCCTTTAAACAATCTTTATCTTCTCTTGTAATCTCCCCTTTGATACAAACATGATATACAAACTCCCCCTTAACACGATGAAATTCTTCTTTGATAAGATTTGTCTTCAACAACTTTCAGCAATCTTCCCAACGTCTGATCTTCAAAACTAGTAACAATCTCCCTCAAGATTATAAACAAACCTCTTTCAGACATTGAAAGAAATTATCTTCATTTACAGTTCTGAATGTTTTCTCCAACTTTCTTCAAATAAAATTTCTCCAAAATTTGCTTGCTTTCGAAATTCTTTGAACTTTCGCTTATCAACTTTGAACAAACTTCAATTCTGAAATATCTCTCTCCATATCCAATACAAATACTTCTTTCCGGACAATTCTTTCAACTTTAACATTTCTTTGAAATACACATTTCTTGATGCTTCTGATTCTGTGATCCGTAATCAAGTATTCATCTAGATCTTTGCAAATCCAGACAAAATTAGAACATGTAACTCCTGAATCAACAAATGAATCAGTTAAAAATGCCTGTCAGTAACACGAAGTCACTGTGTGTAACGAATACACAATATAAAGGAGATTTTTGATGTTCACTCCCCCAGGGCTTCCATCCAATCATCGAAACACCACAAAGGCAATTTCTATGAATGTTATGACAAAGAAACAAATTCCTTGTGTGTTCGTGCATGTGTAAAAAGAATTAAGCACGAATAATTGCTTTTTAAGGCTCAACATTGTGTAAACCACTGAGATAACAATAGATAAACACAGACTCAATGTGCATGATTGAAGTGCGAAGGTGGGGCAGACTTCCTTCTTTTTCAATATCCAGATTTTCCAAATGAAAACCAAATAGATTATATGTTGCGTCCCCTTGAAAATGTGAAACATTTTCTTTTTGAGAAGAAAATGAGTAGCTCGTGGGGTTTAGTCAAGAGTTGGCATGGGCTAGTTGCCTGTTTCAATAACGTTCACCAAAGATTTGTGAAACGCTAGTAATGTGGCTGCCCGACTCAGAAAGTAGTTGGTGCAGAGTTTAATATTCTTTTACTCTGTTCTCACACCCTCTTTCTTTTAATCATTATGCTCACTTCTAACCAAACTCTCATTTACATTTTACCTCATCACACCCACACTCATTTCTTTTAGACTCCTCACACTCAATCACTAAGGATTAACTTCTTGGGTAGAAATCACTTGTTAACGTGATTTCATAGAAGTTTCAATTAAGTCCTAGCACAAAGAACCCATATAATTCTAGAAAGCATGTGATGCTCAAATGGTTTAACTATAGCAGTTAAAGCTCATATACAAATGTCAGATGAATGTATGATCATAAAATATAATCATGAAGATTTGAGCATTTTTAGACATTGAAGCATTTTCAAACAAGTATATGAAATGAATGAATATGAATGCAAAAGACTTGTTTGAAAATCTGACATTGTATGAAAATGATCAGAAATGAATGATATAATAATCAAAGCTTAAGGTCAAGAATAATGGATATTGTCTATACGAAACAAAATATAGACATTCTTGAAAAACCGTTTCGAAATGAATTAATGCTCAAAATTGTTTGAAGTACAAGCGGGGTGTCTTACCATCGAAAAATTGTTTCAATTTAAAGACATGGTAAGAACAATTGAATCAAAAATTAAACCGGTGTGTGTGAATACTTGAAAGTATATAGAAAAGACAATACACAAGTATTTATCTTTGGAAACACACGGTTTATTAATCATTGAAGCTCAAAATGAAAAATGAAAACATTTAAAATCACACTTCCAATTCATGAAATATGTTTAAGAATCGGGAAGTGTTTTGAACATTTAAGAACATGTTTTCTATATCTGAAAGTTGTCCTTCTTTCAGATATATTTAAGATTAAGATAAGAAATTTACCTTTTCACGCAATCTTAAATCTCATGAAGTCAAGCTGAAGTCATTAAGATATGATCTAGGCAGCTTCTCTTATCCTGCAAAAATCTCAAAGTCTAGTCAAAGCAAATTTATTCACAAATTTATTCGAAAGTAAAAGACATAAAACAATAAAACGATTAATGTACGAGTTCTGATCTGAGATAATCATAAATCATAGTCTTACTCCTTTTGACTTGGCTTATAAGCTCCCCCTAAAATCATGCATCACAAAAATTTGTCAGTTAAGTAAAATGCAGAAATTAGTTATGCTCCCCCTCAAAATAATGTAGATCACCTTTAATCTTCTCTTACTTCCACTGAGATCATAAGCAAACAATTAAAGTACAGATATCCTTCAGACATATAGATAAAGAAAAATACCACTTTTTCCATCATCTCCATCAGATTCAGACTCTGATTCAGAACTAAATACCACTGTCTTCTTCTCTATCTTTTCTTTCTCTTTCTCTCCAGCTACTAATGCTATAGGATCAACAGCTTTCTCAACTTTCTTTTTCTCAGCTCTTTTCTCTTCTACCTCTTCTTCATTCTGTCGCAGAGTCTCGTAGACTTCATGTAGTGGTATTTCTCTCAAATCCTTCACTTGTTTCATCCTTCGCGTGTGCTCTTTCCATTCAGGTTGCAATATGCTGAGAAACTTTACATTGTTCTCAATATGTTGCTTGTTGACCTTGTTCTTGGAAAGCTCATTCAGAAGCAGCATAAACCTATCATAGGTTTCCTCCAAGCTTTCATTTTCTTTTGCTCTAAATTCTTCGTAGCTGTTTATGCAGTTAGCTACCTTCATTTGGTTTCCAACTCTAGAACCCAACATCATTTTTCTTAATTGATCCCACATTGATTTGGCAATTTCATTGTAGCTATCCATTTTCACATATATCTCATTTGTCATGCTTTGTAAAAGCAAAGATCTGGCTTGTTTATCAGCATCAAACCTTTTCTTCTGTTCATCAGAAAAACTAGCATACTTTTTATCCACTCTCCTTGTTCTCGGAGCTCCATCTGAATCATTACCACCAGCAGGAATCTCCTCAGTAGGTTTCTTCATTGGGCCTTCTGTGATAGATTTCAGAATGTTCTCTCCATTTGATTGTCTATCAACAAAGTCCAAAAATCTATCTCTCCATTGTTCATATTCTCCTTTGAACAACACCGGAGGCTTGACATCAATTCCAATTGAGAGAGCGTCTCTGGAAGTCATCCTGTATTTACCTGTTTTGAAAAATATGCAATAAGAAACTAGAACTGATCGTTAGTCCAAAATATGAAATCACAAAAATACAAGAAATCTTGAAATAGAAATTCAGGAATTTTGATCACAATCAGAATTATGTCCCCCTCCGCAGACTTAGCACGGGGGTCCCGCCCTTGCGGGGTTGAGGGGCAGCGCCTCTAGAGAAAAAATTTTCACTTTTAAAAAGCATATTACAGTTATGAAAAATTTGACTAAGTACAGAAACTCGCAAGTCACTGTTAAAGCTTGAAACTCGCACACCACTGTTTCGAGAAAACTCGCAGACCGAGGAAACTCGCAGAATACTGTTTCGAAGAAACTCGCTAGCTGAACCGTGCGCGTTTGGCAAACTCGCAGATGCTTACTCGCGCATTTTAGCAAACACGCAGACAAACTCGCAGACAAACTCGCAGCTGAAACTCGCAGATGAAGACTTGCGCGTTTTAACAAACTCGCAAGCAAACTCGCAGATGTACGGAACTCGCTGACATCGACTTGCGCGTTACAGAAACTCGCTAACTTCGACTAGCGCGTTATAGAAACTCGCTAACTTCGAATAGCGCGTTATAGAAACTCGCTAACTTCGACTAGCGCGTTTTAGACCAAAAGCAATCCTTTGACTTGTGCGTTCTTGCGGATGATTCTTGCACGTTTGAACGATGAACTTGCGCGTTCTATGAATCTAGCGCGTTCTTCAGAGTTCCGTGCGTGTTCTTCATTTGATCGATCATAAACCACTTGAAACAATGATTTACACTTCAAAACTTTGTGAAATCGATCGACTATTCATCTAGAACACAAATCAAGCACTGATTTTCAATTACAAACACTAAAAGTACAAAATGATCTATAATAGAACAGTGCTTTAAAAACTCGTGACTAAAAACTCAATAAAATCCAACAATATGAGAAAATTACAGTGCAATTCAGAAATTAAAGTACATAGACTCGATCTATTACACTTTTCGAACAATTCCTAATCAAAATATGCTCCAAAAACACATTAAAACTCAAAATTCGATTCTCGGCTCAAGAACAGTGACAATGAATAGTAATAACGAACTTTTCTTGATTTCTTGATTCGATTTTGATTTGGATCTGCTTTGATACCAATTGTTATTCCCAAATTCAAGTTCTAAATGATCACACACAATCAAGATGAGATTCTCAATCATATGTCATTGATGAATTGATCAATCACAGTTTACATATCTCTCTCACTTTCTCACTCTACAATCTCTCTCTCTCTCTAAGAATAATATGAATTATGCTCTTCTCTCATTTGTGTACTTACATCTAATTGATTCCCATTACAAAGGAAACAAAGGTATTTATACCCTTGACAATTACAAAGAAAACAAACAAATACAATTACATTGACTTTGACTTTATTAACAAAAGACTTTGACTTTGATGAGAGTTGACTTTTCAGCTTTGACTTCTTGAACTTTTGTCTTCAATCTTTATGATCTTGAATCCAACAATTATGTGCTCTAACAATCTCAATTGGACCAACAAAGCTTTCGAGTTGTGAAATTCTTATGAGAATGCAGTATGCCATTCAAGAATGCGGTATGCCATTCAAGAATGCGACTTTCACGTCCATTTGGTAGACAGTGAAATTCTTATGAGCTACATATAAAAGGAATGTCTGAATTGCCTCGATCCTTGCAACAGGGGCAAAAGTTTCATCGTAGTCGATGCCTTCCTGCTGACAATAACCCTTAGCAACAAATCTAGCTTTGTTTCTCACAACAATCCCAACCTCATCCTTTTTATTCCTAAAGACCCACTTAGTGCCAATCACTGATTTATCTTTAGGTCGTAGGATCAGCCGCCATACCTTGTTCCGTTCAAACTAGAGTAGCTCATCTTGCATAGAAAGTATCCAATTAGGATCTTGATGTGCCTCTGAAACCTTTTTAGGCTCTAGGGAACTCAGAAAACTGGAATATAAGCAGAAATTAGCAAACGCTGCACGGGTTTTAACTCCACTGTTGACGTCACCAATTATGTTATGAAGGGGGTGATCTCTAGTCCATCTAGTGGTACTAGGCAAGGTTTGAACAGTTTCTCTGTTGTTCAACACATTAAAGTCATCAACAATTGCAGGAACAACTTCAGATGTTGTTTGAACTTCATTCACAGGTGATTCTGACTGTTGTAGTTCTGGTGCAACAGAAGAAGTACTCGGGACTTCTTGACCAGAATTGGAATCTGCAGAAACAGAACCATGATTAGTTTGATCAGAATTATTAGGCATTGTTGTACCATATGAAGTTGTTGTGACTTGTTCAGATGGTCCAGAAATATTTGGCGATCATAGTACACTGACGACTTCTCTTTGTAGTCCGTGGTTTTTTCCTCGTTGAGGTTTTTCCGCGTCACCAATTCTCTTGTCTCTTTATTCTTATTATTATCACACGTCTTGTCATCCGGTTACTTTCTTTAGTTAGATAAAGCTCCACATCAACCTTAAGTCATTCCAAGGGGTGATTTTTGGCATTAACGGTGTGTTTGATTCATAAATCATTTGGAAAATTCATGTCTTCGTGTTATTAGATATTTTGGAAATATAAGGGTATGAGCCCATTTGAAATTTTCCCCAATTCGTGATAAGTTTTGGGTTAATCCCATCTTTGAGGTAGGTGTCGGTGTAAACGTCGTTTAAATACATTTTAGTATTTAGGGGCTGTTATTTGTTGGCCACATGGATTTTGAGCATTTTAGCTCGGTTTTGACTTAAAAGAGTCTTGAGGACATTTCTCCATTTTTTTTATGGCTCAATGTAGAGCCCTATTTGTGATTTGCATCTGAATGCATCTTGTGGTATGTTAGAACATAAATATGTTCTATTTAGAAGTTTAGTAAAGTAATCAATATAAATGTATTGGGCCTTGTATTGGGTTTGGGCTTAATTGTGTACAAGGGGTATGGGAGTATATAAGGAGTCTGTAGTGTGTCTTTGTAGGGTAAGTTTTCATTTTAGCAATGTAGACATACGACTCATTTGCTCTCAGTAGTTGTAGTTTACTTTTCATATGAATAAAACTACATATTTCTATTCCCTACAATCCTTGTTTATCTTGTATATTCAATCATTCATGATCTCAGGGACTCAACAAGTGGTATCAGAGCCTAACAGAGAAATTAATATTTGCTCGATCGAGATATGTTTGGTTGAATAGAACAGTCACGATGAAATTTTTTGATTTATGTGAATTGATGAAATTTGTTTGTTCTTTAATGTCAATTTGGTTCTATGAATAGAGTCGAACCTAATAGAAGCAATTAGTTTGTAAAATTTCATCAAATTTAGTTGTTTAGATCGATTTTGAGTTCTTTTGTTCGAAACTTTTTCATTCATTGTGGTTGGATCGATTTGGACAATAGAGTCGAAATTAGACATGGTCATCAACTACAATTGTGCTCAAAAGGTGTTTTTGAACCTACTGTCAAAAGCTCAACTCAAACTTCGATGTATTGAAGGTTTTATTAGAAGAAATGTGAAAAATCATTCGAGATCTATGGAATTCGCATGATTCAGATGAAGAACTCGCAAGATATTGAAAGAATTCGCATAATGAAGGTTTTTTGAAAGAATTCGCAACAGAGAATTCGCATGCTGAAGTGTTTAAGAATTTGCATGTCAGAATTCGTATAGTCCTTGAAGATGAGATTTTTGTTAAGTACATAATTCGCACCATAGTCTTATGCGAAATGTTTAAGGACTCGCATGACTATATCCCTTGAAGATGAAATTTTCTTAAGTGTTGAATTCGTACGTATGAGTGTTGCAAAAAGTAGAGATTTCGCATATGAGAGTGTTGTGAAAAGTCAAGGATTCGCAAGTAAGTGTGATGCGAATTCTGAGGATTCGTAGATATGAGGTCTGCGAAATGCGAGGATTTCGTATATAGGCTCTTGCGAAAAGTAAGGATTCGCATGAAAGCCTATGCGAATTGTGATGTTAGGCTTAGTCCATCATGCGAATTGTGCTCCAAAGTCAATAGTGATCTGTGAATTGATGGTGTTTTGCGAAAAGTTTGTGATTTTTGAGAATTTTGACTGTTCTAAACCCTGTTTGATACAAGTTTGCCCAGTTCCCGAGCTTTTTACGTGGAATGCATATGTGACATCACTCTTATCATATGGTGGTCACATATTTTTAGCAACTGATCTATTCTTACACGAGTGCTTATGCTTTTCAAGATTTTCAGTTACTGGATTTGAAGATTTAGTCTCTGATTGGATTGAGTTAGCTGCCTGAGCATCTGCAATCATCAGTCTGAAGAGCTTCTTTTGTTTTTAGACCGTTGAGAGCACTTTATCATTCTTCTGAACTGATCACTCAGTAGTGTGAGCGACTGCAATCATTGTTCTGATGCTTGAGTTGTAATTCAAAATTATGAGTGCTTATAATTCATCCAGCTGATTCATGAAGAAAGGAGTTATGGATTTGATTGTTCAGTATTCTGGAAAGCAGTCAGAAAATGAGCATCTTCTATCAGTTGATGAACATTTCTTGCCTTCTAACCCTTGTCTTGTAGTGTTGCTACCGGATGCTACCGCCCGTAAGTTGATCAGATGAAGTTCTTAAGTTGAATTCTTTTTTCAACTCATGGTTCAAAGACAGATCAGATGGTATACACTGAAGATGCACTTGGTTGTCATTCCAATATTCAACACATATCATTCTTGTGGGCATACGGAATGTGTTGGGTTTACAAGAGTCAAAAGTTGTCTTTATGTGCACTCAGTCGAGGTTATGGTCTACATCAGATATGGTATTTCAAGGAGGAGCTATAGGAGCTTTGAAGTTTATGCAACACTAAGTTTTATAAAGAAATCAAGGGGGAGAGGAGTTGAAGTTGGAGCTGATCAGAGAATGATTACTTTACAAAACTTAGGGGGAGAATGTTAGAACATAAATATGTTCTATTTAGAAGTTTAGTAAAGTAATCAATATAAATGTATTGGGCCTTGTATTGGGTTTGGGCTTAATTGTGTACAAGGGGTATGGGAGTATATAAGGAGTCTGTAGTGTGTCTTTGTAGGGTAAGTTTTAATTTTAGCAATGTAGACATACGGCTCATTTGCTCTTAGTAGTTGTAGTTTACTTTCCGTATGAATAAAACTACATATTTCTATTCCCTACAATCCTTGTTTATCTTGTATATTCAATCATTCATGATCTCAGGGACTCAACATGGTATATTATTGATAATAACATGCTCAAGTGCGTTGGTCATTCATGTGTAGTCATGTAATTTTAGACTGTGTTGCAATGGATCCATAGGCACGTAAGTCAATCTTTATTTGATGGTCAATTGGGTATTACGGGGTTGGACTCCGGGACCCATGTTTTATGACCTGAACCTTTCAAGTGTACACTAAGAGGGTTGAGTTCGGTTATGCTATTGTGTTGAAGGGCGTTTTGGCCACCGCCGCTTGAAGGTAATACCTTAGAGGTAGTCCTTAAGTGTGGCGGGCCTTCGGGGTGGTATTAATGGTAATATGATCACCAAGGTCAGCTAGCTCTTTGGGTGTAGCTTGAAAGGAGTCATAGGGACACGTGGGCTTTTATGTCGTGAAGTGTCTTACGATTAACGTTGTATGAGTGGCATACTTTTGTATTCCTCCACTCTCAATGGATACGGGTCTCCCCCATTGTCGACCAGCAGTATTTTGGATATTTAATTGTCCATGCTTTAACATTTGGATTTCATTTCATTTTATGGTCGCGTGAGTATTAAGTTTTAGTTCCATGTTTTTGGTGGCATATTATATTTATATGGATTGTTTTCCATGATTTATGAGTTAAGTATTATGCCCCACCAGTGTTTTGGGTGTTTCGGAATATAAAGTTTTATCCGTGTTTTTATAAATTGGGAGTCCGTTTCCTATTCACATTTTGAATGAGTTTTGGATTATATCACCTTATAAAGAATGTTTTGTATTGGGGCGTTCGTCTTTAAAAATGCATGTTATTGGAAAACGAGTTTTTTTTCATTTTTAAAGTAAATCATTTTGAAAGAATGTGTTTTAAGTTGCATTCTTTCCTTTTTAACGAAATATTTATTCATGTTGAAAACTCTTGAACTCACTAGGTGTTAAGCCTAACCCTTTTTATTTGTCGATATGTACATCAGGTCCTAGTTGGGGAATGTCACTTGCAGCACCGTGAAGTGTTGAATGCTATTTAGATGCTCGGGAAGGATGTAGCTATTGAGTGATGTCTTCCGCACATTTGGATATAACAATCGTTTATGGGTTTAGTAACACCCGACCTTTATTTAGTCTTCATATAAGATTTGAGTGGTTATTTGTTGTGGTTAAATTTAGAATTATATTTAAGGTATTTCGAGTATTGATTTGTAGAAATGGATTTTTATACTTCATGTGATGTATTGATGAAAATTTTAAATTAGTTGTTCTTTCCAAATTTGAGGGTGTTACAAATTCAATCCACAAATCTCACTTGTTATTGATCTTGAATGATGAATCGATACAAACTTTCTCTCTCTACACCTTTACCTTTTCGCTTGAAACCTTTCAGCTTCTGATATTTCTCTTTTAGCTTTAGGTACTTGTCATCACTAGATTTTCAGGACGAAGAAGGCTTGAAGACTTTCTTTGACCTACACTCGCTGGCAAAATGTTCAACTTTTTCGCAGTTATAGCAAGTAGCAATTTCCTTATCAACAGGTGTTGACTTAGGCTTGTCAGATATAGAGAGAGGCTTATTTCTTCGGAAATTGCTCTTTCTTGCAAATCTCCTAAAGAAGTTTGTCAAGAGTGCTAGTGATTCATCAAACTCTGAAAGGTCAGTGTCTGATGGATTCTCTGAGTCATAATCTAACTTAGTGATAGTGAGTGTAGATGATCGCTGAGATAGGATCATCTTTGAAGAGACTAAAGCAACAGGTGTGCTTTTGGAGTCTTTGGAATCTTCGACAAGATTCTTCTTCAGTTGATTAGATTGCTCATAGTTGAGCAAAATCCCATATAAATTACTGAGAGAGAGATGATTTAAGTCTTTTGTTAGCTTGAGACACATTGAATAATTGTCCCAGCTTTCAGGAAGACATTCCAAGAATTTAGTAAGAACCTCAGAATTAGAGTAGGTCCTACCAATAGTCCTTAAATCAATGATTAAACAATTAAATTATTGGTGCACATCAAATAAAGATTCATTCTTACCACAAATGAAACTTTCATACTGTCTTACCAGATTGATCTTTCTTGCTTCTTGTACCTCAGTGTTACCTTCATATTGAACACACAGATTGTATCCCACATGGCTTTAGAGGTTTTTTGATGCATGATGGAATGGAAAGCTTCACCAGGTAAAGCCATAGGGATAATGGTTTTAGCTTTAGCATCAAGGTCGACTTTCTTTTTGTCCTCATCACTCCACTGTCTTATTTCTTTGGCACCTTATATTTCAGGGACAACTCCAGTAGTTGCAGTGGCAGGAACTATAGTAATGATGACAAATGGTTCATAAGGTCCATTTGCAACATATTCAGGTATAGTGGGATCTACACCTCCTAGGATTAACATCATTCGATTCTTCCAGAGAGGAAAGTTGTCTCGGCTGAATCGAGAAGGTTTAGCAAGAGAGCCATTATCATAATAATTTGAGTTCACGTTCACTAACATTTTATAGAATATCAAGGAAGGAAGATTTAAGCAAGATCTTGTTTATGGATTAAGCAGTCTGCTCTGATACCACTTGTTGGTCCCGATTAAGGTTCTACAAGGGTGTTACTTTGTAGAAGGGGTGGGTTGAATACAAACACAAAATTTACTTTTAAATTTGTTTATTGATTATTGAGTAATCAAAAACACAATTTACAGATTGTTGCGGAATAAGATAAGGTAAAACCTAATCTAAACAATCTAAGAAATACTAAGCTTTCTTGCACACAAGAGTAATAGAAAGAGATAAGAGAGTTTGCAGAAAAGAGAGTTTCTACAAGAGATCACTAAGAAGATTAGGACAACTTCGAAATGAAGGCTTAACTCCTATTTATACCCTATGCATTAAACGCATGGCAGAGGCTACAATCCACGTGTCATCTATTGGCTTCATGCTTTTTGACTTTACCATTTGCACGCTTTCGGCCGCATGATGAACAGTGTAGTGGAAAGGAGCGGTTACACAATTATGGAGAAAAGCAAGTTTGCTTTTGTACTTTCATACTTTTTGTGCAGAGGATAAGATAAACAAATCTTGATAAGCAAGCTTCATGATCAACTATTGCTAATGATCAGTGATTAGGAATCACTGACGTATAAAGGCGATAGTTGAGGCTTGATCTTAATTTGTCACGCATTGTAGACTTGTCTTGGTTTCACTGAATGTCGCTTTAGATCATTAGTAGACTTGTCTTCATCATCAGCTTAGTCTTCGATGTCAGCGATGATTTCCTTGAGCGTGAGGCTTGTCTTCAAGGATTACATTTAACGATTAAATCAGAGATCATTAGCGATACTAACAAACTCAATATATTATCGTTGATGGAGAAACACTAATACATACATATGTTAAATGTAATTTTTACTAAGTATTTCTAAGGGTCATCATCAAATCACTAAGAGAGTTTGGATCAACAATGGTTGAAACCCTAGATTCAATAAATGGTAGATGGATTTTACCTTTAGCTTCTAGGAACTTCAAAAACATGTAGAATCTTCAAAGATCCACAAGAAAATCGACCAAAAAATTCTTTAGGAAAAAAACCCTAAAACCAAGTCACCAATGGTGGAAAATGATAGAGAATATGAAGAAGATGAAAGTGAATCTTCGAAGCTTTTGCTTCCAACACCTGAATCCAAGAATCAAGGCTTTAAATGTTAGCAAAAGCCTCCTATCGATTTCTTAAATGCTTTGAGAGGGAGAGAATAAGTGGAGAGATGAGTTGGTAAGAGAGAAAGTGAAGAGAAAGTGAAGAGAAAGAGGAAAATCCATTTTTTCAAAGAAACAACAACTCAAAATTTTGCCCATCCTCCTTGGGCGTAAGGATTTTCACTGGCAAGAAGGATTTTTTTCACTGACGATCTCACCGGGCGTGAAGAATTTACCATGGGCGTGAAACTTCCCCGGAAAATTAAATAGCTTGATTTTCACCGCAAAATATTATACCAACTCAAAATTCATACCAAGAGTTATTCTAAGGTCGAATTATAAATATGGAACTCGAAAATAAACATAACGAAAATTTGTGTTACATTACGCCAACGAAAGATGGACGGAGGATCCGGAAAGCTAAAAAAAGAATCCCAAGTTTAGGCTAGAAAGAATAAAAGGAAGATTTTGCTTTCTAAACTGATTTTGAAAAGGCATACGATAAGGTGGACTGGTGTTATATGGACAAGATTATGGAGGCCATGGGATTCTCGAGAAAATAGAGGAGATAGGTCAAAGCATGTCTTTATTTAACTACAACCTTGGTTTTGGTTAACGGGTCCCCAACTGTGGAGTTCTAGCTTTAGAGATGTTAGTGCATATATTTGTTGGATACAAGATCATGAAGACTGAAGACTGAAAGTCAAAGCAAGTCAAAGCTAAAGTCAACTCTCGTGCAAGTCAAAGTCATTTTGTAATAAGTGTAAAAGTCAAAGTCTTGTATTTTGTTTTAGTTGTGTTGTGCATGTGTGTTAAATAGGGATATGACTAGATTTTGTGTTGTAAGATTTGTTAGAATTGTACGCGTGAAAGTTCTAGAGAGAGAAAGTTCCATAGAGAGTCTGTATACAAATTCTTCATTGAAATCGAAAACAGGTTGAGTGTTTGATTATTATCATCTTGTTATTTGCATTAATTCTGTAGTAAGAACTTGAATTGGGATTAATAATTGGTATCAGAGCAGAGTTCAATTCAAAATCAAATCAATGAAATGGAGTTTCGCACAGTTTGTTGACTTTTTGATCGAATTTCGAATTTTTCTGAGTAATTGCGAGTTTGTTTGAGTCGATTGAGTTCGTATAGTGTTCTAGATAAATCTTGTATAGGTTTGTAGTGATTATGCACTGTAATTTTCATCAATTTTGAGATTTTGTGTATTTGAGAGTTCACGAGTTCGAGAGCACTGTTTAGAGTCAATTTGTATGTTTGATTAATCTTTGTTGAAATTCATTTGTTGTAATAGATTCTAGATAAGTAAGTGATTGAATTGTCAAAGTTACAGGTCAAAAATAGATGGTTTGATGGGTTTTTGAGTTGATCGGAGTGTTTTTAAGTCGAAGATCTGAGGAATTCGCTTCAGTTCTCAAGAACTCGCATAGAACCTCAAGAACTCGCATCCAAGAACTCGCAGATCAATTGTTTTCGCATAATTTCATGTCTGAAAAAATTTTCAAGTGTAGAATTCGCATGTGTATGATGTGCGAAATGTGTAGAATTCGCATGTGTGTGATGTGCGAAATGTATAGAATTCGCATGTGTGTGTTGTGAGAAATCCTTAGAATTCGTACAAGCTTCTATGCAAAATGTCAGAATTCGCATAAGTATTATATACGAAAAGCTTCTTGAAAATTTTTCTAATGAAAGAATTTGCATATGCCTGCATGCGAGAACTGAAGAACTCGCATATAGTTACATACGAATTCCTAAGAATTCGCATTGTGCTTTGTACGAATTCCTCAGAATTCGCATAAGAAATTTTTAAATATTTAAAGTACAGAATTCGCAAAATTATGTTGTGCGAAAAATGTATACGAAAAGCTGGTTTTCAAATTTTTTCCAAGTCTAGTTTTCGCATAGTATTGTGTGCGAATTCCTAGAACTAGCATATAATTACGTGCGAATTCTGTAGCGTGCGAACTCTGGTTTGTGCTTGTATGTGAATTCTGGAGTTTGGTGTTTGTGCAAATTGTTGTCTGCGAATTCTATCTTTGTGCGAATTCTTGGCTAATTTTTCTTGTGTGTGGATTCTGTGTGTGAATTGTTTTTGTCTAAGTATAGTGTGCGAATTCCATACTTAAGAGATTTTTGGAAATTTTTATTTCTGAAATTTCTAAGATTTTATGTATTATGATTTCTTTTGAACTAACGATCATTTCAAGTTCTTTTTTTTTTTGAGGGAAAACTCCGTCAATGATATAAAACGAAAACAAAAGCGTACGGCACACCGCCTATAACCAAACGAAGAAACACAAAAACTTGGAAACAACCCCGTACCAAGCAACTAACAACCAAAATAAACACAACATTATAGACGCAAATAACATCGAAAAAAAGATGCTAAAAACCAGCGGAGCTCCAAACACCAAAGCCGCAAGGCCAAAGCTAAGATTAGGTCGCTTTATAAGATATAAGACGAGATCTTCTATTAGTCCAAACAAGTCGACATTGAACCATGTCCCGTATCTATTTGATGATCACCTCCATATCACGCTATCATTTCAAGTTCTTATTGAACACAGTTTTGAAAACAGGATGACTTCAAGGGAAGCTTTAACAATTGGAACTGATGTGAAGCCGCCGGTGCTTTTTTAAGGTGAATACGAACAGTGGAAGGATCGCTTCCTGGACTTCATTGATCGTAATGATCTGGGTGATTATATTCAGTTATCTATGAAAGAAGGTGTTATGAAAACTCCAACCAATATCTTATCTACTAAAGAAGAAGATGGTGAGGAAGAAGTCAACAAAGAGTATCCACTGCCACTAGATGAATACACAGATGAACAGAAGAAAAGGGCCAAAGCAGACAGACTGGCTAGATCGTTCATTTTACAAGGGATTCCGAATGAGATCTACTTTAAAATTGACAGTTACAATGCCACGGGCAAAGATATGTGGGATCAGCTGGAAAAGATGATGCTAGGATCCAAAATCGGTAATCTGCTTAAAGTCTCGAACTGCCTGAACAACTATGAGGAATTCAGCCAAGGAGGGTGAATCTCTTGAGACTACTTATGATAGATTCCTAACTTTGCTGAATGAGCTCAGCAAAAACATCAGGAAGTCTCAGATAGAGCTTAATGTCAAATTCCTCAGTATCTTACAGCCTGAGTGGAAAAGGTTCACAAGGCAGATGAAACAAATGAAGGATCTGAACGATTCCACTTCACGAGATGTACGAGACTTTAAGACAAAACGAAGAAGAGGTTGAGGAGATCAAAGATGAGAAGAAGAAGGCTGAGAATTTGGTTATTGATCCTATTGCCTTGGTGGTCAAGAAGAAATATGTGAGCTTAAAGAAGAAGAAGAAGAAGAAAGTGGTAGTATCAGAATCTGAGGAAGTTGACAGTGAAGAGGATTCTGACTCAGATGACTGTGAGAATATCAAACAGGCTATGCATCAGTTGACAAAAGCCTTTTAGAAGAAATTCTACAAGAAGCCTGGTTCGAACAGTCAGAGATACTCCTCAGGTTCGAGAAACTATGAACATAAGGAGATAATTGAAGGAAAGAGGTTTGATGAGAAGAAACCAGAAGAGAAGAGGTACAGATCTGAAGAGAAGAAGAAAGAGCCCGAGCCAGTGAAGTGCTATAACTGTGGGAAACTCGGTCATTTTGCAAAGGATTGCAGGAAGCCTAAAGTCAGAAATTCCGAATACTACAAAAACAAGATGCTTTTGGCCAAGCAACAAGAAGCTGGCAAAACTCTTATGGCTGAGGATGAATATTGGCTTGATCACTTTGATGAAGAAGAAGAGAAAGAAGAGAAAGCTCACTTGTGTTTTATGGGTAAAGAAGAGACTGAAGTTGATTCTGATGGAAAAGACAACGAAGAGGTATGTGATATGTCTGAATCAGACTTTATTAATCAAATGCAAGCCATGATGGTTCAACTCCAGGAATTAGAGTCTAAACTTAAACGCGAGAAAGGTATCATCAAAGAGAAAAACTAGTCAATACTGAAACTTAGCAATGACATTGCTGAGAAGAACGTATTGATGGTTGCTTTACACAAGAACATTGATACCAGCGCAAAAGAAAAGACTATAATTCACAATGAACTGTCTGAAACTACTTCCAAATATAGAATGTGTGAATTTGAAATCAAAGAAGTTGTGAAAAAATGTTCATCTTTAAAGAAAGAGAACAAATCTTTGTCTGAAAAAGTGAATGTTTTAGAAGAAAAACTCTACACTTTAGGTCAAACTGAGCAAACCATTCACTTGAATAAACCAAAAGAGAGTAGTGAGTGTTGGGGTCTAGGTTACGAGAACCCACACTTTCTCAAAAAGGGTATTTCTAAAGTGTCTGCCTTTTATGATTTTGGATTTTTTAAACTGGCACCACAATATCCCAAACTCAAAGTTAAGTGGAATAAACTTTCTGAAGAGGATGAAGCTAGGAAAGGGAGAAAAGGAAGAACAAAACTAAAATGCAACTTCCATTTAGGTATGAGAAGTTGAATTATAGTTACAGTTCTGATAAATCAAAATTTCTTTCAAATGACTATTTCGAAAGTTATTCTACAGAGGGGTTGGAGGCTAAACTTGTTGTAGGTAAAATTTATGTACCTCCTCTCGTGTTAGAAAGTAATTTTTCTGAACTCGAGAACACTATGGCAGAAGAAAGGATTTTGACTAATCTAGAACAAATTGTATTTTCAACTGTTTTTCTTAATTTTGATTTTTCAAAGACTTCCAAAGCTTCAAACTCTGATGATGTTAAAAGTTTGTTTGATAAAGAGTTTGATTTCTTAAATTCTGATGGTGATTTAGATGATTGTGTTGCTCAATTTGATTTCAATGCAAAACTTCCTGATGATTCACAATTTATTATTAATTCTTTTGGATTACCAAGTGTGTTTGAAAAGGGTGAAACATCAACGAAAGTTGATGAATCAGTTTCTGTGAATACTAAGAATGCCAAAGGTAAAAAGAAAAGATCTTGGCATTCACAGAAACGGACAACCACTGGTAAGCCAAAGAACAAGCAATCTTTCAAATCTCACAGTTCTAACTCTAAAGTTTCAAATGTTTCAGATGTGAATAAGAGAAAAACTAGAGTAAGATCAGAATGGCTACCAAAGAAGAAGATTGACGAGACTGCTAAATCATATTCTGATTCTGATTGTAATAGAAATACTGATAGTACAACTAATGTAACTGGCAATGTTGCTTTTCAAAAACCAAAACTTGTAACTTCTTACAAGCGTTATTCAATAAAGCAATTGTTCCAATTATCTTCGTCTACTAGTAAGTTTTCTACTTATCATAGAAATGATATTGCTTCTCGGCAATATTCTGATGTTTGGTTTGGAACATATCATGTTTATTCTTATCATTCTCATGCTTCAAATGATTTTCAAAAGAAAAGAGGACCCAAATTTAAATGGGTGCCAAAATCTTGTGCTAACAATGTAGGACCCATCTATAAATGGGTACCTAAACCAATTGTTTCGTGATTTCTCCTGTGCAAACCCGTCATATGTGGTATTTGGATTCTGGTTGCTCTAAGCATATGACCGGGCATAAATATTTATTATCTAATTATACAGAGAAATATTGTGGAACAGTTCGATTCGGGAATGACCAGTTTTCACCAATTCTGGGATATGGTGATGTGATTCAAGAGAACATAACGATCAAGAAGGTGAGCTATGTTAAAGGTCTAGGACATAAACTATTCAGCATTGGACTATTATGTGACAAAGACTTAGAGGTTAATTTCAAGGCCAAGAGGTGTTCTGTGCGTACTGAAGATGGTAAGGAACTCTTGGTCGGGACGAGAAAGTCAAACCTCTACACAATCAACTTGTTAAAAGTCAAGACTGACAATGAGGTGTGTCTACTATCAAAAGCCTCGTTGCAACAGAGTTGGTTATGGCATCGAAGGCTTTCTCACCTGAATTTTCATTACATCAACAAGCTGGTCACAGGTAATTTGGTAAAATGACTTCCAAAGCTTAAGTTATGTTAAAGAACATCTCTGTGCAGCGTGCGAGAAAGGCAAAATGAAAAGAGTCGCTCACAAGCCAAAGCCTGAGCCAAGTACAAGTACAAGTTCTACCTTGGAGCTACTGCATATGGATCTCTGTGGTCCTATGCGTACTCAAAGCATAAACGAAAAAAAATATGTCTTAGTGATTGTGGACGATTACTCGAGATACACTTGGGTCAAATTTTTGAGACCAAAAGATGAGACACCCGAAGTCATCATCACATTTCTAAAGACTACTCAAGTGAATCTGCAGAAGACAGTCAAGCTTCTTCGAACAGACAATGGCACAGAATTTAAAGAACAGAATTGTTGAAGATTATCTCGAATCAGTCGGGATAACACATCAGCTTTCTGCTGCCAGAACGCCTGAACAGAATGGAGTCGTAGAAAGACGAAACAGAACGCTAGTCAAGGTCGCTCGAACTATGCTAAGTAAATTAGACCTACCACTATTTCTATGGGTTGAAGCTATGTCGACTGCTTGCTACACTCAGAATCGCTCCATTATTCACCTAAAGAAGTCAAAGATTGTTGTTGAGAGCGTAAACTTCACATTCGATGAGGAGATGGCTTCTATTCAAGACAGTTCAGAACCCGTTATTACTGGTGTATTAGCTTCTGGGCAGATCAGTACAGAACCTGTAATTCGTGATAATAAATCAGATGAAGCATCATCGTCTACTTCACACTTATCTGATTTAAATTTATTGTTTGAATTGTTTTATGATGAATTTCTTGGAACTAAAGTGACTAAACCTGTTGTGGTTGAAAGATCAGAAGATTCACAAAGAAATCATCCAACCACTTAAGATATATCTACTGAATCCAATTCCCCGATTCAGCAAGAGATTCCAATTCAAACGCCTACTCCAACAGTTGAAGTTGTACAAATTAAAGAAGAGCCAGAAGTTGCTGAATCAGTTGGATGCATGGTAACGGATAATCAACAGACAGAAATTGTCCAACCAAATGAAGCTTCTGCATAGAATACTTTAACTGAACCCCTACCTATTCCTGAACAAAATGAAGAAGCTGAAAGTGGATTTTTAGATGAGCATTATGATCAATCTACATCTAATCCACTTCCTCATGAACATAAGTGGACCAAAGAGCACCCGATAAGCCAAATCATTGGAGATCCATACAAACTGGTGCAAACTAGGTCTGCTACATTAAACATGTGCATGCATGATTCATTCCTGAGTAAGATAGAGCCAACACGAGTATCTAAAGCTCTAGCTGACTCAGACTGGGTAACTGCGATGCAAGACAAGCTGAATCAATTTGAAGCGCTTAAAGTCTGGAGACTAGTGCTTAAACCTGAAGGAAAAACTATAATTGGCACGAAATGGGTTTTCAAGAACAAGAAAGACAAAGATGGTATCGTTATCAGAAACAAAGCAAGACTTGTGGCTAAAGGATATAGGCAAGAGGAAGGTATTGATTACGACGAGACTTATGCTCCAGTTGCGTGCATCTAGGCTATTCGTTATGTTTCTAGCGTATGCCGCACACAAGAACTTCATTATCTACCAGATCGACGTGAAGACTGCCTTTCTGAACGGCATTCTCAAGGAGGAAGTCTACGTATCTCAACCTGAAGGTTTTGTCAATCCAGAGAAACCGAATAATGTATATATTCTGGACAAAGCTCCTTACGGTCTGAAGCAAGCCCCTCGTGCCTGGTATGAAGTCTTATCAAAAATGTTACTCAAGTCGGGCTTCTCGAAAGGTAAAATCGATACTACTCTTTTTATTAAAAAGGAAAAGGCCGATATCATTTTAATCCAGATATATGTGGATGATATCATATTTGGCTCAACTAATGCTAAGTACTGTAAGAATTTTTCTAACCTTATGGTGTTCAAGATTTCAGATGAGTATGATGGGAGAGATGAATTTCTTTCTCGGATTACAAGTCAAACAATTTTCCACGGGGATCTTTATTAATCAATCAAAGGACATTTTCGATATTCTTAGAAAATTTAAAATGGAAAATTGTACTCCTATTGGAACCCCGATGGCACCTGGAACTAAGATTGGCGCTGATCCTTTTGGAAAAGCTGTCGATGTTAGAACCTACCGAGGTATGATTGGTTCTTTAATGTACTTAACATCTAGTAGGCCAGATATAATGTTCTCTACATGCCTTTGTGCACGATATCAGGCTAGTCCTAAAGATTCTCATCTCTCCGATGTAAAGCGTATTTATAGATATCTGAAGGGCACTGCAGATCTTGGTCTGTGGTATCCTTAGGATACAGGATTTAAGCTCACGGCATATTCAGATGCAGATCATGCAGGTTGCATGCTGGACAGGAAAAGTACGTCGGGACATATATAATTTCTTGGCGATAAACTCGTAAGTTGGGCCTAAAAGAAACAACTTTGTGTATCTACTTCAACAGCCGAGGTAGAGTACATAGTTGCGGCTAGCTGTTGTTCTCAAGTGTTGTGGATGCGGACACAACTGCGAGATTATGGCTTCAAATATGACAAGATCCCGATATACTAAGATTCAAAGAGCACCATTGTAATATCAGTAAACCATGTTCAACATACCAAAACCAAGCACATAAACATGAGATATCACTTTATTAAAGATAATGTCGAAAAAGGTACAATCGAACTTTACTTTGTAAACATAGATTATCAGCTTGCTGATTTGTTCACCAAACCGTTTGATGAAAAGAGATTTAATTTTCTCATTTCAAAGTTTGGTATGCTAAATCTCAAGACTTAATCTGTTCTTACCTAATAAAGTTTAGTTTTGTTATTTTTCTTCATTTCTTTATCCTTTATTCTGAAAGATATCTGCATTTAAGTTTGTTCATGATCTCAGGGGGAGTGTGTGAAGATGATCAGATAACATACATTTGAGGGGGGAGTTCATCATATTTTTGCATATATTCTTAACTGACAAATTTTCTGAAGCATAATTTCAGGGGGAGTAAGAGTTAAGGAGTAAGGATTATGATTTCTGATTACATCTGATCAGAACTCGTATTTTCGAAGTTTTTTTTATTGCTTTATGTCTTTACTTTTCAATAATTTTTTGTGAATAATGCTTTATACTTTGACAGATTTTTGACTGTTGCAGATTTGAGAGGGAGCTTAAACGATCATATCAATATGATTTTTGAGCTGACTTTGTGAGATTGAAAATGAGTGTAAGGAAGTATTCTACTCTTAATCTCATATATGGTTGAAAGAATGACGACTTTCAATCATAGAAAACATATTCTTAAATGTTCAAACCACTTCTTATTCTCAAAACGATTTCATGAATTTAGAAGTGTGATTTTAAATGTTTTCACTATTATGTGCTTAATTGTTAATAAATCGTTTGTTTCCAAAGATAAATACTTGTGTATTATCTTTGTTGGATCATAATTGTATTCAAGATTAAAGGGTCTAAACCGTATTTGTTTGATAGTTAAAGTTAGAGGGTTTATTATGTAATAATCTAATAGTTATTTGTAAATGGGCCTAAAGCCTATTAGAAAGCCCATTAAGATTAAAGCCCATATGGCCTAGGTATTTAAAGTTTTGTTTAATTAGTTTTTAGGTTAACCTTTGATAATCCTCATATTCATAATTATAATCCTATAGTGAGGTAGCTATTTTCTCTGTATTCAAGGGTATCTAGAAGACACAAGGGTTTCATTGTTTATTCAAGGGATTGGTATGTTATTCTGATCTTATTATCTCTTGATCTATATGTGTTTGTGTGTTTAATTATCAACTAGATTAAACTGGGATAACAAGTGGTATCAGAGCCAAAAGAATCAAATTTTTTTTGAATTTACTATTCATCGATACTATTCACGAAAATCATTGTTCATCGCAAAATCACTGTTCATCGAATTTTTTTTTGTGTTCATCTGATTTCATGAACTGTGAGTTTTTATGATTAAGATTGATCTGATTAAGTGAGTTTTATTCTATTGAAAAGTATCTAATTGATTAATTGCTTCAGAAAGTATCAAGTGATTAAATTTGTGATTTTGAGTTTTCTGGGTTCAAAGAGAGTCGACACTGTGTTCTTCATAATCGATGCATGAAAGTTGAAATTAATCTTTGATTTTGATTGAATACTGATCGATACTTGTTTCTGGGCACAAAGGTGTAATTTCTGCATTCAATTTCTGGGTTAAAGTGATTTTTTGTGTTGAGTATTGCTTCTGTTTATCGACTTCTGGGCTGGGTTAAGAACATATCGGTCTATCACATTCTATCGGTCGAACACCATATAGGTCGAACAACCTATCGGTCTTAGAGAATATCGGTCAAAGAATACTATCAGTCTTATCTCTTTACCGGTTATAACATCTTACCGGTCGAACATAGAGTATCGGTCGAAGAATCACTATACCGGTCGAAAGGAATATCGGTCCTGTAGGTTCCGGTCTTAGTCTTTTACCGATCGAACAAGTTCCCAGTCGAACATAATACCGGTCTAAGCAAGTTCCCGGTCGAACTCTCTACCGGTCTTTACAAGTTCCCGGTCGAACTCTCTACCGGTCTTTACAAGTCTCCGGTCGACTCAATACCGGTCGAAGCACATCCCCGGTCGATTTTTGCAAACTGTAATAGGGCATCTAAATGTCAAGTCTGCGAAGGGTGACAAAGTTCTGTTCGAGATCAACATTTTTTTTGTTCAGTACTATTTGAAGCTTTATACTGATTGAAAGGACTGCATTTAGTTATTTTCGGGAATTTATTTTTCTGAAAATTTTTTAGCGTGGTTTTCATTTTGATTCTAACGATCTCATCTAGTTGGTTGTCTTGGTACAGATAAGTTTAATTACTAACAAGTGGTACAGCTAAGATGTCGAATCAGCTTCTCTCAATGGGTTCTCAAGTCAAACCTCCTGTCCTCATGGCTAATGAGTATCAACAATGGAAGATCAGAATGATCCAGTTTCTGAATCACAAGAACAGAGACTTCATGAAAGCAATCATTGAAGGTCCACAAACTCCAATGATCACAGTAAAGGGTCAACCTGCTATAGTTTCCTCTCCAGAAATCCCTGACAGAGAGATTCCTAAACCTTATCAGTTCTTCAATGAAAAGCAGAAAGAACAATATAAGACAGAAGAAGAGGCTCTAATATATCTGACAATGGCAATTCCAAACGACATCTACAATCGTGTCGACAGTCAGAGCACTGCTAAAGGCATCTGGGATGAACTAGCAAGGCAGTTTGAAGGAAGTGAATCCTCCATACAAGCTAAGCAGAATCTATGCATAAATGCATACGAGGGATTTCATGCAAAAGAAGGAGAGTTGCTATTAGATACCTACAACAGATATAACATCATCCTCAATGATTTGCGGAGGAACAATATCTCTAAATCTGCTTCTGAGATAAATTACAAGTTCATCAAGAATCTGAATCCAGAATGGAAGAACTTTGCTATCAACCTCCAGATGTCCAAGAATATGGCTCGAGAAAATGTCACTGATATCTTCTCTACTCTTGCTCAACATGAGGATGAGGTGAGATCAATTAACAATGAGTCTAATCATCTGAAGGATTATGTGGCTCTCATAGCCGGCAAAGGTTCTGTATCCTCTGCAAGGTCGAAGAAAAAGGTGTCTAAAGCTCTAGTTACCGAAGTTACTGACTCTGACTCTGATTCGAGCGATGAAGAACTGGAAGTTGATTCAGATCCTGATATTCAAAAGTTCTCTGAAGACTTGGCTCTCATTACGCAACGATTCAAGAAGAGCTTTGGCAAGAAAAGATTCTACTCAAAGCCAAAGTATGATGGATACAAGAAAGAGAAGTCTGAGATGCGATACAAGTGTTGAGAACTGAAGATGTGAACAAGTCTTTAATGCTGCTAGTTCAGAATTACTACTGCCAGAGGACTTCAAAAGTTAATACTGCTGAGTATTACAACTTCTAGTAGAATTAATACTGCTAGTCAAAGTTAGTGTTGCTTGAACAAAGTTAGTACTGCTTAGCTAGTTAGTACTGCTAGAGGTTAGTGCTGCTTAGTAGTTAATGTTGCTAGGACTAAGTTAATGCTGCTTCTGAGATAATGTGAAGATAATGATGAAGAGATCGTGTTTAAAGATAAACATGGAAAGCTGAAGATATTCATGGAAGATATACTGAAGATATTCTATTTATTGTAATTATCTTTTATTCAGTATATGTATATAATTGATAGAATAGTTTTATATAATTCAATTCATTCTAAGTTTTTGTTCTAGAGAAAATCAACCTCAAGGCATAGATCCTAATTCTAGAGAAGTAGAATTCATCTTGAAATAGCCTGTTCTTCAAGATTGAGGTTGTGTGTGTAATCTTGTGATTTTAATACAAGTTTGCAAGCTGTTAATCATATACTGTGTTGATTACTGTTACATTGAATATCAAAGTGTTATTCCGCAACTTCTTTGGTATTGTTTCTGAGTTTTCATAATTCTTGTTGAGAATTCGATCCTGACAAGTGGTATCAGAGCCTGTTCTCTCAGAAACATCTATTCATTCATCATGGAAAACTTTGCAGAATCAAACAGTACTCTGGTCTCAAAGGTTCCAATGCTCAGACCCAATGAATTCGATATGTGGAAGATCATAATCAAGCAGTACATACTCCTCACTGACTATTCTATGTGGGACATCATTGAGAATGGCCCTTCTGAAGCAGGAAAGATTGGTGCAGATGGAAAGAGAACTCCACCAAAAACTGATGCTGAAAGAAAGATTAGACAGACAGAGATGAAAGCCTTGAGCACTCTGCTCTTGGCTATTCCCAATGAATATCAACATCAGTTCTGCAACTGCACTGATGCAGAGATGCTCTGGAATGCTCTAGAGAAGAGATTCTCAGGTACCAAAAGTACCAAGAGAAATCAGAAAGCCATTCTGAAGCAACAATATGAGAACTTTATGTCAACCGAGAATGAGTCCATGACTCAAACTTTTGACAGGTTCAACAAACTTATTGGTGAACTAGCTACAGTGGGAGTACAAATTGATCAAGATGGTCTAAACAGGAAGTTCCTAAGGTCCCTGAGTGATGAATGGACCATGTATATGGTGTCTTTCAGACAGAATGATCAACTGGAAGAAAAGGAACTTGATGATCTATATAATGATCTAAGAGTTTTTGAATCTGAGGTAGAGGCTAAGAAGAGGCCTTCTGGATATGTTCACAATGCTGCACTCCTATCAGCATCAATTGATTCTACTTCCAACCCTGAATCAGTTAGTGCTGCCAATGGAGCAAATCAAGAGAAAGGCACTGAAACTGTATTTGAAGCCTTTCTGGCAAGTCATGGAAACTCTTCTCTTATTAATGATGACTTGGAACAAATCCATCCAGATGATCTTGAAGAGATGGACATTAAATGGCAGATGGCCATGCTCTCTATGAGAGTTAAGAAGTTCATCAAAAGAACTGGGAGGAACAACTTCTCCCAAAGAAGAGAAGATGGAGCAGGATTTGACAAGTCAAAGGTGGAATGCTACAAATGCCATCAGAAGGGACACTTTGCTAGAGAATGCAGAAGTGGAATGTCTCAAAATAACAACCACCAACAAGCTCAATCTGGAAGCTTCTATAATAACAGAAACTCTGCACAAGCCCTTGTCTCTCAACAAGGTATGGGGTTTGATTGGAGTGATCAAGCTGAAGAGGTCATTCAAAACCAAGCTCTAATGGCAGAGGTGTCTGATCTCCCAACAGAGGTAACCTCCAATCTTTGTTCTCAAAATTGCATTAACACTGTTAAAAGGTATAGGGATCACAACCAGAACATGAGTAATGACCTTAAGAGATTGAAAAAGGTTTTAAAAGAAAGTATCAGAATATGGGTGCCTAGAAGCACTAAAACTGTTAGTACTGCTGACAGAGATAGTGTTGCTAGAAGCATTACTGTTGCTACCAGTGTTAGTACTGCTGAAAATTTTAATACAGCAAAACACAGTTACTGCTGCTAACACAGTTACTACTTCTAACAAGGTTAGTAATGCTAAGCATGCAAGTGCTGCTAATGCAATTAGTACTTCTAAAACCAGTACTGCTTCTAGCAAATGTGTTTCTAAACCCATCATTGTGACAAAGTACTCCAGAAATGAGGAGTCAAAGTTTAAAAATCTTGTCACGAAAGAATGTAAGTATTTTGATGAGAAAGGGGTACCCAAGACCACTGTGGCTTGGGTTCCTAATTCATACTAACTGAATTATCTTATGTGCAGGGCAACCAACAGCTCAAGGGAAAGAGCATATGGCATGTTGATAGTGGTTGCTCTAGGCACATGACAGGCAACATGTCATGCCTTTAGGATTTCAAGCATATCAATGGAGGACATGTTGCATTTGGAGATAATCTTACTGGTGGTAAAATAAGTGGAAAAGGTAATGTTACAAAAGGTAAGATGATATTTGAGGATGTCTACTATGTTGATCAATTGAAGTACAACCTGTTAAGTGTATCACAGGTGTGTGACAAACAACATAGCATATTATTTACTAATACAGAGTGTATGATCCTTGCTCCAGGGTTCAAAGTAGTTGATGAAAGCATGATACTACTTAGAACTCCAAGAAAGGACAATGTTTATTGTCTAGATATGGACAATGTTTCTAGTGATTCATCCCTGAACTATCTTGTTTCAAAAGCTTCTGTGGATGAATCCTCTCTATGGCACAGAAGGATGTGTCACATGAACTTTAAGACTATGAACAAACTTGTTAAAAACAACCTTGTAAGAGGTTTACCTTCAAAAGTCTTCTCATGTGATGATCATTGTGTTGCTTGTCTTAAAGGCAAACAACACAAAACTTCTCATAAGACCAAAGAGCTAAATACAATTTCTTCTTGTCTCCAGTTATTACATATGGATCTGTTTGGTCCTACAAATGTTATGAGTATAGGCAAGAAATCTTACTGCTTGGTTATTGTTGATGATTACTCCAGATTTACCTGGGTATATTTTCTAAGGACTAAGGATGAGACAAGTGGTCTGATCAAATCCTTTATCCTAAGAATTGAAAACCAAGCTAATCAAAAAGTAAAAGTCATTAGATCAGACAATGGGACTGAATTTAAAAATCTTGATCTAAACACCTTTTGTGAGGAAAAAGGAATTGAGACACAATATAGTGCCCCTAGGACTCCTCAACAGAATGGAGTTGCTAAGAGGAGAAATAGGACACTAATAGAGGCTGCTAGATCTCTGTTGGCTGATTCAAAACTGCCAATTACCTTCTGGGCTGAAGCAGTTAATACTGCCTGTTATGTCCAAAACAGAGTTCTAGTGGTCAAGCCAAAGAACAAGACCCCTTATGAGCTTTTAAATAAAAGAAAACCTTTCATTGGATTTTTCAAACCTTTTGGGTGTCCTTGTACAATTCTCAATACCAAATCTCACTTAGGTAAGTTTGATAGCAAAGCAGATGATGGATTTCTTGTTGGTTACTCATCTCAGAGTAAGGCTTACAGAGTTTTTAACTCTTCTTCTAGAATAATTGAAGAAAGTGACAATGTCAAATGCAATGAGAACACACCAAATCCTATTGGGTCTGGTCCTCAGTGGCTGTTCGACATTGATTCACTAACTAACTCTTTTGGTTTCAGTAGTGATGATTATGCAGGTTCAGGGTGTGGAGGATCAGGGACTACACAAGTTCAAGATAGTATATCTCAATCTGTGATCTTTCCCATACCAACAGTGGATTCCGTAGAAGACTGTGAAAAGGAACCATCTACTGGACCAAATCAGAGTGAAGAAGAAAGTAGAGATGAGGAGAGTTAGGAAGATAAAGACCCAGAAGTAGCTGCTGAAAACACCTCAGTTGAGTTGAATGACTCAAATCTAGAGGTGGGACTTAATGAAGAACCTAGTCATCACACCAGAATTCAAAAGAATCATCCTCTACAGCTGATAATAGGAGATATATCTTCTCCTATGATGATTAGAAATCAAAGCAGGCTTCAGGAAATGCAAGACCAACAGCATACAGTACTTTCTTGCTTTCTATCCCAGCTTGAGCCTAAAAAGGCACATGATGCTATGAAAGAGTCCAGTTGGATAGAAGCCATCCAAGAAGAGCTTCTGCAGTTCAAGCTGCAAGATGTTTGGGATCTGGTAGACCTTCCTAAAGGCCAAAGAGCAATAGGAACAAAATGGGTCTTCAGGAATAAGAGAGATGAAAGAGGCATAGTAATAAGGAATAAAGCAAGGTTGGTGGCTCAAGGGTATACACAAGAAGAGGGAATAGATTATGAAGAAGACTTTTCACCTGTAGCCAGGATAGAAGCAATTAGATTATTCCTGGCTTATGCTTTTTATATGAAATTCAAAGTCTATCAAATGGATGTCAAAAGTGCATTTCTATATGGCTCAATTGAAGAAGAAGTATATGTCTGTCAACCACCAGGGTTTGAAAACCCAAGCTATCCAGACAAGGTATACAAATTGAAGAAAGCACTTTATGGACTGCATCAAGCTCCAAGAGCATGGTATGACACTCTGTCATCCTATCTCTTGGAAAATGGCTTTGAAAGAGGAGTCGTTGATAAGACTCTATTCATCAAGAGAAAGAAGAAGGATATCTTGCTGGTCCAAATCTATGTTGATGATATTATCTTTGGATCCACAAGAGCCATCATGTGCAAGGAGTTTGAGGAACTAATGCATCAAAGGTTCAAGATGAGTTCCATGGGGGAACTTACTTTCTTCCTTGGACTCCAAGTTCAACAGAAGTCAGATGGAATCTTTATCTGTCAGTCCAAGTATGTGCAGGACATTCTAACCAAGTTTGGTTTCTCAGATTCAAAACCTGCCAGCACACCTATGGAGACACACAAGCAGATAACAGCAGATCTTGAGGGGGAGGGTATGGATGTTCATCATTATAGGTCCATGATTGGCTCTCTCATGTATCTTACGGCCTCTAGGACAGATATAATGTTTCCAGTTTGTGTATGTGCAAGATTCCAAGTTAGGCCAAAGCAATCCCACTATCAAGCTGTTAAGAGGATATTCAGATATCTCAAAGGGCAACCCAGATTGGGACTTTGGTATCCTCATGACTCACCATTTGACCTACTTGCATACTCAGACAATGATCTAGGTGGAGCAAACTTGGACAGAAAATCTACTTCTGGAGGATGTCAGTTTTTGGGTGCAAGACTAGTTTCATGGCAGTACAAGAAACAAACCACAGTGTCCACATCTACAACAGAGGCAGAGTACATAGCAGCTGCAAGCTGCTGTTCTCAAGTCTTATGGATTCAGAATCAAATGTTGGACTATGGGGTAACCTTTCTACACACTCCAATTTTTATTGATAATAGCAGTGCTATTAGCATTGTGAATAATCCTGTCAAGCACTCAAAGACAAAGCACATTGAGATCAGGTATCACTTTATAAGAGACTGCAATGAAAAGAAACTTATTCAAGTTGTAAAAGTTCATACTGATAACCAGTTTGTTGATCTATTCACCAAAGCCTTTGATGTGGGTAGATTCACTTTCTTGGTAACAAGTGTGGGAATGATCAACTCTGAATAAGTCCCTTCTCAAAAAGTGGTTAAATACCTGTATATTGTTTTTGTTTGGTGTTACTAATCTTCTTTTTCAGGATATATATAGTAGTACTCAGTGTATCACAAGCTTAAAAGAGTAAGTATGGTTAATACTGCCAGTACAGTTTTAATACTGCCAGTGCACAGTTACTACTGCTAGTTAGTTAATATTGCTAGTGGTTAATACTGCTCTCAGTTAATACTGCTAGTTAGTTAATACTGCTAGTGGTTAATATTGCTCTCAGTTAATACTGCTAGTAGTTAATATTGCTCACCGTTAATACTGCTTGTTAGTTAATACTGCTCTAGGTTAATACTGCTTATGTCCCGAATACTATAAATACCCTTTGCCCGCCTAAAAAGTTCATAACGACTCTTTGCATACTGTTCACTTGCGCTCTAAACCCTTTCTCTCTCAAGTATCAAGTTTTTAGGCAAGAACTTTCAAAGATCAATGGCATCAATGGCATTCATCGACGAGCACAATGAAATCGCGATGCTACAGTAGCCCAAACAGGCCGCTGGTTTCCACCAGATTGTGGATTTCCTCAAGACAACCCATATTGCACATGCTCTCACTGTATCGCCATCAATCTATATCGAGCATCAAAGGCAATTCTGGGCAAATGCCACCATTGTTACTGAGAATGGTGTGCAAATAATCAAGACAAAGGTGTGTGGCAAGCCCTTGACAGTTACTGAAGAGGTAATTCGCATCAGTCTACGTCTAGACGATGCCTATGGTGTAACTTCTATCTCTAATGATGAACTGTTTTCTACTCTTACAAGAATGGGGTATGGAGGCCCATTGGGTGTGTTCAAGTTCTCAAAAGCCAAATTTTCACCCCAATGGCGTTTCTTTGTCCATACCCTTATGCACTGTATCTCTAAAAAGACTACTGGATGGAGTGAGTTCAGTAGCACCATTGCTTATGCTTTGGTGTGCTTGGCCACTGCTAGAAAGTACAATTTTTCTAAAATGATTTTCAGTGATCTTGTCTCAAACTTGGGAAGCAAAAAGAGCTTTTTTATGTACCCCAGGTTTGTCCAAGAAGTTATCACCCACGAATTGACGGATATGCCTCATTTTGATGGGGTATATGTACCTAAACCCCCTAAAGGCAAGGTTTTCTCAAATATGAGAAGATCTGTTGGGGACTCGGAAGTAGTAGACACCCCATTGTTCTCTACAATGATGGTGGCGTCCCAACCACAAGAAGGTATGGCAGCAGGGTCAAGGCCCTCATTAGACTATCCCACTGCTAGCCTTTCCCAACCTTCCCACTCTAAATCAATTCCCCAGTCTCTTCTTGATAAACCAACTTCACCAATCACCCCAAACATACAAAAGGAAACAGGTAAAGAAGGCTCCTTCCCTTCCTGTACCTTCCCCCACTAAGCCTTTAAGCCCTCTAAGGGAGGATTCTCCCTTAGAGAATATCTACAGGGAAACCACAGGGGTGTCTCCCAACCTCAAGGAGGTGCTCACTGAGGAGAGGGTTGAGTATATGGGTGCTGAGGCTGCCACTACTTCTGCTAGCACAGAGAAGGACAGTGGTAACATAACTAAGACCTCCCCCATGACAACTTTGAATGAGCAATCATTCAAAGGTCCCAGGTGCCAAGAAACCACGGGGGTGGATAGTGCTTCTGCTAGGCAGAAGGCTTCCATTACAAAAAGATCCCATGATCCTTCAAAAGAGGGTAACACTTCTGGAGAAGGTGAGGATAAATATAACTACTATGAATTGATGGAAACAATGGGCAACATCAACCAAGATGTTATTAAACAAGGGAAAGAAATAGAAGAAATGAAGCTGGTAATTTTATCCCAACAAGTGCAAATTACCAAACTCAAGCAACTGGTGAAGAGGTTGGTACTTAAAAAGAAAAAGAAGCATTTTGTGCTAAAGAAGAGGGTCAGTGCTAAAGATGCTTCCAAAAAGGGGGAGAATTCAAGTTCAGAACAGATAGATCAACAGATTTAGGGGGAGTTTGTTGAAGATAAGAAATCTGCAGAAACAACACCAGCAGCAGTTACAACCTCAGAAGCAGAAATGGTTACTACTTCTGAGCCAAAACAAGCAGCAAAAACTGTTAGTGCTGCTGAAACTTCACAAGCAGCAGTAACAGAGTTAACACCAACAGAGATTGAAGTAGCATAAATGCTTGTCAAAGCAAAGAATGACACTCCCAAAGCAAAGGGAGTGGTCATAAATGAAGGGGGAGCAAAGAAAATAGAGAAGAAAGAAATGGCTGCAGATGCAAGGAAAAAGGGAAAAGCAAAGATGATAGAATCTGATCAACCATCCAAAAAGCAAAGGATGATTGAGTCAGATGAAGCATTAGCAAAGAAAGTGCAAGAAGAGTTAGATCAAGCAGAAAAGGAGCAGGTGGAAAAAGACAGAGAAATGGCCAGAGCACTTGCAAATGAGTTAAATGAAGCATTCCAGAAAGGGTTGGAAACAGAGAAAGCAAAGCAAAGAGCAATGAGCTTGAGAAAGGCTATGATGGCCAGAACAAGTGCTAGGAAGAAAAGACCTTCACAAACTTACCTTGCAACTCAGGAAAGAAATAAAATGATAACTTTCTTGAGGAGTGCAATTGGTGTAAAGAAAGAAATGTTTGTGAAGATGAATTTTGATCAAATCAAGGATCTCTATGAGAAAGAAATGGGGAAGCTGAAGAGTAATGAAAAGGATAGAGTGGAGTTTGAAAAGAAGGCTAAGGAGAGACATGATGTGAATATTAATCAACCATTCCCTGAAAGTGAAGAGGGAACTCCTATCAAAGAAAAGGCAGAGAAAAAGGAAGAAAAGAAGAAGGAAGCTACTATAGGGCAAGTTCAAAAGACTCTGAAGAGAACTAAGATGATGGCCAAAAGAAAGAAGATTGTAAAGAAGCCTAGAGTAAAAGAAGAGAAAAAGGTTGCTGAACAAGAAGAGGCACTTAAGAATGAAGTTGAATCTCAGGAAGTACCACAGAGTTCAGATGTAAATATGTACATGGTGGTAATGGATAAAATTCCAAAGCCTATCTCAGCTAAACCTGTTGGATTCAAACCTCCTGAAGTTATCCACTGGGATATTATGATGGTGGATGGCAAAAAGTATATCAGATTGAAAAGAAAGGATGACAAGTATGAAGTCTACAGCACTTGGAACAAAATTGTCAGAGAGTGTTCAAGATCTGATTTGGAAGAAATGTTTGAAGTGGGTATGAAAGTACATGCAGATCAGTTGAAAGCTCCAGGGTTACCAATAGTGAAGCTGGTCATGGAATACTTATGCATGTTGTTCAATCCAGAAGCAGTGAAGCATTTAATCAGAGATGTGTTCAAAACTGTTAGAGGATGGACTCTGTATGAAAGGAGTGGAGTTTATGAATTAGCCTTGGATACTTTTCACATGGAGTATTACTTGGTGGATAGGATATACAACAACACACGTCTGAAGCTTCATGCCATGTTAAATAAGAAGTTGGGTTGTGCATCAAATTCAGAAATGGCTAAGTACCTAATTCAGAGAACTATCAATCAGAGTATGGGACTGGATCATAACATTGGAGTAGATCAATGAAGATTTTAGAAGCATTTGAAGAACTTGACTTCTATTTCTAAAAGTCAAGTTAGGGGGAGATTGTTGAGAACTGAAGATGTGAACAAGTCTTTAATGCTGCTAGTTCAGAATTACTACTGCCAGAGGACTTCAAAAGTTAATACTGCTGAGTATTACTACTTCTAGTAGAATTAATACTGCTAGTCAAAGTTAGTGCTGCTTGAACAAAGTTAGTACTGCTAGAGGTTAGAGCTGCTTAGTAGTTAATGCTGCTAGGACTAAGTTAATGCTGCTTCTGAGATAATGTGAAGATAATGATGAAGAGATCGTGTTTAAAGATAAACATGGAAAGCTGAAGATATTCATGGAAGATATACTGAAGATATTCTATTTATTGTAATTATCTTTTATTCAGTATATGTATAGAATTGATAGAATAGTTTAATATAATTCAATTCATTCTAAGTTTTTGTTCTAGAGAAAATCAACCTCAAGGCATAGATCCTAATTCTAGAGAAGTAGAATTCGTCTTGAAAGAGCCTGTTCTTCAAGATTGAGGTTGTGTGTGTAATCTTGTGATTTTAATACAAGTTTGCAAGCTGTTAATCATATACTGTGTTGATTACTCTTACATTGAATATCAAAGTGTTATTCCACAACTTCTTTGGTATTGTTTCTGAGTTTTCATAATTCTTGTTGAGAATTCGATCCTGACAATAAGCCGAGGCATGGAAAGAGAGAGGAAGGACGAGAAGACAGGAAGGAAGATAGAAGAGAAGGAAAGATAGAGGAGAAGCAAGAAGAACGAAAGGATGAACCAGGAAGATGCTACAACTGTGGCCAATTTGGGCATTTCTCGAGGGACTGCAAGTTCAAGAAGGTAAAGAACTCAGAGTACTACGCAAGAAAGTCACTTATTGCCAAGAAAGTTGAAGAAGGAAAAGTGCTTATGGCTGAAGAAGAGAACTGGTTGTATCAAAGTTCCGATGACGAGGAACAAGCTCACTTCACCCAAGTATCTTATATGGCAAAGCTGAAAGGTGACGATGAAGACTCTGAGACACAATCCGAAGATGCAAACTCTGAGGTAAGTGACAATTCTGAACTTATTGAATCTTTAATGGCCCAAATACATGGTATGAAAGATGAATTTGCTTTACTGAAAGGCAAACTTAGCTCTGCACATCAATCTGCATTAAGCTTTCGTGATGAAAATGCTATTTTAAAAGTTGTTGTGGAAGAAAAAGAAAAGGAAAAAGATGATTTAAAAGCTGAAAAAGCGTCTTTAAAAGAAAAAATATCTGGTTTAGAAACAGATCTTGTGAATCTTAATGCTGAAAAGGGTGAGTTTCAAATAAAATTTGAAGTTTGTTATAAAGAAAGAAATGAAGCTTACACCAAAATCAAGCAACTGGAAGACATTAATATGAAACGAGGTCAGACTGAGCAAACATTAAATCTGTTGACCAATAAACTCCAAGACGAAAGGTTTTATAAACTAAAACCAGGTTTGGGTGTGCCAACTAATGAAATTTTGAAAAAGGCACTGGAGCATCTATATAATTTTGATAAATTCGGCTCCGCAATCAGACCCATTCCTGACATTCGTGCAACTTTTGTTGAAGCAAGTACTCCTAAACCTTCTAAAGAGACCAAAGGTCGAGAAGAAATGGGAAAGAACAAGTCTGATGACACTGATTCTCAAAATCTTTTTAAATCAGTTGGTTTTACATATGGTGATTTGAATAAAAGCTATGAGACTCGAAAGATCGAATTTACTGAATTTGAATCACTATTTACTACACCTTCCAAAGAATCAGTAAGCACCAACACAGTTCCACCTGAGACTGCATGCAAATATGATGAGTATGAATCGAATGTTGATCCATCTACTATACCATCAGTCTCAAATCCCATTGCTTCTAAACCTTTACTTGTTGAAGAGGTTGAAGAAGAAACTGCTATCACGAATGAATCTTGTGTTCAAAATGATAAAACGGAGTCTATTGAGTCCATGACAGAAAAATTATTTTCTGAAATGATGAATGCTTCAGACTCTGATCCTGTTTCTATTCCAAAGGAGTCAAATTCTGTGAATGATAATACATCTGAATTGATGAAGCAAATTGATATGTTGCAACAGTCTCTTGATGAGGTTGAAGATGAAAACTTTGATCTCAAACATAAACTTGAAAAGTCTTTAAAAGTAAATCAAGAGCTTTGCACTGAGATCAATGATTTGAAAATTACTTTGTTTAAAAATGCTTCAAATGATAAACAGATGTTCAATGATCCAAGCTGGAAGGTAAGAACCAATCCAGAATTTGATGCTCCTACAAAACCTTCAGTTGTTTACTCTGATTGTCCTGAATATCCACCGAGTATTTTTGAAAAGGGCGAGACTTCAAAGAGCACTAGAAAAGAACCACCTTCTAAGCTAGAGACTAACAAGGTTCCTGTTTCTGTTTCAGATATAAAAGGAAATGGAGTTGGGAGGAGTAAGAAGAATAAAGACAATAGTTTGAATAAGAATGATAGGCTATCTAGTGAACCTTTTATTCCAAATAGTTGTACTTCTGACAGTGTTATTTTGAAAAGTAATTCTTTTGATAAACATGGATGTAAGGTTTGTTCTGATAAATCAAAGTTTATGAATTTTGCTCGAAAGAATCTATATTGCAAACACTGTTGGGATAACTCATTCACATACTACTCCCTTCCAAAGTCCAAACAGAATAAGAGAAAAGCTAAATTGAATTTTAAGTCTAATTCTAATTCTAATTCTTCCGCACAACCCAAAGTGTATCGAGCTAAGGTTGCCAATCCTACTTCTAAAAAGCACTTTCAGGAATTAAATGTTAAGATGGTTTGGAAATGGGTTCCAAAGCCGCGTTATGAATGGAGAGTGAAATTCAAACCAGATGATATTCCTGAGTTGCTTGATGCTAACCGCGAAGGACCCATCCTGATATGGGTGCCTAAGCAAAACTAATTGTCTCTTTTGCAGGCCTGTCGATTGTGGGTAATAGATTCCGGATGTTCACGCCACATGACAGGATTCAAGCACCTCTTGCATAACTATGTGGAGGAGCCTGCCGGAGCAGTTAGATTTGCCAATTCTGAAGCCGAAGGCCACGTCAGATGATATGGAATGCTCGACAATGGTATTGTGAAGATTCAAAAAGTACTATATGTTGAAGGACTTGATCACAACCTGTTTAGTACACTGCACTTCTGTGACATGAAATATCAAGTCCGCTTCACAACCACTCATTGCTATCTAGAGGATCCTGATAGTTATGAAGTCTTCAAAGCTGAGCGCCATGGGAATCTATACTATGTAGATTTTCCTACACTGTCTACCACACGTCCAGTATGTCTACTAGCCAAAGCTTCTAAAGCATAATCGTGGACGTGGCATCGACGCTTGTCTCATCAGAATTTCCGATCTATAGCGAAGCTACAGAGACAAGGTCTGGTCAAAGGTCTACCAGAAATGAGGTTCGAAAAAGACTCACTATGTCCCACATGTGAGTTGGGCAAAATGAAGCGAAGCTCCTTCAAGTCCAAAGCTGAATCATCGACCTCATCTGCACTGGAACTTCTTCATATGGACCTTTGTGGCCCAATGCACACAGCATCTATCAACGGAAAGAAATATGTGTTGGTAATGATAGATGACTACTCAAGGTATACATGGCTCAAGTTTCTTCGCAACAAGTCAGATACGCCAGAGTTGATTATCGCTTTCATCAAGCGCATTCAAGTACGTCTTCAACTGCCAGTCAGAACCATTCACAGTGACAAAATCAAGTTTTGAAGATTTAGTCAGAACCAAATCTTTTGAAGATTTGAAGACTATTTAAGGATATCAAGTTTTGAAGATTTGAAGTTTTGAAGCTATCTAAAGAAAAGAGAAGAAAAGTGAAGACCTGAAGCTAATTGCCAAAAAATTTTAATCTTGAATCCAAAGGGGGAGATTGTTAGATCAAATAATTGTATTCAAGATTAAAGTTAAATTAGAGGGTCTAAACTGTATTTACTTGATAGTTAAAGTTTGGGGTTTAAATTGTAATAGATTAATATTTATTAGCTATTGGGCCCAAGCTAAAGCCCATTAAGCTTAAAGCCCATAAGGCTTAGGTATTTAATGTTTTAATTAGGTTTTAGGTTTAATCATCATAATCTCAATTATAATCCTATAGTGAGGTAGCTATTTTCTCTGTATTCAAGGGTATCAAGAACACACAAGGTTTAACTGTTTATTCAAGGGATTGGTATGTTATTCTAATCTTTATATCTCTTGATATTATTGTGTTTGTGTGTTAATCATCAACTAGATTAAACTGGGATAACAATCTTTTCTATATACTTTCAAGTATTCACACACACTGGTTTAATATTTTTGTTGGAAATGTTCTTACCATATCTCATATAGAAACAAATTTTCGATGGTAAGACACCCCGCTTGAAATTCAATGTTTGAGCGTGATTTCATTTGAAACGCTTCTTTCAAGAATGTCTATATTTTGATTCATATAGACAAATTCCTATTTTTCATGACCTAAGCTTTTTGTGATACATCATTTATATTTGATTCTTTCATATAATGTCAGATTTTCAAACAAGTTTTTTGTATTCATTTCATTCATTCAATTGTTTTGAAATATCTTCAATGTTTAACTGCTCAAATCTTCATGATTATCTCTATGAGCATACATATATCTGACTTGTATTTCATTTTATACTTTAACTGCAAAGTTAAATCATTTGAGCAACACTATGCTTATAGGATTACATGGGTTCATTGTGTAAGAACTTAACAGAACTTCTATGGATTCACGTTAACCAGTGTTTTCTACCCAAGAAGTTAATCCTTGAGTGATCGAGTGTGAGGAGTCAAAATATATGAGTGTGGGTGTGATGAGGTAAAATGAAAAAGAGAGTTTGGTTATAAGCGAGTTTAATGATAAAAAGAAAGAGGGTGAGAGATCAGAGTAAAAGAATATCAAACTCTGCACCAACTTTTTCTGAGTCGGGCAGCCACATTTCTGATTGTTTCACAATTCTTTGGTTCACATCATTGAATTAGGCAACTAGCTCATGCCAACTCTTGTTTTTAAAACCCCACCAGCTACTCATCTTCTTCTCAACAAGAAGATGTTTCAATTTTAAAAGGGGACGTAACATATAATTTATCTGGTTTTCATTTGGAAAATCTGGATATTGAAAAAGAAGGAAGTTTGTCCCACCTTCGCACTTCGATCATGCACAATCGAGTCTGTGTATAACTTGTTGTCTCAATGGTTTACACGATTTTGAGCCAAACAAAAGCAATCATCAAGCTTAAATTCTTTCAAACACAAGCATATACACACAGGAAATTCGTTTTTTTGTCTAAACGTTCATAGAATAAACTTGTGTTATTCAATGATTGAATGGAAGACCTGGGGGAGTGAACATCAAAAAGATTCTTTCCAATGTGTATTCATTACACACAGTTACTTTGTGTTACTGATGGGCATTCTTAACCGATTCATTTGTTGATTCAGGTGTTACACTCATATTTTGTCTGAATTTACAAAGATTTGGATGAATATCTTTTGGATCGATAGATGGTCAGAGGATTTTGTGAAAGATCAATGGTCAGAATTTTAATGACATTTCTTGTGAAAGTTTTGATGATCTCATGCTCCAATCATCAAAAAGGGGGAGAGGTGATCAAGAAATATTATATATGGGAGAAATTGTCAAGAAATAGTTGTGAAAGAAAGTTGTTAAAGAAAGGATTGCAAGTATTGTTGAAGATTGTGCAAGTTTGAAAGAGCAAATTCAGAGATTTCAAATTGCGAGCAGATTTTACTGGATTTTACTGAAATTTTCTTTAAAGACAATTTGCTGAAGGAAACCGAGTTGAATCTGAAGATAATTTCTTTCCGGTGTCTGAAAGAGGTTCTTATTACCTTTGGGGAGAATGTTAAAGCTGATTGTAAAAGTTGATGTTCAAAGACTTTGGGGAGAATACATAATTGTTTTTGAAGATAAAGGGGTGATTGTACTTCAATGCTTATTTTCTTTCTGAAGATGGTCTGAGTTGACAGAAGTCTACAAGAGGGAGATAAATTGTTAAAGTTCAACAATGCAACATAGGGAGAGATTGTATTGCAAAATCTTTTTGAATATGATTTTGATCCAAAGGGGGAGAATGTTAGTGCATATATTTGTTGGATACAAGATCATGAAGACTGAAGACTGAAAGTCAAAGCAAGTCAAAGCTAAAGTCAACTCTCGTGCAAGTCAAAGTCATTTTGTAATAAATGTAAAAGTCAAAGTCTTGTATTTTGTTTTAGTTGTGTTGTGCATGTGTGTTAAATAGGGATATGACTAGATTTTGTGTTGTAAGATTTGTTAGAATTATACGCGTGAAAGTTCTAGAGAGAGAAAGTTCCATAGAGAGTCTGTATACGAATTCTTCATTGAAATCAAAAACAGGTCGAGTGTTTGATTGTTATCATCTTGTTATTTGCATTAATTCTGTTGTAAGAACTTGAATTGGGATTAATAAGAGTGGTCTCCGTCAAGGGGATCCTTTATCTCCTTTCCATTTTAACATTACTATAGAAGGTCTCCATATGTTCATAATGAAGGCAAAGAACAAAAACTTGCTAAAAAGATTGGAGATCGGTAACGACAACTTCCCCTTAACCCAATTATTCTACACAGACGATGTGATGTTCATCAATGAATGGTCAATGGAGGATGGGGTGGAATATTTTACGGATTTTGAGATGTTTTTTTCTCACTTCGGGGTTGCGTTTAAACGTATCAAAAAGTGAACTGTTTGAGTGGGAGTATGCGTGAACTTAAAGGGTAGTTGTGGAGCTTAAATGTAAAGTCGGACATCTTCCAAGCAAGTACCTCGGGGTTCCGATGGGTGCAAACACGTCTAGGCCGAAGCTTGGGCCCTGTTATCGAGAAATTCAATAAAAGGTTGTTTTGGTGGAAGGTCAAAGATTTATCAACCGGAGGAAGACGAGTTCTGGTTCAAGTTGTACTCGGCAGCATTTCTACATATTATCTCTTGATATTGAAAGTTCCTAAGACGATAATTGACCATTTGGAGAGACTTCGAAGAGACTTTTTTGGGGATCAGAATAAGATAACAGGAAAATTTATTGGGTTAATTAGAGACCGGTGATTAGAGACAAAGAAAATAGAGGTCTAGGTATTGTAACCATAGTTGTTTCTAATATTTCCCTCCTTGTTAAATGGGATGGAAATTTTAGGGCAATTATAACTTAATATGGGTGAAAGTAATAAATTCCATTTACGATAAAGAATGAGGTTTTAATTCGGAACAGGGGAACTAAATAGTGTGTACTTGTTGTTGTCCAAACGTTAATAAAGTGGAACATTAACTTTGATTAGTTGTGTGTGAAACAGGTCGAGAATGGTTTAAAGACGACTTTCTGGATTGATCAATAGGATCCCTCTCCTTTTGCATCTCGGTTTCCTAGACTTTTTGCTCTAGAAAACGAAAATCAGGTGACTGTGGAGGACACGATCAAGTCCGAAAATACTTGGGGACTGGCGCAGACCCATTTGTGATGCCAGTGAAGCTGAGGATTTCGAACAACTAAAGGAAGCTATTAAAGATTTATCTATATCCGATAAACTAGATAGTTGGAGTTGGACTTTAGCTCCTAACGGTATGTTTTCTGTCGGATTGCTGAGACGTTTCATAGAGAAATCTTACTTGGGTGAGGGATAAAAGGAGAAGTTATGGAACCAATTGATCCCTCCTAGAGTTAACATCTTTATGCGGAGAGTTATGCTCGATATAATTCCCACTCATGACAACCTCATGAAGATGAAGATAGATCTCGATTATATTTTATGCCCGGTTTGCGGTTCTGAAATTGAAACTACCTGCCATATATTATTTGAGTGCGCTGTAGCGTCAAAGGTATGGAGATTTATTGAGAGATGGTGGTCGGTCTCCTTCTTGAGGAGTGGTTAGTGATTTGGATGATCAACGGACTTAACTTAACTAGCGAGGACAGCTAAGTCAAGAAAGCTTTGGAAGGAGTTTTTTTTATCAGGTGCTACATTTTGTGGTGCTTCAGAAACATATGTGTTTTTTTTAGCTTCCCTCCAATTAGTCCCAATACGAAATGGCAAAAGTAAACAGGTATTGTAGAAAGGGGGTTGAATACAATACTCAACAATTTTACTTAATTTAATTCCTTATTGATAATAAAATCAAGAATTACACACAGAATCCTTTTAAGATTGTTGCGGAAAATAACATATAAATCTATCCTAACAATCTTTCACTTAGAAAACAGAAAACTGAACACAACTTATAAAACACTAAGAACAAAGCTATGAAGTTCTTGAGGATGGAAAGTCTGCTGATTTTACTTGAGCACTAAGAAATCTCTTGTAAAAGCTTAACCTTGCATGGGAGGGGTCTTCACCTTTAAATACTACCATGTGCATTAAATGCATGGAACACGTGTCACAATGGGATTGAAAGTTAGAGATGTCATTCACAAAGAAAACTTGTCCTTTTCGTCACATCATGGGACAGAGTTGACCTTCAGACCTTGTTGTAGACAACTCCTGATAAAGGTGTAAAAGACAAACATCATTTTCCTGGTTCTTCAGAGAATGTCCCCATTATTTCATGATTTGGTGAAGATCTTCTTGGCGAGGACAAAGGAGGATCCTCCGAAAATGAGGATCCTACCGATTTGTCATGAGGAAATCGGCAGGAATGGCTTAGTGGATGTTGAGAAGCTCATCTTCAATCCGCATTGATAGATTCTCTTCTTCTTGATTTTGGTTGATCTTCTACTTCACCGATCTTTAGAAGCATGACTAAACTATTACAAAGAACCAAAAAATTATCTAAGTAGAAAAGATGTTTTTCAAAGATTATGTATGGGATCTGGAAGTCATTTTCAAATCTTTGGTGACCCAACACCTCCCCATAAAGATTCTCTCCTAGATCAGATTGTGGAGAAATCATTTATTTGGATTTTGACTAGGTGTAAAGGGAGCGTTAAAAGCCCCATAACGTTGAGAAATCATCCTATCAATTGTATCAGGAAATATAATGTATTTGTTCCTCGTTTGCTAGCTTCTTGCTAGCCCGTTATAAAATTCAGGTTGTTGTTTCAAAAAAAAAGTAAGTATAACCATTCTGGAGGCTGAAGTGCCATGCGTTATCAAGAAAATCGCGAGCGTTGGCATATATTCCCTATGACTCCACTTTGCTTCCACAAAGAACATTTATGAAATTCCACAATAAGAAGTCCAAAAATGTCCTATAAACTTATTTTTAATACTTTACACAAGATCTACCAATGTTGTCTTATAAACATAAGAGTAAAGTTCACTTTTGGTCCCTGACGTTTGTCATTCTCAACGGATATCGTCCCTAAACTATCGAAACTCGGTTTTGGTCCCCCCACGTTTGGTATTTCACTTTAGTTTTCGTCCCTCCGCCTAACTCCGTTAACTTTTAGCCGTTAAGTCCAATTTAATGAGGGGTATTTTAGTCATTTTCCATATTTTTTTGATTTCTTATTAAAATTTAGAAAAAAAATTCACTTACAATTAAAAATCATCCAAACATCCCCATTAAAACTCATCCAAACACCCCCATCAAAACTTTCACCTATTCATTAAAACTCATCCAAACACCCCTATTTCTTCCCATTGTCTTCCCCATTAGAAAACCACCATTTCTGATCCTAAACGACCACCTGGGAAGGAACAAAAACGTCATTCACTCTTGTTGTGGTGGTGGTTCTTGTTGTATCCCGCCGCCTCCCGCCGCCTTCAATGGTTTCTGTTGGAGGAACGATTGTTGTTGGTTTTGTTTCATGAGTAGCAACTCATGACCCTGATTTAAAACCGAAACTTTTTGAAAACCCTGATTTAGAATCGAAACTTTTTGAAGATCCTAGGAAATAGGGGATTTCTGAACACCCAAACCAGAACCAAGATATTTCTGAAGACTTCTGTCACACCCCGCTAAAGCGGAAATACGGAATATGACAGTTCGATAAACATAGCATTAGGAAATGATAAAATACCTTCATACATTTCAACCATAGTTTACATCATGTCCCAAAATAAGCTTTCTTTACAAAACCCAAATCTTAATTACAAGATACTATTAAACGATTAAGTGCAATAACTAAATCTCAATCATTATCCGGTTACCTTCTTGTTCCCTGAAAAGCATGTATAAAACAAGGTCAACTACAAAGAGTTGGTGAGTTCACAAGTTTTAAAGATGCACAAAAATAAATTTTTATATGCAGAAATGACCAATTAAAAACATAATATCAATTCAACCCTTTGAACCATAATTCACGATTATAATTTTTAAATTATATGACAGAAAATATGCCTCAATAACCTTTTGTATGTTGAACCTCTACTAGACCGTCCACTGACCAAACAAATATGCCCCAAAAAGAACTACCGTTGTGGTCATGAATCACATTGATAGCTCCTATTTCTCTAGAATTAGTGCACCCTTACTCGTCAGTATAAGGTGGGCTTGTCACACCAAATAGCGCTATCCACTAAGACTATAGGCTCCTGCAGGAGTTAACTAGTAGAGTCGGGGACTTAAAGAAACAATCCAACATACTAATATCCGCATATATGTCATATAATACCCAAAACAAACGCTTTATCACCAAAGCAACCAAAATCATCCATGATAATCATAAACAAACTTCGTGAATTATTGAAATAAATAACATGCCTTTCACCCCAAAATATATAAAACAGTAAAATAGGGGTTGTGAATACTCACCTTTTATGATGATGCAAAAGTATAACAACACAATTCTCTTAGCCCGGTCCTTAAATCCCTATAGAGTAATTGTACCAAAAATTAATACCCATCCTCAAAAACCTAACTCGACCATTCTTACATCTCAATATGTATGTATATATATATATATATATACACATGCCATTATGTTTAACTTATTGTCTAGAATAAGATTTTAGAATTTACTATACCAAACAAATCACCAAAACATAAGCTTTTAAAGTTTTAGGATCACTTTTTGGATTCAGCACTTGCTGTCCAAAATTTGTGATCTCAAAATAAGCTTCAAAATAACATTTCCCAAATACCAAAAATAACCATATTTTTACAGTAATCAATATACTGAGTTATGAACTATTCTGCAAAATTTTATGATTTAAAGAAGTGTTTAAGTGTCCCAAATAAATTCCACAAAACAGATTGTCACTGATTTTCAGATTAGTGACACACTTCACTTGGAGCTTACATTTGGGATATCAAATCTCAGAATTATGCAATGAGCCATATATGGTTGTAAAACTAACTCAAAAATCTAACATGTGGAAAAAGATTCACTTAATTTGGACAAGAATTGAGGGAGTTATGGTCTTTGAAAGTTGGGTATATGATTCTGCCAATTCTGGACAGAATACACCACTTTCTTCTAAAATACAAATGAGTGACCAAACCTCCATAATTTTGAGTGATTCTTGATGCTATAAATCACTAATACCTTAAATTGAAGTTTTGTAACAAAAAGCCCAAATTTTTTAAGGAGTATAAACTGACTTATAAAGCTTGAAAGTGAAAGCACAATCCATGACAGCAAGCTGTTGACATGATGAAGTTTGTATTAACATAAAATGATGATCATTTGGCATGGTTTTCATTAATAACTCATGGCCTCACATCTTAAATGAATATATAAAGATTCTAATAACACAAATATACATCATGGATTCATAGCAACTTCAAGTGCTCATCCAATCCCATGCATGACAACATAATCACTAAATAAGTGATATTACACCATTTTAGATGCTCTTAATCATTTGAGATTTGAGTAATCTCATCCTAAGAGTTTCTTTGTACACAAAATTGTTGTGAATATATAAATTTCAGTCCATATATCATCAAAATTTCGTGGACCATAATACCACATTTTATAACACTATTATTTTGATAATCTCAAAAATCTCACTTAAATTCCAAGTTTTATGGGAAGATCATTCAATTGTTTACTTGGCAAATGTAATATTTACCAAATGCATCCCATTTCTCTTCTAGAACAAGGATTCTATAACTTCTACATGAGATGGTATGAAACCCTCACATTTTGAATAAAAACTTGAAAAATGAAGATATAAAGTGATTACCTTCTTACTTGGAGATGAGAACTTGAATTCTTGAAGTAAAAGAGTGTTTAAATCTTGTTTTCTTCCATGGTATTTTCTGAAAATTTGATGATAATGGTGGGGGGTGTATGGTGGCCGATTGAGAGGAAGAAGAAGAGAGAATTTGAGGAGTTTACTTGGAAAATGAAATGAGTTAATAACCCCTAATCTCTCAAATTTTAAATTTTAAAAAGAAGAAAGGGAGAGAGAGAGAGGAGGTCCAATTTTCGGCCATGTGGCCTTAATGACACACCTCAAAGAAATAAAAAATATATATATATATAATTATGATGTATACTTGTTTAAAAATCAGATAAGATTGAGAACTGTAGCCCTAAATTCTCAGTTTACATCTAAAAATAAATATTATAAATGGATAAATATATTTTACTTTGAAATTAATAAAATCCTATTATTTTAGGTATTTTAGACTCACAACATAATTTCTGGCATTTTTGAGATGTAACGGTCAGTTATCAGTCCGAACCGGGTATTTTTACGCGACTTCCGAAATTTTCGGGTAAACTTCTAATTTAATCATTCTAACTAGATATTAAGGAATTTAATTTCATAAATAAATTCTAATAGGTCAGAGATTGCTAACCTTAACATGCTGGTTATTAGGCAGTTGTCACAACTTCAATGAAAACCCGAAGCTTTTTGAAGACCCTGAATGGAAACATGATCCTTTTGAAGACACCGATGGTGGAATTGAATCTGCAGTGGTGCCGGCGGTGGCTGTGGAGGAGTGTTTAGGATCATTTACAGATTGAAAACTTTTGGGTTTTGATCAGGGAAATAGTTTTGTAGGTTAAAATTTGGAGTTTCAGAAACGGTGGTGGGAGGAGGAGGAGAATTTTCATAAAATTGGTTGGTCTGCAAGAGTTGTTGGAGGGTCAAGGATGTGTCATCAAAGTCGCCGGAGATCCACCAGAGAGACTAGTATTGAGTCGGAGAAGCGGTAGAATCGGATAACAAGGTTTCCCAGTCTTCCAACCCAACCCCGAATCTTGGTTGTTGAAGCTCGAATTCTGCGAGGGAGAGGTAGCAGCGGTGGTGGTTATGTCGCCGGAGAGGTAGCAGCGATGGTTGGTTTTTGAGGATGATGGAAGGTCCATGTGTTAGTGTATCTATTATATATATACATATATACACAAACACTAAATAAATAAATATATAATATAATATAATATAATATAATATATAAATAATATAATATTTTATTTGAGTTTTTAAAAGAAAATTAGTAAAAAGGTAAATTGACTAAAATACCCCTCATTAAATTGGACTTAACGGCTAAAAGTTAACGGAGTTAGGCGGAGGGACGAAAACTAAAGCGAAATACCAAACGTGGGAAACAAAAACCGAGTTTCGATAGTTTAGGGACGATATTCGTTGAAAATAACAAACGTCAGGGACCAAAAGTGAACTTTACTCTATATAACTCTAAACATAATAATTAACTATAGCGCATACACACTGAGATATATCACTACAACAAACCCAAGTTTATATGACGCCAAATTTTTCTAGGTGTTTTAGAAGACTTAAGTTTAGGACAAAACATATGTACATCCTATGTAAAAGTGTTATAATAAGTTATAGAACGTTTTAACAAGTTGTTTAGGACAATTTTACAATAAAACGAACTATTAATTTTTTTTTATATTTGAAAAAATGTTTTATTAAATCAAGTATCCTATAAAAATGTGTTCATAAGACACTTTATAAAAGTGTCATATAAAATAGCTAATATGACACTTTATTTTATGAGTTTGCATCCTATAAACACAAATTTGTTGTTACGTATATAAACCCGATATTGTGGTAGTGAGAACCTCTTTTGCTAGAATTGGTGTTATGTTTACCCCACGACCTTGTGCAGTCCAAGTGTTAGCATCCATTTCATTAATGGTGTTATAAAGATGTTGGAAGATTATTCGAAAATACTCAGGATATGTATCACCTAAAACAGTTGCATATATATATCACTACTAAAATAAATTGTATTACTGACGGCTGAAACAGTCGGTAGACCGTCGAAAAAAGGCTTTAGCGACGGTTTTGTGACGGGAATGATCGTTGGTAAAAAACTGGTCGGTAATATTCAGCGACGGTTTTCCGACGACAACTACCGACAGCTTACCGACGGTTCCAGTTACCGACGGTTTTTCGACGGTATTTACTTATTAAAAATAAATATAAAATAAAATGAAAAAAACAACCGTCGGTAAGCCGTCGGTATTTCACTAATTTTTCCGACGGTTTTCCGACGACTTATTAAAAATAAATAAAAAATAAAATTAAAAAGATACCGTTGGTAGGCCGTCGGTAAATACCGACTGTTTCTTGCCGTCGGTAATTGCCGTCGGTATTTCACATTTTTCTAGTAGTATATATATATATATATCATCTCAGCTTTTCCATGAAAACTTAACTGCAACTTAAGTGAAATTGCAAACTCAACCTCTAGATAGCATTTCTGAAGACTTTGAGTTCATCATAAAGATCCATAAAAATCATAGATGATTAGATGCCATCAATGGTAGTAATTAACGTGCATTAACTTGCAGACTTTCGCTAACCCTACACCACAACAATGATATTGAGGTTCGAAAACCACTCCAACCATCCAAAAGAACATTCCACGAGTCGGTCTCTTACGAGGCTTAACTTTCTTGCTAGGCCTATATCTTCCCACCACCTGTTCTATGGAGAAGGAGAAAAAGTCTTATAAAAACAAGCATCCAATAAAAGATGTGTTTATACAATACTTTTGAAAAGTGTCCTAAAAATGTTGTTAAGACGCTCAAAAACGTCCTATAAACTTATTGCAACGTTTTTACATAAGATGTACAATTGTTTGGTCTTATTATAAAGCAGTCCGTTATAAGATTTAGTTAGAAATGTTTGGCGTTTTATAAACTCGATTCTGTTGTAGTGAGCGTATCGATAATAAAGGTGTGTTTCATTACTTTGATACTTGTTGAAGTTCTATCTCTGAGTACCGATTGAGCCATGTTGAAATCTAATGTAGCAATTGAGCTTGAGCAAAAGTAGATTAATTTGCATCTTTTCGTTTATATGCAACGGTTTTTGCAATAAGTTGATAGGACCTTTTTGGGCGTCCTAGAAACTTCTAGAACACTTATCAAATACCGTTTCTTATTAGTCCTTTTATATGACATTATGTCAAAAAAATATCTTATAAAAGAATGTCATATAAAAAGATGTGTCCACATGACATATTTTGTTTTCAAAATAAAAACTTAAGTCCTGTAAAATTGTTGTTTAGGACATTTACACGTAGTTCATGTCTAATAAAATCGATTTCGTTGTAATGGGATGAACTTATTTAAAATTAATTCATATTCAATTTTGATTGAAAACATATTTTGTTAAGAGATTCAAGGACGTCTGTGGTGGGTTCATGAGATCCCTACGAACAGATATCAAAGGGTTGCTAGGTGGCGTTTGTTTTTTAAGAGGTCTGAAATCTGAAGTCTTATTTCACTTTTAATTAATAAGAAGATGTGGTGTAGAAGTCTGAAATCTGAATCAGTAAGACTGTTTGTTTTTGTAACGTCCGGAGGCGTCTTGAGAGAAAGAAGAGCATATGAAATGAGGTGGCGATAAGAGGTTTTAAGAAGTTAGGTCACCACTTTCATATTTCAGATGTATTTAAGAGTTATGAGGCTCGAAAAACTAGAAAAAAACAGCATGAATGTAAAAATGTTCGATCGATTCAGACTTAGCCATTAAAAGATTTTTTTTAAAACAAACAACCCTAAGTCAATATAAAGCTTCACATCTTGCTTTTGAGGAAGAAAGATATTTGCATGGGATCAAGTTATTTGCAACTCAACACTTGATGAAGCCTAAAAGCGGACGTTTGATTCGCAGAATGGAATTTGATGGAATTGGAATGTATTGAAAGAATTTGACTTTGAAAGAATTGGAATGTAATTTGATGGAATTTGACCACGCATTTGGTTGGTAGGAATTCAATTCCTTCAATTGAGTCAAGGAATGATGAATTTCTTAAATTGTGGAAGTCAATAGAATTGGAAGGATTGCATCGCTTTCATTCCATGAACCAAACATGAGTTTGGAATTTGGTCAATGGGAATGGTCATTCCAATTCCTTCCAATTCCATGAACCAAACAGCCCCTAAAGATCAAGAAAGGGAAGTCGCAAATCATGCATTGGAGCTCCCTTTATATCGCACGATGCTTGGATTACAGGCTCGATTGTATATCGATGCATGTGGTAATTTGAATGACGGGGAAGAAAAAGGGAATGAAGAATGGAATCTCGAAACTTTGCATAGTTTTAGGAAATTGATAAGGATTATTACATAAAACCGAATATCATTTAATGACGGCTTAAGTCCCAACAATTAGACCAACAAATATGTGTAAAAGGAAATAACAACAAATGACGAAATTAAAGTGCAAAAAAGTAAATAATATGTTACGATTGGTGATACTGAAAACCCCATAAATAAATAAAAAATGCAGGTGACGTTAGATCATTGTTTCACTAGTAGCAAAGAATTGGCATCAAGGACGTTGCACAATTGTGCGTTTGGTTCAAGCAATGCATAGAAAAATACGGGCCCAGAGTTTTTTTAGATTTTTAAACGGAAGGCTTTTACCTACAGAATATTCACTATTAGAAAATTGAGCATCCTCGACGGATGTTTTCAACAAAAATATGTCATCGTTCGATGGATATTAGACGACTTATCGACAGAATATGGAAAAATACATTTTCCAAATATCGATGGATTTTTGACGGAATTTGTTCCGTCGATACTCCATCGAAACTTTTAGACAGAATTTCGACAGAAAATATGTCGAAAAATATTCAGATAATTGAAAACTATTTTTTTCAATTCCATCGATATATTTCATCGATAATTCGTCGAAGTAATTAAAAATATTTTTTCTATCCGTCGAAGGATTATGTCGATAAGCCGTCGAAAAAACTCCGTCGAACGTCCGTTGATTTTTTCCGTCGATTAGCCGTCGATATCTCTTCAAAATAATCAAAATATTATTTTTACTCTGTTGAAAAGTTGAATCTAAAATATAATAATTGGTTGGTACTCAATATGTATATATATATATATACACACAATTATACATACATTTGGTAGTTAATGAATCTAAAGGATTTATGTGTGTTAGAATGTAACTTAATGTGTCTAAGTGTGTAATCAAATCAAAAACGACCTATTTTGACTCGTAATGACCATCTTAGACTCGTTAAGGATGTATAATAAGGTCCATTATACCCACTTAGATCCATTTAGACACAATTATCATACGTGTGTTGGTACAGCTACTTATGACCCACAACACAGAGACCAAAAGACCCATTAATAACCACAATGACCTGCTATGCCTCGATTAAAAGCACTAAAGTCTAATCAGATCGATTATGATCCATTTAGACCCATTATAACCCATTTATACTCGTTAATGATAATAAGACTCACCACTTAGACCAAAAGACCCATTAATAACACCATAATGACCCGTTATGCCTCCATTAGACACACTAAAGTCTAATCAAATTGATTACAACCATCTTAAACCCATTATGAACCACTTAGACTCGTTAAGAATACGAACACCCAATATGCCCACTTAGAACAAAAGGACCTATTAAACTTAGTTAAAGACCACCGTGACCCATTATACCTCAATTACACTCATTAAGGTCTATTTACATTGATTGTAACCCATTTAGGCCCATCATGACCCACTTGGACTCGTTAAACTTAGTTAAAGACCACCATGACCCAATATACTCTAATAACAAGCCGTTAAGACCCATTAGATCCATTTATACCACAACGACCCAATAACAAGCCATTAAGACCTATTGTAGCACACTTACACCCATTAAGATCCAATAATATCCAATATGAGTCATTGCGATCCAATAAAACTTGTTAATTGAGCCATATGGGTGGCTTGGAATCGGAACAAAACAAAATTAAACATTAAAATCTGTATAGAAACAAAAAATCCAACCCTTCTAAATTGGTTAAGTAGTGGGTTATAATCAAGGTTCTAAATGGTGCGCGGCGCGGCATGACGGTGAGATCAAGCCTCAAGTCTTACGAGTTACGGCGAGGCCATGGCGTTTTTCATGGCGGCACGAAGGGGGCAAATATATATATAATGGGAGTTTTATATCATATAAAAAAACAAAAGAAGAACCATGAATTGATTTGAATCAAATATACAAAGTTTACAAAAATGATATCAAGAAATCATAACCCCCAAAAAATCATAACTCCCTAAAAAATCATAACTCCCCCACGTGATCGTGACTGAGAATTGAGAAACAGAGAGGGAAAGGGAGAAGGGGAAGTGAAATTCTAGGGTTTAAAATATTTAATTTTGACTTTTTAGATTTTGACTTTTTTACCATGTAAATTTACAAGTTTTAGAAAAGTGCAATTTCCCCCCATAACTCCATATGGCGTGCCTTAGGAAGCTTAACGTCATAACTCCATAACGTAACGTAACGCCATAACGCGTCATGGCGTGCCTTATGAAGCTTAACGCCATACATCGACGCCAAGGATAAAAACGTGGCGGCAAGGTGGCACCATGGCGCGTTTTTTAGAACCTTGGTTATAATTGGTTCGGTTATAAAAGCATACCGTGAATACATAAATTCCCTAGAAAATCCATCGTTAAAGGGATGATTCGTCACAAAACCGTCACAAAAGTTGGTGGACAATATTGTTGGTGGGAAATCCAAATCAGTGACAGATTACCCAGGGATTTTGTGGGTGATTGGTGAGCGATCACCAGAACCATTGTTATTTTGTGGGTGATTACTGATGGAAATTTCTCTGGATGATTTTTGTGGGTAAAAATCATTTATTTGTAGTGAGTGCGCCTGGTCCATATAATAGCTTTATAACCGATCGCCAAAGAGTAAACGAAAGCTACCTGCCTCCATGGAAACCACGATTTACCTCTCCATAATAGTTGTATAACCGGTTGCCACCGGCCGCATTTAAATTTAAAAACTTAAACAAATACATGTATTCAAACAATTTCATTTAAAACAGAAAAAAAAAATAGATCAATTTATTCAAAATTCGAATCTGATCCCAAAACTTCACCTTCATAACATCCAATATTACATCAGCATCCTGCATGTAATTTTTTTCAAATATTTGTTTATCAAATTTCATACAAGAATTTGTTATTAGTTACGGTACATAGATCATTCGATCGTTTCATTCTTCAATTCGTAGTTTTTTCAGTACATGGCATACTTTTGAGTCCAACTCCGAGCCATGGCTTCGTACTTGACCTTGTCTATCTTGTACATATGCGCGATTTCTGGGACCAACGGGTCATCTGGGTTCGGGTCTGTTAGCAGTGAACATATCGACAACAACACCTGAATCAACCATAAACCAGGATATCCTTAGCTTTTTTAACAGTATTATTAAAATCTAATTTATAGAACCCCGAATATGTCTATGACATTAGGTAGGGAGCAAAAGAAAACCTTGGATATGGTGAGGGCAGGACTCCATTGATCCTTGAGAATATCAAGACATATGTTACCATTGTTGTTTATATTTGGGTGAAACACCTTGGTCCTAAAGGCAACCTACAACAAGCATTAGCAAACTAATCAATTCACAATAAAAAAATATATAAATTTCTTTTTGAAATATATAAATATATACAGTAAATACTTGCATATACTCCTTATTTTTAGCAAGGCGTGAACCTTTCACCTCCATCTCCATGGAGGGATCCAAGCAGTACCCAGATACCGTTAGGTCAATAACCCTTTGATAAATATGAGAAATGATTCAACTCTAGCCGATATAAGACTCTAACAAAGATGGATCCAGAAATTTTTTGATATCACAAAAGGGTTATTAGCCTAACTGTATTTGGGTTACTTTGTGGTTTCATATATATAAACCATACCCTAAGGGCAAGTCCATCCCTGAACTCTAAGGGTGCGTTTGCTTTGCCAGAATGGATTGGAATTGGAGGGATTTTGATTTCAAATCCATTCCAATCCCATGTTTGGTTTGAAGGATTGGCCGGATTTGAAATCCTAGGATTGCTTTGAAATCCCTCCAACATTGGATTTTGAAATCCTTTGGGGATGGTTGGAATTTCAAGGGATTTCGAAGGATTTGCATATAATAATACTTTAAAATATGTTAAAAACGTTTGTTTTCTAATATCAATTAATAATTAGACAATTTAATTATTTTTATAATTTTTTTATAATTTTTAATGATTTTTTTATAAATAATGAAATTCAAATCCATTCTAAATCCTACAAACCAAACACACAAAAGGATTCCAAATCCTCCCAAATCCAAATCTCTCCAAATCCAAATCCTTACATGAAATCCAATCCATTCGAATCCATTCCGGCAAACCAAACGCACCCTAATACACCTCTTCAACAAAGGCTAGACATGCATAGATTGTCCACGGGTGTCGAGAGGGTGCTAGACGAGTACACCAGAATGTCAACTCCCTATAGTGGTAGACCTGGACTCTAATACTAAGTAAGAATATGTGGAATCCCATATTACAATCTCCAAAAGAGCCCTTGAGGAGAGAAGTTAGGGAGGTTCCATCATATATATATATATAGAGAGAGAGAGAGAGAGAGAGAGAGAAAGAGAGAGAAAGAGAGTCGGGTTCAAACGAGAACAATACATATTTAAAAGAACACGAGAACTAACAAAATCATTAGTGATTTTACATTAACACACGAAAAAAAGACTTTGGCCACGGTTTTTGGTCCGTGTGGCTTTTTTGTGCGTTAATGTAAAATCACTAATGATTTTGTTCGTTTTCTTGTTCTTTTAAATAGTTACTGTTCTCGTTTGATCCTCTCTCTCTCTCTCTCTCTATATATATATATATATATAAATGAGCTAGAAATGGTTTAAGTTTAGCAGACGTAAGACTGTAACATTATGTACTTACTTTAGGGGGTTTGAAAGGATAGTCGGGAGGGAAGTGGATGGTAACTTGGAAGACGCCACCGGAATAGGGACTATCGTTCGGACCCATGATGGTTGCTTGCCAATGGAACATATCTTGAGCCACAGGACCAGCACTGCATGAGGCTGGAGGGTCTCTTTGCAAGTCCTTGAGCTCTTTTACAATCCTCCTAGAAGCCATTGGAGATGATATATGAAAGAAAACAATTACAAGATGGATTTATATATAGAGATACATACGTAGGTGGAGAAGGTACATATTCCATGGCCATGGTTCTTTTGGGCAACAAGATTCTTTTTCATCACCTCCATACAAAAAACTTCACATCAAACCAGAAGAGAATATTTTTTTTGTATTGAAACTTTTTATAAATCAGGGTCTTTAGCATATCTGCTTTTTAAGTAGAGGTAGGTGCCGTTTATTTTTTAAGAGGTCTAAAGTCTGAAGTCTTATTTTAGTTATGATTAATAAGAGGTGGTGTGTAAAAAGGTCTGAACGATTCAGACTTAAGAGCCATTAAGAGGTTTTTTTCAAAAAACAAACATCCCCGTAGTGTCTGTATACCCCACTATTAAGTAACATATTAAATCATCTCTAATAAATTCTTTTAAAATTTCTTTAAAAAAATTATATTTAACTCGAACAGTTTTTCTATTTGGAGATTACAACATTGATTTATATAATTAAAATATTTCATATATTTAATAAAATATTATTTCTTTCTCTTAAACATTTAATTTCAAGTTTTCTTATCGACGAGAATATAAAGAAAAATTTATACTTGTGGTTTATCATTTTTGGGGAGTTCTCCAAATTTGGAGAAATTCACACATTTCTCTTCCCTGGGGCCTTCTTCATATTTTAGAGAAAGGTTTTAAAGAATCTATTAGAACAAAAAACTAACCCAAATTCTCCGTTTTATTTATTTTGAAGAATTTGTTGGAGATATTATGTTTTGTTTGGTGTTGGTGATGAAAAAAAAGAGTTATATTTTGGGAGATCAGAAGGTGTGGAATTCAAAGTTTATAGTTGATATAAATCTTTTATAATTACAAACATATGAATTTGTTTCATATATATTTTCAATGATTTGTTCGTACAAAAAACTGGACGTGGTATCAAGAATATGAAACGATGAAATGCACCTTTCTTGCACGATGTTACAAGGGTTAAGGATAAAAGTCTTTGCGTGTAATCCTTTTTAACGATTTATTAGGAATTATTTCAATGACAACTTTGTGACCACTTTACTTTCTTATACTTTTCAATACAAATTTAATTAATATTTATTAGTAATAACCAAACCAAATGAATTTTATTACAAAATCAAAAGAAATTATTCGGTATATATATATATATATCACATTTACAAGGTTTAGAAGATAAAATATACGACCAGACATTTTTTCCAACCTCAAAATATTTATTAATGTTAGTGGCTTAATAAGCTTAATGGGATCAGGGGTTGTGTCTGGAGGAGGACGGGATAGGCATACGCCCAAGGCCCACGAGAAATAGGAGCCCAATTTCTTTTAGTATATAGTAGTAGTAAAAAAATAGTAAATAAAAAAGACAAATTCCTTTAGTGTCTAAGATCATCTCCAACCTAACACTAAAAACACAGAAATAGAGGTGTTTTCATTTCTAATCCAACACTAAAACATTAAAAAATGGAGGTCAATAAAATATCCCTTTATATTTGGAGGCCAATAAAGTAGGTCTCAAAAATTAAATATTAATATTATATTTAACTTTTATTTATTATATATAGATTAATAGTTTAATACATTAAGTAATATTATATTATTATTACAATGTTAAATATGTTTTTAGTGTTCTTTTTAGTGTGTGGTTGGAGTTTGGTTTTTTTTAGAGTGTTCAAGAGAACCACCATTTTTAGTGTTGTTTTTTTAGTGGTTGGGTTGGAGATGTCGTAATAGGACCCAAACAATTTGGTATTACATTAGGACCTAAACATGTATTAATTAATTACATTGAAAAACAAAATATGTTAAAAGTGTTATAGGAAAAGCAGAATAGAACAACAGTAAATAGAGAGTGAAATATGTAATTCTCATTAATCATAAACTCTTTAAATAGGGAGAAGTTTACAAATAAAAGGAAACATTCATTATGGTAAATTCTAATACTAGAAAAATATTATATCAATCACTTCATTTTGATGATGGCACATAATCCTACAACACTCCCCCTTGTGCCGAGTCAAAGGAGTGATGGTGCACAATTGTTGTCTCGTTAAAACCTTACGCCAAAATAAAAACCCAGTGGGAAAAAAATAGAACGAAGGAAAGAGTACAACGCACCAGTTTCTTTGCAATATATAGACTTTTCCTTCAGTCTAGTTTTCTCTTAGATTCGTACATTAATCATGATGGTATATAAATAGTTGTCTCACTAAAACCTTACACCAAGGAACAAAACCCAATGGGAAAAATAAAACCTTGGTTAAAGGAAAGAGCACAACATACCAATATCACAAATATAGTAGACTCCCTCTTTTGTCTATTACTCCCCCTGATTCGTGCATTAATCAAGGAAGTTTGGAAAACATTTGCACTTGCTTGCTACATGTTTCCCAATATATGGTTTTAGGTAATGATTTGGTAAAATGTGTCATGTTCTCCTGACATCTTACTTGATTTAATTGAATCTCGATGAGAGTTTTCTTATTGCTGATTGTATAAGACTTAAGCAGAATATTTGACGTATCTTATGTTCATTTCTTCGATACATGATGCATTATTTCCATATATGCAAGTAGGATATTGGTTGAACCCAGAATTACTAACTCCTCTACTATATGCAATGATAGTCCTTAATCATATACATTATTTAATTATCATGAGGAGTAATATTCTTGCATTAGTTCAAGGGGTTAGTTACAAAGGACTGCTTAATTCACTTCCAGGCAATCGGCGTGTTCCTTGTGGTAATTCTTTATCCAGTTTGGAAACAACCTTTGTATGGATCAGACAGATACCTAATATCAGCAAAGACATACCAAGACATTGTTTGGTGTTTTTCTATAACAGCTAGTACTTTTGTTGCTTACATTCTAAGTAAGTATTGAAGTTTCATTATCAACGCCATTTTTCTTTCTATAGGGAAAGTATAAGCCTATGTCAATGGTTTCAAAATATTAATTTGATATCATTTCAATGACGTTGCGTTGGCGTTGAGCTAAATCTAGCTAACAAATTCACTGAGAAATACAATATACGGTCAAGTGTATTGTGCTAAGTACAATAATGCGCATATTGTACTTAGATAGGGAATTCCAACTCCTAACATTTTTCTTCATCATCCTTTTAGACGAAATGGATCTTTCCTTATATCTGACGCTTCGACCGATCATGTGAGTGCTAACCGGATGCGCTTTGTCCATATTAAATTGTCTGATTATTTTCTGGACATATGCGATCGGTGAATTAATATTTCACAAACTCGGTGTCCTAGCTCAAATATCTAGACAAAACCAAGTTTTCCAAAGATTTTTCCTCTTAAAATCAGATTTCAAGTAGCTTATAGTTCCTCTTATTTCATCAAGAGTGCCTATTATGTTCATAACATTGACATATAGAGCTACTTTGAAAATCTGGAACTTATTTTCCATAATAAATACGCAAGGGAACAGTTCATCGTTCTTATATATTCTTTCCCAATCAAGTATTCTATTAGTTCTTATATATCCTTTATAGATTAGATTGCTTTAATCTATAAAGTGGGCGTTCCAATTTTATTGCAAACGCCTTTCGTGGTTTAGAGTTACTTGATTTTGGTAATGTAATATCATCAATCATTTTTATATATCTCTAAACCTAGATCCCCATAGAGATATGTGGTAACTACATTTATGAGATGCGTTTTCAGTCCTTCGGAAACTACTAGGCTAATTAATTAGCATAACTTTATAACGTCCATCACGGGAGAGTAAGTCTTCTCGTAGTCAATCTAGGGCGTTGTGAGAAACCTTGTGCCAAATGAGAGTCTCATACATTATGAATTAATTATTCTCATTACGCTTTACGACAAATGATTTATCTATGTCTTACAGGCTTTACACTTGGTGGGTTAGCACTACCAAACCAAATATTTGTTCATTTGTCAAATAATATGATTCTACTGGATTGCTTATTTAGGCCAATTTACTCGTTGTTGATATTTTTCAACTGAGCATGGTTCGATGTCAATGTGCTCTATCATCTCATAAGCAACAATATATGTGAAATATATCATCAATGAGTATGTATGATCTGTCCATCGACTCATATGCACTCTCATAATTCATTTGAGATTTTTTTAATCTCTGGAATCAATATTAACTTTGGAGCGTCCTCCAGTAATGATTCATAGACATAGTTTAATCAGAGACAGTCTCATGAGAGGTTTATATATTGATGACAAATAGTTGTGCCTTACTCTTCTCTTCCTTTAGATGAGTATCTATCGAACCAAGTAACTTCCCCCATTTCCGTTTGGGAGCTACGACCTCAACCACGCAAACAACTAACGATGGGAAAGCATTTTTGTCGAGTAATTATGCCTTTAGTGTTGGAACGTCTAGGGATGAGTTAGCTAAGATGATCATTATACGTGATTATCCACTTTCTATTGTCTGCATCATGGTTTTCAAAGTTATTCAAATAGTTTTCAACCTTTATTTAAGGTGCCTTGTAGAGCTACAATCAAGACCGATATCATGAAGATATACTAAACAAAAAAGGGTTATACATTGTGTTATTTGGAAGAGAATTAAAGCATGATTGCTCTTACATCTGATATGTGGACAGCAGGTAACCAAAAGAAAGGTTACATGGCACTAAAACACATTACATAGATACCAACCGGAGGTTACAAAATCGGATTATCAGGTTATTTCTCATTTTACTATTCTTTAAATATTTATAATTCAATGTTAATATCTATAATGTTAATTTTTAATATATTCTTTGTCTCTTTGATGCAACTTTAGACATGTATCATCTCCACAAAGGGCTGATGCATTGTCCCAAGTTCTGATAAAATGCTTTATGGATTGGAACATTGACAACAAGTTGTCAACATTGACACTTGACAGTTGTTCAAGAAATGATGCTTTCATCCACAAGTTCTTAGGTGCTCTTACTCCTTCCGCATTAATTTTAAACGGTAGGTTGTTTTACATGAGATATTGTGCACATATCATTAATCTCATTGGCAAGATGGATTTGTGTGAGTGTGAGTGAGAGGGCAATCAAGAATGTTATGGATAGTGTAACACCCTCAAATATGGAAATAACAACTTATTTAAAATTTTCTAAATACATCCATAAATGAATCATCTACAACCACAAATTCAGATTTTGCTACAATACACACCTTCTATCTATACATACAGTAAACAATAAGGACGGGTGCTACTAAAACCCAAAACATGTCACTATCTCCAACTCGCGGAAGACTTCACCAATTACTTACGTTTGTAAGGCTAAGGCTCAACTCTTCATAGCACCGCTAGAACTGAACCCCCCGCTAGGAACCTGATACACATGCCGAATTGCCGACAAATAAAAAGGTTAGGCTTAACGCCTAGTGAGCTCAATAGTGTTAACATGAACGAATATATCTTTAAAAGAAAGGAAATCAGTTTAAATCAAGATCCTTCGAAATATTATACTTCAAAATGGAAACGACACATTTTCCCATGATATACACTTTTAAAGACAATGCTCCCAAAACACACGTTTCTTATAAAATGGTGCAACGCATAACTCACCCAAACGGGATCATAGTTCGACACTTATTTGGTAAAAACATGAATAACCATTTATACCCCAAAGTACCCAAAACATGGGCGGGACAGAAGGCCCGACCCATAAATCGCTATCAAAACCACATATACCGTACGTCCGAAAACATGGACACTTGGTCCAATACTCACGCGACCGTAAGGAACCAATGACAATAAAATAAGACGTTCTTATATTTAACATACTGATAGCCAACAACGGGGGAAACCCGTATCCGTTGAGGGTGGAGGGAACACAAAAGTATACCACCCAAACAACGTTAATCGCATGACACCTCCCGACATTCCAGCCCGGTGTCCCTACGACTTCTTTACAAGTGTCACCCCAAGTCAGTTGACCTTGATGGATCATTCTGAAGAACTCCATCCCGAAGGCCCGGCACACTTAAAGACTACCTCCCAGGCATTACTTCAAGCGGCAGAGGTCCTAGCGCCTACTACTCCGGTAGCACTAGCCGACTCAACCCTCCTAGTGATCACTTGTAAAGTTTCCGATCATAAAACATGGGTACCGAAGTTCAACCCCGCAATACCCAATTGACCATCCCAAAACAGACTGACTCACGTGCCTATGGATCCATTACACACTGTCTAATGTTACCGGACTACACACGAATGACCAAAGCACCCGAGCCCGTAACCAACCTCAATACGCAACACAGCGCATTAGTATGTACGTCATAAGCGGACTCTACATTTATCCATATAAAACCGGACAAGTGTCCTCAAAACTCCTTTAAACGATATCGAGCCAAAATGCTCAAAACCTCTTTTGACCCACGATCACATTTTTCAATATAATAAACACACTCGACCCATACCGTGAAATTACACGCTCCCAAAATGCTTGGATGGATTCCAACACAGTTTAAGTCGGGACAAAAAGGTTTTCCAAACTAGACTTGTGAACTCAAATACACCGATTTACGTATGTCATGAATAAGACCTTATTTGTACAAAATCACCAAGAATGCATAAGTCATGAAATGGACTCTGTTTGTACCAAATCCCCAAAATGCACCAATCATGCTATTACTTATCAAGATGTCCAAATCCCAAATATGAGGATTTTATGGAACTAAAATAAACCAAGTTCATCAAATATGAAAACTCATTAAAATACTCACACTTTGACAAATACCAAGTAAAATACGTTTTTACTTCAAAATACTTCAAACTTATCAGCAGTTAACCATTTCATGTAAAACACTTTAAAATAACCATTTTGGCATGTACACCGTTTTCACAAATCAACTTGAACTCACCTTGCTAGATTTAGGCTAAATCTAGATTTTACCCAACGAGCTCTTTTGAATGCCGCTTGAATCCTCAAGCCGAAAACTTCCAAAACCTATATCTAACATTCCAACCCAAAATAACCATAAGTAACCATACCCAACCACAAGGAAACATTCTCCAATCATAAAATACCAAGATCCCAAACAAGATCAAAACCCTAATTTCTCTAAAACCAACAAATCCATGATTGGAGATATCAAACCTTAAGAAACCACCAATGGAGCATTTATAACATTATTACAAGAAAACTTACCCTTGAAGGCAAAGAGGCTTCCGAGAACACCCAATCCAACACTTCAACCTGAGCTCCCGACCGTTGCACTTGACGATGAAGATGAAGATGGAGGTTTTGTGGTTCAAGGTTCCAACTAGTTAGATGGTGAAGAAGCATGCGGTTTGAGGAGGAAAAACCCCCCAAAATAGGTTTGGGTTCGGTTTTGGTGTTTAGGAGAGAAAAGGGAAGAAGATAGAAGTGAGAGTGAGGGAAATGGTTGAGAATCGCGACTCTTAAAAGACCCTAGGTCCGACCGCGATTGTGCCCGACGATTGTGCCAGGGCACTATCGCTAGGGCACTATCGCCAGGGCACTATCGCCCAAAACGTACCGCGGGCACACCCCCGCTGGCGATTGTGCCCAGGGTACTATCGCCAGGGCATTATCTGTAACACCCCAAAAAATGGGATTAACAAAAACTTCCGCAAACATGGGAATATGGTAAATAAGTTGCCAAAGCAATAAGCTCATACACAAGGGAACCATAAATGCCTGTTAATTACAATTTGTAACGAGAAGCAATAATAGATGACAACACTCTAATCTAGGCCTCACTAGACACGAGATTACAAAAGGTTGTCAACTACGTCCAAAGGAATAGTCTTCGATATTGGCATCCCAAAAATACTCCCGAGCTCACCACTACGGTCGATTAAACATCCTTGGAGCTCGGGCCACTAAAACCTGAGATACATACCAACAATCAAGTGTTAGACCAAACGGGTCTAGTGAGTTACATAAAAACATGGCATATTAGTATAAGCATAATATGAACAATCATGACACTTCAATCACCAAAGTCCTTACGGTCAATCATGGGGGAGACCCATCACTCCAATGAGTTTTACCTCGAGTCAATGTACCTTGATGTTCACTCGCTTGAGCAACATCCCGAAGGCCCGACACACTTGAAGACTACCTCCCAGGCATTACTCCAAATGGCGGAGGTCTAGGCGCATACCCTTACGGTGGCACCTAAGACTACATCCTCCTAGCACTTACTCATGGTTCGTTCTGTGTACTTACAATGTTCGTCTCTATACATCATTTCATACTCATAAGATACATGTATAAGACTACAACAATCCCAAACATACTTAGGTACAAAACTCTAAGATATGCAAATACCCAATATAATTCGCGACTCACCAATACGAATATGTAAACATGCTCAAAACATCAAGTATGATAACCTCATCCATATCCTTAACTTTATTCAAGTCTATATACCAATAATACCAAGTTTAGCAGTTAGGTCAAACTTATCAGGTGATCAGATCTTCTCATAAAATAACACATTAGACATGAAAGCATATTAAGTAAGTATCTCATTTGAAAATAATGTAAGAAACTCACTATCTAGGGTTTGGTACAAAACCCTAGAAAACTTAGTTTGGATGGTGAGAAGGTGGAGACTTTAATGGGACTTGAATGCTTCTCTTGAGTGATCTTCTAGCTCCTTTAAACACCAATAAATATCCCCAACTAAACTAGGGTTTCAATAAATGTTTGGTAGGTTTAGAAGTAGAAGAAAATCGCCTAATCTAGTTCCAAGCCGGCCCCAAAACGATTCAAGATGAGAAGTGAAGTCAAAATAGTCAAAATGGGGTTTTTATACTCTCAGACCCCGCCGGCGATAGTGCCTGGCGATTGTGCTAATGGCACTATCGCGGGGGCACAATCGCGCCACTCCACGACTCTCGGTACAACTCGGGCGATAGTGCTTGGCGATTGTGCCAAGGGCACTATCGCGGTGGCACAATCGCGACCACCACCAACCCTACGGTACCATTCCCGCGATAGTGACCAGCGATTGTGCCCAGGGCACTATCGCGTGGCACTATCGCACCACACCCCCCTTGGCACCAAAACTTGACTTTTCTAAAGATTCATGAAGTGGAGTTAAATCTGCAGATGGACATACTGTTAACAGATTGATATACCACATATTTAGCACACAAAGGGATTCTCAAGTTAACCAAAAGTCAAGGAACGAGGGAAATACTTACCTTAGATTTTCGGGTGTTACATTATCGCCCAGAGTGTACCGAGGCTCGTTTCTTCCCATTTTCCGCACAGACCACTCATGATGCGATAAGGCTGAATAGGTAAGATATAAGGGATGAAATTCTACGATAAGAAACAAGAATTTCTCAAAAGGGTTGGCTTTCACAGACAGGAATTTACGAGTGTTACAATCCTCCCAACCTTAGAATGATTTCGTCCTCGAAATCTAGGTTCCTATGAAATCTCGCCCGCAGGAAGATTGACCTTAACCCGTTGCTAGCACCACCAACACGTCCCTTACACCGATACTAACATTGTTGCCCCTCTTGGGCACAATATACTCATAACCGAGCGTACACTTAACTCTCCAAAATAACCTTTTACTCACAAGGTTATGGCCGTCTCCCAACCTTGGGTGACAATTACTACCTCCAGGTAGTTAGTGACCCCACCAACTTCTCGCTGACCAAACTTTCCTTCGGATCTACGGTTCCGAACACAACGTCAAAGATCATGTTAGTGTATTATTGTATCCAAGATTTAATAGGAAAAGTTAAATCAAGTAAAGTCAACAAAGTCAAAGTCTGTTTAGTCAAACCTGAGATTACTTAGTTGTTAAGTTTGTGATTTAGTCCTTGGTATAAATACCATGTTGCCTTGTAAATCATGTAGCTAGACACATTGTACGTATCATTGTCAGATCTATGAAGTTTGAAGACTTTCTCTCTTTACACTCTCTCTCTAGAATTAACATTGTCAAATCTTGTTTAGATTGAGATTGCTTAATTGTGATTGGATCATACAATATCATTTGGTATCAGAGCAAACCAAACGAATTCAGAAGGATCAAATCACAGATTGAATTTTAATTTTTCAAATTTTGGATTTCACGAACCCGGTTCTTGAATGTCACTGTTTGATCACAAATTTTCTTGTTTGTGTACAATTAAATCAAGAAATTGCTTTGATTGTATACGTTTTATCAATTGGATCAAGTTTCGTTCAGATCACACAGTCTAATTCGAACATTAGATTGATCAACTTGATCAAATTGCTATTTTCGTAAAACTCGAACTCAATCATTGTTCTTGAATTGAATGATGCTTTTTGATGTTTTTAATGGAAATCGAGTTGATAGAAAAGTGTTCTAATATGTTTTTCGAGCATACTGATGCATTTTGAGAATCAATTGCAGGTTTTAGAACGATTTGGAGTGATTTCGTGAACGTATCTGTCAAAACGCGCAAGATTCGTAGAACGCGCAAGTTCATCGAAGAACGTGCAAGTTCATCATCAAACGCGCAAGTCAAAGGGATTTGATTTTTGGCTAGAACGCCCACCATGTGTGATTGCAACGCACTTTCCAGCGACGTTGTGCCCTTGTTTGGGGACTTTAACCTTGCGAGTATATTTGTAGCTTGTATATGTGATCTTGTCACTTCTGGAATAACATTAAACGTATCAGGTATCGAGTCTGATTCGTTTGACTTCAACATTACGTTGGGAAGTTTTGGGGATCAAAATGAGACAGAGTGGGAATATTCAATGACACTTCCTGTCGTTCCCATGGAAAATCCTTTTTCCTATCTCCCCTTAACGACGGGAAGACTGTCTCGTGAAAGTGACAACCCGCAAATCTAGCGATAAAGAGATCACTAGTCAAATATTCTAATTAGCGGATAATTGTTGGGGATTCATATCCAACATATACCAAATCGTCTTTAAGGACCCATTTCGATGCGTTGTGGGGGCGCAATTGGCACATATAATGAAACATGCGTAAATGTAAAGTATCAGGCTTATATCCAGTTGCCAACTGGTACGCATGAGGTTGGTTAGCAAGCAGTGGGTCTAAAAACAAAAAAAAACTGCATATAATAATTGCATAACCCCATGTAGATGTGGGTAAATTAGTGCGCATTACTAATACCCTAGATGTCATCATTTTGACAACAATTTCTATGAGACCATTTTATATATACACATGTGGTATAGGAAATTATACATTGATCCTCGTACATATGCAATTAACATCAAATCCTTATGATGTAAATTCTCCAACATTCCAAGTCATGTAGACTTGATGAAATAATCAGGGTGGTGAGCCCTTAAATGTATAACTAGTGCTAGGAGTGCAGTATTTCATGTGGACAATAATACGACATGCGTTCATCGTGTCGAAACCAGAACCATAAAGTTTTAATGGCCCGCATTCTGGATGTTTATGTCCATAATTATCACCTTGTATTCATTATAACAATGGAATATTTTTGTATTATGTTCTTAGCTTTAGGATGATCTCATTCCTGTCTTGGCTAAGGATTAGGGTATATACAAAAGTTTTAGGTATTCAAGAGGGCATATTATGATGTCAATGTTGTTTCTTATGTTGTAGAAGTCAACAGTTGCAATTTGCCTCATTTTGCCTATCACTCAAAAGATAATGTGTCTATGTGTATTTTTCAATACGCGGATCACTATGTCATAACCATGGTGTCCCACATGGTCATGTCGAAACATATATGTGTCATTTCCCTAAAGTTCTTTATTGGTGACAACAATGTTTCAATGACTCAATAATCTACTAGCTAGTTTGACACATAGTTTCCATGATATATGTTTACTTTCAAATTCATTAGAACTTATCTATATATGCTCATTATAATTTTCATTTGATACGAATATCTTTATAAGGTTCCTATTGATCTTATACCAACAAGAAAATGACAGTTCATCGTCTAAGTATTTCGGTTGAATGAATTATAAACTAAGTATTTGTCTATCATTTTAGATTGTGTGGAATATTCTACAAAAACTCAAGTTCTCCTCGATACATTCCTATATGGAACGTAAAATATTGATAGTTTTGTTATTTATTTATTTAGATGTATTTCTTTACATCTATAATGGTTACATATTCGATTTTACTTAAGCAAAAAAATTAATTAAAATGCTATAAAATAAATTTCAAAGAAACCTATACTTTATCATTCTTAAATTAATATGATATAGTTCATTTTTAACATGTTCCCTTTTCGACAGGAACACTCTTTAGTGCATTTCTTATTTGACTGTCCATTTTCATCTGGGGAGGTAGTTGTATCTCTACTCCAGATGTTGAAAAATCATTCCCGACTCTTACCGAGACCCTGACCCCGTTCTAGGGTTTCATCCACATAGTGCATAAATGTCACATGTGTGAAATTGTTTTTAACTCTCTGTTCTTTGGAGTTGTTTCTACCTTTAATGCTTTCATTATTGATCTCGAGAATTTTCTTTGTCTCGACATATGTGGTGTTGTTATTCGAAAGAACATTGTTATGTCTCTCAACCACTTGAAGTAGGTTGATGAGTTTGTCTAAAGGTTACTTTCCAACTTATATTAGTTCATTAATATTTTTGATATATGAAAGGGGGAAATAATGTTATGAATCATGTCATCTTCTATGAGTTCCTAGCCACAGAGATTGAGACACGTTTTGGATATAACATTTTTTTTGTTGAAATCAGTTACCTTTTTGTAATCGAGTAAGTGGGTTTCATTCCACTGTACGATTATTTTGGGAAGTACATATTCATGACTACTCCCTATTATCCCTTTCGGGACATCCCACATTTCTTTGGGGGTTTCTAGTAAAGGTATTCCTATGAAACTTAGGATTTATATGTCGTCTCAAAACATGAGGGTATTTGTTTGTACCTTTTCAAGAGGTTGGTTTTAGAGTCAATTGGGGAGTTGATGGACTTTAGGTATTTTCTTGTACCTTTTCAAAAGGAGGTTTATATACTCATTTATGATACTCAGATTCTTTTGAGTTTACGACGCTGATTTTGGGATGAGTTGTTTCAACCATTTACATATATAAAGGATAATATATGATTTTCTTTTTGATAAGAAAATGGATTATGGTTATGAAATTTCATTATCATAACAATATTGGATTTTTGTATGCTTACATTTTGTTGATAATACTTCATCAATATTTCAATTTGTAAAAACAAATCACTCAATCTATTGGATTTCCAGGTAGTAGGGAAATCACATGGATTTCTTAAGTCCCTACAAACCTTAGGGCTATTTACACTTGTTTGACAAAACCCAATCGATATTTTGAGATTTATTTAATTTGAAGATAACATTATTAGTTATAGAGCTTTTGGCATGAGGTCAAAATAAATATGAGTTTGGCATATGAAGCCAAATTTAGTGTTTTAATACTTTCATATTATTTTAGGAGATTTTGTCATTAGACAAATAAATATTGATTTTGACATAAATTCAAATTCAAATTCAAAATTTTAACATATTACTAATATTTTTGGAGCTTTTGGTATAAAAAAAACAAAATATATGAGGATTGGAAGTGTACCTTCCAAAAAATCGTTATAAGATTATCATATGTAATTAAGATATGATATTTAAATATTATGTGGGGAAATCAATTAAATACTAAATCCATAATCAAGTTTATAAATATTTATTGTCCCGTATAATTAAATTAAAAATGGCAAGCCAAGTTAAATAAATTAACTATCATATTTAAATAATAATTAATTAGTATATCCCACAATAATATGTCAGTCTAATTTAAAAGATATCATCAAATAGTGGACATAAATAAGTAAATAACATTATATAATGAAATTAACCATCTAAACATGTTAAATTGTGAACTAATTGAATAATCATAAATAAAAAAATAAAAATAAATTTAAAATTATAAATCTATCATATACATAGAAGCTATCATTCCGCATTAAAATTAACATATGTTAATACCAAGATTAAATTTATATCAATACAATATATTCATATAATAAATATTTAATAAAATAGATAAATAAAACCAATTTAATAAAAGCTAAATACAAATCATACTTCAAGTACATACGATGAGCTACATCCGTGAAAAATTAATTAAAGAATACGATTTTTCTTTTAACTAATTTTTTTTAACAACAATTCTAAAGTTGCATAGTCCCCAAAAAAAATTATTGATTTAAAATCAAATTAAATAACGATCAATTACTATTATAAAAAAAAACTTATCACTACTAAAAATAGAAGGATTTTGAAAGCAATTGTTTACAACCTTGCAAATTGCCAGAACCATTTTTGTGTTTATTAAAATTGATCGGCGACCACAAACTAATAAGAATAAGAAAGAAAATTAAAAACTAAAGCATATAAGCATGATGCGTTCATGGCTAAAAGAGTTAATCATGATTAATCATAATTCATACACAAAAAATTGTAAGTTTTTGTAGAGATACTTACTTGAATTGCAATATTGGGAAAAACAAATCTTCAATAGAACAACCGTTTAATAGCGGCAAAAACGATCTGAGGGAGCGATAGCACAAACGAGCTACGTCCTGATAACGTGTTATATAGGAAAAGCAGAATAGAACAACAGTAAATAGAGAGAATGAAATCTGTAATTCTCATTAATCATAAACACTTTAAATAGGGAGAAGTTTACAAATAAAAGTAAGCATTCATTATGATAAATTCTAATACTAGGAAAATATTACATCAGTCACTTCATTTTGATGATGGCACATAATCCTACAACAAAAAGTTAAGGGGGTGCTATTTGCACCAAAAAGGTGCAAATAGTCAAATATTTTTTTCCGATCCAATCATTAAAAGTTGCAACTAGTCAAATCATTATTATTATTATTATTATTATTATTATTATTATTATTGTTATATATGTGTGAGTGTATGTGTGTGTGTGTTTTGATTTTATAAAATTTGTAACTTTTGATTTTATTTTATTCTATAAATTTGTAACTTTTGATTTTATTATAAATTTGTAAAATGTATTTTTCTTTTTGTAACAATTACATTTTCTCATAACTTTGTAAAATGTATTTTTCTTTTAGGGACTAATTCCGTAACAAACGCCAAACGTTAGGGACAAAATCTGTAATTTACTCTGTAAGACTCAGTTTTTTTTAAAAACATATAATTATTCTTACCCAAATTGAAACGTAAATAAAAATGACAACTAAAAATAGTTAAGGGTTAAAACTGTCATTAACCTAAACTCTTTATACATATATATATATATATATATATATATATATATATATACACACACACACACACACATAGGGGTAGTTTAAGTTTAATTTGCAACCCATGAAAATCTTACAACCCATGCAACCCACTTCTTAACCGTTGGATTAATGATCGACGGTTACAATACATGTGGGTCCAATATTTTCAATTAAAAAAATCAAAAAAATAAAAAACAAAATAACCGTTTTTCATAAATCCAACGGTTAAGATGTGGGTTGCAACCTTTTTAAGGGTTGCAAAATATCCTTCCACTATATATATATATATATTACACATAGATATATATATATATATATATATATATATATATATATATATTACGTACCTATAATAGTAAAATCATTTTTTAAAAAATGCAAAATGACAAAAGAACCCTCCCTTTAATTGATTTTTTTAACAAAATTAATGTGAGGGACGAAAAACGAAAGGAAATACAAACCACAGTGACGAAAAAAGCAAATTTTAAAGACTAGGGACGATAATAGTTAGATACATACAAGACAGAGTACATCAACGTTTTTGGACGTGAACATTAGGATATTACTTATAACACTTTATCTTCTTTCGATCAGATCAAGATGCACCATTTGAACACTGGATGACAATGCCTGAAATAGGTGTCTTGATTGCTTCAAAATATAATGTGATATTACATGTTATAAGTATGACCGGCAGTGGGACGTACTTGTCGCTTAGGTCCACTCCGCCAGTATGGTATGAGCATGTTATTTTTACAATCGGGTACGTTAATTGTAACCATTAATTGAAATTAGATATGAAAGAAGGATACCCGTTTCCACAAATTGTAGGACATTTTATCCATTACAGTTATCCGTGCGCTGCTGGATGGGCTACCCCGTATTCAGAGCGAATAAAGAAGTACATGCAACTTTTACGTGTTAATTGTACTACATATAATGTTATTTTAGAATAATCGAATGTATTATAGATTATTTGATGTTCTATTTATATGTTAAATCGCAACATTTATGTTTTATTTTTATAATTATATAATTAAAAAAATTAGTAATATTTATATTTATAAATATTTATTTCTTTTCAAATCAAATAAAAATAGTAATATTAAAAAAGAAAAAACAAATAAACAAAAATATTTATATAAATATTTATATAAATATTTATTTTTTTTATAAATATTTATTACAAAACTATATAATAAAAATAAAAAAGGAAATATAAAATAAAAAGAAAAAAGACAACAAAAAACGAAAAAACAAAAAAAATACAATGATTAGCCAATGATTTTTGGTGCATTTAGCACCTTTTTAGGTGCATTTAGCCTCCCTTAAAGTTAATTGTTCGTACATTTTATATTATTATTTATTGTTTCTCTAAGTTTTTTTATCTAATACCAAAGTCTAAAAAAACTTGCCTAAAAAAACTTGTTATATTCTCCATCATTCATCTCTCACTTGTCCTGCTAGAAAACCGAAGACTAATGGGACCCAAATAATTTTATATTATATTAAGAGTCCAAACATGTATTAATTAATTACAATGAAAAAATAAATATGTAAAAAAGTTAATTAGTTTCATTTTATAGTATTGCTTATTGTTTCTCGTCTAAAACTACTTATCTAGAAAATATTGATATATTATCCATCATTCATCTCTCACTGACTATTTTAATTATCTCAGCCACATGAATTCTATATTTGTATTAGAATATGATAGATTTCTTGTTATTAACTAAGAGAGTGCATTCCTACTTTTTGAAAAAAAATTACCAACATATGAGACGGTTCAACTTATATTTATAGACCCTTGTTTTTTTAAAAATTATTGACTCTTTATTACCTAATATTGAGTGCATGAATCTTGAATACTCCCCTATCTCTAAAACAAAAACAAATCTTAAGCTATAACCAACATGAATTTGGATTCTAAGATTGATGATTCTGAACAAATTTGTTTCAACCTAAAAGTCTAAAACGATAATGAAAAACATTAACCTAAGATGAGATGGAATACTTGGAAAATATTATTGATTAATTGATTTTGCGTATAGGAATACTTGAAAAAACTACTTTATATGAATTATAATAAGTATTTCTTGAATTCAATTTTATTTATTATGATAAAAAAAACAAATATATCAAAAAAATTCATAATTATCAAGGGCCATTTTCTACATCTCACCCAGGGCCTATAAAATATCAGGAACGGGCATGAATGAGACCCAACTTATTTGGTCAACTATGCATGTTCCTCCCAATTAAAAAACAAGTTTCTTCCATCTGTGAAAAAAAACCCTCCTATGAAATCCTTCCCAATCTACACAGAAAAATTAATCTGCACATACAGCATTATCCATATATGAATTAATGGAAAACCAACCAAACAACTCCTTAGTAAGTTCACATTTGGTCCAACAAGTATTTTGTCATTAATATTGAAAATCATTTTAGATATATGATCAATAATCAGATATTAGTAACAAATTATGCATCAAATCAAATAATTGATTTTCAACTTTTGAATGCGACTGCACTTGATCATCTATTGAAAAATTGAATATGATAACCGGGTATGTTGTACCAATTAAATCGGTAGGATTTGTTTGATTTTTAATTTGGAATTGAATTACATTCTTTATACATCTATACTATATTATAAAATACGAATAAAAAACTTTTAAATACAAATTATTAGGCACAAGGTACCTTCATTTTATGCAAGATTTTAAAAATATTTTAATTTACAAGTATCAAAACATAAGATATATATTACAACTGCAGGCTTCTAACACCCACCAATTTGGTATATGCAGGGTCTTCCTTTTATGCAGATTTTTTTATGTATCAATATTAATTAATATATTATATTACTATAATTTTCTTTTAATTATATTATTAAATATGTAATTGGTTATTTTTTCTAGATGTCATTAAAATATATAAGATAATCATTGAATTCTAACAAAATACTTAATTTTTTATATAAAAAACATTATATTATTAAGCCTAAATTAAACAAATTTATAAAAAAAAATTATCACTTTCTTAAAACCATCCAAAATCGTACTGTAAATCAACAAAAAAATAAAATGAAACATTAAAATCGTGATGTATCTCGCTGCATTGCGCGAGTACGCTTCTAGTAACTTATAAAAACAAAATATAAATAATTGTAAAAAAATAATTAAATTACCTTCTCATTAATTGATTATTACAAAATGAGTGTTTTTATTATATTCTAAAACATTATTACAAACAAAACCTATAAAATCTTGTGAAATACCAGCAACCCTCATGAAATTTAGAATCCCATGTTTGTGGGATTTTAATAAATTCCGAGGATTTCTTCTAGGCTCTTTTTTTAAATCAAACACGAGATTGAAATGGGATCTAATTCTAAATCCCACCAAATCCTGCAAACTAATTAACTAAACAAGCCCTTAATTTACCTTTAACTCTAGCCTTAAAGAGGTTCATAGACCGACTTTTATTATGCGGCCGACCTCAACTTTAAGCCAAGTTGTCAATTGTCACATAAGTTATCCGAACAAATCATGATGTTGGACAATTATATAAAGACTATACCAATATTGCTAGCGATTGAGTGATAAGTTAGTCACCTAAAAAGGTAGTTGTTGGCTTTATAAGCTAATTATTAAACTTACGTTTGGTAAAAACTAATTGATAAGCAAATCATGATAAGCTAATGTTACTTGAAGTATCAAGTAGCTTTAATAAACTGGTTACAGCTTACATGACCTAAACAAACGGGATATTTATAATAATCTTAAAAAAAATATGTTATTCTTATGGTTGTCATACAAGGTCCAAACATACATCTTTATGATATGAATATCGACCAACCCCACCACATCGTGTATGGACAGCGACAAGGACCCAAATACGCGCTTATTGAACAATAAGGTTGACACTTTGATCCAACTGGTAAACATGTTCCACTAGAAGTGAATCAAAATTTTGCTCCATTGATGAGCATATATATGCTCCACTTGCAAAGAAAAAACCAAAAACAATCCCAAATATACTTCTACTTCTTTTACACAAACACCAACCATAAAGCCTCTTATCTTCTAAGCCAAAAGATACTTCAAGTAATGGCTAGAAATCCAATGGACCATCATATGCCATCCATCACTTATTCACATCTTTCTTCCATATTCATTCAAATTGAAAGGCAAAAGTGAGAACAAAGCAAACAACTTCACCCTCCACTATAGCTCGACATCAAAAGAGTTGAAAACAATAATCTGATGTAATCGTGACGACAACCATTGACCATATAAATACTATCATTATAATTATATCCCACCTATATAGGGATATAGAGTTGTTTCCATAAACTCAAACAATAACGAACACTGGTATGGAGAAATCAAGAGGAAAGTGCATAAAAGAAAATGAGCATCAATTTGGCCAACTACAGGAGTATTTAGTACATAAAGATCTCCAAGTATTGAAAGATGAAATACAAATTAACAAATATATGATGAAATGAATCCAAGACAATTTTCTTAATCTATCTGGATCTCCGATCAAAGTAATACATAGAAGAAAAAATCAAAACCTGACAAGTAATCATGGATGATGATGGAGACACGACGAGCCAACTGATGCTGGTCACTGTTAGCCTCGATGACTTCCTTTGAAGGAGAGAGAAAATGGGGATGGCGAAAGGACAGAAAGGTAATAACATAAGCTAAATTTGTGTAACCTGTCTCTCCATGGACCTCACTTCCAATCATAATATAGAGCAGGCCTTTTGGCCTGCTTTCTTCTTTTTCTTCGATTTTGGAGGAGCAAGGACAACTTTAATTGCAGCATCAAAAACTCCCTTCACATTCTGAGATAAATAACGACATATGTTAACATAAAGAAGTCGCTAAATTTGTATCTCGGGAGAATCTATGCAAAAATATACATGCCTCCTGTGTTTTTGAACTACATTCAATGTATTCGGGTGCTCCAATTGTCTTCTGTAGCTCCTCTCCCTATAATAGGTTCAAAGATGTACATATGTTTGGAAATAAGAAGAAATTGAAGCTACTGCTTCAAGCAATCTGATGTGTCAGTTTATTTGTAAAACCTTTACCTGAGCAGCAGTTATGGGAGTTGCACCAGGATGGTCTACAAAGAACTGCTTATCATCCCGAAGATCTATAATCCACCAACATTCAAATTTGTTTTGAATTAAACTAGATATTCTTGAAGCACAATTCAATATGCAAAGATGATCATAACAGAAAGTCGCTAGAAAAGCAAAAATGCATATGCGTTAATGAAAGTAATCATGTCCAGGATACAAATAAGAACATGGCCTTCCTCAAGTTTGAAATTCAATAAGTTAAGCCTTGAGGCAAGAGCAAACTAGTAATTTCAATACCATTACTATTGTCTTTATGAAGAGGCCATCTTGATCTAAAACTAGGAAAGAAACCTGTTGCATCAACGTTTTCATTTAAGGGGGCAATTACAGGGTACAATGTTAAATTTTCCAAGTATAAAGAGTTTTTGGCTCCATGAGATAGTTGCATCATTCATGGTCTATTCGGGCATCCTTTTGACTTGAGTACAAGTTCATCCATGTGCAATCCCATTTGCTAAACTACTAACTTCATCGACAAGACCTTTTAAGAATTATCAAGTTTGGACTTTTAAACACCAAAAACCTATGATGTTCCTGAAGCACAAAAGACAGAAAAGCAATGAAACAGAAATTTAGATAAAGAAAGAAAGAAAGCAACTTCTAAACATTTGTGGTTAGAACTTCTAAGAGCATCTATGCCAGAGAGAATCATATACTAAAGAGCATATTGACCATTGACATCATACAATTGCATATATGATCACTAAACTTTATCTTTTCCAAAAAAAAAAAAAAAATCAAGTACAGATTTTATTCATTAAGAAGTCCAATTTATCTATATGTCTACAAGCCAGAGCCGGTCGCAACAGAATTATTTGAAAAGTACACTGAAGTATAGCCTCTTTTATGGGACCTAATAAGGTACGTGCATGGTTGACACTTGTTTTACTATCAAAGGTTTTTTCACCTGCAGCCAACTCCTAGAAGCTCCTCAAGATTGCTGGTCATATATCCATATAGGTAAATAAAATGAAAACAGTAACAAGAACACCATTTCCAGATAAATATGATCTATAATGGCTTTTTTCAATTATATGCAACCTTCCCATACCAGTTTTTCCTTTGTTTAAGAGAGTAATCACGAGGAGAAGGATGTGCAAAAACTTGCATTCCTTTTCATACAAAAGAAAATGTGGTCTATCTGGTGGTAACTTTGGTGGTTGCTATTGATTTGCCTTGTCAATTTATGTTATTTAAAAAAAAGTCTTTCAATAGATTGAAATGGCGGGCTCATTATCTATCTTTCACCTATAAAGGTGCTCTAACAAACAACATGTTTCCTTAATCCATTTGTTCTTTCGTATTAGAGTATATATCTTAAGCTGAAAAGGAGCATTAGCATCCATTATGGTGCACAGAATCCACAATATGCAAAACTAATCATGGATAGTGAGATTTAACTGCAGCGATTATAGTAAAACAATTGAGAGAGTAGAAGTTTTTAAGAAGAGGCGGTAACTCATAAGCAGGTTGAGAAAGAATAACCTCTCTCTAAAACCCAATGCCAGGAAGGTTAGGAGCAGTTTGCTTACAATTTCTATGGCTTAAGACAGATCATTCATATATTAACTCACCGAGTTTGGTCCCAACAAGGACTATTGGGACACCAGGGGCATAATGCTTCAACTCTGGAATCCACTGAAAATAGAAAGATAAGAAAACTCCAATTCAAGATATTACAGTCATCAAAAGTAAATTAAAGAAGAAAAGTAACTAAAGAGGGGTGTGTAAAATGATATAGAATCACAAGATATTCACCTTCTTGGAAACATTTTCATAGCTGGCCTTGCTAATGAGGGAAAATGCCAAAATGAAAACATCAGCCCCACGATAACTCAATGGTCTTAATCTGTTATAATCCTCCTGTCCTGTTCCCAGTATATCAATTTCACACCATCAATATATTACTTGATAAAGAAAAGGAATTACGAAGTTTGCAAATTAGTAATTGCTTAGACAAGATTTCATAAGGTTACCAGCAGTATCCCACAAGCCTAGATTGACAGTGGCACCATTGACAACAACATTGGCACTGAAATTATCAAATACAGTTGGCACGTAATCCTGTTTACCACAACGAGAAAACATAAAAGAAAAGGGATTTAATTCCAATGTATAGAGATATTCAGAATCAAATGAAACATGTAATGTTACCAGATATATACTAGCATTGGACTGGACAGGACTAGACAGAAGAGAGTGAAGTAGGCGGGGAAAAGAATTCTGGAAGGTTTTAGGGTATTAATTTGAGATGGGTAGTTTAGTAATTTACCAATTTTGTCCCATCTCCCTAGTTATTGTTCCACCTAATTTGGTGAGACAAAAAATGCATTTTTGTCCCACTCATTTCTTGTCCTGTCCCAATCTAATGTCACACCAAACATGGGGCAAGTTTTTGTACTGTCATGTCTCGTCATGTCCCACGTTAAAAACACCCCAAGTGAACAGAAGTAGCAAAATAACATTTTATAACATCCCTCTTCCAAAACTTTTCATATTGATCAAGGGCCAATATCCTACATAGACAAAAGAAAATTTCAAACTCTCCTAGAAAGAACAGTTCAATTAAAAACAAGCAATGTGAAATGCATCATACGATGTGCAAACAGATTATGCTAAACTGCCTGATATAATGATAAAACTGCATATTGGGATACACATTTCTGGGTAAAAGAGGGAATGGATTCTTCATAAAGGTGCAAAGTTGTAAGGAACGGCAAATTTAAAACATGTACATAGCTTTATTGCATCCTGTTGAAGGGACCCAAAATCATGGAAAACAAAACAACCAAATTGGAGTTCACTAACAATCTTCAGAGTGATTTCTACATAATAAAAGAAAAATGTATCATCAAGCAAAAAGTTCTCTTTTACTTGATTCATGAAAATGTGAGCTTCCATCTACACCTAAATGCATGGAAGAAAAGAGACATTCAGAAACATTTTAGGTCCAACCCGTTTTTACCTTTTAACATTTTCCATTTTGTGGATCCATAAAGAAGACCACAAAATGAAGATAGGTGTAAGCCAATTGTAGAAATTCAATCTCTGTCTCAGCAAAAATACATAATCCAAATATGCATATATATATATATATATATATAGATATAGATATATATATATATATACCTTCAACCTATTTTTCCCGCACATACCAAAACAAAATCCAATTAAACAACATTTTAAATTTGGAATTAGGAAAAGGGAGATTAACAAAATGTGAGGTTTCTTCTTCACCTAAAAGCAAAGAACGTCAGAAGAAGAAAATAAATAAATTCTTCATCACCAAAAACTTCATACGAAATTAGACCCTAAAAAAGGTTACAGCAATGGAAGGGGGTTGAGGAAGAGATAATCACCGTGGGAAAGGTGTTGCTGGTGTAGGAAATCAAGAGACAAGTCTTTCCAACAGCCCCATCACCAACTGTGACGCACTTTATGAACCTCGAAGCGCTCATATTTCTTCAATTGAGCCTCAGATCTTCTCTTCCCTCAGAAGACCTGATCACCGACTAACACACCAACTCAAGAAATCCCGTTTTTCCTTCTTCTTCTTCACCTATCTTCCTTTTCTTCCTCTTCCTACCCCTCTGACAAATTCACGCTTGTTTAGCAAACAACAAGAAGAACTTTTTGCAGGTTTGTTTCAACAAACATTAAGAAAGAAACCCTAGAGAAAATTGAATAACAGGAGTGAAGTTTTTTGTTGAGAGAAATCGTAAGAAGAAATGTGGGGAGCAGAAAACCCTAATTAATTGGAGATCGATCAACATCTAGAGAGAGATTACCTTATTTTAGCCGGTAAACAATGCCGTTGAATCGCTCGCTGGGTGGTGGAGATGAACTCTCTCTCTCTCTCTCTCTCTCTCTCTCTCTTCCCGAATTCTAATTTCTGCAAGTTTGTGTCTAGTTGTGACAACGAAGATGGGGTTGATGATTGGTTTAATCTTGTTATAAAAATACGTTTGTGGACCCCTCCAAATTGGATTTGCAAAAAGAGTAGTTACCAACACCATTCCATTCAATTTAATCAAATTCTTGCAAGAGTAAACTACAATTTTGGTCCTTGTGGTTTACCACTTTCTTTGATAGTGGTCCATTTGGTTCAAAAACTGCAATTATTGGCCCATGGTTTGCAAAACGCTTTGAAAGTAGTCCCTCGTTATTAACTCCGTTAAAATTTACCGTTAAGTTAGGGGCATTTTCGTCTTTTTCTTTTACAAGGAACAAATTATCACTTTTGTTTAAACAAATGGACCAAATTGTAAATTTCTTTAATTTATATGAATATTATATTAATACTAGAAGCGTACTCGCGCAATGCAGCAAGATACATCACGATTTTAATGTTTCATTTTATTTTTTTGTCGATTTACAGTACGATTTTGGATGGTTTTGAGAAAGTGATAATGTTTTTTTTATAAATTTGTTTAATTTAGGCTTAATAATATAATGTTTTTTATATAAAAAATTAAGTATTTTGTTAGAATTCAATGATTATCTTATATATTTTAATGACATCTAAAAAAATAACCAATTACATATTTAATAATATAATTAAAACAAAATTATAGTAATATAATATATTAATTAATTGTGATACATGGAAAGATCTACATAAAAGAAAGGCCCTGCACATACCAAATTGGTGGGCGTTAGAAGTCTGCAGTAGTAATATGTATTTTGTGCTTTGATACTTGTAAATTAAGAGATTTTTAAAATCTTGCATAAAATGATGGTACCTTGTGCCTAATAATTTATATTTAAGAGTTTTTTATTCGTGCTTTATAATATAGAATATATATATATATATATATATATATATATATATATATATCAATTTATGTATATATGCATATATATACATACGCAGACGAGGTCTTCTCCAGCGAGGTTGTCTTCTCCGGCGAGGTATCTCGATCTCTCTCTTATCTCTCTCTCTCTCTCTCTATCCCCTTGTCATCACCGACGAACACAGAGCCGATTCTCCGGCGAACAACCCCCCCCCCCCCCCGGGTGAAACTCCGCAGAACCCCCCGACAATCTCTCTATATATATATCTTTCTAGCTCAGAGGCGGGTTCTCGTGCGATCAGAAGGGGGTGTCTTGACGATATCAAGATGATGCTCGGTTTCGTCGGACCTGCAGAAACAAAAGGGATTTTTGTGTTCCTCCTGCGTTTTGGACCTGCAGACTTTTTTCTAGTTGGGGTCTTGTTTCACGTTTGCCCCTCGCAAGCGGAAACTTCGTTCGAGAAACAGTTGGACCTGCAGACTTTCATTCGTACTCGTCAAGGAGGAGATTTTCAGATCACGGTGTGGCTATGGAAGAAATCATCATCGAGAGATCGAGAAACGGTTGCCAATCGAGATAGATATATATATATATATAGAGAGAGAGAGATGGTCGGGTGGGGGGGGGTTCTGCCAGAGATCGTCGGCGTAAGATTTTTTGAGGTGGTCAAACTGTGTCTGCATATATAAATATATATATATATATATAGGGGCAGATTCAAACGAGAAGGTAGTCAATTTGCGAGAAGGAATAAGAGTCACATAATTTATTAATTAAAAAATAGCATAAATAAATTATTTTTTTAAAAATTAGGATAATTATAATTTGAATTGGATAAATACTTAAAAATCTCATAATATCTTTTAAATTTATTTATTTTTTAATTTTAATAAATTCATAATTTTTTTTATCAAATTTATATTATTATTTTCTAGATAAAATCATAATTTTCATCAAATATCACATGTGATATCCATAACTAATTCATTATTTATTTCACTATTTTTTTCTCTATTTTTTAGATTTACGTTTTGAATCACATGTGATTAACTTCGTTTAACATGTGATATATTATTATGTATCACATATGATCCCACTAGGTGGATTTTGTAAATATCACATATGATAATATATGTCTGAATATAAATGACGCATAATCACATGTGATAATATTTACATCACAAAAAGATCTATAAATATAAATATACATAATCGCATATGATTAACTAAAATATATACAATTATCACATGTGATAATATTTACATCACAAAAAGATCTATAAATAGAAGTATACATAATCACATATGATTAACTAAAATATATACAATTATCACATGTGATAATATTTACATCACAGAAAGATCTATAAATATAAGTATACATAATCACATATGATTAACTAAAATATATATATAATTATCACGTGTAATAATATGATATGTGATATGCATAAATATTCATATAATGATATCACGTGTGATATTTGGTTAAAATTGTGAATTTTTTTTTTATTAAAAGTATATTTAGAAAAAAAATTAATAAATAATTGAAATTACAAAACAAATAAATCTAAAAGATATAATGAGAATTTTAAGAATATATCCAATTTAAAATGATAATTATCCTAATTTCTAAAACTATTTTTTATATATCAACCAGGTGAGTGTTCTAAATTAAACCTTATTATCAAAAGTTTATGAATGATTATTTAAAGTTTTGATTTAATTATGTTGGCATATTCATGTTGAATTTATTTAAGCGTGTTTTATAAATTGTCAATAATTAAATGTATGCATACACTATATCCGGATGATGTGACCTAAGTCGGGGAGTGTAGCCCGCTTGCTCGTACCGGGGAGTGTGGCCCGTTTATGCCATTGGGGGTGTGTCCCAAAATAAGGCAGTGCGAGTCAGACACGCCGTCTTCGACAGTAGTGTTGGTCGGTAGCGTGAATTACTCATGAGATGTTTATAAATTTTGTTTTGAAATGAAGGTTGATGTTGTATTGTTTCATAAACTGTTAGAAGGGACTCACTAGACCATCGGTCTAACCCTCGCTCTTTCAAATCTAAAAATCTTTTTCAGGCAGGCGTGAACTAGGAAGAACTGATAAGGGCAAAGAGAAGGTGTAGCGGGAGTTTGCTAGAAGACCGTCACCTTAGTTTATCTTTCTTTAAATCTCAGTTGTGTAATAGGTTGTCGTTGCAAACCTTGAATTAAATTGTAAGCTTGGGGCCGGTTTGGCATGAAATATTATGATGATTTTATTATTATTATTATTATTAATCGTCTTGGTGGGTTGTTATAATTATATACATTTTGATGTTTGTAAGGGATTTAGTAAAATTGAAACTCTTTGGTGTACATGATTTTTCAGGGTAGAAAGCAGGAGACCACACTGTTGTATTTGGTGTACCACTTCATGATATACCAACCCAAAATCACACAAAAACTCAAAAGAAATCGGGAGAGAAAGGAAGTAGAAGTGGAACGTATCATCAAGAAAAAGGTCAAGGTTCGAGTTCGACCTCTTGATTTGACGATTATGGGTAAGTAATTAAGTCTCATGTTTGATTTCTTGTTTATGGATTGGGTTCTGGCGGTAGGCATCGTTGGCCGGACAATCGACGTCGGATTTTGACAGCAACTGTTAAATCTTAGTATGATGACTATGATCAATGAGAATTACTTAGTAAGCAACTACGTTATAAAGAATCTATGTATGAATCCGTACAAAACTCTTTTAGGATGTGTTTGGTTTGTGGGAATGGATTGGATTTCAAGTAAGGATTTGGATATGGAGGGATTTGAAATCCCGACCCATTGCAAAGGAATTCCAAATCCATCACGTAAAGGATTTTAAAAAGGTCAAAGTATTTCAAATCCGGTCAACAATATCCATTTCCTACAAACCAAACATAGGATTGGAATGGATTTGAAATGGATTTGAATGGATTTGAAATCCAAATCCCTCCAAATCCATTCCAATCCTGCAAACCAAACACACCCTTATTTATTTCATCAATCTAAATAATGTAACACTTTCCACATAAATATTTATTTATGTTGATTTGATATTTTTCTTGTTGTCGTCGCTTTTCATGTAAGACGAGAGACCCAATAGAAATGTCAAGTCCCCTTTTTAATTTGATTATTTTCAATGATCTTTGGTTTATGGTAGTGAAATGGGTACTCCCCTGTAAACTTGAATGCTATCGGATTATGTCGGATTATAGGCGTATTCTTTTTTATCGCCTTGTGCATCTTTTTGGTTTAAACACATCCCACTGCATAGCGTGGGTACATAACTATATATATATATAGATAGATAGATAGATAGATAGATAGATAGATAGAGAGAGAGAGAGAGAGAGAGAGAGAGAGAGGGATGATCATACGAGAAACAAACTAACTTGCAAGAAAACGAGAGAAGGAATATAAACCACATAATCTATTAATTAAAAAATGTCATAAATGAAAAATGAAAAATAATTTTAGAAATCAGAATAATTACCATAATTTAAATTGGATAAATCTTTAAAATTTTCATTATATCTTTTAGATATATTTATTTCAATTAATTTATAACTTTTTATCAAGTTTTATATAATTTTTTTTCCAAGATAAGCTTTTAATTAAAAAAAATCATAATTTTAATCAAATATCACATGTGATATTCATAATCAATTCATCATTTTTTTTCTCTATTTTCTAGATCTATGTTTTGAATCACATGTGATTAGGTATCACGTCTATTACGTATCACATATGATCCACTAAGTAAACTTTTGAACATATCACATATCATATTTATCACATGTGATAATTGTAGATATTTTAGTTAATCATATGTGATTATGTGTTTTTATATTTATAGATCTTTTTGTGATTTAAATACTTTCACATGTGATAATGCGTCATTTATATTCAGACGCATATTATCATATGTGATATGTACAAAAATTCTTATATTGGATCATATGTGATACATAATCGATCATATGTTAAACGAAGTTAATCACATTTCATTCAAAATGTGGATCCAAAAAATAAGGAAAAAATGGTGAAAAATATAATAAATTGATTGTGGATATCACATGTGATATTTGATGAACTTATGATTTTATTTATCAATAGTGTATCTAGAAAAAAAAATACATAAAACTTGATAAAAAAATTATGAATTTATCAAAATTAAAAAATAAATAAATTTAAAAGATATAATGAGATTTTTAAGAATTTATCTAATTCAAAATGATAATTATCCTAAAATTATTTTTAGAGTAAATTACATTTTTGGTTCTTGTGGTTGCCACTCATTATCAACTTTCGTCCCTCTTTCAAACTAATTACACTTTTGGTTATTGTGGTTGCCATTTTATTTCACTTTTGGTCCCTATGACTAACTCTAATTAAAATATTTAGTTAATTTAAGGATATTTTAATCCATTTACCTTTTTATTTTTATTTTTTTGTTTTTAGTAGAGTACTAGTTGTGTACCCGCGCAATGCGGCGGGATGTAATATTTTTCTAAATGGCGGGAGGCGAAACAATGAACTCAAACCTCAAGCTTTTAGAAGCCACAGCGAGGTCGACTTTTTTCAAGGTGACTTTTGACAACAAATTTGTAATTATGTATACATACACATGTCTTTACTAATATTCAATGAGTCAATATTATTAGCAATTCAAATTAGATTATATATACTAAAAACCCAAAAGTAAACACAAAAAAGTAAGAAAAATCAAATATAACGTTACAAAAACAGTGCATTGGACCATGACATGCCAAAGTTTTAAAACAGTGATGCAAACTCACTAATTAGGAATAGTGATGGCCAAAACGGGCTTCGGGCCTCTACAGTGAAAGCAAAAACCGGGCCCAAATGGGCTTCGGGTCGGGTCGGGCCGGATTTCACCCGAAAAAGGGTGGCCCGGTTAGTCTTGGGGTAAACCGGTTTAACAAAAACCGGGCCGAGCCGGGCCCAAAACCGGGCCAAGATCGGGCTACGTTTTTTTTTTATTTTTTAATAATTTCCTTTATATAATAATTAATTACTAAACTTTAAAAAATAAAAATTGGATTGGATCACTAAAATACACTTTAAAAATACGTTTTATTTATAATAAATCTCTAAAATACACTTTAAAAATACATTTTATTTATAATTTTAAGTTACAAACTTACAATACATAAATTCTAATAACCCGAACCCGAAGGTCCCGCTCCCGAACTCCCACCCTCACCCCATCCCCATGGATTGTAATTATATGGATTGTATGGATTATAGTATGGATTATACTCTGGATTGTAGTCTTCAAGAGTTCCGTACTTTTCCAGTCGATCAACAGTCGTATTATCATCAAGGCGGTCGGTGTCTGGTTCTTCTTCTTCATCGTCGTAACGTGAGACGCCATCGGCACTACTAGCATCGTCCTCGGTTACAGTTCCCGGTGTACTTAGTCCTTCGTCGACTTCGTTTTCGGCTAAGTTTAATTCTACATCGTCTATATCCGCCTCCAGGCTTGTTTCATGTTGAATTCTTTGTTGGCCATCCAAGTAATCCTTCAAACATATGCAACACTCTACCGACTCCGGGGTTAATCTTGACCGACGCTCCGATATGATCTTGCCACTAAGAGAAAAAGCAGACTCCGAAGCTACGGTACTAGCTTGGATTGTTAGTATATCAAGGGCAATAGATGCCAAAATCGGGTATTGAGGTTGTTTACCTTTTCACCATTCTAATAAATCTAGTGATTCAACATCGCTGACGGTTGTGGAGGATGCCGCTATAAAATTAGTATGTATGTACATATTGAATTCATTCAAATTATCTCCATCAAATCTAGATTTTTTACTAGATTCATTTAAAACCGAGTTCATTAAATTTTCCATTAAGTCGGACCGGTTTCGCCCACGAGAACTAGAACTAGAACCCGGTGAAAACATTTGAGTTGTAGGGGTTTGTTGGCTTCCTCCCCCATAATTAATTCTATAAATATCAAATAATTGATGAAAATCATTATTAAATTGTAGTATGTGGTTCCTTGAAAAAGAAGAATTTGTAGTCGTATCCAAACCAAACGCTACACATATTGATTGTATTAAAACTTCGACACCCGTAACATTTAAATACGGATTTAATGCCGCGGCACAAAGAAAACTGAAGGGGATCTCTTTAAAATATTTTAATAATTTTGCTTTCATTGGTGCTACCACGTTTTGAAAGTTGAAATGTTCTTCGTATTGAGAAATTTTACTTGCCAAAATATATATTTGATTTAAAAGTAAAAGGGCTTGTTGGATAATAAATACCGGATAACAAAGTTGTTGCAGTTTTGAAATCGCCCAAAATATCATGTAAGCCTTCAAGCATTTGCCAATCATATTCAGATATCGTGTTATCCGGGTATTGAATGTTATAAAATGCGTGAATATATAGTTTTTGTCTTAATAAATTATCCATCATTTTGTAAGTCGAATTCCATCGAACCGCCATATCGTGTGCCGGTCCCAAAGCTTTAAAACCGACATCTTTGCAATATTTTATATATGCTTGTTGCATGCTTTTACCTTTTGTGAAAATCCGACATAACATAAGCCTAAACTTAGTTAAAGAATGTTTACATACTACTAAGCCGTCTTGAACGACTAGATTTATTATGTGTGCGCAACAACGTGTGTGAAATAATTTTCCATTTAAAATAGGGGATAAAACCAACTTTAATTTCTCCACACATAACGTATTATTACTAGCATTATCAAACGAAATACTAATAACCTTATTAGTTAAATTATAATATTCAATATTTCTCATAATTATATTAAATTGACGCTCACCCGAATGTGGCGAACCAAAGTGCTCAAACGTGATTACACGTTTGCATAATTGCCACAATTGCGGTACAATCTAATGTGCCGTTATGCATATATAAGATTGTGGCAATCCGAATGGTGCGCTCCATATATCACACGTTAAAGAAATGTTGTTGGGTAATGATAAAAACGTTTGTCGCGTATCTTTTTTGGCCATTTTCCAAAGTTTTATAGCATCACGTCTAAGAGTTTGACGACTTACCGAACCCACGTAGCGTGGTTGGAGCGAGAGTTTGATCATGTTCGTAATGTGAGGATTGTCGAAATGTCCGAACGGCAACCCCACTTGAATGACACATTTCATTTGCATTTCTCGGGCCAACGCGACATCATACGACCATACTTGACCGGAATTGTCAAGTATGGGTTGACTTGGATCGTCACCCGATTTCAACTTCTTGCACGAAGACTCGTAGCGGCGCTTTAACGTGGTATCTGCGGCCGCCGCAAGGAGATCTCCACACCGTTTGCATTTTGCTTATTTTGTACCGTCGGGGAGCATCACCAAGTTGAAATGGTTCCAAATTGGTGTTTTTCGTCCATGCTCGGCAATAACTTGGTAATTTTGTTCGGTCATTTTGAGAGTAGAGACTTGAGAGTAGAGACTAGAGAGTAGAGAACTAGAGATATTAGACTAGAACTTGCGAGAAACGAATATAGCGAGAGCCGATAAATGAGAATTGTATGCGTTTTTTGCGTTTTGTAAGTTGGTGTCACTATCCATAACCAACACAAGTATTTATATGGGTTTGGAGGGGTAAAAAACACCAAAAAAAATGGTCAAAAAATGCATATCAACGGCTAGAAAACGGCTATAAACGACTATATTTTTTAAATGTGAAAATCGTGCCGGGCCAAAAACCGGGCCGCAAACCGGTTTCGGGCCGAGCCGGGCCGGGCCGCCAAAAACTCCAAAAACCCAAACCGGTCTAGGTTTTCGGGCTACAAACCGGTTTGACACCGGGCCGGGTTTTCAGTCGGGTCGGGCTCGGTTAATCGATCGGGCCGGGTCGGGCCGGACCCATTTGGCCATCACTAATTAGGAATAGGCATTTAACAACAATAACATTATAATTTTTATTACATTTAAAATGTAAGAAAAAATCAACCCTTACAATTACAAAATTAGCCTTTTCAAAAATATGTTTTTAGATACATTGTCTAAATCTAATACTAAAATACACCAGAAGAACCCTAGAAAAAATTTATAAAACAAATCATGGAGCATAATGTTGAGAAAGATCAACCCAATAGTTTGTTGTAGATTATGATTTACTTTTCCATTGAAAGGAAGGTAAGGTTGATGGCACAAGAAGCTACCACGACAACCAAATTCATCTGCTCATTCTCCAACAAACACAAATTACAACACATCAACAAATTCCAGCAAATATATGAGCACAACACGGATATATGAAAAGTTATACAACTGTTAGGGGTTGTTCACTAAAAACTTACCTTGGTAAGCACTTACCAGTTCAATTACCTTACCAGGTGAACATAACAAAAACCGAAAATCTTACCCGGTAAGAGGGAATGCAAGTATCGGGAGTGTTACCCGGTAAGTGACGGTCTCGTACCCTGGCAATGCAACGGGATGTAAAATTTAAGAAAGCTTAAGAGAGAATGCATAATACAGATTTATGAAAGAATCATACCTTTGAATTTGGATATCTGTCGGCAGCTTCTAGGATGTGTTGCCATGGAAAGAAATGGGACGATGAAAGAAATGAGAATGGGGAGGTGAATCTAATAAGGTTAAACCGGTGCACAGAATTTCGCACATGCATTCGTTGTTGTTGATCCCAATTCTTTTTTAATCCTAAAAAGTTGTACCAGTTTTCAAACAAAATTAAAATTTGGTAGACATGACCAACCAAGATGTAACCTTTTGGGGTGCAAAACTGCATCAATTGCAAAACTGCAACAGTTACATGGTTGTACATTGCAAGGGTTTTGATCGACAGGGAGCTTTAGTCTTGATGTGACCCTATTTTACTTCATCAAATAAGGTCACAAGAGATAACAAATCAAAAGCAAACATGGACTTGAAATAGAAAGCGTGTAAATTCAAACTCTTACCATGGTCAAATCAACAGATAGATCTGCAATGAAGGTGTCATCGGTTTCACCACTGCAAAATCATAAGGCAATCATTAGTAGGGGATTCAATCCATTCACCATATATATATATACTCGTTGTCTACTCGCGCAATGCAGCGGGATGTAAGAGTTTCTCTTAAACAAGATAATATTAGATGACAATTTGTTAAAGAGAACCAAATTTTATGTTTCAACAAATTAGATTCACAATCTTCTCTTTTCATAGCATTCATTATTAGTTACACGATAAACAACGTACTATAGTTATCAAAAGGCCATTGGCCTTGTGATATCAATCGTTTGTCAAAAAAGGCTTACCTTCGTATAAGAGATGCAAGAACCAAGAATTTTCATTAAAAATATTGGAATTTTATGTTTGAAAAGAAAAAGAAATTACAGGTAGTGGTTGAACATGACTTGTTGAATTTATTGTTTTTTTTTATTAAACTTGTTTAATTCAAAATAGACAAAATTGAATTGGTTACCATTTTTATTTGACAGTAGGAGCACTTAGCTCTACTTTGTAACGCCTTTAAACACAAGAGATAACTATCGTATAACCCACTTATACCCTCTCAATCTCATCATAGTAGCTATGCAGTACAAAGTTGGAGCGATACAATAATAGCGTTCTTGAAACCGGTTTAAAGAAGGAAAGGGAGGAAAAGAGAAAAGAAAGTAAAAAATACTCGGTGTTCTTGAAGCTTTTTGAGGGGAGAAAAAAACGAAATAGAAGAAAAATAATGATAAGTTATCTCTCAAAATTTCCTTCCAAAGGTTAGAGGAGAGGGGCCGTTTATCCAAAATTTCCACAAAGTGATTTTAAAATACCTATGAAGAGATAAATAACAGTGTTGGGATTCCTTTCTCACAAAGTGAATTTAAAATACTTGTAAATTGTTAGCTCCAAATCATCTGTTTGTTAAAGTGTTGAAAATACCCGTCCTATTTCAGAGGACTTCCAAAAGATACACTTCAGAGGATGAAGACGTCAGAGGACGAAGACTTCAGAGGACGAAGACTTCAGAGGACAAACCTGCCTTTGAAGTACTTATCAGAGATTGCAACTTTCAGAGAAGACATCAGAGATGGCTTCATCAGAGGCTCTGAAGACAACGTCAGAGCTCTGAAGACATTTTCTCTGAAGATGTTCACACTGAAGTTTTCTACGAATGAACAGAAGAACAGATGACACGTCACTTAGTGATAAGATTTACTTTCTAGAGTAGGTCACTGTTCAGCATGCTCTTTTTCGTCATGCAAGTACACTGCTTACTTTATGGTCCTATAAATAGGACCATCACCTTATTGTTCAAAGTGTGCTTAAGAAGTTATATATCTGATAATATAAGTTGAATATTTTATTCTAAGAATATCTTGTTTATCTTTATCTGCTTTATGAACTGTGATATTTGAATCTCCTTTGATATTAAACTGTATTACTTCCGCTGTCATTACTCTTATTGTTTATATCATTGTTACGAGATTAGATCTGGGATCCAACAATTGGTATCAGAGCTTCCTTTGTTTCTAAAACAAAGAAAGATCATATCTGCATACTCGGATAGATTTACATCTCATTGATTCTAAACTTTCAATATCTGTGCATGTTCATATAAACCCAGTTTATTCAAGAACATCATATGCTCTAGATTTGATAGTAAATCTCAGTTCATTACAAAAAGCATCAGTTCTTCAAATCTTCATTTTTTTTAAATGGCAAACTCAAGCATAAGTGTCATGTATACAGCTGGGTCATTAACAAAACCTCCTACACTTTTAAGGGATGAATATCCCCAATGGAAAATAAGGATGGTAAATTTTCTAGAAGGTATGGACAGGGATCTTTTTAGATCTGTGAACGTTGGACCTCACATTCCAATGGTGTTGGTACCAAGAGTTCCTGCAACAGCAGATACTGCCGAAATACCTGCATATTATGAAAAGAAAACCACAAACTTCACTGATGAAGAAAATAATATGATGGATAACTATCGTATAACCCACTTATACCCTCTCAATCTCATCATAGTAGCTATGCAGTACAAAGTTGGAGCGATACAATAATAGCGTTCTTGAAACCGGTTTAAAGAAGGAAAGGGAGGAAAAGAGAAAAGAAAGTAAAAAATACTCGGTGTTCTTGAAGCTTTTTGAGGGGAGAAAAAAACGAAATAGAAGAAAAATAATGATAAGTTATCTCTCAAAATTTCCTTCCAAAGGTTAGAGGAGAGGGGCCGTTTATCCAAAATTTCCACAAAGTGATTTTAAAATACCTATGAAGAGATAAATAACAGTGTTGGGATTCCTTTCTCACAAAGTGAATTTAAAATACTTGTAAATTGTTAGCTCCAAATCATCTGTTTGTTAAAGTGTTGAAAATACCCGTCCTATTTCAGAGGACTTCCAAAAGATACACTTCAGAGGATGAAGACGTCAGAGGACGAAGACTTCAGAGGACGAAGACTTCAGAGGACAAACCTGCCTTTGAAGTACTTATCAGAGATTGCAACTTTCAGAGAAGACATCAGAGATGGCTTCATCAGAGGCTCTGAAGACAACGTCAGAGCTCTGAAGACATTTTCTCTGAAGATGTTCACACTGAAGTTTTCTACGAATGAACAGAAGAACAGATGACACGTCACTTAGTGATAAGATTTACTTTCTAGAGTAGGTCACTGTTCAGCATGCTCTTTTTCGTCATGCAAGTACACTGCTTACTTTATGGTCCTATAAATAGGACCATCACCTTATTGTTCAAAGTGTGCTTAAGAAGTTATATATCTGATAATATAAGTTGAATATTTTATTCTAAGAATATCTTGTTTATCTTTATCTGCTTTATGAACTGTGATATTTGAATCTCCTTTGATATTAAACTGTATTACTTCCGCTGTCATTACTCTTATTGTTTATATCATTGTTACGAGATTAGATCTGGGATCCAACAATTGGTATCAGAGCTTCCTTTGTTTCTAAAACAAAGAAAGATCATATCTGCATACTCGGATAGATTTACATCTCATTGATTCTAAACTTTCAATATCTGTGCATGTTCATATAAACCCAGTTTATTCAAGAACATCATATGCTCTAGATTTGATAGTAAATCTCAGTTCATTACAAAAAGCATCAGTTCTTCAAATCTTCATTTTTTTTAAATGGCAAACTCAAGCATAAGTGTCATGTATACAGCTGGGTCATTAACAAAACCTCCTACACTTTTAAGGGATGAATATCCCCAATGGAAAATAAGGATGGTAAATTTTCTAGAAGGTATGGACAGGGATCTTTTTAGATCTGTGAACGTTGGACCTCACATTCCAATGGTGTTGGTACCAAGAGTTCCTGCAACAGCAGATACTGCCGAAATACCTGCATATTATGAAAAGAAAACCACAAACTTCACTGATGAAGAAAATAATATGATGGATAATGACTCAAAAGCTGTTAGATTACTCATAATGACCATTCCCAATGATATCTTTCAAGAACTTGATTCTTGTAAAACTGCAAAAGAGATATGGGATCAGTTGTTAAATCAACTTGAAGGTGGCCTACAAACTCAGAAAAATAGAAGAAATCTATGCATCAATGAATATCATGATTTTCATGCTCTACCAGAAGAAAAGTTACACCAAACTTACTCAAGATTCAACATTCTAATAAACAAATGTAGAAAGTTTGGAGTGATAAGAACAAAAGAGGAAAACAACGTTCTTTTTTTGAAAAGCTTGAATGAAGAATGGTCACAACTGTCCATGTCTATATAGGCTAATCAAGATCTTGAGTCATGGTCATTAACTGACATTTATGGTACTCTTGTTGCACATGAAAAAGAATTTATGAAGCAAAAATCAAAAACCTCTTTGGGTGGACCCCTTGCACTTGTTTCAAAACAAACATCGAAAGAAAACAACTGTGAAGAGTCATAAAAATGTTTGGAAACAAAAAGAAGATCCAAAAAGGTTTTGATAGCAGAAGAAACTCATACTGATTCAGACTCAGATGAAGATATAAATGCCTTCGCCAAATCTCTTGCATTAATCACTCATCAGTTTAACAAGAAATTTGGTAAGAAGGTATTTGAAGGAAGGAGAGAGAATGAAGAAAGAAGAAATCCGGAGAGAAGATTTCAACAAGAACCCAGATTCACTCCATATAGTGATCAAAAGGGTGCAAACTTCAACCATGATAATGCAACACAACAAACAAGACCACAAAAACCATTCCAACCAAGGTATCCACAACCACAAAGATACTTCAAACCTCAAGAACAGAAGCCAGAGACAAGTACTGCCACTTTTCCACCAAATCAAAATGATGGAAGATGCTTCAGATGTGGAAAATCAGGCCACTTCTCTGCAAACTGCAGAGGAAAACTTGTCAAAGATCAAGATTACTACAAGAACAAATACAAATACAATGTAAAAGAAAGAGTTCTTGTAGCAGAAATGGAAGACTGGCTATCTGACTCGACAAGTGATGGTGAGGAAGAGCCTACCAATCTCTGTGGTATGGCTTTTTCAGATGGAAATCAAACTGATGAAGCATCCGAAGACAACTCTGAAAAGGTAAACTCTCTTTACACCTCTGACAGTGATCCTGAAATAGATGCTTTTAAACTAATTAATGAACTTCAGGATCTAAAGCAAAAGTTTGTTGAAGAAAAAGAGAAAAGAGAGCAAGTAACAAAAGAGCTCATTTTTTACAAAAGAGAAAAGAATCTTCTGGAATCATAAAAGAAAGAAATTTTTCTTGAAAAAACCAAACTTGAAGAAACCAACAAGCAAAAAGAAAAATCATTTTCAGAAGAAATAAAAGAGATTGAAAAAGTTTTAAAAGGAAAAGAAGAAGAAGTAAAGAAATCTGAGTATGAAAGGCTCAATTCTATTGCCTTAACCAAATTTTTTCAAAAGGAAAGAGAAATCCTACATCAATCTCTAGATAGACAAAATCTTCGAATCAAAAGCTATGTTAATGCACAAAGTGTTTTCGACAAAATAAAAACTCAGATGGACTCTCAAGGGCTAGGATTCAATGAGTTGAATTCATTTAATGGATTGGAGAAAACTTCACTTTCTTCCACTTTCTGTATAGGAAAGGTCCAAAGCTCTGAAGATCCATCTCTGAATAATTTCAAAAGAATGAAAACATCAGAGGGATCAAAAGCAAGAGCTTTAAATTTCAAAAATACAAAGTACTCTGAAGTAAAAGACATTAAAGAATCTGTGTTACAGATAAAAGAAGAAACTTCAGAGGTACACTTTACAAAACCTCAGAGCTATGATTCCAAAGAAATTTTCAGATTTGATGCTTTCATCTCAAGTGAATCAGAGACATTTGAACCAAGTACCTCTGGTACAAGTACTTCTGAAAATGAATCTTAGAGTTCACTTAATCTGAATGCTCCTCTGTATTCACCAAAGTCAGATGAGAAAACATCAGAACTACGTTTAAAGATGATGTTCAAAAGATTTGGGAAGAAAATGTCATGGAGGACTTAAAAAGAAAAGAAAGCATGAAACGGATCATCAAAGTCTCTAGATCAAAAGAAATTAAAAAACCAATAGAGGTAGATATCTCTATTAAATCTAAGAGAGACTTTCTTGACTCTGATTCAGAATCTGATTTAGAGATTGATGAACAGATTTTTTGTAAACCAGGGAATGTAATTCACAAAAAGATAGAAACTTTTGGCTCTGGTATTTTGAATGTTCCAATTTCAGTATTGAAAACCAAAACCAGAATACCAATAAGTCCTGATTTTGCAAATATATGTTTACAAGCAAAAACATCTCTGGAACTTGAAAAAGAGTTGCAAGAAAAGGCAAAGAATAAAACAAACACTTCTGGTTCTTACACCTATAAAACAATAAAATTCTCTCCTGAACAAAAAGGCAAATGGACAAAAATTAACCATATTGATCCTGTCTGTGCAGTAAGCAGCAAAGAAAAGAAGATGTTTTTGAACAAGAAAAAGCAACTTGAAAAGAAGACTGTCTATCAAGCAAAAAGAAAAGAAGTAGTTAGGGATAAATGTAATATTCCTAGTGCTAGTTTCAAAAGAAGTCAAAATGTAACAAATGCTTTTAATAAAAAGAAAAACTTTGCTCCTACTTCTTCTTGTTCTATTAATTGTAACTGCATTTATCTCTTGATGAAACTGAAAAATCATTTTAAAGGATCACACTGCCTTTTGAATAAATCTCTGAAAAATATCTCAGAGACAAAATCTCAAAAGAAGACAAGTAAAGGCAAGACATCAAAAGATGAGATGCCAAAAAGTTATACAATTTCACCAAAGTCTAACACAAAAGGACCCATAATGAGGTGGGTACCTAAGAAACAATAATCTGTCTTGCAGAAACAGTCAATGCCAATCTGGTACCTAGATTCTGGATGTTCAAGGCATATGACTGGAAATAAAGAACTGCTATCCTCATTCAAAGCAAAATCTGGAGGAGCAGTTACTTTTGGAGACAACAAGCAAGGACAGATTAAAGGATATGGTGAGTTATCAAGAGGAAATGTTTCAGTATCAAAGGTTGCTTATGTGGATGGATTAAAACACAATCTGATAAGCATAAGCCAACTTTGTGATCATGGTTTTGATGTGAAATTTCAAAGAAAATATTGTTCACTTCTTCACTCATAATCAGGTCAAGAAATGCTAAGAGCAGACAGAAAAGGTAACCTCTACAGAATGAACTTTACCAAAATCACAGACACTGATTCAGAGAAACTTTGTCTTGTATCTCTGAATAGTGAGGAAATCTGGCTCTGGCATAAAAAGTTTTCACATCTAAACTTTTCCTCACTTGATAAGTTAGTTAAACTTAATTTGGTTAAGGGATTACCATCTCTAAAGTTTAACAAAGATCATCTTTGTTCTGCTTGTGAGATGGGAAAAATGAAAAGATCTTCCCATAAAACCAAAAGTGAAAACAACTGTCCTAGACCTCTGCACATGCTTCATGTGGACCTCTGTGGTCCTATCTCTGTACAGAGTCTAGCAGGTAAGAAATACATTCTGGTTCTGATTGATGAATTTTCCAATACACATGGATAGAATTCATTAGAGCTAAATCTGATGTACCTGACATATTAATAAGGTTGTTGAAAAGATTACAGGTTCTATTCAGCAACAAAGTTCAGAAACTAAGAAGTGATAATGGAACAGAGTTCAGAAATGCCAAAATCAATTCTTATCTATCAGAAGAAGGCATTACCCCTAACTTCTCTGCAGCAAGAACTCCTCAACAAAATGGAGTAGTTGAAAGGAAAAACAGAACACTTGTTGAAGCTGCCAGAACAATGCTTGCTGAATCTGATCTTTCAACAAATTTTTGGGCAGAAGCAGTAGCAACAACCTGCTTCACTCAGAATAGAGCTACAATTGTCAAGAGATTTCAGAAAACATCCTATGAACTCATCAACAATAGGAAACCTAATATTAAATATTTTCATGTTTTTGGATGCAGGTGTTACATTCTGAAAGATAGAGAATATCTTGGAAAGTTTGACAAGAAAGCTGATGAGGGCAAATTCATTGGATATTCATTAGCCTCAAAAGCTTTCAGAGTGTTCAATCTTAGAACAAGGACTATCCAAGAAAGCATCAATATCACTTTTGACGACAATAAAAACTCTGAACAACAAGAAAGTTCATCATCAATCTCTGAATCATCAAGGGAATCTGAATTAAACAAAATATTTGAAGATTTCTTTGATGATGAAGATATCTCTGAAGTTATCTTCAGAGATAGACAAAGAGAGAATTCAGAAGAACCTCAAGAAACAGGTACAACCCTTTCAGGGCCCTCTGAACTAACACCTTCTGTTTCACCAAATGCAGATCAGCAAAGTGAATCAGAAGATGATCAAGAAGTATCTGAAGCAACTCCAGAACCAAATGATGAAGAACAAGAATCTGTATCTCTAGAACAAAACTCAGAGCCTCTGAACAGTACAATAGAGGCATCACCAACAGAGCCTCTGAACCGTACAACAGAGGTATCACCTTCAGAGCCTCTGAACAATACAACAGAGGTGTCACCAAACGTCAGAGCCTCTGAAACTCAAACTGCACAAATTATTGCTCCAATCACCAGATGGACAAAAGATCATCCAATTGATCAAATCATTGGATCCTCATCCGAAGGAGTTAAAACAAGATCTGCCACCATCAATGAATGCTTCTATGTAAACTTTTTGAGCATTATTGAACCAAAGAAGGTAAAAGAAGCTCTTGAAGATCCTCATTGGATTTTTGCAATGCAGGATGAACTTCAAGAGTTTGTAAGAAACAAAGTCTGGACCCTAGTTCCCCTTCCCAAAGAAAAATTTGCAATTGGAACGAAATGGGTTTTCAGAAACAAAAAGGATGAGGATGGAATAATAATCAGAAACAAAGCCAGGTTGGTTGCAAAAGGATATTGCCAGGAAGAAGACATTGATTATGATGAAACCTTTGCACCTGTAGCTAGGCTAGAAGCAATCAGAATCTTCTTAGCCTATGCTGCACACAAAAGATTCAAAGTTTATCAAATGGATGTTAAATCTGCCTTTATTCATGGTAAATTAAATGAAGAAGTCTATGTCCAACAACCACCTGGATTTGAAAGTACAGAGTATCCTAATCATGTTTATTATTTGGATAAAGCTCTGTATGGACTCAAACAAGCCCCAAGAGCTTGGTATGAAACTCTGTCCACTTTTCTGATTAACAATGGATTCGAAAAGGGCACAATTGATACTACCTTATTCATCAAAAGGTACAAGAATGAGATGCTTTTAGTACAAATTTATGTTGATGACATTATATTTGGCTCTACCAATCAAAAGTATTGTGACAAGTTCTCAGAGTTGATGAAGAGTGAATTTGAGATGAGCCTCATGGGAGAATTAGCTTTCTTTCTAGGCTTACAAGTAAAACAAACTTCAGAAGGTACATTCATAAGTCAATCTAAGTATGTCTCTGAAATTTTGCAAAAATACAAACTCAATGATTCAACTTCGATGAGAACACCTCTATCCACCGGAGTCAAACTTGACTCTGATCCATCAGGAGAATCTGTGGATATAAAAACCTACAGAGGCATGATAGGTTCACTATTATACTTAACTGCAAGTAGGCCTGACATAATGTTTGCAACATGCCTTTGTGCTAGATATCAAGCAAATCCAAATGTATCTCATTTAACTGTTGTCAAAAGAATTTTCAGATACCTCAGAGGGACACACTCATTAGGCCTCTGGTATCCAAAACTTTCAAGTTTTGATTTAACAGCTTACACTGATGCAGATCATGCTGGATGTAAGCTTGACAGAAAAAGTACCTCTGGGTGTTGTCAGTTATTGGGCAATAAGCTGGTAAGTTGGTCATCCAAGAAACAAAACTGTGTTTCCACTTCAACTGCAGAGGCAGAATATGTTGCTGCTGCTAGTTGTTGCTCACAAGTATTATGGATGAAGACTCAGCTCAGAGATTATGGCCAACAATTTGACAGAATTCCAATTCTCTGTGATTCAAAAAGTGCCATAGCCATCTCTGCCAATCCAGTACAACACTCCAAAACCAAGCACATCGATGTAAGGTACCACTTTCTGAAAGATCATGTTGAAAAAGGAACAATAGAGATGTATTTTGTACCAACTGAACTTCAACTTGCTGATATTTTCACAAAAGCTTTAGATGAACGAAGGTTCAATTTTTTAATTAGCAAGTTGGGAATGTTGAATATGTCTACCTAACAAAAGAGACTCAGAATATTTGATCGTATATCAGAGTCTCTGAATCGAGTAGCATGTCAATATCAGAGTACTTAAATGAAAACATCAGAGTCTCTGATCCTTTCATCAGAGCCTCTAGACTTTTTCAAATATGGTAAAAATCACTCTTTTGAATCTCCAAGCATGTGTCAAGGGGGAGACAACGACCCTTTCATCTTTCAAGGGGGAGAAAAGATCTTGTCTCTGATGGTTTTATCAGAGCCTCTGATCTTGTCTCTGATGTTTTTATCAGAGCCTCTGATGTTTTTATCAGAGCCTCTAATCTTATCTATGATATTTTTATCAGAGCCTCTGATCTTGTCTCTGATATTTTTATCAGAGCCTCTGATCTTGTCTCTGATATTAATATCAGAGCTTCTGATCTTTTCTCATTAAACAAATATTCCAGGAAATTCTTTTAAATAATAAATCTTTTTGGTTAACCACTCGTTTCTTTTCAAAAACCCAACTGGCGGTTTTCTGACACAAAGTGGTTCTCCCCTACACGCCTAAACGTGTCACCCATCAATTCGGGGATGATGGAACGTCCTTTCTGACATTGGGACTCTCATTCGCCGCTTCAATAACCTCTCCCTCTACCTTCCTTTTGTAGCTATAAAATACCCTTGTTCACTTCTCATTATTCTTTACGCTCTCAAAATCCAAAAGCCGAATCTCTCTTTCTAAGCTTTCATCTTTCTCAACCTGCAACAATGGCGGCTCATTCACAAACTTCAGATAACTCAAGCAAACTTGTTCCAAGCTTGAATATGGTACAGTTCGATGTTCCAGTCAAAGGAAACAACTACTTTCTGGACGTCACCCCATCAAAATACAATGAACAGTTTCGCCCAATCCTCGACTTTTTCACCAACTGCGAACTCAATGATGTTCTAACCAAACATGCCTCAGATATTCCCCTTCGCTTTGTCCAACAATGGTGGTATTCAAGTGAATACGACGATGAAAAGGAAGGACTGGTTGGGCACATTGACCTAGGTGAACAAAGCTTAAACATAAGAATCACCCCACAAACCCTAACTCGCCGATTCAACCTCCTCACCAAAACTGATCTTCAAATAGAAACCTTTGAGAAACCCCCAACTCAGGAAGTCCTTCTTCAGTTCCTCCAACACTTAGGCTACAACAAAGAAATAACACGCCTAAGTCAATTCAGACGTCAGTACCTGCCTCCCAAATGGAACTTTATGTTCAGTGTTCTCAACCGAACAATAACCTGCAAAATTGGAAGTCAGGATGAGACTCATCCAGCGATAATAGCCATAATGTATGCTCTATTTTTCAACAGAAGCATCAATATGGCTCACATTCTCTTCTGTGAGATGCTGACGGCGGTGGACAAGAAGAACAAGGACTTGGCCAAAGGAAAACAACCAATATCGGTATTGTTTCCCCGATTCATCTCTGTGGTCATTCAACGAGCAATGGAGAAGTTCTCCATCACTGAGGAGGGCCCAATGACACCTCTGTTTATGATGAACTCATTCAAAGCCACAGAGGTTCCTCCTTATCCACATGACCGACGTTTCCCACACACCATGATTGAGATAATTCATGCTGACTCTCCTACCCATCTCCTACTTAGTCGTGTTGCCCAATCATCAGAACCGATGATGGGATCCCCAACACACTTAGGTTCTGAGCCTGAGCCTGAATCAGAGAGTGATATATCTGATACTACTTAAAACATTAACAGAGCGCAACTAGAGGGTGGTTCTGAGAGAGTGAGGAAGAGAGAACATGAGAACCCTCCCTCTGACGAAGAGAATAACTCTGTCAGAGCAGAGGAAGGTGAGGAAGAGATATTTCCAGAGGGTGAGTTTCTAAACTTAGAATCTGAGGGCGGTGAGGTAGAAAAAGATGTCCTTGATTAACCAAATGAGAGAATCCAAAGCCCAAATCCCAGTGCAAACAAATTTACTGTCCAAGGTGGTCCAGCATCAATGGACATTGAAACAGAGGTGCACACCTCGAACCCTTCCCATCCTAACCGCTCAGAGGCATCTGTTTCTGCCTCTGAAGCATGCACCCGAGGGGAAACCTCTGATACGGCTAAGTCCTCCCAAAAGGACTTAGACCAAGATAAAAATACTCAATCACCCCAGAGTATGTCACCTCCACCCACACATGATGCCTTTGTGGCTCAAACTAAGTTGGACCGTCCCTTAGAACGTAAGGATTGCTTGTCAGAAAAAGAATGACACGACCTTCTTGCACAAGGAATCCTTAGCCTGGACAACAAGGTTTCCAAACACATTCGGTTCTCATCATCAGATTCTGACTCTGATGATCAGAGACCAATCAGAACCATTATAGGGAAATCCTTGAAAAAGGGTCCCCAAGGATTAATGGGAAGTCCTTCCGGAGAAAACATCAAACCACCTCCGAAAGAAGGCCCCTCTGAACTCAAGGGAAACTTAGAATCATGTGTTGATCCTAAGGTTACCCCCTCTGATTACGTTACCAAAGAGGAGTTCAAAATCTTTGGTGATGAAATCAGAGAATCTCTGAAGGAGATAAAACTTCAAATGGAGAAGACCTCAGAGGCCTCTGCCTCTAACTCTGAAGTTGAAAAGCTCACTTCAGATGTCTCTGAGCTGCGCACGACGGTTCTAAATCAGAACGAAAAATTGGATGCTCTGGAAAGCTTGGTCATAAAAAATGACTCCGTATTGTCCAGAGAAATTCAGAACTCGAAAACAGAGCTCCTCCAGGCGATTCCACCGACCTCTGCACCCACTCCAACACATGCAGACTTCTCTCAATTCAAAGAGGAAGTCTTGCGTTCTTTGACAGAGGTAATTGCAAAGATCCCTACCTCCTCTGCTGCTGCTCCTGCTACAACATAATTCATTTCAAAGGCTGACCTGACCAACTTCTCCAAGAAGATCACCAGCAATGTAATGAATATCTCCAGCAAGTTCATCTCCAAGACCACTCAGCAGAACAAGAAGATTGAAGACCTTCTGAAGAATGTCAAATCTTCAGAGGGAGTATTGAAGAGAAAGGAACCAGAGGTCGCATGCTCTGAGGAAGCGCGAAAGAAGGCTAGATATGAAGATTCTGATGACGAAGATGACCAACCTCAGGGGTCATCCGATCTTCATAAGAGTGAGAAGACTCCTACTCCAAAACCTGTTGAAACACAAAAGGAGTCCACTCCCTTTGAATCAAACCAACACAAGGAGAAAGGAACAGAGAGACGTTCAACCTCCACCTCTGCTGAAGATATTCAGGCCACTCTAAAGTCGCCAGTACCGATCATCTTTTTAGGACCATCCACTTCAGGTGCTCCAATAGTTCCAATCACAGCTGAACAAATCACAGTTGCATCTCAAGAAACTATTGGAGCTCTGGACGAAGAAGAAGATGAACAGCTCGTAAACTTCTCAACATCAGAAGATGCATTCTCATCACCAGAAAGACCAACTTATGTGATGAGAGATGCTTACGAATCAGAATCTGAAAAAGGAGAAAAATCAGATTCTGGAAAAGAGGTTGTAGAAGAAGTTGAAGTAGTTGATGTCGAAGAGTATGTCTTCAAGAATGCTCAACCACATCATACTTCAACAACGTCAGAGCTGAGGGAATCACCAGAGATAGATGGCTACATCTCTGAACCCTCAAAAGAAGATCCTCCACAGACGAAGGAACCAGAAACCATGGTTGTTGATGAACAGGCTCCTTCAGAGAATCCTGTTCAGAAAGCAAGCATCGGTCTTCCAGCAAAAGTGTTCAATAAACCTCCCACATTCCTCGAATCAAATCCCGAAGCTTCCATAGAAGACCACTTCAGATACATCTACTATGAGTTCAACATGGCAGACACACTAGTCATTCCTCTGAATCCAAGAATCAGAGAGGACATGCCAAACTATGAGCGAAGATTTATCAGAGATAAAACCAAACCAAGAGCACAGATCCTCTCTGATGATCCAATCATCAAAATCAACAATATCTCAGAAAAGACCTTTGCTTACAACAAGATTATCTATAGGAATTATGTGGTAACTCGATCTGATCAGAAGATTTACGAGTTCAATGACAATGATCTCGTAAATCTAAATCCATATGATTTACCACATTTATATGCCTATTGCTCTGCTAGGTATGATCATGGAAGAAGGGAAATCAGGATGGGCATGGTTGAAGTCCGACGGGCAATGGAGGCCTATGTCAAACACCGAGCAAAACGTGACTTTCAAATAGCTCTGAACCTAGAGGAAGAGAAGCTGGAGGTAACTGAACCTGTGGAGTCATTCGACAAACTTGAAGAACAGAAGACTGGATCAATCGTTGCAGAACCTCTGGGTTTCGTCTTCAGAGTAAATCAAGAAAAGAAGATCTTTCTAGCTTCGGAAGTGTCGAAGTACTCTGATGAAACCTTGAGAGGTATAAAGAAATTGATCCATGCAAAGGAAGAAAGGCACAGAGCAGATTTACTGGCAAAGCTTGACTTAGAGATTGACTCGATGATCAACTTCAGAGCTCTGATCATGAAATTCCATGGAATCTGTTCAAGTGACAAATTGTAGTCTGTTTCTTTATTTTTTTTTATATTACTTTCTTTGTATTAAACTTCCAAATATTTAAGAAGTAATACTTAAGAGGATGATTTTCTCCTCTATGCTTTCTAGTTTAAAATTCAATTCTCTGTTATTTTTGTATCTTTTATTTTCGACACTTAGGGGGAGATTGTTAGCTCCAAATCATCTGTTTGTTAAAGTGTTGAAAATACCCGTCCTATTTCAGAGGACTTCCAAAAGATACACTTCAGAGGACGAAGACGTCAGAGGACGAAGACTTCAGAGGACGAAGACTTCAGAGGACAAACCTGTCTCTGAAGTACTTATCAGAGATTGCAACTTTCAGAGAAGACATCAGAGATGGCTTCATCAGAGGCTCTGAAGACAACGTCAGAGCTCTGAAGACATTTTCTCTGAAGATGTTCACACTGAAGTTTTCTACGAATGAACAGAAGAACAGATGACACGTCACTTAGTGATAAGATTTACTTTCTAGAGTAGGTCACTGTTCAGCATGCTCTTTTTCGTCATGCAAGTACACTGCTTACTTTATGGTCCTATAAATAGGACCATCACCTTATTGTTCAAAGTGTGCTTAAGAAGTTATATATCTGATAATATAAGTTGAATATTTTATTCTAAGAATATCTTGTTTATCTTTATCTGCTTTATGAACTGTGATATTTGAATCTCCTTTGATATTAAACTGTATTACTTCCGCTGTCATTACTCTTATTGTTTATATCATTGTTACGAGATTAGATCTGGGATCCAACATAAATAGATAACTAAGGGGTCGTTTATCCAATTCTTACCCGATAAGCATCTACCAGTAAGATTCTAACACTTTCAATTAACTTAACAAAATCTATTAAAACGACAATGTATGTAATATTTTTATCCGGTAAGCGCTAACCGGGTAAGAGTCGTCAATCTCACTTACCGGATAAGACTCTTAATCCTTGTCATATTTATTACATGACTGTTGTATGAACTTTGAGAATCATAGATGTATTCCTTCATGGTCCTTCACCTTCATTTAACTTGGTTATTTACAGCAACCATTATTTAATTTAAGTAATAATACCATCATTTATCAACACACATATATGCCAATGTGTAATGGTATAAATGTACATTTCTTATCCAAAGTTGAGTACAAAAGCCAAAGAAATGCAAATGGCTAAAATTTGCATCATAATTGAAGGTCAAAAGGAAGAAAAGAAATGTCAAAGAAAAAAACAGATGAACTAATCAATAATTACACCAACAAAATCAAGGTCTGTTGTACATAATCTTAGTACATGTAAATTGAATTTGGTAAAAATAAGACTAAATCGCATAAAAAAAAAGGCAAGCACAGGTACGTTAAACACAATTTAGGATATATCCACAAAAAATACAAACTTTCAAAAGCTCAAAAAGATCATCAAACCAAATAAAAACATAAATGGAAGAATGGAAACAAACTTACAACCATACCCAAATTTATTGCACCAAAATAATTCCCAAGGTGTATTAAGGCAGTAGGTTCATACACAGGTCTCTTCTGTTAAACACAGATTACATTTAAGAAAAAAGAATTAAACATGGCTAAGACCTGGAAAAAATGAATGGATACATTACTTGAAGTGGTACATGGATTGTTTAAAGAATCATCGATACTGAAAATTGAAGGGAGAAATCACTTGAAGTGCTAAATGGGGTACTTCAACACTTTAAGAAAGTTTAATGCACACAAACGATTTTTCCAACCTGAACCTATCACCTTCAAAAACATTTAAGACTATAAATACTTATTAGGTGTTCTTATTTTATTTCATGGACTAAAATTTAAAAAAAAAACGTCTGTAAACTCAGTAGGTGTCGTCTCTCATGCTTCACATGGTGAAATTTTAGGTTGGGCTAATTTTCTTGATACTTTATCCTAGAGCATAAAATTCTAAATACCAAGGTATTGTGATCAATATAGCCAAAGCTAGGTAAACATACTCCATCTAGAACTCAACTATCAGTTCCACTACACTTGAGAGAAAAAAGAGCAAGTAAGACAAGAAACAAACCATCTCCTTTTGAAGACATATGATTTGTGACCAAACTTGTTCCTTCAGCAATAATATTTTTTACATCAGATTTTGATTGGTCCTGGATAAACACATTTTAAAATGGTATATGTTAGTTGTTTTGCATTGCATTTAATATTGTACAGTATATACCTCAAAACCTTCATTGAGATGCAAAGCCAGTCATCAAAGTTAACCTATTTAATATTTTTTTTGTTAATCAACCGCTGTCGATAAAAGTTAACCTATTTATTAAGGATTGATTCTACCATGGGTTCCAAAATTGGTTACAAGAATAGTAGAGATTGATCAAAATGTGAGAAGAAAAAGTGATCGTACCAAGACCAAAAGCGAAAGATGGATGCTAACCAACATACCACCCAAATGATTCTACCATGGGTTCCAAAATGGATTCCTTTCTCCTCTCAAATTAAATATCATAAAACATTTAAAAACCTAAATATAAAACAAACAAAATTATAATAGTTGGTTAGGAAGTGACAGACTACCATATAGAGGATCTACAAAGAAGACATGGAACTTGCTCAGATAGTAACTATAATGAACGCAGAGGAGAAACGATCTTTAAGAGTACATTTACCGTGTACTCTAGAGAAACAGAAATCATGAAAGGTCAATTGATACCTGATTAAGAGAAGCGTATGAGTCCTCAGGAGCGTATGAATGGTATACCTGCAAACATGAAAATCGATTGAAAGGAGCAAACATAAATCACAATCGATCGAAAGGAGCAAACCAGAGGGGCGAAAATATTTCGGTATTCATCTCCAAAAGGTATGAGTAAAATAACCTTATCAGAGAAAAAAAATCTTTATGTTCGTTATCACTATAATTCATCTACATTTTCCGTCTGAGATGTCTTTCAAAGAAAACATATATCTTTTGGTTGATACCTAACTATTAGAATTCTTGTGTTAGAGAAACTCATACGGTTCTTGGTGCATATTATATTATGATTATGGTCAAAGAGGGAAAAGGCTTCGACATGGGAATTGGATCCTACTAAAAATCACCAATAAGCCTACCCTCAGATGAGTCAACACTAAAAAAACTCTATGTTTGGTTTTCATATTAGCAATCATCTATAAAAACATAAATCAATGTGGATAATCCCAATAAGCCGGTCATAACTTCCAATTGAAACCCTTTCAAATTCATCACATGCTCTTACTCAGAGAAAACCAGGAGAACAACAATAGAAGGGATCAACATAAAACCCCAAAAACTCTTATTTTCCATAGTGAAATAAAAAATGCAGAATGCTTTTGCAAGGTTGATAAACCACTAAAAGAAATGGTTTACATACGTAAACAGGATAGAAAAAGAAAAAAACATGATGGATTTTGCAAGAGCGGGTGGTCGTCAAATGGGATGGCAATTTCAGACGGTCAATCTAGCGCAAACCTGCAGAAAGGATAAAGAAAAGCTTCACAAATGTTGCATAAAAATGATTTCCTTTTATAAAATATCCTTCATTTGAACAAATCACGTAAAATAGAGATAAATTACACAAAGAGTAAACAAAGATGGAGACCAAAATCAAATAGAAAAATATCAGTTACAACTGAAAAAATAAAAGATGGAGGCCAAATCTCGGGAAAGAGCTGAAGTTGAATCTGGCAAAACAACTTGAAACAACAAAACCATCTCGAGACAGGCAATAAAATGTTGTATAATGTAAAAGAATACTTAAAAGGAATGATAAAGAGAAAAATTACCAATGAGAAATGGGAATGTAAAGCCAAATGATACCTGAGAGATTGTTAGATCCTTTCCAATGTGAAATGATTTGGGTTAATGAAATCAATTGTTTTTTCTGTTCGTCCTTGAACAATTCATCATTGAACTATTCATCATTGAACTAAAGTTGTTGCTACAAGTCTACCAATTGACATGTTTTTATATAAATGTTATTGAAAACCTTTTAGAATGCAAAAAGAGAGATTTGGGGTAAAACCCCACTGGTAGTCTACAAAGTAGACTCCAAACACATAGAATAAAAAGGCTTAAAGAAAAGGTAAAAATAAATCTAATGCCATTGGAATAAACCTTACCTATGGTTGTATGTCGTTGAATGCTTTGGTTCCTCACCTTCACACTTTGGCTTCCATTTTCAAGGTTCCTCAAATGCCAGAGAATGCTACCCAACAAAGATACCTTGAAAATGAACACAATTTTTTTTTGATATATAAGCATTCAAAAACATATATGAAATATATAAGGTTTCCATATCTTTGAATCAAAATCATAACAGATTGCAGTAGCAAAGACACATGCTTTGTCTAGAAACACCATGACCAGAATGGAGCACTAATTTTGATAAAAAAAAAACACCACTTATACGTATGCATAAGTGAAGATACATAGCATTTTGATATAAAAAAATAGACCGTAAAGAGAAGATACATAATATAGAGCGTGAAATCCAGACCATGAAAGTTCTGAAAGAGAAGCAACTAAAGATGTTTAGGGTTGAAGAAATGGAAACGTACCAGAGAACAAATCCCCTTGAGAGAAGCAGAACCCTAGAAGAAGCAGAACCAATTGAGAAGAAAGATGTGTGAACCCTAGAGATATAACCTGAATCGTCGTCTTTAACTAGATATATAACCAATTGGAAGCAGCGTTGGAGGGAACGAAGCGTCGTCTTGAAAGTAGATAGCCTGAATCGACACCTTTATCTAGAGATATAACCTGAATCGTTGATTTGTGATAAAAGGGACTGCATTAAAAGTGTTGTACATTTGGTTTAAAAAGTTGTAAAGTTGAAAATTAAGTAACTTATATCTAAATGGTGGTACATAAGGCTTAAAATATTGTACTTAAGAAAAGCAACCCAAATGCTTTATAAAGTAGTATAGATATATAGGGTTGAGTTCTGATGAGAAGTTGAGTTAACGGTAAGAAGCGTGAGAAGTGGTTATCAACATTGGATGAGAAATGGACGAACATTAGGATGAGATGCACCAAGATAAGATACACTGAGATGCACCAGATCAATTCCCTTATAAGCCGCAATTCTTAGGAGGGCTTGAGATTAAAAGAGTTCAACGGTTCAGATCCACTTCTCACACTTCTCACCATTAACTCAACTTCTCACACGATCCTTCGCCTATATATATATATATATATATAAATATAATAAAGAGTAGGAATTCATCCATCTAAAACCATACTGCACCTTTTGTGGTTAGCCATCACCCCCCCACACACACACACAACACGTCTTGACATCTTAACGGCTTCGATGCTTTCTGTAACACACCCAATTTGGTTCACCTGAAAATAGTAAATTATACACATTTAAATGTGGTCAAAAATATAAATAGGTATGATGATAATATCCTAAGTTATTCCACTAATGTAAACAAATTTTAAGCTATAAACTAAACAAATAACTACAAATTTCCAAGGCTAAAATACTCATGGTAATAAAAGGATAATAAGTAAACATACCTTCAGAAAAGGGGCATTTGAAGTTTTCTCCTTGATTGCTTTCTCAACAGGCTAAACCAAATAGAGAAAAATGAGAATCGTATAAACATTATTTAAGCTCCTATAGTGTTAAGATTAAATATACCTTCGGAATTGTAACAAAAAGATCATCACCATCAATTTGCACCTGATCACCAGTTTCTGCTGTCATCTTTTGTCGGTCCAACAATACTATCAAGTTTTAAAGAATAACAACACAAAATGATTACCAACCTGTATTGATTATAACAAACGAGTTACAAGGTTGATCGATTTTAAGCTTGGATTTGTGTTCTCTGTTTTTCTCTCTTTTACACCTTTAAGTGTGTGTTTGTATGTGTGAATTATGATCTGATCTATGAGAGAGTTGTTAGAGATAACACAAATCTATCTAGTGTGTCTAACACACTTCCTTAGATAAATCTAGATATTAGATCTAGATATTATTTTCTATTAAAGTAAACTAGAAACTAATAAAACTAACTAAGTTAACTTTATCTAACTTTTTCAATACTATAACTTAGATATTTAAATCTAAGTAAACTAAAACAATTACATTGACATTTATTACAAACGACATAGACTTTAATATCGAGAGTCGACGTTCCGGCTTTAGCTTCAGATTGCGATCTTCAGATTGGATGATCTTGAATCCAATGAGACTGTGTCTTAACAATCTCCCCCTTTGGATCAAGATCATTATAAAAACGATTTTAGCAATTCAGTCTTTTTGTTCAGCTCAGAAGATGCAATCTCTTTCTCTAGCTCTGAAATCAGCATGTCTTTTTCTAACAATCTCCTCCTTTTGAAGAGTGGACGTGATTCTTGAAACATGTGATATTTGCCATTTCTTGTGTATTCATTCTCCCCCTTTTTGATGTTAAGTGTAACGACTTCATCAAAATTAGTTGTAAGAAATGTCAAGCTTGCGGTTAGATCCCCTGATCCGTCAATTCAAAAGATATTCATCCAGATCTTTTCAAATCCAGACAAAATAGTCGTGTAACACCTGAATCAACTAATGAATCAGTTAACATGCCTGTCAGTAACACGAAGTCACTGTGTGTAACAAATACACATTGGAAAGGAGTTGTTTGATGTTGACTCCCCCAGGGCTTCCATTTAATCATCGAAACACCACAAAGGTTATTTCTATAAACGTTATGACAAAGAAACTAATTCCTTGTGTGTTCGTGCTTGTGTTGAAAGAATTAAGCACTTGATGATTGCTTATTTGCTCAAAAATGTGTAACCCACTGAGACAACAGTAAGTTAAACACATACTTAATGTGCATGATTGAAGTGCGAAGGTGGGGTAGACTTCCTTCTTTTCAATATCCAGATTTTCCAAATGAAAATCAGATAGCAAATGTGCTGCTTCCCCTTTGAAAATGTGAAACACTTTCTTGTTGAGAAAAAAATGAGTAGATAGTGAGGTTTGATCAAGAGTTGGCATAGGTTAGTTGCCTGTTTCAATAATGCTCACCAAAGAATTGTGAATCACTAGAATTGGTGGCTACCCGGCTCAGAAAAAGTTGGTGCAGAGTTGTGATATTCTTTTAACTCTGTTCTCACACGCTCTTTCTTTTAAACTTTTTGCTTTCTCTAATCACACTCATTTCTTTTCTATTTGCACAATCAATCACTAAGGATTAACTTCTTGGGTAGAAATCACTGGTTAAGGTGATTTCATAGAAGTTGTGTTAATTCCTAGCACAATGATTCTTGTTTTCCTATGATGCATGTGAAGCTCAGATTGGTTTAACTATTTCAGTTAAAGCACAATATTGATCATGAAAACATTTAAAATACACTTCCAAAATATAAAATCTGTTGAAAAATCGGGAAGTGGTTTGAACATTAAAAACAATGTTTTCTATGATTGAAAGTTGTCCTTCTTTCAACCATATATGAGATGAAGATATAGAATTATACCTTTACGTACGATCTTCCATCTCATGAAGCTAAGCTTTAAGTCATAAACATATGAACTTGTAAGCTTCTCTCAAAAATTCTGCAAAAGTCTTATGTCAAGTCAAAGTAAAATTTATTCACTTAAAATGAAAAGACAAAAAGCAGTAAAACTTTGTAAAGTACGAGTTCTGATCAGAAATAATCAGAAGTCATATCCGTACTCCCTTTTGACTTGAAGAGCTCCCCCTAAAATCTTGCATTACAAAAGAAATTTGACATTAAAAAGTACATGCACAAATTTTATGAGCTCCCCCTCGAAGTAATATTGACCAGATGTCAATTTCCTCTCATTCTCCCTCTTGGATCATGAACATTTGATAGAAGTGCATATATCAATCAGAGTTAAGAATGAAGAAATGATGAAAAAGTATACAATTTAGAAAACTTTGTTAGGTAACTACTGATTAAATCTTAATATTTAGCATACCAAGCTTAGAGACAAGAAAGTTAAACCTATTTTCGTCTAAGGGTTTGGTGAATAAATCGGCAAGCTGATAATCAGTTTTTACAAAGAAAAGTTCAATTGTTCATTTTTCAACATGATCTTTAACAAAGTGATACCTGGCATCTATGTGTTTTGTCTTGGTGTGTTGAACAGGATTCGCTGATATTGCGATGGCGCTCTTGGAGTCACAGTATATCGGGATTTTGTTAAAGTGGAAACCGTAGTCGCGTAATTGAGTTCGCATCCATAAGACCTGAGAACAGCAACTAGCAGCAGCTACATATTCTGCTTCGGCCGTGGAGGTTGAAACACAAAGTTGCTTCTTCGATGCCCAACTTACGAGTTTGTCACCGAGGAACTGTACGTGTCCTGATGTGCTCTTCCGGTCTAACATACAACCTGCATGATCTGCATCTGTATAGGCTGTTAGTTCAAAACTAGTATCTTTAGGATACCATAGACCAAGATCTGCAGTGCCCTTCAGATACCTAAAAATGCGCTTCACAGCAGACAAATGGATTTCTTTAGGATTGGCCTGATATCGTGCACATAAGCATGTTGAAAACATTATATCTGGCCTACTAGAAGTAAGATACATTAAAGAACCTATCATCCCTCGATAAGTCCTAACATCAATAGCCTTTCCCGAAGGATCGGTGCCAATCTTAGTACCTGGTGCCATTGGGGTACCAATCGGTTTTGAATTTTCCATTTGGAACTTCCGAAGAATATCCCTAATGTATTTTGATTGATTGATAAAAATACCCGATGAAAATTGTTTTACTTGTAAACCAAGAAAGAAATTCATCTCTTCCATCAAATTCATCTAAAATCTAGACACCATAAGGTTTGCAAAATTCTTACAGTACTTCGGATTTGTAGAGCCAAAGATAATATCATCTACATAGATTTGAATTAAAATGATATCGCTTTTTTCCTTTTTGATAAACAAAGTGGTATCCACCGTACCTTTTGAAAACCCAGACTTGACTAGAAAAGTGGAAAGGACATCATACCAGGCTCGAGGTGCTTGTTTCAGACCGTAGAGTGCTTTGTCGAGAATGTAAACGTGATCTGGCTTCTCTTGATTGACAAAACCCTTTGGCTGAGAGACGTAGACTTCCTCCTTCAGAATTCCATATAGGAATGTTGTCTTCACGTCCATTTGAAAGACCGTGAAGTTCTTGTGGGCTGCGTAGGCTAGAAACATTCTGATTGCCTCTAATCGTGCCACAAGAGCATATGTCTCGTCGTAGTCGATTCCTTCCTCTTGTTTGTATCCTTTGGCTACTAGTCTTGCCTTGTTTCGGATAACGGTACCACCTTCGTCTTTCTTTATCTTGAAAATCCACTTCGTACCTATAATGGTTTTACTTTTAGGCTTTGCTACGAGTCTCCAGACTTGAAGTGCATCGAACTGATTTAGCTCTTCTTGCATAGAGATTACCCATTCAGGATCAGCAAGTGCCTCTGATACTCTTGTTGGCTCGAACTTGCTCAGAAAGGAGTCATGCATGCACATGTTCATTGATGCTGACCTAGTTTGCACCGGTTTTAATGGATCACCAATAATATGGCTTAGCGGGTGCTCTTCGGTCCATTTATATTCATGAGACAGTGGATTAGATTATTGTATGTCAGTGGTATCATCTACAAATCCACTTGTACCTTCTTCTGATTGTTCAGGAGGAATGATGGTTTCAGTTGAAGTGGCAGGTTTAGAAGACTCAGCAGGTACAACTTGTTCTGGCTATAGATTGATCTGTACAGAATCTCCTACTGTTTCAGCTACTTCTGTCTCTTTATCATTTGTCACTTCTTCAACTGTTGGAGTCGGCATTTGAATTGTAATTTCTTGTTGAATCGGGGCGTTTGATTCAATAGAGTCATCTGAACTGGTTGGATGAGTAGTCGTTAAGTCTTCCATCCTGTCAACCACAACAGATTTCTTTACATTAGATCCAAGAAATTCATCATAAAACAATTCAAATAATAAATCTAAATCAGATAAATGGTTAGTAGAAGTTGATGCTTCATCTTATTTATTCTGTTGAGACGTAGGTCCTGGACTGAGTTGCCCAGAAGCTAGTACTCCGGTTATAACGGGTTCTGAACGTTGTTGTTCGGAAGCCATTTCTTCATCAAAGGTGACATTGATGCTTTCAATCACTGTTCTTGACTTCTTCAGATAAACTCGGAATGCAGTTGATGTCGAGGAATATCCAATGAAGATCCCTTCATCCGCCTTAGCGCTGAACTTGTTAAGATTTTCCCTATCGTTTAGCACGAAACACTTACACCCAAATATATGGAAATATTTGATTGTCGGTGTTCGGTTGTTGATTAACGCATAAGGAGTCTTCCTGAACCTTCGATGTACCATGGACCGATTCTATGTGTAGCACACGGTCGAAACAGCTTCTGCCCACAAAAATAGAGGTAAGTCTGATTGACTTAGCATAGTACGAGCAGCCTCGACTAGCGTTCGATTTCTTCTTTCAACCACTCTATTTTGTTGAGGCGTTCGAGCAGCAGAGTATTGATGTGAAATCCCGACAGATTCGAGATATTCTTCAACCTTTTGGTTCTTGAACTCTGTGCCGTTATCTGTTCGTAGAAACTTGACCGGTTTCTGCAGATTCACTTGGGTCGTCTTCAGGAATGTAATGAGAACATCTGGTGTCTCATCCTTTGAACGTAGAAACTTGACCCATGTGTATCGCGAGTAATCGTCGACGATCACGAGTATGTACTTCTTTCCGCCTAGACTCTGAGTTCGCATCGGACCACATAGATCCAAATGCAATAACTCTAACGGAGCATTTATACTTGGTTCAGGATTTGGTTTATGTGGAGCCCTCTTCATCTTCCCATTTTCACAAGCTGCACAAAGATGTTCTCTTTCATATTTCAGCTCTGGAAGTCCTTTGACGAGCTTTCCACTGACCAGATTGTTGACGTACCTGAAGTTGAGGTGAGAGAGCCTTCGATGCCATAACCAACTTTGTTGCATCGAGGCTTTCGTCAATAGACAAACTTGCTTGTCAGTCTGGACATTTGATAAGTTGATTGTGTAGAGGTCTGATTCTCGAGTACCGACCAAGAGTTCTTCGCCTTCTTCATTGCGAACTGAACAACTCTTGGCTTTGAAGTTGACCTTTAAGTCTTTGTCACAGAACTGGCCTATACTGAACAAGTTGTGTCCTAAGCCTTCTACATAGCTCACCTTCTTGATAGTGACATTTTCATGTTGTACATCACCGTATCCCATGATTGGAGAAAACTGGTCGTTGCCAAATCTTACTGTTCCGCAATATTTGTCTTTAAAATTGGACAGTATCTCTTTTTGCCCTGTCATGTGCTTGGAACATCCGCTGTCCAAGAACCATGTATGACTAGTCTGCATAAGAGAAATTGCAAGTTTAGATATTTATACGACAACTTTGGAATATTCACTTTGATTATCGAAGTGCGGGTCTTGAACTGATTTGTTCAAAAGCCTATTTTGACTTTGATGTTCGGGTTTTGAACTGTATTATTCAAAAACCTATTTTGACATTGAAGAACGAGTCTTGATCTGTACATAATCAGAAGTCGCTTTCTCTCTAAGCTTTGTGTGCCTGCAACACAGATTTAGCTTTAGGTACCTATTGGAATTTGGGTCCTTCTGTGTTAGCACAAGATTTTGGTACCCATTTCAAATTGGGTCCTCTTTTCTTTTGAAATGCATTTGAAGAATTAGTATGAGATGAATGCACATGGTAATTTCCAAACCAATCTCCAGAATCTTGACAAGAGATAGAAACATGTTTATCATAAAAAGAAGACTTTCTAGCAGATAAAGATAACTGAAATAATTGCTTCATTGTATATTGTTTACGAGAAACAGCAAGTTTTGGGATCAAAACAGCAATATCAGCAATTAGGACATCTTTACTAAGCGAAGTCTTATTACAATTAACACTACTAAACGATAAAACGGTCTTGTCAAGCTTCCGTTTGGGTTGCCATTGAGAATTTACTTCTCGCCTTTGCTTGCTCAGATCTGAAACATGTGAAGCTGGTGAGTTAGACTTTGGAGCAACAAGCGATTGCTTCTTCTTGGAATTACCAGTAGTGTTCGGTTTCTGTGAATGCTGAGATATTTTCTTACCTTTAGCATTTTTAGCTTTCACAGAGACTGCATTATCAACTTTCGTTGATTTTGCACCGTTCACAGGCATACTGGTTTTTCTTAAAGATTTCTTATCAAAAGATGAATGGTTAGGAAGTTTTGTATTAAAGTCAATTTGATTAGAACCATTATCTAAACCACCGTCCGAGTTCAAAAAATCAAATCCTTTATTTGATGAACCAAACAAATCCTCAGAGTTTGAAGTCTTTGAAAGAACAGAATTTGAAAACACGGTTGAAAAAACGTTTTGCTCAATATTTATCAAAAGTCTTTCATCTGACAAAAAATTCTCGAGTTCAGAAATTTTACGTTCTAAAACGAGAGGAGGGACATATAGTTTACCTTGTATAGGCTTCGCCTCCATTTCCTTTTCAGAATAACTTGGAAAGAAATCACTTGAAAAAGTTTTCTTCTTTTGATATATAGGATTTTCATTATAACTATTATTCGTCTTCGCATAATTAAATGGAAGATGAACTTTAGTTGATTTCAATCGTTTTTCCGTTTCATTGACTTCATCCTTTTCCGATAGTTTAGTCCAAAATGTTTTAAACTCAGGGATTCTGCGAGCTAATTGCATTGAAAGATGATCATAAAGTCCTGGCACTTCAGACATCCCTTTTTGTAGACAGTGAGGATTCTTATAACCGATTCCCCATCTCTCTATTTCCTCTTTGGGTTTGTTTAGAAAAATAGTCTGTTCAGTTTGACCCATTTTATATAACTTCTCTTCCAAACTTTTTAATTTTCCCAGTAAAGAAAAGTTTTCTTTGGTACAAGAAGCATGCAAATTTGTAAGCTCATATAAATCAATCTCACCTTTTAGCAGTTTAGACTTAAGATCAGAGTTCTCTTTAAGAATTATTGTCTTTTCCTTGGCGTTGGTGTCATTATCTTTATGTAAAACCTCAATTATAACTTTCTTCTCAGCAATTTCATTGCTAAGTTTTTGTATCAATTGGTTTTTGTCAGTTATGACACCATTTTCTTGCACAAGATTAGATTCTAACTCTTTTTATTTTAAATTCATGGCATGCATTTTATTCATGAAATCTAAATCTGATAGATTACATACCTCCTCTTCTTCATTGTCTGAATCAGCTTCAGCATCTGATTCTATTTGGCCCATCAAGCACATGTTGACGACTTCATCTTTTTCTTCATCATCTGAGTGATCGAGCCAGTATTCATCCTCAACCATCAGTGCCTTCCCAGCCTCCTGTTGCTTTGCAAGAAGCATCTTGTTCTTGTAGTAGTCGGAGTTTCTGACTTTTGGTCTGCGACAGTCCTTGGCAAAGTGACCTAATTTGCCACAGTTGTAGCACGTTGGTGGTTCTAGCTGGCTGGATCCGTCAGCTTTGAACTTTCTCTCTTCCGGATTTCTCTCCTCTAATCTCTTCCCTTTAGGCTGATACCTTCTCTCTTCAGGCTTCCTTTCCTCTGTTCTCTTCCTTTCAAATCTCTTTCCTTCATATCTGCTTCCTTCAACCCTTTCCTTGTGGATGTAGTTGTTCGGACCAGATGAGTACCTCTGACTATTTGATGTTGGCTTTTTGTAGAATCTTTTCTGAAAAGCATTGCTTGCTTCAGCTGATCATTTTCATCTGTGTCAGAGTTTGCATAAGCTTCATCTTCATCTGATTCATACACAATCGTCTTATTCTTCTTCTTCCTAACAACAAGAGCGACTGTGTCATCAACTGTCTTTCCTCTCTGTCTATTCTCAGCTAGAATTTCATCCACCTCTTCTTCATTTTGACGGAGGGTTTCATACACCTCGTGAAGTGGAATCTCATTCAAGTCTTTGATCTGCTTCATCTGTCTTGCAAATCTTTTCCATTCTGGTTGAAGAATGCTCAGGAACTTGACATTCAACTCAATTTGTGATTTGTGGACTTTGTTCTTGCTAAGTTCGTTCAGCAAAGTCACAAACCTGTCATAGGTTTCTTCTAAAGTTTCTCCCACTAGGCAGTTGGAGATTTTCAGCTGATTTCCAACTTTTGAACCCAGCATCATCTTTTCAAGCTGATCCCACATTTCTTTGTCGGAGGCCTTGTTGCTGTCAATCTTTACGTATATTTCATTTGGGATTCCTTGTAAGATGTATGACTTAGCTAATCTGTCGTCTTTGGCTCTTCTAAGGTTATCATCTTGTAGCTCATGAAACTTAAGTTCAACTTCAGTCGGCACATTTCCAACTACACGAGTCGTTATGACTGGTTTCATAACCCCTTCTTCAATAGATGTTCTGATGAAATCACCCAGCTCATGTCTGTCAATGAAGTTTAGAAACCGATCCTTCCACTGTTCGTATTCTCCTTTAAAGAGAACTGTTGGCTTGGTGTCAGTTCCTATTGCAAGGGCTTCTCTGGATGTCATCCTGTATTGATTAATGTGCAATAAGAACTTGGATTTGACCGTTAGTTCAGATAAAATTTGATCACACAAGAAATTTTGTCCCCCTAGGCAGACTTAGCACGGGGGTCCCGCTACCCGGTTAGTGGGTGGGGTCAAGGGGCAACGCCCTTGCGAGGGTATGGGGGCAGTGCCCTTAGAGAAAAAAATTATGACAATTAAAGACCCTATTTCAGTTTCGAAAAATTCTCAGAGAAAAAAAAAATTCTAAGTATGGAATAGAAGCTTTGCGTTTGAGAAGGTTTGCGTTTCAAATGAGGAGCGCAAATGGAAGTTTGCGGGTCTAGTGAGGAGCGCAAACTGAGGTTTGCGGGTCTAGTGGGAAGCGCAAACTGAGGTTTGCGGGTCTAGTGGGAAGCGCAAACTGAGGTTTGCGGGTCTAGTGGGAAGCGCAAAGTTGAGCTTTGCGTTTCTTGAAGAGGTACACGTGAACTGAGGTTTGCGTTTGTCTTGAGATGCGCAAAGTTGAGCTTTGCGTTTCTTTTGGAACCGAGAATTGGACTTTGCGTATGCTTGAGGACCCGAGTAGTAAGGTTTGCGATTGATGTTGGAACCGCAAAGTAAGGTTTGCGTTTCCTTTGAGAAGCGCAAAGTAGGACTTTGCGTTTGATGTGGGAGGCGCAAAGTTGGACTTTGCGTATGTTCTTCCTCTGCTTTGTGCTTTATTCGACCTGTACTTCGAAAGTTTGTCTAAAATCTGTTCCTGTAACGATTAGCAAATCCAAACACTACCCTTATGTCTTGAAACACTTCTAGAACTGAATGTGATTACTCGATCTCTCTAAAACACACTTTTTCGAAAATAATTTGATGGCACAATGAACTTCTAAACTCGATTGTTTGACAACTAAATCCACAAAATGGAACTCGATAAAAGCTTAAAAGTGAAATCAAACACTCACAACTCTATCTAGCATGCTAATCGATCACAACCTGATCGATTTTAACACCTAAAATAGTTTAAATCTCGAAATCGATTTTCAATAAGAACACAGAGACGTTTTTCAGAAAAACTTGATTTTGATCTTAATCAGGCTCTGATACCAATTGTCGGTCCAACAATACTTTCAAGTTTTATAGAATAACAACACAAAATGATTACCAACCTGTATTGATTATAACAAACAAGATACAAGGTTGATCGATTTTAAGCTTGGATTTGTGTTCTCTGTTTTTTCTCTCTTTTACACCTTTAAGTGTGTGTTTGTATGTGTGAATTATGATCTGATCTATAAGAGAGTTGTTAGAGATAATACAAATCTATCTAGTGTGTCTAACACACTTCCTTAGATAATATCTAGATATTAGATCTAGATATTATTTTCTAATAAAGTAAACTAGAAACTAATAAAACTAACTAAGTTAACTTTATCTAACTTTTACAATACTATAACTTAGATATTTAAATCTAAGTAAACTAAAACAATTATATTGACATTTATTACAAACGACATAGACTTTAATATCGAGAGTCGACATTCCGGCTTTAGCTTCAGATTGCGATCTTCAGATTGGATGATCTTGAATCCAATGAGACTGTGTCTTAACATCATTGGATAATGCTCCCAATCATCCTGATTGAAAGGGTCATCTGTGGATACAATTGGGTAGTCGGTAACAAAGGGTCCTCTTTGAGTTGACTTATACCTCTTCCTTGAAATCCTTGAAATTTAAATCATAAGTTTTATCTTCGTTATCATAGAATTCAAATGCAGCCACATCCATTCCAATGACAACCTGCAATGAAATGTTACAAGATTTTAAAGGTAAAACTACAATGCACATTCAGAAAGCGATATCTTTGAAGAGGTGAAAGAAAACCACATTTCCCGTGTATCCAACTTTTGCTTTTGCAGTCTTTAAAAGCTCGAGACCTTCATTTTCCTGCTTAACAAGTGTCATACAATCATTTAAGTAAATAGCAGATAAGTTCTGTAAAAAGACATAAGCTTAGTCTTACACATAGCAAGTAGATGCAAAACCACCAAAACCAGATGGGATTGGATTTGTCTTTGTCGAACTTGGACTATACATCAATCGTCGATCACAATACCTAAAAGAAAATGGATAAGACTTGGTAAACATTTTATTTCACAAATTTGGTACCTAAAAGAAAATGTTAAGTCATAAGACTAAAACGGGCAATACCCATTTAAACAAAAGAGAGTGTGTGAACCACAGTAAACTTTAATCAAACCAACATAAAGTCACAAAGTAAAATTTTATTAGATCAAATAAATTAAAAAAAAAAACCATGTCAAACTACATATGAACAAAAACAACAAACTACCAAAAAAGTTTGTGTCCATTCCATTAATTAACTCACATCGAGGGTCTAGATCCATTAGCTACAACATTAGTTGCACATATTTAGTTGCATCCACTAACAAAGATACTTGGACAAAGTAGTCCATGCCCCATACACAGAGTAGTTCATGCCACATATACCAAGAACTAACATCTACAGCATAAGTGTTTGCAACCTTAAATTTCCATGAGATGGAGTGCACATCCCCAAAAAATTGCACAAGAAATGAGTAGGATTAATCAAAACTTGTGGGTATGATTGGTGAAATTTCATAACAAAATACAAAATCAGTTGACACTACCTACATATCCAAAAAATGAGATTGTTCATAATTAAATATAATAACACTAAATATGCAACTAAATACCAAAAATCAATGGGCCATTTTTAAATGGTCTATAAACGATTAAACATGTAGGAAATACCATCAATGACTAAAAGCTATAACAAAGAAGATGAAAACAAACAAAAAGAACATAAATCCTAGTGGAGAACAATAGAAATAGTTTCCCTCACCGACTACACTTTATCCCAAAACGACCATCGTAAACTACAAATCTCGACCAAGTACAAAGCCAGGGTTGTCAAACTACATATAATCACCTTTTCGTTTAAATCAAACTACAAAACCAGTGTTATCAGTATGATTTTGATGATAAAATGGTCGAGGGTATTTAAGAAATTATTGAATGAATTCGAGATTTACCTTATACAATTCGATAGAGGTGGATATAAAGAAAGCGATCTGAATCTAGAGCGTTAGCTGAAGAGTGAAGCATTAGATATTCAAGAACTTGCAGAGTAGTAGAAAATTAACAAAGCACAAAAAAAATTACCTTAATCAGGTGTAATGAGAGTTCTTGGAAGTTTCGGGATGGAGAAGATCAAACCTGGCTGGAAGTTATAAACTATCGAGATATCTTATACAAAAAACAATCTAGACATGAAGGTTCTCGATGAAAACACAACAAACAGAAACAAAACCTAACCTGAGAAAAACTAGAACAAACCCTATGGAGAAGATCGAACACGCAATTAGAAACAAGGAAAGGCAGATGGAAACAAATTAACTGAGAATTTAAGAAAGAATAGAGATGTAATATGGAGAAGGGAAACGTCACCTTGAGAACTGGAATCGTCTTGATCGGAGTGGATACATCTTGCGAGTCGATTTTTGGGAGCGGGAATACATCGATAGCAGGGAAAGAGGGACGACGGAGTCTGGTGGTAGGGTTGAAGCAAGAAGAAGAACAACAATTGGCGGCGATTAGGGATAAGGACATTGCTTAAGTTGTACCAACGCATTATAAAATTGTAATTAAGTAATTGGCTTTAATTAGTTGTGCTTTGTGCTTAAAATGTTGTAATTAAGAGTTTTTTATATCTCTTTTATAATATAGTATAGATATAGTAAATTACAATTTTAGTCCTGGTGGTTTGTTTGTTTTTTTTTCTTTTTTTGTCTTTACTATCTTTTTCATTGTATACCCTTATTATATTAATTAACTAATAATAATTTTAACAATACATTAAAAATACATATTTCATTTTGTAAATTACACCATTAGAAAAGTCTTGTCGATATCTTTAAAAAGGTTAATTATTGAATATTTCAAAAAAATTACGCAATGCATTCAATATATATCTGCAAATCCATCTACACTAATTTAAAAAAAAACTTTTCTATTTTAAGTTGTTTAAAAAATATATCCTTTTTTCTTATTTATATAAGAAAAAAATTGAATATATCTATGTCTATTATAAAAAAATGCATCATTTTCATATATTTTATTTAACTAAATGTGTATCAAATAAAAAAACATTACTATATAATTATTATTTGATTTATTTCAAACTATAAACTTAAATTTATCAGAATGAAAAATAAATAACCAATTAACAAGACAAACATTTATCCTGTCTACTCCTGTCTCGTCCAGTTCTGTCTTGTTCAATCCAGTCTAATTATGTATGCATACGAAACGCCACCTTATTGCTTAGTTGGATCTAAACTGCATGCTTATGAATAATGCATATTTTACATTGTAAATCATTATCTTTTTATACATTGATTCATGAAAATGAATAAAAGAATGAAAATATGTGGTTGTTAGTTGATTATTTATTTTTCTTACGAACAAATTTAAATTTATATTTAAAAAAAATAATAATCATTATTTTATAATGGTTTTTATTCAATACACTTTTAGAAAATATTTAATTAAATGAAATATATGAAAACATACATTTTTCCATTAATAGACATAGATAAATTTCGATTTTTTTCTTACATAAATAAGAAAAAATGAACTTTTTCTAACACAACATAAAATATAAAAGTTTTTTTTTAAAATTAGTATAGACAAATTTGCAGATATATATTAGATAAATTGCGTAAAAAATTTATTCAATAACTTAACTTATTCTAAAGATATCGACAATATTTTTCTAATGATGTAATTTACAAAATGAAATAATTATTTTTAATGCATTATTATTAAATTTATAATTAATTAATTAATATAATAAGAGTATAAAATGAAAAATATAGGAAAGACAAACCATAAGGACTAAAATTGTAATTACCTATATCTATACTATATTATAAAGATAACATAAAAAACTCTTAAAAACAAGTCTTAAAGTTTAATGTACCGCTATTTAATGCTAATTATTTAAAAAACAGCCATAAAAGCTGTATGTACTACATTTAATGCTATTCATTAACTTTCAATCATTATCTCTAACCATTTTGTTAGAGCATAAATCTGTTGGATACAAGATCAAGAAGACTGAAGGTCAAAGGTCAAGAAAGTCAAAGCTAGAAAAGTCAAATCTCATTAAAGTCAAAGTCATTGTAATAAAAGTCAAAGTGTCTTTGTATTTGTTTTTGTATTTTAGTAGTGGGTATAAATACCTTGTTCCTTGTATTTTTGTAAGAAGTTAACAGAGTTGTATGCTTGAAAGAGAATACGTTAGAGAGAGAGAGAGAGTTCTAGAGAGAGAAAGTTGTAATTTGAGAATTCAAAGTAATCAAACAGGTAATTGATTGTTAATCTTGTGTTTGTTTGATTAATCTTGTTTAGAAACTAGAATCTGGAACACTCAATTGGTATCAGAGCAGATCCAAAGTGAAATCAAATCGAGAAATTCAAGTTTTTGGTTTGTTCGTCACTGTTCATTCAAGAAATTTCGAATTCTGCGTTTTTGTGAGTTTTTGGAGCAAATTTTGATTAGTTTTTGATCGCAAAGTGTACTAGATCGAGTATTTGTACTTTAATTTCTGTATTGCACTGTAATTTCAATTGAATTTGTGATTTTTGTTAAGTTTTTGTTCACGAGTCGAAGTTCACTGTTTCATCAATCAAGTTGTATTGTGAGTGTTTGTTTGTAAAATTCAAGTATTGTAAAATGTTGTTGGATTGATTGTAAAGGTTTCTGCAAAGTTTTGGGTCGATTGGACAAGGATAGATCGAATTCAGATGAAAAACTCAGTTTTTGGGTCGACAAACGGAAGAACGCGCTAGATCTCTAAAACGCGCTAGTTCATCGTCCAAAAGCGCAAGTTCGTCATGAAACGCGCAAGGTTCATCAGCTAGAACGCGCAAGTCAAAGGATAAATTTTGGTCTAAAACGTGCACGTTTCGATCTGCGAGTTCTCCAAACGCGCTCATCAAAACTAGCGAGTTTGGAAGGAACAGTGGTTTGCGAGTTCTTCGACGTGCGAGTTTGAAGAGGAATAGTAGAAACGCGCAAGTGAAGCTAGCGAGTTTTGTACAAACGCGCAAGCTTCGACGTGCGAGTTTGGAAAACGCGCACACCTCTGTTAGCGAGTTTCAGCGTGAACAGTTTTTAGCGAGTTTAGGCACTTGCGAGTTTCATCATCTGCGAGTTTGATTTGCAAGTTTGTCTGCGAGTTTGCTTGCGAGTTTGTCTGCGAGTTTGCTTGAGAGTTTATCAAACGCGCAAGTCTTGATCTGCGTGTTTCTCAGTATCTGCGAGTTTTAAGCTTGAATAGGGACTTGCGAGTTTCTATACTTAGAATATTTTCTGAGAAATTTTCAAAACTGTAATATGGCTTTTAATAGTGAAAAATTTTTCTCTAGGGGCGCTGCTCCTCGACCCCGCAAGGGCGTTGCCCCTTGACCCCACCCGCTAACCGGGTAGCGGGACCCCCGTGCTAAGTCTGCCTAGGGGGACATAGTTCTTTCTGTGATCAAAATCTCTGAATTTCTTTTCAAGATTTTTCTTGTGATTTCATATTTTGGACTAACGATCAGTTCTAGTTTCTTATTGATATATTTTCCAAACAGGATTTACAAAAATGACTTCCAAAGATGCTCTTTCAATCGGAACCGATGTAAAGCCTCCAGTTCTATTTCAAAGGCGAGTATGAACAATGGAAGGATAGGTTTTTGGATTTCGTGGACCGACACTCAAATGGAGAGAATATACTTCTGTCTATCACCGAAGGTCCCATGAAACCAATCATAATTCATGTACCTGCTGATGATGTTGATGGTGATGATATTGATGGTGATGATGAAGATGTGGGAAAAGAAATAAAGACAAAACCAGATAAAGTTGAATTCTCTCAGTACTCAGAAGAACAGAAGAGTAGATTTAAAGCTGACAAGCAAGCGAGATCTCTTTTACTCCAAAGCATTCCAAATGACATCTACATCAAGATAGATAGCTTCAAACATGATGCTAAACAGATGTGGAATCAATTGGAAAATATGATGATGGGATCAAAGATTGGGAATCAGATAAAGGTGGCCAACTGCATCAATAACTATGAGGAATTCAAGGCAAAAGAGAATGAGAGTCTTGAAGACACTTATGAAAGATTCACTTTGCTTCTGAATGAGCTGACTAAGAACAAAGTCAAAAAGAAGCAGCTGGAAAACAATGTGAAATTTCTGAGCATCCTACGTCCTGAATGGAAGAAACACACACGTAGGATGAAACAAATGAAAGATTTGAATGAAATACCTCTTCACGAAGTTTATGAGACATTACGGCAGAATGAGGAAGAGGTAGAGGAGAAAAGAGCTGAAAAGAAAAAGGCTGAGAAGGTTCCTGATCCTATAGCTTTGGTTGTTGGTGAAAAGAAGAAAGAAAAGAAAGAGAAGATTGAGAAGAAGAAGAAAAAGATAGTGAGTTCAAGTTCAGAGTCTGGTTTTGTATCAGATAGTGATGATGGCGAAAGTTTGAAACAAGCTATGATATTGCTGACCCGTGCATTTCAAAAGAAATTTTATAAGAAGTCGGGATCAAATTCTCAACGCTATTCGTCATCAAGTTCAAAGAACCACGAGCACCGAGAGAGGGTGGAAGGCAAGAGATTTGAAGAGAATAAGTATGGTGAGAAGAAACCGGATGAGAAGAAGAAGTTTGTGAATGATTACACTGTTGTTGAGAAGCCAACAACTGATTCAATCAAATGCTACAATTGTGGCAAGTTGGGTCATTTGCTAAAGATTGTCGGAAGCCGAAAGTTCGCAACTCTCAGTACTATCAGAACAAGTTGCTTTTGGCAAGACAACAAGAAGCAGGTGTAGCTCTAATGGCTGAAGATGAGTTTTGGTTGGATCACTCAGAAGGAGAAGAAGATGAAAAGGAAGAGAATGCTCATATCTGTCTCATGGGCAAAGAAGTAAAAGATGACGAGTCAGATGATGAGGCAGATGATGAGGTATTAAACTTAACTCCAAAAGATTTCATTACCAAATTGGAAACCATGGTGGTTGAGCTTCAAAAATTGCAAAACAAACTGAAAGAGGAAAAAGAAAGGGTTGCTAAAAAGAACAAAAAGATCTTTGCACTTAATACGTCTGTTATTTCGAACAAAGATCTGATTGATTCTTTACGCAAATCTGATTCTGATTCTAAATCAAAAGTAGATGATTTTGAAAAGACGATTTCTGAGTTTGAAGGAAAAGTGTCTAAATATGAGTTTGAAAAGAATGAATCTGCACTAACTGTTTATAAACTGCTGGTTGAAAACAAGAATTTGAACAAGAAGGTAAATGGTCTGGAAGTTAAACTTTATAAAAAAGGTCAAATAGATCAAACCATTTTTCTTAATGCCCCTGATGAAGAAGCTGATGTTAAGCAGAGATGGGGACTTGGTTTTAACAACCCCCATTATCTTAAGAAAGCCATCAGAAAACAGCCGGCACTTTATAACTATGATTTTCTTGCATGTGCTGGTAAACATACTCATTTAAAACCCAAATTTGTTACCAAATTGTCAGAAGAAGATGAGGCCAAAGAAACTGAAAACAGAAAGAATAAAAAGAAAATGCAACTACCGTTTAACTATGTAAAGTTAAATGATAGTTATCTTTCAGAAACACCAAAAGTTCTTTCAAACGACTATTTTGTTAGTTATTCCGCTTCTGAGATGAAGGTAAAACCTGCGATTGCAAAGGTTTATGTTCCTACATCTATTCTTGAAAGCAAAATAGTCGAGCTTGAAAATGTTTTATCTGATGAAAAACTTTTGGGTGATATACAACAAATTGTGTTTTCTACAGTTTTAAAGAACACTGTTTTTCAAGTTAAATCAACAAAGTGTTCTATAGTTTCAAAGGCACCTCAAACTTTCTCTGATAATTCTGATGACTTATTTGAGTCTGCAAATGATTCTTTTAATTCTGATGATGGGAGCATGGTAGAATCTGATATGTTTGACATTCATTCTAAACTTCCTGATCATTCTACTTGTCTTGAAAAAGACAAAGTGTTACCAAGTGGTGTAAATACTGTTGAATCATCAACTAAGGTTGCTAAATCAGTTTCTGTAACTGCTGATTACTATGCCCATGGTAAGAAACATAAGAAACAGATATACACTGGTACACGGAAGAAAACTCAATTTCAGAAATATGCTTTTCCTAATAAATCTATGTCTTATGTTTCAGATTTAAAGAAGAAAAAGTCGAAAGCTCAATCTGAATGGAGACCAAAACGGAGGGATGATGAGATAGTAGAATCAGTTTCTGATAATACTTGTAATAAATCAGTTAGTAGTGATACTGATGTGATTGATCAAATTGCTTCTAATAATCAAAACCTTGTAACTTCTTACAAGAGATATTCAATACAACAATTGATTCAATTGTCTCCTATTACTACTACATCTTCTTCTTATCAGAGAAATGATTTTGCTTATTCTCATAGTTCTTCTGATTGGTATGGATCTTATCATGCTAATTGTTCAAGATCAAATGTTTGTAAAAGTTTTCAAAAGAACAGAGGGTCCATTTTTAAGTGGATACCAAAATCTTGTACTAAACTGTTAGGGCCTGTTTTCAAATGGGTACCTAAATCTATTATTGCCTAATTTCTCTTGCAGACCCGACATATGTGGTATTTGGACAGTGGATGTTCCAAGCATATGACTGGGCAAAAAGCTTTATTGTCTAACTATACAGAGAAATTCAGTGGCAATGTTAGATTTGGAAACGATCAACTTTCACCTATTCTAGGATATGGTGACATTATTCAAGATAATTTAACGATAAGTAAAGTGAGTTATGTTGAAGGCTTGGGGCACAACTTATTCAGCATAGGTCAATTCTGCGATAAAGGGTTAGAGGTAAACTTCAAGTCTAAGAGTTGCTCGGTTCGTACTGAAGACGGAACAGAACTCTTGGGTGGACATCGAAAGACAAACCTCTACACCATCAATTTGTCCAAAGTTCAGATTGACAGTCAAGTATGCTTAATGACAAAAGCTTCAACGCAGCAAAGTTGGCTCTGGCACAGACGTTTATCTCATTTGAACTTTCGTTACATTAACAAGCTGGTTCATGGGAAATTGGTAAAAGGACTTCCTGAGCTGATATATGAACGAGAACACTTATGCGCAGCTTGTGAGAAGGGTAAGATGAAGAGAGCCGCTCACAAACCGAAGCCTGAACCAAGCACTAGTTCTCCGTTAGAACTGATACTTCTGCATCTGATACTTCAACTGAAAAACCCCCTCCTTGTAATTCAAACTGAAGATTCTGCAAGTGGATTTCAAGATGATGATCTTATTCAATCAGTATCTACTCCACTCCCACATGAGCATCGCTGGACCAAGGACCATCCATTACATCAAGTAATTGGAGATTTTGACAAGCCTGTTCAGACAAGGTCAGCGACTCTTAGTCAGTGTATGCATGACTCATTCCTTAGCAAGATTGAGCCAACTCGAGTATCTGAGGCTCTTGCTGATTCGGACTGGGTATCTGCCATGCAAGAAGAGATCAATCAGTTTGAAGCCCTAAAAGTTTGGAGACTGGTTCCTAAACTGGAAGGTAAAACCGTGATCGGCACTAAGTGGGTATTCAAGAACAAAAAGGATGAAGATGGTGTCGTCATCAGAAACAAAGCTAGACTTGTTGCCAAAGGCTACCGGCAAGAGGAAGGCATCGATTATGACGAGACGTATGCTCCAGTAGCGCGCATAGAGGCAATCAGAATGTTTCTCGCCTACGCCGCTCATAAGAACTTCACAGTCTTTCAGATGGATGTGAAAACAACCTTTCTGAACGACATTCTTAAAGAAGAAGTGTACGTATCTCAACCAGAAGGGTTCGTTAATCCAGATAAGCCAGATCATGTCTACATATTGGACAAAGCCCTTTATGGATTAAAACAAGCCCCTCGAGCTTGGTATGATGTCTTATCAAAATTCTTGGTTAAGTCTGGTTTCTCTAAAGGTAAGATCGATACCACTTTATTCATAAAGAAGGAAAAAGCTGATATTATTCTTATTCAGATTTATGTTGATGATATAATATTTGGTTCTACTAATCCAAAATATTGCAAAAACTTTTCTAACCTCATGGTGTCACGTTTTCAAATGAGTATGATGGGAGAGAGATGAATTTCTTTCTCGGATTACAAGTTAAACAGTTTTCTACGGGGATTTTCATAAATCAATCTAAGTACATTTTGGATATTCTTCGGAAGTACAAAATGGAAAATTGTAAATCAATTGGAACCCCGATGGCACCAGGTACTAAGATACACACTGATCCTTCGGGTAAAAGTGTTGATGTTAGAACATATAGAGGTATGATAGGATCGTTAATGTATCTTACATCAAGTAGACCAGATATTATGTTTTCAACATGTTTATGTTCTAGATATCAAGCTGCTCCCAAAGAATCCCATTTGGCTGCTGTCAGACGGGTTTTTAGATATCTGAAGGGCACTGCAGACCTTGGTTTGTGGTATCCTAAGGATACTGGGTTTCAACTGACTGCATATTCAGATGCAGATCATGCAGGTTGCATGTTGGACAGAAAGAGTACTTCTGGTCACGTTCAATTTCTTGGAGACAAGCTCGTTAGCTGGGCTTCAAAGAAACAATTATGCGTTTCCACATCGACTGTTGAAGCAGAGTATGTAGCTGCTGCTAGTTGCTGCTCTCAAATCTTGTGGATGCGAACACAGCTACGAGACTACGGATTCAAGTATGACAAAATTCCAATCTACTGTGACTCGAAGAGTGCGATTGCCATATCTGCTAATCCTGTCCAACATACGAAAACCAAACACATTGATGTAAGGTATCATTTTATAAAAGATAATGTAGAAAAAGGAACAATTGAACTTTATTTTATAAAAACAGATTATCAACTTGCAGATTTATTTACCAAACCCTTAGATGAAAAGAGATTTAATTTTCTTGTCTCTAAGCTTGGTATGTTAAATCTTAAGACGTAATCGGTTGTTACCTACTAAAGTTACAAATTGTTATTTTTCATCATTTTCTTTATCTTTATTTCTGAAAGATATCTGCACTTTAATTGTTTGCTCATGATCTCAGGGGGAGTATGAGAAGATTGTTAGATGATCTATATTCATTTGAGGGGGAGTAAAACTAATTTCTGCATTTTACTTAAATGATTAATTTTTGTGATGCATGATTTTTAGGGGGAGCTTATCAAAAGGAGTAAGACAATGATTTCTGATTACTTCAGATCAGAACTCGTATCTTAAAAGTTTTATTGCTTTATGTCTTTTAAGTTTTGAATAAATTTTTGTGAATAAATTTTGACTAGACTTTGAGACTTATACAGGATGAGAGAAGCTGACACGATCATATATTAATGACGATAGCTTGACTTTCTGATAATTAAGATTGAGCGAAAAGGTAAATTTCTTATCTTAATCTCAAATGTATCTGAAAGAAGGACAACTTTCAGGTATAGAAAACATGTTCTTAAATGTTCAAACCACTTCCCGATTTTTAATCAGATTTTATAATTTGGAAGTGTGATTTTAAATGTTTTCATTTTTATTTTGTGCTTACATGTTTACAAACCGTGTGTTTCCAAAGATAAATCTTTGAGTATTGTCTTTTCTATATACTTTCAAGTATTCACACACCCTGGTTTGAATTTTTGTTCAACATGTTCTTACCATGTCTCTAAATTGGAACAATTTTTATTCGATGGTAAGACACTCCGCTTGTATTCAAAGAATTTTGAGCGATATTTCATTTCGAAACGGTCATTTCAAGAATGTCTATATCTTGTTTCGTATAGACAACTATCAATTATTCTTGACCATAAGCTTTAATTGTTATATCATTCATTTCTAATCATATTCATACAATGTCAGATTTTCAAACAAGTCTTTTGCACTCATGTTTATTCATTCAATATACTTGTTTGAAAATACTTCAATGTTTAAAAATGCTCATATCTTCATGATTACTTTTTGAGCATACATTCATTTGATATTTGTATATGCGCTTTAACTGTTAAAGTTAAACCATTTGAGCAACTCATGCTTTATAGGAAATATGGGTTCTTTGTGCTAGGACTTATCTGAAACTTCTATGGATTCACGTTAACCAGTGTTTCCTACCCAAGAAGTTAATCCTTTAGAGATTGAGTGTGAGGAGTCTAAAAAGAAATGAGTGTGGGTGTGATGAGGTAAAATGGAAAAGAGAGTTTGGTTAGTAGTGAGCTTAATGATTAAAAAGAAAGAGGGTGTGAGATCAGAGTAAAAGAATATCAAAATCTGTACCAACTATTTTCTGAGCCGGGCAGCCACATTACTAGCATTTCACAATTCTTTGGTGAATGTTATTGAAACAGGAAAATAGCCCATGCCAACTCTTGCTTAATACCCCACCAACCACTCATTTTCTTCTCAACAAGAAAATGTTTCACATTTTCAAGGGGACGCATCATATAATCTATCTGGTTTTCATTTGGAAAATCTGGATATTGAAAGAGAAGGAAGTCTGCCCCACCTTCGCACTTCAATCATGCACTTAGAATCTGTGTTTATCTACTGTTGTCTCAGTGGTTTACACAATGTTGAGCCTTATTGAAAAGCAATATTCGTGCTTAATTCTTTCTACACTTGCACGAGCACACAAGGAATTTGTTTCTTTGTCATAACATTCATAGAAATTGCCTTTGTGGTATTTCGATGATTGGATGGAAGCCCTGGGGGAGTGAACATCAAAAAGCTCCTTTATATTGTGTATTCGTTACACACAGTGACTTTGTGTTACTGACAGGCATATTAACTGATTCATCTGTTGATTCAAGAGTTACATGTTCTTATTTTGTCTGGATTTGAAAAGATCTGGATGAATACTGGTTGTGGATCATAGAATTAGAGGCTCAGTTTGACAGATCAGAATGGTCAATGACATTTCTTGGAAGTAAAGTTTTGATGATATAGATGTTCAAATCATCAAAAAGGGGGAGATGGTATGAAGAAATGTTAAAGATTTTCAAGATTGGGGGAGATGATTTTCTCAAATAGCCAGGACAGAAGATTCAAAGTAAAGATTTGAAGATGATCAAAGAATTTCTGAAGATTTGTGGAAATTTTCTTTGAAGATTATTTGCTGAAAAGCAATTCAAGCTGATTCTGAAGATAATTTCTTTCCAAAGTCTTAAAGCGTTCTATGAGAGCTTTGGGGAGATTGTTCATCATTTAAAGATAACTTTGGAAAGAAGACTGTTAAAGGAAAATGGGAGATTGTTCAGACAGAGCTTAAAGTGAAGATTTAATTGCTAAATCTTTCAACAATGATCTTGAATCCAAAGGGGGAGATTGTTAGAGCATAAATCTGTTGGATACAAGATCAAGAAGACTGAAGGTCAAAGGTCAAGAAAGTCAAAGCTAGAAAAGTCAAATCTCATTAAAGTCAAAGTCATTGTAATAAAAGTCAAAGTGTCTTTGTATTTGTTTTTGTATTTTAGTAGTGGGTATAAATACCTTGTTCCTTGTATTTCTGTAAGAAGTTAACAGAGTTGTATGCTTGAAAGAGAATACGTTAGAGAGAGAGAGAGAGTTCTAGAGAGAGAAAGTTGTAATTTGAGAATTCAAAGTAATCAAACAGGTAATTGATTGTTAATCTTGTGTTTGTTTGATTAATCTAGTTTAGAAACTAGAATCTGGAACACTCACATTTTAACTCCGTAAAATCATTTCCCACTTTAACTCCCCTAAAATAACTCTCAACATATTTTAGATATAAAAAATCTAAAATATAATTAAAACTGTATGTACTACATTTAATGTTATTCATTAATTTTCAATCTTTATCTCTAACCATTTTAACTCCCCTAAAATAACTCTCAGCATATTTTAGATATAAAAAATCTAAAATAAAATTAAAAAATCTTACAGAATATTTTATAAAAAAAATTATATTATTAAACCAAAATAAATTACATTATATTATTAAGTATAAATTAAACAAATTTATATAAAAAAAATCATTATCACTCTCTCATAACCATCCAAAATCGTAATGTAAATCGACAAAAAACAGAAAATAAAATGAAACATTAAAATTGTGATGTATCTAGCTGCATTGCGCGAGTACACTTCTAGTAATCTATTAAAAAAAGTAAATGGACTAAAATACTCTTAAATCAACTAACATTTTTAATTAAAGTTAGTCAAATGGACCAAAAATGAAACAAAATGGCAAACACAGTGACCAAAAGTTTAATTAGTTTAAAAGAGGGACCAAAGTTGACAATGAGTGACAACCATAGGGACCAAAAATGTAACTTACTCTTATTTTTATTTTTATTTATTTATGTTATTTTTTAACTAATGGATTATGTGGTCTATATTCTTTCTCGTCTTCTCAAATTGACTGTCTTAAACCTGTCCATATATATATAGAGAGAGAGAGAGAGAGGGAGGATCATTTGTTAACCTTGTATTTCTTGCTAACTATGTGAACCTTGATCAACCAATAAGATTGCAAGGTTAGTTGATGTTTTATTCATTTATTTATTTAATACAAAAGGGTATTAACGTCATTTTGATATGTAATCTTTTGTAATTAATTGTATGAGAGTTACAAAAATGAAGATTCCAAAATTGTTGTGTAGGTTACGATTTCACAATTTTATCCTTTTTCATAGTTTTTTTGAATCATTTCAATATTGTTTAAGTAAAAATGTCAACAGAACCGTTCATATGTATTTATGCTAACGTATGAGTTCATGTTATTCATATTTGTTCATAGTTAACCATGCTTACATATATATGTTCATGTTATGCATATATGTTCAAGTTTGTTCATGATGAAAAAAAATGAGGTTAACGTAAGTGTTTGTATGCAACTATAGTATCATCACAAAAGATGTGATTCACATAAGTTTCTTTAGATAACATATATGATATATGATTTGGAATTATGTTCAATTTAAATATCAATTTTAGATCACATCTGTTCATCTAATTTAAACTTCAATTTAACTACAAACATTAGAAGGTGATAATTGTTCATAATATGTGAAATTAAGTACGTTAACAGTAGTGTTCATATGCATTCATGTTAACAAATGTGTTCATGTTATGCATATATGTTCACTTTTTTTTTGAACGACAGATAACACACACACGTTCCCGCGGTATCCGGGCATCCGAGGGCAGCATCGACTAATCCGCGGCGACCCGACCCAACCCTTTGGACTGGACCGAACCCGCAACCCATAGACTGGTTGTCCGGAAACCTGGACCTGAGCCGACCCGAAGGTCGACCCAGAGTCTAGGATGCTCCTCATGCGCCCAAAGCTTCCCCCTAGGCTCGAACCCGGGTAGACTGAGATACCATCCACAGTCCGCCCCGGGGTGTTACCAAGCTTCAGGTTACCACTCAGGCAAGAAATGATTTGCTATATATGTTCACATTTGTTAACATATAATTCAAATTTCAATTTAGATATCATCTTTAGCAGTCAATGATTGTTCATATCGTGAGAAATTGAATATGTTAACATAAGCATTATAGTTGCATAATATGATAACATATATGTTCATGGTATAAATGTATATTAGTTGCATAATATGTCGGTTACAGAATCAATGTTGGGACTCGTCGGTTTCTAATTTAGTGTAATAAATGTGTTTAAAGCGTTTCCAATGACGGATAAGTGACATAAATCTGTCGCTAAAAGTAGGTGGGTTCGTCACTAATCCGTCGCTAATTAGTGACGGAAAGCTTCCGTCGCTAATCACTGACAGAAAGATTCTGTCACTGATATATTCCGTCGTTGATCCGTCGTTAATCAGTGATGGAAATTATCCGTCACTGATTCGTCGTTGATCCGTCACTGATTTCCGTCACTGATCCATCGCTGATAGAATCACCCACCACGTTTTCACCGATGAACTTTTAGTGACGGATTAGCGACGAAATTCACTTTCAGTGACGGATTAGCGATGTAATTTTCCGTCACTGATAAGGTCAATTTTTGTAGTGATATATGATTAAACTTGTGTATTATATATGATATCACACTTATGGCTTTCTCGCAAAATGTTTAGCTTCTCATTTGAACCTGCCCCTATATATATATATATATATATATTGTAAATCATTAAATCCCAATCTATCAAGCAATTACTCAAGATTTAGACAATTAAGAACAAGAACCTAAAGAGAGAATCTAGAGAGAGAAAGTAGATCTTGAAAGCTCTAATCACAAGTCTGAAAGTTACAATACTGAATTCTTCGTAGTTACAAGATTCTTACCACAAGCTTACTAAACAAACTTATATATACCACCTAACTAATACAAGACTTAATGACAAAGTAAACAAAACTAGCTTTGACTTTTACAAGACTTTGACATTGTTGACTTTTACAAGTTTGACTTTCCATATTAAATCTTGGATACAATATTTAGACTTAACAATCTCCCCCTTTGTATTCACGATTTAATAAAAATTTGACACTAGTCTTCAGCACTTGATTCTTCAGCTTTTGTCTCTGACAACTTTGAACTTTGAAACACTTTCAACTTTGAAGAATCTTGAAAAGTCTTTTTCACTCTGAAGCTTTGAAAGTCAACAAGTCTTGAACGCGAAACAGATTTCTTGAAACATTTTTGAAACTTTGACATTAATCTTTGAAACAACTTTGATCTTGTATCTTCATCACTTTGATCTCTTGACCATCTTTGGAAGAACAAACTTTCTTAAATCTTTGAATAATCTTTATCAGGCTTTGAACTTTGTAATTCTGTATTTGAATCAGACTTTGAATCAGCGGAAGCCTTTTGAATTTCAGACATTAATCTTTAAAATTAAACTTTGAAATTGAATCTTTATAATTCTCTCCCTTTTTGATGATGTGAGCATCATGATCATCAAAACTTCATCAATTTCAGCTTAGACTTTGATCACCCCTTTGTATTCAAAAAACAATCTCCCCTTTGACAATTGGCGTGCTTTGATCTGAGAGTCGTCAATTCATGAAAGATATATATCCGAATCTTTTCAAATTCAGACATAATGAACGTGGTAACCCTGAATCAACAAATGAAACAGTTAGAAATACCTGTTAGTAACACGGAGTCACTGTGTACAACGAATGTACAATATAAGGAGTTGGTTTGATGTTGACTCCCCAGAACTTCCATTCAATCATTGAAAAACACAAGGTAATTCTATGAATGTTCTGACAGAAAAACAAATTCTCTGTGTGCTCGTGCTTGTTTTTGAAAGATTTAGCACAATGATTGTGTTTCATAAGGCTCGAAGTATGTAAATCACTGAGACAACAATGATTGTACATGGACTCAATGTGCATGAGAAAGGGTCGAAGGTGGGGCAACTTTCCTTCTTTTTAAATATCAGTATCTTCCAAGAGAAGAACCAATAGATTATGTGCTGCTTCCCCAGAAAATGTGAAATATTCTCTTTTTAAGAAAAGAATGAGTAGCTGGTGGGGTTAATGCAAGAGATGGCATCGGCTATTTGCCTATTTCAATGATGGTCACCAAAGAAATGTGAACCAATCAGTAATATGGCTGCCCGGCTCAGAAAGATGTTTGGTGCAGAGTTCTGATATTCTTTTAACTCTGATCTCACACCCTCTTTCTTTTAAACATATAAGCTCACATCTAACCAATCTCTCATTTTCATTTTACCTCAGATCACTCCCACACTCAATTCTTTTAGACCCCTCTCCCCTCAATCACTCAAAGGATTTCTTCCGGGGTAGGAAACACTGGTTATCGTGAATCCATGGAAGATCGATTAAGCACTCACACTGAATCCCATGTTCCTAAAAGTACATGATGGTCAATGATTTTCTTGATATGAAAAGCACAAGAAATCATATGTCAGTGTATGTATGCTCATCAAAAATCAGAAATGAAATTTGAGCATTTTTAACGTTGAAGATTTCTCAAAACAAAGATATTGAAAGAATGAAATGAAATCAAGAGAATTGTTTTGAGAATCTGACAATGTATAAAATCAGATCAAATGAAATATCTAGGGTATCAAAGAACTGGATATTTTGTTTATATGAACAAATATAAACAATTTAGCAATAAAGGCACAAACTTGAAAAAGATGAATGATGCTCAACAACTTTGAAAGCAAACGGGGGTATTACCATCGAAAAATTGGTTCGTTTAGAGACATGGTAATAACAAATTCAACTAAAATACTGAACCGGTGTGTGTGAATACTTGACAGTATATAGACAAGATAATACACAAGTATAGATCTTTTGGAAACACATGGTCAGTTAAACATTAAGCTCAAAATTTTGAAAAACATTTAAAAGCACACTTATAAATTCATGAAATCTTTTGAGAATAAGAAGTGGTTTGAACATTTAAGAAAGTGTTTTTCATGCTTGAAAGTTGTTCTTCTTTCAAACAATCAGAGATCTAGGACAAAAGATATTTACCTTTTCAGCTCCCCCTCAAAACATGATATAATGATTTATGTCTTTTGATCTCCCCCTGGATATTAGCACAATATCCTTCTTTGATCATTGAAAAACGGGTCCTGATCTATCATGTGATCAGAAGCCATCACCTGTACTCCCCCTATAAATTATGCCTTAGTAGATATATCAATTAAAACAAGATAGAGATCCACAATTCCTTCTGGAATGCGGTCCGTCATATCAGAAAGATCTATCAGTGAAAAGTCTAAGATAGAGATCCACAATTCCTTCTGGAATGTAGTCCATCATATCTCTCTATTGCAGAAAAAGTGTACTCCCCCTTGAAGGTCGATGTCCTCATTTGAGTGTTGGAATACGATCTCTTATGATATCACGGGAGTAGAGGGCTTTAATCCTTTGAAGTCCGGGTCCTAAGCTGAGTTACTTAGAAGCCATAGTCTTGACATTGAGGTGCGGGTCTTGAACTGTGGTATTCAAGAGCCATAATCTTGACATTGAAGTCTGGGTCTTGAGATGATTTACTCACGAGCCATTGTCTTTCTTACTCCCCCTTGACTTGAGGTGCCTGGAACAAAGATTCAATTTTGTTCTTTGGTACCCACTGGTATTTGGGTCCAGAAATGTTAGTTGCAGTTCGTGTGGGGGTTATGGAGTAAGAACCATACCAGAAATGATCCCTGGTATTATGGATATGATCATGTGTACAGCAGTAAGAACAATAAAATTTATTACCTGAAAACCTGGGTAATTGATCTTTTGAGTATTTCAAGTCAGTTTACCTTTATGCTCTTTGTTCTTCTTTGCTTTATGAACATGTACACATGATGTCTTTCCATTCAGCTCATCTTTCTTGTCATCTTTGACAGATTTCTTCATCCAGACCAGTTTCTCTTTCTTGTAACTTCTTCTCCTTGGATATGTATCTGAACCATATAAAAAATGATCATAGAAAATGTTAGATCGACGAATCTGATTAAAGGATTTAACTGACCTTTGTGAAGAGACAGATTTCTGAATTGAACTTGAAGCAGACTTTTCAAGTTCTTTGATCTTTGAAGCAAAGTTGTCTCTTTCTTTCACAAGTTGGTCAATCTTCTTTGAGAACTCAGACTTCGTCTTTTGCTCTTTCAGCGCAGTAGCAGATAGTTCAGATAGCTTTGAAGTCAGTCTTTTGATCTCAGACTCAAATATTGATCTTTCTTATTCAAATCCTTTCTCTGACTCATTTCTCTCGCCGGATAATTCTTTAAAGAATCTCACATTCTTCTGCTCTATGGCCTTCTTTTCTTTATCAAACTTCTCTCTTTCCAAAATCAGCACTTTCTCAAAATCTGTAATTTGTTGAGAAAGTTTAATGCATTTAAGATCAACTGACTTCTTTTCTTCATAACACTTCTTAGAGAAATCTGAGAACTTCTTTGAAATTTTTTTCTTTTCTTTCTCAAAATCAGCTTTTTCTTCAACAAGCTATTTTTCAAAATTAGATAAATTCTTTCTAAGCTCAGAGTTCTCAGATTCCAATCTCTTTATCTTCTCTATAATCACGAGAGGAGCGGATTTTCTGGGTTTACAAATCAAATTCATTATCACTTTACAAAAATCAATACAAATGAAAACCTAAATCGAATTCAAACAAAAATCAAATATAAATAAAAAAACCTGAATCGAATTCAAACGAAAATCCAATCTTTAAACAAATAATGAAATCCTAATCTAGACTTCCCTTTATGCAAAACCTTCATTCAACAAGATTAAGAACATTGATATAGAGAAATATGAATAAGAAGAAAAGGAGAGGTCTTTTCGTGCTCCCTCTTCAATCTCGAACCACTTCACAAGTATGAACTCCACATCCACGATTATGAAACGTTCGACCATTCATCAACACAAACATTCCTGTTATAATACCTATATACACCAAGAAGAAACTGTAACACCCTAAAATCCGGAAATAACAACTAATTTAAAATTTTCTAATTACACCAATAAATGATTCATCTACAAACATAATTTAAGATTTAACCTCAATACACACATTCATTCTATACATACAGTCTATAATAAGGACGGGTGCTACTAAAACCCAATAATGGTCACTATCTCCAAACCACGGAAAACTTCACCAAATACTCACACTTGTGAAAAACTAAGCACATCTCTTCATAGAACTGCTAGAACCAAACCCCAATCGGGAACTCAATACCCAAAAACAACACCTTTCGATGACCGGGGATACCCGAATTCCATCGAAAGTTAAGCCACTTATCAATGTTCTCGAGCTTCACATAGAGCCATGGATCCCCGTATACGGCTCCCAACCGAGCTACCACCGCAAGATACCCAAATGACCCTAGTGTCTACTCGACCTCTAAATGAGTGTCACCACAAAAGCCACAAGTCCCCGTATTCAGCTCTCCAAGAGCACCACCACAAGACTTAGCTCTGTATACGGCTCCCAAACCGAGCTACCACCGCAATCTTACATAAAAACATGACTTGGGGACCACTCACTAGACTTCAAACACGGACACTAAATTCCACGATGAGTAACCAGACTGGATTACAAACGGACATCGAGTTCAACCACCCACGATCTATACCTCGAGCTCCCACTAGCCATAAAGAATATCCAGTCCCAACACGGGGATAAAGTCCCCAACTAAACCAACCGATTGACTCATATGCCTATGGATCCAATGCATTACAGTCTAAAATGTTACATGACTCAAACGAATGATCTAACGCATTCAAAACATGTAACTCTCACTTAAGATGCAACTAAGTACACCATACGTCTAAGGCTCCTCAACGAGCTACCAAAACCGAACAAATGTTCCAAAGAATCCACCGAGTACAAATCAAGCCCCAAGAGGCTTAATAGACGTTTGGCTAAAACACGAGAGCCAATATGGTTACATAAACCAAAATACACATTTTCCCAAAATCTTTGATTTTCAAATTACCATTGGCCTTCGGCCCAAAACCCAAAAGGTTTTCCATTTCTAAAATGTTCCCCAAAGTCGGGAATGACCCAAACCCAAAGGACTCACACATTCGTACTTTTCAAAACATCCCATTTCATAAATGATTCATAAAACCCGACAAACACTTAAAAGTGCATTTTTGACCAAATACCTATTTATGCAATAATTCATCAAAACCTATTCATTTATGACACATTTATCGAAATGCCCAAAAATCACAAAGATGTGTGGTATATAAGTTTATAAAGTTAAAACACTTTCAAAATAACCAAACTTATCCGCAGTTAACAATTTCATGTAAGACGCAAAACCCCTTTAAAATAAACATTTTGGCATGTACACCGTTTTCACAAATCAAATTGAACCCACCTTGCTAGATTTAGGCTAAATCTAGATTTTACCCCACTTTGAGCTTCCTTGACGAAACTTGAATCCTCCAAGCCAAAACCTCCAAAACCTAGATCCAAACATTTTCAACCGTAAATAACCATATTCAACCATATAGAAACATTCCCCAAACATTTTACATCAAAACCTCATCTATACCCAAAACCCTAATTTTGACCTAACTCCTCCAAAATCTTCCAAATCGAAAATGGAGAAACATAATACTTAGGAAATCATCAATGGAGCATTTATATCACCTAATATGGTTTAGAGATGGAGAAAGTAAACTTACCACATAGGTTTTGGTGAAAACCTAGAAAACCCAAAATGAGCTAGAGGTTGAAGATGAAGATGGAGATGGTGAATCCTTGATCATAGCTTTCCATTTTACCACTTGATGGTGTTTTATCTCCATAAAATACAAGGATTTGAGCCACAAATAAGTTAGGGTTTGAAGGGAGAAGAGAGAAAACGATTTGGGAGAGAATAGGGAAAGTTTGGATGAGAGAAATGAGGAAATAGGCTGAAAGTTCGTCTTTAACAGCGGTCTGGTCCCCTTGGCGACATTGCCAAGCGACTATGCCCAGGGCAAAGTCACCTGGCATAGTCTCCAGCTTGCCCCAAGCTTCCGCTTCCCTTCTGCGACTGTGCCATGTGCGACTGTGACTTGTCATAGTTGTCGGGCATTGTCGCGGGACCTTTCCGGAGCCCCGAAACTCGACTTTTTCACTGTCAATACTCCCGCTACTCCAAGGGACTTTAAAGAAAACATTTCCCAACAAAACCCCACTGTTTACAAGTCACATAAACGTCCGAATGACATTTATTTACCGAAAATTACGGGTGTTACAATCCTCCCAACCTTAAAGGAGATTTCGTCCTCGAAATCTAAATTCCAATGGATTGCTGCCCGCAGGATAGATTGTCCCTACTCCACTTTCTAGAACCACTGCCATAACTCTTATGCTGATACTCCCGACATCATCCTCTTTGGGCACATTACTCTTATATCCTAGTGCACACTTAACTCACTAAACAGTCTTTACCCATAAGACTACAGTTGTCTCCCAACCTTGGGTGACACGTACTACCTCACGGGTAGCTTGTGATCTCTATATCTCACCGGCCAATTCACCCCAAATCCACATGATTCTGAACTCGAAGCCAAAGATCGTCACCAAACTTCCATGAATCCTTAGAATCCTACTGATCCATTCTTAATATTAATAAAGATGTCATTCCAACACACACCAACGCGTCCTTCAGGTAACCGGCTAACACAGATCCGACTATCTCTCAACTTCGTTCCAACCCCAATCTCAAAACATTCCCTTAGTAAGACCTTTATCACAACGGAAAACTTATACATATCGATGCTTAATCAACAACATCTAACCTTCTGCTAAGTTCCACCTTAGAGAGGTCAACATTCCCAAGACCCAACGGGGTACTTCCAAGCATTCCCCCGATTCATGGACCTCAAGAAAACAAGTCGATGCCTAAAACCAAACGGTGATAACGACGTAGGCATCCCGTCCGATATTTCATTCTGGAGGTATTATCGCTTTAAGATTGACACCTAACAGAGGGATATTATTCCCGATCTTCCATTCCCAACAAATGGACCACCATACTTCCTTTAATCACGGAACCAACTAAGATGATACACCATCAACATACACCATAATGTCCAACAGACAAGTAACCCATTAAATCGAACCCAAACATGCGCCGATAATCACTCAAGACATTTTCCCGCAGGTTCACCGAAGCATAAAGGTCACTCCTAAGATAACGGGGAAGGCATGAATCTATACCTCAACTATTCAAACGTGAAACGATTCAAAAGTTGAAACCCAATTTCAAGGTTGACCACAAGTCGGACCATCCGACGCTTCAAATCCCAAGGTCTCCTTAGTTCCTTAATTACAACTCCTTTCACGAAAGGGTTTAAATCTATAGGCCTAATGAGTTCAAGGTTTTCAACTAATATGCCGATTTAAACTTTTATAAAACATTCAAATACATAAGCTTTATAACAATTGATCGTGCGGTAAAATCCACTACCGATCACTCGATAGGTTGAAAATTGATCACCGACGCTACACATATAAAACCATTTCCAAAATTCGTTTGATCAATATTTACGTAAATAAAACGGTAACAAAAAGGTGTGTAGGAAAATTTACACTATAACCATGAAAATAAATTCTTGCACCCCAACACGTGCAATAAATGTTTGTACATCTTCAAAAGAGAACTTCACAATTTTAACTTTAAAATTATTCCTCTTTAACCGCAAGACGTCACGACATAAAATTTTCAACAAGCCCCATACGCATCCATTTATTCTCCAAAACTCAGTAGAACGATGGGAACACAATAAATTTCAAATCGAGTTTAAAGCTTTGAGTCGTACAGATAAAACACATTTGACCAAAATAGTAACTACAATGACATGAATGCCTATAACTCATTTAAGGGCATTGCGGAAAATTTCTAACAGTAAAATCAATAACTAAAATATGCTCGGAACAAAAGTTTTATCTGAAATAACATAAATCTTTTATATGTTTACTCACACCAACAATATCATTTAATCCAAATACAAATAGTATACAACGATTGACACTTGCATAAAACCCAAAGATAAATCACATGATAATGAAACTTCTCCAAAATAACATATGGGATGACATTTATTAACAAAACCCATAAATTAACGCACGTAATAATGCATGTACACACGCTCCAAGATTTATCTACGCGACGCAAAAGGTCGTACGATAAAACACCATAAAACCCAACCGAATTTTCATAAAACTCATTAACGCTAAAATCGAGCGGTGTCAAAATTTTCATTTCCCCACATAGAAGCATAAGGCGACAACAAGTCTAAAAATGTTAAAATTCTAAAGCCACCACGTGCAATAAAATGACCTCTTTTCAACAAAACTTTCATGAGACACGACGCTCAATAAGCTCGTAAATCCACACGCAATAAAATTAAAACACACACATTTCTAAGTACACTTCCGCGCCCAAAACGTCGCAAAACAATATTCCATAAAATTCAACACGACTCGTACAGACCCAAAATTCCCAAGAAAGTTCAGCCTCATAAACATGGGAACAACTCTTCCTTTAAAACCTTAACATACGTGGAGGAGATCCAATGTCAAGGTTAAAAATTCTACAGTTACTTGCCCAATACCACATATGGCACGGATCTTATGACATCCAAAAATAGCGTTAAACACAGAACAGGGACAGAGAGATTTTCTATATAAATTTTCAATCACATGCAACAAAACAATTCCATGCATGCTTAAGCTCACGGTTTAAAATATGATGAGTGCAAAATGTTTTACCAAGACTTTGTGACGTAACTCACTTCATACCTTGAAAACATGAGAAACAATTTATGCAAACTTATTTAGAAATAAATTTCGTGCATGGAATTGGTCGACACTTAACATCGCAAAGTCACGCTTCTCACATTCATACTATTGTCATCCGGATGCTCAACATCTTAAATCAATACTCGAATATTTCATCGGTTCACCTTATAATTTCTCCTCGAATAACGTCAATTCCATAAGTCTAAGTAGGGATGCTCAAAAACCCGATCAATCCGACCAACCCAACCCAACCCAAATCAATGTGAAATAACTCAAACCGAAGCAACCCGATGTCTAATCGAGTTGTAAAATCTTCAAACCGTAGGTATTGGGTTGATATTGGATTACTTTTATTTGAACCCAACCCAACCCGATGAACCCGACCCTTTTATTTTGTGGATTTAATATGATTATTAAGTCTCTATTAATATGTAAATTAGACAATTACATTATTGTGTACCCTCTTCATTTACATATATTCTTAATCTATTATTCATCTCTATATAACTCCTTTGTATATATGTTTAATAAATGTAAACACACACACACACACACACACACATATATATATATATATATATGTGTGTGTGTGTGCAAACTAAAAAATTAACTAAATGTGATATATTTAAGATTTAAGAAGTATGGATAAGTTGTACCAAATGGTTGATGATCACGACCAACCTCAAGGCCAAGAAAACGAAAGCATCGGGGTTGGAGACGTCTAAAATGATTGTTGTTGATTGACATATTATCATTTGGTTTAGACATTTTTATATGTAATATCGTAATATTTTTGTTGAACTTACATACTCTCATGAATTATCGGTCATTCGGTTGTATTTCAAAGAAATGTTTTCTTTATGTTTTTATTTATAAATTTGATTTCATCTTGTTTAAACACAACCTGACCAACCCGATCAACCCGAATGGTTTGGGTTGGGTTGGGTTGTACTTTTGAATGGGTTGGGTTGTAAAATTTTCAAACCGCCTATATTGGGTTGAGTTGTTAAAAAACCTTCAACCCGATCAACCCAACCCGTGAGCACCCCTAAGTCTAAGGTTCTACTCCAACCAATAATTCTGACTCAAGATGATCAACTTCATGCGTCCAACGCACTTAACTATCACTCCAAAGTGGCATTGCTATATACATCAATCATTCCTTACCTTCCTCGCTTAGAAACTCCCTCACTACCCCAACGGTCATCATACCAAGGTAGTTCAAGTATACACATGTAGTATGTAGGTTTACCATAACACTGGCCAGGTGCCATTATGAACGTACCATACATGATCATCCTTGCGACCCTCGACAAGTTTCTCGTTCCTAGCGACTCGATCAACCCTAAAATATCTTATCTTAAGGTACCTAATGCGCCATTTCACTTTCATTCACTTATAAGAACGCTAGTTTGAGTCTAGGCATCCAAAGATCAATACCTAATTCTCTCAAACTTAAGCTCTGATACCACATTTTAACACCTCAAATCCGGAAATAACAACTAATTTAAAATTTTCTAATTACACCAATAAATTATTCATCTACAAACACAATTTAAGATTTAACCTCAATACACACATTCATTCTATACATACAGTCTATAATAAGGACGGGTGCTACTAAAACCCAAGAATGGTCACTATCTCCAAACTACGGAAGACTTCACCAAATACTTACACTTGTGAAAAACTAAGCACATCTCTTCATAGAACTGCTAGAACCAAACCCCCATCTGGAACCTGATGCACATGCCGACAAATAAGAAGGTTAGGCTTAACGCCTAGTGAGCTCAAGAGTTTTCAACATATATAAATTAATCATTTAAAAAAGGAGAATACAATTGAAATCATAATCCTTCAAAATGATATGCTTCAAATGTGAAAACGACTCGTTTTCCAATATTGTGCATTTTAGACGAATGAGGCACCATAATAAACGTTTTCCAAACCAAACGGTTTTAAGAACTAAGACCCCAAAATAACACGTTCCTTCGTAAAATTAATTTCAACACATAACTCACTCAAAAGGAGAAGAGAAAGCAGACTCCCAATTTATGAAACGTGGATAAAACTTTATATCCCGAAACACCCAAAACACGGGTGGGGTATAATACTCAACCCAGAAATCATGGATAAGATCCATATTGTAACACCCTCAATTCTGAGATAACAACTAATTTAAAATTTTCTAAATACATCAATAATAGATTCGTCTACAATCACAATTTAAGAATTAACCTTAATACACACATTAATATGATACATACAATCTATGATAAGGACGGGTGCTACTAAACCCAATAACAGTTACCATCTCCAACATGCGGAAGACTTCACCAACAACTTACTCTTGTATAATGCTAAAACTCAACTCTTCATAGCACTGCTAGAACCGAACCCCCAACAGGAACCTGATGCACATGCCAACAAATAAAAAGGTTAGGCTTAACGCCTAGTGAGCTCAAGAGTTTTAACATGAATGAATATATCTTTAAAATAAAGGAGTTTAGTTCAGATCACGATCTTTCGAAATGGTTTACTTTAGAAATGGAAACGACACATTTTTCCATCATATGCACTTTTAAAGACAATGCTCCCAAACACAAATTCTTAATAAAACGATGCAACCCATAACTCACCCAAAATAGGATTATAATTCGACACCCAATTTGTGAAAACGTGAATGACACTTCATACCCCAAAACACCCAAAACCCAGGTGGGGCATGATACTCGACCCTTAAATAACGGAAAACAATCCATATAGATATGATACGTCATCGAAAGCATGGAACTGAAACTTAATACTCACACGACCATAAAATGGAATGAAATTCAAACATTTAAGTAAGGACAATTAAATATCCCAAAATACTACGGGCCGACAGCGGGGGATACCCGCATCCGTTGAGAGTGGAGGAACACAAAAGTATGCCACTCATACAACGTTAATCGTATGACACTTCACGACATAAACGCCCAAGTGTCCCTACGACTCCTTGACAAGTTTCACCCAAAGAGACAACTGACCTTAGCGAATACCACCGGGAATACCGTCAAAGGCTCGACATACGGGGGATACAACGAAGGCATTGCCCCACACGGCGAAGGCCCCAAACGCCCATCAGAGGACTACCCATAGTCATAATAGCACAACCGGACTCAACCCTCCTAGTGCCTACTTGTAAAGTTTCGGTCGTAAAACATGAGTCCCGGAGTCCAACCCCATACCACCCAATTGACCATCAAATAAGACTGACTTACGTGCCTATGGATCAAATGCAACACAGTCTAACATTACATGACTTACATATGAATGACTCACGCACTCGAGCATGTAATTAACAATGATATGCAACAAGGTGCATTAATATGTAAATCATAAGTTGGACTCTACATCGAGTCATTAAAACCGGACAAATGTCTTCAAGGCTCTTTTAAGTCAACATCGAGCTAAAATGTCCAAAATCCATTTGACCAACAATTAATGTTTCCCCAAATGATGAAACGCCTCTAAATGACGTTTATGCAGACACATACTTAAAAGATGTGATTTACCCAAAACTCGACACGGGTTGTGACATATCAATTTCCAAATGGGTTTATAAAGCCAAATACACCAAAAATGCATATATATCAAGAATTGGACTTCGTTTGTACAAAAATCATCAAAGGTGCATAATTCATAAAATAGACTTTACTTGTACAAAATCCCAAATATGAGCTTTTCATAAGATTAACATCACCCAAGTTTAGTCAATATGAAAATTTACCAAAATACGCACACTTTAACAATTACTAAGTAAAACACATTTTTACTTCAAAATACACATTTTGGCATGTACATAGTTTTCACAAAGCATATTGAACTCACCTTGCTAGGTTAAGTTAAACCTAGGTTTTAATCCCCAACCATTGGCCTCCAAAAGCATAGATCCCACCCAAAGCTTTCCGAAGACATGCATTCCAACTCTTCAACTCAAGCTTCCAAAACCTAGATCCACACATTTTCAACCGTAAATTACCATATTCAACCATATTGAAACATTTCCCCAAACATATTACACCACAATCTCCATTTTGGTCCAAACCCTAATTTTGACCCAAATCTTCCAAAATCTTACAAACCGAAATTAGAGTAACCTAATACTTAGTAAAACCATCAATGAAGCATTTACAACTTATTTTAAGGTTTAGAAAGAAAGTGGATGAACTTACAATAGTGGGTTTTTGATAGAACTAAAAACCCTAGATTTTCTTGAAGGATACTTCAATGGAGATGGTATAGTGGTAGCTTCTTGAATCCTAGTCTTCTAAGACTTGGATGGTGATGGAAATGCTTCAAAATCAAGGTGGATGGCCATAGGAATGGCTAGGGTTCGAACCAAGGGGGTGGGAATCGGTTTGGGAGAGAAAGGATGGAATTTGAGAAGTGAGAAATGAGAAAAAGGCTGAAATTCGCACTTAACAGCGCCCTGGGCCCTTTGTGCGACAATAACCAACATTGCCTGGCAATGTTTCCAAGTGCCCCCAGGCCACGGTACATCCTCTGCGATTGTGACAGTGCGACTATGACACTGTCATAGTCGTCGGGCATTGTCGCGAGACCTTTCCGGAGCCCCGAAGCTCGACTTTTTCACTGCCAATACTCCCGATACTCCAAGGGACTTTAAACAAAACATTTTCCAACAAAACCATACTGTTTACAAGTCACAGAAACGACCGGGTGACAATTATTTACCGAAAATTACGGGTGTTATAATCCTCCCAACCTTAGAATGATTTCGTCCTCGAAATCTACTCTTCTCAATGGAACGTTGCCCGGTGGATAGATTGTCCTTAGTCCACTTGCCAGAATTACTATCATAACTCTTATGCTGATACTCTCGACAGCAGCCTTCTTGGGCACATTACACTTATATCCAAGTGCACACTTAACTCACTGAGCAGTCTTTACCCACAAGACTACAGTTGTCTCCCAACCTTGGATGACACTTACTACCTCAAGAGCAGCTTGTAACCTTGATTTCACACCGGCCAACACACTTTAGCTGAACATGCTTATGAATCCAAACCAATGTTCGACATCGATTTCCAAAGAATTCCCAAAATTCTTAATGAACAGTCCTTGATATTGACAACACCTTCCAACTCGAGGCGTACCCATACGCTCTCTAGGTAGCTGATTAAAGCAGATCCAACTATCACTCGCTCATATCTACTCTCAACCTCAAAACGTTCACTTAAAAAAATCTTTACCACAACGGGGAAACTTGCACACACATTGACACTTAATCATCAACATCTAACTTACTTTTAATTTCCACCAGCACGAGGTCAACACTTCTCATGATATAATGGGATACTCCCAACACTCCAGGATTCATTGACTTCTAGAAACGAGTCGACGCTTAATACCCAAAATGGTGACATCAAAACGTGGATATCCCGCCCAATACATCATTCCAGGAGTATTGTCGCATTAAGGTTGACATTTAACAGAGGACTATTATTTCCAAATCTTACATCCCTAATAGACGGACCGCAAAAAAAACAAATTCCTTGATCACGGAACCCATTAAGACGGTACACCTTCAACATATGCCACGATGTTGGACCGACAAGCAACCCATTAATTAGAACCCAACCATGCGTAGAAAATCATACAAGACCTTATCCCGCAGGTTCACCGAAGCATAAAGATCCTCTCTTTAATTAACTGGGGAATAAAATCTTATACCTCCACTATTCACGCGCGACCTGACTCAAAACTGAAACTCAAATTCAAGATTGACCCCAAGTCGGATCATCTGACGCTTCAAATCCCAAGGACTCCTTAGTTCCTTAATTACAACTCCCTTCACAACAGGGTTTAAATCTATATGCCTAATGAGTTCAAGGTTTTCAACTAACATGCCGATTTAAACTTTTATAAGACTTTCAAATACATAAACTTTACAACAATTGGTCGTGCAGTAAAATCCACTACCGATCACTCGATAGGTTAAAAATTAATCACCAATGCTACACATATAAAACCATTTCCAAAATTCTTTTGATCAATATTTACGTAAATAAAACAGTAACAAAAGGTGTGTAGCAAAATTCACACTATAAACATGAAAATAAATTCTGGTACCCCAAACACTTGAAATAAATGTTTGTACAGCTTCAAAAGAGAACTTCACAACTTTTAACTTTAAAATTTTCCTTCTTTAACCAAAAACGTTGCGGCAAAAAAATTTCAACAAGTCTCTTATGCATCAGTTTATTCCCCAAAACTTTGTAGAATGATGGGAACACAAATAAATTTTTAAATCGAGTTTAAAGCCTTGAGCCGCATCGATAAAACACATTTGACCAAGACGGTAACTACAACGATATGCAACCCGAAAATTCATTTCATGCATTGCAAAAAATTTATAACAGCAAGGTCAACCATCGAAGCACATTTAGATTAAAAGTTTAATACGAGACAACATAAATATTTCACATAGTTACTCACGCGAGTGAAAATCAAATTCAACCCAAAAGTATGCACATATACCCGTGTAAAACTCGAGATGCAATCATACGACATTAAGATTTTCAAGGTGCCTCTTACGGTTGCAAAATGTAGGTGCAAGACTCGCATAAGACAAAGTATTAAACAAAACTCGTAAATTAATGCACACAATAATGCAAGTCTACCCGTTCCAAAATTTCCTTTTTTTTTATTACGCGGCCCGAATGGTCATAAAATAAAACGCCATAAACCCAACTAAACTTTCATAAACTCATTGAAAGTAAAATCAAACGGTGTCAAAATCTCTGTTTCCCAACATAAAAGGCGTAAAACGACAATAAGTCTAAAAATGTCAAAACTCTAAAACCACCACGTAAGATAAAGTGACTCTTTAAAAAAAACTCTCATCACATACGAAACCCAAAAGCTCGTAAATTATACGCAATAAAATTAAAACCCACACATCTCAAAATACACTCACGAACCCAAAAAGGTTGCAAAACTATACCCCATAAAATTAAACACGACTCATACAGACTAAAATTTTCCAGAAAATTCCGACTCAAGAACAGTGGGACAACTCTTCCTTTAAAACCTTAACATACGTGGAGGAGATCTAATGTCAAGGTTAAAAATTCTACAGTTACTTGCCCAATACCACATATGGCATTAAAACACGGATCTTAAGATGTCCAAAGATAGCGTTAAACACAAAACAGGGACGGGGAGATTTTTCCATATAAATTGCAATAACTTGCAACAAAACAATTCCATGCATGCTTAAGCTCACGATTTAAAATCTGATGAGTGTTAAATGTTTTACGAAGACTTCAAAGTATAACACACTTTATGCTTCGAATACATGAGAAACAATTGATGCAAACTTATTTTAGAAATAAATTTTGTGCATGAATTTGGTCGGCACTTAACATCACGAAGTCACACTCCTCAATTTTCTACTATTGTCGTCCGGATGCTTAACATCCTAAAACAATACTCGAATATTTCATCGGTTCACCTTATAATTTCTCCTCGAACACATCAATTCCATAAGTCTGTGGTTCTACTCCAACCAATTGTCTTGACCCACAATGGTCAACTTCTAGCATTCATCCTGTCTTAACTGTCACTCCAAGGTAACATTGCTATAAACATCAACCCTTCCTTAGATCACTCGCTTAGAAATCTTCTCACTATCCCAACGGTAATCATACCAAGGTAGTTGAAGTATACACATGTAGCATGTAGGTTCACCATAACACTGGCCAGGTGCCATTATGAACGTACCGTACATGCTCATCCTTACGACCCTCGACAAGTTTCCCGTTTCTAGCGACTCGATCAACTCCAAAATATCTTATCTTAAGGTTCCTAATATGCAACTTCACTTACAATCACTTATAAAAACGCTAGTTTGAGTCTAGGCATCCAAAAATCAATACCTAATTCTCTCAAACTTAAGCTCTAATACAAACTTGTAACACCCTCAATTATGAGATATCAACTAATTTAAAATTTTTTAAATACATCAATAATTGATTCGTCTACAATCACAATTTAAGAATTAACCTTAATACACACATTCATTCTATACATACAATCTATGATAAGGACGGGTGCTACTAAACCCAATAACAGTTACCATCTCCAACATGTGGACGACTTCACCAACTACTTACTTTAGTATAAAGCTAAGGCTCAACTCTTCATAGCACTACTAGAACCGAACCCCCAACAGGAACCTGATGCACATGCCGACAAATAAAAAGGTTAGGCTTAACGCCTAGTGAGCTCAAGAGTTTTAACATTAATGAATATATCTTTAAAAGAAAGGAGTTCAGTTCAAATCACGATCTTTCGAAATTGTTTACTTTCGAAATGGAAACGACACATTTTCCCATCATATGCACTTTTAAAGACAATGCTCCCAAACACAAATTCTTAATAAAACGATGCAACCCATAACTCACCCAAAACGGGATTATAATTCGACACCCAATTTGTGAAAACGTGAATGACACTTCATACCCCAAAACACCCAAAACCTGGGCGGGGCATGATACTCGACCCTTAAATAACGGAAAACAATCCATATAGATATGATACGTCATCGAAAGCATGGAACTAAAACTTAATACTCACACGACCATAAAATGGAATGAAATTCAAACATTTAAGTAAGGACAATTAAATATCCCAAAATACTACGGGTCGACAGCGGGGGATACCTGCATCCGTTGAGAGTGGAGGAACACAAAAGTATGCCACTCATACAACGTTAATTGTGTGACACTTCACGACATAAACGCCCAAGTGTCCCTACGACTCCTTGAAAAGTTTCACCCAAAGAGACAACTAACCTTAGTGAATACCACCGGGAATACCGCCAAAGGCTCGGCACACGGGGGATACAACGAAGGCATTGCCCCACACGGCGAAGGCCCCAAACGCCCATCAGAGGACTACCCATAGTCATAATAGCACAACCGGACTCAGCCCTCCTAGTGCCTACTTGTAAAGTTTCGGTCGTAAAACATGAGTCCCGGAGTCCAACCCCGTACCACCCAATTGACCATCAAATAAGACTGACTTACGTGCCTATGGATCCAATGCAACACAGTCTAACATTACATGACTTACACATGAATGACTCACGCACTCGAGCATGTAATTAACAATGATATGCAACAAGGTGCATTAATATGTAAATCATAAGTTGGACTCTACATCGAGTAATTAAAACTGGACAAATGTCTTCAAGGCTCTTTTAAGTCAACACCGAGCTAAAATGTCCAAAATCCATTTGACCAACAATTAATGTTTCCCCAAATGATGAAACGCCTCTAAATGGCGTTTATGCAGACACATACTTAAAAGATGTGATTTACCCAAAACTCGACACGGGTTGTGACATATCAATTTCCAAATGGGTTTATGAAGCCAAATACACCTATTAAGACACAGTCTCATTGGATTCAAGATCATCCAATCTGAAGATCGCAATCTGAAGCTAAAGTCGAAAGTCGACTCTCGATATTAAAGTCTATGTCGTTTATAATAAATGTCAATGTAATTGTTTATTATTGTACTAGTTAAATTAATATCTAGTTTGTTAGATATTAGTTAACTTAGTTAGTTATTAGATTTAGTTAACTTAGTTAGTTATATTATTTAGTTAGAAATAATATCTAGATATTATGTTAGGTAGTGTGTTAGACACACTAAGTTTAGATATTGTGTTTCTCCACCAACTCTCTAAAAAGATCAGATATTATCGACACACACAAAAACACACACTAAAAGGTGTAAAAAGAGAGAAAAACAGAGAACACATCTAGAGCTTAAATCTGATCAACCTTGTAACCGTTGTTATAATCAATACAGGTTGGTAATCGATATTGTGTTGTTTCTAAAACTTGATATAAAGTATTGTTGGACCGAAAAATGCATATATCAAGAATTGGACTTCGTTTGTACAAAAATCATCAAAGGTGCATAATTCATAAAATAGACTTTACTTGTACAAAATCCCAAATATGAGCTTTTCATAAGATTAACATCACCCAAGTTTAGTCAATATGAAAATTTACCAAAATACTCACACTTTGACAATTACTAAGTAAAACACATTTTTACTTCAAAATACACATTTTGGCATGTACATAGTTTTCACAAATCATCTTGAACTCACCTTGCTAGGTTAAGTTAAACCTAGATTTCAATCCCCAACCATTGGCCTCCAAAAGCATAGATCCCACCCAAAGCTTTCCGAAGACATCCATTTCAACTCTTCAACTCAAGCTTCCAAAACCTAGATCCACACATCTTCAACCGTAAATTACCATATTCAACCATATAGAAACATTTCCCCAAACATATTACACCAAAATCTCCATTTTGGTCCAAACCCTAATTTTGACCCAAATCTTCCAAAATCTTACAAACCGAAATTAGAGTAACCTACTACTTAGGAAACCATCAATGGAGCATTTACAACTTATTTTAAGGTTTAGAAAGAAAGTGGATGAACTTACAATAGTGGGTTTTGATAGAACTAAAAACCCTAGATTTTCTTGAAGAAGACTTCAATGGAGATGGTAGAGTGGTAGCTTCTTGAATCCTAGTCTTCTAAGACTTGGATGGTGATGGAAATGCTTCAAAATCAAGGTGGATGGCCATAGGAATGGCTAGGGTTCGAACCAAGGGGGTGGGAATCAGTTTGGGAGAGAAATGATGTAATTTGAGAAGTGAGAAATGAGAAAAAGGCTGAAATTCGCACTTAACAGCGCCCTGGGCCCTTTGTGCGACAATAACCAACGACATTGCCCACGACAATGTCGCCTGGAAATGTCGCCAGGTGCCCCCAGGCCACGGTACATCCTCTGCGATTGTGACAGTGCGACTATGACACTGTCATAGTCGTCGGCCATTGTCGCGGGACCTTTCTAGAGCCCCGAAGCTCGACTTTTTCACTGCCAATACTCCCGATACTCCAAGGGACTTTAAACAAAACATTTCCCAACAAAACCCCACTGTTTACAAGTCACAGAAATGACTGGATGACAATTACTTACCGAAAATTATGGGTGTTACACATATATACAAAACGTCACCGAAAACTTGGATAATAAAACTCAATACCCAAAAACAACACCTTTCGGTGATGGGGGATACCCGAATTCCATCGAAAGTGGTGGGCACACAAAGTTAAGCCACTTATCAATGTTCTCGAGCTTCACATAGAGCCATGGATCCCTGTATAAGGCTCCCAACCGAGCTACCACCGTAAGATACCCAAATGACCCTAGTGTTTACTCGACCCCTAAATGAGTGTCACCACAAAAGCCACAAGTCCCCGTATCCGGCTCTCCAAGAGCACCACCGCAAGACTTAGCTCCGTATACGGCTCCCAAACCGAGCTACCACCGCAATCTTACATATAAACATGACTTGGGGACCACTCACTAGACTTCAAACGCGGACACTAAATTCCACGATGACTAACCAGACTGTATTACAAACGGAAATCGAGTTCAACCACCCACGATCTATACCTCGAGCCCTTCAATAGAGGTTACACGGTTATCGAGTTCAACCACCTATGATCTATACCTCGAGATCCCACTAGCCATAAACAATATCCAGTACCAACACGGGGATAAAGTCCCCAACTAAACCAACCGACTGACTCATATGCCTATGGATCCAATGCATTACACTCTAAAACGTTACATGACTCAAACGAATGAACTAACGCATTCAAAACATGTAACTCTCAATTAAGATGCAACTAAGTACACCATACGTCCAAGGCTCCTCAACGAGCTACCAAAACCGAACAAATGTTCCAAAGACTCCACCGAGTACAAATCAAGCCCCAAGAGGGTTGTTAATAGACGTTTGGCTAAAACACGAGAGCCAATATGGTTACATAAACCAAAATACACATTTTTCCAAAATCTTTGATTTTCAAATTACCATTGGCCTTCGGCCCAAAACCCAAAAGGTTTTCCATTTCTAAAACGTTCCCCAAAGTCGGGAATGACCCAAACCCAAAGGACTCACACATTCGTACTTTTCAAAACATCCCATTTCATGAATGATACATAAAACACGACAAACACTTAAAAGTGCATTTTTGACCAAATACCTATTTATGCAATAATTCATCAAAACCCATTCATTTATGACACATTTATCGAAATGCCCAAAATCACAAAGATGTGTGTTATATAAGTTTATAAAGTTAAACACTTTCAAAATAACCAAACTTATCAGCAGTTAACAATTTCATGTAAGATGCAAAACCCCTTTAAAATAAACGTTTTGGCATGTACACCATTTTCACAAATCAAATTGAACTCACCTTGCTAGATTTAGGTTAAATCTAGATTTTACCCCACTTTGAGCTTCCTTGACGAAACTTGAATCCTCCAAGCCAAAACCTCCAAAACCTAGATCCAAACATTTTTCAACCGTAAATAACCATATTCAACCATATAGAAACATTCCTCAAACATTTTACATCAAAACCTCATCTTATACCCAAAACCCTAATTTTGACCTAACTCCTCCAAAATCTTCCAAACCGAAAATGGAGAAACATAATACTTAGAAAATCATCAATGGAGAATTTATATCACCTAATATGGTTTAGAGATGGAGAAAATAAACTTACCACATAGGTTTTGGTGAAAACCTAGAAAACCCAAAATGAGCTAGAGGTTGAAGATGAAGATGGAGATGGTGAATCCTTGATCATAGCTTTCCATTTTACCACTTGATGGTGTTTTATCTCCATAAAATACAAGGATTTGAGCCACAAATAAGTTAGGGTTTGAAGGGAGAAGAGAGAAAACGATTTGGGAGAGAATAGGGAAAGTTTGGATGAGAGAAATGAGGAAATAGGATGAAAGTTCGTCTTTAACAGCGGCTTGGTCCCCCTTGGCGACATTGCCAAGCGACTATGCTCAGGGGCAATGTCACCTGGCATAGTCGCTAGCTTGCCCCAGGCTTTTGCTTCCCTTCTGCGATTGTGCCATGTGCGACTGTGACTTGTCATAGTCGCCGGGCATTGTCGCGGGACCTTTCCGGAGCCCCGAAACTCGACTTTTTCATTATCAATATTCCTGCTACTCCAAAGGACTTTAAACAAATCATTTCCTAACAAAACCCCACTGTTTACAAGTCACATAAACGTCCGGATGACATTTATTTATCGAAAATTACGGGTGTTACAGAAACTGATCAAGAAGAGCCGAACAAAAAGAAGAAGAAACCGATCTGGAGAGAATGGGGGAGAAAGAGACAAAATCACAGTTTGTTTCAAAATGAAATTTAATGAAAAAAATTAAACGAAATTAAATGAAGAGATAAATGGGGTGAGGATTATCTTCGAAAATTAAATCACAATTTGTTCCAACAATATATTTCATTTAATTTAGTTTAAATCATTTCATGTTCATCAATTTGTAAGCTCCATTTAGACCATAACCATTGATTAAAAAAAGAGAGATTTAGATGGGGGTTATAAAGTTCGTACTAATTAGATTATATAAGGAAATTTATTTATTTATATATGAGTTATTTAATGTATTTTAATTAACTGTTTTTTAAAAATTTTGTTTTTATAATTTTTGTGATTTAAACATGATTAATTTTTCATATAGTATTTTTATTTTTTATGAGAATTTAAAATAAATGTGATTTAATTTTTTATTTAAATTATTTTTATTGAAGTAATTTATTTAAGTTTTTTTTTACAATTTTCATCAAAAATCACATGTGATATCCACAACTAATCGATGTTTTTTTTCCCAAAAAAAGTGATTGCTAATTTTCGTCAAAATACCCAGTTGTGGTATTGATCATTGTAAATTTAAATGGAAAAGAAACGTAAATTATTCACAAAATCACATGTGATATTTGTAACTTATGAATTATGTTTTGAATCATATGTGAACTAAACATATTAATTTTTTTTCTATTACATATCATATGTGATTATGTTTTCATAAATATTTTTCACACTTTAGATGACATGTGATTGAAAGTTTTCTTTGATAAAAAAGTCAATTTATTGTGAATCATATATGATTTTGGCAAAACTAGTAATTTTTTAAAGAGAATTTAATTAAAATACCCAAACATAAAAAATCAGTACCCAAAATGCCCAAAATCTTAAAGTTTTTGCCAAAATACCCAACACCCCGTGTTTTTGGGTCGTGTAAATGGGAAAACGAGGGGTTGAGTTTTTAGGCCGTGTATTCGATTTTGGTCCGTATATGGTAACAAAACACGGGGTTACCCCGCGTTTTAATGGTGTAACGCGGGGTTAGTCCGCGTTTTTGTTGATTTACACGGGGTAAGAGAATTCAATTCATTGAATTCTTGATTTTTATTATATATTTACATTTTATATCTCTATAACTATTTAGTTAGTTTACTTTATACCTTTTACTTTTCTATTTTTCATTTTATACTTTCATCATATTAACACATATAATCGTATATTAACTAAAATACGTTAAAAAAATACGTTTTTTTAATTAAAATATTTTATTGTTTCATGATAAAGGTATAAAAATTAAATTGATATAATAATTAAAATATTTTTTAATTGTATTTAAACGATTTTTAACAACGAAATTTAAATAAAAAAAAAAGAACCACGGTTAATTTTAGATTGATTTACAATTTTGGTCTCTGTAGTTTGTCTAAAGACTAGTTTATCCTTTCTAAAGATTCTTAACTGATGGTGTTAACTATAAGGACTTTGAGTGTTATAAGATTGAAAAATTAGGGACCACCAATGTAGATGGTTTATTTTAGAGACCAAATCCAAATTTTGAACATACCACAGGGACCACCAGTATAATTCACTCATAAATAAATGACTTTTATACCTTGTTTATTTATTTATGGAATTTTTTATTTAAAACATTATTTAATGAGTTCTGTAATCCATATTAATCCTCAAATTTTTTATTTGGCTACCGTTCTCGTTTGAACCTAATTATATATATAGGAGGACCTTTTGAAAATTCCATACTTCGTGAGATATATCATATATGAGATCCAATTTATACCACAAAAATAAAAATAAAATCTAATTTAATTTAATTTTAAAAAATCTCTATTCTCAATCCTCTCTCGTCTCATCCTTTTCCTCTCTCTGTAATATACACAAACACAAAATTAAATAGACACATAAGAAAAAACACATTGTAAAACAGTTTTTTTTAGAAACACTATTATAATTTATGAACACACTTAGGGATTGTTTGACAGTTGCTGAATGGTTTGGTACAGAATGACTAAGGGGTCAGAATTATTAAGAGACTCTTATGATATAGTGCAAAATGAAATATATTTATTTGGTAATTGTTCAGGATGAAATTAGGACGCTGAATGGTTAAGGGATGTCCAAGATACAAAATCTTTCAAATGGTTTTAGAACCATTAAGAGACAGACTTTTTTTTGACAAACAAGATTTTCCTTTTAACGATTCAGATATTGCCTGTAGATGGAACTATTAAGAGGTAAACAAAAAGCCTCTAAATCTACGAGACAAGATATAGCTTGTGAACATACTCTGACATCAACTAAAGCAACAAAATTAAATCTAATCCTACCAATTGTGAACACCCTATTATGAAATTTCTTAAGGTTGTTTTCATTGTGTTCACATTGTGTTCACCTTATATACATATTTAATTGTGAATGTGTGTGTTTGTATGTTACAAGAGAGAGGAGAGGAGAGGACGTATATATATATATATATATATATATATATACACAAATATATATATATATATATATATAGAGAGAGAGAGAGAGAGAGATGTTCAAGCGTTAGATTAACTGATCCAATGGATGTGATAAAAAGACAGTTACAACTTTATTTTTAAATTAAAAATCCCAACCCCTTATTTTTTAAATAAAAAAAATACGAAATATGATCAAAATTCGAAAGAAACAAATTACACCAAAATAACAATCATATTTTTCTCGTTAATTTTATCAATGTACATTTTCATCAGTTTTTTCATGGTTTTAGGTTTTTCATTTATTTAGCATGTTTCTCTAAACCTGACCCTATATATATATATATCATGCAATCCTTTTACATGATGCAACCTATCCAACACCTCTATCCACCGCTCATTTATTTTCAGTTTTTTTTCCTTTTTTATTAATTACATAAAATGAGTGGTGGATAGAGGGGTGGATGAGTTGCATCATGTAAATGAGTTGCATTTGAACATCTCTCTCTCTCTCTCTCTCTATATATATATATATATAGTCCATATATATATATATATATATATATGGACTATATGTGAATCAATGTAATTCACATCTGAACTCTTTTAACTGATTCATATATAAACCTTTGTGATTCATATATGAATTAATTAACTGTAAGTTCATATATGAATCAGTTGAACTAATTAACAGATTCATATATGAATCAGTTGAACTAATTAACAGATTCATATATAAACTTTTGTGATTCACATATGAACTAATTAACTGATTCTCATATGAACTAATTAACTGATTCACATATGAACGTATAGTTCATATGTGAATCATATAGATTCATATATGAACTCATCCCGCGTATTTTACGAAATCACCATTCTATCTTCTATAGACCATGCAAAGAATTATCCGGTGTTTCACGGTTAAAGCCGCAAATGTTGACCAGATGAATGGCTAAGATTACTTCTCTATTTCTCATACATTTACCATTTCTCAAATGAACCTCTCTCTCTCTCTTTCTCTCTCTCTCTCTCTCTCTCTATCTATCTATATATATATATATATATATATATATATATAGGACGATAATCAAATGAGAAACACAAAAATGTTGAGAACCTTAAAAACCAATCTCAACCTTCTAAGCACTCCAATCTAGCAACCTTAATTAATGTTTCATTTATAATTAAGGAATTGCGTGATGGTAATTTTTCCTTTTCTTGATTATTTTCCACTCTTATATTTATAGATATTAAAATTTAGAATCAATTATTATTTATTTTTATTCAATCTTATGAGATGTAATTTATAAGTAATAATAAGATATTTTAATTTTCATTAATCAATAATAATCTTTTATATTTCATTAGTGATTGTATTATTAATTTAGTTTTTACTCACTCACTTTCTCACATATATATTATCTAATGGTAACGTATAGAATAACATACATCTTTATAAAATATATTTGACTATTTTAAATAATAAAAACATCACATGGGAAAAAATATAGTAAATATAAAGATATTGGTAATTAAACATCACCTGAAATTCTATAAACACCAATGTTTTATTCACACAATAAACAATACTATGAAACTAAAATTAAACAAATTTAGTGTTGTTTGATATTGTGAAAACAAAACATAGTTGATGTAAATTGTGATGTGAAAGTATAACACTAAAGTATTATTTCATATTGTGAAACAAAATAATGTCGCTAAAGTGAAACAATAAAATGTGTTTCACAAGGTGAAACAATGTAGTGTTATTTCACAATTTTTAAAACAAAAGTTGATATGAAATGCGATGTGAAACGCTAAAGTGTTGTTTCATAGTATGAAACAACACAATATTGCTAATATGAAACAATGTAATGTTGTTTCATGTAGTGCAGTTTCACATGGTGAAACAACGTAGTGCAGTTTTACATGTTGAAACAATGTAGTGTTCTTTCATATTGTGAAATAATATAATGTCGCTAAAGTGAAAACAATAAATTTTTGTTTCAAAAGGTGAAACAATGTAGTGTTGTATCACAAATTGAAAACAAAACAAAACAAAAGTTGACGTGAAATGTGACGTGAAATATTAAAGTGTTGTTTCACAATGTTATTAATTTGAAGCAATGTAGTGTTGATTCATATGGTGAAACAATGTAATGCAGTTTCACATAGTGAAACAACGTACTGTTGATTCACAATGTGAAAAGAACCAAAATGACATGAAATGTGATGTAGAATACTAAAATGTTGTTTCACAAGTACGAGTTAAATCATCTTTTATTGTTTCATGTAAAAATTGCAATTATTAAAAAAAATGTCAAATAAAATATAATGATACTAGTGTCAAATAAAATAAAATAAGATGTTCGTTTTTTATATAAACTTTTTGATTTAAGATTTTATTATAATTAATATAATTTTGATTTAAAAAGGAGGTGGTGTTGAATTTAAATTATATAATTTCAATAAGAAATAGAAAGTGAAGAGATTACTTTTATGCCCCTTTAAAGGTTATATTTGTATGTAAATAACACCATATATGTAAAATGTTATATTCAACTCTCACCATTGATTAATCTTGAGTGTGATTGAGATTAATTCTTATAGTTCTCAATTTTTTTGTGGTTCTCACTTGATTTAACCCATATATATATAGGGGTAGTTTAATTTGCAACCCATGAAAATTTTACAATACATGCAACCCACTTCTTAACCGTTGGATTAATGATCATCGACGGTTACAATACATGTGGGTCCAATTTTTCAATTAAAAAAATAAAAAAAAAATAAAAACAAAATAACCGTTTATCATAAATCCAATGGTTAAGATGTGGGTTGCATGGGTTGTAATGTTTACATAAGTTGTAAATTATCCTTGGCCTATATATATATATTTATATAACACCTATTTAAAAGAACACGGAACTAACAAAATCATTAATGATTTTACATTAACACATGAAAAAAGGACTTTGGCCACGACTTCAGGTCTACGTGACTTTTTTGCATGTTAATGTAAAATCACTAATGATTTTGTTAGTTCTTGTGTTCTTTTAAATAGTTATTGTTCTCATTTGATCCTCCTTCTATATATATATATATATATGAGTGAATTGTGGATTTGGTCCTCGTGTTTTGATATTTTATTTGACTACGGTCTCTATGGTATGTTTATTGTGGATTTGGTCCTTGTGGTATTCAATTTGTCTTGGACATGGTCCCTCTAACTAATATCTCCGTTAACTTCGTTAAATCGATGATCATTTTAGCCATTTTTCCAATTTTATGTCTTTTTACTATAAAAAAGTAAAAACAATATATTTATACACACTCTCTCTCTAGGATATTATTGTATTATTGTATGATTTAATTGTTTAAATTTTTTAAAAATTAATTATATTAAATACGATTTTGTTTCATTATTTAATTGTAATGATGAAAAAAATGTGGTTTTATTGTTTTAATATAATAAAAAAAATTTAATTTAAACAAATCAAATCATAAAAATACCTTATTTTATCTAGAGCGAATAAAAGAAGATATAATTTTATGATTTGATTTATTTAAATTAAAATATTAATTATGTTAAAGACGATTTAAATTATATTATTATTTTACAATCATTACAACAAACAAACTTATTATCGATATTTTAACATCAAAATCATTGAAAACCACTTAGAAATGAACTCCAATTTTATCAATCTAAGATTAGGGGTTCCAATATTCATATTGCTTTTCAGTCAAATACTCAAAATCAACTATTTAAATTTTAACCAAATGAAAGATCCATACATAATATCATCTTTGTAACTTAAAATTGAACAAATCATTCTATAAACTTCAACCAAGTTTTCATACCCAAATAGTCAAAAATACTAAAACAATAAAATTAAATCATATTTAATATGATTGATTTTTTAATTTAAACAAATCAAATCATAATATAATATCTTATTTTATCTATTTTGATGTTAGAGAAACCATGACCAAAACAAATTGAATACCACAAGAATCAAATCTACAAAAAACATACTATAGGGACCCTAGTCACAAAAAATATCAAAACACAAGGACCAAATACACAATTCTCTCTCTCTCTCTCTCTCTCTCTCTATAGGGGTGAGTTCAAATAAAAACTCATCTTTCATTGTGTACATGAGGACAAAATATTAACCATTGATCAAAACTTAGAAAACTAATCAATGGTTAATACATAATAAGGTTAATTGGTAAGTGATTAAGGATAAAATTGTAATTTTGAATCAACGCCTACTTCTTTGACTTTTTATTTTTATTTTTAATTAAAAAAAATTTACCCCCTTAAACTTTAAAATAATTTATCTTAAAAATTACTAATATTTTAATCAAACAAATTACATAAAAAAAACGAAAAATTCGTTCTCTTTGATATGACATCCATCTCGATATAGTTTTTTTTTTCGTTTTAACCGTTTTTTACATGAAATTATATATACGTGTTATGTTCATTATGAATATGCATGCACGTCTTCGGGTGTCCACATTCAGTATGAATAACAAATGTGAACGTTCATTCACTATTCACTATTCATGATGAATAATACTGTATGCAGGATGAATAATACAATATACAGGATTTTTTCGTTTTAACCGTTTTTATGTAAAATTTTATATATGTGTGTTAAGTCTAAATATTGTATCCAAGATTTAATAGGAAAGTCAAATATGTAAAAGTCAACATTGACTTTGTAATAGTTAGTCAAAGTAAGTTTAGTTTCCTTAGCCATTAAGACTTTGTATTAGATAGTGAGTATATAAGGGTTTGTGTTTGTAATCATGTGTTAACGAACTAGAGGTTTATGCATTGTTTGTAATATTCTAGAGTGTGTGTAATTCAAGATCTACTTTCTCTCTCTAGTTCTTGTGCATAATGTTCATATTTTGAGTAATTAGCTTGATTGAATTGGGATTTTATGATTAACAATTGGTATCAGAGTTGAACCAAACTTTTCAGGAAAGATTTGATCATGATTTGAATTGAAATCTGAAGTTTTAAAATCGAAAATTTGAAATTTTCGAAATTTTTCAAGAACTTACGTACTGTTTGAATTGAATACTGTTACATTTGAAGAGCACACTTTCTCTCTCTAGATTCTCTCTCTACAGATTTTGTGATCTTGGCTTAACAATTGGTATCAGAGCGATACCAAACTTTTCAGAATGATTTGACCAGAGTTTGAATTGAAATTTGTGTGTTTTTGAATCGATTTTTGTGTTTTTTCGAAAATATTTTCAAGAAACGAGTTTCTTACTGTTTCATCATAATTTTTTTGATAAATTCGTTTTTAATGCAAGAAAATGGATTCATTGTGTTCGATTTATGTTGGTGATTGATTGTTGTTTTGATTCCATCTCGAAATTCAAACAAAATCGGTTTCAATTTTTGATTTTTGAGATTTTCGTGAAAAACGTGTTATGTCACTGTTCTTGATCGAGATTATTCGATTTGGAGTGTTTTGATCGAAATTGTCAATAGGATTGAATTAAAATCTTGTTTTCGATCAATTGTGTGCAATTTATTTGGGTTTAATTTCATTGCTATGATTGATATTGCAGATTTATAGTCGAAGTGTTAGAATGCGTGTGATTCATATATTGTGCGTGTCATTCATGTTAGTATGCGGGTCATTCATCTTACCGTGTGTGTTATTCATATGATTGTGCGGGTCATTCATCTTAGTTTACATATATTAGGTTTTGAAGTATGCGGGTTATTCAAGAATTATGCAGGTTGTCAGTTTTCTCTTGGAAACGCATAGCATATTGTGCGTGTCCTTCTGAACCCGCATAGCATATTGTGCGTGTCTTTCTGAACACGCACAACAACAAGTTCGTGCCCCTCTGAACCCGCATAGTATATTGTGCGTGCCTTTTGAACCCGCAAAGCCTATTGTGCGGATCTCTCTTCACCTGCATAGTCCATTGTGCGCTTCAGGCTACAAACGCATAGCCTGTTGTGCGTTTCCTCTGTGACCCGAATTCCTCAATTGTGCGGGTCTCATTGTCAGTTTAAAAAAAAAAGTCTGGAATTTTTTTTTGGTCATCTGTAGAAATATTTTTTTTACACTGCGAAATAACAAGTATTGTTCAAATTTTAATTTTCACGAAATATTTTTTTTAAGATTTCAATTCAATCTGATTTCTGATTTTCTGATACATAGTTTGGAACGATCATTCATATTAAGCCAATTACTCATTAATCATGGGATTTTTATTTCAGATCTTGAAGAGAAGAATAGCAAGCTGAAACTAGAGAACATTAATCTGGCTCTTGCAGTTGACTTTCATTCACAAAAGTCAAGAGAGTATTTTACTGAAGTCATATCACTGAAAGAAGAACTCAGTACCTTAAAGAATATCAGTGTTGGGCAGAATGAAGAGAAGATAAAGAGATTGGAATCTGAGAACATTGAGCTGAGAAAGAATTTATCTGATTTGGAAAAACAGCTTGATGCAAATAAAGCTGATCTTGAAAATGAAAAGAAAAATTTTTCAAAGAAGTTCTCAGATTTCTCAAAGAAGAGTTATGAAGAAAAGAAGTCAGTGGAGCTTAAATGCATTAAGCTTTCTCAACAAATCTCAGATTTTGAGAAAGTACTGATCTTGGAAAGAGAGAAGTTTGATAAAGAAAAGAAGGCCATAGAACAGAAAAATGTGGGTTTCTTCAAAGAGTTATCCGGCCAAAGAAATGAGTCAGAAAAAGGATTTGAGGAAGAAAGATCTATATTTGAAAATGAAATTAAGAAGCTGACCTCAAAGTTGTCTGAACTGTCTGCTTCTACGCTAAAAGAGCAAAAGACGAAATCTGAACTTTCAAAGAAGATTGACCAGCTGGTGATAGAAAGAGATAACTTTGCATCAAAGATCAAACAACTTGAAAAATCTGTTTCAAGTTCAAGTTCGAATTTTATCTCTTCACAAAGGTCAGTCAAATCCTTCAATCAGATTCGTCGCACAAACCTTTTCTACGATGAATTCTTAGATGGTTCAGATACTTATTCGAGAACAAGTTTCAAGAAAGAGAAACTGGTGTGGAAAAGGAAACCAGTCAAAGATGATAAGGAAAATGAGCTGAAAGAGAAGAAATCATGTGTACTTGTACACAAAGCAAAGAAGAACAAAGCACCTAACGGTAAGAAATTTTATTGTTCTATTTGTTGTACACATGATTATTTTCACAAAACAAATGATCATTACTGGTATGGTTCTTACTCTGTATCCCCTACACGCACTGCAACTAACATTTCTGGACCCAAATACCAGTGGGTACCAAAACCGAAACCTGAATCTGTGTTGCATGCACCTCAATCAAAGGGGGAGTAAGAGAACAATGACTCTTAAATAACATAGTTCAAGACCCGCACCTCAATGTCAAGAATATGGCTTCTAAGCACATCAACTTAGGACCCGGTCTTCAACGGAGTTTGACTTCTAAACCCAACAGTTTAGGACTCGGACCTTAGTGATCAAAAAAACCTTACTCCTGTATGCTTGCATCCGATGGATATTGATGGTCTTCATCCCGAGTGAATTGATCTGATCTCTATCCTATACTTTTTCTTTGTTAGATTTTTTCTGATATTGATGGTCTAACAATTCAAAAGGGAGTGTTTGATCTCTATCATGTTTTAACTGACATATTTCAGATGCTTAATTTAAGGGGGAGTAAAGGTAATGACTTCTGATTATTTCATATCAGAACTCATTCTATAAACCGTTTTACTGCTTTCTGTCTTTTATTTTTTAAATAAATAAAATGAATAAAGTGGCTTCTGATCAAATGACAGATCAGGACCCGTTTTTCAACGATCAAAGAAGGATATTATGCTAATATCCAGGGGGAGCTCAAAAGATATAAATCATTTGATCATGATTTGAGGGGGAGCCGAAAAGGTAAAAATTTTCTGATCTAGATCTCTGATTGTTTGAAAGGACAACTTTCGAACATGAAAAACAATTTCTGAAATGTTCAAACCACTTCTTATTCTCAAAAGATTTCATGAATTTAGAAGTGTGCTTTTAAATGTTTTTTCAATTTTGAGCTTATTGTTTAACTGATCGTGTGTTTCCAAAGATCAATACTTGTGTATTATCTTGTCCATATACTGTCAAATATTCATACACACCGGTTCAATATTTTATTTGAAATTGTTATTACCATGTCTCAAATTCAAACAATTTTTCGATGGTAATACCCCCGTTTGAAATTCAAAGTTGTTGAGCATCATTCATCTTTTACATATTTGTGATTTCATTGATAAGTTGTTTATATTTGTTCATATAAACAAATATCCAATTCTTTGATACCCGAACCATTTGATTTTATCTGTTTAATTCATTGTCAGATTCTCAAAACAATTCTCTTGACTTCATTTCATTCATTTAATAATCTTGTTTTGAGAAATCTTCAAAAGTTCAAATGCTCAAATTTCATTTCTGATTTTTGATGAGCATACATACACTGACATATGACCTCTTGTGATTTACATGTCAAGAAAATCATTGACCAACATGTACTTTTAGGAACATGGGATTCAGTGTGAGTGCTTAATAGATCTTCCATGGATTCACGATAACTAGTGTTTCCTACCCCGGAAGAAATCCTTTGAGTGATTGAGGGGAGAGGGGTCTAAAAGAATTGAGTGTGGGAGTGAGCAGAGGTAAAATGGAAATGAGAGATTGGTTAGATGTGAGTATAATGATAAAAAGAAAGAGGGTGTGAGATCAAAGTTAAAAGAATATCAGAACTCTGCACCTACCACTTTCTGAGTCGGGCAGCCACATTACTGATTGGTTCACATTTCTTTGGTGACCATCATTGAAATAGGCAAATAGCCCATGCCATCTCTTGTATACAACCCCACTAGCTACTCATTCTTTTCTTAAAAAGAGAATGTTTCACATTTTCTGGGGAAGCAACACATAATCTATCGGATCTTCACTTGGAAGATACTGATATTGAAAAAGAAGGAAAGTTGCCCCACCTTCGACCCTTTCTCATGCACATTGAGTCCATGTACAATCATTGTTGTCTCAGTGATTTACATACTTTGAGCCTTATGAAACACAATCATTGTGCTAATTCTTTCAAAACACAAGCACGAGCACCCAGAGAATATGTTTTTCTGTCAGAACATTCATAGAATTACCTTGTGTCTTTCAATGATTGAATGGAAGTCCTGGGGAGTCAACATCAAACCAGCTCCTTAAATTGTACATCCGTTGTACACAGTAACTTTGTGTTACTGACATGCACTTCTAACTGTTTCATTTGTTGAAACAGGGTTACACGCTTATTATGTCTGAATTTGCAAAGATTCGGATATAAATAGTTCATGATTCGGCTCTTCAGATCAAAGCACAACATTTATCAAAGGGGAGATTGTTTCAAAGGGGTTATCAAAGTCTGAGCTGAAATTGAAGAAATTTTGATGATCTGATGCTCACATCATCAAAAAGGGGGAGAATTATAAAGATTCAATTTCAAAGAGTTCATTTTCAAAGTTTGTGACTAAAATTCAAATTGCTTCCGCTGCTGATTTAAAGTTCAAGTCTGATAAAGAAATTCAAAGCCAAAAGATTCTGAAGGAAGAATGTTCAAAGTTAAATCAAGATGATTCGTGAAAGTTTGTTCTTCCAAAGATGGTTCAGAGATCAAAGTGATGAAGATACAAGTTTGATCAAAGTCAAAAGTTTTTTCAGAGTTAAAGTTTACAAAGCTGTTTTCAAAGTTTCAAGTTTCCAGTTTTGTTCAGGGCTTGTTGACTTTCAGAGCTTAAATGTTGAAAAAGACTTTCCAAGATTCTTCAAAGGCCAAAAGAGTAAAGATTGTGAAAGCTTCTATGAGACAAAAGCTGAAGAATCAAGAGCTGAAGATCAGTATCAAATTTTTATTAAATCTTGAATACAAAAGGGGAGATTGTTAAGTCTAAATATTGTATCCAAGATTTAATAGGAAAGTCAAATGTGTAAAAGTCAACATTGACCTTGTAATAGTTAGTCAAAGTAAGTTTAGTTTCCTTAGCCATTAAGGCTTTGTATTAGATAGTGAGCATATAAGGGGTTGTGTTTGTAATCATGTGTTAACGAACTAGAGGTTTATGCATTGTTTGTAATATTCTAGAGTGTGTGTAATTCAAGATCTACTTTCTCTCTCTAGTTCTTGTGCATAATGTTCATATTTTGAGTAATTAGCTTGATTGAATTGGGATTTTATGATTAACAATGTGTTATATTCATTATGAATATGCATGCACGTCCTCGGGTGTCCACATTCAGTATGAATAACAAAGGTGAATGTTCATTCACTATTCATGATGAATAATACACGAATCCATGATTCATGTATTATTTATCATGAATCGTGTATTATTCACCTGAATGTTCTATTATTCATCCTGAATGATACATTATTCATGATGAATAATATATGAATGACCCGTGAAGGTGTAGACAAATGACGCGCTCTCTTTTGTTTCCCAATTCACAACCGAAACTTGGTTTAATTCATTATGAATATGTATGTGCATCCCCGAATGTCCCACATTCAGTATGAATAACAAATGTGAACGTTCATTCATTATTCATGATGAATAATATAGTATTCAGAATGAATTACACAACATTCATGACGAATAAAACACGAGTTCATGAATCGTGAATTATTCACCCTGAATGTTGTATTATTCATCCTGAATGATACATTATTCATGATGAATAACACATGAATGACCTGTGAAGATGTGGAGACGTGACGCGTTCTCTTTTGTTCCCCGATTCACAACAGAATTACTCGATGGGTTCTCGATTCGTCTTGATGGGTGTTGGGTTACGGTGCTGAAGAAACATGATGCCTTACGACGTTGAAGAAGTTGATGTCGAGTTACATACTTACGATGTCGAGGTGTTGTACAAACTTGAAAGTACATAAATATTCATAATGAATATAACACATATATAACATTTTACGTAAAAAAAACGGTTAAAACGACAAAAAAACAATATCGAGATGGATGTCATATCGAAGAGCACGAAATTCTCATTTTTTGATGTAATTTGTTTGATTAGAATATTAGTAATTTTTAAGATAATTTATTTTAAACTTTAACTGGGTAATTTTTTTTTAATTAAAAAAGAAAATAAAAGGTCAAATATGGTAGGCGTGTGTTTAAATTTTCTTCCATTTTTATCCCTAAGCATTTTAAAATTAAAAACTCTATTTAATATGAGTTGTTGGATCAAAAGAGATCGAGTGACTAAGATTTGTTTTCACGTACACAATTAAAAATGAGTTTTCATTTAAACTTTTCTCTCTCTGTATATATATCCTAAAAACATACGTTAGTTATCTCTTTAATTATTATAAATTAATGATTTATGATGAATTACACAAATCATGAAGTTCTCATATAATTAAACCCAACAACTTACATATATTTTTGTGCATGAACAAACCCGCATTTAAACCAACCCCATTGAAAAATGGTTAATTAAAAAGTATGACTTTTGGTACTAAACTGAAAAGTAAAGGATGGATGAGTTAATTGCAGCTTAATTGAGCGTTAAGAAACCTTGAAAGAGGTTGGTGGTGGTTGCATGCAATTATGGGCGGCCGGTGACGGTGGTTGGTGGTGGGGAGGCTGGAATTTCGAGTGGGGTTGGAACAAACATCCCTATCATTCTCATTGCTTTAACAAACTCCAATTCAACTTTTTATCCTCATTTTTGGACATCATATTAATTCAAATATTCGAATTTCTAAATATATGTAAACATTAAATACATGTAAATAAATAATACAATTTTTTTGGGAAAGGTGTCATAGGCTATGCCTAGACTAATCCCTTGGCAAATTATGACTGTAAAAGACATCAGCACTGATTAAACTTCAGTGACCACAATTGTTGTGTACGTCTGAATTCAAACCCTGAACAGATGAGATATTCCACCACATCCCCAGGGCCTAACCAGTATGCCACAACCCTTGTGGTTAAATAATACAGTTGAAACTGTTAAAATTTCATTATTATCCTTCAAAATATCATCGATCAAGAGAAAAATACAGTATAATGATAATCAAGAGTGTAGTTACACTCATAGCTACGACCTTATTTTAATGGGATTGGTCATGATCGATTGATTAAAATTATATATCAAAAAAAGCATTTTACATTTTAGGTTTCAGTTCAACTCCTTGAGTATTTTATTTTAAGTGTTCTACTTATTTTGTAACAAATGTGATGGTATCTGTTATATTTTGTTTAACTAGTTCATGAGAACTATGAATGTAACACCCGTGTTTTTATTGCTTAGTGATAATCCTTTTCCCCCGTGAGCTTCCCAGACGTAATATAGTAATTAGAACATTTCTGTTATTTTGGAAGGAGATATCATATTGTGAGCTTTCGTGACAAAAATGTTGCATTTTCGAAAGTTCGGTACGGTCGGAGCGACCTTGCCCAACGACTTTGACATGGTCACTGTTGCCAAGGCACTGTCGCGGTCGATACATCCGGGGTGACAATGCCTGGCGATAGTGCCTTAGGCATAATCGTAGGCCAAAGTCGCGACTCGGCCAGGACCCTTGGTCCTAAGCAGGCGACAATGACAATGCATTGTCGCTTGGCACTGTCGCAGTTGGGCCCCAACAGGTCTTTAAGTGCGATTTTCAGCCATTCTTCCCATTTCTCACTTCTAATCTCTTCCCTTTCTCTCCCAAATCGTTTCCCCTTCTTCCCTCATGAACCCTAACTGATTTTGGGGCTTTTCCATGGAGATTAAAGTGTTCATTCTCCATCTCATGCTAGTGGTTTTCACCTTTTGATGCAAGATCAAGTTCTCATCTCCAATACTAGAGATTTTTGGAGTTTAATAGGTTTTGCTCAAAACCTAAGTGGTGAGCTCATCTCTCTCTTTTCAAACACTTTAATCAAGTGATAAATGCTCCATTGACGACTTTCTAGTATTTATGTTTCTCAAATTTCGGTTTGGATGATTTTAAAGAATTTAGGTCAAAATTAGGGTTTTGGCCAAAATGGATATTTTGATATAAGGTGTTTGGGGGGAATGATTCTAAGTGCTTCGAAATGTATATTTACGTTTGGAACTTGTGGATCTAGGTTTTTGGACGAATTGCTTGGGGATTCAAGTTTCTTCAACAAAGCTCATATTGGGGTAAAATCTAGATTTAGTCTAAATCTAGCAAGATGAGTACAAGTTGATTTGTGAAAACGTTGTACATGCCAAAAATGTCCACTTTAAAGTGTTTATGTGTTTTACATGAAGTTATCAATTGTTGAGCTATTTGATGGGGTTTGATTGTTTGAAATGTTTAACTTTATAAACCTTATAAAACAACCACGTTTGGGAATTTGGGACAATTTGATAAATAAATCATAAATGAAAGGGTTTTCATGATTTATTGTGTAAATGGGGGTTATTTGGTCAACAATGTTTGTTGGAAATATACATCGTTTATGTAATTGGACGTTTTGAAAATACGAACGTGTGAGTAATTTTATTTTGGTCATTCCAGACCTTGTGAACATTTTAGAAATTGTAAACCTTTTTGGTTTTGGGCCGAAGCCAATTTGAATTTAAGAGACAAAGATTTTGGGAAAATATGTAATTTGGTTTACGTAACCATATTGGCTCATGTATTTTAGCCAAATGTCTAGTATGCCTTTTGGGCTTGATTTATATTCAGATGGGTCTTGGGGGTAATTTGTTCAATTTTGGTATCTTGATAAGGAGTCTTGAACGTATGGTGTACTTAGTTGCATCTTATTATAAAGTTACATATTTTGAATGCATTAGTTCATTTGTTGGAGTCATGTAACGTTTTGTAACACTCGAAAAATGGAAATAATTAAAGAATAAAGGTAAAGGGGAGAAAATAATTCAAACGCAAGTGAAAGGTGAAAAGTAAAAAGAAGGGAAAAGAATAAGGGAAGAAAGTGTAAAGTCTAGGAACCAAAAATGTCAACTCTGCATAACTTGAATGCATGCGACGTGGGGAGGGATTGGTTACGCCCCAAACCGCCGTAGATTTGTCAATGAAGCGACAATACTGATTTGGAGTTCATACATAGCATATTGGGCATCATTTTCTTCGTCTCTGGATTTCGAGCAAGTTTGGTATTGGTGCGAAGCGAAACGTTCGAGTGATTTAAGAGAAAATGGTGGTCGAACGTGCGACGTTACGGTGTTGTCGCGACGGATCATGGTGAGTTTTTTCTTTCGTTTTGGCAAGTAAAAGTTTACATTTGGGGCGTTATACTTGCTTTACGTTTTCTGGGAGTTTTGGTTTGTAAAATCGACTCGGAGTCCGTCCTTTTGGTCGAAAGAGCGATACAGAGAGTTTCAATAAAAACCGAGACGTTTGATCGTGAATTTTGGGCTCTACTGTGCGTCGTTTTCGATGATTTTTGAGCCATTAGATGAGGAATTATGTTGTAGCGACTTAACGCAAAAAGAATCGCGGAAAAGGCGTAGAAACGAGCCTAAACGGACATAAAAAATAAAAAACGCAGTTGCCGGTATTTGGCCGTGCGATGGCGGGTCCGACGGCTTGACCGCGGTTCGGGCGGTCTAGACGCAGGGCAACCACGTTCCAGCGGTTCGGTCAGACCAACCTGGACGGGCAGTGGACTGGATCATTCCAAAAGGGTTTGGGCCGGGAAATTAGGTCTGCACAATTAAATTTTAATTGGGCCTATTTAAGCGATTAAGATTAAGGATTTAAATAATTAATTATTATAGGATTAGAGATTTAATTAATTATTAAATTTCTAGAAAATCCTATAATTAATTATTGGAGGATTATTTAATTACGAAAGGTTGCCGTAATTGAATTATTAGGATATTAATTGATTTAAATTAGCTTCTAATTTTTTTAAATATATTAAATTAGATTTAATTTAATTTAATATATTCGTTAATTAGAAATTAATATTTATTAATTAATCGTTCCTAAGGGGAGGATGAACGTTAAATCATTTAATTATTTAATGATTAACTAATATGATTTTAAAACGTTGTTTTGGAGCCATATGATTATGTGGGACGTTTTAAAATAGGAGATGGATTTTATAAAATTATGGAGTGATTAAATGGACGTTTTAGGACGACGATGAGCCGAGTGCCCGGGGGTTGACCGAAGTTGATTTTTGTTGACTTTTGGCAATTTAGGCCGTTGATAGAATATCTTGGTGCATGTCGTGTAGGTCATTAAGCGGAGTTTATTGCTTGGACACACACACACTTTCAGGTGAGTTTTGAGACTTTTCTAGGATGCATACATATGTAATATAAATTATTTTGCCATGATAATTGTTTGGAGTTATGTGGAGGATGATGATATATTAACACCCTAAACATAGGGATAACAAAAATCCGAAAAACGGACATGAGGTATACTAAAATTGCCATAGCAAGAGCCTCCCAAAATGGGGAAATACACAAACCTGTTTAAATACAATCGTAATTTAAACGGATAATTAAATAGTGATCAACAACCCCAAATCCGAATACTAGGGAATAAAATACACACGGGGTCATTTATAAACCCGAATCAATCTTTGAAAGGAAGAACAAAGGGTGGATGAAACCCTAGAAAACTTTGGTGAAGAAGATGAATAGGGAGAGATGAGAAGCTTACCACCACAAAATACTCTAGTATACTTCAATAGACTTCCAATATCTTTCTAGATCCTTGAAGACCTCTCAAAAACAAAACCGTAGCAACTTGAATCACCCAAATCGGAGCTAAGATGAGAAAGTTATGAGGAAATGAAGTTTGGGGCTGAAAATCGCGATTTAAGTGAGATTCACAGCGCAGATGCTTGCGGGAGCGCTCAATAAGTTGCGCGGGCGCGAGCGATGGGAGTGGCCGCGAGCTATTTGCTGCGCGGGCGCGAGCTGTGCAACTTTCGACCAAAAATATGCCCGAACACTGTTTTGGTCATAACTTCTTCGTTATAGCTCCGTTTTCGCTCCGGAAAGAACCGTTGGACTCGTAATTGAATCCTTCATATAACAAGACTATAAAATCAAGGATTCAAGCCCAAAATCAAATATCTTATTTTTTCTTAATATATCGGTTTCTGTATAAACTTGGATTGATACCTTTCGAAAATCGGGGTGTTACAATCCTCCCAACTTTAAAAGAGATTTCGTCCTCGAAATCTAGCACTAACCAATCACCCAATATCGCCCTTGGCGAGGTCAAATGATTCCCTATCGAAAAGAAATACCTTCACTAAACCTTAGCTCATATATGATCCCAATTACATCCCGGTTGAGGTTGTCATTGCGTTCCTCGTAACGAACCATTGCCAACTCAACCTCAACTTTCCATATAACTCACCCAAAGCGGGATGAACGTTAAGTTTTGGCTTAATCACCTTCTTAACATTAAATCTCGGTTGCCTCCCAACCTTATGTTGTTCATATTACCTCAAGAACAACTTACGACCTTATTCAGTCATTTCCACCAAGAATACCCCCAAAACAAACCTTTCCCTTAGATACCTCTAAACGCAATGCGTCAAAGTCTCCTCGATAATCTATTTGTACTTAAAGTCCACCTCGACATTCTCATCAAATGTATCCAATAAACATTACCACCAAATTCCCACCATGCACTCAAGCATCGATTTCCAAATCAGCAAAAGTCCTGACAATTATCAAAATACCAATGATTGATTTCTTAATGATCAACATCTAATTTCCTTAAGTTTACCGCTCGTCCTGCAGACGCACCAGTTCAAACAGAAATACATTGAAGCACACCAACAGTTATTGTCTTCAAAATAGAGTGTCGACACCTATCCTCAGAATGACCATTCTGCAACCGTGGGTATACTACCAAATATTTCCTTCCCGATTAGTAATGTCGATTCAAAGTTGACACCTACTCTTGGAAATAGTCACCCAAATCCAACATCCTTACCAGTCAACCATAACATCATCACTATTCACGAATACCCAACCATATAATACACCACCGACACGTAACACGCCGTCGTATCAAAATCCCACAATTCCAAAACCAACCATACCCAAACAACCGAACACAATTTTAATCCGTAGGTTTAACGAAGCATAAAGATCGTTACTTAACTAACTGGGAGAAAGCACATGTCTAACGCCCCCAACTCCGAGGACTCTTTTAATTCTTAATATCGGCTTCTAACACGAGGGGGATCACACTTATAGCCCAATGAGTTCAAGTTTTTTCACACTACTATGCCAATTTGAAATTTATAAAACTCTCAAATACATAAGTTTTATAACAATTAAACGTGCGGTGAAAATACACTATCGTGCATTCGATAGATTTAAAAGTTGATCACCAATGCCACACATATAAAATCATTTTCAAAACTCATTTGAGCAGTACTTACGCTAGTAAAACGATAACGAAAGATGTGTAACAAAATTTTCAAACGAACTACCAGGGTCTTAGTATGCATCAATTTATGCCATGCATATGAAAATAACTTTCCATCATATAACATGAGCAATAAAAGTTTGTACAACTCACAAAAGAGGATTTCACAATTTCAACTTTAAAATCTTTTCATTTAACACAAAAAGTCGGAAGATAAAATTTCCAACAAGACCTATATACGTCCGATCATTTCCCAAATGTAACAACACAATAGGAACGTAAATAAATAAATATATATATGTATATATATTTTTATTCGCGTTTCAAATTTAGGCCTCGCCGATAAAACGTACTTGCCCAAAATTGTAATTACTACGACATGCAAACCGAAAATTCATTTCATGCATTGCGGAAAAACTCCTATCAGTAAAATCAATAACTGAAATATGTTCTGGGCAAAAGTTCTATCCGAAATACCATAAATCTTTCATACAAAACTACAGAAGGGAAATTCACAAAATTGAACCCCAAAATTTCTGCAATTAACCATGAAATGTCATGAAATAAAACTTCCCATAGTGACTCGCATACATCGATTTATTCCCCAAGATTTAGTAAAGACATATGCATGCGATTTGAGCAATTGCAAGAGCATTTAGTTTAATTCCAAACTGTATAAATAAAATGTTCGCAAAATCCAAGACCACATGCTTATAATATCGGAGTCTTAAAGTTTTCTCTCCTTTAGTCAATATGCGGCACGAAATAAGATTTCACTACAAAACTTGAATGCGACCGTTTATTTCACAAAGCTAGTAGATTGACATGCGTATGCACCCGGTTAAAACATAAAATAATTTATGTCGGTTTCGAGTTCAAAGCCAAATATAAACATGGTCTCATCGTTCTAAAACATTGGCTAAAACACCATGACAGAAATTTCCAATAAAATATGCATACATGATATGTGCAACTGAACTGCTACCACTAAACTCAAAGGGAAACAATACCATTGTTTTTAAACCTGACAATTTTCTTCAAAACTTCATTTAGTTAAAACCGAGCCAACGACCCAATGAAAACCAGTAGAGACATCGGAATACGTTTGACCAACAATTATGCAAACACCACGACCCAAAAAGGTAATTAACCCAAAACTCCTCATTAGTTGCAACGAATGTTTTCCAAATAAACTCTTTCTCTTCATGTTTCCAAAACAACTCCTAGTTCAATGATATGCATTTTCTAACGGTTTATAAAATCGTATGCACCAAATGAACAATTATATAAAATGACTTCCATTTATATATTAAATCGTAAAAGAAATATATCAAAATGATTTTATTTATCAAAATGCTCAAAAATCACGAAGATGTGTGTTACATAAGTTATATAGTTAAATATATCCAAATAACCCAAAACTTATCAGCAGTTAACAATTTAATGTAAAACACAAGCACTTAGAATAAGTAACTTATAAATAATAGCCCATTTTCTTTTTAAATAAAAAGACCGACTCATATACATATGAATCCACTGTATTACAGTCTAAACAGTACATGACTCCAATTGAATGACCAACGCACTCAAAACATGTAATTCTCAATTGATGCGCATTAACCGCCATCATACTTGGTATTTCACAATTGGGCTATTAAACCGGACCGAAGTCCTAAAGACTCATTTATTTTCAAATATGCCTTTCCAAGTTTAACTGCTGATAAGAATGGAAATCATAAAATGGGACTATATACATACTTTCAAATACTTCACATCAATATGCAAGTAATGCTTCATAAAACATTCCATTTCATGAATGATGCATAAAAGCCGACAACCATTCAAAAGTATATTTCTTTGACCAAAGATCGTTTTATGCAATAAAACGTTAAAACACATTGATTTGTGACTCTTTATCAAAATGTCCAAAAATCCCAAATGTGGTGTTATACAAAGTTTATAAAGGTAAATACTTGAAATAATCAAAGATTACCAACTAACCCAACATTTGATAATTTCATGTAAAACACATAAACACCTTAAAATGGATATTTTGGCATGTACACCGTTTTAACAAATCAACTTGAACTCACGCTCCTCGATTTCTATAGTTACACTATCGTTATCCAGATATTCAACGTCTTAAGGCAAAGACCACAAACTTCATAGGTTCACCTCACAATTTCCCCTCAAATACATCGATTCGAAAAGTCTATGGTTCTAATCCGACCAATTAATCCGACTCGAAACTGTCCACTTAATGCAATCACCATACTTACCGTCACTCCAAGTAACGAATAATAAAATCGTCAACCCTTTGCTAATAGTTACCCATTCAGAAACTTTCTTATTACTCCAACGGTCGACATACCAAGGCAGTTCATACAAACACGAGGATGAATAAGAAAGAGATTAACATAATTGAACACGAAGGAAACGTACTACTACGTCTACATATATCATAACATTAGTAAACAAAGCACAAGAGAACGTACTACTACATTACCAATTGTCACAGTAACGGCAATTCAAGCACCATCACGTATAAATATCCTTATAATAACATTAGCTAGGTGAGATTATGAACATATAATACATAAAGGTTCTCGTTACCATCGCCACAACGCTTGATAACCATAGTTTCCGTCGACTCTAAGACTAACCCATCTTAGAAATTCTACCCATCTCACAAATCATTGCCTAACGTACTCAGTCTAAGTCTAGACATCATACATCCATGCCTAGTTCACTTAAACTGGAGCTCTGATACCAACTTGTAACACCCTAAAAATAGGGATAACAAAAATCCGAAAAACGGACATGAGGTATACTAAAATTGCCATAGCAAGAGCCTCCCAAAATGGGGAAATACACAAACCTGTTTAAACACAATCCTAATTTAAACGGATAATTAAATAGTGATCAACAACCCCAAATCCGAATACTAGGGAATAAAATACACACGGGGTCATTTATAAACCCGAATCAGTCTTCTTATAAATAATAAGTCCAAGCGCAATAATTCCCAAGCTCTCACCCACATACTATGCCCTCTTAGAACCGGCGCCGCTAGAACCTGAGATACACATCGACACCAAACAAGTGTTAGGCCAGAAAGCCTAGTGAGTTGAACAATAAAATAGCATGGTATAACATATTTGACCCTTATTTGCAGTTAACCAATTAATCATGTAGATGTGGAGTCAGCGGGAGCGACCCATATCTCCAAGTCGGTTCACCCTAAGAGGCAATGCACCTTGAAGCCAATTACCGTGGCAACCCAAAGGCCCGACACGCATCGAGGACTACCACTCAGGAAATTCCCCGGTGGCGGAGGTCTAGGTACATAGGGGACTACCGCTCGAGGGAATCTCCCCATATGTCACCCACCTACATTCCTATAGTGAATCACAGACTCGGTTCGTCCACATTATGCAAATAGGTTGTCCTTAGGTATATTTCAACCAAATATAATCCGGTACCAACCGCGAGTACAATAACATCCTCCTAATAGCATGAGTCCAACATAAGACTTAAATATCCACATAGCCACGTTGTAGATACAATATCACCAAGAGTATATTCCAAATGGACATCATCATATTATCCCAACATATACTCATTAAACATGTCAAAATACCCATAATGGTTACACGTCATGGAAGCCCCAAATAATTCCACTAAATAAGATAAATCATGGGATGATACTTCTATATCATTTTTCTCACATAATCTCATGGAAATACCATCAAATACATAAACCCGTAAAGATGAATATTTTGAGCAAATATGTGATAATAACAACAATTAAGCAAATATGATGTGTATCCAGTTTTAACAAAAGTTTAGTAAACTCACCTTGCTAAATTTAGACTAAATCTAGATTTTACCCACTTAGAACTTGAGGAACTTGATTCTTCAAACCAAATCTTCCAAAACCTAGATCCACAAGGTTCCAACCATAAATATACATAAACAACCACAAAGAATCGTTTCCCAACCTTATACAAGAATACCTCCATTGATACCGAAATCCTAACTTCCATAAATGAAGAGAATAGAAGATTACCTTAATCCAAACTTAAATCCACCAATCAAAACACCACTAGTTCACCAAAATAATTACAAACCTTCAATCTATGAAAGGAAGAACAAAGGGTGGATGAAACCCTAGAAAACTTTGGTGAAGAAGATGAATAGGGAGAGATGAGAAGCTTACCACCAAAAAATACTCTAGTATACTTCAATAAACTTCCAATATCTTTCTAGATCCTTGAAGACCTCTCAAAAACGAAACCGTAGCAACTTGAATCACCCAAATCGGAGTTAAGATGAGAAAGTTATGAAGAAATGAAGTTTGAGGCTGAAAATCGCGATTTAAGTGAGATTCACAGCGCAGATGCTCGCGGGAGCGCTCAATAAGTTGAGCGGGCGCGAGCGATGGGAGTGGCCGTGAGCTATTTGCTGCGCGGGCGCGAGCTGTGCAACTTTCGACCAAAAATATGCCCGAACACTGTTTTGGTCATAACTTCTTCGTTATAGCTCCGTTTTCGCTCCGGAAAGAACCGTTGGACTCGTAATTGAATCCTTCATATAACAAGACTATGAAATCAAGGATTCAAGCCCAAAATCAAATATCTTATTTTTTCTTAATATATCGGTTTCTGTATAAACTTGGATTGATACCTTTCGAAAATCGGTGTGTTACACCGTTTTAGGACGACGATGAGCCGAGTGCCCGGGGGTTGACCGAAGTTGATTTTTGTTGACTTTTGGAGTTATGTGGAGCATGATGATATATTTTTATATTCATGTTTACGGGAGCATGTTGCAGGTATATAAATATGTTATTTATTTGGAGTTACATATGTTATGCATGAGGAGATATTTTATGTACATGTTTATGGGTGAACGTTTCCATGTACGTAGTTATTATGTAGGAGATTGCATGCTATTTGTTTAATTGGTTTGTAAACATTTTTTAGCATGCTATTTTTTTTCTTGGAGTTGATTTCAAGTGGCACATTGTGGTGCCAATATGAGGTATGGGATCGGGCTCGATATGTCACGTTTAGGGTGGCACGACCCCGTAATGGGTGTCGGACGGGTGTGAGCCGTGCGACCCAGGGAACGCCAGTGACAGAGCAGACCTACCCAGTGAGGCAGTTTGGGAGATCTAATTGGTGTCAAATGTTTTTTGAAAACAATATGCATACTATTTCATTGGTGCCTAATGCTTTTATGTTTGATGGAATGTGCATTTATGTGCACGTAAACCATGAACCCACTTAGCTTTTTACCTAACTATTAGTATGCATCTCAAGAGTCGGTGGTTCAGGTTTGGACAAAGGGAAGGGCAAAAAGTAAATAGTTTTATTATTGTTATGTTCTTTAATGCTTTGCTAGTTGTCAAACTTATTTATTATGTGATTGGAGTGTTATGTAACATAGTCCGGTATGGAACAGACTAATATTGGGAGACTTGTATTTACTCTAAGTTAAGACTCCCGCTGTGATGGTGATTTGATTGTATCCTAATGTCATATTCGACAACATAAGGTAATATTTGGGATGAAAGATGTGACATTACCCAAGGGTGGATTTGGGTGTGTTACAGGTTGATATCAGGGCTGTAGTTTAAAAGAATTAGGTTATGTTTATAGCCTGAGCTTAAACTGAACGATGTAATAGGAGTTAAGATTAGGAAAGGAGTAGGAGTATATGATCTACATATGATCAATTGGAGATGATCTTAAGGAAGGAGATGGGTTAATATTGATTTGATTTGAAGGTGTTAAAATGTAAGATTAAGGTTGAAAGACAAGTGCCTTGATGAGGCTATGAAGTGCTAGTTATGTAAGCAACGTTTGCTCATAACTAGAGATATTAGAAGGTGAAAGTTATAAACTAATAACAGTTCTACTGAGGTGTAGTCTTATAGTACTATGGTCTGGTAAGAGGAGCATTGTTAGTAAAGGAGAGAGTTATGGTCTTGGACCTAAAAATCTCTTCAGGATTTTACACCCGTGTAATTGTATGTAGACTCGTAGAGGGATTTTATCACCTATCAAGCTAATAAGGAGTTGTTAGCATATTGCTAAGAGCAGTGGCGGACCCATGGTTTTTTTTTAGCAGGTGCACCTTTAATATTGATCAAAAGCATGCAAAGCTGTGGTTTAACCCAGGGAAAATTCAATTTTCTCGATTTGATACCATATATTTTTCCAAATGTAATCGACCTTGACTGTTTAAGAAAGAGGCTAGACTACGTCTTACGTCCGACTTGCTTTTGGCCGATTTTCACCTTTTACGGGTGTAACACCCCAAATATCAGGATAAACAAAATTTCCATGAAAGGGAAATATGGTAACAAAATATGCCATAGCACGAGCTCCTTCCAAAAAGGGGAGACAATAAACGCCAGTTAAGATTACAAGTTTGTAATATATAACAATGAGAGGGAAAACAACCTTTTAATCTAAATCCTATCTAGGAACAAGATTAACAAAAGTTGTGATCCAATCCAAAAATAAGCTTCTATATTGGGCGTCCTAAAAAGGTCCCTAAGCTCGCATCTAAGTCATCTATGCCTTCTTGGCGGCCGCGCCGCTAGAACCTGAGATACATATAAAACCAAATAAGTGTTAGGCCAAACGGGCCTAGTGAGTTGTACAAAAGCATGGCATGATAACAAGTGACATGTTAAAGCATTAATAACGACCCAATCCACTTGGCCATACTGGAATCAATGGTGGAGATCCATCACACCAATGAGTTTTACCTCAAGTCAATGTACTTTGATGTTTGTCCGCATAACAACATCCCAAAGGCCTGGCACACCGTCCCGGTGGCGGAGGCCTTAGGTGCATACCGTCCCGGTGGCACCTAAGACTACATCCTCCTGGCACATACTCACGGTTCATCCAACATACATATATATATATATATATTCAACTCTTCCACATATCTCGCATCAACAAGATACATATACATGCTAATCATCTCTATACATATCCCGCATCAACAAGATACATATACATACTATTCATTATTTCAATCCCATGTTAAGTCTAAAACACCCAAACATGTATGTTCAACAATAATCTTTGCAAATTCCATGAAATAACACCATCATACCCAATAATAATAGTATAGATCAACTCAACCAACCCACATGTGAATCAATAGCCAAACCCCCCAAATATCATAGAAGTAGCAGTTAGGCCAAACTTATCAGGTGATCAGATTTGTACATGTATATGAAATGATACAAGTAAGCATTCAAGATATGTATCTCATTTAAAGATTTTAGTAAAGAAAACTCACTAACTAGGTTTTATAGCAAAAAACCTAGAAACTTGGGAGAACCCTAGAAATGGATGGAGGAGGAAGATGATCTTGAAGCTTGAAATCCTTGGTTGAAATCTTTGGTTGAGGAAGCTTGATTCTTGCAATAAATGAGGTAGATTTGGTGGTTGGAGAGTTAGGGTTCGGTTTTGGGAAGAAATGAATGAAGAGAGAGTTTGAGAGAAAAAGGTTTGGAGAAAAGTAAAGTGAATGAGGGCTGAAAACCCAATTAAATCCGTCAGGGGCTCCGCACGGCGTATGGCACAGGTTGACCCGCGCGATAACTCGCGCCATGCACTGGAATCTTCACGACGACAGTGCTCCGCGCGACTTGTGCCAGTGCCTAACTCGCGCGGCAACTCGCGCAGGGCACAGTTTCTTGCAGATTTTTCCTTAACAAAATTTAGAGTGTTACAATCCTCCCCACCTAATAAAGATTTCGTCCCCGAAATCACGGCTGACCAAATAAATGGGGGTACCTCCTTTTCATATCTTCTTCTGACTCCCATGTCACGTTCATACCCCGGTGGTGTTTCCATTGCACTTTTACCATGGTCACTTCCTTGTGCCGCAATTGCTTCGTCTTAGACTCCAATATAGATTCCGATTCCTCCAGACATCGGTTGTCGTTGCCCACCCGAATCTCTGATAACGGTATAACGCTCTCTTCTTCCACCAAGCAGTTACGAAGGTAGTATACGTGAAATGTAGGGTGAATCCCGTTCATTTTCGTTGGCAAGTCTAGTCTATAAGCTTGGAGTCCAATCTTTTCCAAAATTGTGAAGGGTCCAAGGAAACTAGGACTAAGCTTTCCGCATTTCTTGAACCGAATGATCCCCTTCCATGGTGACACCTTTAACATGACTCGTTATCCCACTTTGAACTCGACCAGTCTCCTCTTCTTATCCGCATAGCTCTTTTGACGATTTTGCGCCGCCTTCAAACGTTCCCAAATTCCTTTGACCTTGTCCGCCATCGCTTGAACTATCTCCGGTCCCGCAAATTGTTTTTCTCCCGCCTCGAACCAACACACCGATGTTCTACATTTTCGCCCGTAGAGTGCCTCGAACGGTGCCATCCCAATGCTTGAGTGATAACTATTGTTGTAAGCGAATTCCACTAATGGCAAGTGGGAATCCCAACTTCCTCCAAAGTCTATGACGCAAGACCGAAGCATGTCCTCAAGAGTTTGGATGGTCCTTTCGCTTTGTCTGTCGGTTTGAGGATGAAAGGTCGTGCTCAACTTGACTTTCGTGCCCAACTCCCTTTGCAATCCATCCCAAAATTTAGAGGTGAACCGACTATCCCGATCCGAAACTATGGATAGTGGTACGTCGTGCCGTTACACCACCTCATCTAGATATAACTTGGCCAATTTATCCATTGGCAACGTCTCCCGCATCGCTAAGAAGTGCGCGCTCTTTGCGAGTCGATCCACCACCACCCAAATAGTATCGTGCACCTTCAAAGTCTTCGGCAATTTGGTGACGAAGTCCATTGTGATGTGTTCCCACTTCCATTCCGGAATGGTCAAAGGTTGCAAACTTCCATAAGGTCTTTGATGTTCCGCTTTGACTTGAAGGCACGTGACTCACCTTTCCACGTACTTAGCCACGTCGAGCTTCATTACCGGCTACCAATAATGAAGTTTCAGATCCCTATACATCTTGGTACTACTGGGATGTATGGAGTACTTAGACTTGTGAGCCTCCGCCAAAAGCAACTCGTGGATCCCTCCGATCTTCGGCACCCATATTCTCCCTTGGAAAAGCTAAAGGCCACGACTATCCTTCGTTAATGCTTCCCGTTGCTTCACCATGATCTCATCCTTGAGGTTCTCCTCCCGGAGTGCTTCGGTTTGGCTCCCCTTGATATCATCCACTAGACTTGATGTCACGTTGATTCTAGTAAGAGTTACTTTAACTTCGCTCCCGTAGCTCTTTCGGCTCAATGCATCCGCCACTACGTTGGCTTTACCGGGGTGGTAAAGTAGCTCATAACCGTAATCCTTCAAAAGCTCTAACCACCGTCGTTGTCGCATGTTGAGGTCCTTTTGGTCGAAGATGTACTTCAAACTTTTGTGATCGGTGAATAACGTACACTTCGTTCCATAGAGGTAGTGCCGCCATAGCTTCAAAGTGAACACTATGGCCGCTAACGCCAAGTCGTGTGTAGGATAATTCTTCTTGTGATCTTTGAGTTGACGCGATGCATACGCTATCACCTTTCCCCTTTGCATTAGAACACACACGAGTCCAAACTTAGAAGCGTCACTGTAAACCACAAAATCTTAGGACCCTTCGGGTAAGGATAATATTGGCGCCTCACATAACTTTTGTTGAAGTGTCCAAAATGCCTTCTCTTGCGTCTCGGTCCATAAGAACTTAACGTTTTTCTTCGTCAAAGCCGTGAATGGAGTTGCGATCCTTGAAAAGTCCTGAATAAACCGTCGGTAGTAGCCGACCAATCCCAAGAAACTTCTTATCTCTGTTGGACTAGTCGGTGGTTCCCAATTCATCATTGCCTCGATCTTTGCCGGATCCACCTTTACCCCATTTTTCGACACCACGTGGCCCAAGAACTGGACTTCTTGTAACCAAAATTCGCACTTTAAAAACTTTGTGAACAACTTCTCCTTTCGGAGAACTTCCAAAACCTCCCGTAAATGTTGCCGATGATCCGTCTCATCCCGTGAGTAGATTTGAATGTCGTCGATGAAGACTATGACAGATCTGTCCAATAGGGGTCGGCATATGCGGTTCATCAAGTCCAAAAAGACGGTCGGAGCATTAGTCAATCCAAATGGCATAACTAGGAACTCGTAAGGCCCATATCTCGTCCGGAACGTCGTCTTCGGTATATCGCTCTCCTTCACTCCCACTTGATGGTAACCTGATCGCAGATCTATCTTGGAGAAGCATCCCGCTTCTTGGAGTTGATCGAAGAGATCGTCGATTCGGGGAAGAGGGTACTTATTCTTCACGCTGACCTTGTTGAGCTCTCGGTAGTCGATGCACATTCGCATCGATCCGTCTTTCTTCTTCACAAATAGGACCGGGGATCCCCATGGCGACGAGCTCGGTCGTATAAATCCCTTCTCGAGGAGTTCTTGAAGTTGCGTCATCATCTCTTGCATTTCGATCAGGGCTAGACGGTAAGGAGCCCGAGCAATCGGAGCGACTCCCAGAGTGAGGTCGATGTGGAACTCCACTTGTCGCTCCAGTGGTAGTCCAGGTAGATCCTCCGGAAAGACATCCAGATATTCACACACCACTTCCACATCTTCTACCTTCTTCTTTTCTAACTTCGCGTCGATCACGTAGGCTAAGTACGAAGCACACCCCTTGGCTAGGCTCTTGCGTGCCTTGAGTGACGAGATAATCATGTTGGCTTTTCAGTTCTTCTCTCCGTATACAATCACCTCGCCTCCCTTCGGCAAGGGTACTCTAATCATTTTCTTGGAACAAAATATACCGGCGTCATGATTGGATAGCCAATCCATCCCGACAATCATGTCAAAACCTTCGATATTCGCCGACAATAAGTCTATTACAAAAGACTCTCCATCTAAACCTAAGGTACATCCAAAGTAGCATTCCCGGACTAACAATTGTTCTCCGTTGGCCATTTCTACCACTAATCACACAACAAACTAGGAGGTGTAGTGAAATTCTTGCAAAACGATGAAGACACAAATGATCGGTTCGCACCCGAATCAAATAAAACACGGGTAGGTAGAGAGTTTACTAGGAATGTACCCGACACCACATCCGCCGTCTCCCTCGCCTCATCGGCCGTCATTTGGAAAGCCCGACTCGTTGCCTTCGGTTGGACTTCTTTCTTCGGTACCGACACACCTGGAGCTCCTTGATGACTCTTTGCTAGTTTCGGGCAATTCCGCTTGAAGTGACCCGGTTCCCGACATTCGTAACAAGCTCCCGACCGGGAAAAGCAATCCTTACTCGAGTGGCCTTTCCGACCACAGTTGGAACATTCGATAGCATTGGGCAAGGATCTCTGATTACAGGGCCCAGAATGTTTACTCTTGCACCTAGAGCACCACTGTGCCTCGCATCTCGGCTCTACACTCCTTCCCCCGATGAAGGGTTTGGACGATCGCACGGGCCCGGTCGGCCCTTCCCACCTCCTCTTTTCTCCCTGTTGCTTCTTTTATTCCTTGTCTTGTATCATGTCGTCCTCTACCAGTTGAGACGCCTCGATCACGTCTTGTAAAGTACTCTTGTGAGCGTTCCTCACAGCGGTCTTCATATCCACCGGCAAACCCTTCACGAATGCCTTTATCTTTGATTCTTCATCCACTGCCAAGTGCTCCACCAAGCTAAGTTTATCCATGAACTGTTTCGCATAATCGACAATAGACAAACTTCCCTTCTTCAGATTATGGAACTCCTCCTCTATTTTATGAATGGCCCTCGCATTGCAGTATTTCTCCATGATATTTTTCTTGAACATGGGCCAAGTGATTTGGGCTAGAACCTCTGGTGTAAGCGTCCTTCTGGTAACATTCCACCAACTTAGTACATCCCCTCGGAGAAGTTGGGATGGAAACTTGACTCTTTGAGAGTACGCACACTCACTGGACTCGAATGCCATTTCAACGTCCTGTATCCACTTCACACATGTTAGTGGGTCTGTCGTCCCGGAAAACTCGGGAGCTCGACTACAGAGGAACGTCTTGAAGTAACAACCACCATCCTTCTTCTTCTTCTCGACCTTAACAACATGCTCTTCAGTCCCTATAAGGGTCGGTCCGCCTCCCGACCCGTTCACCACATTCTCCGCCATGACTTCATTCCATCGTTGACTGGCATCACGATCCTCTAACAGTTTCAAGAAAAATTCTTGTTGTTGTGCCATAGACGAGTTCATGGCTTGCACATTGTTGTCTCGAATCCTTGTCTCCATAGTTACTTCCTCTATAATCGGATGAGAGGATGCGATATTGGTTCTCGGTATTTTTTCGGGTCCTCCACCCAAGACATTGGTTACGGGTGGCCTTTCAGTAGCCACGATGAAAGGAGGTTGATCGGCGGTAGACTCATCTTTAACGTGACCATCCCTCGGATTCTGGAGCCTATTTCGAGTGTTTACCATTGTGAACTGTCACACATGATAAAGATCATACCGGTTAATCTTTAAAAGATAAACGGTTCCATACGTACTACTACAAGATTAATCATCATGATAAAAATTTCAAGTATGCTCATGTAATCATAAATTTAGAACAACACTGGTTAAGTGAGATTGTGAACGTATTTTACATAAGAACTCTCGTTGTCATCATCACAAATTTTAACCAATGCAATTCCGTAATTCTAACACTCTCTCCCCACCTAGGAATATTCTACCCGTTAGGACAGTGATACTATGTGCGCAACCAGCTTAAGTCTAGGTACGTTGAAGTCGACACCTAGTTCACTTAAACTAGAGCTCTGATACCAACTTGTAACACCCCAAATATCAGGATAAACAAAACTTCCATGAAAGGGAAATATGGTAACAAAATATGCCATAACACGAGCTCCTTCCAAAAAGGGGAGACAATAAACGCCAGTTAAGATTACAAGTTTGTAATATATAAAAATGAGAGGGAAAACAACCCTTTAATCTAAATCCTATCTAGTAACAAGATTAACAAAAGTTGTGATCCAATCCAAAAATAAGCTTCTATACTGGGCGTCCCAAAAAGGTCCCCAAGCTCGCATCTAAGTCATATATGCCTTCTTGGCGGCCGCGCCGCTAGAACCTGAGATACATATAAAACCAAACAAGTGTTAGGCCAAACGGTCCTAGTGAGTTGTACAAAAACATGACATTATAACAAGAGATATGTTAAAGAATTAATAACGACCCAGTCCACTTGGCCATACTGGAATCAATGGGGGAGATCCATCACACCAATGAGTTTTACCTCAAGTCAATGTACCTTGATGTTTGTCCGCATAACAACATCCCAAAGGCCCGACACACCGTCCTGGTGGCACCTAAGACTACATCCTCCTGGCACATACTCACGGTTCATCCAACATACACACACACACACACATATATATATATATATATATATATATATATATATATTCAACTCTTCCACATATCTCGCATCAACAAGATACATATACATGCTAATCATATCTATACATATCCCGCATCAACAAGATACATATACATACTATTCATTATTTCAATCCCATGTTAAGTCTAAAACACCCAAACATGTATGTTCAACAATAATCTTTGCAAATTCCATGAAATAACACCATCATACCCAATAATAATAATATAGATCAACTCAACCAACCCACATGTGAATCAATAGCCAAAACCCCCAAATATCATAGAAGTAGCAGTTAGGTCAAACTTATCACGTGATCAGATTTGTACATGTATATGAAATGATACAAGTAAGCATTCAAGATATGTATCTCATTTAAAGATTTTAGTAAAGAAAACTCACTAACTAGGTTTTATAGCAAAAAACCTAGAAACTTGAGAGAGCCCTAGAAATGGATGGAGGAGGAAGATGATCTTGAAGCTTGAAATCCTTGGTTGAAATCTTTGGTTGAGGAAGCTTGATTCTTGCAATAAATGAGGTAGATTTGGTGGTTGGAGAGTTAGGGTTCGGTTTTGGGAAGAAATGAATGAAGAGAGAGTTTGAGAGAAAAAGGTTTGGAGAAAAGTGAAGTGAATGAGGGCTGAAAACCCAATTAAATCCGTCAGGGGCTCCGCGCGGCGTATGGCGCAGGTTGACCCGCGCGGTAACTCGCGCCATGCACTGGAATCTTCACGACGACAGTGCTCCGCGCGACTTGTGCCAGAGCCTCACTCACGCGGCAACCCGCGCAGGGCACAGTTTCTTGCAGATTTTTCCTTAACAAAATTTAGAGTGTTACAATCCTCCCCACCTAATAAAGATTTCGTCCCCGAAATCACGGCTGACCAAATAAATGGGGGTACCTCCTTTTCATATCTTCTTCTGACTCCCATGTCACGTTCATACCCCGGTGGTGTTTCCATTGCACTTTTACCATGGTCACTTCCTTGTGCCGCAATTGCTTCGTCTTAGACTCCAATATAGATTCCGGTTCCTCCACACATCGGTTGCCGTTGTCCACCCGAATCTCTGATAACGGTATAACGCTCTCTCCTTCCACCAAGCACTTACGAAGGTAGCATACGTGAAATGTAGGGTGAATCCCGTTCATTTCCGTTGGCAAGTCTAGTCTATAAGTTTGGAGTCCAATCTTTTCCAAAATTATGAAGGGTCCAAGGAAACGAGGACTAAGATTTCCGCATTTCCCGAACCGAATGATCCCCTTCCATGGTGACACCTTTAACATGACTCGTTATCCCACTTTGAACTCGACCAGTCTCCTCTTCTTATCCGCATAACTCTTTTGACGATTTTGCGCCGCCTTCAAACGTTCCCAAATTCCTTTGACCTTGTCCGTCGTCGCTTGAACTATCTCCGGTCCCGCAAACTGTTTTTCTCCCGCCTCGAGCCAAAACACCGATGATCTACATTTTCACCCGTAGAGTGCCTCGAACGGTGCCATCCCAATGCTTGAGTGATAACTATTGTTGTAAGCGAATTCCACTAATGGCCAGTGGGAATCCCAACTTCCTCCAAAGTCTATGATGGAAGACCGAAGCATGTTCTCAAGAGTTTGGATGGTCCTTTCGCTTTCTCCGTCGGTTTGAGGATGATAGGTCGTGCTCAACTTGACTTTCGTGCCCAACTCCCTTTGCAATCCATCCCAAAATTTAGAGGTGAACCGACTATCCCGATCTGAAACTATGGATAGTGGTACGCCGTGCCATGACACCACCTCATCTAGATATAACTTGGCCAATTTATCCATTGGCAACGTCTCCCGCATCGCTAAGAAGTACGCGCTCTTCGTGAGTTAAAGGTTGCAAACTTCCATAAGGTCTTTTATGTTCCGCTTTGACTTGAAGGAACGTGACGCACCTTTCCACGTACTTGGCCACGTCGAGCTTCATTACTGGCCACCAATAATGAAGTTTCAGATCCCTATACATCTTGGTACTACCGGGATGTATGGAGTACTTAGACTTGTGAGCCTACGCCGAAAGCAACTCGTGGATCCCTCCGATCTTCGACACCCATATTCTCCCTTGGAAAAGCTTAAGGCCATGACTATCCTTCGTTAATGCTTCCCGTTGCTTCACCATGATCTCATCCTTGAGGTTCTACTCCCGGAGTGCTTCGGTTTGGCTCCCCTTGATATCATCCACTAGACTTGATGTCACGTTGATTCTAGTAAGAGTTACTTTACCTTCGCTCCCGTAGCTCTTTCGGCTCAATGCATCTGTAACACCCCGTATTTCCGTTGTGTAATCTTGTTATTCTTGTGTTAAGCTTTTGTTGTTAGCTTCGTGGTTGGTTTGATGTTGTTTTGGAGTTTTTAGAATTTTGGGGGAGAAACAGTGAATTACGCGAGTTACACCGTGACTAGAGGTCGCGGCACAACCCGCGTAACCCTCTATTGGATATGGGATTTTGGAACTACGCGAGTTGCACCGCGACTAGAGGTCGCGGCACAACCCGCGAAACCCACTGGATGATTAGGGTTTTTGGGACACGGGCGAGTTATGCCGCGAGTTGAAGTCGCGGCATAACCCGCGAAGTTTCTTTGACCGTCTTAAAGAGGTTCAGTTTCCCAAATCACTTTATCACAAAATCTAAATATCTCTTCTCTCTCTAAACTTTCTCTCTCTCTCTCTCTCTCTCTCTCTCTCTCTTTATCTTTCGATCTTCGAAGTCTCGTTTGGTTGCTAATTTTCGGTGTTTCTAGCAAGGGGTCGGTGTTTTAAGCTTCACCTCTTCGTCGTGATCGTTATCTGGTTTTCTAGGTTTTAATCCAAAAACCTATCGGTGAGTTCCTACTACCATTTTACAAACTTTATACATATCAAAACTCTTATTTGCGAAATCTGAAGTATTTCTACGGTATGATTTTATGTTCTAAACATTTTGATATAAATGAAGTTTTTGGTGAATCTCGGGGTTCCCGGTCAGATTTGACCAAAATGACGGGTCCCGCCTTATTGAAGTAAAATGATGTTTTACTTGCACATTATGTGGTCGTTTGAAAAGGATTTTTATGAACTCATTTTAAATGATTTTCATTCTTACCAGAAGTTGAACTGAGAATAGCATTTTGTTTATAAAATGTACTTATACCATATATTTATTTATGGTCGGTCACATATGTTGTTGTGACGAGTCCTTACCAACTCAATATCAGAGCATTGTCGATGGACTACATATCTTACCCTCACCTAACCCGACATTTCCTTCATTGTAAACTGTCTTGCTCAGTCTATGGCTTCTCCCACTACCGTTGTTTGGGGTGCTATTAAATGGATTCTTGTTACCTTAAAGGCACCCTTCATCATGGATTACTTCTGCGATCGACCTCTGAACTAACGCTCACAGCGTACTCTGATTCTGATATTGGTGGAGATCTTACCGATGGCAAGAACACTTCTGCCTATATCATATTTTGGGTAAAATCCGATATCTTGGTGGTCTCGTAAGCAAACTGGCATTGCTCGCTCGTCACCGAAGCAGAATATCGAGCACTTGCTTTTGCTGCCTCTGAAGTATGTTGGATTGTTCACCTATTCAGAGATCTTGGGTCGTCTCTTTGGTTTAAACCTTGCCTTCTATTTGAAAACATGGGGGCGACACGACTTGCACTTCACCCAATTCAACATTCTCGAATGAAGCATATTGCTATTGACATACATTTTGTTCGTAACATGTCATCCAAGGGATTTCTCACAGTTGCTTATGTGAATACTAAGGACCAGCTAGTTGATATTCTTACCAAGTCATTGCCTTGCGCTTGGTTTGAATCTTTACGTTCCAAAATTGTTGTCGCCGATGGCACGTCCATTTTGCGGGGACGTATTAGAGATCTTGGTAAATTAGTTAAATATTTAACCAAATCACTTGATCCCTGTGATTGAGTAAATCACTAGGATTATGGGATTGTTTTATCTTTCGTAAATAATCCCCACTTTGTACTACATATATATATATATATATATATATATATATATATATAGAGAGAGAGAGAGAGAGAGAGAAAAGTTCAAATGAAAACTCAATTTTCATTGTGGACGTGAGGACGAATCTGGGCCACTCCATCTCTATTGATCCAACAACTCATATTAAATAGAGTTTTTAATTTTATGATGATTAGGGGTAAAAATGGAAGATAATTTAAACTCATGCCTACCATATTTGACTTTTTATTTCATTTTTAATCTTTTAATTAAAAACTTTTACCCACTTAAAGTTTAAAATAAATTATCTTAAAAATTAATAATATTTTAATCAAACAAATTACATCAAAAAAAAAACGAGAACTTCGTACTCTTCGATATGACATCCATCTCGATATAGTTTTTTTTGTTTAACCGTTTTATACGTGAAATATTATATATGTGTTATATTCATTAGGGTTAACTAATCTTATAAATCCAAATGTACAGTCTGCAAAGAATTGGTATCCAACTTCTATTTAACATCAATATTGGTGTTTTCAAAGAATTTTAATAATATAAATTTGTGTTGTTGTGATTTAGTAAAAAAAAAGATACATAATTTAGGTACTGAAACTGCATGATAATTTGATGAAGTGGATAGAAATAATTGTTGGAAAACTTTGGAAACATGATGCTTATAACAAACTTCACCCGATGAATGATATTCGTAAGGTGAATGTATGAATTACGTATTGTGTCTCCCTACATTTTAGATAGCATGTTGACATTTTGATATGTATATGAACTTTGAAATATGGATCAGTATACAACTAATGAATATGAATTCAACATGATGCATTAAATTGAGATAATGAACATGAATGCCTGTGTCATAAGATGAATATGACATCTCTGTATGAACGGAAAAAAATATGTGCATTAGGGTAAGTATGAAATGTGAGAAACGGATTTCAATTCCATTTTCACTAATAAACATGGATTCATAGGGATAGTTCTTCGTTGGATAGCTGATAATTCCTACTGCATGAAATTCATATAATGATAATCATATGCAACTAATGAATAAGTAACATATGTCATAAGATGAATATGGGATCACATAATGAAAGGAAAAAATATGTACATTAAAGTGTGTATGAATGAGAGAGTTGGGTCATAAACAATTTGGTCTATATCATTTCAACCTACTGCACGAAATTCAGAAAATGCACAATTGCCATAACACAATGAATTGAAATGCAAATTATCTGACTAATTAATAAACGAAGATTCAAGAATTGAAATGCATATTGTGAATTGAACAATGAACGAAGAATCAACAATGAATTGAAATGCATATTGTGAATCACGATCGACTTCGTTTTCCGACAGATGATAATCTAATTTCTTCGAAGCATCATCTTCTTCGACTTCCTTGTTCATCGTTCTTTCAATTTGCATCGCCGGATTCAATCATGCATCTCTCTTGTTCATCATGCTTTCAATTTTCATTATCAGATGATAAATATTATTTTAAAACAAAAAACTAAACAACAATTACAAAAAATAGGAAATGTGAAAACGACTAAAAATACTCTGCACGATAAAGATTTAAAATAATCCATAACTTCCAAATTTAGTGGATTCAAATCATACATTTTGAGGGGTAACTACTAATAATTATCAGAATAAAAATTAGGCAAGAAAATAAAATAAAAACCATTTTACATAAATTCCCTTTTGATAATTTATAATAAATCAATAATTAAAAAACCAATCAGATTAGATGGACGATTGTGATCTAGGTTGCAACATTTTTTAGGGTTGCAAAATCTCATCCCATATATATATATATATATGTTGTGATCAATTCTAATATCATCTTTCCACCACACATTTTTCTCTTATATGGACTTATTTTCAAAAGTTAAATGTTTTTTTGACAATTTAAAAGACAAAATATATTTAAAAGAAAACATGCATGGGCACATGCATAGACACCAGGGCTGGCCCAAGTGATGGGTAAAGAAGGTGATGGCCACACAACAAAGCCCAGAGGGTATCACAACCATCACTTAAGTAGGTTTTATGTTTTTTTAAGTTTTTTATAATAAAAATAACATTTCTTCTCTTCGGCTTTCACCTCTACCCTCACGAGTCACGTCTCTACCCTCACGCTTCAACCCAACACCAATCTTCTACTATCACCACACATTAGCTCCAGCCTCCGGCTCCAATGCCGACCTTTTTCTTGGCTCTTATGAGTTCTCACTTCTCTCTTAATTAGATTTCTTGAAGGCTTGAATCCAGATGTTCTCTTTCTTATTTACTTATCCGATTGATTTTCCTAATTTTCTTAAATCTTGATGAGTTTATGTTTATTTGTTGTCTTGCTTGAGTGATTTCATATGTTCATTTGTTAATTTCTTGATGATTTAAATGCTTTTTTGCATCGATTTCAATCATTTAGTTGATTTGCTTATTTGTTGATTTGTTGTTTATTAATTAAATATGTTTACTAAGCTAAATAACAACCATCCGGTGCTCAAAATAGAATAAAGAAAGAAAAAACAACTAGAAAGTACTCAATCTTTACATGGATTGTTAAATAAATGTTTTGTTAGACAAAAAAACATTCAAAATCTTGTTGAAAAGTTTATTAGTAGTCCTAACTCTTGTAAAACCTAAAATTTTAAATGAAAATAAACAAATAACATTATAGGAGTTTTTAATATTTTTTATAAAAAAAAATGATGACGCAAAATATTGAGTAAATAAATAAATCCATTTGAAATGTTATAATATTTATGTGACTAATTCTCTAATTGAATGAAATAATTGTAGAAATCCTAAAATAGGAAACAATGAAATGAAAGGGGAAAAGGAAAATAAAGTAAAATTGATTTGTATTTTATTGGACAAAAAATGTACATGAATGACTTGAGAGAGGTCAAATCTACCATTTAATTAAAGTGTTAAGTGAATATAAGGATTTAATTTCGTTTTGGTCCAAAAATGTTAAAAGTATTAAGTTAGGAGGGGGCCAGGTGTAATAGTCTTAAACTTTGTGGGGGTAAGTGTCATCTTCTCAAAAGATGAGAAACATGTCCTGTTAAAAGGACAAGTTGTTTGGAGATCAAAGATTTGATGGTGACCTTACGTTTTTGACTCACTATTGGTCTGCATCGTCAACTAATATGCCAAAACACGTGTATAAAGGAGGATAGGGGCGACACACAAGCTTTAATACTGCAAGGGTCGGGCCTAATATATTATATAATTTCAAGAATACAAAAAATACATTATCCAAAGTTATAATGTAGTAAAAACTCTAAAACTAGACATTAAATACGATAATATTAAACATCGTTCATCAAAGTGAAACCCTTCGATCTTTCGCGGCCTTGAAGTCTTCCACAATTTCCTCCAAACTGATCTTTCAGCAATTTCCCTTTCCATAAACAAAAGCAACGGGTCGTTTAGAAACTCATCATCCATTTTATTCCGTATTCTTGTTTTCACAATATTCATGGCTGAAAATGATCTCTATGTTGCCGATTTAGTTTAGATTTTAGTCTGGATTTGAGCTGTGCGATAGTCGATTTAGAGAGCTGAGAGAGGAGAGCTCCGTTTCACACTTTCACGATTTGAGGTTTGGTTTAGGCTTAGACTTTGGTGGACTTTCATTTGACTTTGAGGCCTCATCTCTAAATCTTATTGGACTAATATGAAAATGAGGGGGGGGGGATATTGTTGTGAAAGATTATTGCAATCCTTTTTTGAGATTCACTTACAATAGAATTTGTGCAAGTATACACCTTATCCTACTATCGTCTCTTAACAAGTAATAGTGGTACAAAGTACCGGATATCGATCCTCAGGGAATTCTGTGAAAGTTTAATCAAAAAGGTCCAGTTCGTAAAAGTCAATTTCAGATGGCGAATTTGAAGAAATATTTTAACGGCTCTAAGTTAACACTAGGGGAAAAGTTCAGTCGTGAGAAAAGGCAAAGGGTGCAAAGGTTCGTTAGGGCAGAAATAAATGATCCGGTAAAAAGATATTATAGCAGTCTCGTTTATCCCAGAATTAACATTTAATATAATCTTTTTAGGGATCATACATTTTCATACAGTTAATTAGTCGTCGGTTAATTATCTGTAATCTTTAATTACCTGAAATATGCTCAACGACACTTTCAACTATATTTTTTACACCTTTTTACTTTTTCATCGGTCTCGGTCCTAACTCTGCCTCGCACCCCAAGCTAAGGTTTTATCCTATCATTGCTTGGTTTTTCTCACAAAAGAATTAAATACTGAAAAACAAATACTGAATTCGAAAATTAAGAAAACGAGGTGCTAGTATTTAAGTTTAAAAGAAAACTTGTCGCGCAAGTAATTGATATCTAAAGTGAAGGCGGAAATTTAAATTGCAGAGAATGTAAATTACTGGAAAGTAAATTGCAGGAATTATAAAATGCTGAAAATTAAAATACTGGAAAAGTAAATAAAGCAGTAAATTGCAGAAAGTAAATGTGTTGTGAGTGCTGCCAGATTTGGTAACTTGCGTGGGAAGTTTCGTTGAAAACTAGAAGACTTGCAAAGACGCGGAAGCACTAATTTTACTACTTAGAAAAATCACCCTTTGGCACAGAATGAAATTAATCCAAATGAACGCCAAATATATCGGCTTAGTTATAAAAGTAAAATTACAAGCAACCGAAAGAATTAAAGCAAACAAACCTTGAAAACTTTAGAGATTACTTGGAATTTGCCTCAACAAATTACTACTAGCCACGTGTTACAAAAGACGTAAATCCAACGTATATCACGATTTTAAAGACTAGAATAATGGAGAAAACAAAAGAAGACCCAAGTAACAATTCTTACGTAAACAAACGTTATCAAAATACGAGTAACCGAACAATTTAGAAATCGATGTTGGGAGATCACAAGCAAGGCCACGACCTTAAGATGATGGTTGAAGTTCGAGAATTGAGTTATAGTAAACGAGAAGTAACTTGAAATTTAAAACTAACACTTGAAACAACGGATGGAATTATAGACCAAAATACTTGCAATCTTCAAGACTTACTAGAGAAATTTACCAACACAAATTTAAGAACTTGCTAGAGATTTCCAATTCACAATGTTGAATATTGTATGATTACTACAAACTTGCTCCCAACTAATTCAAAGGATGATCAAAAGACTTCTAAACTTTCTTGTCCAAAAGATGGATGATTAAACCATAACACATGCAACCTATTTATACAAAAACTAAACTTAGTCTTCAAGGTAGGTTGATATGCAAGTAAACAACAAGATGGGCCAAGCCATCTTTTTCTCCATTTTGTCTTCAAAATTTCGGCCACAAGAAATCGGCCCAAAAGGCCAAGAAGCATTCCAAGTCTTCAAGCGCAAATGCCGTTAACAAAAATCCAAGAGTAAGCCCACTTTTCAAGTCCAATTTCTATTCTTCATGGCTTCTCCGGAGTCTCGAAATTTCTGTAAATAAAAGATAAAAATAAACATAAGAAACTAGTCTAAAATTCAGCAAATCGTTAATAAATAAACAAAACCTAAGAATATCCTAAAAGGGTGTAAAATAAGATAAATAAAGACTCAATTCCTAATTTGGGCAAATAAAAGACTCCTAAATGACACAAAAGGTGATGTTTTAGGGTTAATAAATTAACACCTATCACACCCCCAAACTTAAACTGTTGTTTGTCCCCAAACAACTAAAAGACTCAATAAAAGGAAAATAAAGTTGAAATGAAAATATCTAAAAAAAACTTTGATCCTGTTTTTCCATAACCAAGTTTATCACCATTTTGAAGCTTTGAAAGAAATTTCCATATCTTGAAAACAAACTGACATTCACAGCCCTTCATAAACTCAGTTCATTTACCTAAATTAGAGAAACACCATCACCACCTACTTAGGTTTGCCTTGTCACTAACAATAATCATCACAATATGTAGGTTAGGGATTTGAAGTGCATTTTGGCTTTTTCTTGCTTTTGCAATGCTTTGCCTTTTACCATAATCTCTCTTCTTCACTCAATGGCACAATTTTACTGCCAATATCTCATTTTGAGACAAAATTCGAAAAAATTTGGACACTTTTGGTCTCTTTTGACTCTTGGTGCCTTTGGCACATTTTCATGCAAAGTGAATGGGGTTATACCCTTTTGATTTTTCATTTCTGGGGCTTTGCATGGATACTTTAAGCATTTGGATGCTTTGAGTGGCTTTTGTGTGTTTATGATTTACAATGAGGTGAGGTTTGGCAACTTTAGGACAGATTGTACCCCCCCTAAACTTGAAGGATACAATGCCCTCATTGGATCAAAAAGGCTATGTGTATAGGCTAGAACAAAGAAAGGCCTATTTGATAACTCCAGGAAGTAAACTTAGCAAATTGTTGGTGAAGTTGTGATGGCAATCCATAACTTAAGTGCAATACATCAGAGATTTTTATGGCTATATACTTAGAGGTACAATATATGAAACTGTGATGCACAAATGATTGATGACTACAAATGGCAATGGTGAAAACAGTTTCTAAAATCAATTCCCAAACTACGCGAAAATGCAAAATGACAAGACACAAGACACCTAGTCTAAACATTAAACTAAAAACATAAGATAAAAGGGAAACGACAGAACCTGTGCTACTCAGGATGAGTAGGAGATTGAACTTCTTGCAACTGCATCAGAGGCTCTGGGAAAGGTGGAACATCGTCTAGAGCTCTGGGATGTTCCTTCATAGCCTTCCTCCTCCAAGCCTCATCTTTAAAATGGCATCGATGAAAAGGGAATAAAGTGGCGCAATAGGCTCTCCCTTGGAGTTCAGAAGGATGACATTAGCCGAGCTCATCAGAGGTAGTGGCTCTGCGACGTGTGATTTTCCTTTTGATGCCAACAAAGGTAAGTAGCGTGGAACTCTGGTCTTGGTGGGATTGAGACCAAGGATTTGGTTAGTAGCCAAAAGTCCCTCTGTGATGGTATTGTGTAAAAGAGGTCCAACACTGGCACTTGGCATTGTAAGGTCAGTTAGAGCGACATTGAGATCGAGGGTGTGAGTGTTGATACCTGGGGTGGCAACAGAGGCAATAATGGCCAGACATGGGCTTCTTCAGAGGGCCTCTGAGGTGCTTCCTCTGTGATTCTTTCAGCGAGTCTCTGAAGTGCTGCCTTTGAGATGATTTGCAGAGGGTCTCTGAAGTTCCGCCTCTAAGACTCGTGCCTAAGCTTCAATCGCGGCAAACAACATGACAAGGGGGTTTAAGTTCTCCGTCGGGGTTGGAACATGCTTAGAACCAGCAAAGGGGGGATATGAATCAGTTCCTCTTTTTTTTATTCGCTCAGAGTTGGCCAAACAAACATAATCAGAGGTGGGCCGAAAATAAGTCAAATAAAATGACATAACACTTTAACAATAAAATTATACTAATGAAGTAATAAAATGAACAAACAAGAAAATTATTTACAGCATTTTCGGGATCTAACCCGTACTTCTAATTTACCAAATGAACAATCTCGGAAGGTTGTTGCAAAATTGCTAAGTGATTGAAAAATGGTTTAACTCTTTGGCCATTCACTTTGAAAGTGCTACCCTTTTCTTGATCAATTAACTCAATAACACCGTAAGGGTATTGTTAAAGCATAGTTTTATTGGATTCAAGATCATCATTATTTGAAGATGGAAAACTGAAGTCAAAGCTGATAAAGTCATCTCAACAAATAGTCTAGGGTCCTTTTGTAATAAATAGTCAAAGTATGTTTTTCGTATTTTCTTTTTTTGTCTTTTAATTTAGTTAATAGTTGTTTTTAGTTGTTGGGCCCAAGCCTAGCCAAGCCCATTAGGCTAATAAGGCCTAAGTATAAATTAGATTAGTTTTGAGTTAATTAGGTCAGAGAGCTAATTGAGAAAATAATTATTGGAGGCTAGCTGCTTGGTGTTGGTGCGCCGTACACAGAGAGAAAAAGATAGAGAAAGCAGAGGTGATACAGAGAGAAAGAGATTGATCAAGAACACTTGTAATCGTTTGAATCGTTTGATAATCAATATCAGGTTTGCTTAATTGTGTTGATTATATGTTTGCTTGATTGAATTGATAATCACTGGGATACACAATTGGTATCAGAGCTAAACAGATTGAATTGAATTTTTTTTTTCGGTTCTGCTTATCTGTAAAGATTCAAAATTTATTATTGTGTGATTGTTCTTCCAAGCTGTTATTAATTGGGTTGTAATCGTTTTGCATATTCTACTGATTTAGTATTGATTGTGTTGAGTATTGCTTCGATTTAGATTGTTTATTTGGCTGATTTTGGTTCTATTAAGTCGTTCACGAGCACAACCTGTGTCGTTGATTGATTTTCATTAAAAGTGTTTGTTTTCAAAATTAATTGTTTGCAATCTGCTCTAATTGTTTAATCGATCGAATTGGCAAAGTGTGGTAGTGTAATTCAAGTTATTGATTGTTTTCTGGACTGAATTTTGGTTTCTGGGTCGATTGCATCAAGAACATACCGGTCGCCCGACTATCACATAGTCCATATCAGTCGACTACACCTTATCGGTCGACCGGTACACACACAGTCCACCCCGGTCGAAGTACCTTAGAGTATATCGGTCCGATTGAATACCAGTCTAAGGAAGTGTATCGGTCAAAGCCATTATCGGTCAAGACCATACCGGTCGACCGCTCTATTCCGGTCGAAGGACTTTACCGGTCGTTTACACCTCGCACTATACCGGTCGCCCGGATTTCTCACAGGCCAATTCCGGTCAAAGATTTATATCGGTCGAAGCCTTATACCGGTACAAGACAATACCGGTCGAAGCTTCAAGCATTCTATCGGTCGAAGTTATACCGGTCTATATTCTATTCCGGTCAAGCTCTCCTTACCGGTCGAAACTTTATCGGTCCAATCAAGCTATCGGTCGTAGCAACATACCGGTCGTGCAACATACCGGTCGAAAAGTTTCCGATCGTCTACAATGTTTGCGCTACCCAAGGCTCACGCAAACCGTAGTTTGCGTGACCCACTGCTTACGAGAACCTCAAGTTGCGCCATGGTCTTCTAACGCAAATCCTCCTTTGCGCGACCCTCTTCTCACGCAAACTGAAACTTTGCGCCACCTGCTTCTCACGCGAACTTCTACTTTGCGCCACCCGTGTCTAGCGCAAACCACTCTTTGCGCGACCTGCCTCTCGGGCAAACCGTCCTTTGCACCTCTGTCCTTGGCAAATATCTGATTTTTGCACCAGTTTTAACTGTGTTTAATCTATTTGTGCTTTATACTGATTGAGAGGACTGCATTTAATTATTTTTGGAAATTTATTTTTCTGAAAATTTTTTGAGTGTGGTTTTTATCTTGTTTCTAACGATCTCATCTAGTTGATTGTCTTCAATATCAGATAAGTTTGATTTCTAATCATACCAATAAGGATGTCTCGGGAAGCTCTTTCTATCGGAGCAGATGTGAAGCCACCAGTACTCTTCAAGGGGGAGTACGAGCAATGGAAGGACAGATTCTTGGACTTCATCGATCGACATGATTTGGGAGACTATATCAGAAAATCTCTGAAAGAAGGAATCATGACACCTCCGACCAAGGTTCTCACTGTAGGCGGAGAAAATGGTGAAGAAGAAGAGACAGAGTATAAATTATCGATTGGTGAATATTCGGAAGATCAGCTGAAGAGACACAAGGGTGACAAGCTGGCAAGATCATTTATTCTCCAAGGCATACCGAATGAAATATATGTCAAGATTGATAGCTACAATGCTACCGGCAAGCAAATGTGGGATCAATTGGAGAAGATGATGATTGGATCAAAAGTCGGCAACCAACTTAAAGTTTCCAACTGCTTGAATAATTATGAAGAATTCAAAGCCAAAGCTGGAGAATCACTCGAAACCACTTATGACAGATTTGTCACGTTGCTGAACGAGCTCAGCAAGAACAAGATCAACAAATCTCAAGTTGAGCTGAATGTGAAATTTCTCAGCAACCTTCAGCCAGAGTGGAAGAGATTCACCAGACAGATGAGGCAGTTGAAAGATCTGAACGACATTCCACTTCATGAAGTTTATGAAATCCTCAAACAGAATGAGGAAGAGGTGGATGAAATCAAGGCTGAGATGAAGAAGGCTGACAAAGAAGTTGTTGATCCAGTTGCTCTTGTGGTCAAGAAAAAGTCTAAGAAGAAGTGTGGCCCAAGATTAACTAGCATAAACACATACACAAAACACTTTGTTTATTAATCACAATGATTACATCAATCCATATCCCTATTTGTGATGAACAATTAAGAGTGTTTGTGTGTGTACTCAATGTGTGCTACTATGTGTATTCTTACTCTCTCAATTACACCTTCACTTTCACACACTTACTAACTTGCACTTCTTGCACACACTTTCACACTTACTAAACAACACTATGACTTGCTTATATATAGGTCAACATGACCAAGCAAGGTCAACCCTTCTAAGCTCATTTACACCACACACAAACACTAATACAACAATTACAATAATGACCCTCATTTAATCTTGAATACAATTATAGTCTAACAATCTCCCCCTTTGGATTCAAGATTAAAAAAAAATTTGACAATAATCTTCAGGTCTTTATATCTTCAGAATTAATCTTCAACTTCAAATCTTTTCTGGCTTTGATATCTTGAAAACTTTGACAATTCTTCAAATTTGTCTCTCCCTTTGACTTTACTTTTTCAAATTCTGAATAAACAATCTTTCTTTCAATCTTTGACTTCAATCAACTGAAAACTTTATCTCCTCTGAAATCTTTAAAACTTCAATCTGATCTTTGAACTTTGATTATTCTCCCCCTTTTTAATGATTTGTAAGAATCAAAATCATTAAAACACTTCAAGGTCAGATCCGTCATTGAATAAACTTCCTACCATCTGATAAGCGCAATCTTCATGAACTTTTATCTCCTCCTTTGGATAATAGACATTCTCCCCCATATAAGAAAAGTAAACAATCTCCCCCATTCATACGATATTCTGACTTCTGATCTGGATTGGCCTTTGATTCACGAACATATTCATTTAAATCTTTTCAAATTCAAACAAAAATAAGAATGGTAACCCTGAATCAACATATGAAACAGTTAGAAGTGTCTGTCAGTAACACAAAGTTACTGTGTACAACGAATGTACAATGTAAGGAGCTTGTTTGATGTTGACTCCCCAGGACTTCCATTCAATCATTAAAAAACACAAGGTAATTCTATGAATGTTCTGACAGAAAAACATATTCTCTGTGTGCTCGTGCTTGTGTTTTGAAAGAATTAGCACAAATGATTGTGTTTCATAAAAAGGCTCAAAATATGTAAATCACTGAGACAGCAATGATTGTACATGGACTCAAAGTGCATGATAAAGGGTCAAAGGTGGGGCAACTTTCCTTCTTTTTCAATATCAGTATCTTCCAAATGAAGATCCGATAGATTATATGTTGTTTTCCCAGAAAATGTGAAACATTCTCTTTTTGAGAAAATAATGAGTAGCTAGGGAGGTTATATGCAAGAGATGGCATGGACTATTTGCCTATTTCAATGATGGTCACGAAAGAAATGTGAACCAATCAGTAATGTGGCTGCCCGGCTCAGAAAGATGTTTGGTGCAGAGTTCTAATATTCTTTTAACTCTGTTCTCTCACCCTCTTTCTTTTAATCATATAAACTCACATCTAACCATTCTCTCATTTCCATTTTACCTCAACTCAATCCCACACTCAATTCTTTTAGACTCCTCTCCCCTCAATCACTCAAAGGATTTCTTCCGGGGTAGGAAACACTGGTTATCGTGAATCCATGGAAGATCTAATAAGCACTCACACTGAATCCCATGTTCCTAAAAGTACATGTTGTTCAATGATTTTCTTGACATGTAAAGCACAAGAAATCATATGTCAGTGTATGTATGCTCATTCAAAAATTAGAAATGAAATTTGAGCATTTTAAACATTTTAGATTTCTCAAAACTTTATATGAATGAAAAGAATAGAAATGTTTTGAGAATCTGACAATGATTAAGATCAGATCAAATTATCATGAAGAAAAATATTTGGGAATTCAAAGACGTAAGTTGTTTATATGAACAATATATAAACATATTATCAATGAAAGCACATTAAAAGTGAAATGACGTTTGATTCAAAGAACTATGAATACCAAACGACGGGAGTATTACCATAGAAAGATATATCATTTGATACATGGTAATAACAAAGTCAATTTGAAAATACTGAACCAGTGTGTGTATGAATACTTGACAAAGTATGTAGAAAAGAAAATACACAAGTATTATTCTTTAAAGAACACACGGTCAGATAAACAATGAAGTATCCAAAAAAATCATTTAAAAATCACACTTCTCAAATCATAAAAACATGTTAAGATCATGAAGTGGTTTGAACATTTTAAAAACATTTTTCACAAGTGAAAGTTGTTCTTCTTTCACAAGTGTTAGAGTATAAGGATTAGAATGTTATACCTGTGAATAAGAATCCTTAACTGCCCCTGGAATGAATATAACAATGAAAGTATCCTTGACTAGATATCCTCCCCCTTGATATCTGTAAAAAAATCAACTTATCAGAAAAAAATATAACAATATAATCTCTCTTTCAAACGAAAAAACTTCCTGAAATGATGTTATCATGAAAGCATCCTTCAGAAGAAAACATTTGAAAACGGGTTTTGAACTGAATTGTCCAAAAGCCATTCTTTGTTGAATTACGGGTTCTAAGCTGACGTACTTAGAAACCATTGTCACATAAAATATCCTGCAAGAAAAAGATTTTGGTAATCATTATAAAAATGATTCCGCTTTAGTCAGTCAACATATGATGAAATATCCAAAATATATTCAAATAAAGAACAAGATTAGGAAACTCCCCCTAGAATCATGAATTGGCATTTAACATACCAAGTTTGCTAACTAAAAAGTTAAACCTCTTTTCATCCAACGGCTTGGTGAAAAGTTCAGCCAACTGGTAGTCTGTAGCCACAAAGTGCATCTCGATATCGCCCTTTTCAACATGATCCTTTATAAAATTATAACGCATATCGATGTGTTTTGTTTTGGAATGCTGTATTGGATTAGCTGTTATCGCAATCGCACTCTTAGAATCACAGTAGATAGGAACTCGTTGGTAAGTATATCCAAAATCTTTTAATTGTGTTTTCATCCAGAGGACTTGTGAACAGCAGCTTGCGGCAGCTACGTATTCAGCCTTAGCGGTGGATGTAGAAACACAATTTTGTTTCTTAGAAGTCCAACTAACCAACTTATCACCTAAAAACTGACAAGAACCAGAGGTTCTCTTTCTATCCAGTTTGCATCCTGCATGATCAGCATCAGTATAGGCAGTTAAATCAAAAGACGAACCCTTAGGATACCAAAGGCCTAACTCAGTAGTTCCTTTAAGATACTTAAGAATCCGTTTTACAGCGACAAGGTGTGATTCCTTCGGATTAGCTTGATATCTCGCACAAAAACATGTAGCAAACATAATATCCGGTCTACTCGCAGTTAAGTACAATAGTGAACCAATCATGCTATGGTACACTTTTTGATCTACTGATTTGCCAGAAAGATCTGCATCTAAAAGTGTGCCCGTTGCCATCGGTGTTTTCATCACTGAACTGTCACTCATGTTAAGTTTCTTTAAAATATCTCGAATATATTTTGACTGATTAATGAAAATGCCTTCAGGTAACTGTTTCACTTGAAGACCAAGGAAAAAATTCAGTTCGCCCATCATTGACATTTCAAAACAAGATTCCATGATTCTTGAAAAGTTTTTTGTTGGATCCCAGATTTAATCTCGTAATAATGATATAAACAATAAGAGTAATGACAGCGGAAGTAATACAGTTTAATATCAAAGGAGATTCAAATATCACAGTTCATAAAGCAGATAAAGATAAACAAGATATTCTTAGAATAAAGTATTCAACTTTTATTATCAGATATATAACTTCTTAAGCACACTTTGAACAATAAGGTGATGGTCCTATTTATAGGACCATAAAGTAAGCAGTGTACTTGTATGACGAGAAAGAGCATGCTGAATAGTGACCTACTCTAGAAAGTAAATCTTATCACTAAGTGACGTGTTATCTGTTCTTCTGTTCATTCTCAGAACTTGTGAACATCTTCAGAGAGAATGTCTTCAGAGCTCTGATGAAGCCATCTCTGATGTCTTCAGAGAATGTCTTCTGCAGAGGCTCTGATGAAGCCATCTCTGATGTCTTCATTTGCTGATAAGTACTTCAGAGGCAGGTGTGTCCTCTAAAGTCTTCATCCTCTGAAGTCTTCGTCCTTTGACGTTGTTCTTCCTCTGACGTCTTCGTCCTCTGAAGTGTATCTTCTTGAAAGTCCTCTGAAATAGGACGGGTATTTTCAACACTTTAATAAGCAGATGATTTGGAGCTAACAATCTCCCCCTAAGTGTCGAAAATAAAAGATACAAAAATAACAGAGAATTGAATTTTAAACTAGAAAGCATAGAGGAGAAAATCATCCTCTTAAGTATTACTTCTTAAACATTTGGAAGTTTAATACAAATAAAGTAATAATAAAGAAATAAAGAAACAGACTACAATTTGTCACTTGAACAGATTCCATGGAATTTCATGATCAGAGCTCTGAAGTTGATCATCGAGTTGATCTCTAAGTCAAGCTTTGCCAGTAAATCTGCTCTGTGCCTGTCTTCCTTTGCATGGATCAATTTCTTTATACCTCTCAAGGTTTCATCAGAGTACTTCGACACTTCCGAAGCTAGAAAGATCTTTTCTTGATTTATTCTGAAGACGAAACCAAGAGGTTCTGCAATGATTGATCCAGTCTTCTGTTCTTTAAGTTTGTCGAATGACTCCACAGGTTCAGTTACCTCCAGCTTCTCTTCCCCTAGGTTCAGAGCAATTTGAAAGTCACGTTTTGCTCGGTGTTTGACATAAGCCTCCATTGCCCGTCGGACTTCAACCATGCCCATCCTGATTTCCCTTCTTCCATGATCATACCTGGCAGAGCAATAGGCATATAAATGTGGTAAATCATATGGATTTAGATTTACGAGATCATTGTCATTGAACTCGTAAATCTTCTGATCAGATCGAGTTACCACATAATTCCTATAGATAATCTTGTTGTAAGCAAAGGTCTTTTCTGAGATTTTGTTGATTTTGATGATTGGATCATCAGAGAGGACCTGTGCTCTTGGTTTGGTTTTATCTCTGATAAATCTTCGATCATAGTCTGGCATGTCCTCTCTGATTCTTGGATTCAGAGGAATGACCAGTGTGTCTGCCATGTTGAACTCACAGTAAATGTATCTGAAGTGGTCTTCTATGGAAGCTTCGGGATTTGATTCGAGGAAAGTGGGAGGTTTATTGAACACTTTTGCTGGAAGACCGATGCTTGCTTTCTGAACAGGCTTCTCTGAAGGAGCCTGTTCATCAACAACCATGGTTTTTGGTTCCATTGATTGTGGAGGATCTTCTTTTGAGGGTTCAGAGATGTAGCCATCTATCTCTAGTGATTCCCTCAGCTCTGACGTTGTTGAAGTATGATGTGGTTGAGCATTTTTGAAGACATATTCTTCGACATCAACTACTTCAACTTCTTTTTCAGAATCTGATTTTTCTTCCTTTTCAGATTCTGATTCGTAGGCATCTCTCATCACATAAGTTGGTCTTTCTGGTGATGAGAATGCATCTTCTGATGTTCTGAAGTCTACGAGCTGTTCAACACAGTTTTGTTTCTTGGATGACCAACTTACCAGCTTATTGCCCAATATCTGACAACACCCAGAGGTACTTTTTCTGTCAAGCTTACATCCAGCATGATCTGCATCAGTGTAAGCTGTTAGATCAAAACTTGAAAGTTTTGGATACCAGAGGCCTAATGTTTGTGTCTCTCTGAGGTATCTGAAAATTCTTTTCACAGCAGTTAAATGAGATTCCTTTGGATTTGCTTGATATCTAGCACAAAGGCATGTTGCAAACATTATGTCAGGCCTACTTGCAGTTAAGTATAATAGTGAACCTATCATGCCTCTGTAGGTTTTTATATCCACAGATTCTCCTGATGGATCAGAGTCAAGTTTGACTCCGGTGGATAGAGGTGTTCTCATCGAAGTTGAATCATTGAGTTTGTATTTTTGCAAAATTTCAGAGACATACTTAGATTGACTTATGAGTGTACCTTCTGAAGTTTGTTTTACTTGTAAGCCTAGAAAGAAAGTTAATTCTCCCATGAGGCTCATCTCAAATTCACTTTTCATCAACTCTGAGAACTTGTCACAATACTTTTGTTGGTAGAGCCAAATATAATGTCATCAACATAAATTTGTACTAAAAGCATCTCATTTTTGTACCTTTTGATGAATAAGGTAGTATCAATTGTGCCCTTTTTAAATCCATTGTTAATCAGAAAAGTGGACAGTGTTTCATACCAAGCTCTTGGGGCTTGTTTGAGTCCATACAGAGCTTTATCCAAATAATACACATGATTAGGATACTCTGTACTTTCAAATCCAGGTGGTTGTTGGACATAGACTTCTTCATTTAATTTACCATGAAGAAATGCAGATTTAACATCCATTTGATAAACTTTGAATCCTTTGTGTGCAGCATAGGCTAAGAAGATTCTGATTGCTTCTAGCCTAGCTACAGGTGCAAAGGTTTCATCATAATCAATGCCTTCTTCCTGGCAATATACTTTTGCAACCAACCTGGTTTTGTTTCTGATTATTATTCCATCCTCATCCTTTTTGTTTCTGAAAACCCATTTCGTTCCAATTGCAAATTTTCCTTTGGGAAGGGGAACTAGGGTCCAGACTTTGTTTCTTACAAACTCTTGAAGTTCATCCTGCATTGCAAAAATCCAATGAGGATCTTCAAGAGCTTCTTTTACATTCTTTGGTTCAATAATGCTCAAAAAGTTTACATAGAAGCATTCATTGATGGTGGCAGATCTTGTTTTAACTCCTTCGGATGAGGATCCAATGATTTGATCAATTGGATGATCTTTTGTCCATCTGGTGATTGGAGCAATAATTTGTGCAGTTTGAGTTTCAGAGGCTCTAACGTTTGGTGACACCTCTGTTGTATTGTTCAGAGGCTCTGTTGGTGATGCATCTGTTGTATGGTTCAGAGGCTCTGTTGGTGATGCCTCTGTTGTACTGTTCAGAGGCTCTGTTGGTGATGCCTCTGTTGTACTGTTCAGAGGCTCTGAGTTTTGTTCCAGAGAGGCATATTCTTGTTCATCATTTGGTTCTGGAGTTGCTTCAGATACTTCGTGATCATCTTCTGATTCACTTTGCTGAACTGCATTTGGTGAGACAGAAGGTGTTAGTTCAGAGGACCCTGAAAGGGTTGTACCTGTTTCTTGAGGTTCTTCTGAATCCTCTCTCTGTCTGTCTCCGAAGATAACTTCAGAGATATCTTCATCATCAAAGAAATCTTCAAATATTTTGTTTAATTCAGATTCCCTTGATGATTCAGATATTTGTGATGAACTTTCTTTTTGTTCAGAGCTTTTATTGTCGTCAAAAGTGATATTGATGCTTTCTTGGATAGTCCTTGTTCTAAGATTGAACACTTTGAAAGCTTTTTGAGGCTAATGAATATCCAATGAATTTGCCCTCATCAGCTTTCTTGTCAAACTTTCCAAGATATTCTCTATCTTTCAGAATATAACACCTGCATCCAAAAACATGAAAATATTTAATATTGGGTTTTCTATTGTGAATGAGTTGATAGGATGTTTTCTGAAATCTCTTCACAATTGTAGCTCTATTCTGAGTGAAGCAGGCTGTTGCTACTGCTTCTGCCCAAAAATTTGTTGAAAGATCAGATTCAGCAAGCATTGTTCTGGCAGCTTCAACAAGTGTTCTGTTTTTCCTTTCAACTACTCCATTTTGTTGAGGAGTTCTTGCTGCAGAGAAGTTAGGGGTAATGCCTTCTTCTGATAGATAAGAATTGATTTTGGCATTTCTGAATTCTGTTCCATTATCACTTCTTAGTTTCTGAACTTTGCTGCTGAATAGAACCTGTAATCTTTTCAACAACCTTATTAATATTTCAGGTACATCAGATTTAGCTCTAATGAATTCTATCCATGTGTATCTGGAAAATTCATCAATTAGAACCAGAATGTATTTCTTACCTGCTAGACTCTGTACAGAGATAGGACCGCAGAGGTCCACATGTAGCATGTGCAGTGGTCTAGGACAGTTATTTTCACTTTTGGTTTTATGGGAAGATCTTTTCATTTTTCCCATCTCACAAGCAGAACAAAGATGATCTTTGTTAAACTTTAGAGATGGTAATCCCTTAACCAAATTAAGTTTAACTAACTTATCAAGTGAAGAAAAGTTTAGATGTGAAAACTTTTTATGCCAGAGCCAGATTTCCTCACTATTTAGAGATACAAGACAAAGTTTCTCTGAATCAGTGTCTGTGATTTTGGTAAAGTTCATTCTGTAGAGGTTACCTTTTCTGTCTGCTCTTAGCATTTCTTGACCTGATTCTGAGTGAAGAAGTGAACAATATTTTCTTTGAAATTTCACATTGAAACCATGATCACAAAGTTGACTTATGCTTATCAGATTGTGTTTTAATCCATCCACATAAGCAATCTTTGATACAGAAACATTTCCTCTTGATAATTCACCATATCCTTTAATCTGTCCTTGCTTGTTGTCTCCAAAAGTAACTGCTCCTCCGGATTTTGCTTTGAATGAGGATACCAGTTCTTTATTTCCAGTCATATGCCTTGAACATCCAGAATCTAGGTACCAGATTGGCATTGACTGTTTCTGCAAGACAGATTATTGTTTCTTAGGTACGCACCTCATTATGGGTCCTTTTGTGTTAGACTTTGGTGGAATTGTATGACTTTTTGGCATCTCATCTTTTGATGTCTTGCCTTTTCTTGTCTTCTTTTGAGTTTTTGTCTCTGAGATATTTTTCAGAGATTTATTCAAAAGGCAGTGTGATCCTTTAAAATGATTTTTCAGTTTCATCAAGAGATAGATGCAGTTACAATTAATGGAACAAGAAGAAGTAGGAGCAAAGTTTTTCTTTTTATTAAAAGCATTTGTTACATTTTGACTTCTTTTGTAACTTGTACTAGGAATATTACTTTTATCCCTAACTACTTCTTTTCTTTTTGCTTGATAGACAGTCTTCTTTTCAAGTTGCTTTTTCTTGTTCAAAAACATCTTCTTTTCTTTGCTGCTTACTGCACAGACAGGATCAATATGGTTAACTTTTGTCCATTTGCCTTTTTGTTCAAGAGAATTTTATTGTTTTATAGGTGTAAGAACCAGAAGTGTTTGTTTTATTCTTTGCCTTTTCTTGCAACTCTTTTTCAAGTTCCAGAGATGTTTTTGCTTGTAAACACATATTTGCAAAATCAGGATTTATTGGTATTCTGGTTTTGGTTTTCAATACTGAAATTGGAACATTCAAAATACCAGAGCCAACAGTTTATATCCTTTTGTGAATTACATTCCCTGGTTTACAAAAAATCTGTTCATCAATCTCTAAATCAGATTCTGAATCAGAGTCAAGAAAGTCTCTCTTAGATTTAATAGAGATATCTACCTCTATTGGTTTTTTAATTTCTTTTGATCTAGAGACTTTGATGATCCGTTTCATGCTTTCTTTTCTTTTTAAGTCCTCCATGACATTTTCTTCCCAAATCTTTTGAACATCATCTTTAAACGTAGTTCTGATGTTTTTATCTGACTTTGGTGAATACAGAGGAGCATTCGGATTAAGTGAGTTCTGAGATTCATTTTCAGAAGTTCTTGTATCAGAGGTACTTGGTTCAAATGTCTCTGATTCTTTTGAGATGAAAGCATCAAACCTGGAAATTTCTTTGGAATCATAGCTCTGAGGTTTTGTAAAGTGTACCTCTGAAGTTTCTTCTTTTATCTGTAACACAGATTCTTTAATGTCTTTTACTTCAGAGTACTTTGTATTTTTGAAATTTAAAGCTCTTGCTTTTGATCCCTCTGATGTTTTCATTCTTTTGAAATTATTCAGAGATGGATCTTCAGAGCTTTGGACCTTTCCTATACAGAAAGTGGAAGAAAGTGAAGTTTTCTCCAATCCATTAAATGAATTCAACTCATTGAATCCTAGCCCTTGAGAGTCCATCTGAGTTTTTATTTTGTCGAAAACACTTTGTGCATTGACATAGCTTTTGATTCGTAGATTTTGTCTATCTAGAGATTGATGTAGGATTTCTCTTTCCTTTTGAAAAAATTTGGTTAAGGCAATAGAATTGAGCCTTTCATACTCAGATTTCTTTACTTCTTCTTCTTTTCCTTTTAAAACTTTTTCAATCTCTTTTATTTCTTCCGAAAATGATTTTTCTTTTTGCTTGTTGGTTTCTTCACGTTTGGTTTTTTCAAGAAAAATTTCTTTCTTTTCTGATTCCAGAAGATTCTTTTCTCTTTTGTAAAAAATGAGCTCTTTTGTTACTTGCTCTCTCTTCTCTTTTTCTTCAACAAACTTTTGCTTTAGATCCTGAAGTTCATTAATTAGTTTAAAAGCATCTATTTCAGGATCACTGTCAGAGGTGTAAAGAGAGTTTACCTTTTCAGAGTTATTTTCGGATGCTTCATCAGTTTGATTTCCATCTGAAAAAGCCATACCACAGAGATTGGTAGGCTCTTCCTCACCATCACTTGTTGAGTCAGATAGCCAGTCTTCCATTTCTGCTACAAGAACTCTTTCTTTTACATTGTATTTGTATTTGTTCTTGTAGTAATCTTGATCTTTGACAAGTTTTCCTCTGCAGTTTGCAGAGAAGTGGCCTGATTTTCCACATCTGAAGCATCTTCCATCATTTTGATTTGGTGGAAGAGTGGTAGTGCTTGTCTCTGGCTTCTGTTCTTGAGGTTTGAAGTATCTTTGTGGTTGTGGATACCTTGGTTGGAATGGTTGTTGTGGTCTTGTTTGTGGTGTTGCATTTTCATGGTTGAAGTTTGCACCCTTTTGATCACTATATGGAGTGAATCTGGGTTCTTGTTGAAATCTTCTCTCCGGATTTCTTCTTTCTTCATTCTCTTTCCTTCCTTCAAATACCTTCTTACCAAATTTCTTGTTAAACTGATGAGTGATTAATGCAAGAGATTTGGCAAAGGCACTTATATCTTCATCAGAGTCTGAATCAGTATGAGTTTCTTCTGCTATCAAAACCTTTTTGGATCTTCTTTTTGTTTCCAGACATTTTTGTGACTCTTCACAGTTGTTTTCTTTCGATGTTTGTTTTGAAACAAGTGCAAGGGGTCCACCCAAAGAGGTTTTTGATTTTTGCTTCATAACTTCTTTTTCATGTGCAACAAGAGTACCATAAATGTCAGTTAATGACCATGACTCAAGATCTTGATTAGCTTGTATAGACATGGACAGTTGTGACCATTCTTCATTCAAGCTTTTCAAAAAAAGAACGTTGTTTTCTTCTTTTGTTCTTATCACTCCAAACTTTCTACACTTGTTTATTAGAATGTTGAATCTTGAGTAAGTTTGGTGTAACTTTTCTTCTGGTAAAGCATGAAAATCATGATATTCATTGATGCATAGATTTCTTCTATTTCTCTGAGTTTGTAGGTCACCTTCAAGTTGATTTAACAACTGATCCCATATCTCTTTTGCAGTTTTACAAGAATCAAGTTCTTGAAAGATATCATTGGGAATGGCCATTATGAGTAATCTAACAGCTTTTGAGTCATTATCCATCATATTATTTTCTTCATCAGTGAAGTTTGTGGTTTTCTTTTCATAATATGCAGGTATTTCGGCAGTATCTGCTGTTGCAGGAACTCTTGGTACCAACACCATTGGAATGTGAGGTCCAATGTTCACAGATCTAAAAAGATCCCTGTCCATACCTTCTAGAAAATTTACCATCCTTATTTTCCATTGGGGATATTCATCCCTTAAAAGTGTAGGAGGTTTTGTTAATGACCCAGCTGTATACATGGCACTTATGCTTGAGTTTGCCATAAAGAAATTTTAAGAACTGATGCTTTTTGCAATGAACTGTGATTTACTGTCAAATCTAGAGCATATGATGTTCTTGAATAAACTGGGTTTATATGAACATGCACAAATATTGAAAGTTTTAGAATCAATGAGATGTAAATCTATCCGAGTATGTAGATATGATCTTTCTTTGTTTTAGAAACAAAGGAGGCTCTGATACCAATTGTTGGATCCCAGATTTAATCTCGTAATAATGATATAAACAATAAGAGTAATGACAGCGGAAGTAATACAGTTTAATATCAAAGGAGATTCAAATATCACAGTTCATAAAGCAGATAAAGATAAACAAGATATTCTTAGAATAAAGTATTCAACTTTTATTATCAGATATATAACTTCTTAAGCACACTTTGAACAATAAGGTGATGGTCCTATTTATAGGACCATAAAGTAAGCAGTGTACTTGTATGACGAGAAAGAGCATGCTGAACAGTGACCTACTCTAGAAAGTAAATCTTATCACTAAGTGACGTGTTATCTGTTCTTCTGTTCATTCTCAGAACTTGTGAACATATTCAGAGAGAATGTCTTCAGAGCTCTGATAAAGCCATCTCTGATGTCTTCAGAGAATGTCTTCTGCAGAGGCTCTGATGAAGCCATCTCTGATGTCTTCATTTGCTGATAAGTACTTCAGAGGCAGGTGTGTCCTCTGAAGTCTTCATCCTCTGAAGTCTTCGTCCTTTGACGTTGTTCTTCCTCTGACGTCTTCGTCCTCTGAAGTGTATCTTCTTGAAAGTCCTCTGAAATAGGACGGGTATTTTCAACACTTTAATAAGCAGATGATTTGGAGCTAACATTTTTACAAAACTTTGGATTTATAGAACCGAAAATTATATCATCTACATAAATCTGGATCAGAATCATATCATCACCTTGCTTTTTCAGAAAGAGAGTAGTATCAATTGTACCTTTCTTGAATCCTGAAGCGAGTAAGAATTGAGTTAGAGTTTCATACCAAGCTCTTGGTGCCTGTTTGAGTCCATACAAGGCTTTGTCTAAGACATAGACATGATCAGGGTTCTTTGGATCAACAAATCCTTCTGGTTGAGCAACATATACTTCTTCATGCAATATCCCATTTAAAAAAGCTGATTTTACGTCCATTTGGAAGACCGTAAAATTTTTATGCGTTGCATATGATAAGAAGATACGTATGGCTTCCAGTCGTGCCACAGGAGCAAACGTTTCGTCATAATCAATCCCCTCCTGTTGACAATAACCTTTTGCAACAAGGCGAGCTTTGTTTCGAACAACAACTCCAGATTCATCTCTCTTATTTCTGAAAACCCACTTTGTTCCAATAACAGATTTACCTTTTGGAAGTGGTATAAGTCGCCAAACTTTGTTCCTCTCAAATTGTAGAAGTTCATCTTGCATCGCCAGTATCCAATATGGATCACGCAAGGCTTCTGAAACTTTCTTTGGCTCGAGAGAACTTAAAAAACTTGAATATAGACAAAAATTAGCTGATGATGCACGCGTTTGTACACCAGACTGTGCATCACCAATAATATTGTGAAGTGGGTGATATCTTGTCCATTTCATTGTACTTGGAATCGGATGAATGTCAGTTTGAGTATTATCTTCCTCATATTCATCATACACTGCAGGTAAGTCTTTATCAACCCCAGATGTGCTCGGGACATCTTGTACAGCCTCTTCTGAAGTAAATATTTTCGGAGCAATAGAAGAATCACTCGGAATTTCTGTTGCAGAATTTGGATCTGCATGCATAGAATCAACATTAGTATCTTCAGAATGTATGAGATGTACCTGATGTGGTTGAAATTGTGACATTTTCAGAAGGTCCTGAAATATCTGCTATTATAATTGGAACCTCTGAAGTTGATGCAGATATGTTTGATTTTTCAAAATCTGCACAAATATCCATAAAAGCATCAAAAAATAATAAGTCTAATTCAGCTGTAATTTTATTCGAATTAGAAGACTTATTCTGTTTGACTTCAGGTTCTATTCCATCTTGAATAGAAACTTTCTGTTTAAGCTTGAGTTCTGAACTGTTGTGTTCAGAAGTCAACGTTGATGATTCATCGAATGACACATTAATGCTCTCCATGATCGTCTTGGTTCGTCTATTATAAATTCGATATGCTTTAGATGTCAACGAATAACCAATGAAATAGCCTTCGTCAGCCTTCTTGTCAAATTTACCAAGATTGTCTCGATCATTGAGAATGTAACACCTGCAACCAAAAGTACGAAAAAATTTAATATTCGGTTTTCGACGATTAATAAGTTCATATGTTGTCTTTTGATGTCTTTTGATGACAATCGTGCGGTTTTGTGTGAAACACGCAGTGGCTACGGCTTCAGCCCACAGAAACATTGGCAATTCGGAATAGGCTAACATTGTCCTTGCAGCTTCCACCAGTGTTCGATTCTTCCTTTAAACTACACCGTTTTGCTGAGGAGTGTAGGCAGCAGAAAAGTTGTGAGAGATCCCAACAGATATGAGATAACTCTGAAGCTTTTCATTCTTGAATTCCGTGCCATTGTCACTTCTCAAAGATATAACCGGCAATTGTAGTCGAACCTGAATCTTCTTTAAAAACTCAATGATCAGCTCTACTGCATCTGATTTGTTCCTTAAGAATTCCAGCCAAGTATATCTAGAGTACTCATCTATCATGACCAAAATATATTTCTTACCATTGATAGACTGAGTCCTCATCGGGCCGCAAAGGTCCATATGTATCAATTCAAGAGGTGTTGAGGATGAGAATTCTGTCTTTGCTTTATGAGATGTTCGCTTCATCTTTCCCATTTCACAAGCGGGACAAAGAGAATTCTTCTCAAACCTTAGTTCTGGTAGACCTTTGACAATACCTTGTCTCGCCAACTGATTAATAGCATCAAAGTTTTGATAAGACAAACGCCGATGCCAGATCCAACTTTCAGCTCGTGAAGCTTTTGCAATAAGACAAACAGGTCTTGATGCAGAAAGTGTTGGAAAATTCACAGAATAAAGATTTGCATTCCGCTTAGCTTTAAAAACTGCACGACCATCTTTATCTTCAATATAACAGCATTTATCAGTAAACCGAACTTGAAATTTACTATCGCAGAATTGACTTGTACTGAAGAGATTATGATCAAGTCCTTCTACATATAGTACTCTTTTGATTGTCACGATGTCATTTGTTAAAGATCCGTGTCCTCGAATATATCCAGTAACCTCAGAATTTGCATAACTTACAGTACCGGCAGGTTCCTCAACATAATTATGAAGTAGATGCTTAAATCCTGTCATATGGCGCGAGCATCCTGAATCTATATACCATGTATGTGAGGCCTGCAAAAAAAGTAACAACTCATTTCTGTTTAGGTACCCATATCCAGATGGGTCCTTCCTTGTTAGCTTTTTGCAACTCAACAATATCATCTACCTTAGCCTTAATTCGCCACTCGTAGCGAGGCTTAGGTACCCATTTCCATACCATTTTAACATTAAGCTCATGAAATGATTTCTTTTTCGAAAAATTATCAATCTTAGCATGAAAAATTTTAGCCTGATGAGTTAAGGATTTTGAAGCTGATTTGACATGAGATGTTTTTCTGGCAATTTTAGATTTAGAATGAATAGAAGGAATGATAAATGCATTATCATGACAGTGTTTGCAGATAAAATTCTCACGTGCAAATGTCAAAAGTGTAGATTTATCCAATGAAGTACAATCATTAACGTTTGAATTTTTACACAACAAACTACCACTATCACGAATATTACATTTATTTTTAGCAACTTTATTTTCCTTCACATTCTTCACTCTTTCTCCTTTACCATTTTGACTTTTCACATCTGAAACAGGAAACAAAATCTTGTTAGTTTTCTTTGAAGAAGATGATTTTGACTTTGAAGTACAAGAAGCTTCTCCTTTCTCAAAAATACTCGGAGGATATTCAGGAGTAGAATTATAAACAACTGAAGATTTAGAATTAACAGTATCAAACTCTGGATTAGAATGAACATTCCAGTTTGTAGAGTCAAACATCTTTTTCTCTTTTAGAATTTGTTTAAACAAATCATTTTTCAAAATATTTAACTCTTTAGAGAGTTCTTTGTTTTCATCAAAGGACTTGTCAAGTTTGAATTTGAGATCAACGTTCTCATCTTCTAACTCTTCAATCATCTTTTGAAGATCGATGATTTGTTTTTCAAAAGTAGATGCTTGATTTACCTCAGAGTTTGATTCCATCTTCTCTATTATAGGAACAGGATCTGAAGCATTCATCATTTCTGTAAAAATCTCCTCAGTCATAGTTTTTGAAAAATCAGACTTAAGTTTGTGATTCATGATATTTTCATCTTTTGAATCGTTTGAGGAATTAGAAGTGAATAAATCAGATAATACGTGATTCTCAACCACATTTTCTGAACCAGATTCATCAAACTGACACTGAGGTTCAGTATTATTTTCTTCAACCTTGTGTGATTCTGTTGGTAAACAAGGAGAAAATAGTGATGTAAATTCACTAAATTCTATTTTTCTTGTTTTATAACTTTCATTTAAATCTTTATAAGCAAAACCAACAGATTTTAAATTTGAAATTGAATCAGCACAAGATGAAGTTTCATCAACATTCACATCTTTACCTCTTACAAAAGTATCATGAATATCAGGTTTTGTAGAAATATAGCCCAGTTTATCAAAATTATATAAATTTTCTGGTGCTCTTTTTAAAACATTATTTGGTTCAAAACCCAAACCTTTTTTAACATCATAAAATCTGACATCTTGGAGTTTGTTTGTTAAAAGATTTAATGTTTGCTCAGTCTGTCCTCTTTTCAGATTTAAATCCTCCAGTTGCTTGATTTTACAATATGCCTCGTTTCTTTCTTAATAACAAACTTCAAATTTTAATTGAAGATCACCTTTTTCAGCATTTAAGTTGACAAGATCTTTTTCAAGCTCAGATATTTTTGAAATTAAAATATCTTTTTCCTTTTTCAAAAGATCTTTTTCAGATTCTTTATCCTTAACAAAATCTTTCAACATTGAATTTTCATCACGAAAATTCAACATTGTTTGTCTTTCATGACTAAGTTTGACTTTCAAAGTCTTAAACTCTTCTTTCATGAACTTAACTTGAGCTTTTAAAGATTGAATACATACCTCGGAACCACAATCAGAATGGTCAGAAGATGATCCAATGTCCTCATCTACTTTAGCCATCATACACACCTGAGTAAAGTGGGCGGATTCATCATCAGAACTTTTATAGAACCAATTCTCTTCTTCTGCCATTAAGTTCTGACCATCTTCCACTTTCTTTGCTATCAGTGATTTCCGAGTATAGTATTCTGAATTCTTTATCCGCTTCTGCTTGCAGTCTTTGGAAAAATGACCTGGTTTTCCACAATTATAGCATCTTCCATATTTCGGCTCAGTCTCTTCTTTCTTTTCTTCTCTCTTCTCTTCTCGTTTATCTTCTCTTTTCTCACCGCTTTTCTCAACTTCTTCTCATATCTCGGTTTGTACTTGTCTTTCTTGTAGTAGTCATACTTCGGCTTTGAGTATCTTTTCTTTCCAAAACTTTTAAACTGCTTTGTGAGAAGAGCCAGATTTTCAGCAAATCTTTGCATATCCTCATCTGAATGTTCTTCACTTTCAGTGGAAGATTTATCAGTGCTTGAATCAGTAACTTCAGTGAGAAGAGCTCTGGATTTCCTTGACTTTGTCTTGTAGGAAGAACTGGATTTGAAACTTGACCCTTTCTTACGCTCAGACATTAAGGCTAACGAATCTTTGACCATCTTCTTTTCAGCACTAAGCTGCTTTACTTCATCCTCATGCTGAGATAAAGTTGTGAAGATATCATTGACGTCTTCTTGTGCCATGTCCTTTGTCATCTGAATGTTGATTGCATAGCTTTTCCATTCTGGGTTCAAGTTCTTGATGAACTTATAATTGATCTCCGATTCTGTCTTGTTCATCCCATTTCTCCTAAGATCATTCAATATTATGATATTGAATCGATTGTATGTCTCCAACAAAGTCTCTCCTTCTTTAGCATGGAAACCTTCATAAGCATTGATACTTTGATTCAGCTTTGTCTGAATAGACTTCTTTGATCCTTGAAACTGTTTCTCCAATTCATCCCATAACGCTTTTGCAGAATCCCTACTGTCTACTCGATTGTAGATGTCATTAGGAATTCCCATAGTGAGATAGATAAAAGCTTCTTCATCAACCTTGTGTCTTGCTTTTTCTGTCTCATTGAAAAATAGATATGGTTTTGACACATATCGATCTGGAATTGCTGGATCAGTTGCTGTAGCTGCTTGTCCACGTACAAGTGATTTTGGATCTTTAAATCCAATCAAATCAAATCAAGAAAAATTACAGAAATCTTTAAAAAAATATAGAGATTTTGATCACAGAAAAATCTTTTGTCCCCCTCCGCAGACTTAGCACGGGGGTCCCGCTACCCGGTTAGCGGGTGGGGTCAAGGGGCAACACCCTTGCGGGGTCGAGGGGCAGCGCCCCTAGAGAAAAAAAATTCACTATTAAAGAGCATGTTATAGTTTTGAAAATTCTCAGAAAATATTCTAAGTGACAAAACTCGCAGATCACTATTGAAAATGAAACTCGCAGGCTGAGAAACACGCAAATCAAAGTCTGCGCGTTTGATAAACTCTCAAGCAAACTCGCAAGCAAACTCGCAAAGACTTGCGCGTTCTGATGAACTCGCTAAGCACTGAAACTCGCTAAACGATAAAACTCGCAAGTGCCTAAACACGCAAGTTACTATTCATGCTAAAACGCGTTGATAGAGGCGTGCGCGTTCCAGAAACTCGCTAGGCACTACTTGCGCGTTTTAAGCAAACTCGCTAACCACTCTTGCGCGTTTCAACACTTAGAAAAATTCTGAAATCTTCAAACTCGCACGACAAAGAACTCGCTGAATACTGTTCCTATTCAAACTCGCTAGCTTCGATTAGCGCGTTTGGAGAACTCGCAGATATCGACCAGCGCGTTTGTAGAACTCGCAAACAACATCTTGCGCGTTCTAGCGAAGAATCTTGCGCGTTTTAACGAAGAACTTGCGCGTTCTTCAGATAGCTTGCGTGTTCTTCATCTGATTCATCGATTTCAACATAAAACTTCGAATCTGATCACCAAACTTTGAGAATTTGTTCACTTGATCACCGAGAACTCATTTCCAACACCTATTTTCGATTTACAACACAAAATCTATATAATTGATGTGAATACAGTGCATAAACTCGAAAACTTAAAAACACACAAAATCATCAAATTTATGATCAATTACAGTGCATTACAAGAATTAAAAGATATAGACTCGATCTATTTCACTCAGCGAACAAAACCTGATCAATCTCAACTCGAAATTTCCACTAAAACTCAAAAATGATTCGGTGAACAGTGACGATGAACAGTGCTTAATGAAAAGTGTCGATTTTTAAAATTTTTTTGATTTTCAAACGGATTTGGCTCTGATACCAATTGTGGCCCAAGATTAACTAGCATAAACACATACACAAAACACTTTGTTTATTAATCACAATGATTACATCAATCCATATCCCTATTTGTGATGAACAATTAAGATTGAGTGTTTGTGTGTGTACTCAATGTGTGCTACTATGTGTATTCTTACTCTCTCAATTACACCTTCACTTTCACACACTTACTAACTTGCACTTCTTGCACACACTTTCACACTTACTAAACAACATTGTGACTTGCTTATATATAGGTCAACATGACCAAGCAAGGTCAACCCTTCTAAGCTCATTTACACCACACACAAACACTAATACAACAATTACAATAATGACCCTCATTTAATCTTGAATACAATTATAGTCTAACAAGAAGAAGGCGATAGCATCTGAATCAGATGAGGCTGATAGTGAGGCAAAGTCTGACTCTGACGATTGTGAACAACTGAAGGAAGCCATGCTAATGTTAACCAAGGCTTTCCAGAAGAAGTTCTATAAAAAGCCAAACTCCAACAGTCAGAGGTACTCGTCTGGTCCGAATAACTACAAGCATAAAGAGAAAGTTGAAGAAAAGAGACTATAAGACAAGAAAAAGGATGGAGCCGAAGAGTTCAAGAAGGAAGAATCGATGAAGTGCTACAACTGTGGTAGACTCGGTCACTTTGCCAAGGACTGCCGAAAACCAAAAGTCTGAAACTCCAAATATTACAAGAATAAGATGCTTCTAGCCAAGCAACAAGAGGCTGGAAAAGCATTAATGGGCGAGGATGAATACTGGCTCGACCATTCGGACCAAGAGTCTGAAGAAGGAGAGAAGGACGAGACAGCACACCTGTGCTTGATGGGGAAGAAGCAATCAGAAGCTGAAGCTGATTCTGATGACGGAGATACTGATGAGGTATGTGACTTAGGTAAATCTGATTTTCTGAACCAAATGCATGCCATGATGTCTAAACTCCAAGAATTAGAGTCTAAACTGAAGCGTGAGAAATTTGTCATAAATGAGAAAAATCAATCTACACATAAACTTAGTAATGATATTGCTGAGAAAAATGTATTTATTGAAACTTTGCACAAAAATATAGACACCTGCGCTAAAGAAAAGACTATAATTCATAAAGAGTTATCTGAAATTGTTTATAAGTATAGAGATTGTGAGTTTAAGTTTATAGAGATTTCTAAAAGGTACTTTTCTACTTCAAAAGAAAAGAAATCTTTAATAGACAAGGTTAATGCTTTGGAAGAGAAATTATATACTTTAGGTCAAACTGAACACACTATTCATTTGAACAAACCTAAAGAGAAACCCGATACTTGGGGACTTGGTTACAAGAACCTACATCATCTCAAAAAGGGTATATCTGAAGTGCCTGCACTTTATGACTTTGGGTTTATGTTGTTGGCTCCTCAACATCAGGAACTCAAACCCTTTTGGACTAGTCTGTCTGAAAAAGATAAAGCCATGGAATATGATAAAAGAAAGAACACAGCTAAAGTTCAACTTCCATTTCACTATGAGAAGTTGAATAACAGTTATAGTTCTGATAAATCAAAATTTCTGTCAAATGATTATTTTGAGAGTTATTCTGTAAAAGAATTGGAGGCTAAACCCGTCGAAGGTAAGCTTTACGTCCCTCCTCTAGTTTTGGAAAGTAAAATTTCTGAACTCGAGAATACTCTTACAGATGAAAGAATTTTGATGGACTTAGAAAAAACTGTATTTTCAACAGTGTTCAAAAATACTGATTTTTCTAAATTCTCCAAGGTTTTAAATTCTGATGACAGGTCTGGTTCACTTGATAATGAGCTTAATTTCTTAAACTCTGAAGGTGTTTTAAATGATTGTGTTGCTCAATTTGACTTTACTTCTAAATTTCCTGATCATTCATCTTGTGTTGTTAATTCTTTTGGATTACCCAGTGTGTTTGAAAAAGGTGAAACATCAACGAAAGTTGATAAATCAGTTTCTGTGAAATCTAAGAATGCGAAAGGTAAGAAAAGAAAATCTCAGCATTCATAGAAACCGATCACCACGGGTAAGCCAAAGACGACGCATTCTTTTAATTCTCATCATTCTAACTTTAAAGTTTTAAATGTTTCAGATATGAGAAAGCAAAGGGTTGGAGTTAAGACTGCATGGATACCGAAACAGAAGATAGACGAGAAAGCTAAATCTAGTTCTAGTTTTAATAAAAAGACTTCTAGTAAAAGATGAATTGATTGTGAATGTTGCTACTTTTAAATCTAATCTTGTTGATTCTCGCAAGAAATACTCTATAAAGCAATTATTCCAGTTAGCACCATCTAATAAAAAGTTTTTAAATCATGGTGAATGTGATTATGCTTCTCGTAAATATTCTGATGTTTGGTATGGTTCATATAACGTTTCATCTTATCGTTATCATTCGTCTTATCATGCATATGGTTTTCAATGACAAAGTGGGCCCAAATTTAAATGGGTGCCAAAATCAAGTACTAACAGTGGAGGTCCCATTTATAAATGGGTTCCTAAACCTCTTCTTTCCTGATTTGTTTTATGCAGACCTGTCATATGTGGTACTTGGATAGCGGGTGTTCCAAGCATATGACCGGGCAGAAGAGTATGTTGTCTAATTATACGGACAAATATTTTGGCACAGTTCGTTTTGGAAATGATCAGTTTTCACCAATTCTGGGATATGGTGATGTTGTACACGAAAATCTCACGATCAAGAAGGTGAGCTACGTTGAAGGCTTAGGGCACAACCTATTCAGCATTGGCCAGTTCTGCGACAAAAACTTAGAGGTTAATTTCAAGGCCCAGACATGTTCAGTACGCACTGAATAAGGAAAATAACTCTTGGTTGGCACTCGCAAGTCAAACCTCTACACCATCAACGTGTCAAAGATCCAGGATGACAATCAGGTATGTCTACTATCAAAGGCCTTGATGCAACAAAGTTGGTTATGGCATCGACGGATTTCTCACCTCAACTTTCGGTACATCAACAAGTTGGTCAGTGGAAAGCTAGTGAAAGGACTTCCAGAGCTGAAGTATGAAAGATAACACTTGTATGCAGCATGTGAAAAAAGGAAAGATGAGGAGGTCCCCATACAAACCAAAGCCTGAACCGAGTACCAGCTCTCCATTAGAGTTGTTACATATGGATTTATGTGGTCCTATGAGAACGCAAAGCTTAAGAGGAAAGAAGTATGTGCTAGTTATCGTGGACGACTATACGCGATACACTTGGGTCAAGTTTCTACGGTCCAAAGATGAGACACCCAAAGTTCTCATTACATTTCTGAAGACGACCCAAGTCAATTTGCAGAAACAAGTCAAGATTCTAAGAACTGACAACGGCACAGAGTTCAAAAATAAGATAGTTGAAGAATATCTCGAATCGGTCGGGATATCACATCAATACTTTGCTGCACGTACGCCTCAACAAAATGGAGTTGTCGAAAGGCGAAACCGTACACTTGTCGAGGCCGCTCGTACAATGCTCAGCCAATCTGATTTACCTCTATTTTTGTGGGCTGAAGTTGTCTCGACTGCGTGTCACACTCAGAATCGCTCCATGATACACCGCAGATTTCAGAAGACTCCGTATGCATTGATCAACAACCGAACACCAACCATTAAATATTTTCATGTTTTTGGTTGTAAGTGTTTTGTTCTAAACGACAGAGAGAATCTGAACAAGTTCAGTGCTAAGGCGGATGAAGGCATCTTCGTTGGTTATTCCTCTACATCTACCGCATATCGTGTTTACTTGAAGAAGTCGAAGACTGTGATAGAGAGCGTCAACGTTACATTCGATGAGGAAATGGCTTCTGAGCACGTCAGTTCAGAACCCTTATTTACCGGAGTACTAGTTTCTGGACCAACCAGTCCAGGACCTGAACCTCATGAGAACAAATCAGATGACGCTTCTTCGTCTACTTCTAAATTATCTGATTTGGATTTACTATTTGAACTGTTTTATGATGAATTTCTTGGATCTCGTGTGCCTAAATCTGTTGTGGTTGACAGGATGGAAGACTCGATGAATACTCATCCAACCACTTCCGATATCTCTACTGAATCCAATTCTCCGATTCGGCAAGAAGTTCCAGTTCAAAAGCCTACTCCGACAGTTGAAGTTGTGACCAACACCGATGAGACAGAAGTAGCTGACTCTGTAGGATATACTGTAAGGACTGATCAACAGACTGACCAAGCTATACCTACTGCAACTTCTGCAACGACTACTTCAACTGAAACCCCCGTTAATTCTGAACGATCTGAAGGAGATAACAGTGGATTTCTAGATGTTGAACATGATCAATCTACATATAATCCACTCCCTCATGAACATAAGTGGACCAAAGAGCACCCGGTACATCAAATCATTGGAGATCCTTCGAAACCGGTGCAAACTAGGTCTGCAACATCAAATTTATGTATGTATGAATCCTTTTTTAGCAAGATCGAGCCTACTCGCGTATCTGAGGCCCTTGCCGATTCAGATTGGGTAACTGCGATGCAAGATGAGCTGAATCAGTTTGAAGCACTAAAATTCTGGAGACTCGTACCCAAACCGCAAGGTAAAACCATCATTGGTACGAAATGGGTGTTCAAAAACAAGAAAGATGAAGATGGTATCGTTATCCGTAACAAAGCACGACTTGTTGCCAAGGGATATAGGCAAGAGGAAGAGATAGACTATGACGAGACTTATGCTCCAGTGGCACGGATAGAGGCAATTCGGATGTTCTTAGCCTACGCAGCTCACAAGAACTTCACCGTTTATCAAATGGACGTGAAGACAGCTTTTCTAAATTGAGTACTCAAGGAAGAAGTCTACGTCTCACAGCTAGAAGGGTTTGTAAATCCAGATAAGCCTAATCACGTTTACATCTTGGATAAAGCTCTTTATGGACTGAAACAAGCTCCTCGCGCCTGGTATGATATTCTATCTCAGTTCTTGGTCAAGTCAGGTTTTACAAAAGGTACGGTTGATACCACTCTTTTCATTAAAAAGGATAAAGGCGATATCATTTTTATTCAAATATATGTGGATGATATTATTTTTGGTTCTACAAATCCTAAGTACTGTAAGAACTTTGCAAACCTTATGGTGTCACGTTTTCAGATGAGCATGATGGGAGAGATGAACTTCTTTCTCGGATTGCAAGTCAAACAATTTTCAACGGGGATTTTTATCAATCAATCTAAATACATTCTGGATATTCTTCGGAAGTTCAAAATGGAAAATTGTAAACCGATTGGTACCTCGATGGCACCTGGTACTAAGATTGGCACCGATCTTTCGGGAAAGGCTGTTGATGTTAGGACTTATAGAGGGATGATAGGTTCTTTAATGTATCTTACTTCTAGTAAGCCGGATATAATGTTTTCTACATGCTTATGTGCTAGATATCAGGCCAATCCTAAAGAATCCCATTTGTATGTTGTTAAACGGATTTTTAGGTATCTGAAGGGGACTGCAGATCTTGGTATGTGGTATCCTAAAGATACTAGCTTTGAACTAACATCTTATTCAGACGCAGATCATGCTGGTTGCATGTTAGACAGGAAAAGCACCTCGGGTCATATACAATTCCTCGGAGATAAACTCGTCAGTTGGGCTTCGAAGAAGCAATTATGTGTCTCCACATCAACGGCCGAAGCAGAATATGTAGCTGCTGCTAGCTGCTGTTCTCAGGTCTTGTGGATGAGAACACAACTGCGAGACTATGGATTTCATTTCAATAGAATCCCGATCTATTGTGATTCGAAGAGCGTTATTGCGATTACCGCTAACCCTGTTCAGCATACTAAGACCAAACACATAGATGTCATGTATCATTTTATAAAAGATAATGTAGAAAAGGGAACAATTGAACTTTACTTTGTAAAAACCGATTATCAGCTTGCAGATTTGTTTACTAAACCTTTAGACGAAAACAGATTTAATTTTCTTGTCTCAAGACTTGGTATGCTAAATCTTAAGACCTAATCGATGGTTACCTATTAAAGTTTCTTATTGTGTCTCTTTATCATTTCTTTATTATTATTTCCGCATGATACCTGCTCTTTAATAGTTTGTTCATGGTCTCAGGGGGAGTGTGAGAAGTATCTTATAGATGGTCACTGTTATTTTGAGGGGGAGCATAATGCATTGTACTTACTGATAAATTGTTAGTGATGCATGATTTTAGGGGGAGCATACAAGTAAAGAGTATGGCGATGACTTCTGATTATTTCTGATCAGAACTCATACATTAATTGTTTTACTGCTTTATGTCATTTAAATTTCAGTGAATAAAGTTTCTTTGACTAGACTTTTAGACTGTTGTAGGTTGAGAGATGCTTCAAAGATCATATATTTATGACTTTAAGCTTGACTTCGTGAGATGTAAGATTGCACTCAAAAGGTATAGTTCCTTATCTTCATCTCATCTATGGTTGAAAGAAGGACAACTTTCAATCATAAGAAAACATGTTCTTAAATGTTCAAACCACTTCCCGATTCTCAAACAGATTTCTTGAATTGGAAGTGTGATTTTAAATGTTTTCTGATTCATCTTTGAGCTTTAACTGACAAAGTTAAACCATCTGCATATCATATGCTTCATAGGAAAACATGGGATCAATGTGCTAGGACTTAAAAGAAACTTCTATGGATTCACGTTAACCAGTGTTTCCTACCTAAGAAGTTAATCCTTTAGTGATTGAATGTGAGGAGTCAAAAGAAATGAGTGTGGGATGTGGGATGTGTGATGAAAGAAATTGTTAAAAGAGAGTTTGGTTAGCTGTGAGCTTAATGATAAAAGAAAGAGGGTGTGAGATCAGAGTAAAAGAATTTTTAAACTCTGCACCAACTACTTTCTGAGTCGGGCATCCACATTTCTAATGCTTCACATCTCTTTGGCGAACATTATTGAAACAAGCAACTAGCCCATGCCAACTCTTGACATTACCCCACCAGCTACTTATTTTCTTCTCAACAAGAAAATGTTTCATTTTCAAAGGGGACGCAGCACATATGCTATCTGATTTTCATTTGGAAAATCTGGATATTGAAAAGAAGGAAGTCTGCCCCACCTTCACACTTCACTAATGCACATTGAGTCTGTGTTTAACTACTTGTCTCAGTGCTTTACACTTTTTGAGCCTTATAAGCATTTATCATATGCTTCATTTATTCTATCACTTGCACGAACACACAAAGAATGTGTTTCTTTGTCATAACGTTCATAGAAATTGCCTTTGTGGTGTTTCGATGATTGAATGGAAGCCCTGGGGGAGTGAACATCATAAAAGCTCCTTTATAATGTGTATTTGTTACACACAGTGACTTCGTGTTATTGACAGGCAATTTTAACTGATTCATTTGTTGATTCAAGTGTTACACTTCATTTTCTATTTTGTCTGGATTTGCAAAGATCTGGATGCACATCTTTATGAATTGACGGATAATCAGTGGTTCTGTATGCAAGATCAGTGGTGGAAGACACTTCTTGAATGAAAGTTTTGATGAACTCTTTGCTCTTTTCATCAAAAAGGGGGAGAAGCGTCAATCAAGAAATGGGGAGATCAAAAGTTTTTGAAAGAATGAAAGAATTTATGAAGATATTCTGAAGATATGCTGCATTGAAGAAATTTTCTTTGAAGATGATTTGCTGAAGCATTCCGAGCTGAAACTGGAGATAATTTCTTTCCAAGAGATTTTATTTTCATCACTTGGGGAGAGTTGCTACATTCTGAAGACAAAGAGGGAGATTTCATCTTCTGAGCTTAAAGAGAAGAATTGAATTGCTAATTTTTTTTTGTAATGATCTTGATCCAAAGGGAGAGATTGTTAAAGCATAGTTTTATTGGATTCAAGATCATCATTATCTGAAGATGGAAAACTAAAGTCAAAGCTGATAAAGTCATCTCAACAAATAGTCTAGGGTCCTTTTGTAATAAATAGTCAAAGTATGTTTTTCGTATTTTCTTTGTTTGTCTTTTAATTTAGTTAATAGTTGTTTTTAGTTGTTGGGCCCAAGCCTAGCCAAGCCCATTAGGCTAATAAGGCCTAAGTATAATTTAGATTAGTTTTGAGTTAATTAGGTCTGAGAGCTAATTGAGAAAATAATTATTGGAGGCTAGTTGCTTGGTGTTGGTGCGCCGTACACAGAGAGAAAAAGATAGAGAAAGCAGAGGCGACACAGAGAGAAAGAGATTGATCAAGAACACTTGTAATCGTTTGAATCGTTTGATAATCAATATCAGGTTTGCTTAATTGTGTTGATTATATGTTTGCTTGATTGAATTGATAATCACTGGGACACACACGTATACTTTGGCAATTTGGTAAGGCCCAGTCCACCTAGAGTTTAACTTACCAGGAAACAATTTAAGTCTAGAATTAAACAAGAGGACTTGTTGACCTGCAGTGAATTCTTTTGGATTTATTTTCTTGTCATGCCATTTTTTGTATTTTCTTTATATAATTTGGCGTTTTCATAGGAAAAATTCCTATGTTCTTCTAATTCACACAACTGCAAAGATCTTTTCCTTCCTGCCTCATCTAAACTCATGTTGAGTTCCTTAATGGCCCAATAGGCTTTGTGCTCCAACTCTAGAGGCAAATGACAAGCTTTCCCGAAAACTAACTTATAGAGAGACATTCCAATTGGGGTCTTGTAAGCAATCCGATAGGCCCATAGAGCATCATCCAATTTGGAGGCCCAGTCCTTTCTGTGAGGTTTGACCACTTCGGCTAAAATTCCTTTTATCTCCCTATTTGACAGTTCAGCCAACCCATTGGTTTGGGGATGGTTGGTTGTGGCTACCTTATGTTTAATGTCATACTTTTCAAGTGTTTCTTCCAACAAGTTGTTTATGAAGTGTGTACCCTTATCACTGATAATGGCACGAGGTGTACCAAATCTGGTGAAAATGTGCTTTTGCAGGAATTTGACAACAGTCTTAGCATCGTTAGAATGGCAAGCCATGGCTTCCACCCATTTAGACACGTAGTCCACAACAACCAAGATGTAGGAACAATTATTGGACATGGGAAAAGGTCCCATAAAGTCTATACCCTAGACGTCAAATAATTCTATTTCTAGAATTCCCATTTAAGGGCATTTCATTTATGTTGGAAATATTCCCACTTCTTTGACACTCATTGTAACTTTTTACAAAGTTGTAGGCATCATTGTGTAAAGTAGGCCAGAAAAATCCTGATTGCAAGACTTTAGCAGTTATCCTATTTCCTCCAAAATGTCCTCCACATGGTCCTGAATGGCAGTGTTGAAGAACTGATGTTATTTCCTCTTTTGGTATGCACCTTCTAATCACCTGATCTGCACAAATTTTAAACAAGAAAGGGTCATCCCATAAGTATTTCTTGGAGTCATAGATGAGCTTTCTTCTTTCATGCTTATTTAGTTCCTTCGGAATAATCCCGCATGCCAAATAGTTAACAAGATCAGCAAACCAAGGCATTGTAGAATGTTGCAAGGATAAAATCCTTTCATCTGGATATACTTCACAGATGTCACTACTTTGCACAGGGTTATCTTGTTTCTCTAACCTAGATAAATGGTCAGCAACCTGATTATCCACACCCTTTCTATCAATGATTTCCAAATCAAACTCTTGAAGCAACAAGATCCACCTTATTAGCCTAGGTTTTGCATCTTTTTTGGAAATGAGATACTTGATGACAACATGATCAGTGTGAACTCTTACCTTAGTGCCCATTAAATAAGATCTGAATTTTTCAAAAGCAAAAACCACAACTAATAATTCCTTTTCAGTAGTGGTTTAGTTGATTTGGGCTTCATTTAGAGTCTTACTTGCATAATAAATGGGGTGAAAAATCTTTTCCTTTTTCTGCCCTAAAACAGATCCTACTTCCCAGTCACTAGCATCACACATTATTTCAAATAGTTGGGACCAATCAAGTGTTACTACTACCGGGGCAGTGACCAATGCTTCTTTCAGAATTTTAAAAGCCTTTTTACAATTTTCATCAAAATTGAAAGCATGGTCATGTTGCAGTAGTGCACAAAGAGGTTTTGAAATTTTTGAAAAGTCTTTTATAAACCTCCTGTAAAAACCTGCATGTCCTAAAAAACTTCGGATCCCTTTCACAGTTTTTGGTTCTGGTAATTTTTCAATCACCTCCAACTTTGCTTTATCAACCTCAATGCCTCTTTTGGAAATTAAATGTCCTAACACAATGCCTTTTCTAACCATAAAATGACATTTTTCTCAATTTAAAACCAAGTCAGTTTCTTCACATCTTTTAAGACTCTTTTCAAGGTTTTGTAAACACAGATCATATGATGTTCCATAAACTGAAAAATCATCCATGAAGATTTCCATGGAGTGTTCTAACATATCAGAGAAAATAGACATCATACATCTTTGGAATGTGGCAGGGGCATTACAAAGTCCAAAAGGCATTTTTCTAAAGGCAAAAGTTCTATATGGACAGGTGAAAGTGGTCTTTTCTTGGTCATCCGGTGCAATGGCAATTTGATTGTACCCAGAGTAACCATCTAAGAAACAATAAAACTCTTTTCCTACTAATCTGTCTAGCATCTAGTCAATGAATGGCAATGAAAAATGGTCTTTTTGAGTATCTTTGTAAAGCCTTCTATAGTCCATGCATATTCTCCAACCTAACACTATTCTAGTAGGTATAAGTTCATTTTTCTCATTTGTTACCACTGTTACTCCACCCTTTTTGGGTACACATTGAACATGATTGACACATGTACTACATGCAATAGGATAGATTATGCCTGCATCAAGCCATTTCAGAATTTCTTTTTTAACCACTTCTTTCATTACAGGATTGAGTCTCCTTTGAGGCTCAACTGAGGTGAAATTTTTGTCTTCCAAGATAATCTTGTGTTGACAAATGGTAGGGCTTATGCCTTTCAGGTCAGCAATGGTCCATCCTATGGCTCTAGTATGAAGTTTCAACACATTAACCAACTTTTCTTCTTGTTCATATTATAATGATGATGAGATAATGACTGGCAACTTCCCTGGGTCTCCTAAAAAGGCATATTTCAAATGGAAGGGAAGTTGTTTTAACTCTAGATCTGGTGCAACTTCTAAGGATGGAACAAGAGTTTTCCTATCCTCACTTTCTAATACTTCAAAAGCAGCAGTCTCCTGTGAGATTTCTAAGTCCTCAAATTCTTTTTCTTCCTCATCACTATCAGATTCAACTATCCCCAAAATTTCCCCTAAACTTTTCTCTTGGCACCAAGTCTCAATCAAACTTAAGGTAGAACACTCTTCTTTTTCTTCAGGGTACTTAAGGGTATTAAACACATTAAAAGTTACTTTCTGATCTTGGACTCTCATGGTCAGTTCTCCTTTCTGGACATCTATCAAGGTTCTTCCAGTTGCTAGGAAAGGTCTGCCTAGAATTATGGGAACATCTTTGTCAGCTTCAAAGTCTAGAATGATAAAGTCAACAGGGAAAATAAACTTATCAACTTGAACTAGCACATCCTCAATTTTACCTTTTGGGCAGGCTATGGACTTATCAGCTAATCGGAGAGTAACTGTTGTGGGTCTAGCTTCACCTATGCCTAAAGTGTTGAAAACATATAGAGGCATAAGGTTTATACTAGCACCAGGATTGTAAAACTTCCAGGATCTTTTAGCTTATGAGGGATTTTACTGGAAAACAAAGCACTATATCCTTCTGTCAGAGCTACAGTCTCATATTCAGTCATCTTTTTCTTTTTGCTCAAAATGTCTTTTAGAAATTTTGCATAACTAGGCATCTGCTCAATGGCTTCAACCAAAGGTATGTCTATGTGTAGTTGTTTAAAAACATCAAGAAACTTTTTAAACTGTATTTCTTCCTTTTTATTCCTTAACCTTTGGGGATAAGGAATGTAAGGACTGACTGGAGTAGGAGGTCTAGTCTTTGGAAGAGTAGGTACAAGAACAGGTGCTTGAGTAGATGTTTGGTCAGGTTGTGGAACAGGTTCAGTTTCAGTTCTACAGGGTTTTGCAGGACTGCCACCAGAGTGTGACACATCACTTACAATACTCTCCTTGGGTTTCTGGGTTTGATTTGGATCATCAGGGAATAGTGATGGATAATCTGATCTACTTGGAATGTCTGGACTACTAATGGGCTTATCAATGGGATCACTAGTACTACTGGACTGGTTCACAAGTAAGGTAGTAGCAGAATCTGGTCTCATCTTTTTCTTTTCAGGTTCTGATTTGTCTGGTTCTCTTTGGATGTTTTCTAAATTCTTTCCAGTTCTTAAGGTCACAACCTTAACTTGCTCTTTTCCAGCCCTTTGAGGTGTCTCGGTATCACTTAGGAGAGTGCCTACTGGTCTTTTCCTAATCTCCAAAGCCATTTGTCCCATCTGCGTTTCCAAATTTTTAATTGATGCTTGAGTTTGGGTTATGAACCCTTTCATCATTGCTTCCAAAGAAGTAGATGAGTTAGCATGTTGATTGGACTTGCTTTGGAAAGAAGGTTGATGATTTTGAGACTGAAAATGGGCTTGTTGGTTGTTTTGATTGTTATGGTGCGACTGTGGGTGAGATTTTTGGTGAAAATTAGATTGTCCTTGAGATTGTGAATGGTAATTGGATTGTCCTTGAAGTCTTGGCAACTGATTGCTATGAGTGGGACCATTCCAGGAAAAATTTGATTAATTTCTCCATCCAAAATTTTGATTTTGATTTTGCGAAAAAGGTCCACTTTTGTTGATAAAATTGACTTGCTCAGGATTTCCCGGGCATTGTTCAAAAGAATGTCCACCACCATAGTAAGTACACTGCACAGAGTTGACAGTAGGGATATGTGTAGTAGAATTAGATTGCACAGATGGATTAGTTAGACTTTTAATTAAATAAGCCATATTAGAAAGTTGTGCAGTCAATTCTGAGTAAGCATCTACATCATGTATTCCTGCTGTTTTCCTAGGTGGAAGTGCACGTGGATCAGACCAATGTCCGTTGTTATTAGAAATTTTCTCAAGTATGTCATAACCTTCATTGTAGGTACTATCAGTGAAAGCTCCGCCTGCAGTAGCATCGAGCATTTGTTTAGCAGTGGTGTTTAAACCATTGTAAAACGTCTCTAGCTGTATACAGTACGGAATGCCATGGTGAGGGCATTTTCTCAGTAGCTCTTTGTACCTTTCCCATGCATCAGGAACTGTTTCATCATCCAGTTATCTAAAAGTGCAGATTTCATTTCTGGACTTAGCATTCCTCGTGGGTGGAAAATATTTTTTTAAAAATTTTTTCTGCCATATTGTTCCATGTGATCACAGAATCTGGTTTCAAATATTTGTACCAGGACTTGGCTCTATCCCTTAGAGAAAATGGAAAAAGTTTTAGTCTAAGAGCATCCTCAGATACTCCAGGGATAAGAAACGAATCTGTGATTTCCATGAAAGATCTTAAGTGAGAATGAGGATATTCAGATGGCATACCAGCGAACTGGCCATTGGTTTGCAACATCTGAAACATTATAGGCTTTAGTTCAAAAATGAGCAGTATTAATAGTTGGTTTAAGAATCCCTGTATGTAGTTGGTTTAAAATAGGGATAACATAATCCTTAATACCTCCATCTTTAGAATTTGCTAAATTAAAAATGTTTTGTTCCTCTTCTTCAAATCGATTTATTGGTGGTTCATTTCCATCCTCATTTCTAGGTTCAAAAAATCATTCCTAGGAATTATTCTAGGACCTCTATTATTGTTCCCAGGAATAGGAGCAGGTTGTTCTCCGTCACCTAACACATTTTCACGTTCAACCATTTCTGGAGAGGTTAAAGCTAGAGTAGCTCTTTGCGCTCTTCTTCTTTGTCTAAACGTTTTTTCTATGTTCGGATCTAATTGGAAAAATTCCCCGTGTGGCAATCTTGGCATACACTGGTTTTTGAAAAGGTGGTAGAAAAATCAACTTTTAAAAACTTTACTTAAATTAAAAAACTTTCAGCATGAAATCCCCCGGCAACGGCGCCAAAAACTTGTTGTGAAAGATTATTGCAATCCTCTTTTGAGATTCACTTAAAATAGAATTTAGTGCAAGTATACACCTTATCCTACTATCGTCTCTTAACAAGTAATAGTGGTACAAAGTACCGGATATCGATCCTCAGGGAATTCTGTGAAAGTTTAATCAAAAGGGTCCAGTTCGTAAAAGTCAATTTCAGATGGCGAATTCGAAGAAATATTTTAACGACTCTAAGTTAACACTAGGAAAAGTCCAGTCGTGAGAAAAGGCAAAGGGTGCAAAGGTTCGTTAGGGCAGAAATAAATGATTCGGTAAAAAGATATTATAGCAGTCTCGTTTATCCCAGAATTAACATTTAATATAATCTTTTTAGGGATCATACATTTTCATACAGTTAATTAGTCGTCAGTTAATTATCTGTAATCTTTAATTACCTGAAATATGCTCAACGACACTTTCAACTATATTTTTGACACCTTTTTACTTTTTCATCGGTCTCGGTCCTAACTCTGCCTCGCACCCCAAGCTAAGGTTTTAGCCTATCATTGCTTGGTTTTTCTCACAAAAGAATTAAATACTGAAAAACAAATACTGAATTCGAAAATTAAGAAAACGAGGTGCTAGTATTTAAGTTTAAAAGAAAACTTGTCGCGCAAGTAATTGATATCTGAAGTGAAGACGGAAATTTAAATTGCAGAGAATGTAAATTACTGGAAAGTAAATTGCAGGAATTATAAAATGCTGAAAAATAAAATACTGGAAAAGTAAATAAAGCAGTAAATTGCATAAAGTAAATGTGTTGTGAGTGCTGCCAGATTTGGTAACTTGCGCGGGAAGTTTCGTTGAAAACTAGAACACTTGCAAAAACGCGGAAGCACTAATTTTACTACTTAGAAAAATCACCGTTTGGCACAGAAGGAAATTAATCCAAAAGAACGCCAAATATATCGGCTTAGTTCTAAAAGTAAAATTACAAGCAACCGAAAGAATTAAAGCAAACGAACCTTGAAAACGTTAGAGATTACTTGGAATTTGCCTCAACAAATTACTACTAGCCACGTGTTACAAAAGACGTAAATCCAATGTATATCACGATTTTAAGACTAGAATAATGGAGAAAACAAAAGAAGACCCAAGTAACAATTCTTACGTAAACAAACGTTATCAAAATACGAGTAACCGAACAATTTAGAAATCGATGTTGGGAGATCACAAGCAAGGCCACGGCCTTAAGATGGTGGTTGAAGTTCGAGAATTGAGTTATAGTAAACGAGAAGTAACTTGAAATTTAAAACTAACACTTGAAACAACGGATGGATTATAGACCAAAATACTTGCAATCTTCAAGACGTACTAGAGAAATTTACCAACACAAATTTAAGAACTTGCTAGAGATTTCCAATTCACAATGGCGAATATTGTATGATTACTACAAACTTGCTCCCAACTAATTCAAAGGATGATCAAAAGACTTCTAAACTTTCTTGTCCAAAAGATGGATGATTAAACCATAACACATGCAACCTATTTATACAAAAACTAAACTTAATCTTCAAGGTAGGTTGATATGCAAGTAAACAACAAGATGGGCCAAGCCATCTTTTTCTCCATTTTGTCTTCAAAATTTCGGCCACAAGAAAAAGGCCCAAGCAATCGGCCCAAAAGGCCAAGAAGCATTCCAAGTCTTTAAGCCCAAATGCCTTTAACAAAAATCCAAGAGTAAGCCCACTTTTAAGTCCAATTTCTATTCTTCATGGCTTCTTGTTAGAGAACATATTTGTTGGATGCAAGGTCATTTATATTTGAAGATTAAAGTGAAGCAAGTCAAATGCTTAAAGTAAACTCTCAAGCAAAGTCAAGGTCAATTGTAATAAGTCAAAGTCAATTTCTTTGTATTTGTTTTTGTAAGCTTGTAGCTTTCTTTGATAGAATTGTTGCTAGGTATAAATAGCCTTTGTTCTTTGTTATATTGAGTTAGAAGTCATTTTGTAAAATCAAGTTCCAGATTCGTTGAGAGAGTTTTAGAGAGAGAAAGAGATTTGTAGAGAGAGAAAGTGATTCAAACATTTTGTATTTGAATTGTGTGGTTTAATCAAAACAAGTAATTGATAATTCTGAAGTGCTTTCACAATAACTTGCGAATTTCATACTTGGAGAAATTTCGGAAATTTCATTTTTCTGATTTTTCAAGTTTTCTGTATTTTTGAGATTTCATTTTTGGACTAACGATCAGTTTGTCAAGTTCTTATTGATTATTTTTCAAAACAAGATGACATCAAGAGAAACTCTTGCAATTGGAACTGATGTAAAGCCACCGGTACTCTTCAAGGGAGAGTATGAACAGTGGAAAGACCGGTTCATGGATTTTATTGAAAGACACGAATTGGGTGATCTTATCAAGAAATCTTTGACAGAAGGAATCATGATAATTCCCATGAAGACTCGTACTGTTGGAGGTGAACTGAGAGAGTATCCTTTACCACAAGACGAATTTACTGAAGAGCGGTTAAAAAGAAGAAATGCTGATAGACTGGCAAAAACTTACATTCTTCAAGGCATCCCAAATGAAATCTATGTCAAAATTGATAGCTACAGGCAAAGAAATGTGGGATCAACTAGAAAAGATGATGCTCGGATCGAAGATCGGCAATCAGCTTAAGATTTCCAACTGCCTCAACAACTATGAGGAGTTCAAAGCCAAGGAAGGAGAATGTCTGGAAACTACTTATGACAGATTTGTGACATTGCTGAATGAACTTAGCAAGAACAAAGTGAATAAGTCACAAATTGAACTAAATGTCAAATTTCTAAGTATTCTCCAGCCTGCATGGAAGAGATTTACAAGACAGATGAAGCAAATGAAAAATCTGAATGAAATTCCTCTCCACGAGGTTTATGAAACTCTCAGACAAAATGAAGAGGGGGTAGATGAGATCAAAGCAGAGAAGAAAAAGGCTGATAAAGCAGTTGCTGGTCCGATTGCTCTTGTTGTGAAGAAAAATTCGGTGAGCTTGAAGAAGAAAAAGAAAGTCATAGTTTATGAATCAGAAGAGGATGAAAGTAAGGATAACTCTGATTCTGATGATTGTGAGAATCTGAAGCAGGGTATGCTTATGTTGACTAAGGCTTTTCAAAAGAAGTTCTACAAAAATCCAAGCTCAAACATTCAGAGATATTCATCTGGTTCCAGAAATTATGAACACAAGGAGAAGATTGAAGGAAAAAGAATAGAGGAAAAGAGATCTGATGAGAAGCCGTACAAAGTAGAAGAGAAGAAACATCCAGAATCTACCAAGTGCTACAACTGTGGTAAGCTTGGACATTTTGCAAAAGATTGTAGAAAGCCAAAAGTCCGAAATTCAGAGTACTACAAAAACAAGATGCTCTTGGCAAAGCAGCAGGAAGCTGGGAAAGCACTGATGGCTGAAGATGAGTACTGGCTAGATCATTCAAATGAAGTGGTTGAGAAAGAAGAGACAACTCATATTTGACTAATGGGAAAGATAGTGCATGAACCAAAAGATGAAGTTGATTCAGAAGAAGAGGAGAATGAAGAGGTATGTGATATGACTGAATCAGATTTTTTAAATCAAATGCATGCTATGATGACTAATCTCCAAGAATTAGAGTCTAAACTTAAGCGTGAAAAAGGTGTTAATAAAGATAAAAACCAATCAATACAGAACTTAGCAATGATATTGCTGAGAAAAATGTTTTTATTTATACAATAAATACCATTATTATCTTAAAATAAGTGAGTTATATTGGATCTCACGGATCTCACAAATTCTAGGGTTCAAACGAGAAGCAAACTATTTAAGAAAACACGAGAACGACCGTTAATGTACAAGATATACATGATTCATGTACAAAATCATATATGATTCACGCGACTTTACCCCGTGACTTAAGTCGCGGCCAAAGTTGCCCGCATCCATCTTTTGCCGGTTAATGTAAAATCACATATGATTTTGTACATGATTTGTTGTTTTCTTGTTTTATTAAATAGTTGGCGTTCTCGTTTGAGCCTTCACCTCTCTCTCTCTCTCTCTCTATACACCCACACTACAATGCGAGAAAATTAAAAGAGACCTAACTGGAAAATAACAAACAATAGTAAACAACTAAGGGGATGTTTGGTTTGTTGGATTCCAACTGAATATGAAGAGAGTTGAAATGTCAATTCCATTGACAAAAGTCCATTCTTATTTTTGGTTCGTGGATTGAATTGATGGATTATGACGAATTCCACGGTTTAGGGATTTGATCATTGTTTGGCTTAAGTCGATGAATTGAATTTATTCCTTGGCAAACGTAACGGATTTCATAATTTGGTTTTAAAAAGAAAAAAAAATTAACTTTTACATCCAATTTAATCAACACCACCACCCCCTCACTCTCCTACCACTCCCGCCGCCTCGCCAACACAACTGTTGTGACCACCATCGCCAATGCCAATTAATATTATTATTCCACCATCATGACCACCAACGTCACCATCACAATCGCTCCCACCCATCCCGCCTCCACAATCAATTTAAATGATGAGTCAAGATTTAAATCTCTCTTTAGGGAAAAAAATTGTCTCGTATTTGCCCAAGGTAAGGAATCAATGACGACATGTCTCCTAGTATGCAACAACATCAACAACAATTTGTGAAGTTTTGCGAACTCAACCAACGAGCGTCTCCTTTATTAAGAGAATTTGAAAGGGCAGAACGAAAGAAAAATAGGGCAAAACACATCATGATTTTAAAGGAAAGTAAAAACTACTACGAAAAAGATTCTTTTTATATAAATAAACAGTTATCTTATGAATAAGATAATAAGTTTTCAACTATTAAAAGAACTGCTAATTATAACTATAAAAAACTCTAAAGTAAGAAAGAAACGAATTTCAATTTAAACCATAATATTAACATCAAAAATCTCCTAAAGCATCTTTTCAAGAATCAATGGATGTTGTTGTCTAATTTCTCTTGTTTGATTACACTTTCTTTCATGGAAAATGGTCATTAGCTCTATGGGAATGGATGTCATCCATGCCTTAAAAAGCTACCCTTTATTAAGCACATGAGGGGCCACTATAACTAACCCCTTATCACTCGATCATTCACATAAATTGGTTTCTCTTTTTGTTTTTATCTTTCCTTTTTACAATTTTAAAGCAACCCTTTTGAAACTTGAAAATGCAAATCATTGCACCAAAAGGAGTCCATAGAGTAGAGTATCCTAGTTACCGTAGAGCTTAGATTCTTACAAAATTAGGTTTAACCCTTATAAAAAACGAATAGCATGCGTAGGTGTGCGGTGTATTATATACTTATTCAAAAAATCCAAACCAAATAAACAAAATAGTTACCGCACACTAACCAAACCCCACTAAATCCCATAACAAAATAAGAAGAACAAAAACCAACACCACCCTTCCAAAACAGAAGAAAAACCAACATAAAATCCCTCAAGCATTCAACTATCTCTGCTCCTTTTTCTATTCACATAACATTCAAAACCCTAGTTCATTAGCCTCTTCACATCATGAACCTCCTCTAAACCCTTAGTTTGGTTGCAAATGGATTCGAACGCATGAGTCCACACGTTAGCAAACCCCGTCACCGCTTGAAAAACGTGCGGCAATCCCATCTGTAGATTGTTCAATGTCGTTGACCGCGTTATCCCAATCGATTTCTCATATTTTCCCCTCTCTTCTTCTGCTTTTGCCCTCAACACCTCCACCTTGGCCCGTTTATCCGCAACCTGATCCGTCTTCCGGCTCAACGGGCCCGTCCCATACTTGCTTTCCAAACCACGAAGCTCCATCGTTTTCTTCTCGAGCTCCTTAAAGTACGAATCCGCCCTTCTCTTCTGCTTTTGCTCGTCACCTTGTTGGATCACTATGGCGTTAACTACAGTTAAAAGGGCTTTGATGCCCTCGGAGGCAACTTTATCAGGGGCATTATCGACCGCAAGCTGCCATTCTTCGCAAAGGGTGTAGACCGCGGAGTCATGTTTGTTTCGGGATGACGGGTTTTTGCTGAACTGGAAAAGGCTGAGCCGGAGCCAGCCGGTTAACGATTGGATGTAGTCTCGTTGACTTTTGACCAGGTTGCAGAAAGAGAGGTGCCATTGTTGGACCTCGAGCTCGAGCTGGAGGGTCGATTGACGGTGGATTTCGGTGGTGGCGGCAGTCGATGGGGCGGTGGCGGCAGTGATGTATTTGAGCTGCTGCACTATGTGCATTTGTACTTGGTGGCTCTCGTATAAACTTCTCCACATGCACATTAATCTGCAAAAAGTCAAAATTAACAACACGGTCCATAAAAGTCAAAATCAAGGACAGAATATGGGGGTGTTTGGGATTGCTTATTTAAGGTGATTTTTAGCTTATTGCGATTTGGCACCGGAAATAAGCATTTTTGAGTGTTTGGATGGAAAAAAATTAAAATGGCTTATATCGGTGTCAAACCGTTGAAAAGCACTTTTTGATAAGTCATTTGGTTTTAAATTATCAACTTATTTGAAAAGTGCTTATGACTTTTTTGGTTATTTTATATGTAATAAGCAATCCCAAACACCTTTAAATAACAATTTATTAGCTTATTACGATTTGGTGCCACAATAAGCTAATGCAAACACATTTTTAAAAACTCCGATTTAACACCGCATAAGCTAATAAGCACTTTTTTAAAATAAGCATAAGTTTTTAAAATAAGCAATCCCAAACACCCCAGTCAAAAGATGATTTTCATGCCCATATCTTGTACCGTACTACTTACAACAGCGGATCTGCTGACCCATAATCCTTGTCCTTGCTATTGACCCATATGATGTAGGCAAGTGTAGCATAAGCTATTAACTAAAGTCAAATGACATATATACCCCTAAAAGACTCATGTAGTAAAGTCAGTTATTTACGTATACAATCGCTCTACTATCTGGAGTTAGGGGTGTTCATCTAAACCGCCCACACAGCACCGCAAAACGCGGTTTAGAACTTCCGCGGTGCGGTTTTGAGTTATTAAAATGCGGTTCAAACCACACCGCACCACACATTATATATGTATATAATTTTGATTTTATATATTACACACATATATGAATATATAGAATAATTGTAATTTATGTAATATGTATTTAGAAATCGGACGTGTTGAATATTTTTATATTTTGGACTACGGTCACATTATCGTTGATTTTAAAATGAAGTTTTAATCTTATAACTATTAGATTGTAGGTTTAAGTGCGTTAGGTACAAACCGCACCGCACCGTGGTTTGGTGCGGTTTGAGGTATATGCAGTGTGGTTTGCAGTTTGGGAAATGTTTAAACCGCATATGTGGTGCGGTTTGCAGTTTTGCCCCAAACTGCACCGCAAACACCCCTATCTGGAGTAACGTATAAGCTATGAATTAAGGTCCAATGACATATACACCCCTAAAAGACTCATGAGGTAAGCTAGTCGCAGGGTATTTACAGAAATAACCCCTCTAGGTATCTAGAGTAAATGTCAGGTTTGATGTAGGTAAGTGTAGTATAAGCTATAAAGCAAGGTCCAGTGACATATATACCCCTAAAAGACTCATGAAGCAAGCCGGGGGCTACTCACAGAAATAGACGCTCTACTATTTGGAGTAAATGAGTAATTGTCAGGTCTAACGAAGCAATAAGCTATGAAGTAAGGTGCAATGCCATATATACCCCTGATGAAAGACTAATGAAGAAAGGTCATGGAGTATTTGCGGAAAAACAGATAAAGATCAAATTTGGTATAAGCAAGTGTAGTATAGTATAAGCTATGAAGCAAGGTCCAATGACACATATACCCCTAAAAGACAGGCATGTGTGTTCATAGAAACATCTGCTCTACTATCTCGAGTAAAGGCCAAATCAGATGTCGGCAAGTGTAGTAGTATAAGCTATGAAGTAAGGTCCAATGACATTTATACCCCTAAAAGATTTATGAAGTAAGATCATGGGCCATTCATGATAAAGGTTGCATTCTTGATTCCACCTCTTAAGACCCACTTTCGGAGTGGAATATACGGAGCAAATTTATATACAACAATAATTAAAGATACCAACCCATTTACGAGCTCAACGAGCTGTGGGTAAAGCTCGGTCTCTCTGAGTTTGATGATTTCTTGCGAAGTCGACTCAATCGCCTGAGCAGAAACCGTCATTCTCGACTCCAACTTCTCGACCTCTTTCTTAGCTTTCTCCGTCTTCATGTAATCACCTCTTTTCAACTCCAGTTTCCTCAGTTGTTCCGTCCTCTTCTCATGCTCGATCTTCAAGCTCTCGGCATTCTATAACATAAACAGAAAAACAACACTTTATTCAAGAACTACCACGTTTAAATTTACAGAATCTACATAGATTTACCTTAACCTCGTCGTATAGCTTCTTCTCCCATTCATACAGTCTCTCCACCGTAGAACAGTGGCTTCCGGAGATTTGTCCGCCGTCAACTGCACCGATCCCGCCCATTCCATCACAACCCAGCTTCACAAACCTCATGCTCGAGCTCCATGAACAGAAAAATGGGTTCAAATTCTTCCCATACCCATGAATTTTACCTATTAAACATAATATTATTACATTTGCTTTAGTAGTGCTGAAAGTGTCTAGTTCCTGTGTTCTAAAATTAGACTTTCGATGTCAAACTATCCATTTCAAAAATCCAAATTTGAGATAGATTTCTAGAAACTAACAAATAATTTGAACGATATTACCTTTATACTCATGGAATATATACCAACAAAAAAGTTAATCTTGAAAAAAAGTATAAGATCATGCCAATCTTGGATTTTAGAAATGAAAAGCTTGACTCTGAATTCTATCTTCAAAAGTTGCCATGATAATATCATGAAATCTTTTCTAGACTCAGCTGATTTTGAGAAATTGTGTTATAGGAACTTGTACTTGATGCAAAGATGATTGTAAATTGCTTGTAATATAAGCTCCCAAGTTATTTAAAAATCGATTATTATTATCCGTTACAGTATATGCGGGATTTCACCTGATGCTGTTTGGTCGGGAAAGGTGCAAGTCGGAACTTCCAACAAAGCAGACAGTTTTCCGCCGGATTCCGCTGCCCGGAGAAAATACTCATCTAGTTCTTTGATAATTTCCATCAGGTCCTTGCTTTTACTCGAAACCACCACCGGCATCTCGCTCGGTGTTGCGTTGGAAACAGTGGTCTTTGAAAACCCACTAACAGCAGAAGGCGGCGCGGCTACGCTTGCCGCCGCCCCAGTGGTGGTTGTCACCACCGTCTCCGAAGCGCCGGTGGTGGATATCTCATCCCATTCCTCATCACGCACTGTCTCCGTTCTCTCCGATAACGGCATGAACGGGTCCCAGAAATCCCAGGTGGATGATGGAGGCGGAGGAGGCGGAGGCGGCGGCGGAAGGGGAGTGGAGGAGGTGTTGGTGGTGGATGTTGTCCATGTTTCAGAAGTTGGACTCATCGGTGGTGGTGGAGGAGGAGGTGGCTGTGGCGTAGGTGGTGGTGGCGAGTGGTGGTGTTGGAGGGCGGATTCAGCGGTGGCGAACTGGAGAAGGGCGGCGCCGGTGTTCTTTAAAGATCTTAAATACATGGTATGAGCAGCAGAGAAAGCATTTCTAGCTTTTACAAACTGTTTCATGTATCTTTTTCTAGCTTTACACCTTGAAACCATCTCTTCCCTCTCTAATCTTGAATAATAACACCCCATTTCTCTCGCTCTCTCTAAAATTCTTCAAAATTTCAACCAAATCCCATCTGGGTATTCCTTAATTTCCCTAAAATTTCAGAAAATTTAATTTTTTTTTTTGATATTTCAACAAAAACCCATCTGGGTGATTCTTGATTTTTGAAAGAAAAGAAAATCTCTCTGTGATTTTTCTTTTTGATTTTTCAAAATATTCTCATCTCAGCATTTCTTGATATTTCAAAAAATAAAAAGAAGCTTTCAACTTCACTACCACATTTTTCCTTTTTAGTACTTCAATGCAAAAACCCTTCTTGTATATATGTATCTATCACTTTCTCTCTCTAGATGTTCAAGTGCAGAAAGGGAGAAACAGAAAAGAAGACCAACAGTCTTGAAAATCACAGCAGAAAGAGAGAAGGAGAGAGAGAGAGAGAGAGAGAGAGAGAGAGAGAGAGAGAGAGGGGAGGGGTACCCAATGGACATATTTATGTTTTGAGAGAAATTTTAGTGACGAAATTGCCCCTACATGTATGAAAAGCTCTCTCACATGCATGGTTCAGAGATTGATCTGTTTGGAGGACAGAAAGTGCATGAGAGGAGGTAGGGGTGAATGGTGGAGTTCGAAGGGTAATTTCGGTAAACAAAGATTTCAACGGACTCTTTTTGTTCAAGTTCATATATGGAGAATGTTGGAAATGATTTAAATTGAACGAATAACGTTTTGATTTGATTCTTGTTTAAGGTTTTAATTACAATGCAAAACGTACAAGTGTCAGGCTGCTTGGATAATAATAAAATATATTAACAATAAATTTCACATTTAATATCATAAATTAATAATTAATTACCAAAATATTTTTTAATAAAACGATTAGACAAAAATGATGAATCATAACGAATCTTATTTTTAAATTGCAGATGTTCGGATCCGCTTGTGCATGTCTCAACTAATTTTATGAGTTTTTGAAGTTGATAGTTAGACAAATCCATCAAGAATCCTATTAGAGCATCCACAATGTGCTTTTTCACAGCTTTTTCAAAAAACAAAAACTCCCTTTTGAGATTTTTCACATAGTGGAGAGCTTTTTTACTTGAGGTTTTTCGCGAGATTTTTCGTCATAGCTCGTAACTGCACGACCTGCTTTTTCATAGCTTTTTCGTATTTAATCAGTTTTAACTTTATATAATTTTATAAAAGTTTCGTATTTAATCAGTTTTATTTATTAATATATTTAAAGTAATCTTATTTAAATATAATTATTAAATAAATAATATAAATAAATACATAATGAAAGTAATTATATTCTATTAAAATATTAAAAAATTATGTAAAATAAATACATAATTAAATTAATAATATTTTCTTGATATAAATAAATATGTATTTGTATGAATTTTAATGTATTTATTTTTATAAATAAGAATAAAAATGATATAAAATTAAAATAGTGGGACCCTGAATAGTTTAAAAAATAATGAAAAAGCTTGGGTGCGGTTTTTCATATAGTGAAGGTATATAAAGGTTTTTAAGTTGTTGATGTGACAATAATGTGTAAGAAAAAAGTTATGAAAAAACTCGGTGAAAAACTCGTACACTGTGAATGCCCTTAGTGGTGTTTTACTGTGTATGTTAGTAATCAAACAAAGATAATTAGTCAACTTTCCAATAGATTATTTGGAATGAATAAATGAGAATTTTGAAGTTTTTAACTTATGTTTTAGTTCCAATTGATTCTCTAATCTTTCTCCAAAGTAAAGAATATAAAATTATGTTTGACAAATTAGTTGATAATCTAACGGTTGGCTAATGAATTATCTTATGAGTTATGAACAAATCTTGTTTGGTAAAAACTAGTTAATATATGAATATTTTAAATTATCAAAAAAACTATCTTGAAAAATTAGTCAATTAAGACATTTCATAATATAATCAAAACAAATTTAAATAATATAATATGCTAATTAAATAATTTATAATTGATTTTATATATATATATATATATATATATATATATTATTAAAATCATTTAACAATTTTGTTATCTATGAAAAAAAAAACCTTTATATTACTTACATAAACATTTTTAGAATTGTTATATTTGTTTGTTGATAACTAAATATATTAAATAATAATTAAAGAAAATAATATATAATTAACGAATATTATTGATAATAATTCTAAATAATTAATAATTAATAATTAACATTAATCTATAATATATGATTAAATTAATTAATAATTTTAAGTTACAATTAATTCATATTTTATTAGTAACCAATATTTATTAATATTAGTATTAATTGTTTAAGGATTATGTGTCATCATCAAAAGTAAGTGATTGACATAATATTTTCTTATTATTAGATTACCATAATGAATGTTTCATTTTATTTGTAAACTCCCCCTATTTAAAGGGGCTATTATTAATAAGAATTACAGACTTCTTCTGTTATTGTTATTCTCTCCATATTGTTGTTTCATTGTTCAGATTTTAGCTTCTAAAGCTCTAACTGCCACTATTTACCGCCACCAAACTAAACAATTATTGTGTTTGGCGTTTGCTGTCATTGACGCTACAGATCAACATCCTGTTAATCATGTTCAAGTACGCATACTTATTCTCTTTATGCATTTTGTGCTAATTGTATGCTTGATTTTTTTTACCACCATGATTCATGTTTTTTTTCTTCCAAATATCCACATTGTTTGCTTAACTCTCAACCCCATAGCATCATGTAACTTTGTCCTTTTTTTTTACTTTGAGAGAAATAATTTTAATTTGTTTTTTTACCATAGAGATCGAATTCGGTATAAAAAGGAGGTTGGGGGTAGTGGAATAATAGAGAATGACGGCCAGTTAGGGTTTTTGAGAAATCCATCATTTGTTGGAACAAGTTCTTTAATTTTCTTTATATTTATTATTTATGTTATATAATATTTATTAAAAAAAATCCTCCGTTTTTTTTTACATATTAGTTTTGGTGATTAAAAGTTTTCAATAATATTGATTTAACTAATGATTTATTTTATATTGATTTGTTTCCTTTATTAATTCTTTATTATTTAACATCTATTTTAAGAAAATATATAATATATTTTCCTTTCTATATATTATCCAATAAATATAATTTTTGTTTATGGCAATATATATAAATATTTCTTGTAGTTTAAAATTCAAATCTATTATTATGTTTACATTAACTTATTTGGTTGTTGATCTAGAATTACTGATAGATAATCATATTTGAATGCAATTGTTTGAGTATTTGATTATTTCATTTAAATGTTATTAATCTAATCATGTATTAATTTTTTAATTGATTTATCCATATATTATACAAATGCTTATTTTAATTATAAGTTTCTACTTATTATCTTATATATTTAAATTGAGATGTTTATTCTGTTTTAATTATGTTTATCAGTTAATAATAAATTCAAACATATGGTTTTAAAAATTTGTACTTATAAATCATGACTTGTAACCTTGAATTTTAAGTAATGTATATCAATAAAAGTACTTAATGCATAAAAGCTTGTTTTTAAGAGTTTTTCTTCGATAGTTTAATAATAATGTAATTTATTTTAGGTTTAATAATATAATTTTTTTATAAAATAAACATTAAATATTCTGTTAGATTTTCTTAATTATATTTTAGATTATTTTATATTTAATTTGAATTTTATCATGTATTTAGTTATGCGATCAGTGATTTTAGGGGAGTTGAAGTGGTGAGTGATGTTAAGGGAGTTAAATTGGTTAGAAATAATGATTGAAAGTTAATAAGTAGCATTAAATGTAGTACATAAAGTTTAATGGTTGTTTTTAAAAGATTTTAAGTAATTAGAATTAAATAGCGGTACATTAAAGTTTAAGAATTATTTTTAAGAGTCTTTTTATAAATGATTTATAATATAACATACATTCTATAATTTTAGAGTAAACTACAAATTTGGTCCCTGAGGTTTACCAAAAAATACGAAAATGGTCCTTGAACTTCAATAAGTGCAGATTTCATCCCTGAGGTTTCAATTTTGCTATGAAAATGGTCCCTCGTCCGTTAGCTTCGTTAGATTTCTCCGTTAAGTCAAGGGTATTTTCGTCTTTTTACACGTTTTTTTGTCTTTACTTCTTTTTGTCTTATTCTCTCTCTCTCTTTTGTACATAATCAATGACACCTACATATATATATATATATATATATATATATATATATATCACATATATAATCATACACATATACATATATATACACACTCCGGTCACCATCTCCGGCGACCTCACTCACACACATATAAATACATACATACATACATACATATAGGGGTCATTCAAGGGAGAACTAGGTTGTTTGTGATAACTGTGAGATCCAATGTGAGCCACATATTAAATGATAAATTAGGAAATTATTAATTTTGGTAATTTTGTTTGAAATTTTAATTAAATGGTATTTTAGGTATTTTAAAATTCTTATCTTTCTCTCTCCTCTCTCTCTCTCTCTCTCTTCTCACCTCTCTCATCTCTCCGGCCTCCAGCCTCTGATGAACCTTATTTTGGTGGATACACAATGTGATAACTAAAAAAGCGACATTGTTAACCAAGATACACAATGTGATACCAAAAAATACATTGTGGTACCCATTATAATACACACTATGATACCCATTATGATACCATTGTGAGGTGTGATACTCTGTTGTTTTCACTACTTTTTTCACATCCGTTGTATCATGTGATACCCACTATAATACCACTATGATACCCATTGTGATACACATTGTGATACATCTCTGTCGTTACATCTCTGACGTGATATGTGTTTACATGTCCGACAAGATCTAGGTTACATCTACTGTGATACCATTGTGGGGGAGAGACTGTTTCCCCATTAATGGTGGGAGACGTGAGCTATAAAATACTAAATTAGGGTAAAGTATATTAGGTAACCCGTAGGATTTGAATGAGTCAAATAAGGATTTGATATGTTATAAAAAATCTAAATTGTCAATTTACCAAAATATCCTTTTACTTTATTTAAAAACAATATTAATTATATTAAATGAGTGGCTCACATTGGATCTCACAGTTACCACAAAATATCTAGTTCTCATTTGATTAGGCCCCTACACACACACACACATATATATATATATACACACAGAGATGTACATAATCACACACACACACATATATATATATATATACACACAGAGAGATGTACATAATCACACACACACACACATATATATAATCACGAGATCGATGCAAGAAAAGGGGAGAGGGTGGATGACGCCGACGAAGAAAAGGGGAGAGGTTGGGGGTCGCCTGTCAGCATCTCCGGTTTCCATCTCCGGCGGCCTCACCATTTTTTAAGTTGAAATTGAAAAATTAACCCACCATTTTTTTTGAAAAAATTAAAACATATATGTGTGTGTGTGTGATTATGTCTAACTGTGAAAAAATTAAAACATATATTATGAAACAGTTAAAACACACACACATATATATATATATATATATATATATATGTATGTATGAAAAAAATATATATGTATGTATGAAAAAAAATAAAAAATTCACTCTCTTTTGCAGTAAACCCAGTTTCAAAATCCATGAAACCACCACCTCTGAATCCACTCTTTCTTGGCTCAGATTCATTAAAATCAGAGATCTTTGCACTTGAATAAGCCATATCACTAACACTACCAGCTTCATGATCAAAATTGGCACCACCCCTAAAGCTACAAAGAGACCTGGATCTTGACACATCCATCACACAATCCGACACCCATATCTCACTTTTATCATCAAACCTATCTCTCTTTCTCTCTCTTCTTCTTGAAAAGCTTCCCAATTCTCCAGAACCCGTTGCTCTTCTTCACCTCAACAACACAACTGTTGCTCCTCTTCAGCAGAATCACATCCTCAATATCCCTTTTCTTGGTCTGCTTTATGTGTGAAAAAAGGGTTTTCTGTTGTTCATCCCCACTACCATTACCCCCTTCTCGTTCTCGATCAAAAAGGAGACCCTTCCAACACTTCCCACATCCACAGTGGGTTTCGTTGGTTTTCTTGGAGTGGTCGGAGTTGGTCGGAGTGGTCGCCGGAGGAGGGTGTTGGTGAAGTCCGCCGGAGGAGTTGGTCGGAGCGGTCCCTGTATGTGTTCGTATATATATATATAACATATATATACTATATTATAAAAACGGTATAAAAAACTCTTAATTACAACATTTTAAGTACAAGTTACAACTAATTAAAACCAATTACTTAATTTACAACTTCTTAATACTTTGGTACAACCTTTCCAAGCACAGTATCTCACATAATCATCTATTTATGGAATGGATACTCATTTATTAATATAACTATTTGTTTTTTTTTTGTGGAGAATTTTATAAAATATATTTTATATTAGAATAATCTATTTTAAATGTAGATTTTACATTTAAATCTATATTAATGAGATTTAATATAAAATCTTTTTTCTTCCAAATTTTTTTATATTACATCTCATAATGATTTTTCCATATTTTATTTTATAAAATCTTTTTACATAATGAGATGTAATATAAACTCTTTTTTCTTCCGTATTTTTTTTTGCTAATATAAAATCTATTTTATTTTATAAAATCTACACGTATTTTATATTAGCATAATATAAAATCTACACGTATTTTTTTGATAATATAAAATCTACACGTATTTTTTTTTCACGAGCATTAAAATAAAAATATTCCGCAATACTTTCCAAATTAACCAAGTGTAAAGAAAATAAAATAGAAACGATGTAGATATAAAAATATTTTTCCATATTTTTAATATATTTATATTTAAATGTAAAATCGAAAATGAAAATAAAAGATTTTAAAATATTTTTTACATTCACTATAAATATATATAGCTTCTCTATGTATCATCCGAGTACAAGAAGAAGACGAACGATCGGGTGTCAATGGCGGAACCTGCAACTGAACAAAAGGTATTCCACTATATTTTTGTTTCTTTGAAAAACTATTTTTTTATATTTTATTTTATTTACCGAGGATTTGTTTATATTTTTCAAAACCCACAATCATATTTTTTGAAGTACGGGAATAAGATATATATACATATTTTTATTTTTATCGATTAATACTATGAGGTCTTGAAGTCAATAGTCAGATAAATATGTTGTGAGACATGTCATTTGGGTTTTAAATAATATAATACAAAACTATTACCAATATTATTGCACAAACTCATAACAACAAACGATTAAGAATATATGTAAGTTAATCACTTATGAAAATACATTCGTTTTTTCACATTGTATTTCATTAATTGTTAACAAAGAAATTACGTTTTATTTTAACTCGGTTCAATATTCCAACAAAAAATTTATCCTCCCGTGCAATGCACGGGCTCAACACTAGTATATATATATAATATATAAATATAACATATATATAATATATATAAATATAATATTAATATAATTAGACTAAATTACAATTTGATCCCTCAAGTTCAAAGAAAATTGAAAACCTTATCCTTGTGTAATAAAAAGACGAAAATACCCTTGACTTAATGGAGAAATCTAACGGAGCTAACGGACGAGGGACCATTTTCATAGCAAAATCGAAACCTCAGGGATGAAATATGCATTTATTGAAGTTCAGGGACCACTTTCGTATTTTTTGGTAAACCCCAGGGACCAAATTTGTAGTTTACTCCTAATTTTATTATTCTAATACATTTTTTAAATAAAATATAGAGTAAACTACGATTTTCGTCCCTGTGGTTTGTTGTTTTTTTCTATTTTCGTCCCTGGTATTTAAAAATTACTTTTTTCATCCTTATGATTTCTAATTCGTTTTGATTTTCGTCCCTTAGGCTAACTCTGTTAAAAGATGTCTGTTAACTCAGGGATATTATATAGTCTTTTCACGATTTTATGAGTTTTTTCTTTATTATGTAATACTTTATACTAATTATACAATCCCCATTCTTGTCGTCACTGCCATTCCATCCATTACCGGTGCTTTTTTCCCTCATGGAGAAAACCTCATTCCTCTCTTCTTCTCTAACTTCCAAAACCACCCACGCTAATCTCTCAAATCACTCTGTTTTGTGTACTGATGCTCTCGCTGTTGCTGCTACTAGTAGCCCTTATGCTTTCGCTATCACTCGAACCCGTGAATTTCTTCCACCACCCATCTCTCCGATCACCTCCGCCGTCGTCGTTCTTTGAGGATTTATCCAATACTTCAGGCTTCGAAGAGAATTTTGCAGAAGCAATATGATTGCTACTGTTCCCAAAAGATGAACTGGTCGTAATACTAGTCTTCTTCTTCTTCTTCTTCTTCTTCTTCTTCTTCTTCTTTATTGTGATTCAATTGAAAATGGAAAAATCATGTTGATTAGTAGCCCTTTGTTGTGATTCAAACTCCCATTTTTGACGATGATCCTTCTAGTTTTATTGCTTTCTTTCCTCTTCACACTTCCTTTCTTGTTCTTTCTCCACCGTTGACTGTCGGTTTGACCACAATTTAATATCGATCTCTCCTCCCCTTCCTCCATACTCTGCGTTTCATCAGTAAGATCTTGTCTATGTTCAACTATATCTTTCAACGACAATTCATACGACGTTTCCGGCATGTTCTCCACCATCTTCATCATCTCCCTTTGTCCTCTAGCGATCGCTTGAGCTCGTGATGATGGTGACATAAACCGTGGATTGTTGAATAGTACTGGACTATCCGGCGGACTAATACTCCGCCACAACGGTAGCGAACATATACCTCCACCCAACGAACTTGGGATTCAATTTTTCCACGGGACTAATACTCCGCCACAAGGGTGTGTGTGTGTGTGTGTGTGTGAAATGGGATGCTCGTTTATGATTTCCGACAAATGGGATGCTCGTTTCAAAACGCAGCTGCTATCTTCTAGAAATCTGAAAATCAGGTGTTTAAATCTCCAAAAATTCCTGAAATTTACTTGTGGGGGTGGAGAAGACAGGTGTTTAAACGTAGGCAAGAGAGGAAAGGAACTAAAAGTGGCTATTATGTGGGGGTGGGGAAGACATCACGTGGGTTGAGGCTCATGGGATTATTAGTTATTTTTTTAAATTAATAAATGCTTTACTTTAATAACCTATCGTCCTCTACATTATATATTATTAATAAAAAAGATAGTAGAAAGACCAAACTATCCCTGATTTGATGGATTTTTTAACAGAGTTAGATAGAGGGACGAAAAAAGAAACAAATGACAAACATAATGACCAAAAAAGCAATTTTCAAAGACCAAGGACGAAAATGACAATAAGCATCAAACCATAGGGACGGAAATCGTAGTTTACTCTAAAATATATAAAATATTACCAATTCAATTTCATTGGTGAGAATAAATAAAATATTATCTCTCTCCTCACATTAAATTTTAGATAATTCATTAAGAGCATCTTCCAAAGATTCTCCCAAAAAAAAAAGAGAGAGAGAGGAGAAAATAAAGATTTTGAGGAATTTAGGTTTTTTTTAGCTCCACCATATCATCCAAAGCTCATAAAGTTGGTAAATTTTTTCAAATTTGGAGAACTCCTTAAAGCATCTCCAACAACTTCTACAAAATTGAGAAAATAGAGATTTTGAGAAACTTTTTGCTCAAACAACTTTTTCCAAACTTTCTCTAAAATGGAGAAAATAGAAGAGAGAGTGTAATTTTCTCCAAATTTAGAAATATCACCAAAAATGATTACCAAGAAAAATATTATTTTTTATTATATCCTACCAATAAGAAACTTAAAAATGAAATGTTTATGTGAGAGAAAAATATTTTATTAAATATATAGAATATTTTAATAATCAATGATTTATCTCTAAAATTGAGAAGATATTGGAGATGGATGTAATTTTTTTTAGGGATTCTGACTTGTGATTCTCTATTTTAAAGAAATTTTGTAAAAGTTGTTGAAGATGCTCTTAAAAATGATTGCTTAAGAGAGATAAAGTTTTTATTATTCCCATCAACATTAATTTTTGAAATTAAATGTTTATGAGGGTGAAATAATTTTTTATTAGATGCATTAGTAATATGTTGGAATTAAATGTAATTATTTTGGATATTTTGATTTTTAATTTTTAATTTTCAAGAATTTTGAATAAAATTGTTGGATATGCTCTAAACTCGGAGATTCAGCTTGTTTTTATCTATTTTAAATAATATAAAGAATTGTTGGAAATGCTTTATAAATTTTTAAATTTAAAAATTTAATACTGGAGAGAGAAATAATTTTTTAATTCATTTTTACCAATGAGATTGAGTGTATTATTTTCTATATAGAGTTTCTTTTTTTAAAGTATATTAAGATGATAAATTATATAATATTTTGATGAAGTAATTAATGTTTCATTCTAAAAAATATAGAATATGTTGGAGTTGAGTTTTTCTTTTTAAGATTTTAAATTCAAATTTTAAAGAAATTATAGAAAATGTTTTGTAAATGCTTTAAGAGAGATGATATAAAAATCTCCATATTTGATGAATTTTTCGAAATTAAAAGAGGGACAGAGAGAAAGATACGTGGTTATTTTTATTGTTTTTACTAATGAATTTGAATGTATTATTATTTTATATAAGATTTATTTTTGAAAATTTATCGAGATAATAAATATACTGATTATTTAAAAAATATAATTAATATTAAAATATTTAAAATGAAGAAATTGTTTGAGTTAAATGAAATTTTTGTGAGGATTTTAATTTTAGAAATTGAATTAAATAATCATTCTACACACATAAATTGGTCTCCTAGCCATTTCTCTCCTGAATTAACTCAAATGTCAATACGTCCGCAATATTTTGGACCTAGATAAAAGACAAAAAAACGAATTTTATTCAATTTTTTATATAAAAAAAATTACGGACAACAATTGCAGACCTAGATAAAAAAATTTAAAGAAAAATTGACCAAATTCGTTTTTTTTTTCTTTTAGCTAGATCTGCAATGAATATTACGGATGTAGTGACATTTGGATCAATCTGGGAGGAATGATTAGGAGACCAATTTAGATGTATAAAATGGCTATTTGAGTCAATTTCTTTTTTAGTTTTTCTTTTTTACTTTACTGTTTTAAAAAGTATACATTTAAGATGAAGTTATTTAATTTTCGAATATAGAATAAGTGAAGAATAGATTTGAGATCATCGATTAATTAATCATACCATATGAATGTCCAATTTAACTAGAAAGCCAATAACACAAAACATGCTATAAATTTCAAAACATAATTAATTGGCTTGTGAGTTTTGCACTTGCACTTTAATTTGAAATTTCACCTAATAAAATGTCCCATTTACCCTTTGGATGTAAATAATTATTATATATTGACAAAATACAAATCTTTTTAAGATTAATGTGGGAATAGATACAAAACATAATTGAAATTTTACTTAATAATGTTTTTTTCTTTTTTGATGATGTCAATTGTGAAGGACAATTTATCAAATCGAAAAATAACTTAGCCCTTGCATTTGGCATGAGGTGTTTGGTCATGTTTGTAATGCATGATTCTCGATTCAATGTTTTTGTGTCCGCCTTTGTAAAAGGTTTATGATATATGTGATGTGTGATCCTTTGTATGGTATTCCTCCTTTGCATTTTGTGCAAGGTTCATGAATTGAGCCTTGTCGATCGTATGTGTGTAGTGCTTGATTCGTCATATGTTGAATTTTGATGTCCTTCCGCTACATATGATTTCATTTGGCGTATGATCCATATTTCAAGTTTGTCGTATGTGTGTAGTGCTCAATTCTGCCTTGATTATTCCTTACCTACATATTGCATATGATTCAAGTATGTCGTATATAAAAATGTGATCCTCTTTTGGAGCTTATGATCCCAGTTGGCATAAGATCCATGTCTCGAGTTTTGTCATATGTGGTGTAGTGCTCGATTTAGTCTTAAGTATCTTTACTTTCCTTTTACAAATGATGCAAGTTTGTAGCATGTTAACATATTTTGGTTCTTACTATTTGATTTTGCATAAGATCTATGATTTGAAATTGAAAGGTTTGAATTTCTATTTACTGATCCTCTGCCTTTTAAGAAAAAAGGAAAAAAATTAGCTATTTTTAGCCTCCAGTTTTCTAAATCTAGTACAAAATGTCGGTGCCAGAAAATTATATAGTTCCATGTATTAGCATCCAATGGATTAAACTTTCTATATTTAACACCTAATGAAATTATTGTTACATTATATATATAAATATTGTAGGTGTTGAAAAACTATAAATAAATTGAGTTAAAGGTCAATTAACACATTTACAGGGTGGGTTGTAGTAGTGATGGACAAATGGGCCTGACCCGATTCGATTTGGGTGGTCAACCGCAGCCTGGCCCGGTGAAGGCCCGGTTCATAGCCTGAAAATCAGAATCGGTCCATGTATTTGGAAGTTTTGGCGGCCCGACCGGATCTGAAATTTTTAAATAAATAGCCGTTATAGAGTCGTTATATTCGATTTTTTGACCGTTTTTTATTTTGTAACCCCCTAAACCCCTATAAATACTTGTGTTGATTATGGAGTTAGACACCAACTTACAAAACGCAAAAAACGCATACAATTCTGTTGGGTCTGAAATGAGCTAAGGATGATTAATACTGCCAGATACTACTTCTTGTGTAATTAATACTGCTAGTTCATCATTACTACTGCTGAAGGAACTTAATACTGCTAGACAAGTTAATACTGTTAGCATGTTAGTACTGCAAGAAAAGGTTAATATTGTTGAGATGGTTAATGTTGCTGGGAGAATTAATACTGCTTATGAAGATTAAAGCTGCTGAGAAGATAATGATGGAATGATGCGAAAGTCAAGGAGATTTGAAGATAATTATTGACTGGATCATGAAGATTAATTTTTCTTTTATAATTATCTTGTAATCTGTCTTGTATATATACTGTATAGAAGGCATAGTTTAATATAGACTTTTGATAGAATTTCAATATACGTTTTAGTGAGAATTAACCTCAAGATTCATTGTAATCCTTTCTTTAGAGAACTTCAGAACGTCTGTTGAGCCTGTTCAACCGATTGAGGTTGAGTTTGTAATCATTAAGTTAATCAATATAACTTGTGATTTGCATTCAAGTACTGTTTCATTGATTGAGTGTTAAAGTGTTTTTCCGCAACTTCTTTAACATTGTTTCTGAGTTTGTTAATTAAATTCTTCATTAGAATTTTTCGATCTTGACAAGTGGTATCAGAGCAAGTAAACTCAGAAACCTATAATCATGGACAGTTCAAGCGACAGTGTTTTGGTATCAAAGGTTCCCATGCTCAAACCCAATGAGTTTGACACGTGGAAGATCAGAATCAAGCAATATATTCTTCTCACAGACTTCTCAATGTGGGATATCATTGAGAATGGTCCCTCTGATGGAGAAAAGATGGATGCAGATGGCAAGAGACCTCCGCCAAAGACTGATGGAGAAAGAAAGATGAGGCAGACAGAGATGAAAGCCTTGAGCACTCTGCTCTTAGCTATACCTAATGAGTACCAACACCAGTTCTGCAACTGCACGGATGCACAAATTCTATGGAATGCACCGGAGAAAAGATTTTCTGGTACCAAAAGTACCAAGAGAAATCAGAAGGCCATCCTGAAGCAGCAATATGAAAACTTCATGTCTACAAAGAATGAGTCCATGACTCAAACTTTTGATAGATTTAATAAGTTAATTGGTGAATTGGCTACTGTTGGTGTCCAGATAGATCAAGATGATGTCAACAGAAAATTTCTAAGATCTCTTGGTGATGAATGGACTATGTACACTGTCTCCTTCAGACAGAATGACCAACTGGAGGACAAGGAACTGGATGACCTCTATAATGACCTTAGGGTGTTTGAAGCAGAGGTAGAAGCAAAGAAGAGGCCCTCTGGATACTCATACAATGCTGCTCTTTTATCATCTTCTACCGATTCTGCTGCTAATACAGAATCAGTTAGTGCTGCCTATGGATCAAAGCAAGATGGATCTAATGACTCAGTTTTAGAAGCTTTTCTAGTCAGTTATGCTAATTCCACTCTAATCAATGATGACTTAGAACATATAAATGCTGATGATCTGGAAGAGATGGATATCAAGTGGCAGATGGCTATGCTCACAATGAGGGTAAAAAGATTCATCAAAAGGATTGGAAGGAACAACTTTGCTCAGAAAAGAGAATATGGGTTTGGATTTGATAAATCCAAGGTTGAATGTTACAAGTGTCACAAGTTGGGGAACTTTGCAAGAGAATGCAGAAGTGGAATGCCTCAACAACATACTAGCAACCAACAATCATCACAGTCCACTAGCTTCAACAATAGAAACTCTTCTCAAGCTCTTGTTTCCCAAGAAGGAATGGGATTTGATTGGAGTGACCAAGCAGAAGAAGCAGTTCAGAATCAAGCTTTAATGGCTAAAGTTTCAGAGTCAGCAAGCACCGATATTCCCACAGAGGTAAAATCTAACCTTTGCTCAAAATCTTGCATAGAAACTGTTAAAAAGTACAGGGATCACAATCAAAGCATGTGTGATGACCTAAAAAGGTTAGAGAAAGATAGAAGAGAGTATGTTGTGATTGTTGAGAATTTGGAAGAACAGATTAAGGCATACAAAGCCAATGAACTTCAACACACATATGATACTAACTACTGGAAGTGGGAAAAGAATCAGTTAGAGTTTAAGCTTAAAAAGTCTGAAGAGGAATGTGAGAAGATAAGGAGTGATTTTGAGAAAGCCAAGTTGGACATTGAGAAGTTTTCCAATGCATCTAAAGCAATGGACTCACTTCTAAAATCTCAAGTCCATGACAAACTGAAAAGAGGTTTAGGATAAAACAGTACCCCTCCACCCTATAACAATAACTATATCCCTTCCACTTCAGACCTCTTAGAAAGACAAGGGAAAATAGACTTACCTATAGGGGCCACAGATGTAGATCCTCTTGACAGTGTAGTGATTGAGGAAGAGGCAGAAGAAAAGACCACTAAGGGTAAGAATAAGGACGACCTTAAAGAAATCCCTTTGGAAAATCATATCCTTACTAATGAAAAGGGGGGGGGGGGGGTAAACCTTTTGTAAAGAGTGAGAAGGCTGAAAGTTCTAAGAGAGGGAAGGGAAAGGTACAGGGAGTCCATTACATGCAAACCACTGTTGTTAATCCATGTACTTGTAAACAAAATCAGCCCCAACAACATGATAAAACAAGGGGAAATCAAAGAAACAGAAATAATCAGTGGGCTTTAAAACAAGGAATTGATCTGAGAAAAATTAACAGACCAAAGCCTTGTTTTATCTGTGGCAAGTTAAATCATCCAGCCAAACACTGTTATTTCAATCCTATTAACCAAAGGATTACTTTTCAAAGAAATATACAAAATCCTGTTGGTTATAGGAAGCAAATAAGGAATCATATGGCTGAGAATGTGAGAAGGGCATCTATACAATCTCATGCTCAGAATAAGTTTGCTAATTCAAAGAAAAATACTCCTAATAAGCCAAGGAGTAACTTAAAGAAAAAGAATGCAAACAACTTTGTCCAGGTTTGGGTTCCAAAAGTAAAGAAATCTGTTAGTACTGCTACTTCAAATAGTACTGCTGACAGAAATAGTACTGCTGCAAGCAATACTACTGCTAACCCAGTTAGTACTGCTAACAAAATTAGTACTGCTAACCCAATTAGTATTGCTAATGATGTTAGTACTGCTAACAAAGTTAGTACTGCCAATCAAGTTAGTACTGATACCAGTGACAGGCCCATTCTTCTGACAAAGTATTCAAGCAATAAGATCCCTTTGTTTGATAATCTCATCAAGTCTGAATATGAATATGTTGATGGGAATGGGAAACCCAAGACCACTTTGGCTTGGGTTCCTATTAAAAACTAACTGCTTTATTATATGTGCAGGGCAACCAACAGCTCAAGGGAAGGAGCATTTGGCATGTTGATAGTGGTTGTTCCAGGCACATGACAGGTAACATGGCCAACCTTCAAAACTTCAAAAGAATTGATAGTGGACATGTTGCTTTTGGTGATAATCCAGCAGGTGGAAAGATAAGTGGAAAAGGTAATGTGTCAAAAGGTAAGATGATCTTTGAGGATGTATACTATGTTGAGCAATTAAGATACAACCTGTTAAGTGTATCACAGGTCTGTGACAAGAAACATAGCATATTATTCAATGATACTGAATGTATTATCCTTGTTCCAGGGTTCAAGGTAGTTGATGAAAGTATGATACTACTTAGAACTCCTAGAAAGGACAATTTTTATTGCTTAGACTTGGAGAGTGTAGCTTCTGATTCATCTTTAAACTGTTTATCTTCAAAAGCTTCATTGGATGAATCATCTCTATGGCACAGAAGTATGTGTCACATGAACTTTAAAACAATGAACAAACTTGTGAAAACAACCTTGTAAGAGGTTTGTCACAAAAGGTATTTTCATGTGATGATCATTGTGTTACATGTCTTAAAGGCAAACAACACAAAACTTCTCATAAGTCCAAAGAGATATATACAATCTCTTCACCTCTTAATTTACTGCATATGGATCTGTTTGGTCCTACAAATGTGATGAGTATTGGTAAGAAATTCTACTGCTTGGTTATTGTTGATGATTTCTCTAGATTCACTTGGGTCTATTTTCTGAGGACTAAGGATGAGACAAGTGGACTGATCAAATCTTTTGTTCTTAGAGTTGAAAACCAAACAAATCTAAGAGTTAAAGTCATCAGGTCTGATAATGGAACTGAATTTAAAAACAATGACCTAAACAACTTCTGTGAGGAAAAAGGCATTGAGAGACAATACAATGCTCCTAGGACTCCTCAACAGAATGTTGTTGCTGAAAGGAGAAATAGGACTCTGATAGAAGCTGCTAGATCTCTGTTGGCAGATTCAAAACTTCCAATTACTTTTTGGGCAGAAGTAGTTAATACTGCCTGCTATGTTCAAAACAGAGTTCTAGTAGTGAAATCCCAAGACAAGACACCTTATGAGCTTTTTAAAAAGAAGAAACCTTTTATTGGATTTTTCAAACCATTTGAGTGTCCTTGCACAATTCTCAATACCAAACCTCACCTAGGAAAGTTTGATAGCAAAGCTGAGGATGGGTTTCTTGTTGGATATTGATCTCAAAGTAAGGTCTACAGAGTTTTCAACACCTCTTCTAGGATAATTGAGGAAAGTGACAATGCCAAATGCAATGAGAACACACCAAATCAACTTGGTTCAGGTCCTGATTGGCTATTTGACATTGATTCACTGTCTAATTCTTTGGGTTTCAGTAATGAGCATAATGCTCCTAGGGACAGAAAAGGTACAAGTACAAAGACAAGAGTTTGTGCTGTTCCCAACACCTACTGTTGATCCTGTTGAATTCTGTGACCAAGATAAGAAAGATACTTTAGATTCAAAGGACACTGAACCAACTCAGAATGAAGAGGACAGAGGTGAAAAGGAAGATCAACCCTCAGATTCAGGAATCAAAGGTCCTGAGATGCCATGTTTGGAAGAAGATGACACAGATGATGATAACTCTTTAGTTTTTGGTGGTAGCACTCCTGAAAAGAATGACTCTAATCTGAAAGCAGATATTAATGAAGAGGCTGTTCATAAAACAAGAGTTCAGAAAAATCCTCCTCCTCAATTGGTGATTGGTGACATCAATTCACCTATAATCACAAGGAATCAAAGTAAGTTGGGAGGATTGAAAGATATACAATCAGGTTTACTTTCTTGCTTTCTATCACAGGTTGAACCTAAAAAGGCATATGATGCAATGAAGGATCCAAGCTGGATAGAAGCAATGCAAGAGGAGCTACTGTAGTTTGTGCTGCAGGATGTATGGGATTTGGTTGACCTTCCAAAAGGACACAGAGCTATAGGCACTAAATGGATCTTCAGGAACAAGAAAGATGAGAGAGGAATAGTAATAAAGAACAAGGCCAGATTAGTGGCACAAGGGTATACTCAAGAAGAGGGAATTGATTATGAAGAGGTATTTGCACCAGTGGCCAGGATTGAGGCAATCAGGCTATTTTTAGCCTATGCTTCTTTCATGAGGTTCAAGGTCTACCAGATGGATGTAAAGAGTGCTTTCCTGTATGGGAGGATTGAAGAAGAAGTGTATGTCTGTCAGACTCCAGGGTTTGAGAATCCAAATTATCCTGACAGAGTATACAAATTGAAGAAGGCACTCTATTGGCTACATCAAGCACCAAGGGCATGGTATGATACTTTGTCTACCTATCTCTTGGAAAATGGTTTTCAAAGAGGAATCATAGACAAGACTCTGTTCATTCAGAGGAAGAAGAAGGACATCCTTATAGTGCAAATCTATGTGGATGATATTATCTTTGGATCCACAAAAGATCAAATGTGCAGAGATTTTGAAGAATTGATGTACAAGAGATTCAAGATGAGTTCTATGGGTGAACTTACTTTCTTCCTTGGGCTACAAGTTAAGCAGAAGAAAGATGGGATATTTATAAGCCAATCCAAGTATGTGCAGGACATTCTTACTAAGTTTGGATTCTCAGACTCAAAGCCTGCAAGCACACCCATAGAGACACACAAATAGATCACTGCAGATCTTGAGGGGGAGGATGTGGATGATCATCACTATAGATCCATGATTGGCTCCCTCATGTATCTCACTGCTTCAAGACCAGATATCATGTTTTCTGTTTGTGTGTGTGCAAGATTTCAAGTAAGGCCTAAGCAGTCACACTTTCAAGCAGTCAAAAGGATATTCAGATATCTCAAAGGCCAACCTAGATTAGGTCTTTGGTATACTCATGACTCACCATTTGATCTACTTGCTTATTCAGACAGTGACTTGGGTGGTGCGAATTTGGAAAGAAAGTCAACTTCAGGGGGGATGTCAATTTTTGGGCGCAAGACTAGTGTCATGGCAGTGCAAGAAACAAACCACAATGTCCACCTCTACAACAGAAGCAGAGTATATAGCTGCTGCAAGCTGCTGTTCACAAGTACTCTGGATTCAGAATCAAATGCTGGACTATGGTATATCTTTTCTTCACACTCCAATCTTCATAGACAATAACAGTGCTATTAGCATTGTTAATAATCCAGTCAAGCACTCCAAAACAAAGCATATAGAAATCAGGTACCATTTTATCAGAGACTGTAATGAAAAGAAGCTAATTCAGGTTGTGAAAGTCCATACAAGTAACCAATTTGCTGATCTATTCACCAAAGCTTTTGATGTTGGTAGATTCACATTCTTGGTCACAAGTGTGGGCATGATAAACACTGAATAAGCCTCCTTTGATCTGCTTTATGTACCATTTCTGTATAGATTCCTTCCTGTCTACTTTCTCATATTGTATTGTGCATGGTGCTGCTAACCTTGTGTGTTTAAGTGTTTCAGATTGCTTAAATTGAATACTTGGTACTTCTAGTTCAGTTAATACTGCTCTCTATATTACTCATGATAACAGTTCAAAAAGGGTTAAGTATGGTTACTACTGCTAGGTGGTTTATACTGCCAGTGCAAAGTTACTACTGCTTGCTTTATTTATACTGCTAATCAGTGTTACTACTACTGGTAGGTGTTAATACTGCTAGTATGTGTTAATACTGCTAGTCCGTGTTAGTACTGCCAGTATGTATTACTACTGCTACTCTGAGTTAATACTGCGGGCTTGTTAATATTGCTAGGGTACTTAGTACTACTTCTAACTGAAACCCTCCACCTATAAATACCCCTTTGTGACCGCCAAAATACAAACGGCTCTTTGAACTTCCATTGCTTCTCTCTCTCTCTCTCTCTCTCTCTCGATTTCTTGCTCACCAGGGTAAACCCTAGTTGCGATCTGAACCCTAGAATCAATCAGAACGATGGCAGGACTAGAATTCTTTGATGAACACAATGAGGTTGCTATGCTGCAAAAACCCAAACAGGCTGAAGGTTTTCATCAGATTGTGGATTTCCTCAAATCGTCACACATTGCCTATACCCTCACTGTCAATCCCACAATCTGTGTGGAACATCTACGACAATTTTGGGCAAATGCTACCATCCACACTGAAGATGGCAATCAGGTCATCAAAACAAGGGTGTGTGATAAACCCCTGACCATCTCAGAAGAGTGTATTCGCATCCATCTACGCTTAGATGATGCCTCAGGTATTACCTCTCTTCCTAAGGAAGATCTCTTCCATGTTCTAAATCGAATGGGGTATGAAGGTCCCACAGAGGTATTCAAGTTCTTCAAGAACAGATTTTCACCTCAGTGGCGATTCTTTGTTCATACCCTACAACACTGCATTTCAAGAAAAACAACTGACTGGAGTGAGTTCAACAACACCATAGCCCATATTGGTCTGCTTAGCGACCTCTAGAAAGTTTAATTTCTCTCAAATGATCTTAAACGATTTAATGTCAAACCTGGATACCAAATCAAAAAGCTTTTATATGTATCCAAGGTTTGTACAAGAAGTACTTAATAAGGAATTGACGGATTTACCTACCTTCAAGGAGGTATATGTACCAAAACTCCCAAAGGGGAAAGTGTTCTCAAATATGAAGAGGCCCAGTAAGGACTTCTTAAGTCTAGACACACCATTGTTCTCTACAATGATGGTTGTGTCCCACTCTCAAGGTGAGGCATCAGGGTCAACACCCACATTAGACTAACCCACTGATGACCTACCCACACCTTCCACTACAAAGCATATCCCTCAGTCCCTTATAAAGAAGCCAACATCACCCATTACTCATACATACACAAGGAAAAAGGTACAGAAGGTTCCTTCCCTTCTAGTATCTTCACCCCCACAGCCTACAAGCCCTCTGATGGAGCATTTTCCATCAGAGAATATCTAAAGGGAAACAACAGGGGTGTCTCCCAACCCCAAGAAGGTACTCAATAAGGAGGAGGAAGAGCATGTGGGCAGTAAGGCTCACACTACTGACTTTGCACAAAGTGCAGGGTAGGACAGTGTGAACATCTTTAAGACCTTCCCTACGGCAACTTTGGGTGAGAAATCATCCAAAGGTCCCAGGTGCCAAGAAACCAAGGAGGTAGAGGGTGCTTCTGCTAGGCAGAAGACTCCTACTAAAAGATCCAAGGATCTTTCAAGGGTGGTCAACACACCTAAAGGAGGTGAGGACAGATATAACTATGAGGAATTGATGGAAACTATTGCCAATGTCAACCTGGATGTACTCAAACAGGGTGCAGAAATAAAGGAAATGCAAAAGGTGATTATCTCCTAACAAGAGCATATTGCAAACCTCAAGAAAATGGTTCTAAAGTTAGTGCACAAGTAGAAGAAAGCCAAATTTGTGCTGAAGAAGAGGAACATTGATAATGATACTTCCAAAAAGGGGGACACTGAAGCTGAAACTGCAAATCAAAGTAATGATGGGATGGAATATAAATTTGAGGGGGAGATGGGTGCAAAAGCAGAAATTAGCAGAGAAGCAGAAACAGAGGTAGCAGCAGAAACCTTTAAGGTAACAGCAGAAATAGGCCTAGCAGCAGTAAAAGAATCTGAAGCAGAAATGGCAGAATCAACAGCAGTAACAGAAAAGGTAGCAACAGAAACAGGGCTATCCATGGAAGAATTAGAAATAGCAGAAACCTTGGTCAAAGCTAAAAATGACACTCCTAAGGCCACTCAAAAGGCCAAGGGAGTGGAAATAAAAGAAGGTGGCCAAGAGCAGAAGAGAAAAGAAGTAAGTGAAGCTGAACTCAAAAGGAAAGGCAAAGAAAAGATGGGTGAATCTGTGAAACCTCAAAAGAAGCAGAAACAGATAGAGCTGGATGAGGAGCTAGCCAAGAAGCTGCAAGCTGAATTAACACATGAGGAAGAGTCTCAAACTGCAAAAGATAGACAAATTGCTCTAGATCTGTCTACAAAGCTCAATGAAGAGTATCAAAAGAGTTTAAAGGCTGCAGCTGAAGCCAAGAAAGTCCAAGCAAAAGCATCTATGCCAAGGCAGCCAGCACAGACAAAGAAAAGACAACCTTCAAAGACTTTTGTTGCCAACCAAGAAAGGAGGAAAATGATCAACTTTCTAAAAGGATCAGTTGGTGTTAAAGAAGGAATGTTCACTGGTATGTCTTATGGCAGAATTGAAGAGTTGTACAAGAAAGAAATGACCAAGCTACAAGGAGACTTTTCTCAAAGGGTTGAGGTTGAAAGGAAAATGAAAGAAAGGCATGATCTGCATATCCAACAACTTTTTCCTGAGAGTGAAGAAATCACTTCTACAAAAGAAGTGGAAGAAGAACAGAAAGAAGAAACTCTTGCTCAAACAGTCAAAGCTGGCAAAAGAATGAAAACCATAGCTTCAAAGAAACAGAACAAAAGGCCAAGGATTGAAGAAGTGCAAAAAGAAGCTGAACCTGTTGTTGCAACCCCTGAAGAACAATCAAGTCAACAAGGTGCAGAACAATCTGAGGTACATGTTGGTTTGTATATGACAGTGATCGATAGTGAACCTGTAAAAGCTGACCCAATATCAGTCCAAGCCCCTGAAATTATCCATTGGGATATCCTGGAAGATCAAAGGAAGAAATACTTCAGGATTAAAAGGATGGGAGACAAGTATGAGGTTTACTCTACTTGGGGCAAAATCATCAGAAGCTGTTCCAGATCTGACTTAGAAGAAATGTTCAAGGTTGGGATGAGCTTGTATGGTGATACTCTGAAAGAAGCAGGAATGAACATAAAGAAGCTGGCAATGGAGTACTTATGCATGATGTTTGATCCTAGCAAAGTTCAACATGTTGTCAGAGATCTGAATTTGGAGAATAAATTCCAAAGAATAGACAATTGGATGCTATTTGAAAGGTGTGGAGTCTATGTCATCACCATTGACAGATCTTATCATGAGTACTACCTGGTGGATAAAATTTATGATCACAGCAAAGCCAAATTGCAAGGTATGTTGAATGCTAAGCTGGTATATTCAAAGGATTCTGAAATGGCCAAGATAGTAGTCAAAAGAATCATCAATCAAAGCATAGGTTTGGATCCTGATCTTGGGAATTGAGCTTAAGTTTTGAAAGTATCATGAAGACCAAATTTTGAAGAACTTAACTTCTCAATCTGAAAAGTTAAGTTAGGGGGAGATTGTTGGGTCTGAAATGAGCTAAGGAAGATTAATACTGCCAGATACTACTTCTTGTGTAATTAATACTGCTAGTTCATCATTACTACTGCTGAAGGAACTTAATACTGCTAGACAAGTTAATACTGTTAGCATGTTAGTACTGCAAGAAAAGGTTAATACTGTTGAGATGGTTAATGCTGCTGGGAGAATTAATACTGCTTATGAAGATTAAAGCTGCTGAGAAGATAATGATGGAATGATGCGAAAGTCAAGGAGATTTGAAGATAATTATGGACTGGATCATGAAGATTAATTTTTCTTTTATAATTATCTTGTATTCTGTCTTGTATATATACTGTATAGAAGGCATAGTTTAATATAGACTTTTGATAGAATTTCAATATACGGTTTAGTGAGAATTAACCTCAAGATTCATTATAATCCTTTCTTTAGAGAAGTTCAGAACGTCTGTTGAGTCTGTTCAACAGATTGAGGTTGAGTTTGTAATCATTAAGTTAATCAATATAACTTGTGATTTGCATTCAAGTACTGTTTCATTGATTGAGTGTTAAAGTGTTTTTCCGCAACTTCTTTAACATTGTTTCTGAATGTGTTAATTAAATTCTTCATTAGAATTTTTCGATCTTGACAAATTCTCATTTTTAAAGTGTGTTTTTTCTTAGAATTGATGTATTGTAACATAAAATTATAAATAAAACGTATTTTTAAAGTGTATTTGAGTGATCCAATCCAATTTTTATTTTTTAAAGTTTAGTAATTAATATAATTGCGTTTTTTTAAGTTTATTAATTGATATAAGTAAACCTATTTTTTAAAGTTTATTATATAATTAATTATTATATAAATTATAAAGAAACTAATTAAAAAAAAGGAAGGACCGGCCGAAGGACCGGTTCAGGCCCGACCCGGTTGTCTAAGAACCAGTCCATCCCGCCCTTAACCGGGCCACTGATAATTGGGTGAAACCCGGCCCGGCCCGGACCGAAGCCCGCTTGGCCCGGTCCTTGAGGTTACTGTTTGGCCATCACTAGGTTGGAGACCATATTCTATATAAAAAAAAAAAAATTTCAAAGGTATATGAGATAACCCTTTGAATTTTATTAGTGATTATGGTATGGTGAGGGTATAACGAGGGTACAAAACATCATCATCCCCAACTAATTACCTTCGTATGTCCATTATTTTATCCTAACTAGATAAGCATAAAAAAGTCCAAGCACGGACCATGCAAACTTTTTTCCAAGCCCTAGTTAAAGTCCAACATGTAAAAACTTGGCTAGAAAATTTCCACACTCTTTTTAGCTTATTGAAAACAGACTTAAAAGTCCTGGGCCTTGTGCATCTCTAACCTTAACGGTCATTTCAGTTAGACTTTTAAAATCATTATCATAAATTCATAATTATGGAATATTTAAAAAGTTGCAACCAATGGATAAGGGATAATGAGAATCACAAAGAGAGTAGTTATGAGGGTTAGTGATGGTCATTAAGAGACCGCTATGAGGGTTAGCGATGGTTATTAAGAGAGCGCTACGAGGATTAACGATGGTCATTAAAATAGTTTTATCATTTTGAGTCATAACTCATACATACACACCATATCCACCAAAGAGTTCTCTTCTCATTATGCAACTACATTTTCTACTATCTCCAAAATCTGATTGATCTGATCATTCTTTGTGGTTACATTCAATGAGGTATCATATGAGCATTGAAATAATTTTCCTAATTTTGTTGAAGCTTATATTGATGGTTAAAGCAATTAATTGATGTTTATGATTATATGTTGCACAAGGGGAGTGCAAGTATACACTAATGTGACCAAGTAATCGTATCCACAAAGACTTGAGATAATTGCAAAAGTTTTGAGTAGGATATCTTCAAGAAGTGGAGAGAGGGATCAATGTTGTTGGTTCTTGGTTGGTAAGTTCACATAATCCTAGGAGATTAATAAGAGTAGCAGAGAAGTCAGAATAGCTATGGGATTAAATTTTCTCCAATTATGCTTTGAAGAGGTTGTTAATAATATGAACAAAAGCCGATCATTAGATGATTATAAAACATTTAGTTATGATTAATAAAAGACATTGCCTATTCATTACATTTCATTTATATATATATATATATATATATATATATATATATTGTATTGATTAATGAACATGATAATCCTAGAATTAGATTCTTAAAATATCTCTAGTCAAAGCATTACTTTATACTAGGGTTAGAGTAATACAATTGAGACTAACGTATAAGAACTCATTTGATTGATATGGAGTTTACTATGGGTGCGTTTGGTACGCAGAACAGGGTGGAACAGGACAGAACAGAACAGGCTTGTCCCATGTTTGGTGTGACCATATGTGGGACACGCTAGAACTAAGTGGGACACGCTAGAACTAAGTGAAACAAGCATGGAACACATTTGTCCCACTCCAACCCCCTGGAACTAAGTAGAACAACAATATTTTGACTAATATACCATTTGTTAAAAACAAAAACATAAAACATTTATTCTCATCATCCACGCCTCCAAGTTAGGGGTGTGCAAAACCCGAATAGTCAAAAATTCGAATCCGCATCCGAACCGAAAATAAGGTGTTTTTGCAAAACCCGAATATCTCAAATTGGATAATCCGAAACCCGACATTTGGGAGGATATCTAGGTTCGAATTGGGTTTGATCGTTAGTCACCCAACCCGTCCGAAAACCCGAAATAACATAAATCTATATTTTAAATATTATATATATATAGAAGGAGGATCAAACGAGAACAATAACTATTTAAAAGAACACGAGAACTAACAAAATCATTGGTGATTTTACATTAACGCGCAAAAAAGCCACACGGACCTGAAGCCCCGGCCAAAGTCCTTTTTTCATGCGTTAATATAAAATCACTGATGATTTTGTTAGTTCTCGTGTTCTTTTAAATAGGTATTGTTCTTGTTTGAACCCGACACTCTATATATATTTATCTAATTATTTTTTGAAAATCGTAAATTATAGTATGCGTAACACCCTCAAATTTGGAAAGAACAACTAATTAAAAACTTTAAATTAAACATCCAATAAGGATAAAATCTATTCTACCAATCAACACTTGAGTCACTTCCAATAAAACGCTAGATTTAACTTCACCAAATAACGGGTCAAGTCTCGTATAAAGACTACTCCTAGCACTCAACACTTCACCAAGACGTTAGAACCTCATCCTCTATCCGGAACCTAATGCACATGCCGACAAATAAAAAGGTTAGGCTAACGCCTAGTGAGTTTAAGAGTTTACAACATGAAATAGATACATTTGCTGAAGGGAGAGAAAGTAGTTTAAATCATAGACCTTCAGAAAGATTTGCTTTAAATATCAAATGACACTATTTTCCGAAAGTACACCTTTAAAACAAGGAACCCAACATGAACCTTCTTTCGTAAAACCACTTTAATCCCAAACTCACCCAAAATGTGAATAGTAAGCAAAACTCCCAATTTATAATAATACGAAATAAGGTTTTACTTCTCGAAGCACCCCCAAACATGGACGGGGCATAATACACAACCCATAAATCTTGAGTAAACGACTCCGCATATGCAAAACGTCACCGAAAATATGGATAATAAAATGACACAATTTAGTACCCAAATAACACCTTCCGGTGACGGGGGAGACCCGATTCCATTGTACGTGGCGGAACACAAAGTTAAGCCACATAACCATGTTATCGAACTACACCTCAGATCGTGACTGTATTGCCTGCTCTACCGAGCTACACCTCCAGTCGTGACTGTATTGCCTGCGCCGTCGAGCTACACCTCTAGTCGGACTTTATTTCAAGTCCCTAACACCGTATCCCCTATTGCCCGCTCTGCCGAGCTACACGTCAAGGATACACGATCTTATTGCCTGTTCGGTCTCTAGTGGAGTTTCATCCTCAGGGTACTCATTCGACCCCTAGTGCCTACTCCCTAACATTCAAGATAGGAGCCTCAACTCTTTACTTGATAAATCCCGATCTCTAACCTCGTGCACAAGAATTAGACATCCAACACAAGACCCATGGTCCCGAAGCATAACCCATAAAGGTTCCTCTTCGCCAAACAACCCGGACGACACCAATACCAACATGACATACTTTCCCAAAGTGAGAATCCCAAGAGTCCTTACCATTAAACACGACTGACTTACATGCCTATGGATCCAATGCATTACAGTCTAAAATACATGACTCCAATGAATGTAACAAGCACTCAAACATGTATTCTCCAAAACAAAGCGAAATAAAAGCAGCTCTCCCCCAAAGCTCCACTTTAAGCTAATAAACTGGACAATTGTCCTCAAGACTCAATTTAGTCAAAACCGAGCCAAAGGCCCAATAATTTACGTAAACCCCCAAATGAAAGCTAGTAGAAACATTGAAACATATTTGGCCAACTATTATGCAAACACAACGACCAAGGTATGATTAACTCAAATCTCATCATTGGTTGAGGCAAACCATTTTCCAAATGAACTAATACCCTTATATTTCCAAAATGCCTCATAACACGATAATATGCATTTTTCGAAAATGTTTATAAGATCGAATACACAAAATGACACTTACATCAAATGAACTCCATTTATATATGTAAAATCGTCAATGAAACATATCAACATGCTTTATTTACCAAAATTCTCAAAATTCCCAAAAGAGGTGTTTCACCATGTTTATAAAGCTAAACATTTCAAAATAACCAAAACTTATCAGGTGTTTAACAGTTAACAATTTCATTTAAAACACAAAACACTTTAAAAATGGACATTTTGGCATGTACATCGTTTTCACAAATCAACTTAAACTCACCTTGCTAGATTAAGGCTAAATCTAGATTTTACCCCACTTTGAGCTACTTTGAGGAAACTGAATCTTTAAGGTCAAAACCTCCATAAACCTAGATACACAAATTTCATCCATAAATAATCACATTCAACCATTTAGAATCGATCCCCAAACACATTACATCAAAATCCCAACCTTGACCAAGACCCTAATTTTGACCTAATTTCTCCAAAACCATCAAATCCGAAATTTGAGAAACCAAACGCTAGGAAGTCATCAAGAAGGCATTTATAGCTTATATTAAGGTTCAGAAATGAAAGGGATATACTTACCACTTAGCTTTTGATGAAAACCTAGAAAACTCTACCATGGAGCTTGAGGTTGAAGAAGAAGATGGTGAACCCTTGACTCTAGCTTCCAATCTTCACCACTTGGTGATGAAACACTTCAAGAGCTCAAGGATTTGACCCAAAATGAGTTAGGGTTGAGGGGAAGGAAGGGGAAACGTTTCTGAGAGAGAATGAAGGGAGTTGGAGAAGAGAAAATGAAGAAAAAGGTTGAAAATCGCGTCTTAACAACAGCCTGGCCACTGGCCAATCACCCCTGGTCTATGTCCCTTCTCTGCGACTGTGACAGTGCGACTATGACACTGTCATAGTCGTCGGGCATTGTAGCGGGACCTTTCCGGAGCCCCGAAACCCAACTTTTTCAGTGCCAACACTCCCGATACTCCAAGGGACTTTAGATAATGCTTTCCCAACACAAATCCCGCTGTTTACAAGTCATAGAGACGTCCTGGTGGCATTTACTTACCAAAAATTACGGGTGTTACAGTTTGTTGAAATATTTTCTAAATTTTAAACTTGATATCGATTTCATCAATCTTTCAATCGATTGTATTCATCCTAAAAAATGATTGAATTTATATATAAGTTTTGCATTATATAATACTCGACCGATATCAATCCGAACCCCGACCAACCCAAACCCGAAACAACCTAAAATTCGAAACTTAAAATTTGGGTTTTGATTTCCATATCCAAAATCCAATCGTGAAAAAATAATTTTATGCTTTTGATAATCCATTGCACTATGCATTAGTGATGTAATTAGTTTTATGTAATGTAATCTATGATTTTTCATCAGAGGTAAATTCGTCATTTAACCGGACAGTCTAGTCCTGTTCTGTCCAGCTATGTCATGTCTTGCCAAACGCTGGAAAATTATTCTGTTATGTCCTGTCCTGTTCCATCTTGTCTTGTCATGTCCTGTCTGCGTACCAAACGCACCCTATATGGGTACAAGTTGGTAAACTTGTGTACATGATAGAGTATAAATTCATTATGAGATTATTGCATTTGATGTCATATGGGTGTCATAAGTGTTTTTCATGTGATAATGACTTGATGATACTGAAATATACTATGTCTAAGTCATACTCTTCAATGCTAGCTCTAATCACGTTGTTATAGAGTATGGTAATAATCATTGGGCATATGATTATACCATGAGACAAGACTTTTATTATTAGAGACATGATTTGTCCTGCCTACATGATAGAGTAATGACTCTAAACACTTGATGGAATGATAATGAACAAATGTATGCACAATTAAATAGATGATATCGTATTTGTTATTTATTCATTCCATTCAAAGATCAAGAAAACAAATATTGGAACTGAATATTCCTTTGTGTCTCAGTTTAATCCATTATATATGTAATATCCCAAAAATGGGACAACAAAAATTTCCAAAGAAAGAAAAAGTGGTATTTGAATATCAAGATACGAGTCTTCCCAAAAACGTAAATCAAAATATGTAACACCCTAAAAAATTAGCGGAATAAAAATTCGAAATTTCTGCAATATGACTGCTATAATTAGATAAAAACCTGGATATAAAACTGTTATCCCATATTATCAAGCAATTCTCAATCAAAACAATGAATTAACAATTAAAGTCTAGAGAGAGAGTAGAGAGAGAAAGTAGATCTTGAAAGCTCTTGTCATATATCTCACTAATCAGAATGTTTACAATTAAGTTCTTACAAGATTAACAAAGACTAATCCTATTTATACCACCTAACAAAACAAAAACTTAACAACTAAGTAAATGATACAACTTTGACTATGACATTGTTGACTTTTACATTTTGACTTTTCTAAATAAATCTTGGATACAATATTTTGACTTAACAATCTCCCCCTTTGTATTCAAGATTTAATAAAAATTTGACGTTAGTCTTCAACTCTTGAATCTTCAGCTTTTGTCTCTGATAACTTTGAACTTTGAAACACTTTCAACCTTTGAAGAATCTTCAAAAAAGTCTTTCACTTTGAAGCTTTGAAAGTCAACATGTCATGAACAAGAAACAAAATTCTTGAAACTTCTGAAACAATGAACTTTGAAACATCTTTGAAAAACTTTGGAACGTTCTTTGAAAAACTGTCTTTGAACAATGAAACAGCTTTGAGGAATCTCTGATATTGAATCTTCATCTCTTTGATCTCTTGACTGTCTTCAGAGAAACAAACTTTCACAAATCATCTTGATTTATCTTTGAGTAAAATTTCTTCAGAATCTGTTGACTTTGTATCAGCGGAAGCATTTTGAAATGCATTTGAAATTCTGACTTAAATCTGAAATTGAATCTTTATAAAATGTCTCCCCCTTTTGATGATGTGAGCATCATGATCATCAAAACATCTTCAATTTCAGCACAATCTTTGATTTCCCCCTTTGAGAACAAATAACAATCTCCCCTTTGACAGTCTTCGCCCGTTGATCTGAATAGCCGTCAATTCATGAAAGGTATATATCTGAATCTTTTCAAATTCAGACATAATGAACGAGGTAACCCTAAATCAACAAATGAAACAGTTAGAAGTGCCTGTCAGTAACACGGAGTCACTGTGTACAACGAATGTACAATATAAGGAGTTGGTTTGATGTTGACTCCCCAGGACTTCCATTCAATCATTGAAAAACCCAAGGTAATTCTATGAATGTTCTGACAGAAAAACAGATTTTCTGTGTGCTCGTGCTTGTATATGAAAGAATTTTAGCACAATGATTGTGTTTCATTAAGGCTCAAATTGTGTAAACTGTTGAGACAACAACAGATAATACACGGACTCAATGTGCATGAAAGAGGTGCGAAGGTGGGGCAACTTTCATTCTTTTTCAATATCTAAATCTTCCGAGTGAAGATTAGATAGCATATGTCCTGCGTCCCCAAGAAAATGAAACATTTCTTTTTCTAGAAAGAAACGAGTGGTTGGTGGGGTAATAGCAAGAGTTGGCATGGGCTCACTGCCTGTTTCAATGATGGTCACCAAAGAATGTGAACCAATCAGTAGATGTGGCTGCCCTCAGAAAGTGGTAGGTGCAGAGTTCTAATATTCTTTTAACTCTGTTCTCACACCCTCTTTCTTTTTATCATTTTGCTTACTTCTAACCAAACTCTCATTTCCATTTTCCGCTCCACACAATGAGAATAACTCAACTGGATGAGTTATCTCCCTCACTCTTTGATTTTGACCCCTCACCCCTCAATCACTAAAGGATAACTTCCTGGGTAGGAAACACAGGTTGCGTGAATCCATGGAAGTTCTATTTAAGCTCACACACAAATCCCATGATATTTCCTATGAAGAACGGTTGCTCAACAGTTTAACTGAAACAATTTAGCACAAGATATATGATACCATTGTCAATATGTATGCTCGTGAGATTTGAGCAATTGAACAATGAAGATTTCTCAAAACAATGATATTGAATGAATGAAATGAAATCAAGAGGATTGTTTTGAGAATCTGACAATGAATCAATCAGATCAAATCAAAAGGTTAGGGTATCAAAGAATTGGAAATTTGTTTATATGAACAAATATAAACAATTTATCAATGAAAGCACAAGTATGAAAAAGATGAATGATGCTCATCAACTTTGAACTTCAAACGGGGGTATTACCATCGAAAAATTGTTTGAATTTGAGACATGGTAATAACAATTTCAAATAAAATACTGAACCGGTGTGTATGAATACTTGACAGTATATGGACAAGATAATACACAAGTATTGATCTTTAGAAACACACGGTCAGTTAAACAACAAGCTCAAAATTTTTAGAAAAACATTTAAAAGCACACTTAAATTCATAAAACTTTTGAGAATAAGAAGTGGTTTGAACATTTCAGAAATTGTTTTTCATGTTCGAAAGTTGTCCTTCATTCAAACAATCTGAGATCTAGATCAGAAGATTTTTACCTTTTCAGCTCCCCCTCAAATCAAGATATAAAGATTTTAATCTTTTAAGCTCCCCCTGGATATTAACACAATATCTGTCTTTGATCATTGATGAACGGGTCCTGATCTGTCATGTGATCAGAAGCCATCACCTTTACTCCCCCTTAAATTAAGCATCTGAAATATTACAAGTAAAACATGATAGAGATCAAACACTCCCTTTTGAATTGTTAGACCATCAATATCAGAAAATCTAGCAAAGAAAAAGTATAGGATAGAGATCAGATCAATTCTCTTGGGATGAAGACCATCAATATCCATCGGATGCAAGCATACAGGAGTAAGGTCTTTTTGATCACTGAGGTCCGAGTCCTAAACTGTTGTGTTTAGAAGTCAAACTCCGTTGAAGACCGGGTCCTAAGCTGATATGCTTAGAAGCCAAATTCTTGACATTGAGGTGCGGGTCTGGAACTGTGTTATTCAAGAGCCATCGTTCTCTTACTCCCCCTTGACTTGTGGTACCTGCAACATAGAATCAATTTTCTTCTTTGGTACCCACTGGTATTTGGGTCCAGAAATGTTAGTTGCAGTTCGTGTGGGGGTTATGGAGTAAGAACCATACCAGTAATGATCAGTTGATTTATGAAAATAATCATGTGTACAACAAATAGAACAATAAAATTTCTTACTGTTAAGTGCTTTGTTCTTCTTTGCTTTGTGCACAGGTACACATGATTTCTTCTCTTTCAACTCATTTTCCTTATCATCTTTGACAGGTTTCTTTATCCAGACCAGTTTCTCTTTCCTGAAACTTTTTCTCCTTGGATAAGTATCTGAACCATCTAAATATTCATCAAAGAAAAGGTTAGTGCGATGAATCTGATTAAATGATTTGACTGACCTTTGTGAAGAGATAAAATTCTGACTTGAACATGAAACAGATTTTTCAAGCTCTTTGATCTTTGATGCAAAGTTATCTCTTTCTATCACAAGCTGGTCAATCTTCGTCTTGAATTCAGACTTCGTTCTTTGTTCTTTCAGCGTAGATGCAGACAGTTCAGATAATTTTGAAGTTAGTTTCTTGATTTCAGATTCAAAAATGGATCTTTCTTCCTCAAATCCTTTTTCTGACTCAGTTCTCTGGCCGGTTAATTCTTTAAAGAACCCTACATTCTTCTGTTCTATGGCCTTCTTCTCCTGAGCAAATTTCTCTCTTTCTAAAATCAGTACTTTCTCAAAATTTGAGATTTGTTGAGAAAGTTTTAAGCATTTAAGCTCCACTGACTTCTTCTCTTCAAAACACTTTTTAGAGAAATCTGAGAACTTCTTGGAAAAACTTTTCTTTTCGCTCTCAAAATTAGCTTTATCTTCAGTAAGCTTTTGCTTCAAATCAGATATAGTCTTTCTAAGCTCAGCATTCTCAGATTCCAATTTCTTAACTTTCTGCTCATTGCTCTCAACAGAGACTGTCTGCTGAACTTTAGCTTCCAACTCAGAAATCTTTCTTTTTAGCTCAGACACAACCGTTGGCCCTAACATTGTCCATTCAAGATAGTCCCATATCTCCTTTCTTGTCGACTTGTATAAATCTTTTCCTGTCGACTTGTAGGTGTTAGAGCATAAATATGTTGGATACAAGATCAAGCATACTGAATGTCAAAGTTGAGAAAGTCAAAGTTGCTAAAGTCAAACCTCATTAAAAGTCAAAGTCTATTAATAAAAGTCAATGTATTTGTATTTGTTGTTTCCTTGTTTTAGAAGGTTGTATAAATAGTTTTTCTTATTGTATTTTCATTAAGTAGTTGGAATTACAAGAGATAGAAGTGAGAGAGAAAGAATACGTAGAGAGAGAGAGAGAGAGAGTTCTAGAGAGAGATCTTTGTAATTGTGATTTGAGAAAGTAATCAAACAGGTAATTGTTTGTTAATCTTGTTGTGTTTGTTTAATATTGATTAGAAACTAGAATCTGGAACACACAATTGGTATCAGAGCAGATCCAAAAGGTGAAATCAGATCAAGAAAGTAGTCGACATTGTGCTCTTGACTGTGAAAATCGATTTCTGGAATTAGATGTGTTTTTGGAGCTGATTTTGGTTAGGAATCGTTACAAAAGTGTAATAGATTGAGTCTTTGTAATCAATTTCAAGTATTGCACTATAATTTCATTCGAATTCGTGATTTTGGTTGAGTTTTTGTTAACGAGTTGTTTTTACTGTTTCATCGAATTTTTTGAATTGTAAGTGATTGTTTGTAAGTTTCTTTGATTGTAATTTGTTCTAGAGTTGTAATCGAGCAACAATCCAGAGTTTCAGATCATATAAACCAAGAAAAGATCGATTTCAGATGAAAAAGATGGTTTTTGGGTCAAAAAACGATAGAACGTGCTAGATCGCTAGAACGCGCAAGTTCATCGTTCAAACGCGCAAGGTTCATCCGCAAGAACACGCAAGTCGAAGGAAAGTTTTTGGTTAAAACGCGCAAGCAACGACTAGCGAGTTCTAGAAACACGCTAGTTGGATTCTGCGAGTTTGGAAAAGTGAGAAAATTTTCTAAGGACCAGAACGCGCATGTAGTTATCTGCGAGTTCTACAAACGCGCTAATCAAAGGGTGCGAGTTTGAGCTGAAATAGTGTTTAGCGAGTTCTTCGACGTGCGATTTTGGTGGTTTGCGAGTTTATCGACCTGCGAGTTTGAAAATTCAGAAAATAATTCTAAGTGTTGAAACGCGCAAGAGTAGCTAGCGAGTTTTGTTCAAACATGCAAGCTTCGATGTACGAGTTTGGGAAACGCACACATCACAGTTAGCGAGTTCTAGTGTGAACAGTGGTTAGCGAGTTTAGGCGCATGCGAGTTTGATATGCGAGTTTGATCTGCGTATTTGCTTGCGAGTTTCTCAAAACGCGCAAATATCTGCGAGTTTTCTTGCGAGTTTGCTTGCGAGTTTGTCTGCGCGTTTGGTTGAGAATTTATAGAACGCGCAAGTCTTAGTCTGCGAGTTATTCAGTCTGCGAGTTTTAGGGCTTGCGAGTTAAATAGTAACTTGCGAGTTCTGATACTTAGTCAATTTTTTCAATTTTCTGATTTTTCTAGATTTCAAGATTTTTCTTGTGATTTCATATATTGGACTATCAGTTCTAGTTTCTTATTGATATATTTTTCAAACAGGTTAAAGAAGATGACTTCCATAGATGCACTCTCAATCGGAACAGATGTTAAGCCTCCAGTTTTGTTCAAAGGCGAATACGAACAATGGAAGGACAGATTTTTAGACTTCATAGACAAACATTCAAATGGAGAGAATATACTTCTATCTATCACTGAAGGTCCCATGAAACCAATCACAATTCATGTACCTGTTGATGATCATGATGGTAATAATGTTGATGGTGAAAGTGATGATGGAGATGGAGAAAAGGAAATAAAGACAAAACCAGTTAAAGTTGACTTCTCTCAGTACTCAGAAGAACAAAAGAGTAGATTTAAAGCTGATAAGCAAGCAAGATCTCTTTTACTCCAAAGCATTCCAAATGATATCTACATCAAGATTGACAGCTTCAAACATGATGCTAAACAGATGTGGAATCAATTGGAAAAGATGATGATGGGATCAAAGATAGGGAATCAGATAAAGGTGGCCAATTGCATCAATAACTATGAGGAATTCAAGGCAAAAGAGAATGAGAGTCTTGAAGACACTTATGAAAGATTCACTTTGCTTCTTAATGAGCTGACAAAGAACAAAGTCAAGAAGAAGCAGCTGGAAAACAATGTAAAATTTCTGAGTATCTTACGTCCTGAATGGAAGAAACACACACGTCGGATGAAGCAGATGAAAGATTTAAGTGAAATCCCTCTTCACGAAGTTTATGATACATTACGTCAGAATGAGGAAGAGGTCGAGGAGAAAAGAGCTGAAAAGAAAAAGGCTGAGAAGGTTCCTGATCCGATTGCTTTGGTTGGAGAGACAAAGAAAGAAAAGAAAGAGAAGATTGAGAAGAAGAAGAAAAAGATAGTGAGTTGAAGTTTAGAGTCTGGTTCTGTGTCTGATAGTGATGATGGCGAAAGTCTGAAACAAGCCATGATATTGCTGACCCGTGCATTTCAAAAGAAATTTTATAAGAAGCCGGGATCAAATTCTCAACGCTATTCGTCATCAAGTTCAAAGAACCATGAGCACCGAGAGAGGGTGGAAGGCAAAAGATTTGAAGAGAAACGGTTTGGTGAGAAGAAACCGGATGAAAAGAAGAAATTTGTGAATGATTACACAGCTGTTGAGAAGCCAGCAACTGATTCAATCAAATGCTACAGTTGTGGTAAGTTGGGTCATTATGCTAAAGATTGTCGAAAGCCGAAAGTTCGCAACTCTCAGTACTATCAGAATAAGTTGCTTTTGGCAAGACAACAGGAAGCTGGTATTGCTCTAATGGCTGAAGATGAGTTTTGGTTGGATCATTCTGAGGATGAAGGTGAAGAGAAAGAAGAAAATGCTCATATTTGTCTAATGGGCAAAGAGGACAAGAATGACGAGTCAGATGATGAAGAAGTGAATGAGGTATTAAACTTAACTCCAAAAGATTTCATTACCAAGTTGGAAACCATGGTGGTTGAGCTACAAAATTTACAAAATAATCTGAAAAATGAAAAGGAAAAGGTTGCTAAAAAGAACAAGAAGATCTTTGAACTTAATACTTCTGTTATTTCAAACAGAGATCTAATTGATTCTTTACGCAAATCTGATTCTGATTCTAAATCTAAAGTAGATAATTTTGAAAAGAAGATTTCTGAGTTTGAAGGTAAAGTAAATAGATATGAGTTTGAGAAAAATGAATCTGCACTAACTATTTATAAACTGCAGGTTGAAAACAAGAATTTGAACAAGAAGGTAAATGGTTTGGAAGTTAAACTTTATAAAAGAGATCAAACAGATCAAACCATCTTTCTTAATACTCCTAATGAAGAGGTAGATGTTAAGCAAAGATGGGGACTTGGTTTTAACAACCCCCATTATCTTAAGAAAGCTATCAGAAAACAGCCGGCACTTTATAACTATGATTTTCTTGCTTGTGCTGGTAAACATACTCATTTAAAACCCAAATTTGTTACCAAATTGTCAGAAGAAGATGAGACCAAAGAAACTGAAAACAGAAAGAATAAAAAGAAAATGCAACTACCGTTTAACTATGTAAAGTTAAATGATAGTTATCTTTCAGAAACACCAAAAGTTCTTTCAAATGACTATTTTGTTAGTTATTCCGCTTCAGAGATGAAGGCAAAACCTGCAATTGCAAAGATTTATGTTCCTACATCTATTCTTGAAAGCAAAATAGTCAAGCTTGAAAATGTTTTATCTGATGAAAAACTTTTGGTGGATATTCAACAAAATGTATTTTCTACCGTTTTAAAGAACACTGTTTTTCAAGTTACATCAACAAAGTGTTCTACAGTTTCAAAGGCACTTCAAACTTTCTCTGATAATTCTGATGACTTATTTGAGTCTGCAAATGATTCTTTTAATTCTGATGATGGTAGCATGGAAGAATCTGATATGTTTGACATTCATTCTAAACTTCCTGATCATTCTACTTGTCTTAAAAATGACAAAGTGTTACCAAGTGCTGTTCATATTGGTGAAACATCAACTAAGGTTGGTGATTCAGTTTCTATAACTGCTGATTACTATGATCATGGTAAGAAACATAAGAAACAGCGATTACAGAAGCAGAAATACACTGGTACACAAAAGAAACCTCAGTCACAGAAATCTATTTTTCCTAATAAATCTACATCTTATGTTTCAGATTTAAGGAAGAAAAAGCAGAAAGCTCAGTCCAAATGGAGACCAAAACAGAAGGATGCTGAGATAGTTGAATCAGTTACTGATAATTCTTGTACTAAAACTAATAGTAGTCATTCTGATATAGTTGATCAATGTGCTTTTCATAAACAAAACCTTGTAACTTTTTACAAGCGTTACTCAATAAAGCAGTTGATTCAATTATCTTCTATTACTACTAAATTTCATAATGATTATCGGAAAACTGACTTTGCTTATTCTCATGATTCTTCTGATTGGTATGGATCTTATCATGTATATTCTTCTAGATCAAATGGTTTTAAAGGTTTTCAAAAGAGCAGAGGGTCCATTTTCAAGTGGATACCAAAATCTTGTGTTAAAATGTTAGGACCCGTTTTTCAATGGGTACCTAAAACTATTATTGCCTGATTTCTCTTGCAGACCCGGCATATGTGGTACTTGGATAGTGGATGTTCCAACCATATGACTGGGCAAAAAGCTTTATTGTCTAACTATACAGAGAAATTCAGTGGTAATGTTAGATTTGGAAACGATCAGCTTTCACCTATTCTAGGATATGGTGACATCATTCAAAACAACATAACGATAAGTAAAGTGAGTTATGTCGAAGGCTTGGGGCACAACTTATTCAACATAGGTCAATTCTGCGATAAAGGGTTAGAGGTCAACTTCAAGTCTAAGAGTTTCTCAGTTCGTACTGAAGATGGAACAGAACTCTTGGGTGGACATAGAAAGACAAACCTCTACACCATCAACTTGTCCAAAGTTCATATTGACAACCAAGTATGCTTGATGACAAAAGCTTCGTTGCAGCAAAGTTGGCTCTGGCACAGACGTTTATCTCACTTGAACTTTCGTTACATCAACAAGCTGGTTCGTGGGAAATTAGTAAAGGGACTTCCTGAGCTGAAATACGAGAAAGAACATTTATGCGCAGCTTGTGAGAAGGGTAAGATGAAGAGAGCCGCTCATAAACCGAAGCCTGAACCAAACACTAGTTCTCCGTTAGAATTGCTATACATGGATTTATGTGGTCCAATGAGAACTCAGAGTTTGGGTGGTAAGAAATACGTGTTGGTCATTGTGGACGATTATTCAAGATATACGTGGGTCAAATTTCTTCGTTCAAAAGATGAGACACCGGAAGTTCTCATTTCATTCTTAAAGACGACCCAGGTGAAACTGCAGCGACAAGTCAAGTTCTTTCGAACTGACAATGGCACATAATTCAAGAACAAGATTGTTGATGAATATCTCGATTCAGTTGGAATTTCACATCAGTATTCTGCTGCTAGAACCCCTCAACAAAATGGAGTAGTAGAAAGACGTAATAGGACGCTAGTCGAGGCCGCTCGGACTATGCTTAGTCAATCGGATCTACCTCTATTCTTGTGGGCGGAAGCTGTGTCGACTGCATGCCATACGCAAAATCGTTCCATGATACACCGCCGATTTCAAAAGACTCCATATGAGCTTATCAACAACAGAACACCTACTATCAAATATTTTCATATATTTGGGTGTAAATGTTTTGTGCTTAACGACAGAGAGAGTCTGAACAAATTCAGTGCTAAAGCGGACGAAGGCATCTTTATCGGTTATTCTTCAACTTCTGCTGCATATCGTGTTTATATAAAGAAGTCAAAGACAGTTGTGGAGAGCGTTAATGTTACATTTGATGAAGAAATGGCTTCTGATAAAATCAATTCAGAACCCGTTATTACTGGTGTATTAGCTTTTGGGCAGATCAGTCCAGAACCTGTGTCTACAACGATAAATTCGGATAACGCTTCTACATCTACTTCACATTTAACTGATTTAGATTTGTTATTTGAATTCTTTTATGATGAGTTTCTAGGATCTAATATATCTAAATCTGCTGTGACTGACAGGTCTGAAGATACAAGTTGTAATCATCCAGTCACTTCAGAGGTCATTACTGAACAAGTATCCCCCGTTCAGTCTGAAACTCATATTCCTATTGTTACTCCTACAGTTGAAGATGCACAAGCAAATATTGAGCCAGAAGTAACTGTTTCAGTTGGGTGTAATACTTTGTCTACTCAACAGCCTGAATCTGCTGTTCCCACTGATACTTCTGCACATGAAACTTCAACTGAAAATCCCCCTCCTGTAATTCAAGCTGAAGATTTTGAAAGTGGATTTCAAGATGATGATCATGTTCAGAATTTATCTATTCCACTCCCACATGAGCATCGCTGGACCAAGGACCATCCATTACATCAAGTAATTGGAGATTTTGACAAGCCTGTTCAGACAAGGTCAGCGACTCTTAATCAGTGTATGCATGACTCGTTCCTCAGCAAGATTGAGCCAACTCGAGTATCTGAGGCTCTTGCTGATTCGGACTGGGTATCTGCTATGCAAGAAGAGATCAATCAGTTTGAAGCCCTAAAGGTTTGGAGATTAGTTCCTAAGCCTGAAGGAAAGACCGTGATAGGTACTAAGTAGGTATTCAAGAACAAAAAGGATGAAGATGGTGTCGTCATCAGAAACAAAGCTAGACTTGTTGCCAAAGGCTACCGGCAAGAGGAAGGCATTGATTATGACGAGACGTATGCTCCAGTAGCGCGCATAGAGGCAATCAGAATGTTTCTTGCCTACGCCGCTCATAAGAACTTCACAGTCTTTCAGATGGATGTGAAAACAGCCTTTCTGAACGGCATTCTTAAAGAAGAAGTGTACGTGTCTCAACCAGAAGGGTTTGTTAATCAAGACAAGCCAGATCATGTCTATATCTTGGACAAAGCCCTTTATGGATTAAAACAAGTCCCTTGAGCCTGGTATGATGTATTATCAAAATTCTTGGTCAAGTCTGGTTTCTCTAAAGGTAAGATCGATACCACTTTATTCATAAAGAAGGAAAAAGCTGATATTATTCTTATTCAGATATATGTTGATGATATAATATTTGGTTCTACTAATCCAAAATATTGTAAAAACTTTTCTAACCTCATGGTGTCATGTTTTCAATTGAGTAAGATGGGAGAGATGAATTTCTTTCTCGGATTACAAGTTAAACAACTTTCTACGGGGATTTTTATAAATCAATCTAAGTACGTTTTGGACATTCTTTGGAAGTACAAAATGGAAAATCACAAATCTATTGGCACCCCGATGGCACCAGGAACTAAGATCCACACTGATCCTTCGGGAAAAAGTGTTGATGTTAGAACCTATAGAGGTATGATAGGATCGTTGATGTATCTTACTTCGAGTAGACCAGATATTATGTTCTCAACATGCCTTTGTTCTAGATATCAAGCTGATCCCAAAGAATCCCATTTGGCCGCTGTCAAACGGATCTTTAGATATCTGAAGGGGACTGCAGACCTTGGTCTGTGGTATCCTAAGGATACAGGGTTTCAACTGACTGCATATTCAGATGCAGATCATGCAGGGTGTATGCTGGACAGAAAGAGTACATCTAGTCACATTCAATTTCTTGGAGACAAGCTCGTTAGCTGGGCTTCAAAGAAACAGTTATGCGTCTCCACATCGACTGCTGAAGCAGAGTATGTAGCTGCTGCCAGTTGCTGCTCTCAAGTCTTGTGGATGCGAACACAACTACGAGATTATGGCTTTAAGTATGATAATATCCCAATATATTGTGACTCGAAGAGTGCGATTGCCATATCTTCTAATCCTGTCCAACACACCAAAACCAAACACATTGATGTAAGGTATCATTTTATAAAAGATAATGTTGAAAAAGGAACAATTGAACTTTATTTTGTAAAAACAGATTATCAACTTGCAGATTTATTTACCAAACCCTTAGATGAAAAAAGATTTAATTTTCTTGTATCTAAGCTTGGTATGTTAAATCTTAAGACATAATCGGTTATTACCTACTAAAGTCACAAATTGTTATTTTTCGTCATTTTCTTTATTTTTATTTCTGAAAGATACCTGCACTTTAATTGTTTGCTCATGATCTCAGGGGGAGTATGAGAAGATTGTTAGATGATCTATATTCATTTGAGGGGGAGCAAAACTAATTTCTGCATTATACTTAACTGACAAAATTTTTGTGATGCATGATTTTAGGGGGAGCTTATAAGTAACAAGGAGTAAGACAATGATTTCTGATTACTTCTGATCAGAACTCGTTCTATAATTGTTTTACTGTTTTTCCGTCGTTTATTTTCGAATAAATTTTGTGAATAAATTTTGACTAGACTTTGAGACTTATACAGGATGAGAGAAGCTGACACGATCATATCTTAATGACTTCAACTGACTGTATGAGAATTAAGATTGCGCGAAAAGGTAAATTTCTTATCTTAATCTCACATATATCTGAAAGAAGGACAACTTTCAGGTATAGAAAACATGTTTTGAAATGTTCAAACCACTTCCCGATTGTTAAACAGATTTTATAATTTGGAAGTGTGATTTTCAATGGTTTTATTTTTATTTTGTGCTTACATGTTTACAAACCGTGTGTTTCCAAAGATAAATACTTGTGTATTGTCTTTTCTATATACTTTCAAGTATTCACACACACTGGTTTGAATATTTGTTCAAATTGTTCTTACCATGTCTCTAAATTGAAACAATTTTTTTTATTTTATTCGATGGTAAGACACTCCCCTTGTATTCAAAGAATTTTGAGCGATATTTCATTTCGAAACGGTCATTTCAAGAATGTCTATATCTTGTTTCGTATAGACAAATATCAATTTTTCTTGACCTTAAGCTTTAATTGATATATCATTCATTTCTGATCATTTTATACAATGTCAGATTTTCAAACAAGTTTCTTGCATTCATGTTCATTCATTCAATTTCCTTGTTTGAAAATACTTCAATGATTTAAAATGCTCATATCTTCATGATTATATCACTGAGCATACTTATATCTGACATTTGTATATGAGCTTTAACTGTTAAAGTTAAACCATTTGTGCAACTCATGCTTTATAGGAACTTGGGTTCTTTGTGCTAGGAATTAACTAAACTTCTATGGATTCACGTTAACCAGTGTTTCCTACCCATGAAGTTAATCCCTTAGTGATTGAGTGTGAGGAGTCAAAAGAAATGAGTGTGGGTGTGCTGAGGTAAAATGGAAAAGAGAGTTTGGTTAGTAGTGAGCTTATTGATTAAAAAGAAAGAGGGTGAGAGATCAGAGTAAAAGAATATCAAACTCTGCACCAACTACTTTCTGAGCCGGGCAGCCACATTACTAGCATTTCACAATTCTTTCGTGAATGTTATTGAATCAGGCAAATAGCCCACGCCAACTCTTGCTTAAACCCCACCAACCACTCATTTTCTTCTCAAAAAGAAAATGTTTCACATTTTCAAAGGGGACGCAACATATAATCTATCTGGTTTTCATTTGGAAAATCTGGATATTGAAAGAGAAGGAAGTCTGCCCCACCTTCGTACTTCAATCATGAACTTAGAGTCTGTGTTTATCTACTGTTGTCTCAGTGGTTTACACAATGTTGAGCCTTATTATAAAAGCAATTATTCGTGCTTAATTCTTTCTACACATGCACGAGCACACAAAGAATTCGTTTCTTTGTCATAACATTCATAGAAATTGCCTTTGTGGTATTTCGATGATTGGATGGAAGCCCTGGGGGAGTGAACATCAAAAAGCTCCTTTATATTGTGTATTTGTTACACACAGTGACTTTGTGTTACTGACAGGCATTTTAACTGATTCATTTGTTGATTCAGGTGTTACATTTTTATTTTGTCCGGATTTGAAAAGATCTGGATAAATACATTGTTCGAATTGGCAAAGAATCAGAGGCTCAGATCAGAATGGTCAAAGACATTTCTTGATGAAAGTTTTGATGATGTTGATGCTCAATTCATCAAAAAGGGGGAGAAGAGTTCAAATCAAGAAATGTTGGTTGAAAAGTTTGAAGAAATGTTGAATGTTAAAGGTTGAAGAAATGTTAAAGTTTTTGAAGTTAAAGGGAGATGATATCAAAGAAATGACAAATATTTAAAATTTTGAAGACGATCAAAGAATTTCTGAAGTTTTGAGGAATTTTTCTTTGAAGATTATTTGCTAAAGCATTTGAGCTGATTCTGAAGATAATTTCTTTCCAAAAGTCTAAAAGTGTTCTATGTAAGCATTGGGGAGATTGTTAATTGTTTGAAGACAGTTTTGGAAAGAAGATCATCAATGAAAAAGGGGAGATTAATTTGACAGAGCTTAAAGTGAAGACTAAATTGCTAGATCTTTCAATAATGATCTTGAATCCAAAGGGGGAGATTGTTAGAGCATAAATATGTTGGATACAAGATCAAACATACTGAATGTCAAAGTTGGGAAAGTCAAAGCTGCTAAAGTCAAACCTCATTAAAAGTCAAAGTCTATTAATAAAAGTCAATGTATTTGTATTTGTTGTTTCCTTGTTTTAGAAGGTAGTATAAATAGTTTTTCTTATTGTATTTTCATTAAGTAGTTGAATTACAAGAGATAGAAGTGAGAGAGAAAAAATACGTAGAGAGAGAGAGAGAGAGAGTTCTAGAGAGAGATCTTTGTAATTGTGATTTGAGAAAGTAATCAAACAGGTAATTGTTTGTTAATCTTGTTGTGTTTGTTTAGTATTGATTAGAAACTAGAATCTGGAACACACAGTAGGTATTTATGTGACCATTAATCTCATGACGAATATTATTCAACAAAAAAATTCGAGCCATATTATCAGCACTCTTTCTTTTCTCCCGATCCTTAGTACAATCTTCTGTTGGAGTACGAGGTTTCATCTCTCCTTCAGTCAATGACAATCTGATATAGTAACTCAGCTCATGTGTATCTACAAATTTGAAAAAATCAGCTTTCCACTGCTCGTATCTTCCTTTGAGCAAAATTGGTGAACTCATCCTGTTTGAAAAAGAATTTGACAAAATTATCGTAAGTTGAAATGAATTCAAAAACAAAATACTGACAATCTAAAATTTTCTCTCTCTCAGAAAACTTTGAATGAGAAACTGCTTGATAAAACAAATGATCGTTCCCAAATAATTCAGAAGAATTTGACTGAAAGTCAAACTCAGATCAAGACGCAATACTAAAATTAAAAAAAATACTAAGACACGACGAAAAAACGAGAACTCAAAAAGACAAAAAGACAAAATATAAAATCTAGGGGCTAAAAATGTAAAAAACACACAACTTATAAAACTAGAAGGACTAAAAATGACAAAAGAACAAACTAAATACTAGAGGGACTGAAAATGTAAAAACCTAAAAGAAAAAAAAACTACAGGGGCTAAAAGTGACAACTTTTCAAAGTTAGAACTTGAGGGATCAGATTTGTCAACCCCTAAACTAATACTACAGGGACTAAATCTGCCAAAACTAAAAACTAGTTAACAATCTAACGTAAAAGGACTAAAAATGTAACACAATTAACGGAAAAACTAACAAAGATTAACGACAAGGACCGAAAAAGACATATTCTTAAAAGTACTAACTGACTTAACGAAACGTAACAGAAAAAGGACTAAAAAAATAAAGAAAACTAACGAACTAACACTCTAGGACCAAAATGTCATAAAACTAACGAAACTAACGGAGATAACGGCTGTCCGTTAGTTTACTGTTCATCTTCTCCAAAATCAAAAGAATTGTGAACTTCAAACGACGATATCTTCTTCGTTTCTCGACGAAAATCGATGAAACAAGTTGGAAAATACTCCTTGTTTACTCCAAAATCGATTCCAACGAAAAATATTCGAACATGCTGTGAGTGTTGCTCTGTATCTCGAGGTGAAAAACTCCGGCGATACGTATTTTCCGGCGACCGTTTTTCGTCCTTTTAAAGACTTTAAACACCTGGAAAACACAAGAAATCAATAAAGGAACACAATGAAAGAGTTAAAATAACGAAAACATCATCTGAAAATGAATTCCGGCAAAAAACGTTTTTCCGGCGAGTTTTCCGGCGAAACTTCAAACACATGTATCTCACTCGTTTCTTAACGAAAATCGAATCTGAAACTTGTTCTGGAATCCTTGTGACAAGTAGAACAATTTAGGACCAGTTAGATTGATCAAAAACACCTTATACGAAGACCCACTTCGTGAAAATTGAATGATGAAGTTTTCATGAGAAGCCTGTGGTTTGCGTGTGTAAGCTGAAACGCAAAGTTGTGTTTGCGTGTGAGGTAAGAGACACAAACCTGTGGTTTACGGGTGTTGACCGAAACGCAAAGCTTTGAGGTTTGCGTGTGTAACCTATGGTTTGCGTGTGGTATGCAGCTGTGATTTGTGAGATTCAATTCATAAAACCTCTTCACCGACCCGTTAAACAAACTTAACCAATTGAAATAAAGCTTCCACAGAATTGAAAATGATTAATCCATACTGCAGCTACAAATTGAAATCAATCTCTGTGTGGTTTGCGGGTGATGCATAGAACGCAAGGTTTTGGTTTGCGTGTATAAGCTGAAATGCAAAACAGATAATCACCAAATCTTCAATTCAAATGAAAATCACCGCCCCACTTGAAATTTTGATCCGATCAAATGAAAGTTTCAATCAACCACCAAATTTACATCCAATCAAATATGAACCTTGCAATTTCAATCGGTGAACATGAAAACTTGAATTTGATTTTCAAAATGAAATCCAAATTCCACTGAATTGATTCCACCGCCCCACTAAAACTTTTCCTCCAATCACAAAATAATCTATCACCATCACTAATTGATTATGAATTCCAGAAATTCTTCACCATCATCAAAATAATTCTCAGCTTACGTTCTGCAATTACCAGAAACCACAGATTAGATAGACTTGAATTCGTAGAACAATTGAAATCGAAAATCACAAATTAATTGAAAATGAAAATCGCAGATGATGATGTTCGTGTTCTTCAATTTTGTTCCACAGTTCAATCCAAAATGTTTAAAATCTGAAATTAAATCATGAAATTTCATAAGAATGATCGATTAAGCATATAGAACATATTTTCAATGACAATTTCAGACTAAAATCAACAAAACACAAAAATTTGATCAAGAACAGATTCAAACATTTCAACAGTGTTCTTGATATTTTCAAGAAAAATCAACTTTTTGATCTAAAAATCCAGAAATTCAATCTGATTTTCTGTACAAATCTCTTCTGAAAATTGTTTGGTACGACTCTGATACCAATTGTTATCCCATATTATCAAGCAATTCTCAATCAAAACAATGAATTAACAATTAAAGTCTAGAGAGAGAGTAGAGAGAGAAAGTAGATCTTGAAAGCTCTTGTCATATATCTCACTAATCAGAATGTTTACAATTAAGTTCTAACAAGATTAACAAAGACTAATCCTATTTATACCACCTAACAAAACAAAAACTTAACAACTAAGTAAATGATACAACTTTGACTATGACATTGTTGACTTTTACATTTTGACTTTTCTAAATAAATCTTGGATACAATATTTTGACTTAACAAAAACCTGCAAAAATCAATCCCAAAATTTCATCCCAAAAGGACGGGGAAACAGTACTATAATCATTACAATGAATCAAATGAAGGATAAACTAACAACCTAATAATCTAACTTAAGTAAGAAAGATTAAGATCGGGTGTTGCTATTCTTCCAAAAGGTATGATCGCTATTTCAAAATGTCGGTCTATACATCTCCCAAAAAGACCGCTCTTAGTCCAAAGCTATCCGCTCAGTCCCGACGAACCCCACCGGAGACCTGACCTGTTATACATGTCATTTTAAGAAAAAGTGTTAGGCTAAAGCCTAGTGAGATCAAACATTTGTAATTAAAGAGATTTAATATAAAATAAGTAAAATGTTTCCTTTTGTACAACAACAATAATGAAATAGTAATAATAATGCTCTTTGAAATAAACCAATACCTCTTGGGTTAACGGGGGAGACCCGCCTACTAACCCGAATGATGGAACACAAAAGTAAGCCATTCGATGGGTCAGTAAAGCCAATAAACACATAAAGTACACACAAGGGATGTCAGGCTCAGTGGCTTTAAACGTACACCCACGGAAACTCGAGTTCAACCCCGTCGGGTTCCTATGTCGAGCTCCTCATCCAATATCGTAATACTTGAGCACGAAGGACTTATACCGTACCCGGTACCTAACGTGCCTCGACGTGGAAACCTAGCCGTCCCAACGCCGGAACAATAATAACCAAGTACGGGGTCATGACTCCCAATGCATCAATTAAACCAAATAATGCACATAAGGCTCAACAAAGAATTCCAACAATGGTTAATATGCAATAACTTGTGAGATGGAGGGTGTTTTCCACCAAAACCACTCCCATTACTTATCAAAAGACCGCTAGTAAAATATAGACAATTCCTCTTTATTTCAAATCCCCAAAATATGAAATGAGTTTAATATGCAACTTATCAGCAGTTAACTACAATATCAATATTTCCAAGATCATAAGTTTTTGCATGGTAATGCCATTCACTTGAAAGTATAACCCAAGTAGAAACTAGTTAAAGAACGTTAATAAAGTTCATAAATCATCATTTCCCAAAGATCATCCAAAACACTAATATCTCCAAAAGTTAGGTTTAACTCAATGTTCTACAAAACCAAGTATATGAAAGGGGAGATATTAGGTATTCAAAATCCACCTTTTGACATGTATAAAGTTTGATAAAATGTGTAAGAACTCACCTTAGTAGTTTCCTTAGGAAGGAAACCAAACCCTAGAAATGGGAGAGATGAAAACCACTTGAGAGCTCACCACCAACACTTCCTAAATGTATTAAGGGCCACCATTAATGACCTAGAATCACCATAAATGAGGAAAGAAGTCTAGAGGAGGAGTTCTTACCGAAGTCAGCTGCCAAAATCGCTCCCAAACCCTAGAACTCGGATAAAAATGACTGAAAATCGCGACTTGTCTTTTTATACCCGAAACACTTGCCGGCGATAGTGACACGGCGAGAGTGACATTTGGCACTCTCGCGGGCATAATCGCGCCAACACCCCTACCCGCGGTACAATCTGGGCGATAGTGCCCGGCGATTGTGACCCTGTCACTCTCGCATGGCACTATCGCGAGAGACGTACCGAGAGTTCTCGACCCCCGACGATTGTGCCTCTACGATTGTGACATCCTATCACTCTTGCGGGCACTGTCGCGAGCCATCCCGAATTTTCACAATTTGACACTTTTTAGCCAACGATGCTTAACTCTAATAGGTTTAATATAAAACTGATAAATCCTTAAAGTTAAGAGGTTTCCAAAACGAGAATGATAATACATAAGCTCTCAGAATTCGGGGTGTTACAATCCTCCCCAAGTTGGAAATGATTTCGTCCCCGAAATCCTACTAACTAAACAAGAGAGGGTATCTACGCCTCATGTATTCTTCCGCTTCCCAAGTCACATTGGTGCCGCGGTGGTGCTTCCATTAAACCTTTACCATCGCCACGTCTTTATGTCGGAGCTTCTTAATCACCCTTTCTAAAATTGCCTCGGGCTCTTCGATACAACGATTATCATCTACTCGAATTTTGGACAAAGGTATGACGCTTTCTTCTTCCGCTAAGCACTTCCGTAAATATCACACGTGGAATGTGGGTTGAATCCCGTCCATCTCCGGCGGCAAGTCCAACTTGTAAGCTTGGAGTCTGATACGTTCCAGAATAGTAAACGGCCCATGGAAACGGGGACTTAGCTTCCCACGTTTCCCAAATCGAATCAATCCCTTCCAAGGGGACACCTTTAGCATCACGCGATCTCCCACTTGAAACTCTACCGGTCTCCTCTTTTTGTTGGCGTAACTCTTCTGACGATCTTGCGCCGCTTTCAACCGTTCCCGAATAGATTTAAGCTTGTCGGCTGTCTCTTGCACCATTTCCGGGCCGGCAAACTGCTTCTCTCCCGCCTCTAGCCAACACATGGGGGTTCTACACTTCCGCCCGTACAAAGCTTCAAATGGCGCCATTCCGATACTAGAATGGTGACTGTTGTTGTACGCAAATTCCACCAAAGGTAGATGGGTGTCCCAACTACCGCCAAAATCGATCATGCATGATCTAAGCATGTCTTCAAGCGTTTGAATCGTTCTTTCACTTTGTCCGTCTGTTTGTGAGTGGTATGCCGTGCTCAAATTTACTCGTGTGCCCAACTCTTGATGCAAGGCTCCCCAAAATGTCGACGTGAACCGACTATCACGATCGGACACTATCGACAAAGGTATGCCGTGCCTAGAGACTACCTCGTCTATGTAGAGTTTGGCCAACTTATCCATCGACAAGGTTTCCCGCATTGCTAGAAAGTGAGCACTCTTAGTCAAACGGTCAACAATAACCCAAATAGTGTCGTTCTCTCTCAAGGTCTTCGGTAGTTTGGTCACGAAATCCATGGTAATCTTGTCCCATTTCCATTCGGGCATTTCAAGCGATTGAAGGCTTCCATAGGGTCGTCGATGCTCGGCCTTCACTTGTGAACAAGTTACGCATCGCTCCACATAATGTGCTACATCCAATTTCATAACTGGCCACCAAAAGTGTAGCTTTAAATCCCGATACATCTTGGTGCTCCCCGGGTGGATAGAATACTTGGATTTGTGCGCGTCGTCCAAAAGTAGCTCTCGGCAACCACCAAACTTTGGTACCCAAACTCGCCCGTTGAAGCACTTGATCCCTCGGCTATATTCGGTCAACAATAATTGTTGCTTGGTCATCACTTCATCCTTAAGGTTTTCTTCTTTTAATGCTTCGGTTTGCGCCTCTTTAATCTTTTCCATGAGACTTGACACCAACTCAATTCTGGTAAGTTTGGCTTGAAGTCTCCCGCTATACTCTTTCCGACTCAAGGCGTCAGCTACCACGTTTGCTTTACCCGGGTGGTAGAGTAATTCACAGTCGTAATCCTTAAGTAGCTCTAACCACCTTCGTTGCCTCATGTTGAGTTCTTTCTGATCAAAGACATACTTCAGACTCTTGTGATCCGTGTATAAGGTACACTTTGTGCCGTAAAGGTAATGTCGCCATAACTTTAGTGCGAACACTACCGCCGCCAACTCCAAATCATGAGTGGGGTAGTTCTTCTCGTGCACCTTCAATTGTCTAGACGCGTACGCGATCACCTTCCCTCTTTGCATTAGTACACATCCAAGCCCCATTTTGGATGCGTCGCTAAAGACCACAAAATCCTCCGATCCCTCCGGCAAAGATAAGATCGGAGCTTCGCACAACTTCTTTTGCAAAGTCCTAAATGCCTTCTCTTGTTCTTCGGTCCATACAAACTTTACATTCTTCTTGGTCAACATTGTCAACGAAGAAGCAATCTTGGAGAAGTCTTGTATGAACCTTCGGTAATATCCCGCCAAGCCTAGAAAACTTCGAATCTCGGATGGACTTTTTGGAGGTTCCTAACTCATCATCGCTTCAATCTTGGCCGGGTCCACCTTTACTCCGTCCTTCGAAACTATGTGCCCCAAAAACTGCACTTCCTTCAACCAAAACTCGCACTTGGAAAACTTTGCATAAAGTTTTTCTCTCCTCAAGATCTCTAAAACGTCCCGAAGGTGTCGAGCATGATCGACTTCGTCCTTTGAGTAGATAAGGATGTCATCAATGAACACAATAACTGACTTATCTAAGAAGGGTCGGCACACGCGATTCATTAAATCCATAAACACCGCTGGAGCGTTCGTCAAGCCGAATGGCATCACTAGAAACTCATAGTGGCCATAACGTGTCCTAAAAGCAGTTTTAGGAATGTCTTCCTCTTTGACCTTCACTTGATGGTAACCCGAAAGGATATCAATCTTCGAAAAGCAACCCACTCCTTGCAGTTGGTCGAATAAATCATCGATTCTAGGGAGTGGGTATTTGTTCTTCACGGTCACCTTATTCAACTCCCTATAGTCGATGCACATTCGCATAGTACCATCCTTCTTCTTCACGAATAAGACTGGGGCTCCCCAAGGCGAGGAACTCGGTCTTACAAATCCCTTTTCCAAAAGATCTTGCAATTGGCTCATCATTTCCTTCATCTCTGACGGAGCCAAACGATATGGATCTCGGGCTATCGGAGCCGCTCCCGGTGTCAGATCAATCTTAAACTCCACTTGACGATCGGGAGGTAAACCAGGCAAGTCGTCCGGAAATACGTCGGAAAACTCCCTTACCACTTCGACATCTTCTAGCGTCTTCTTCTCCAGTTTGGCATCTATTACATATGCCAAAAAGGATGAGCATCCTTTCACCAAACATTTCCGTGCCTTTACCATACTGATGATTGCGGCTTCACCCTTTCGTCTTTCACCATACACGGTCACCGCACGACCATCCGAATCCGGAATTCGGATCAACTTCTTTGCACAAAGAATTTCAGCATGATTAGTCGACAACCAATCCATACCGACTACAACATCGAATCCCCCGATGACCATAGGCATAAGATCGATCGAAAATTCTCTTCCTTCGATTTCAAGCTTGCAATCCCTTAGAATATTCCGAACCACTACTTGATCTCCATCAGCTAGCTCTACCACTAACGCATCTTCTAAGATAGTAGTGGGCATGGATAGTTTTGGGAAAAACAAACTTGACACAAACGAGAAACTAGCTCCTGAATCAAATAGTACACGCGTAGGCACGGAGTTTAGGAGAAACGTACCCGACACTACATACGTTGATGCTTTCGCCTCTTCCGTGGTCATCTGGAAAGCTCTCCCTGTTGCCTTGGGAGTGTCCACTTTCTTGCCTCCACTATAGTTCACTATTGCCTTCGGACATTCACTTCTAACATGGCCCGACTCTTTACACCCGAAACATATACGCTCTTTAATTGGACAGTCATTGTAACGGTGGCCGGGCTTACCACATTTGTAGCACGGTTCTGACTTCGAGTTGAAAGGACCGGTGTGTTTACCTCGGCATCTTGAACACCACGGGGAATCCCGTCTCGGACCACCTCCCCGTTGATTGTTGTTGAAGTGGCTCGGCCTCTTCGAAAACGTAGGGCCTCCTTCCCATTTCCTCTTCTCAATTGCTCCACTTCTCTCCGCCTTACCCCAAGACGTAGGAATCCTCCACAAGTTGCGCCTCCTCTATAGCCTCTCGAAGGGTAGAGGCCTTGGACACTCGAACCATATTCATCATTTTTGTAGGCAAACCCTTGATGTATGCCTTGATTTTCTCTCTTTCGGTGGAGACCAGATGTCCCACCAAACCTAGCTTGTCCATAAATAGCTTGTTGTAATCCTTCACCAATAAATTCCCTTTTCTCGAAATTCAGAACTCATCGATGATCCGGTCCATAGCTCGCTCGTTGCAAAATTCTTCCATAACCTTCTTCTTGAAAGTCTCCCAGCTTAGTTGAGCCAATACAGTGGCTTCAATAGAAGCGGAATATACATTCCACCATGTGAGGGCCTCCCCTCTAAGCATTTGAGATCCAGATACAGCTTTTTGGTTCTCCCCACACCCGCTCGATCGGAAGGCTTGCTCCAATTCCCTAATCCAGTTCATGCATTCTACTGGGTTGTCGATGCCTTTGAACTCCGGTGGTCGACATCCGAGAAATGCCTTGAATGTACAAGACTTTGCCTCATGTCTTGCGGCCGGGATTGCCGTCTCATTGGTAGGGATACGGGGTCCCGAATCTCCAGATCCTGCCACAATCACATTCTCCTCCACCGTCTCCGGCCTACGGTGGTTAGCATTCCTGTCGTCTAATAGTTTCAGGAAGGCCTCTTGCTACTGAGCCATAGCCGCATTCATTGCTTGCATCATCCGCTCCATCATTCTAGTTTCCGGAGTTACTTCTTCCATAACTGAATGATTTGCAGCTATGTTGCGTCGAGGTACATGCTCCGGTCCTCCACCCAACACACCTATAAACGGTGGGGGCAAATCGTTATTCGTTACCCTCGGTTGATCGGCCGTAGACGCGGCCGTATCCTGTCCCTCCGGTCGATTACGCGTATTAACCATAGTCTGCCACACACGCGAGAATATAGATAAGATGAGACTACACGGTTATAAGCAAGAAAATGTACCACTACATTCATCAATTATCATAACAACGAAAAACAAGTATAATCACGTAAAACATCTTCATAATAACGTTAGCTAGGCGAAATTATGAACATGCAATACATAAAAATTTTTATTCCCATTACCATAACTCTTAAATTTGTGTACCTTCCATCGACTCTAGAACTATCTTATCTTAATAGTTCTACCCCATCTCACAAGATCATTGCCTAATTTCACAGCTTAAGTCTAGGTACCCTACACTTATACCTAGTTCACTTAAACTAAAGCTCTGATACCAACTTGTAACACCCTAAAAAATTAGCGGAATAAAAATTCGAAATTTCTGCAATATGACTGCTATAATTAGATAAAAACCTGGATATAAAACCTGCTAAAATCAATCCCAAAATTTCATCCCAAAAGGACGGGGAAACAATACTATAATCATTACAATGAATCAAATGAAGGATAGACTAACAACCTAATAATCTAACTTAAGTAAGAAAGATTAAGATCGGGTGTTGCTATTCTTCCAAAAGGTATGATTGCTATTTCAAAATGCCGGTCTATACATCTCCCAAAAAGACCGCTCTTAGTCCAAAGCTATCCACTCAGTCCCGACGACCCCACCGGAGACTTGACCTATTATACATGTCATTTTAAGAAAAAGTGTTAGGCTAAAGCCTAGTGAGATCAAACATTTGTAATTAAAGAGATTTAATATAAAATAAGTAAAAGGTTTCCTTTTGTATAACAACAATAATGAAATAGTAATAATAATGCTCTTTGAAATAAACCAATACCTCTTGGGTTAACGGGGGAGACCCGCCTAGTAACCCGAATGACGGAACACAAAAGTAAGCCATTCGATGGGTCGGTAAAGCCAATAAACACATAAAGTACACGCAAGGGATGTCAGGCTCAGTGGCTTTAAACGTACACCCACGGAAACTCGAGTTCAACCCCGTCGGGTTCCTATGTCGAGCTCCTCATCCAATATCGTAATACTTGAGCACGAAGGACTTATACCGCACCCGGTACCTAACGTGCAGCACGAAGGACTTATACCGCACCCGGTACCTAAAGTGCCTCGACGTGGAAAACTAGCTGTCCCAACGCCGGAACAATAATAACCAAGTACGGGGTCATGACTCCCAATGCATCAATTAAACCAAATAATGCACATAAGGCTCAACAAAGAATTCCAACAATGGTTAATATGCAATAACTTGTGAGATGGAGGGTGTTTTCCACCAAAACCACTCCCATTACTTATCAAAAGACCGCTAGTAAAATATAGACAATTCCTCTTTATTTCAAATCCCCAAAATATGAAATGAGTTTAATATGCAACTTATCAGCAGTTAACTACAATATCAATATTTCCAAGATCATAAGTTTTTGCATGTTAATGCCATCCACTTGAAAGTATAACCCAAGTAGAAACTAGTTAAAAAACGTTAATAAAGTTCATAAATCATCATTTCCCAAAGATCATCCAAAACACTAATATCTCCAAAAGTTAGGTTTAACTCAATGTTCTACAAAACCAATTATATGAAAGGGGAGATATTAGGTATTCAAAATCCACCTTTTGACATGTATAAAGTTTGATAAAATGTGTAAGAACTCACCTTAGTAGTTTCCTTAGGAAGGAAACCAAACCCTAGAAATGGGAGAGATGAAAACCACTTGAGAGCTCACCACCAACACTTCCTAAATGTATTAAGGGCCACCATTAATGACCTAGAATCACCATAAATGAGGAAAGAAGTCTAGAGGAAGAGTGCTTACGAAGTCAGCTGCCAAAATTGCTCCCAAACCCTAGAACTCGGATAAAAATGACTGAAAATCGCGACTTGTCTTTTTATACCCGAAACACTTGCCGGCGATAGTGACACGGCGAGAGTGACATTTGGCACTCTCGCGGGCATAATCACGCCAACACCCACACCCACGGTACAATCTGGGCGATAGTGCCCGACGATTGTGACCCTGTCACTCTCGCATGGCACTATCGCGAGAGACGTACCGAGAGTTCTCGACCCCCGGCGATTGTGCCTCTGCGATTGTGACATCCTGTCACTCTCGCAGGCACTGTCGCGAGCCATCCCGAATTTTCACAATTTGACACTTTTTAGCCAACGATGCTTAACTCTAATAGGTTTAATATAAAACTGATAAATCCTTAAAGTTAAGAGGTTTCCATAACGAGAACGATAATACATAAGCTCTCAGAATTCGGGGTGTTACAAAATACGCCTGTTGATTACAAGTTTGTAACAATGCACGTGTAAAGATAACCTACTAATCTTATTAATTAAAAGAAAAAATTACATTTAGGTGTCATCTAAACCACAAAAATATATATTCAGCTATGGCGTCCCAAAAATGTCCCCCAAGCTCTCTTTTATAGTCCAATTCAAACCTTCTTGGCAACCACGCCGCTAGAATATGAGATACACGTCGACACCAAACAAGTGTTAGGCCAAAAAGCCTAGTGAGCATGAATATCGAAATAAGTAATGATGAGTCACAGTAGAAAGGAAGCATTTGCAAATCATAATAACATTTATTTAGGATCAACGGGGAGACTCGTGTCACTTTAGCAAGTTTCGCCTCAAGAGACAGTCCACCTTAGTGTCTATGTTGATCCAAACTCTCTTAGTGATTTGATAATGACCCTCTTCTATACTTAGTGAAAATTACGTTTATTAATATGTATTAGTGTTTCACCATCAACGATCAAGCTGAGTCTGTTTAGTTGTCGCAGATAATCTTTCTTATAAATGCTCATATGTTAGTGTTTCACTATCAGTGATCAGACTGAGTCTGTTCAGTTATCGCTAATGTTCTCTGATGTAAACGTAATCCCTGAAGACAAGTTTCGCATCAATCGATGTTCATAGATGAATCGAAGACAAAGATGCTGAACAAAGACAAGTCTACTAGTCACCTGATGCGGATATCAGTGAAGCAAAGACGACTCTACTCATATGCGAAGAAACCTGAGGAAAAGCTCCAGCGATAGCTGAACCTCTTTATATCTCTGAAGGAAGAGATATTCAGCGATCGATGATCACTTAGCTTATGCCTCAAGTCTCTTTTGTCTTTCCCTGCACAACCAGTACGATGTGTTAGAACAGACATACCTCTGCCATAATTCGTACAACAACTCTGTCAACTACACTGTTCATCATACGGCCGAAAGCATGTCTCCCAAAGTCAGACCCTCTCAGCCAATCAATGAAGGACACGTGTAAAGTTCCCTGCCATGCATTTAATGCATAGTGTATAAATAGAAAGATTACCTCTCCATCTGGAGAGGTTGCTCATCTCCAGCCTTCATCTTTCTATCTTATAGAAACCCTTGTTTTCTATATTCTCTAATCCTCATTCTCTATATTTTTTTGCAACCATCTTAGTGTTTTCTTAAGTTTGTTTAGATCGAGTTATACTTAATCTTATTCCGCAACAGACATGTAAATTGTGTTTGATTTATCAATAAACAAATTATTAAACTTTAAATTATGTGTTTGTATTAAACCACCCCCCCTTCTACAAACTTGTTAAGCACCTCCGGGACCAACAATTGGTATCAGAGCAGACTGTTTAATCTGATAAACAAGATCTTGCTTTATTCTCTTCCTTGCTATTCTAATATGACACTTAACACAAACACAAACTACTATGATAATGGTTCACTTTCTAAACCTCCTCGATTTAGCAGAGATAACTTTTCTCTCTGGAAAAATCGAATGATGCTATTTCTTGAAGGTGCAGATCCCACTAAACCTGAATACGTAGCAAATGGACCCTATGAACCTGTCTAAATCATAGCTGTAGTTCCAGCTACTACCACCACTCCTTTTGTTCCTGAATGCTATGTTGTTAAGGAAATCAGACAATGGAGTGATGAAGACAAAAAGAAGTTTGGTATCGATGCAAGGGCAAAGACCATTATCTCTATGGCTCTGCCTGATGAAGTTTTCCATTCCATCATGCATCTTAAAACTTCTAAAGAAATGTGGGAAACCATATGTGTTCAATATGAAGGCACCACTGAAATCCAAGAGACTCGAAAGATTAACTTGGTAAGACAGTGTGAAAGTTTTATCGCTGGTAAGAATGAATCTCTCTCTAATATTCATCAACGGTTTAACTGCTTAATCATTGATCTAAGAACCGTTGGCAGGACCTATTCTAATTCTGAGGTCCTAACAAAATTCTTAGAATGTCTTCCTGAATGTTGGGAAAGTTATTCAATATGTCTCAAGCTGACAAAAGACTCTTTTTCTCTCAGCACCTTGTATGGAATATTGGTCAACTATGAGCAATCAAATCTCTTAAAGTAGAATCTTATAAAAGATTCTAAAGACTCCAAAAGCACCCCTGTTGCTTTAGTCTCTTCAGAGATAATTCCATCTCAGCGATCTACTCTCACTATCACTGAGTTAGATTCTGAATCTGAGGATCTATCAGACACTGATATTTCAGAGTTTGATGATTCCTTAGCACTCTTGACAAACTCTTTTAAGAGATTTGCAAGAAAGAGCAATTTCTGATGAAATAAGCCTCTCTCCCTCACTGACAAGCCAAAATCAACCCCTGTTGATAAGGCTACTGCTACTTGCTTTAACTGTGAAAAGATTGGACACCTTGGAAGTGAGTGCAGGTAGAAGAAAGTCTTCAAACCTTCTACCTCGATAAGATCCAGCGATGACAAATACCTTAAGCTGAAAGAGAAATATCAAAAGTTGAAAAACTACAAGCGAAAAGGTAAAGGTCTCATCGCTGAAGAACGTGACTGGGCTGAATCAGAAGAATCAAGTTCTGATGAAGAAGAAGTCGATAATCTCTGCCTCATGGCTGAGATTAAAGAAGAAGTGGAAGAACCAACTGAAACTTCTATGAGCTATATATCATCTCAGGTATCTATCTCTACTAATCCCTCTCTACCTGAAGAAAAGAGAAGTCATGCTGTTGATGTGCTGACGATTGATCTATACAATGCTCTAAACGGCAAAACTCTAGCTGAGAAAAAAAACATTGATTTAACTGAACAACTAGAGAAATGTCATGAAAAGATCAGAGAACTGACTCTTTTAGAGGAAAGTTTGAAAGATCAAGTCATTGTTAATGAAATCATCAGCATTGAACGCGAACAAGCCATCGCTGCTCTAAAAGCAGAAAAGGCTACTGTTGAAGGATGGTGCAAATCTTCAACAAAGATCTCTTCGATTATAAGTGCTCAGATTCTTGCCAGTGATAGAACTGGTCTTGGTTTTTGGAAACCACAGGATGAACCTAAAGAAGACAGTTCCATGCTTAAGTTTGGAACGTTTGTTTCTTCTATCCCTGATACTTCTGAAGCTAAATGCTTTTCATCATCTTCTTCTAATACCATCCCTGAGGAAATATCCAAAGGCTCTAAGTCTACGGATAAAGGAAAATCCATTCTTCGTCCTCAGAAGGCTACCAAGAAAGCAAAGCTGAAAGTTCCTTCTAAACCTTCAGCGAATCAATCGTCTAGCTCTGTGATAGAAATCTTTGATCTATGTCCTCCAAAGTTAAAGGTTGATCTTAAGCCTAAGAGATCTGAAGAAATGAAAGTTCCTCCCAGATCTCATGATAAAAGCATTCTTGGAGCTGGACTTGCTCATCTTAAATTCTCAAAACCTTTTACTCATGGTCCTAAAACCACTTTCAAATATAGAAAATGCTATCACTGTGGATTTAATGACCATCTTGCAAGCAAATGTCCAACTGCCACTAAAGCTGATAAATCAGCTAAAGTGAAGATGAATGCCTCCAAGGCTGAGAAGGTCACCAAAGCTGAAAATTTTACCAAAGTGAAAAATACCACTAAGGTTAAGAAATTAACCAAGGTGAAGGTTACCACTGAAGCTGAATCTTCATCAGTTGTGAAGATTGCTGAACTTTCCATCTCCACTAACCCTAAAGGACCCATTGAAAAGTGGGTACCAAACAAAGCTTAATCTTCCTTATGTTTGCAGGGATCAAAGAGCATCTGGTATCTTGATAGTGGATGCTCTCGTCATATGATAGGACAAAAAGACCTGCTCACTGAATACAAGAAAGAGAAAGGTCCCTCTGTGACCTTTGGTGGAAACGGAAAACGATATACCCGAGGGTTTGGTGTCCTCAGCAATGAGACAACTACCTTCAGAAGAGTCGCTTATGTAGATGGACTGAAGCACAACCTTCTGAGCATCAGTCAGCTATGTGACAAAGACTATGAAGTTCGATTTTCCAAGAAAGCTTGTTCAGTGGTAAATGAAAAAGGAAAAATTTCTCTCAGTGGTTATCGTAAAGAAAATGTCTAAGTAATAGACATGGACTCTACTACCACTGAAAACGTATGTTTTCTTTCTAAAGCCTCTTCTGATGTCAACTGGCTATAGCACAAAAGGCTCTCTCATCTAAACTTCAAAACCCTGAATTCTCTCTCATCTAAGGAATTGGTTTCTGGTCTTCCTCAGCACTCATATGCTAAAGAATGTCTCTGCTCAACATGTGAAAAAGGAAAACACACGAAAGCTAGTTTCAAGTCTAAACAAGTTTTCTCAGTGACAAGTCCTCTTCAACTCTTGCATATGGATTTGTTTGGCCCTGTCAACATCCAATCAATAGCTGGAAAGAAATATACACTTTTCATTATAGATGAATACTCTCGATACACCTGGGTTATCTTTCTTTGCTGCAAGAGTGATACTCCAGAAGAACTAATATCTTTTGTTAAAAAGATGGAAGTGCGGAATAATCTCACTGTTCGTTTAATAAGAAGTGATCATTGAACTGAATTCAAAAACAGTTCTCTGAACAATTTCTTTGAGAACAAGGGAATTTCTCATAACTTCTCTTCAGTAAGAACACCTCAACAAACCGGAGTCGCTAAAAGAAGAAATAGAACGATCATTGAAGCTGCTAGATCAATGCTCAGCGATTCTCACCTCCCTACTCAATTTTGGGCTGAAGCTGTAAACACTACATGTTTTACTCAAAACAGATCGCTGATAGTAAAGCGATTTGGAAAGACAACTTATGAAATCTTTCATGGAAGAAAACCTTCTATCAGTTTTCTTCATATCTTTGGTTGTTAGTGTTTTATTTTAAACAACAAAGATCAACTTGGAAAGTTCGACCCAAAAGCGGATGATGGAATATTTCTTGGATATTCCTCTATCTCCAAAGCCTACAGAGTTTTCAACAAAAGAAGACAATCTGTGGAAGAAACCATTCATGTCACCTTTGATGAAACTCGCTCAGCGAACTCTAAACCAATCGCTGACAATGAAGAATTAAATGCTTGGATGTTTTCTCATTACAGCGAAACAGAACCTTTCTTCTCAAACCATCAGCATTTAGATCATCCTCTAGCTGCTGATGATGATCCAAACATCATACCGCCGAACGTTGAATCCATCTCATGGGTTTCAGCTGAGCCTCTAAACATACTTCTTCCATCTGATCCATATTCGTCTGAACTCCTCTCAGAAAACACTGGTTTGTATGACTCTCAACAATTAATAGCTGATGAACCTCAGGCTTCTTCATCAGTGAACATTCCTATTGTTGATCCAATCTCTGAAATGAACGATCATGCTCCTGCTCAGCGATGGACCAGAGATCACCCCATAGATCAAATTCTTGGTGATCCCGATGCAGGTATTCAGACATGACGAAGTTCAGGAAATATATGTCTCTTTGTCAACTTTATTTCTTTAATAGAGCCAAAGAAGGCTGATGATGCCTTCAGATATCCAAACTGGGTCAGCGCTATGCAAGAAAAGCTGACTGAGTTCTCTCGCAACAAAGTTTGTAATCTCGTTCCTAGACCATCTGATAAAACTGTTATAGGCACCAAATGGGTGTTTAGAAACAAGTTAGATGAACATGGAACTGTAACCCGCAACAAGGCTCGACTTGTTGCTCAGGGATACAGAACAGAGGAAGGCATAGACTATGATGAAACCTTTGCCCCTGTGGATAGGATTGAAGCAATTCGACTATTCTTAGCTTATGCAAGTTACAAAGACTTCATTGTATAACTAATGGATGTAAAATCAACGTTCCTAAATGGAAAGCTAAATGAAGAAGTCTATATAGAACAACCCCCAGGGTTCTATGACCCTAAGTATCCAAATTATGTTTATAAATTGAATAAGGCTCTTTATGGTCTAAAACAAGCCCCTCGTGCTTGGTATGACACCCTCTCATCTTTTCTTATCTCTGAAAATTTTGAACGTGGCAAAATTGATAATACATTATTTTTCAGAAAGATAAAAGGTCATATTATTCTTGTACAAATATATGTCGATGACATTATATTTGGTTCTACTAAGCCATCTCTATGTACTCGCCTCGCTGAAAGAATGAAGAAAGAATAAAAAATGAGTATGATGGGTGAGCTGACATATTTTCTTGGTCTTCAGATTAAACAATCTGAGAAAGGTACTTTTATCAGCCAAGGTAAGCATGTTAAAGATATGCTAAAGAAGTTTGATCTAACACAAACTTCAGCGATGAAAACTCCTATGGCACCTCCTCTGACACTTAACAAAGATCCATCTGGAAGACCTGTTAATGTCTACCTGTAGAGGAATGATAGGATCCCTGCTGTATCTTACAGCGAGCCGACCTGACATCATGTACTCTACTTGTTTATGTGCACGCTATCAATCTGAACCTAAGGAATCCCATCTCATAGCTGTTAAGCGAATTTTCAGATATCTGAAAGGGACTCCTAACATCGGTCTTTGGTATCCCAAAGACTCAGGGTTCGATCTAACTGGATATTTCGATAGTAATTTTGCAGGTTGTAAACTCGATAGAAAAAGTACCACTGGTGGATGTTAACTCCTAGGAGGAAAGCTGGTAAGTTGGACAAGCAAAAAGCAAAATTCAGTGTCCACTTCCACAGTTGAAGCTGAATATGTAGCCTCTCGAAGTTGTTGTGCTCAGGTTTTATGGATGAGAAATCAACTATTAGACTATGACCTTCAGCTATCAAAGATTCCAATCTATTGCGACAACACTAGTGCTATCGCTATAGTAAACAATCCGGTGCTACATTCAAAGACAAAACACATAGAGATCAGATATCATTTTATCAGAGATCATGTGATGAATGGTGAAATTGAACTTCACTTTATCCCTACTGACTATCAGCTAGCTGATTTGTTTACCAAGCCTCTTGATGAGACAAGGTTCAACTTTCTCACCAGTGAGCTTGGAATGTTGAATCTTGAAGAGTAATTCTTCATCTTCCTGCATTATGTCAGTAATTCTAAGTTCCCTTTTATCACTCTATCTCTGAATAAATTTCTGACTCTCAGGTATGTTCTCTTATTCTCCATCACTGAATATTCATTCAACAAGTTGGTTTTTCAAAAATCAAAATAATCATTTTCTTTCTTCAAATGATTAAAAGCTTTTTGATAAACAAATTCTATCACTGGCATTTCTCTTCAGTGATCCTTCTGAAATGAAAAATCAATCTCTAAATTTCTATCAGGGATTCTTTCAAAATGAAAATCTATCTCTGACTTTCCTTCAGAGATAACTTCAAAAAGAACAAATGAAACATTTTTCTCTCTCCTCATGACGTCATTTGAACCGACAAACCACGACATGCCTATTTTTTATGACACGTTCGTCCGTTGCCCTTCTATCCAATCAACTTCGTGGAATGTGTCCATGCCATGATGAACGTTTGTTTTCCCGCCTCTCTCTATCTCTCTCTATGTATAAAAGGAATGTTTCTTTTCATTCTTATCTTTTACGCTTTCTGGAAATATTTTTGAGCAAAAATTCTCTAGAAAACATCTCCATCAAACTTTTGCATCTTCTTCTTTCAAGATCAACAGGTTATACTTTGTTCTTCTTTTCTTCTTAAAATTTTGTTACAAAATCCTAAATATTTTATATTATTATGGGTTTTTTTTACAAGATTTCTTACTTTAAAATCATTTATTTAGATTTTATTCAAACCTTTGGTTTTCTCATCGTTCTTTCTTCATCACCTAAGAACACTTTTTATTCTAAAAGTTTCTTTTAGACTCTAAACCTTCCTTTCTATTCTGATTCTTTCTATAAACATAAATCATCGTTCATTGCTTCCAAGAACGTGAAATTTGCGATCACTGACTCTAAACTTCCAAAGAACAACCATCTCGCACGGTTGGACTTTGAAGCTGCGAAATACCCCCATATGGTGGATGTTGCTGCATTTTTGAAATAGTCATGCTTGGCCTATGCTCTAAATGAGGATCCCAAGCTATGAAAGACTATTCTACAGCAACTCTGGTTCACCGCTGATGAAACCACCATCACCAACAAGAAGGGTGACGTGGTTCCTGCTATCTCTTTTGTCACTAAACTAGGCTCAGGCATGCTCACTGCCTTTGGCCTCAGGAAGGCACTTCGCCTCCCTGAGAAGACGAAATAAGGTTTCAATGCTCTCCCTACTGACACTAAGCTCATCTAGTTTCTGGATGACATGGAATATTGCTGGGATAACAAGCCTCGCTCCACAATCCCCAATAAGCGCCTGACGAAGATCCTAAAGGCAAACATGCGTTCCCAACTCAACTACATCTTCTCCCACATCATTCAGAGCATGAGTGGGAAGATCGGCTCCCTGGACCAGGCAAGCAAAGTCCAACTACAGATGGGTTACTCCGTAATTGCTGGAAAACATTTCGATTACGCAGGATCTATCTTTGACGATCTCAAGTCAAAGATAGAGAAGACGGAGAGGGATCCAAAGATCCCATACGTACGCTTCATCTGTGCGTACCTACAGTTTCTGTATGGTGATAAGTACCCAACTTCTCATGATGGTACTTTCTCCAAAGTTGGTCAGCGATCTCTGGAGGTCAAGCAGGTCGTCAATGAGGTAACCTCTCAACTCTTCGCCCTCGTCTCTCTCTCCATTCTTTGACTTCAGCGGCTACGCAGGAGGTTCCTTTTTCTACTAGCCCTGCCGCTACCACCGCTTCAAAAAGACCATCAACTAGTCCTTATGGTCCTTCTAAGAAGGCCAAAAGGACTAAGGAGACAATCCCTAGTGGTTCAATGCCTGAGGTAGTTTCTCAACAAACTACTTTAGATGCTTTTGTGGGTCTCTCCTCCATAACTTCAGCAGTTGTCACATCTACCGTGCCAACGATTACCATTGCTGCCACAACGACAGTGATGCCACCCATCTCCTCAGTTCTGCAACAACAACCTGAGGTAATTTCCACTATCCAAACTTCTTCCATCCCCATTACTCATCCTTCTATTTCTTTGGTCTCTAACCCTCCATCTCTTTCTACGCAACCTCATTTCGCACCAATAGGACCTGGCAATCAAACTTTTGAAGAATCCATTCATTTCTACAATATGTTTGAAAACTCAGGTCCTAATCTAGCTACTGTTGACACACATGTCAACACTCTCGCTAAGAAGGTGGAGTGTCTCACCAACTCTGTTCAAGAATCCACTGGCGCTGTTAATCTCGCTGGTGCGGAACTCAAGAGATTGACTGATGCTTCCTCCTCCAAAGCTGACTCTTCTCAGCTAACGTCTGTATAGGAGGATGTCATCCACATCAAGAACGACCTGGTCAGGACTCAACAACAGGCCACTCTTATTCAGGGTACGCAGAACGCCCTAAGAGATGACTTTCGGGATCTCTCACTCAAGGTTGATTCCTGCACCTCCATGCTTCAACAGGTGCTTCTGAAGCTGAATGAACCAGCTCCATCGCCAAAACCTTCTTTCACTGAAAATGATCGGACATCTCTGAACATAGACGTTGAATTCATTCATCAGGCTACTTCAGATTTTCCCGTCATTGAAGAACGTCTTGAGCAACTGGAGGCTGAAGTCCGGTCCCTGGAAACTGCAAAGGCTACTCCTTCCGTCACTGAACTCCCCCATTCTGATAATGACAAAGAGGGGGAGAAAGAGCATACTGAAGAAAACATTGAAGAAGCTGCTGCTGATGTCCAGACGGAAGAACCTCCCTCTCATGTTGAGGGGGAGAAGGTTGTTGACAAAACTCCTCCCTCCGATTCTCTCACTCAATTTCAAGAAGAAGAAGAAGAGGAAGAGGAGGATGAAGATGAAGAAGAACTTGATCTCCATGATCAAGAAAAAGAACAACAAGCTGACGATGACGATGACGACAAAGAGGACCAATCTCTTTGGGTCTCAATAGTGAACGTCTCATCAGCGACAACGTCGAAAGGAGCTGTCACAGCGGGGGGGGGGGGGGAAGTGAACCTTCTTCAGGAACCCCTTCCTAAAGCAAACCGAAGGGTGCAACTGCTGAGGGAAGCCAGAAAAGTGTTTCACTATCTAAGGGGAAGAATCCTTCTCAGGTATGCCTCTCACTAGTCCCTATATCATTCTATAAATCCTCAAGCCCTGTTTCTTTCTAGCCTTTATCTCTCTTCTTCCCAAAACATACACTAACTTTTTTCATCTATTTTCTGACCAGACAGTTCTCTCCCCTGCTTAAGGGAAAGGAACTACAAATAATCCCATCTTCCATAGCTGTTGACTCAATAATCCCAATCTACTTTAATGAGATTGATGAAGAAGAAGAAGCCTTGCACCATCCAGGAAGGCCCTCTAGACCATCTCACTAGTCAGAGGAAGAGATGAAGAAAAGAACATAGATCATCTTGCATCTAGAGAGTCAACGGCTGAAGGTCCCTCTTCAAATAACATCTACAGAGCTAGACTTCCTCACTGAAGCTGAAATTGAAGAATCTGTCAGGGCTGAGAAACTGATTGCCAACTATCAAAGAGATGCCTCTCTAGATCTGAAGGTTCAGTCCTCTCAAGTCAAAGACAAGAAGCTGAAAAAGAATCCAGTGGAAGTCCAGGCTGCTCTACTAAAGAAAATTGAAGAGGAGCGCTCAAAAGAACAAGCGGTCAGTGATAACACTGTCGAATGGTGCAAACATAAAGTCGACTATTGCTCCGAACCATTAAAGATATCAGTTGTTGTCATCTCTGGGAAAAGGAAGAAGGATCGAATTTCTGTAACGATGGAGATAACCAGGGGGGATGGTAGCTCGAAGGCTATGTTTGTTTCAAAGCTTGAAAGCTTCGGCTACATGGAATGGCTAGAGTTCAAAGATGCGCTGAAGAAATCCAAATCAACCTACAGAGGCTATGTCGAAGACATCCTAGAAGCCCTCATCAACAGAGTCACTGCTGTGTTAAAGGTATCATCTGCTCTTCCTTCCAAGCTAAGGCAACTCAAAAGAAATCCTGTCTCCTCCTTATCGAAGAATGATGCTGCAATAAGAAACGAAACCTCCATCAAGTTCTCAAAAGAAGCTCTGTTTGGACCTCCTCCTGATCTCTCAGTACTTGATATATCCCTGCCTCCTGGTGGTCCATATATTGCAGGGCAAGTACTCAAAGAGCCTTTTGGAATCTTATTCAGAGATGATGAGGAACAACTCAGATTCCAAAGAGTCTCTGAAATTCCTATCTGTCCCCTCAGCCATCTCAAGGATCTCATATGCTTATGGTGTGACTTCTCTCTTTTAGCTGAACCGATTAAGGCAATCATTAGTCAAGAATCTTCTGAATGAAGGCAAAGAGGATAAGAAATAGCTGACTATATGGTTAATCCTCCAAAATCTTCTTTAGATAGCTGATAGATTAGTTTTCTATTTCTTGTAATCTATTAGTTAAACTTACAGTAGTTAGTTCCTCACTTGTACTTATAATTTTCATGTCTTGTAATTCTATCTTTGAATTAATGAAAATTTAAGTGAAGTACTTAACCCTATCAGTACTGTAAAAGATCCCTCAAAATAGTAATTGGGACATGTATGTTATGAGTCCTGATTATTACATTATTTTGAACTATAAAGTAATTTTCTTCAGTTACTTTGTCATTATCAAATAGGGGGAGATTGTTGATCCAAACTCTCTCAGTGATTTGATAACGACCCTCTTCTATACTTAGTGAAAATTACGTTTATTAATATGTATTAGTGTTTCACCATCAGCGATCAAGCTGAGTCTGTTCAGTTGTCGCTGATAATCTTTCTTATAAACGCTTATATGTCTTAGTGTTTCACTAGCAGCGATCAGACTGAGTCTGTTCAGTTATCGTTGATGTTCTTTGATGTAAACGTAATCCCTTAAGACAAGTTTCGCATCAACAGATGTTCATAGGTGAATCGAAGATGAAGCTGCTGAACAAAGACAAGTCTACTAGTGACCTGATGCGGATATCAGTGAAGCAAAGACGACTCTACTCATATGCGAAGAAACCTGAGGAAAAGCTGCAGCGATAGCTGAACCTCTTTATATCTCTGAAGGAAGAGATATTCAGCGATCGATGATCACTTAGCTTATGCCTCAAGTCTCTTTTGTCTTTCCCTGCACAACCAATACGATGTGTCAGAACGGACATACCTCTGCCACAATTCGTACACCAACTCTGTCAACTACACTGTTCATGATACGACCGAAAGCATGTCTCCCAAAGTCAGACCCTCTCAGCCAATCAATGAAGGACACGTGTAAAGTTCCCTGCCATGCATTTAATGCATAGGGTATAAATAGAAAGATTACCTCTCCATCTGGAGAGGGTGCTCACCTCTAGCCTTCATCTTTCTATCTTATAGAAACCCTTGTTTTCTATATTCTCTAATCCCCATTCTCTATATTCTTGTGCAACCATCTTAGTGTTTTCTTAAGTTTGTTTAGATTGAGTTCTACTTAATCTTATTCAGCAACAGACTTGTAAATTGTGTTTGATTTATCAATAAACAATTTATTAAGCTTTAAATCATGTGTTTGTATTCAACCCCCCCTTTCTACAAACTTGTTAAGCACCTCCGGGACCAACAGTCTACCCTCACGAGTAAAACCTCAAGGCCCAACACACTTAAGGACTACCTCCAAAGAATTACCACCTCAAGCGACGGAGATCCTAGTGCCTACCTCCAATGAGGCACTACAAGACTAATCCTTCCTAGTTCCTACTTGGAAAGTTCATCCACCATACCATATAAAATAAGAATATTCATTTAATCCAAATAAGAGTGTGCATCTCATGACTCTATATAATCTAGTGATCCAACCACTATGCTCAACACATAATATGAGATTCTCCAATTATACAATGACCCTCACTTAGGTCAACCATTGTATCCCTCGTCCCCGTGGTCTGGAACGGGTGATATCACGAACGGGACTTAACATAATTACACAACTAAATCAGAGCTACTAATAACTCTAAACATATATTACAGTCTAAAATATTACACTTCAAAAGGTGTTTATAAACTTAGAACGTTTATATGATAATACGAGTCTAAGAACTCCAAAATTTCACGCTCGATCTCAAGTCCCGTCCCCATAATCGTCACTTCGAATCTGCCATGTCAGAAAACAAAAAACACGGCTGAGCACAGGGCTCAATGAATGGATTATAATATAAGTTCGAAAATAACAATAAACACATCGATAACAAAGCGGAAGACTTAAAAATTCAATTTGAAGAAAGTTCATGAAAATGAAGTTCATAGTTCTTTTAATTAAAAAGAGACGTTCAGTAATATTCAAAAACAATAATCTCAATAACGATTTTAACTTCAAAACGTAATATCAATAAAGTCTGTCAATTCCTATTGTGTTCGTGGGGTGGCCAAACCACACGAACTATTGGGTCGGCATGCAGGCACACACACTCTAATCCCCCATGAATTTAACCACGGTCACATGTTATGTGGGTAAAAGTTCTAGGATCGATCCATCCGCCCTAGAACCAACAAAGTCGGCCTAGTTCCCAGAGTGGGTTCACGTAAGCCACTAAAGGGCTTAACTCTGGTGGACCGAGTTCACCTGCAGGACGTCATGACAACAAAGCCACCATAGAAGGCATCCCAAATAATGTGCCCATTTATTGGGTTGTTTTAAAAATAATGAAAAATAAAAATATGCCACTTACCCGAATGGCGTTCATAAAAATCAAATTCAATATAGTTCACAAATTTCATAACCAATTTCATACGAGACACATTTTAATAAAACACCAAAAGGTTCAAACAAATGATTCATAACTCAACTTCAATATGAGACAACAAAACACGAAAACGTTCAAACATAAGATTTAAACCAAAATCAATATGTGTATGTATAAGTACACAATTCATTGATCATTTTTAATTGATCAATTACAAGGTGGTGAACCACCTTTAGGAAGGGTCAACTACAACAAATAGTTGCCCACGATTCAAAAAAAATGAAATTTATACCTTAACCGAGTTGAGATGTATCACACGATCAACCGAGACTCATGACTAAGTTTAACTCGTTCGATTGTCTATTTAAACCACGAATTATTATTACTCGCATAACATATAACTCAATGGTTATTATCCTAAGCTTAATCACAAAACTTTATTCTCTTAGGCATTAAACCGAACACTTGGTATGCAATTTACCGTATAACCATAATATCATCAATTTGATTCTAAACTTTACCCTATTTCAATTTTGACCAAAACAAACATTTCTAAACATGTATTTGATTATAACTTTGCAATAACACCTTATAATCTACCAACCAACTTCAACTACCCAAACATACCAACTTAAATAACTTAAGAAGAAATTTATACCTCTAAGAAGGACTCGAAGAGTGGATTCCGAATATGTAGTTGTTTTCTTCGATTACTTCAACGGATTAATAGAAATTTTAGAGAGAAGGATGAGAGTTTTTTAGAGAGAGAGAGAGAGATGAGAGATGGTTTAGGATGATGAAGACGATGGATTCTAATTTACTCTAAATATGGATTTGTTTATTTTCTTTTATAATTATATATATATATATAATTAAATAGTTTGGTTAATTGATGGTTTTAACCCCTCAACTATATTTGGTTACCATTTTAATTACGGTTCAATTCGGATAAGAATAATTATACGTTTTTAAAATGGAGTCTTACAACCATAACTCAAAATACACAATAAAATATTCTCAAACTTTGAGCCAAACCTATATGAACTTCCTTTAAAATGAGTTGGATCATGCAACCATAATCTTTATAACCAAAATAAACCATTTTACTTCTCATCATATACACCAAAATCCAATGGAATGAGGTTTCATAACCAAATCACCAAAAATGAGTGAATACTTGAAATAAGTTATAAATGCAAATAAAATGGGCATTTTGACATGTATCTAGTTTTACAAAGCATTTAATACTCACTTGTTAGGTTTATTGAAGAAAACCTAGAAATTTTGCCAAAACCCTAGAAATGTAGGATATGAGTTGAACTTTGATCCTAGCTCGAATCCTCACTCTTGATAGTCAATAAATGCTAGTAAATGCCCAAAGAATGCTCTTGATAACCACTAGGACCGTATTTAGTGAGGAGGGATGTTGGGGTTAAGAAAATTGCCCTCAAGGGTTATAAAATCGCTAAAAAACCAATTTTGGTTGATAGAAATGAGACAGAAATCGGGACAAGGGTTTTATACCCTGACTATATGTCGGGCGATTGTGCCAGACGACTGTGCCATTGGCACTATCACCGACACTGTCGCCGTGATTGTACCGAAGCTCCCCAATACCCAGCGATTGTGATAGGTGATTGTGCCTGATGGCACTGTCGCTGTCACTCTCGCACCAGATGTACCGAAGCTTGGACATTCTCGGCGATTGTGACAGGCCATGATGCCCCAATGTCATAATCTCTTGGCAAGGTCGCACCATGCGCATCGAGCCCAAAATTTCATTTTCGTTTAATCGGTTAGACGTACCTATAAGGTCAATATAACAAACTAAACTTCGGTATTCTAAGTCCAGGATGATTATCCTTAAATGAAAGAAATTTAATATAGAAGTGTGTTAGCTCCAATCACATTGTATAGAAGTATTGAAAAATAGGCCAAGTATAGGAACCGCAGAATTTTGTCACAGAACAACCAAGTGCACCATAGAAGATGCGATCCAGAAGACATCTATCGACACTCTACCAGAGGACAACACCTGATAATGATCTTCAAATCACAGAGCCTCTGTGATCACTCACAGAGCCTCTGTGATGGCTAACCTCTAGAGACAGTTCGAAGATTTATGCAAACTCCATTCAATACAAGATCACATGTAGATCACGTGATGCCTGCTGTACGAAGATTTCCAGATCACCTTTAGTGCAACACACGATGGTTTCACTTTCCAGGTGGCATTCCGTTTATGGAATGTCAGCCTTTGTCTTGTACTAAGGGGTGCACCCTTCTTGTATATTATGGGAGCACCACCTTAGAGTTTAAGAAAATGCGAGCACACATAGAATAGAGATTGTATCTTCCAAGAGAATATTTGCACACACCAGTGCATGTTTTTTGGTGTTCTACAGTAATCAATGAAACAGTTCTTTGAGTAATTTTTTGTAATACTTTACTTCTTGTTTATTGATTACTTGTGTGTTTACTACCTTGCATGTTCCACCTTTCTACACATCCTAAACGCTTCCGCAGTCTGTTTAATTAATCTGTGTAGTGAAAGGTTAAATCAAGTTATAGAACATCGTGATTGGGATCAACAAAGTGAGATCCTACTCACCCGAAATTACGGGTGTTACAATATATATGTTTTATCTTCATAAATAAAGAGTTTGAAAGGTAACATGTTATATTCAAGGAGAAGATCCTTTAGCATGATAGGAGTATAGTTCCAAAGCATAAAATAACATCAACTCCAGAAATCATTGATTAGAGGAACCATTGGGTTTGGTTACCAAGTCTTTCTACAAGAGACTTGCATGGTTAATCTTCTTATTAATCACTAAACTATAAAGAATGGCAGGTGGACTTGGTTGCCTGATCAAACAATTTGTAGATTCCATCTGAATTAAGGAACCAAACAACACGTAAGTTTGTTACCTATATTCACAATTTAAAGTTTTCAACTTTGAAACCAAGGTCAAGGTCAAAGTCAAAGCATACATCCAAACTTTAAGTTGCTCGATAATGATCATTGAATGGATTTCATAGATTCCCATGACTTTCAAAGAACGAACCAAAAGTAGTAATGCAATTTGCTGATTTCGTCGGAATTCAACGAACCGAACGACACTTTAAGTTTATGACTTGAATTCATGATATAAAATTGGGAAATGTTCGAAAAAACCCAACAAACTTTTATACTTTGAGAGATTAAGTCATTGGACTTCTTTTGAACAAATAAATTGTAACACCTCAAAAACTGGGACAACAAATTCTGAAGAAAAGCTAGGAATTTGGTATTAAATATCAAGATACAAGCTTTACCAAAATGAGAAATCAAAAAGACACCAGTTAAGTACATGAGTAAATAAATGGGTTATAGGTTAACAATCTACTAATCTAATTCCTCAAAAGAACTAGATTACAATCGATCATCACCTAAACCACCAAAAGATAAAACCAATATTTGGCATCTCAAAATACTCCCCAAAAGCTCTCTAAAGAGGTCGATAAAATCTCCCTATCAACCCCGCCACTAGAGCTTGAGACACATGCCGATAAGAAACAAGTGTTAGGCCAATAAATCTAGTGAGCTTGAACATAAAATAAATGACCATGAATAGTAAAACAATGAAAATTTGATAATCATGAGAAATCATTTAGTCTTATTCATAAATCCACATATATAAATTCTTTTGGAAACAACGGGGGAGACCCATATCCATTAAAAGTGGCAGGAACACAAAAGTATGTCTCTCATCCAATGTTGTCGTGTGAGACTTCAAGATGTAACGTCCAAATGCCCAACAACACCTAGCAAGTTTCTGTAATACCCTTTAGAACATTCATTAGGGATCATTTAAACACTTTGATATGTAAAATCCTACTTTTTTGTGCTATGAAAAGTCCTATGTTTAAGTTTTAAGTTCCGCGACCAAAATCTGGAAATTTCACACAAAACAGAGCTTCATGCGATTAGCCACATGACCTAGGTTGCGGATAGAGTCGCATGACTCATTGTTTTCCAGACTAAAGAAAACAGTTGACTAGCCATGGGACTTTGGTCGCGGTCTAGATCACGGGATTCAGTCTTATCGATATAGGGGTCGATTTTTCAAGGGTTCTAATTTATTTCTTCACCTACCTTCTTTCTCCTTCAATCTCTCCTCTTCCCTCTCATTTATTTCGACTTGGAAGATATTTAAGGAGATTTCTCACCATCATTAAATGGTTTGGTCATCATCTAAGCTAAGGATTCAACGTAGGGTTCATGATTCAAGCTCTCATCTCCATTTCAAGTGTTTTTCTTGATTTTCTAGGTTTTACCAAAACCTAGTATTGTGAGTTCATCATACACCTTTATAAAACCATATACATGTCAAAATGTTTTATTTTAGTTTTTTAAAGGTTTCCTTTTTAGTATTTCACATTTGGTTGATTTTGGACCAACTAGGTCAAATTTGGGATTTTTGAGGCTTTATGCCTATTGATAAAATAAGTATGGGGAATGATTTCATATACATTGTAGACGTTTATTTCAAAGTTTTGATTTGTTTTCGAGCTAAAAGTTCTAAATGTTCTTCACTTGGTTTTGTTGATAAAAATGGGAATTTTACCTAGTTGATGACTACTTGTATATGATTATTCATATGCTTGGATATGATTTGGCATATCTAGAAGATTTTATATGTTAGACTATAATGCAATGGATCTATAGGCATAGAAGTCGGTTTTATATGATATATGGGATGATATTACCTATTTGTAACATGAAATAGGCATTGGGTCGTCTTTGTAGGCAATAATGTGTAGGCTTTTGAAGTCGGGCATCGACCATTGACCAATATAATGTAATTTCATAGTGAACAAACTTAACTTGGATTTTGGTGATCTCAAGGTATATACCTAGTGTAGTTGAACTTGATGACTCCACAAACAATAGACTTGGAGTAGTTGAGCTTGTTAACTCATTAAACTATAGACCTGGAGTGGTTAATGATTGTTAATCCGTAAGTTATGTTAATATAACATTGCTATGTGGCTTACTTTAGTGTTTCATCACTGACAATGGTAAATCGGTCTTCCCCGCCACCTTGAGATGTTTCCAAGGGTGAATTTGTTTAAATGGTTAAATTGACTTGATTAAAGCTATGTTTTCTGTTTTTTTAATGTTTTATACCTTTATTCTATAACTTTTTGATCTCACTAGGCGTTAAGAGTAAAACTTTTCTTAAAGTAACATGTATATTAAGGTTTTCTTAGTGGTGGGGCTCCTAATTCTTGAGTGGAGCGATGATTGCCGGTAGAGGCATTTTTGGGTCATCATCTTTTGGAGGACATTTATGAAGTTACTTTGATAGTATTCTTTTGGAGATTGTCGCGACACCCGTTTGTAATCGAAATCTAGAAACTAGTTTAGATTAGTAGGTTGTTAGATACCTTACATGCTTTAATGTAAACTCTAATACTATTATCCCTTTTGTTGAGTGATTATATTTGACCTAGCTTTTAATCCAACTTATTTCTATGGTTTAAAATTTCTCGTATTTGAGGGGTGTTACAGTTTCACCTCAAGAGTAGGTTGACCTTAGTATCTATTCCTAAGAATAATACCTTAAGACTTACACACTTAGTACCTACCTCCAAGGTAGCACTTCAAGAATAATGGTTCTTAGTACCTACCGTTCCGAGTAGCACCTCAAGACTCGACCCTCTTTTTACCTACTTGAAGGGTTCCTCTAGACATAAATCCCAGTAAGGAATATGTTAGAGCATAAATCTGTTGGATACAAGATCAAGAAGACTGAAGATTCAAGGTTGAGAAAGTCAAAGCTGCTAAATTCAAATCTCATTAAAAGTCAAAGTCTATTTGTAATAAGTCAAACTTAGTAGTCTTTGTATTTTAGTTTCCTTAGTATTAGGTAGTAGTATAAATACTTTTTCTCTTTGTATTTCAGTTGTACGAACTAAGATTGTAATATCAGATTCAAGATTTGAGAGAATTTGGTTTTTAGAGAGAGAAAGACTTTTAGAGAGAGAAAGTGTATTTCTTGAGAATTCAAATAATCAAATAGGTAATTGTTGTTGTTAATCTTGTTTGTTTGATTAATATTGATTAGAAACTAGATTCAGGGACACACAATTGGTATCAGAGCGAGGTCACGGGTTCGAGTCTTCCAGTGTGTAAATGCTGGGGGGAGGGGATTGTTGAGGAGAAATCCCAACATTTGCTGGGAATGACGCAAGCATCCAGCGCCCTCACCTTCGACTCGGGAGTACGTAACTGGCTGGGACTAACAGCCCGACCCGCTGGCTCCACGAAAGTGGTGCAGCCCCTCATGTCCGCCTATCGCTTAGTACGGGGCTTTGTGCTACCATGGTATAAGGAAATAAAGTTGCGCCTTCACCACCAGCAATTGCTTTTGGTGTAGGGGTAAGCGCTTGATCCTAACAAGTTAAGCATGCTCGGGCGAGAGCAATCCTAGGATGGGTGACCTCCTGGGAAGCTCAAGCCTTGGGACCTAACAATTGGTATCAGAGCAGATCCAAAGGTGAAATCAGATCAAGAAAATCAAGAAACGAGTTACTATTCATCGTCTCTGTGTTCGTTACTGTTCAAAGTCGAATTCTGAGTTTCAGAGTGGTTTTGGAGCAGATTTTGGATAGAAAGTGTTCGAATAGTGTTTTTGATTGAGTCTTTGTAATCAATTTTCGTATTGCACTGTAATTTCAATCGAATTTGTGAATTTTGTTAAGTTTTTGTTCAAGAGTCGAAGTTTACTGTTTCATCAATTAATTTGTATTGTATGTGTTTCTTTGTAATTTTCATGTATTGTAATATGTTCGTTGATTGATTGCAAAGGATTCTGCAAAGTTACAGATCAATTGGACAAGAAAAGATCGACTTAAGGTGAAAAAGATGGTTTTTGGGTCGAAAAACGGAAGAACGCGCTAGATCGCCAAAACGCGCAAGTTCATCAGGGTAAAACGCGCAAGTCGAAGGAAGAATTTGGTCTAAAACGCGCAAGGCTACTTGCGAGTTTCAAACAACGCGCTAGTAGTGGCCAGCGAGTTCATCAAACTCGCTAATTGAAGCTAGCGAGTTTAAGAAGGAATAGTGACTTGCGAGTTCTTAGGCTTGCGAGTTTGAGGAGAAACAGTGATCAGCGAGTTTATCGACCTGCGAATCTGAAAATTCAGAAAATAATTCTAAGTGTTGAAACGCGCAAGAGTGGCTAGCGAGTTTAGTTCAAACGCGCAAGCTTTGATCTGCGAGTTTGGGAAACACGCACATCACAGTTAGCGAGTTCTAGTGTGAACAATGGTTAGCGAGTTTAGGCGCATGCGAGTTTGATCTGTGAGTTTGATCTGCGTATTTGCTTGCGAGTTTCTCAAAACGCGCAAATATCTGCGAGTTTTCTTGCGAGTTTGTCTGCGCGTTTGGTTGAGAATTTATAGAACGCGCAAGTCTTAGTCTGTGAGTTCTTCAGTCTGCGGGACCCCCGTGCTAAGTCTGCCTAGGGGGACATAGTTCTTTCTGTGATCAAAATATCTGAATTTATTTTCAAGATTTTTTCTTGTGATTTCACATTTTGGACTAACGATCAGTTCTAGTTTCTTATTTGATATATTTTTCAAACAGGTATAAACGAGATGACTTCCAAAGATGCACTCTCAATCGGAACAGATGTCAAGCCTCCAGTTTTGTTCAAAGGCGAATACGAACAATGGAAGGACAGATTTTTGGACTTCGTAGACAGACATTCAAATGGAGAAAATATACTTCTGTCTATTACTGAAGGTCCAATGAAACCAGTCACTGTCAATGTACCAGATGATGATGCTGATGATTCTTCTGATAGTGGACATGGGGATGTAGAAAAGGAAGAAAAGACAAAACAAGTTAAAGTTGATTATTCTCAGTATTCAGAAGAACAAAATAGTAGATTTAAAGCTGACAAGCAAGCGAGATCTCTTTTACTCCAAAGCATTCCAAATGATATCTACATCAAGATTGACAGCTTCAAACATGATGCTAAACAGATGTGGAATCAATTGGAAAAGATGATGATGGGATCAAAAATAGGGAATCAAATAAAGGTGGCCAACTGTATCAATAACTATGAGGAATTCAAGACAAAGGAGAATGAGAGCCTAGAAGACACATATGAGAGATTTACTTTGCTTCTGAATGAGCTGACTAAGAACAAAGTCAAGAAGAAGCAGTTGGAAAACAATGTGAAATTTTTGAGCATCCTTCGTCCTGAATGGAAAAAGCACACAAGAAGGATGAAACAAATGAAAGATTTGAATGAAATCCCTCTTCATGAAGTTTATGAGACCCTGAAACAGAATGAAGAAGAGGTTGAAGAGAAAAGAGCTGAGAAGAAGAAGGCAATACAAGTTCCTGATCCTATAGCTTTGGTTGTTGGTGAAAAGAAGAAGGAAAAGAAAGAGAAGATTGAGAAGAAGAAGAAAAAGAAAGTGAGTTCAAGTTCAGAGTCTGGTTCTGTGTCTGATAGTGATGATGGCGAAAGTCTGAAACAAGCCATGATATTGCTGACCCGTGCATTTCAGAAGAAATTTTATAAGAAGCCGGGATCAAATTCACAACGCTATTCGTCATCAAGTTCAAAGAACCATGAGCACCGAGAGAGGGTGGAAGGCAAAAGATTTGAAGAGAAACGGTATGGTGAGAAGAAACCGGATGAAAAGAAGAAATTTGTGAATGATTACACAGCTGTTGAGAAGCCAACAACTGATTCAATCAAATGCTACAATTGTGGCAAGTTGGGTCATTATGCTAAAGATTGTCGAAAGCCAAAAGTTCGCAACTCTCAGTACTATCAGAATAAGTTGCTTTTGGCAAGACAACAGGAAGCTGGTATTCAAGTTATATCAACAAAGTGTTCTACAGTTTCTAAGGCTTCTCAATCTTCATCTGATAATTCTGATGACTTATTTGAGTCTACAAATGATTCTTTTAATTCTGATGATGGGAGCATGGAAGAACCTGATATGTTTGACATTCATTATAAACTTCCTGATCATTCTACTTGTCTTAAAAATGACAAAGTGTTACCAAGTGCTGTTCATATTGGTGAAACATCAACTAAGGTTGGTGATTCAGTTTCTGTAACTGCTGATTACTATGCTCATGGTAAGAAACATAAGAAGCAGCGATTACAGAAACAGAAATACACTGGTACACAAAAGAAACCTCAGTCACAGAAATCTATTTTTCCTAATAAATCTACATCTTATGTTTCAGATTTAAGGAAGAAAAAGTTGAAAGCTCAATCCGAATGGAGACCAAAACAGAAGGATGCTGAGATAGCTGAATCAGTTACTGATAATTTTTGTACTAAATCTGTTAGTAGTGATTCTGATGTAGTTGATCAATGTGCTTCTCGTAAACAAAACCTTGTAACTTCTTACAAGCGTTATTCAATAAAGCAGTTGATTCAATTATCTCCTATTACTACTAAATTTCATTATAATTATCGGAAAACTGACTTTGCTTATTCTCATGATTCTTCTGATTGGTATGGATCTTATCATGTATATTCTTCTAGATCAAATAATTTTAAAGGTTTTCAAATGAACAGAGGATCCATTTTCAAGTGGATGCCAAAATCTTGTGCTAATCTGTTAGGGGCCGTTTTTAAATGGGTACCTAAATCTATTATTGCCTGATTTCTCTTGCAGACCCGGCATATGTGGTACTTGGATAGTGGATGTTCCAAGCATATGACTGGGCAAAAAGCTTTATTGTCTAACTATACAGAGAAATTCAGTGGTAATGTCAGATTTGGAAACGATCAGCTTTCACCTATCTTAGGATATGGTGACATCATTCAAGACAACATAACGATCAGTAAAGTGAGTTATGTCGAAGGCTTGGGGCACAACTTATTTAGCATAGGTCAATTCTGCGATAAAGGGTTAGAGGTCAACTTCAAATCTAAGAGTTGCTCAGTTCGTACTGAAGACGGAACAAAAATCTTATCTGGAAATCGAAAGACAAACCTCTATACCATCAACTTGTCCAAAGTTCAGATTGACAACCAAGTATGCTTGATGACAAAAGCTTCGTTGCAGCAAAGTTGGCTCTGGCACAGACGTTTATCTCACTTGAACTTTCGTTACATCAACAAGCTGGTTCGTGGGAAGTTAGTAAAGGGACTTCCTGAGCTGAAATACGAAAAAGAACACTTATGCGCAGCTTGTGAGAAGGGTAAGATGAAGAGAGCCGCTCATAAACCGAAGCCTGAACCAAGCACTAGTTCTCCGTTAGAATTGCTACACATGGATTTATGTGGTCCAATGAGAACTCAGAGTTTGAGTGGTAAGAAATACGTGTTGGTCATTGTGGACGATTATTCAAGATACACGTGGGTCAAATTTCTTCGATCTAAAGATGAGACACCGGAAGTTCTCATTACTTTCTTAAAGACGACCCAGGTGAAACTGCAGCGACAAGTCAAGTTCCTTCGAACTGACAATGGCACAGAATTCAAGAATAAGATTGTTGATGAATATCTCGAATCAGTTGGGATTTCACATCAGTATTCTGCTGCTAGAACGCCTCAACAAAATGGAGTAGTAGAAAGACGTAATCGGACACTAGTCGAGGCCGCTCGGACTATGCTTAGCCAATCGGATCTACCTCTATTCTTGTGGGCGGAAGCTGTGTCGACTGCATGCCATACGCAAAATCGTTCCATAATACACCGCCGTTTTCAGAAGACTCCATATGACTTAATCAACAACAGAACACCAACTATCAAATATTTTCACATATTTGGGTGTAAATGTTTTGTGCTTAACGACAGAGAGAGTCTGAATAAATTCAGGGCTAAAGCGAACGAAGGCATCTTTATCGGTTATTCTTCAACTTATGTTGCATATCGTGTTTATATAAAGAAGTCAAAGACAGTTGTGGAGAGCGTCAATGTTACATTTGATGAAGAGATGGCTTCTGATCAAGTCAATTCAGAACCCGTTATCACTGGTGTATTAGCTTCTGGGCAGATCAGTCCAGAACCTGTGTCTACAGCGATAAATTCAGATAACGCTTCTACATCTACTTCACATTTAACTGATTTAGATTTGTTATTTGAATTCTTTTATGATGAGTTTCTAGGATCTAATATATCTAAATCTGATGTGACTGACAGGTCTGAAGATACAAGTTGTAATCATCCAGTCGCTTCAGAGGTCATTACTGAACAAGTATCCCCGTTCAGTCAGCAACTCACATTCCTGATGTTACTTCTACAGTTGAAGTTCCATAAGTTAATGCTGAGCCAAAAGTAATTGTTTCAGTTGAGTCAGAATCTGTTGTTCCAACTGATACTTCTGCACCTGAGTCTTCAACTGCAAACCCCCCTCCTGTAATTCGAACTGAAGATTTTGAAAGTGGATTTCAAGATGATGATCATGTTCAGAATTTATCTATTCCACTTCCACATGAGTATCGCTGGACCAAGGACCATCCATTACATCATGTAATTGGAGATTTTGACAAGCCTGTTCAGACAAGGTCAACGACTATTAATCAGTGTATGCATGACTCGTTCCTAAGCAATATTGAGCCAACACGAGTATCCGAGGCTCTTGCTGATTCGGACTGGGTATCTGCAATGCATGAAGAGCTCAATCAGTTTGAAGCCCTGAAGGTTTGGAGATTAGTTCCTAAGCCTGCAGGAAAGACCGTGATAGGAACTAAGTGGGTATTCAAGAATAAAAAGGATGAAGATGGTGTCGTCATCAGAAACAAAGCTAGACTTGTTGCCAAAGGTTACCGGCAAGAGGAAGGCATTGATTATGACGAGACATATGCTCCAGTAGCGCGCATAGAGGCAATAAGAATGTTTCTCGCCTACGCCGCTCATAAGAACTTCACAATCTTTCAGATGGATGTGAAAACAGCCTTTCTGAACGACATTCTTAAAGAAGAAGTGTATGTGTCTCAACCAGAAGGGTTCGTTAATCCAGATAAGCCAGATCATGTCTACATATTGGACAAAGCCCTTTATGGATTAAAGCAAGCTCCTCGAGCCTGGTATGACGTCTTATCCAAATTCTTGGTCAAGTCTGGTTTCTCTAAAGGTAAGATCGATACTACTTTATTCATAAAGAAGGAAAAAGCTGATATTATACTTATTCAGATTTATGTTGATGATATAATATTTGGTTCTACTAATCCAAAATATTGCAAAAACTTTTCTAACCTCATGGTGTCACGTTTTCAAATGAGTATGATAGGAGAGATGAATTTCTTTCTCGGATTACAAGTTAAACAACTTTCTACGGGGATTTTTATCAATCAGTCTAAGTATATTTTGGACATTCTTCGGAAGTACAAAATGGAAGATTGCAAATCTATTGGCACCCCGATGGCACCAGGAACTAAGATTCACGCTGATCCTTCGGGTACAAGTGTTGATCTTAGAACTTATAGAGGTATGATTGGTTCTTTGATGTATCTTACATCGAGTAGACCAAATATTATGTTCTCAACATGTCTTTGTTCTAGATATCAAGCTGCTCCCAAAGAATCTCATTTGGCCGCTGTCAAACGGATCTTTAGATATCTGAAGGGGACTGCAGACCTTGGTCTGTGGTATCCTAAGGATACAGGGTTTCAACTGACTGCATATTCAGATGCAGATCATGCAGGTTGTATGTTGGACAGAAAGAGTACTTCTGGTCACGTACAATTCCTTGGAGACAAGCTCGTTAGCTGGGCTTCAAAGAAACAGTTATGCGTTTCCACATCGACTGCTGAAGCGGAGTATGTAGCTGCTGCTAGTTGCTGCTCTCAAGTCTTGTGGATGCGAACACAACTACGAGATTATGGCTTTAAGTATGATAAAATCCCAATATATTGTGACTCGAAGAGTGCGATTGCCATATCTGCTAATCCTGTCCAACACACCAAAACCAAACACATTGATGTAAGGTATCATTTTATAAAAGATAATGTTGAAAAAGGAACAATTGAACTTTATTTTGTAAAAACAGATTATCAACTTGCAGATTTATTTACCAAACCCTTAGATGAAAAGAGATTTAATTTTCTTGTCTCTAAGCTTGGTATGTTAAATCTTAAGACATAATCGGTTGTTACCTACTAAAGTTACAAATTGTTATTTTTCGTCATTTTCTTTATTTTTATTTCTGAAAGATACCTGCACTTTAATTGTTTGCTCATTATCTCAGGGGGAGTAAGAGAAGATTTTAGATGATCTACATTCATTTAAGGGGGAGTATTAACTAATTTTTGCATATAAGTAACAAGGAGTAAGACAATGATTTCTGATTACTTCTGATCAGAACTCGTTCTATAATTGTTTTACTGTTTTTCCGTCGTTTATTTTCGAATAAATTTTGTGAATAAATTTTGACTAGACTTTGAGACTTATACAGGATGAGAGAAGTTGACACGATCATATTTACATGACTACAACTGACTTTCTGAGATTTAAGATTGAGCGACAAGGTAAATTTCTTATCTTAATCTCATTTATATCTGAAAGAAGGACAACTTTCAGGTATAGAAAACATGTTTTTAAATGTTCAAACCACTTCTCGATTTTTAACAGATTTTATAATTTGGAAGTGTGATTTTAAATGGTTTTATTTTTATTTTGTGCTTACATGTTTACAAACCGTGTGTTTTTAAAGATAAATACTTGAGTATTGTCTTTTCTATATACTTTCAAGTATTCACACACACTGGTTTGAATTTTTGTTCAATATGTTCTTACCATGTCTCTAAATTGGAACAATTTTTCTTCGATGGTAAGACACTCCGCTTGTATTCAAAGAATTTTGAGCGATATTTCATTTCGAAACGTTCATTTCAAGAATGTCTATATCTTGTTTCGTATAGACAAATATCAATTTTTCTTGACCTTAAGCTTTAATTGATATATCATTCATTTCTGATCATTTTATACAATGTCAGATTTTCAAACAAGTTCCTTGCATTCATGTTCATTTATTCAATTTTCCTTGTTTGAAAATACTTCAATGGTTTAAAATGCTCATATCTTCATGATTATATCACTGAGCATACTTATATCTGACATTTGTATATGAGCTTTAACTGATATAGTTAAACCATTTGAGCAACTCATGCTTTATAGGACTGGGTTCTTTGTGCTAGGACTTAAATGAAACTTCTATGGATTCACGTTAACCAGTGTTTCCTACCCAAGAAGTTAATCCTTTAGTGATTGAGTGTGAGTAGTCTAAAAGAAATGAGTGTGGGTGTGATGAGGTAAAATGGAAAAGAGAGTTTGGTTAGTAGTGAGCTTAATGATTAAAAAGAAAGAGGGTGTGAGATCAGAGTAAAAGAATATCAAACTCTGCACCAAATACTTTCTGAGCCGGGCAGCCACATTACTAGTATTTCACAATTCTTTCGTGAACATTATTGAAACAGGCAACTAGCCCATGCCAACTCTTGCTTAAACCCCACCAACCACTCATTTTCTTCTCAAAAAGAAAATGTTTCATATTTTCTGGGGACGCAACATATAATCTATCTGGTTTTCATTTGGAAAATCTGGATATTGAAAGAGAAGGAAGTCTGCCCCACCTTCGCACTTCAATCATGCACTTAGAGTCTGTGTTTATCTACTGTTGTCTCAGTGGTTTACACTATGTTGAGCCTTAAAAAGCAATCATTTGTGCTTAATTCTTTCTACACTTGCACGAACACACAAATAATTCGTTTCTTTGTCATAACATTCATAGAAATTGCCTTTGTGGTATTTCGATGATTGGATGGAAGCCCTGGGGGAGTGAACATCAAAAAGCTCCTTTATATTGTGTATTCGTTACACAGTGACTTTGTGTTACTGACAGACATATTAACTGATTCATCTGTTGATTCAGGAGTTACATGTTCTTATTTTGTCTGTATTTGAAAAGATCTAGATGAATATCTTGGAGAGTTGACAGAATCAGAGGCTCAGTATGACAGATCAGAATGGTAAATGACATTTCTTGGCGAAAAGTTTTGATGATATCAGATGCTCAAATCATCAAAAAGGGGGAGATGGTATGAAGAAATGTTAAAGTTTTTGAAGTTAAAGGGAGATGGTTTCAAAGAAATGATAAAGATTTGAAGATTTGAAGATGATCAAAGAATTTCTGAAGATTTTGAGGAATTTTTCTTTGAAGATTATTTGCTAAAGCATTCGAGCTGATTCTGAAGATAATTTCTTTCCAAAAGTCTGAAAGAGTTCTATGTGAAAGTTTGGGGAGATTGTTCATCATTTTTGAAGACAGCTTTGGAAAGAAGACTATCAATGAAAAAGGAGAGATTATTTTGAACAGAACTTAAAGAGAAGAACTGAATTGCTAGATCATTCAACAGTGATCTTGAATCCAAATGGGGAGATTGTTAGAGCATAAATCTGTTGGATACAAGATCAAGAAGACTGAAGATTCAAGGTTGAGAAAGCCAAAGCTGCTAAATTCAAATCTCATTACAAGTCAAAGTCTATTTGTAATAAGTCAAACTTAGTAGTCTTTGTATTTTAGTTTCCTTAGTATTAGGTAGTAGTATAAATACTTTTTCTCTTTGTATTTCAGTTGTACGAACTAAGATTGTAATATCAGATTCAAGATTTGAGAGAATTTGGTTTTTAGAGAGAGAAAGACTTTTAGAGAGAGAAAGTGTATTTCTTGAGAATTCAAATAATCAAACAGGTAATTGTTGTTGTTAGTCTTGTTTGTTTGATTAATATTGATTAGAAACTAGATTCAAGGACATACAGAATATCCATCCATTTCAAAAGTGAGACAATACCCCACACCTCATATTGGTAGTCTCTAGATGACCCATAATATTTTATCATAGTAAATGAGAATAAGATTCATGGAAATCCTCAAATTAGGTCAAACATTCCACAAAGCATGATTTATATAAAATCTCAACATTTTAGAGCAAGTTTCATGTAATCCTTTTCAATAATGATTCTAATTTGTAAGGAAAGAGCCTTAAAGTTTGTTAGCCCCATATTCTGTCTTTGTAAAAGTATTAAAAAACAAGACAAGTCCTCAGATCCAGAGGACTTCTGTCGAAGAAAGCTGTTGAATCTTCAGAAGCTCTGCACTCCAAAAACATAAGCTCTTAACCAGAAGACGACCCGTGGTCCATAGAGCCTACGTGATAAGATCTGTGGAAGCCACCTCTGTACTACCATCACTGAAGATTTCAACAAGTATCTCTCTCACAACTATGTCAACCAATGCAACTCTACCACGTCAGCATGAAACGGTTATTTTGCCTTTACACATGGAAACCTCTGATAGGTGGTACGCTTGACTCTCCTAATATTCTCCTATATAAAGAAGATTTGTGTAAGAGATTTGATATGCTTTTTTACGCTCAACATATTACACACACTCAACTACACACAATAGCTAGAGAGAGATTTGGTGAGATAGAGAGAGAATCACACACACTTAGTGCATGTTCTTGGTGTTCTTATTGTAATCTTATCCTTCTCATCAATACATATGATGGTTGTGGTTTAATCATTGTTTGTTATGTGTATTGATTGCTCTCTTTGACTCACTGTTTCTTTCTACCTATCAATCAAACATTTCTTATTTTGCTTCCGCTCCAAACTGTGATTTATATGGTTAATTGATTGTTTATGAGCTAAATCTGGGACAACAATTGGCATCAGAGCAGAATGATTCACTGGAATCATTTCGATAAGTCTCTCGATTGTTGATCTGCTCAATAGGTATAATATTGCTTTCTAAACCTTTTTTCGATTCATATCAGTCCTTGTTTTTGTCTGATTATCGACGAGTTCGTTTTCATTAAAATCAGTGCAATGTTCTTCGTCTAGAAAGTAATTTAGTGTGTGTTTACCAAATCCATATCTGTTCTTAAATCTGAACCCAAATTTCTTCTCTCTTTCTTCTTTAAATCCTAGATCGATTTCATCCCTGATTTTACTCTGTTTTTGTGAAAATGGAAAACATAAACGCCATATACACTGTCGGTTCTCAAACCAAACCTCCTACTCTCTTGAGGGACGAATACCCTCAATAGCAGATTCGAATGATCAATTTCTTCGAGGGTATCGACAAAAACCTGTACAAATTTGTTCTAAGGAAACCCCATGTTCCAATGATGACATTTCCTCGAGTCCCTGCTACTGCAACCACTGAGGAAATCTTTGCTTATGATAAACCTAATGATTTGGCTTCTTATAATGAAGAAGATTGGGAAAAGATTGAGGACAAGAAAAAAGACAAACGATTACTGATTATGGCCATTCCCAATGATTTTTTTTTCATAACTTGATGCCTGTGATATAACTCAAGAACTTTGGGTTGAACTGGAAAAGCAACTGGAAGGAGGAGCCAGAACTCAGAAAAACTGAATATCTCAGTGTCTAAATGATTACTACAATTTTTCTACTAAGATAGAGGAATATCTGCAACAGACCTATGATCGATTCAATGTATTGATCAACAAGTGCAGAGAAGTTGGCATTCTGCACACCAATGAGGAGAACAATTTTCTATTTCTGAAAAGTCTTGGAGATGAATGGCTCTAACTTTCTATGTCCCTACAGTCCAACCAAGAGCTTCATGCATGGTCTCTTCATGATATATTTGGTACTCTAGTTGCGTAGGAGAAGCTTGTCCTGAAGTCGAAGCTAGGGGTTGGAGGCCCTCTAGCCTTAGTTTTAGACTCTACAGAGGCTCTGGCACAGAAGCCTAAAGAGAAAGCCTCTAAAGGTAGTTCTAGAGGGCAGGTAAGAAGGAAAGGCAAGAAGTCCTTGATAACCGATAGTGAAGTGGAGGAGGAAAGTGATGAAAAGGAAATGGATAGTATGAGCTCAAGTGCAAAATCTTTGGCTCTACTTACCAGGGAATTTGGTAGAGGTTATCTGAAGAAACATGGGACATTCAGGAGAGAGCGAGAGGATAGAGGAGGTAGATATCAGAGGGTTGCCCCTTGTACTAGAGGCAATATGGACCCCAAGAGTCCTACGAGCCGAGGTACTCATACCTTGAAGATGCATATGAACCAAGGACAGCGGAATAAAAGCCTTATGAGCATAAGCATGTTGAGCATAGAGCCTCTGAACAAAATACCCACAGAAGTCGGTTCAGAAGAAAGATGGAAGGGGTGAGAGATCACATAAGCTGGATGACAAATGCTACAAGTGTGGCAAACCTGGTCACTTTGCTGCTAATTGCAGAAGCCCTCAGACGAAAGATGTTGCCTTCTACAAGAAGAAAGCTGAATTCTATGCTTAGAAGAGCCTTATATCTGAGCAAGAGAAATGGGTCTCTGACGATACCTCTGATGAGGAATGCCAACAAGCCTTGTTCTGCGGCATGGAAGAAGTAAGCAAGACCGATTCTGGTGATGAATCTCAGGTACCTTCCACTTCTGGTCCTTCTATTTTACCATGTTCAGAGGTTGCTAACTCTTTACAGGAAAATCTCAAACACATGGAACAGGAGCTCTTTGAAAACAAAAAACAGTTAGATATTTACAAAAGGGAGAAAGAGCTCCTGGAAAAGGAAAAACATGTGATTTTCGTAGAAAAGGAGAGCTTGCTTAAAAATAAAAGCTCAAAAAACTTCTGCTCAAGAAAAAGCCTGAGGAACTTGAGAAAGACTTGAAACGTACATAAAATAATCTTAAGGAGTCAGAGTCTGACAGAATGAACACTCTTGCCCTGAAATTGTATTTTCAAAAAGAAAGAGAATTCTTGCATCAAGACCTACAAATAAAAGAGATCATCATTAAAAAATATCAAGATGCTCAAGATGTACATATAAAGATAAATTCTCAAATGGATACGCAGGGGTTGGGATTTAGTGACATAGAGCCCTTCATTGGCACGAAGAAAGACACTTTGGTGTCCACCTTTTTGTAACACCTTAGGCATATCCCATATCGGTCGTGGACAGGAGTGATGCTGAGGGTTATAAGTAATATTTTGGCCTTCCTAACAACAACACGTCAGGTTCTGGGAACTCTGAGGTTAAGCGTGCTTGGGTGGGAGTAGTCCCAGGATGGGTGACCCCCTGGGAAGTTTCTCACCAGGTCGCCAGAAACAAATCCGTGCGCTACACGTTGGTTAAATCCAGGGGCAAAGCGGACAATATTGTTGTCGAGGCAGGCGGGATGTTACACTTTTTGTAGATCCAAGTTTCAGTGCAATCAACAGTTATAAGAACAACGATGAACAAGTTATAGATCACAACTACTAGTCATATGATTTATATAACTTCAAAGGGTTAAGATTTACAGAGAGAATTTCTGATAAGAATAAGTAAACCTTAAGAACTAGTAAACTAAATAATGATTTCTAAACTAACAAAATGAAATAGAAATAACTTTAAATACGTAGGCTCGCAGGCCTAATGGGCTTATGGGCTTTAAGGCCCAACAAGCTTACAACTATTACAACTTGTCATAAACTACCCTGAACTTCTATTTAACATTCAAAATAGCCCTAACAATCTCCCCCTTTAAATAGAAGTTGATAGTCACGCCAGTTAGGAACATAGATTTTTCGGAAACCAAAGCTGATCTCGAAATATCGAATCTGAGTCCTGTACTCCAGTCGCTCATCAATTACACCAGTGCTTCAAGAAAAAGTGGCTTGTATTTAGGATCCAAAAGCTGAACCCCTTTTTCATCTTTATCAAGTGCACGCTTCAACTTGTCTTTCAGCAACATCAACGTACCATCGCAGAATCTGGCAATCTGATTGAAACGAATGAAACGCATAATTCCTTTGTCATTCACGTAGGTCATGCCAAACTCTGGAAGCTTTATCACAGTAAACTCAGGTACATTCTGGGTATCAGACGGAATCTTTAAATCAGGCTTGAGCAGATTAATCTTTGGCTGGTTGCTTTCTAACCCGATCTGAAAATTTCCACCGAGGCAAGCTTCATTGCACACTTCATATATCTCTTTACTGTCTCAAGTGCATCAATGACTTCCCCGGGTCTGTTAGTTCTGGTCTTTAAGTCTCGAAGAATGAACAGCAGATCTTGTGGTTCAAGAAACAGAAAGTCAGCTTCAGAGAAACAATACTTCTGACCATCTTCTCTAGTCACCATGAAATCTGAATACTTTACTTTCATGAAGAAACTAGATAGTATCTGATCAACCGATGTAATCTTCAGCTTTGTCTTGTTGTTTTTGACTTGAAACTTCTTGTACACAAATATGAGTTCACGCTGCTGTTCCTTGCTTTTCATTGACTGTAGACCATGCAATACGACTTCATCATACTTACGTATCCAGTGGGCAAAGATCTTCTTTTGGCTTTCTTTAAGGAAAGGAACTTTTATTCGGACTCTTTCCCACTTGGATGGACGCACTGGAGTAGTACTTTCTGTTCCCATAACTGGAGATGCTGGAGGAGACCTGAAGGGAAAATCTGTTTCAGGAAGTTCAGGATTAGCAACAGAATAGGTCAAAAGAGGAACCGCTACAGAAGTCTGATCGTCTGGCTGATAGTCCGAATGAATGATCTCATCTATCTCGGCTTGCATGACTACCAGCGCTCGCTCAGTGTTAACACATTCTTCCGTCGGTTCATTAACTTCATACGGATCAAGTATCAATGCCCAATCTTCAGGGACTATCGGAGAACCTTCATCAAGCTCCTCAGGCTTTTCAACCCTTGGAATGTCAATCGGCACCAACTCCATACATTGTTCCCGTTCCTGTCCCTGCCCTTCTGATCGATTACCGGAACCCATACCCTGTTCACCCTGTTCTGACTCCACTACATGTGTCTCTGGCTCAGATAAACGTTGGCGCTTATCCCCCTCATGGTGATCAGGATCATCTTGATCATCATGTCGGCGCTTGAGCCTTTCTGCCTGGCTACGGCAGGTATCTTCCACTGCTGAAAGGCGTTCAGTCAAAACAGCTACGGTTTGCTGAAGTGACTGAAGCATCGCTTGCTGGATCTGGAAGGCTTCGGCAGATACGATTGGTTGGGGTGTAGGTGGGGTAGGTGTGGATGCTTGAGAACGAAGTAGGGATAGCAAATCGGCATCCTGGGTGGGTTCGGTTAGGGATTGGGCTAGAAGTTTGGCGAGAAGGATAGATTTGAGTTCAGGTATTGAGAGATCCGTGGCTTGTAGAGGAGGTGGAATAGGGGTGGTCTCCGGCTCAGTCGCAGGACCTTTACCTTTGACCATGCGTTTGATGTTGTCCATCTCCTCCCTCATCATAGATTGGACAACCTTTAGGGCGCCGTCCATGTATTCCCTTGAGACAAACTCAGTTTGGGTAACGCCGGGGTCACTTAGACTTCCCGTTGTAGCTACGACTATAGAAGTCGAGCCGCCTACGTTCACGGTTGGCGTGATGATAGCCGTGGTAGGACTTCCATCCAATCCTCGTAACCTACCCGAAGGTGGGTTTACTATGGATGTTCCGGCCGGGCCACTTAGGCTACCGGCGATAGCCGAAAACGGAATCTGTGTCCTAGGAATGGCATGTATTACAAATGGCTCTAGACTCCGTGCATGCAAAGAAGGCGAGAACGGGAGCAGCTGTTCTCTTGTTTCAATATCGGCACCCTCCAAGTGAGAGCCCGATAGCGTATGTGCTAAATCCCCGTGATCATGTGAAACCACCATCTGTTGAGAGATGGTGGAGTGGCTTGGTTGGGCGTGCAAGTGCGTCGCTAGGTCCACGGCGGCTTCTTCAATACCCAGTCCCAACACATGAGACTGGGTAGCAGATGTGGCTACCTGGCTAGACGTGGCTGGGGGGGATACAACCGAAGATGGTTGTCCCATCACTCGTGTACTCTCAGAATGTAGCTTACTCCGCCTTTCCCTCACACAGCTCACTTCTTGATGTTCAACTAATACTCCCTCCGCTCTCCTTATCTCTCCGAATGGGGGCTGATTATCGTCACCATCAGAGTCAGAAGACTCTTCATTTGATGCCGATGTTGCGGTTTGGGTTTCCTCTGTGTCGGAAGTGGCTGATGTTTCTTCAGTAGCAGCGACAGAAGAGGACTGAACTTGAATGGCTTCAGAATCTGTTGCCTCTTCTGTCATTGGAGTATCTGTTGTTGGTGGCGAAGATGGTTGTCTCGAAGAACTAGGCTGGCTCGTTCCAACGACACTGCCCACTCCAGATCCCCTCACAGTAACAGCTCTCGACACACCCTGTCCGGAAGCCCCAGCTATCCGGACGCTCCCACCTCTCGTTCGTGGACGCGGACCCTCACGTCGCTCAGGTCTTGCTCCCTGGGCAGGTCCTGCCGGTCCTGGCCGGACCATAAGACCTGGGATGTTGTGTGTGTGCCTATAAGCTATCACACTCAGTGCCGTGGGACGAGCAATTACCCAGTCCGGATCATTCAGCGCTTCAGAGACAGTGGAAGGTTCGATACGGCTGAGGAACGAGGAAAATAAACAGTCATTCGTGGTGGTGGATCTAGTTTGAACTGGTGTGGAGGGATCACCGATGATCTGATGAAGGGGGTGTGCTCGAGTCCACTTGGTGGTGTGTGGATGAGGTTGATATGTCTGATGGGAGGTATCGGAATCCACAGGACCACCTGGGGGTAAATCCTGAACTGCCTCGAGGGATGATGGCCTGTGAGGTGGAAGCTTCTTAGTGGGAGTCGAATAAGGAGTAGAGGACGACTCAGCTGGAGAGGAAACGATGGGAGGTTCCGGGATTGCCGGAGAGGAAGCTTCGAGAGCACCTTCAACAGGAGTCGGTGCAGGAAGTTGAACGGAAATAGGAGTCGGTTCAGGATCACCGTCATCAAGAACCTGAGTAAGAGGATGTCTATCACTTGAGTTTGGGGAAGCGTGATCATTGGCAGTAGAGGATGGAGCACCAGGCGAGGATGGACCTCCGGAGTCGGTAGGGCCAGTGACTTGTGTCACTTCTGGTGCTTGAGCAGTATTCCTGTCACATGACTTAGAACTGGATTGAACATTAAATAAGTCATTATAAAAGAATTCAAACAGTAAATCCAAATCAGAAAGATGTGCTCTTGACGTAGACGCATGATGTGGATCCACTGGAGATTGTGTAGCTTCCGAACGGAATTGTCCAGAAGCTAACACACCAGTAAGCGCGGGTTCTGAACTGAGATGTTCAGAAACCATTTCAGGGGCCTCGTCAAAAGTCACGTTAACGCTTTCAACGACGGTCTTCGTCCGTTTGTTGTAGACACGATAGGCTTTTGCGTGCTGAGAGTAGCCGATGAACACTCCTTCATCCGCTTTGGGACTGAATTTGCCAAGATCATCCTTATCATTTAAGACAAAGCAGGTGCATCCGAAAGCATGAAAGTAGTTGATGTTCGGAATACGTTTGTTGATGATCTCGTACGGAGTCTTGTTGAACCGCTTGTTGATGATAGACCGATTTTGAGTGTAGCAAGCGGTAGCAACAGCTTCTGCCCAAAGAAATAGTGGTAGCTTGGAATGAGATAACATTGTGCGTGCTGCTTCGACTAGAGTTCTGTTTCGACGTTCTACCACTCCATTCTGCTGAGGAGTACGAGCAGCTGAGAAAGTGTGCGAGATACCCACTGAAGTGAGATAAGTGGTGAGTAATTGATTCTTGAACTCAGTGCCATTGTCCGTCCTGATGGTCTGAACTACTTGGTTGAGACTGACTTGAATGCTTTTCAGAAGAGAGATTATCAACTCGGGAGTTTCATCCTTGGAACGGAGAAATCGGACCCAAGTGTAACGAGAGAAATCGTCAACCATCACCAGGACATACTTCTTGTGATTTATGCTTTGAACGCGCATCGGTCCACATAAGTCCATGTGGATTAGCTCAAGGGACCGAGAAGTACTCGGAACGGCTTTAGGCTTGTGAGACGCCTTTTTCATCTTGCCCTTTTCGCAGGCAGCGCACAGATGATCTTTTGCAAACTTGAGATCTGGCATACCTTTGACATGTCCCCCGAGCACCAACTTGTTGATGTTCTTGAAGTTCAAGTGCGAGAGACGACGATGCCATAGCCAGCTTTGTTCAGCAGATGCTTTGGACAACAAACAGACTTCCTTATCGGGTTTTAAGGATGAGAGGTCGATCATATAGAGGTTGGTGCGTCGCGTTCCAGCAAGTATTTCTTTACCATCCTCAGTTCGAACGCTACACCTTTTAGCCTTGAAAGTAACCTCGAGATTCTTGTTGTAGAATTGACCGATACTGAAAAGATTGTGACCGAGACCTTCGACATAGGAGACTTTCTTGATCGTGATATTATCTTTGACAATATCGCCGTAACCTCTGATAGGAGAGGAGTGATCATTCCCGAACCGTACATTTCCACAAAACCTCTCGGTGAAGTTTGTGAGAAGCTCCCTTCTTCCGGTCATGTGCTTGGAGCAACCTGAATCTAGATACCACACATGACCGTCCTGCAAAACAGGTTATTTCTTTTTAGGTACCCATTCGTAAATGGGTCCTTTGAGGTTAGATTTAACACCCGACTTAGAGACCCGTTTAGAATTGGGTCTTTGTCTTTCACGGGAAACATTACGATGAGAATTATTATGAGCAATATGATATGAACCAAACCAATCAGATGCATAACGGCTATCAACAAAATCATTTGATCCACAATAAGAACAACACAAACAATCATGAGACAGTTGAAGTAATTGCGGAATTGAATAAACTTTTAAAGGAAGAGTTCCATTACAATCAACTAGAGGTTTAGAAATAAAAACATCATGATTGTTATTGTTCTTTCTAGACTTTAAAACAGGATCAACTAATTCTGATGTTGCCGAGCTCTCTTTTGACTTCTTAGCTACCCAAGCATATTTCACTTCTTTCCGCCGACCATACGTATCTGAAATGTCGTTAAACCCATAGTCAGAGGATTTGAAAATTGACGATTATGACATTTGAGAGCGACCGGTCTTTTTCTTCTTCTGTGAACGCCTTTTAGATTTAGACTTGGAAGGTTTTGAAGAATTGTTCACAGAAGGTTTTTGCGGGGCAGATGCAGAGCATTCACCCTTGTAAAATTTAGCCGGAGACTCACATGACTCATTTAAAAAATCAACATGGCTAGGTAGAGAAGGATTAAAATCAAATTGGCTCAAATTGCTATCTAAACACACCTCAGAATTCAAGAATGCGGAAAATTCAAGTTCCTCATCAGAAAGGACCTTATCACATGAGGACTTCAGAGCATTGGAAGAGTTTGTTGAGTGCCGATCATATGCGGAAGCATTTTTACAATCAGAACACTGATCTGATTCAAAACTTTGAGGCTCTTTTCCTTTATTTGAAATGATCGGTGACAAGTCACCCATAAAAGCTTTGCAGGAAGATGTGTCAGAAGAAGGATAAGAGTTTTCAGACAGAGAAGATATCTCTCTTTGGAGAATGGAAGGCTGAGCATGAGGGTCAACCTTGTGAAGTTGCACTTTCAGATGATCTGCTGCCATAGCAGCCAGTTGTGAGTGCAACTTCTTTATTTCTGTCTGGTAATATTCTTTTTCTTCTTTCGACATAGTCTCCTTTTTGTTGGAACTGAGACACTCAATTTGAGATAAAAGACTTTGCTTTTCCTTTTGAAAATTTTCCCTTTCTAGTGCATACGATTCTTCTAGCTGAACAAGTTTCTTTTCTAAAATCAGAGTTGGAACATAAACCTTGGGAGCTAGAGGTTCCTCCTCAGTTTTAACGGTTTTAGTATCTAGTTCAGCTTGAGAGTAACTATGGAAAAAATCGGATGACAGGAAACGGAGTTTGTCAGTATTATAAGAAGCATTTAAAGAATCATAAACAAAAGGAAATGTCCTTTTAGAAAGAACAGTGTTTTCTCTTCTCAACTTATCTTCCAAGTCTTCCTCCTCAGTGGGTGTGATCCAATGTATCTTATATTCAGGAAAGATTTTGTCTAATCCAAAAAATTCAGATGCATATAAAGTAGGAACTTTGGATAAAGCCTTGTTTAAATAATTAGGGTTATCGTACCCGATACCCGCATTTCCGTACTTTGGTTCTTTTGGTGCGATTAGCTTTAGCGTTTGATCAGATTGACCAAATTTATAAAGTTTCTTTTCAAGATCTTCTAGCTGATTGGATAACCTTATGTTCTCATTTTTGTAAGCCGCGTTTTGATTTAACAAATCAATTTTCTCGGTCTCAGACATACGGAGCTTATTGGTCAGGTCATATACTTTGGTCATTAGATTTTGTGACTCTGTTGAACACCTCACATTTTCTTCTCTTAAATTAGAAATAGTGCACATGTAGCTAGAAATTTCTAAGCTTTGATTTTCCATAAAGTCAGACTGCTTAGTGACACTGTTTTCCAGAGAAGAGAGAAGTTGTTCTTTTTCTTTTAACAGAAACTTGTAAGAGTCAAGTTTGTTCATTAAAAGTTGCATCTGATCAAGTAAAGCTTCATGAAACGGGGTACATACCTGGCAAGGAGCATTGTGATCTTCTTGATCAGTATCGGATGATGATGAATGGTTGCCCATGAAACACAAATGGGCTTCAGCATCCTCAGGTTCCTCATCCGACACTTGTAACCAGTAATCGTCTTCAGCCATTAGAGCTTTACCGACTTCCTTTTCTTTGGCAAGAAACAGCTTGGCTCGGTAGTAGTCGGCGTTGCGCACAATTGGCTTGCGACAATCTTTGGCGAAATGACCTAACCGACCACAATTGTAACATTTGATCGGTTCGTCTTTCGGTTTTTCTTCATGTCTCTTGTCAGGCTTCTTACCAGCTTCAAATCGACTGTTACCTTCAGACTTTTCTCGATGATCACGACGAGTAGAGACTCTTTGCTTGTTGGAATTCTTGGTGAAAAACTTCCTCTTTTGAAATGCTTGAGTGAGAAACACCATTGCTTCTTTCATCTTGGCAAGTTCTGGATCCGAGTCGCTATCGGGATCTTCAGGTTCAGAATCACTCAGCACGGGCTCTTTTCCAGATGATCGGCTGACGGACTTGCCTCGTCTCTCAGATACTAGAGCTATTTGATCTGTTGCTGGCTTTTCCTCAGCTTTCCCAATAAGTTCCATCACTTCTTCTTCATCTTGGAGCAACATTTCATAGAGTTCGTGAAGATACAGCTTCTCCAAGGTTTGAGTATGGCGAATATGGGAGACGAACGGTTTCCACTCAGGCTGTAAGTTGTTCATGAACTTTATGTTGTTTTTCGTGTTCGTCTTTGTGATCTTATTTTTCTGAAGATCATTTAGAAGCATATTAAACCTTTCGTAGGTTTCCGTCAGCGTTTCACCCTTTCGTGCTTTAAACCCATCATATCTGGTGATACAGTTGGTCACCTTTAGCTGATTATTGATGTGGCTTTCCATCATCATCTTTTCTATTTGGTCCCACATTTTTTTCGATGAGTCCTTGAAGCTATCTATACAAGCATAGATGTCATTAGGTAGACTTTGAAGAAGGTAAGATTTTGCTTGCTTTTCTGCCTCGTACATTTCCTTTTCCTTCGTAGTAAAATCACCAATAGATTTCCGAATCTGTCGCTCTGGCCAACCTTCAGCTGGGTTTGCCGGTACCACTTTCATTGGCCAATCTTGTGGACCCTCAGTCAGGCATTTGTATATATATTCATAGTTGGATTTTGCTTCTATGACGTTCATAAATCGGTCATGCCACTGAGGGTACTCTCCCCGAAAGAGCACCGGGGGCTTTTGGTCAGAACCGATGGCTAGAGCATCCCTTGAGTTCATCTTTACTTCTTAACTTAAGAGCACTGTAATGATCGTTAGGCAAGCAGAATGATCCAAATACAATAAAATAGAAGAAACACAGAAACACTTTGTCTAAACAGAAAAACAGGTCAAACAATATCCGGTCGAAGGTATGCCCGAAGGGAGCAAGTATCCGGTCGAAGGACACGTCCGGTCATACACTTATCCGGTCGAATGATACGACCGGGGCACACGAATCCGGTCGAAGGACAAGACCGAATGACCCTTAATCGATCGAAGGGACAAGACCGGATGACCCTTAATCGGTCGAAGGGACACGACCGGATGATCCTTAATCGGTCGAAGGGACAAGACCGGAGCACAGGTGTTCGATCTATTACTCAGGTCGAAAGACTTAAATAAAACGATAACCACAAATAAGGATAGTATCGAATAACCCCGAAGAACCCGATGAGTTCGACCGAAGAACTCGAAGAATTTCTGGGATTCGATCGATCCCAAACTCAAATCCTTCGATCCTTTGATCGAAGAAATTCAACAAAATCAAGCAAAAAATCAATTTCACTAAGACCGAATCACTAGGAACCCAGAAACACTTAGATCGAATACTTACTTTCCAGATTCGATCGGAGCCAAAAAAAAATTCCAGAAACAGATTCGATCGATAAAAAACATAAATTGATTATCAACTAAGGCACATATTAGCAATTAACACATAAACGAATGATTATAGGGTTTTAGACAAACCTTTTTCTGGATCAAACCTTTTGCCTATCGGCTCTGATACCAATTGTAGATCCAAGTTTCAGTGCAATCAACAGATATAAGAACAACGATGAACAAGTTATAGATCACAACTACTAGTCATATGATTTATATAACTTCAAAGGGTTAAGATTTACAGAGAGAATTTCTGATAAGAATAAGTAAACCTTAAGAACTAGTAAACTAAATAATGATTTCTAAACTAACAAAATGAAATAGAAATAACTTTAAATACGTAGGCTCGCAGGCCTAATGGGCTTATGGGCTTTAAGGCCCAACAAGCTTACAACTATTACAACTTGTCATAAACTACCCTGAACTTCTATTTAACATTCAAAATAGCCCTAACACTTTTGTATAGGGAAAACTAAAAAACCATCATTTCCTGTTATGTCTTATGTCTTTAAAAGGCTGAAAACTTCTGATGGCATAAGGACAGGAAACCTACAGAGGTTTGAAAACATTATCTATTCCTCTAAGCAATCAATCATTGCAAAGGGTAAAGAGAATGACTTGTTCATGTTTGGCCATCCAGATACATAGAAGCAGGCGACCTCTGCACTCAATGCAGAGGCTACTGAATTTGTTCCTTCTAAGGTAGAAGAGGAAATTGTTTTTGAACATGATTTGCTGTAAGTCTTGAGGCATAGAAATTGCATGAAACCTGAAATTGTGCCCTACACAATACTAGAGGTAAAAAAATAAAGACAAATGTTGTTGAATGTCTTGACACATATTCTGGAAATCAAGCCTCTTGAGTTAAACAAAAAATTTTCTTGATTCATACTCAAATTTTGAGGATGATTCTTCCTATGATACTCCAGAGACTGGCTTTGATGAGCCAGAGATAATTGGAAGCTCTTGTTCAATCGAACCTGAAGTCATTCCACAGAACATCAAGAGATCATGTCAAAATGATAATTCAGAAAAGCTTGGTACATCTGTTTTAGTGCAACTATCAGAAAACTTTCAGAAAAACTTCTTGAGAGTGGTTATGGTTCAGATGGTTCATCTTATGTGGATGAAGAAATCATAATGAATGCTTTTGGAATTATTGAATCTATGCCAACTTAAGAAGTGCTAGAGATAGTTGCAAATGGTTCAGAAGAAATTAAACTTCCTTCTGGAATCATAAACAAACTTATTTCTATCAAAAATATGTACCAAAGATTCTTATCTACCCTAATTTCCTAGATACGTGTCTAAGTGCTAATACATCGTTAGGGCTTGAAAAAGAGCAAAAAGAGAAGACTTATGTTGTGACCCCTCAAGTTTCTAAATCTTATGTCTTCAAGCCAATCAAGTTTACAAGGGAACAAAAGGGAAAAAGGATTGCTATTGATAAATTTGATCCTTACGTGGCAGTAGATTCTGTGGATACGGGGAAGAGGTTAAAGCATAGACCTCTGTTAGAAAGAAGACCCTTGAAAATAAATCCTAACTAGATAGGAAGTTTTTCAAAACCTCTGATGCTAGGAAGGAATCACATAAATCTTCTATACCTATTTTTGAGAAATTTAATGAAAAGTTTAAGCAACATTCTTGCATACATACTTGTCATTGCATAAACTTATTGCATCAACTGAAGAAACATTTTTCGAACCCTAACTGTTTCCTCTCGAGGCCGAACAAAAAGAATGGAAAATTCAAGGGCCAGAAGAAACAACCACAGAAGAACTTTGTGAAAACTGCAAAGCCGAAGGCTATAGAGGTGAAACAGAAAGCTCCTAATGTTAAAGGACCCATTTGGATATGGTTACCTAAAATTCTCTAATCTGTTTTGCAGAAACAACATGTTCCGGTATGGTACCTTGACTCTGGGTGCTCGAGGCACATGAGTGGCAATAAGAAGTTGCTATCCTCATACATAGAAAAATATGGAGGATCAATAACTTTTGGAGATGATAAAAAGGGTCAAATCAAAGGCTATGGAGCCATTGCTAGAGGAGATGTGGCCGTGTTAAAAGTTGCGCATGTTGATGGTCTTAAGCACAATCTTCTGAGCATAAGTCAACTATGCGACAGTGGCTTTGATGTCAAGTTTAGGAGAAAATACTGCTCATTACGCACAGAATCAGGTGAAGAACTACTTAGAGCCGACCGAAAAGGTGATCGTATCTTATGAATTTTAATGCAATGATCACGATAAAGAAACTCTGTCTTGTCTCAAAGAAAAATGAGGAAGCTTGGCTCTGGCACAACAGGTTCTCACATCTTAACTTTGATACACTTGATAAGCTTGTGAAACACAACCTTTTAAGTGGTTTACCTTCTCTTAAATTTGACAGAGACTACTTGTGCTCTACGTGTGAATATGGGCAAATCTAAAAGAGCCACACACAGAACCAAGTTAGACATATCTTGCATAAAACCTATGCACTGTTGCATGTTGACCTCTGCAGTCCTATTACAGTGCAGAGCTTGTCTTGCAATAAGTATATTCTGTAACTAATTGATGAATATTTCATATATATATATATATACGGGTAGAATTTATCTATAAGAAGTCTGATGTCCCTGATCTATTAATCAATCTTTTAAAAAGAATACAAGTGTTGCATGATTGCAAGGTTAAAAAATGAGAAGTGAAAATGGGACTGAATTCAAGAATTCCAGAACTGATGAATATTTATTTAACAAATGAAGGCATCTCCCAGAACTTCTCTGCAGCAAGGACCCTCAAGAAAATGGGGTTGTTGAGAGATGAAATAAAACACTTGTCAAAGCTACCAGAACCATGCTAGCAGCCTCTGGATTACCAACTAGCTTATGGGCTGAAGCTATTTTTGTTGCATGCTTCACTCAGAACAGACCTATTATGAAGAGGGACATGAAGACTTCTTATGAACTACTGAACCAAAGAAAACCTAACATTAAATATTTTCATGTCTTTGGTTGTGGATGTTTTGTGCTCAATGACAGAGATCAACTGGGCAAATTCGACAAAAAGGCTAATGAGGTGAAGTTTGTGGGATATTCACTAACCTCAAAGGCCTACAGAGTCTTCATCTTGAAGACAAAGATGATTCTAGAGAGCATCAATGTCACTTTTGATGACATTACCGTAGAGACTTCTGAGAAATTCAACCTAGGACTCGATATTCAACAGTGTGATCCCAGATTCTAGCTCACGATTAACACACAATCAATGTATGAAACTTTTGTTTATTGATCAATCAATCTAAATCAAGTCATATCCCTATTTTGTGTGTTTTACAATATGCTCTATCTGTTTTGTAAGTGTACCTCTCTATCTGATTCTATACGAAATCTGTGTGTGTGTTCTTTGAATACGCGTGTCTACAAATCTAACAAAGACACAAACTATTTATACTAAGTCAACACAAGTTGACTTTACAACACAAATCCTTACACTATTACCAACAATACAAAAAGACCCTTTTAATCTTGAATACAATTTACATCTAACAATCTCCTCCTTTGGATTCAAGATTAAATTTTTTTTGACGATAATCTTCAGGTCTTCTCTTTCTTGAAAAGTCTTCAACAATAAGTCTTGAATATCTTCAAATCTTTGACACTTTGATCAATCTTTGATAGCGCTTTATGTAAATTTCCCCCTTTGGGTATCTTAACAACTTTAGCACTTTCTTCAGTCTCCCCCTTTGATTACAAAATTCAATAAGCTCTTTAACACAACAATATTTAAAGTACAAAAATCTTCAGCTTTTCAACTTTTTCTTGACTTTGATTTCTTTTTTGAATCATCACTTTGACAAACTTCTCTCCCTTTATCCCATTCATTTGACTTTGTTTTCGATTTGAAATTGATCTGACTTTGAAATCATGAAATTATCTCCCCCTTTTTGATGAATTGTGAGAATCAGAATCATCAAAACATTTCATCGTCAGTTCTGGATTTGAAATATCTCCCCCAAATATCAATAGAAGCACAATCTTCATGACAAACAAAGATATTCTCCCCCGTTGGAAAAATATGAACAATCTCCTCCAATGAGAATATGAACTTCGTCTGATCTGATATGAAAATTCTACCATCAATTCATAAATGTATTCATCCGAATCTTTTCAAATTTAGACAAATTAAGATTTCGTAACACTGAATCAACATATGAAACAGTTAATCTGCCTGTCAGTAACACAAAGTTATTTAGTACTACACATGTACTGTATAAGGAGTTTGTGTGATGTTCACTCCCCAAGACTTCCATTCAATCATCTAATAACACAAGGTTAATCTATGAACGTTCTAACAGAAAAACGAATTTTCTATGCGTTTGTGCTTGTGTATGAAAGAATTAAGCATAATGATTTCTTTTATAATGCTCAAAGTATGTAAACCATTGAGATACCAACAGTTATACATAGACTCAATGTGCATGAGAAAGGGTCGAAGGTGGGGCAACTTTCCTTCTTTTTCAATATTTGAATCATCCAAATGAAGATCATATAGATTTATGTGTTGCTTCCCCTATAAAATGAAACATTCTTTTGTTGAGAAAAGAATGAGTAGCAGGTGGCGTTATATGCAAGAGTTGGCATGGGATAGTTCCCTTTTTCAATGAATGTCACCAAAGAATGTGAACCAAAAGATTATGCGACTGCCCGACTCAGAAAAAGTTTGGTGCAAAGTTTGATATTCTTTTACTCTGATCTCCCACCCTCTTTCTTTTAATCATTTGAGCTCACTTCTAACCAACCTCTCTTTTACATTTTACCTCAACACACACCCACTCTCAATTCTTTTGACCCCTCTACCCTCAATCACTCAAGGATTACTTCCGGGGTAGGAAACACTGGTTAACGTGAATCCACGGAAGTCATTTAAGCACTCACACTGAATCCCATGTATTTAGTCCTAAAAAGAAACGTGTTGCTCAACAGTTTATTTTGACATTTAAGCATAATATATCATTATCAGAAAATATATGCTCATTAAAGATAAGAATGAAATTTAAGCATTTTGAACATTTAAGATCTCTCAAAACGTTGAACATTTATGATCATTCAATTTCATTGTTTTGAGAATATGACAATGATTCAATCAGATCAAATATCATGTAGAAAAATGTAATGGGGTATCAAAGAACGGACATTTGTTTATATGAACAAGATATAAACAATTTAACAATGAAAGCACATTTAAAGTAGAAATGACATATGATCTCAAACAACATTGAATTTCAACGGGAGTATTACCATCGAAAGATTTATCTTTTTGAGACATGGTAATAACAAAGTCAATAAAGGTACTAAACCGATGTGTGTAAAAATACTTGACAGTATATAGACAAGATAATACACAAGTATTGATATTTTGGAAGCATATAGTCAGTTAGACAATAAAGCACTTGATATGAAAAGCATTTAAAATCAAACTTCAAAATTCGTAAAATCATTTTGAGAACACGAAGTGGTTTGAACATTTAAGAAAATATGTTTTTCACATCTGAAAGTCGTTCTTCTTTCAAATATGATAGAGTTTAAGATTTAGAATGATATACCTGCAATGTAGAAATCTTAACTCCCCCTAAAATGAATATTATCATTTAAGCATCGTTGACAAAACTTCAGATACTCCCCCTTGGTATCTGTAAAAAGTTAAGGCATCAAAATAATATGACAGTGAAAGTATGACTAACTTTTCTCACCTCCCCCTTAAAAAATATAACAGTGAAAGTGTAATTTTCTTTTCTCTTCCCCCTCTTAAAAATTGAATAGTAAAAATCTTATAACCTCCCCTCAAATCAACAGTAAAAACTTCTTAAAAAGATGTTAGCTAATCAACATCCTTTAGAAGAAAAACAGTTGAAAGCGGGTTCTGAACTGAGATATTCAGAAGCCATTATTACAAATTCTCCGATGAGAATAGTAACTCCCCCTAAAAGTAGTAATGAATTTATCATTTAATCTCCTCCTGAAAAATCAGAAAATGTATCAGTAAAAATATAAAACATATAAGTTCCCCCTTAAAATTTGCATAATCCTTAATTATTAAACCAAGTTCTGAATTACTAGGATTGAAGTAAATTCAAAAGTCAAACTCCCCATCTTTATCAATGAAGACCGGGTTTTGAACAACTTTGTTCAAACCCCATTGTACTTAAACATTGAAGACCGGGTTCTGATCTGGTGTAATCAGAAACCAATATTCGTTGAAGTACGAGTTCTGAACTGTTGTATTCAGAAGTCTACTTTGATCTTCTAGATACAGGTCCTAAACTGTAGTGTTTAGAAGCCATCGTTCTTTGACATTGAAGATTGAGTCCTAAGCTGCTTTACTTAGAAGTCATTGTTCTTTCTCCCCCTAGTCTTTATGTGCCTGCAACACAAATTTAGCTTTTGGTACCCACTGGTATTTGGGTCATGGTTTATTAGTTGCAGTTCTATTAGGAGAGATGTAGTAAGAACCATCCCAGTAATTCACATAACTTTTGCTAACAAAATCATTTGTACCACAATAAGAACAATTAATTTTCTTCTATGCTAACCTGATCAATTGATTAACAGTATAAACAAGATCAGGTTTGCCAAAAGTTTTACCATTAAGAGCATTGTTCCTTTTAGCATTGGATGCATACACAAATGATTTATGTTCCTTCTTCTCATCTGAAGATCCTTTCACTATCCAAAACCACTTTTTTTTGTCATTTGTCCTTTTATGTTTACCTGAACCATTAACAAGTTTATTATAGAAAAGGTTAGAAGGAAAAATCTGATCTTTATGTTTAGAAGTATGATTATCTTCTGAATCAAACAAAGAATTATTAGAAACATTCACAAAATGTGAACTTGCAGCTGTTTTGAATGAAGATTCTGATGCAGCTGGATCATCCTCGGTTATTGAACAATTGATTCTGGCGTCTTTTGCTCAGTCAACTTCACTTTGAACATGATTTCTTCAAGTTCTTTGATCTTCATTGTCAAACTGTTTCTTTCCTTTGAAAGTAAATCAAACTTCTTATGCATTTCAGACTTCGTCTTCTTCTCTTTTAGAACAGTTGATGACAGTTCAGATAGTTTTCCTGTCAGCTTCTTTATCTCAGTCTCAAAAACTTTTCTTTCTTCCTCAAAATCTTTCTCTATAGACTTTCTATGTTCATAAATTTCCTTAAAATCACCAACATTCTTCTATTCAACTTTCTTCTTCTCTTTCTCAAACTTTTCTCTCTCCATGATGATCACTTTCTCAAAATCTGACACTTGTTGAGAAAGTTTAGCACATTTGAGTTCAACTGCCTTCTTTTCCTTTTCAGTATTCCTTGAAAGATCAGATAATCTTTGATTAAAAGATTTCTCTAGTTCAACTTTCTCTTTCTTACTTCTCTCATCTACTTTCTTTAACCAATCTTTTCCCTTTTCCTAATATGTAGATACTTGAATTTCAGTTTTCTTCAGTTTAGCATTCAGACTCTCAATCTCATCTTTTAGTTCTGAGTTCTGAAGTTTAACCTTTGCATTCTCTTCTTCTATCAGAGGTATCTCAGGCATGTATGCCACTTCACAATCTCTTTTTGTGAGAACAGTATTTCCTTTCTCATCAATATACGACATCTTGAAATCTAAAAAAAATATGAGCTAGAATTGATCGTTAGTTCAACAAAAAGAATCAACAGAAGCAACACTTAAAAAATTTCAGAAAATAAATTTCCCAAAAATTTCTAAGTATAGAATATTACACAACTGAGATTTGAGACAATTCGCACAAACAGACAATTACCAGAATTCGCAGGACCTGAGGAATTCACATGCATACTAAAAACAAGTTCATAATTCGCACGCCTTACGCAATTCACACGCAAGAGATATACGAAAACTAAGGAATTCGTATGTAGTTATATGCGAGTTTTTCATAAGTCGCACAATAGAGTTATGCGAATTCTTGACTTAAAAAAATTGAACTTTCAAACTTTTCGCATGAACAATTCGTATCACTGAGAGATGCGAAATCTTTACTTAGGTTTTTTTTTTAAAAACATTAAACTTTTCGCATCGATACGAATTCCATACTTGGAAAATTTTTCAACAAAGCATGCGAACTCTTGGCAATTCGTATCACTCTATATGTGAATCCTTAACTTTTGGCATACAAGCATGTGCGAAATCTGTCCTTTGAATAATTTTCAGCCAACTTTTCGTATACATGAGATATGCGAATTCTGTCTTTTCGTATAAAAGCTTATGCCAATTCTGAGGATTTCGTATACTACTCTTATGCGAATTCAACACTTAAACACAATTCAAGAAATTCTATGCGAATTCTATAGCCTGTACGAGTTCCTCGTACGAGTTCCTCATACGAATTCTGAAGATCTTGCGAGTTCTTCGAGATACGGTCCTTGTTGGATCAAATAATTGTATTCAAGATTAAAGTTAAAGTTCAGGGTTTAAACTACAATTGTGCTAAAGTTAATTAGAGGGTTTAAATTGTAATAGATTAATAGTTTATTAGCTATTGGGCCCAAGCCCATTAGAAAGCCCATTAAGCATTAGGAAGCCCATAAGGCTTAGGTATTTAATGTTTTGATTAATTAGTTTTAGGGTTTAATCCTCACAATTACTTTCATAATCATATAGTGAGGTAACGTTTTCTCTGTATTCAAAGGGTATCAAGAACACTCAAGGTTTCATTGTTTATTCAAAGGATTGGTATGTTACTCTGATTTATATATCTCTTGATTATTATTGTGTTGCTTGATTACTTGATTGATTGTTAATCAACTAGATTAAACTGGGATAACAAGTGGTATCAAAGCCATAAGAATCAAGTTTATCGATTTTTACTGTTTGTTGGATTATACTGTTCATCGAATTCTCAGTGTTCATCGACTTCGATATTTTGTGAAAATCATTTGCTTGATTTAATGAGTTTTTATGCACAAAATTGATTTGATTAGGTGTATTTTATGCTAATTGAATATCATCTAAGTGTTTAATTGCATTTAAATTCATCAATTAATTGGATTTTTATGATTTCTCAAATCTGGGTTCGTATATCTTTTGGTCACTGTGTTCATAAAATTGAAGCATGAAAGTTGAATTTAATCTCTGTTTTTGATTGCATTGTGATCGGCACATGATTGTGGGTACAAAAGTCTGATTTTTGCTTTCAATTTGAGTGATTTCTGGGTTGATTTTTCTGGGTTGTTCATCGTTCTGGGTAAACTAAGAACGTCCCGGTCGAACAGTTTATCGGTCTAATCATCTTACCGGTCGAACACTACATCGGTCCTTAGCACCATACCGGTCCTTACTCTTCCAGTCGAATACCATTTATCGGTCCTTAGCATTCGACCGGTACACTCTCAGCTCACCCCGGTCTAAGGAAGTCCCGATCGAAGACCCTTACCAGTCAAAGACCTCTATCGGTCTAAGCTTTATCGGTCTAAGCATTATCGGTCTAAGCATACTTCCCCGGTCGAACAAGTTACCGGTCGAACTCTCTACCGGTCTTTACAAGTCTCCGGTCGACTCAATACCGGTCGAAGCACGTCCCCGGTCGAAGCACATCCCCGTGCTAAGTCTGCGAAGGGGGACAAAGTTTTGCTCTTGTTCAAAATCTTCTTAATTTTTCAGTATTTTTATTCATAGATATTAGTGCTTTATACTGTGTGCGAGAACTTCATTTGATTATTTTTGGAAATTTATTTTTCTGAAAATTTTTGGGTGTAGTCTTTACTCTTGATTCTAACGATCTCGTCTAGTTGGTTGTCTTGGTACAGATAAGTTTAATTACTAACCGTACAGCTAAGATGTCGAACCAGCTTCTCTCGATGGGTTCTCAGTCCAAACCGCCTGTCCTTATGGCTGATGAATATCAGCAATGGAAGAAGAGAATGGTCCAGTTTCTGAATCATAAAAACAGAGACTACATGGAATCAATCATCAAGGGTCCTGTCAATCCGATGATCAAAGTTGATGGCCAAGCAGCAACTGACACCTCTCCAGAAATCCCAGACAGATATGTTCCTAAACCTTATCAGTACTTTACTGAAAAGCAGAAGGAACAATACAAGACAGATGAAGAAGCTCTTATCTATCTGACCATGGCAATCCCGAACGACATCTACAACCGTGTAGAGAGTCGGAACTCTGCAAAGGAAATTTGGGATGAACTATCCAGACAATTTGAAGGAAGTGAAGCCTCTATCCAAGCTAAGCAGAATATATGCATAAATGCATACGAGGGTGTTAGCGCATAAATCTGTTGGATACAAGATCAAGAAGACCGAAGGTCAAAGTTGAGAAAGTCAAAGCTGCTAAAGTCAAATCTCATTAAAAGTCAAAGTCTTTTGTAATAAAAGTCAATGTACTTGTTTAGTTGTATTTTAGTTTCCTTTGTATTAGGAGTAGTATAAATAGCTTTGTTCTTGTAATTAGTAAGTACGAATTTTAGAATACATATCTTTGTAAGAGATTAGAGAGAATTCAGTTTTAGAGAGAGAGAAAGATTTCTAGAGAGAGAAAGTGTAATTCTTGAGAAATCAATTAATCAAACAGGTAATTCAATTGTTTAATCTTATTTGTTTGATTGTTAATGAATAGAAACTAGAATCTGGAATACACAATTGGTATCAGAGCAGATCCAAAGGTGAAATCAGATCAAGAAATTCGAGAAAAGCTTGGTTCGTCACTGTTCTTGAAAGAAAAATCGAAGTTTGAGTTTGAGTGAGTTTTTGTAGCAGATTTTGTTTAGGAATTGTTCGAATAGTGTAATAGATCGAGTCTTTGTAATTCAATTTCAGTATTGCACTGTAAATCACTCGAATTTTGTGATTTTTGTTGAATTTTGTTCACGAGTCGATTGTTACTGTTTCATCTATCTTTTTGGCTTGTAAGTGTTTAATTGTAAAAGTTGTGTATTGTAATATGTTCTTGGGTTGATTACAAAGGATTCTGCAAAGTTACAGATCGTTTGGACAAGAAAAGATCGATTTCAGATGGAAAAATCATTTTTGGGTCGTTTTTCGGAAGAACGCGCTAGATCTCCCAAACGCGCAAGTTCTTCGTCCAAACGCGCAAGTTCTTCGTCAAACACGCAAGGTTCATCAGCTAGAACGCGCAAGTCGAAGGAATAAATTTTTGATCTAAAACGCGCAAGGGCTATCTGTGAGTTCTAAGAAACGCGTTAGTAGTGGCCAGCGAGTTCTAGAAACTCGCTAATCGAAGCGTGCGAGTTTGGAGAGGAACAGTGGTTAGCGAGTTCTTCGACGTGCGAGTTTGGTGGTTTGCGAATTCTTCGATGTGCGAGTTTAGTAAACGCGCAAGCCTCTGATAGCGAGTTTTAGCGTGAACAGTTGTTAGCGAGTTTAGGCACCTGCGAGTTTGATCTGCGAGTTTGCTTGCGAGTTTGTCTGTGAGTTTGCTTGAGAGTTTATCAAACGCGCAAGTCTCGATCTGATTGTTTCACAGTGAATAGGGCTTAGCGAGTTTAAGCGTCTGCGAGTTTCACTTTGAATAGTGACTTGCGAGTTTCTATACTTATAATTTTTTTTTTGAGAAATTTTCAAAACTGTAATATGCCCTTGCTAAGTCCGCCTAGGGGGACATAGTTCTTTTTGTGATCAAAACTCTGAAATTTTATTTCAAAATTTTTCTTGTGATTTCATATTTTGGACTAACGATCAGTTCTAGTTTCTTATTTGATATATTTTTCAAACAGGTTTAAACAAGATGACATCCAAAGATGCACTTTCAATTGGCACTGATGTAAAGCCTCCAGTTCTATTCAAAGGAGAATATGAACAATGGAAGGACATATTCTTGGATTTCATTGACCGACATTCAAATGGAGAGAATATTCTTCAATCTATCACCGAAGGTCCTATGAAACCAATCACAGTTAATGTACCAGATGATGATGCTGATGATGCTGATGATTCTTCTGATAGTGGACATGGTGATATAGAAAAAGGTAGAAAAGACAAAAGAAGTTAAGGTTGATCTCTCTCAGTATTCTGAAGAACAGAAGAGTCGATATAAAGCTGACAAGCAAGCGAGATCTCTTCTACTCCAAAGCATTCCCAATGACATCTACATCAAGATTGATAACTACAAGCATGATGCTAAACAGATGCAGAATCAATTGGAAAAGATGATGATGGGATCAAAGATCGGGAATCAGATAAAGGTGGCTAACTGCATCAATAATTATGAGGAATTCAAGGCTAAAGAGAATGAGAGTCTAGAAGACACATATGAAAGATTCACTTTGCTTCTGAATGAGTTGACAAAGAACAAAGTCAAAAAGAAGCAGTTGGAGAACAATGTCAAATTTTTGAGCATCCTACGTCCTGAATGGAAGAAACACACACGTAGGATGAAGCAGATGAAAGACTTAAGCCAAATACCTCTTAATGAAGTTTATGAGACATTACGTCAGAATGAGGAAGAGGTAGAGGAGAAAAGAGCTGAGAAGAAAAAGACTGAGAAGGTTCCTGATTCGATTGCTTTGGTTGTTGGTGAAAAGAAGAAAGAAAAGAAAGAGAAGATAGAGAAGAAGAAGAAAAAGAAAGTGATTTCAAGTTCTGAGTCTGATTCAGAAACAAATAGTGATAATGGAGAGAGTTTGAAACAAGCCATGTTGTTGCTGACCCGTGCATTTCAAAAGAAATTCTACAAGAAGTCGGGATCAAATTCTCAACGGTATTCTTCAAGTTCTAAGAATCATGAGCATCGGGAAAAAGTGGAAGGTAAAAGATATGTGGAAAAGAAACCTGATGAGAAGAAAAAGTTTCTGAATGATTACACTCCTGTTGAGAAGCCAACAACTGATTCAATTAAATGCTACAATTGCGACAAGTTGGGTCATTATGCTAAAGATTGTAGGAAGCCGAAAGTTCGCAACTCTCAGTACTATCAGAACAAGTTGCTTTTGGCAAGACAACAAGAAGCGGGTGTAATTTTAATGGCTGAAGATGAGTTTTGGCTTGATCATTCTGAAGATGAAGGTGAAGAGAAAGAAGAAACAGCTCATATCTGTCTCATGGGCAAAGAAGAATAGGATGACGAGTCAGATGATGAGGTAATGAGGTATTAAACTTAACTCCAAAAGATTTCATTACCAAGTTGGAAACCATGGTGGTTGAGCTTCAAAATTTACAAAATAATCTGAAAAAGGAAAAGGAAAGGGTTGCTAAAAAGAACAAAAAGATCTTTGAACTTAATACGTTTGTTATTTCTAACAAAGATCTGATTGATTCTTTACGCAAATCTGATTCTGATTCTAAATCTAAAGTAGATGATTTTGAAAAGAAGATTTCTGTTTTTGAAGGTAAGATTTCTAAATATGAGTTTGAAAAGACAGAATCTGCACTAACTGTTTATAAACTGCAGGTTGAAAACAAGAATTTGCATAAGAAGGTAAATGGTCTGGAAGCAAAATTGTATGCGAGAGGTCAAACAAATCAAACCATTTTTCTAAATGCACCTAATGAAGAGGCTGATGTTAAAGAGAAATGGGGACTTGGTTTTGAAAACCCCCATTATCTTAAGAAAGCCATCAGAAAACAACTGACACTTTATAACTATGATTTTCTTGCTTGTGCTGGTAAACATACTCATTTAAAACCCAAATTTGTTACCAAATTGCCAGAAGAAGTTGAGGATCAAGAAACTGAAAATAGAAAGAATAAAAAGAAAATGCAACTACCGTTTAACTATGAAAAGTTAAATGATAGTTATCTTTCTAAAACACCAAAAGTTCTTTCAACTGACTATTTTGTTAGTTATTCTGCTTCTGAGATGAAGGAAAAACCTGCAATTGCAAAGGTTTATGTTCCTACATCTTTTCTTGAAAGCAAAATAGTCGAGCTTGAAAATGTTTTATCTGATGAAAAACTTTTGGTTGATATACAACAAAATGTATTTTCTACAGTCATAAAGAACACTGTTTTTCAAAATAAATCTACAAAGTGTTTTACAGTTTCAAAGGTACCTCAAACTTTCTCTGATAATTCTGATGACTTATTTGAGTCTGCAAATGATTCTTTTAATTCTGATGATGGGTGCATGGAAGAATCTGATATGTTTGATTTCCATTCTAAACTTCTTGATCATTCTACTTGTCTTAAAAATGAAAGAGTGTTACCACCAAGTGATGTTCATATTGGTGAAACATCAACTAAGGTTGGTGATTCAGTTTCTGTAACAGCTGATTACTATGCTCACGGTAAGAAACATAAGAAACAACGATTACAGAAACAGAAATACACTGGTACACAAAAGAAAACTCAATCCCAGTAATCTACTTTTCCTAATAAATCTATATCTTATGTTTTAGATTTAAGGAAGAAAAAGTTGAAAGCTCGATCCGAATGGAGACCAAAACGGAAGGAGGATGAGATAGCCGGATCAGTTTCTGATAATTCTTTTACTAGCCAAGTTAGTAGTGATGATGATGTAATTGATCAATTTGCTTCAAATAAAAAAAACCTTGTAACTTCTTACAAGAAATATTCAATAAAGCAATTGATTCAATTATCTCCTATTCCTACTACATTTTATTCTAATTATCGGAGAACTGATTTTGTTTATTCTCATAATTCTTCTGATTGGTATGGATCTTATCATGTTAATTCTTCGAGATCAAATGTTTTTCAAAGTTTTCAAAAGAACAGAGGATCCATTTTCAAGTGGATACCAAAATCTTGTGCTAAACCGTTAGGGCCCGTTTTTAAATGGGTACCTAAAATTGTTATTGCCTGATTTCTCTTGCAGACCCGACATATGTGGTACTTGGACAGTGGATGTTCCAAGCATATGACTGGGCAAAAAGCTTTATTGTCTAACTATACAGAGAAATTCAGTGGAAATGTCAGATTTGGAAACGATCAGCTTTCACCTATCTTAGGATATGGTGACATCATTCAAGATAACATAACGATAAGTAAGGTGCGTTATGTCGAAGGCTTGGGGCACAACTTATTCAGCATAGGTCAATTCTGTGATAAAGGGTTAGAGGTCAACTTCAAGTCTAAGAGTTGCTCAGTTCGTACTGAAGATGGAACAAAACTCTTATCTGGAAATCGAAAGACCAACCTCTACACCATCAATTTTTCCAAAGTTCAGATTGACAGTCAAGTATGCTTAATGACAAAAGCTTCAACGCAGCAAAGTTGGCTCTGGCACATACGTTTATCTCATTTGAACTTTCGTTACATCAACAAGCTGGTTCGTGGGAAATTGGTCAAAGGACTTCCTGAGCTGAAATATGAACGAGAACACTTATGCGCAACATGTGAAAAGGGTAAGATGAAGAGAGCCGCTCACAAACCGAAGCCTGAACCAAGCACTAGTTCTCCGTTAGAACTGTTACATATGGATTTGTGTGGTCCAATGAGAACTCAGAGTTTGGGAGGAAAGAAATACGTGTTGGTTATTGTGGACGATTACTCAAGATACACGTGGGTCAAATTTCTTCGATCAAAAGATGAGACACCGGAAGTTCTCATTACTTTTTTAAAGATGACCCAGGTGAAAATGCAGCGACCAGTCAAGTTTCTTCGTACTGATAATGGCACATAATTCAAGAACAAGATTGTTGATGAATATCTCAAATCAGTTGGGATTTCACATCAGTATTCTACTACTAGAACGCCTGAACAAAATGGAGTAGTCGAAAGGTGAAATCGAACGCTAGTCGAGGCCGCTCGGACTATGCTTAGCCAATCGGACTTACCTCTATTCTTGTGGGCAGAAGCTGTGTCAACTGCATGCCATACTCAAAATCGTTCTATGATACACCGCCGTTTTCAGAAGACCCCATATGAGTTGATCAACAACAGAACACCAACTATCAAATATTTTCACATATTTGGGTGTAAATGTTTTGTGCTTAACGACAGAGAGAGTCTGAATAAATTTAGTGCTAAGGCGGATGAAGGCATATTTATCGGTTATTCTTCAACTTCTGCAGCATATCGTGTTTATATAAAGAAGTCAAAGACAATTATCGAGAGCGTCAATGTCACATTTGATGAAGATATGGCTTCTGATCATCTCAGTTCAGAACCCGTTATCACAGGAGTATTAGCTTCTAGGCAGATCAGTCCAGAACCTGTGTCTACAACGACTAATTCGGATAACGCATCTACATCTATTTCTCATTTAACTGATTTAGATTTGTTATTTGAATTCTTTTATGATGAGTTTCTTGGGTCTAATATACCTAAATCTGCTGTGACTGACAGGTCTGAAGATATAAGCTGTCATCATCCAGTTACTTAAGAAGTTATTACTGAACAAGAATCCCCAGTTCAGACAGAAACTCATATTCCTATTGTTACTCCTACAGTTGAAGATGTTCAAACAAATGTTGAGCCATAAGTAACTGTTTCAGTTGGGTGTAATACATTGTCTACTCAACAGCCTGAAGCTGCTGTACCAACTGATACTTCTGCAACTGAGACTTCAACTGAAAACCCCCCTCTTGTTATTCAAACTGAAGATTCTGAAAGTGGATTTCTAGATGATGATCATATTCACACTTCATCTACTCCACTCCCTCATGAGCATCGCTGGACCAAAGAGCATCCATTACATCAAGTAATTGGAGATCTCAACAAGCCTGTACAGACTAGGTCAGCGACACTTAACCAATGTATTCATGACTCATTCCTCAGTAAGATTGAGCCAACACGAGTATCTGAGGCTCTTGCTGATTCGGACTGGGTATCTGCAATGCAAGAAGAGATCAATCAGTTTGAAGCCCTAATGGTTTGGAGATTAGTTCCTAAGCCAGAAGATAAAACTATGATCGACACTAAATGGGTTTTCAAGAATAAAAAGGATGAGGATGGTATCGTCATAAGAAACAAAGCTAGACTTGTTGCCAAAGGCTACCGGCAAGAGGAAGGCATCGATTATGATGAGACGTATGCTCCAGTAGCTCGTATAGAAGCAATCCGCATGTTTCTAGCATACGCATCTCATAAGAATTTCACAGTCTATCAGATGGATGTGAAAACAGCCTTTCTAAATGGCATTCTTAAGAAGGAAGTGTACGTGTATCAACCAGAAGGGTTTGTCAATCCAGATAAGCCAGATCATGTTTACGTCTTGGACAAAGCCCTTTATGGACTAAAACAAGCCCCTCGAGCATGGTATGATGTTTTATCCAAATTCTTGGTCAAGTCTGGTTTCTCCAAAGGTAAGATTGATGCTACTTTATTCATCAAGAAGGGAAAAGCTGATATTATTCTTATTCAGATTTATGTTGATGATATAATATTTGGTTCTGCTAATCCAAAGTATTGCAAAAACTTTTATAACCTCATGGTGTCACGTTTTCAAATGAGTATGATGGGAGAGACGAATTTTTTTCTCGGATTACAAGTTAAACAATTTTCTACGGGGATTTTTATTAACCAATCTAAGTACATTTTGGACATTCTTTGGAAGTACAAAATGGAAAATTGTAAACCAATTGGAACCCCGATGGCACCTGGTACTAAGATCCACACTGATCCTTCGGGTAAAAGTGTAGATGTTAGAACTTACAGAGGTATGATAGGATCGTTAATGTATCTTACATCTAGTAGACCAGATATTATGTTCTCAACATGTTTATGTTCTAGATATCAAGCTGCTCCCAAAGAATCCCATTTGGCTGCTGTCAAATGGATCTTTAGATATCTAGAAGGCACTACAGACCTTGGTTTGTGGTATCCTAAAGATATTGGGTTTCAACTGACTGCATATTCAGATGCAGATCATGCAGGTTGCATGTTGGACAGAAAGAGTACTTCTGGTCACGTTCAATTTCTTGGAGACAAGCTCGTTAGCTGGGCTTCAAAGAAACAATTATGCGTTTCCACATCGACTGCTGAAGCAGAGTATGTAGATGCTGCTAGTTGCTGCTCTCAAGTATTGTGGATGCGAACACAGCTACGAGACTATGGCTTTAAGTTTGACAAAATTCCTATCTACTGTGACTCGAAGAGTGCAATCGCCATATCCGCTAATCCTGTCCAACATACTAAAACCAAACACATTGATGTAAGGTATCATTTTATAAGATAATGTAGAAAAAGGAACAATTGAACTTTATTTTGTAAAAACAGATTATCAACTTGCAGATTTATTTACCAAACCCTTAGATGAAAAGAAACTTAATTTTCTTGTCTCTAAGCTTGGTATGTTAAATCTTAAGACGTAATCGGTTGTTACCTACTAAAGTTACGAATTGTTATTTTTCATCATTTTCTTTATCTTTATTTTCTGAAAGATATATGCACTTTAATTGTTTGCTCATGATCCCAGGGGGAGTTAGAGAAGATTTTAGATGATCTACATTCATTTTAGGGGGAGCAGAACTAATTTCTGCATTATACTTAACTGACAAAATTTTTGTAATGCATGATTTTAGGGGGAGCTTATAAGTCAAAAGGAGTAAGACTATGATTTCTGATTACTTCAAATCAGAACTCGTTCTTTAATTGTTTTACTGCTTTATGTCATTTTATTTTTGAATAAATTTTGACTAGACTTTGAGACTTATGAAGGATGAGAGAAGCTGACACGATCATATCTAAATGACTACAGCTTGACTTTTTGAGATTTAAAATTGCTCGAAAAGGTAAATTTCTTATCTTAATCTCAAATGTATCTGAAAGAAGGACAACTTTCAGGTATAGAAAACATGTTTTTAAATGTTCAAACCACTTCCTGATTTTTAAACAGATTTTATAATTTGGAAGTGTGATTTTAAATGTTTTCATTTTTTTTTGTGATTAATTGATAAACAAACCGTGTGTTTCCAAAGATAAATACTTGCGTATTGTCTTTTCTATATACTTTCAAGTATTCACACACACCGGTTTGACTTTGTTCAACATGTTCTTACCATGTCTCTAAATTGGAACAATATTTCTTCGATGGTAAGACACTCCGCTTGTATTCAAAGAATTTTGAGCGATATTTCATTTCGAAACGGTCATTTCAAGAATGTCTATATTTTGTTTCGTATAGACAAATATCAATTATTCTTGACCATAAGCTTTAATTGCTATATATAATTCATTTATGATGATTTTCATACAATGTCAGATTTTCAAACAAGTCTTTTGCATTCATATTCATTCATTCAATATACTTGTTTGAAAATATTTCAATGTTTTAAAATTGTTCAAATCTTCATTATTATATTTTATGAGCATATATTCATCTGATATTTGTATATGACCTTTAACTGCTATAGTTAAATCATTTGATCAACACATGCTTTATAGGAACTATGGGTTCTTTGTGCTAGGAATTAACAAAACTTCTATGGATTCACGTTAACCAGTGTTTCCTACCCATTAAGTTAATCCTTTAGTGATTGAGTGTGAGGAGTCTAAAAGAAATGAGTGTGGGTGTGATGAGGTAAAATGGAAAAGAGAGTTTGGTTAGTTGTGAGCTTAGTGATAAAAAGAAAGAGGGTGTGAGATCATAGTAAAAGAATATCAAACTCTGCACTAACTACTTTCTGAGCCGGGCAGCCACATTACTAATGTTTCACAATTTTTTCGTGAACATTATTGAAACAGGCAAATAGCCCAGGCCAATTCTTGCTTAAAACCCCACCAACCACTCATTTTCTTCTCAAAAAGAAAATGTTTCACATTTTCAAGGGGACGCAGCATATAATCTATCTGGTTTTCATTTGGAAAATGTGGATATTGAAAAAAAAGGAAGTCTGCCCCATCTTCGCACTTCAATCATGCACCATTGAGTCTATGTTTATCTACTGTTGTCTCAGTGGTTTACACAATGTTGAGCCTTATTAAAAAGCAATCATCGTGCTTAATTCTTTCTACACTTGCACGAGCACACAAGGAATTCGTTTCTTTGTCATAACATTCATAGAAATTGCCTTTGTGGTATTTCGATGATTGGATGGAAGCCCTGGGGGAGTGAACATCAAAAAGCTCCTTTATATTGTGTATTCGTTACACACAGTGACTTTGTGTTACTGACAGGTATTTTAACTGATTCATCTGTTGATTCAGGAGTTACATGTTCTTAATTTGTCTGGATTTGAAAAGATCTAGATGATTATCTTGGAGGATTGACAGAATCAGAGGCTCAGTATGATAGATCAGAATGGTCAATGACATTTCTTGGAGAAAAGTTTTTATGATATAGATGCTCAAATCATCAAAAACGGGGAGATGATATCAAGAAATTTTAAAGTTTTGAAGTTTGTGGGAGATGATATCAAGATATGTTAAAGTTTTGAAGTTTGGAAGAGATGATATCAAGATCTGATAAAGTTTTGTGAAGTTGATTTTCTGAAATGTTCAAGTCAGAAAGTTCAAAGGGAAGATTTACAGACAATCAAAGAATTTCTGAAGTTTTGAGGAAATTTTCTTTGAAGATTATTTGTTAAAGCAAGGTGAGCTGAATCTGAAGATAATTTTCTTTCCAAAGTCTGAAAGTATTATGTGAAAGATTTGGGGAGATTGTTCATCGTTGAAGATATTTTTTGGAAAGAAGACAGTCAAAAGAAAAAGGGGAGAATATTTTGACAGAGCTTAAAGTGAAAACGTAATTGCTAAATCTTTCAACAATGATCTTGAATCCAAAGGGGGAGATTATTAGCGCATAAATCTGTTGGATACAAGATCAAGAAGACTGAAGGTCAAAGTTGAGAAAGTCAAAGCTGCTAAAGTCAAATCTAATTAAAAGTCAAAGTCTTTTGTAATAAAAGCCAATGTACTTGTTTAGTTGTATTTTAGTTTCCTTTGTATTAGGAGTAGTATAAATAGCTTTGTTCTTGTAATTAGTAAGTACGAATTTTAGAATACATATCTTTGTAAGAGATTAGAGAGAATTCAGTTTTAGAGAGAGAGAAAGATTTCTAGAGAGAGAAAGTGTAATTCTTGAGAAATCAAGTAATCAAACAGGTAATTCAATTGTTTAATCTTGTTTGTTTGATTGTTAATGAATAGAAACTAGAATCTGGAACACACAGAGGGGTTTCATGCAAAAGAAGGAGAGACGCTGCTAGAGACCTACAACAGATATAACATCATTCTTAATGACCTGTGGAGGAACAACATCTCAAAGTCTGCTTCTGAGATTAATTATAAGTTCATCAAGAACTTAAATTCAGAATGGAAAAACTTTGCCATCAACCTTCATATGTCAAAGAACATGGCTCAGGAAAACATCACTGATATTTTCTCCACTATTTCTCAACATGAGGATGAGGTGAGAACCATCAATCTTGAGTCCAATAAACTGAAGGATTCTGTGGCACTTATAGCCGGCAAAAGTTCTGTATCTTCCGCAAGGTTAAAGAAAAAGGTGACAAAAGCACTAGTTACTGAAGTTATTGACTTTGACTCTGCTTCAAGTGATGAAGAACTGGAGATTGATTCTGATCCATATATTCAGAAGTTCTCTGAGGACTTGGCTCTTATTACTCGAAGATTCAAGAAGACCTTTGGCAAAAAGAAGTTTTATTCAAAGCCTAAGTACGAAGGTCACAAGAAAGAGAAGGCTGAATTAAGATATAAGCCAAGGCAAGGACGGCGAGAGGAAAGACGAGAAGAGAGAAAAGAAGACAGAAGAGAAGATAAGAGAGAAGAAAAGAAAGAAGACAGAGCTGATGAACCAGGAAGATGCTACAGTTGTGGCAAATTTGGGCACTTCTCTAGAGACTGCAGATTCAAGAAGGTAAAGAACTCAGACTATTATGCAAGAAAGTCACTCATCGCCAAGAAAGCTGAAGAAGGAAAGGTGATTATGGCCGAAGAAGAGAACTGGCTGTTCCAAAGTTCCGATGACGAGGAGCAAGCTCACTTCACCCAAGTATCTTATATGGCAAAGCTGGATGGTGACGATGAAGATTCTGAGGCACAATCTGAAGATGCAAACTCTGAGGTAAGTGATAATTCTGAGCTTATTGAATCTTTTATGACCCAAATACATAGCATGAAAGATGAATTTGCTTTATTGAAAGACAAACTTAGCTCTGCACAACAATCAATATTGAGTTTTCGTGATGAAAACGCTTTGCTAAAAGTTGTTGTGGACGAAAAAGAAAAGGAAAAAGACGGTTTAAAAGCTGAAAATGATTCTTTGAAAAGCAAAATATCTGATTTAGAAAAGGATCTTGTGAATATCAATGCTGAAAAAGGTGAGTTCAAAATAAAATTTGAAGTTTGTTATAAAGAAAGAAATGAAGCTTACACCAAAATTAAGCAACTGGAGGACATTAATATGAAACGAGGTCAGACTGAGCAAACATTAAATCTGTTGACCAATAAACTCCAAGACGAAAGGTTTTATAAACTAAAACCAGGTTTGGGTGTGCCAACTAATGAGATTTTGAAAAAGGCACCGGAGCATTTATATAATTTTGATAAATTCGGCTCCGCAATCAGACCCATTCCTGACATTCGTGCAACTTTTGTTGAAGCAAGTACTCCTACACCTTTATCTGAGATCAAAGGTCAAGAAGAAATGGGAAAGAACAAGTCTGGTGACACTGATTCTCAAAATCTTTTTAAATCAGTTGGTTTTACATATGGTGATTTGAATAAAAGCTATGAGATCGAAAGATCGAATGTACTGAATTTGAATCACTATTTACCACACCTTCCAAAGAATCAGTAAGCACAAACACAGTTCCACCTGAGACTGCATGCAAATATGATGAGTATGAATCGGATGTTGATCCATCTACTATACCATTAGTCTCAAATCCCATTGCTTCTAAACCTTTACTTGTTGAAGAGGTTGAAGAAGAAACTGCTATCACGAATGAATCTTGTGTTCAAAATGATAAAACGGAGTTTATTGAGTCCATGACAGAAGAATTATTTTCTGAAATGATGAATGCTTCAGACTCTGATCCTGTTTCTATTCCAAAGGAGTCAAATTCTGTGAATGATAATACATCTGAATTGATGAAGCAAATTGATATGTTGCAACAGTCTCTTGATGAGGTTGAAGATGAAAACTTTGATCTCAAACATAAACTTGAAAAGTCTTTAAAAGTAAATCAAGAGCTTTGCACTGAGATCAATGATTTGAAAATTACTTTGTTTAAAAATGCTTCAAATGATAAACAGATGTTCAATGATCCAAGCTGGAAGGTAAGAACCAATCCAGAATTTGATGCTCCTACAAAACCTTTAGTTGTTTACTCTGACTGTCCTGAATATCCACCGAGTATTTTTGAAAAGGGTGAGACTTCAAAGAGCACTAGAAAAGAACCACCTTCTAAGTTAGAGACTAACAAGGTTCCTGTTTCTGTTTCAGATATAAGAGGAAACGGAGTTGGGAAGAGTAAGAAGAATAAAGATCTTTGTTTGAATAAAAAGAATAGTTTGAATTCTAGTAGTTGTCCTACAGACAGTGTTATTTTGAATAGTACTTCTTTTGATAAACATGAATGTAAGATTTGTTCCGATAAATCTAAGTTTATGAATTTTTCTCGAAAGAATCTTTATTGCGAACACTGTTGGGATAATTCATTCAAATACTACTCCCCTCCTAAGTCCAAAAAGAATAAAAGCAAAGCTAAGCTAAACTCTAAGTCTAATTCTAATTCTGATTCTTCTACACAACCTAAAGTGTATCGAGCTAAGGTTGCCAATCCTACTTCTAAAAAGCACTTTCAGGAATTAAATGTTAAGATGGTTTGGAAATGGGTTCCAAAACCGCGTTATGAATGGAGAGTGAAAGTCAAACCAGATCATATTCTTGAGTTGCTTGATGCTAACCGCGAAGGACCCATCCTGATATGGGTGCCTAAGCAAAACTAATTGTCTCTTTTGCAGGCCTGTCGATTGTGGGTAATAGATTCCGGATGTTCACGCCACATGACAGGATTCAAGCACCTCTTGCATAACTATGTGGAGGAGCCTGCCGGAGCAGTTAGATTTGCCAATTCTGAAGTCGAAGGCCACGTCAGAGGATATGGAATGCTCGATAACGGTGTTGTGAAGATTCAAAAAGTGTTATATGTTGAAGGACTTGATCACAATCTGTTCAATACCAGTCACTTCTGTGACATGAAGTATCAAGTCTGCTTCACAACCACTCATTGCTATCTAGAGGATCCCGATGGTTACGAAGTCTTCAAAGCTGCGCGCCATGGAAATCTATACTATGTAGATTTTCCTACACTGTCTGCCACACGTCCAGTATGTCTACTAGCCAAAGCTTCTAAAGCACAATCATGGACGTGGCATCGACAAGGTCTGGTCAAAGGTCTACCAGAAATGAGGTTAGAAAAAGACTCACTATGTCCCGCATGTGAGTTGGGCAAAATGAAGCGAAGCTCCTTCAAGTCCAAAGCTGAATCATCGACCTCATCTGCACTGGAACTTCTTCATATGGACCTTTGTGGCCCAATGCGCACAACATCTATCAACGGAAAGAAATATGTGTTGGTAATGATAGATGACTACTCAAGGTATACATGGCTCGAGTTTCTTCGCAACAAGTCAGATGCGCTAGAGTTGATTATCGCTTTCATCAAGCGAATTCAAGTACGTCTTCAACTGCCAGTCAGAACCATTCACAGTGACAATGGCACGAAGTTCAAGAATGACACCCTGAAGAGTTATCTTACTTCCGTGGGTATTTCACATAATTTCTCCGCCGCCTACACTCCGCAGGAAAATGGCATTGTTGAACGGAAGAACCGTACTCTGGTTGAAGCAGCTTGTACTATGCTTGCTTACTCGAATCTACCCATGTACCTTTGGGCTGAGGCAGTCGCTACAACATGTTTTACTCAGAATCGTACCATTGTTGTGGTCAAGCGCTTTAATAAGACAGCATATGAGTTAATCAACAATCGTACACCTAACATCAAGTTCCTTCGTGTTTTTGGTTGCAGGTATTACATTCTAAAAGAGTGTCAAGGATTATCAAAGTTTGATAAGAAAGCGGATGAAGGATATCTCGTTGGATACTCTCTGACATCCAAAGCTTATCGAATTTACATTATTCGAACCAAGATGGTTGTTGAGAGCATGAATGTCTCATTTGATGAGAATTCTACAAGGACTTCTGGACACAACAGTTCATAACTCGGTCTTAACGATAAAACTTCTATTCAATCAAGAATAGAACCAGCACCTAAAGGATTCACTTCTTCTAACTCTAACTCTACTTCATCTGAGTTAGATTAATTGTTTATTGATGCCTTTGATGATATATGTGCAGATTTTGAAAAAGGCATATCCACATCAATAACAAGTGGTACAGGCTCGGAGGTCCCTACTATTTCTGAAGACATGTCTGGACCTTCCGAAGAAGTCACTGACACTTCATCTCCATCAGGTACGAGTACAAAGTTAGTTTCTGACTCTACTAATGTTGAATCTGTCTCTACAGATAGTTATTCTGGAAACGAAGTCCCGAGCACTTCAACTGCTAGCCCAGAAGCTTCAGTATCAGAAACACCAGTACAAGATGTCCCGAGTACATCTATGGAGCAACCTGCCGTGCATGATGAAAATGATGCGTCGAATACGCAACAAACAGTTGAAGCTCTACCAAGCACACATCGTTAGACTAAGGATCCTCCCCTGACCAATGTGATAGGTGACGTACAATCAGGTGTCACGACAAGATCTGCAACAACCAACTTCTGCATGTTTTCAAGCTTCCTTAGTTCCCTAGAACTGAAGAAAGCGTTTGAAGCTCTACGTGATCCCTTCTGGATTTCTGATATGCAAGATGAGCTTCTCCAATTCGAAAAGAACAAGGTATGGCGCTTGATCCCACTACTGTAAATCCGTTATTGGCACAAAGTGGGTGTTCAGAAATAAGAAAGATGAAGTTGGAGTAGTCGTGAGAAACAAAGCTCGACTGGTCGCCAAAGGGTATTGTCAACAAGAGGGCATTGACTATGATGAAACATTCGCCCCAGTTGCAAGGATCGAAGCCATCAGAATCTTTCTAGCCTATGCAGCGCACAAAAACTTTACAGTCTATCAGATGGATGTAAAGTCGGCTTTCCTGAACGGAGTTCTGCATGAGGAGGTCTACGTGGCTCAACCTGAAGGTTTCGTTGATCCTCATCACCCTGATCATGTCTATGTTTTAGACAAAGCGCTTTATGGTCTTAAACAAGCACCGCGAGCCTGGTATGAAACTCTCACTAAGTTTCTACTTGCTTCTGGTTTCAAGAAAGGTACTGTTGATACAACCTTATTTCTTAAAAGGCAAGGTGAGGAGTTTTTCTTATTCAGATTTATGTAGACGACATAATATTTGGGTCGACAAATCCGAAATTTTGCAAGAACTTTTCAAAGATAATGGAAACAAAGTTTGAAATGTCGATGATGGGTGAATTGAATTTCTTTCTTGGTCTACAAGTAAAGCAATTACCCGAAGGCATATTTATTAATCAAGCTAAATACATAAACGATATTTTGAAAAAGTTCAATATGTCAGATAGTTCAGTCATGAAAACACCAATGGCTACTGGTACACTCTTAGACGCAGATCCCTCCGGGAACCCTTTTGATCAAAAGGTGTATCGTAGATCCACTAAGGTAGATCCACTAAGGATAGAAAGGAATTATCTGTAGATCCATTAGAAAAAGATGGTGAGAAAAGATCAGACAAACATAGATGAAGGCCTTGAGCACTCTGCTCTTGGCCATCCCCAATGAATATCAGCATCAATTTTGCAACTGCACTTATGCTCAGATTCTCTGGAATGCTCTAGAGAAAAGATTTGCTGGAACTAAAAGCATCAAAAGGAATCAAAGGGATGTTCTGAAGCAGCAGTATGAGAACTTCACTTCTTCAAAGAATGAGTCTATGACTCAAACTTTTGACAGGTTCAACAAGCTTATTGGTGAACTGGCTACTGTTGGAGTGAAGATGGAGCAAGATGATATCAACAGGAAGTTCCTTAGATCTCTTGGGGATGAATGGACTATGTACACTGTCTCATATAGGCAAAGTGACAATTTGGAAGAGAAGGAACTAGATGATTTGTATAATGATCTAAGAGTCTTTGAATATGAGGTAGAAGCCAAGAAGAAGCCCACTGGTTATATTCATAATGCAGCACTTTTATCAGCATCTACTGATACTACTGCTAACCCTGAAGCAGTTAATGCTGCTAGTGGAGTGAATTCAGAAAAAAGGCACTAAAACTATCTTTGAAGCCTTTTTGTCCAGTCACAGCAACAACTCCTTGATTAATGATGATCTGGAACAACTTCACCCTGATGATCTGGAGGAGATGGACATTAAATGGCAAATGGCCATGTTATCTATGAGGGTGAAGAAATTTATTAAAAGAACTGGGAGGAACAACTTCTCTCAGAAAAAAGAAGATGGTGTTGGTTTTGACAAGACAAAGGTGGAATGCTATAAGTGCCACATCAAGGGACACTTTGCTAGAGAGTGCAGAAGTGGTGTGCCCAATAACAACCATCAACAAGCTCAGAATGGAGGCTACAATCAAAACAACAACTCTGCTCAAGCTCTTGTCTCTCAACAAGGGATGGGATTTGACTGGAGTGACCAAGCTGAGGAAGCCATTCAAAATCAAGCTCTTATGGCAAAGGTATCTGATCTCCCCTCTGAGGTAATTTCTAATCTTTGCACTAAATCTTGCATAGACACTGTCAAAAGATATAGGGATCACAACCAAAGCATGTGTGATGACCTCAAAAGATTAGAAAAGGACATAAGAGATTATGTGTTGATAGTGGAGAGGTTTGAAGAACAAATCAAAGGCTTTCAAGCCAATGAACTTCAACACTCTTATAATACAAATTACTGGAAGTGGGAAAAGAATGAGTTAGAGACCAAATTGTCTAAGTCCATAGAAGAGAATGATAGGTTGAAAGAAGAATTATCTAAGGTTAAGCTTGACATAGAAAAGTTTTCATATGCTTCAAAAGCAATGGATTCTCTTCTAAAGGCTCAAATTCATGATAAGATGAAGCCTGGTATTGGATACAACAACACACCCCCTCCTTACAACAACAACTATATCTCTCCTACATCAGATTTGCTAGAGACCAAGGAGAAAAAAGGATTTGTCTGAGAAAGCATTTAAGATAGATCCTTTGGATGAGGTGGTAGTTAAGGATTTGACTGAGAAAGAAGCCAGTGAGAATAGGAATAACGCTGTGAGTAAAGAGATACTCTTAGAAAACAACATTATCACCAATGAGGGATGTGGAAAAATCTGGGTCAAGTCTAAAGAGATAGAGAAGACCAAAGGAAAATCTAACAAGGTCCATTACAAACAGACCACGGTTGTGAATCCTGGCCCTTGTAAACAGTGTGCTTGCAATAAATCTGAGAGCCCAAATTCTGGTACAAAAAGAGGTAATCAAAGAAACTGGAATAATCAATGGGCTCAGAAACAAGGAGTTGATTTGAGTAAGATAATCAGACCAAAACCTTGTTTCATATGTGGCAAGGTGAATCATTTGGCTAAGTACTGTTTCTTCAATCCTATTAACCAAAGGATGAACTTTCAAAGATTTATCAAAAACCTGTTGGTTATAGGAAGACTGGAAAGAAACATATGGCTAAGAAATCTATTGAAACCAAAGTCCAAATGAAGAAAAAGTTTTTAAAAGAAAGTGTTTTAATGTGGGTGCCTAGAAGCACTAAAAATGTTAGTGCTGCTAATAGCACTACTGCTGCTACCAGTGTTAGTACTGCTGAAAAGATTAATGCTTCTAACACTGTTAGTACTTCTTCAATGGTTACTACTACTAATACAGTTACTGCTGCTGACCCAGTTACTACTTCTAACAAGGTTAATACTGCTAAGCATGCAAGTGCTGCCAATGCAGTTAGTGCTTCTAACACCAGTACTGCTTCTAGCAAACGTGCATCCAAACCTATTATTGTGACTAAGTACTCCAGTAATGAGGAGTCAAAGTTTAAAAATCTTGTCAAGAAGGAATGCAAATATTTTGATGAGAAAGGGGTACCCAAGACCACTGTGGCTTGGGTTCCTATTTCATACTAACTGATTTATCTTATGTGCAGGGCAACCAACAGCTCAAGGGGAAGAGCATATGGCATGTTGATAGTGGTTGCTCTAGGCACATGACAGGCAACATGTCATGCCTTCAGGATTTCAAGCATATCAATGGAAGACATGTTGCATTTGGAGATAATCTTACAGGTGAAAAAATAAGTGGAAAAGGTAATGTTACAAAAGATAAGATGACATTTGAGGATGTCTACTATGTTGATCAGCTAAAGTACAACCTGTTAAGTGTATCACAGGTTTGTGACAAACAACATAGCATATTATTTTCCAATACAGAATGTATGATCCTTGCTCCAGGATTCAAGGTAGTTGATGAAAGCATGATACTACTTAGAACTCCAAGAAAGGACAATGTGTATTGTCTAGATATGGACAATGTTTCAAGTGATTCATCCCTGAACTGTCTTGTTTCAAAAGCTTCTGTGGATGAATCCTCTCTATGGCACAGAAGGATGTGTCACATGAATTTCAAGACAATGAACAAACTTGTTAAAAACAACCTTGTAAGAGGTTTACCATCAAAGGTTTTTTCATGTTATGATCATTGTGTGGCTTGTCTTAAAGGCAAACAGCACAAAACTTCTCATAAGTCCAAAGAGTTAAATACAATTTCTTCTTGTCTCCAGTTATAGCATATGGATCTGTTTGGTCCTACAATTGTTATGAGTATAGGCAAGAAATCTTACTGCTTAGTTATTGTTGATGATTACTCCAGATTTACTTGGGTATATTTTCTAAGGACTAAGGATGAGACAAGTGGACTGATCAAATCCTTTATTCTAAGAATTGAAAACCACACTATTCAAAAAGTAAAAGTCATTAGGTCTGATAATGGAACTGAATTTAAATATATTGACCTAAACACCTTTTGTGAAGAAAAAGGAATTGAGAGACAATACAGTGCTCCTAGGACTCCACACCAAAATGGTGTTGCTGAGAGGAGGAATAGGACACTAATAGAGGCTGCTAGATCTCTGTTGGCTGATTCTAAACTGCCAATTACTTTCCGGGCTGAAGCAGTTAATACTGCCTGTTATGTCCATAACAGAGTACTAGTAGTCAAGCCAAAGAACAAGACCCCATATGAGCTTTTAAATCAAAGAAAACCCTTTATTGGATTTTTCAAACCTTTTGGGTGTCCTTGTACATACTCAATACCAAATCTCACTTAGGTAAGTTTGATAGCAAGGAAGATGATGGATTTCTTGTTGGGTGTTCATCTCAGAGTAAGGCTTATAGAGTTTTTAACTCTTCTTCTAGAATAATTGAAGAAAGTGACAATGTCAAATGCAATGAGAACACACCAAATCCTATTGGGTCTGGTCCTCAGTGGCTGTTTGACATTGATTCACTAACTAACTCTTTTGGTTTTTAGTAGTGATGATTATGCAGGTTCAGGAAGTGGAGGATCAGGGACTACACAAGTTCAAGATAGTATACCTCAATCTGTGATCTTTCCTACGCCTATAGAGGAACCTGCTGAATTCTGTGAAAAGGAGCCATCTACTGAACTAAATCAAAGTGAAGAAGAAAGAAGAGATGAGGAGAATCAAGAAAATAAAGAATCTGAAGTAGCTGCTGAAATCACCACAGTTGAGTTGAATGACTCTAATCTAGAGGTGGGACTCAATGAAGAACCTAGTCATCACACCAGAACTCAAAAGAATCATCCTCCTCAGCTGGTAATAGGAGATATATCTTCTCCTATGATGACTAGAAATCAGAGCAGGCTGCAAGATATGCAAGACCAACATCATACAGTGCTTTCTTGCTTTCTATCCCAACTTGAGCCTAAGAAAGCTCATGATGCTATGAAAGAGTCCAGCTGGTTAGAAGCTATGCAAGAAGAGCTGCTACAATTCAAGTTGCAAGATGTTTGGGATCTGGTAGGCCTTCCTAAAGGTCAAAGATCAATAGGCACAAAATGGGTCTTCAGGAATAAGAGAGATGAGAGAGGAATAGTTATAAGGAACAAAGCAAGGTTGGTAGCACAAGGGTATACACAAGAAGAAGGAATAGACTATGAAGAAGTATTTGCACCAGTGACTAGGATAGAAGCAATCAGATTATTCCTGGCCTATGCTTCTTATATGAGATTCAAAGTCTACCAAATGGATGTAAAAAGTGCATTTCTATATGAATCAATTGAAGAAGAAGTATATGTCAGTCAACCACCAGGGTTTGAAAACCCAAGCTATCCAGACAGAGTATACAAATTGAAGAAAGCACTTTATGGACTGCATCAAGCACCAAGAGCATGGTATGACACTCTGTCATCCTATCTCTTGGAAAATGGCTTTGAAAGAGGAGTTATTGATAAGACTTTGTTCATCAAGAGAAAGAATAAGGACATCTTGCTGGTCCAAATCTATGTGGATGATATTATCTTTGGATCCACAAGAAATACTATGTGCAAGGAGTTTGAGGAACTAATGCATCAAAGGTTCAAAATGAGTTCCATGGGGGAACTTACTTTCTTCCTTAGACTCCAAGTTCAACAGAAGCCAGATGGAATTTTTATCTGTCAGTCCAAGTATGTGCAGGACATTCTATCCAAGTTTGGTTTCTCAGACTCAAAACCTGTCAGCGCACCTATGGAGACACACAAGCAGATAACAGCAGATCTTGAGGGGGAGGATATGGATGTTCATCTTTATAGATCCATGATTGGCTCTCTCATGTATCTTACTGCTTCTAGGCCAGATATAATGTTTCCAGTCTGTGTATGTGCAAGATTCCAAGTTAGGCCAAAGCAATCACACTTTCAAGCTGTTAAGAGGATATTCAGATATCTCAAAGGGCAACCTAGATTGAGACTTTGGTATCCTCATGACTCATCATTTGACCTACTTGCATACTCAGACAGTGATTTAGGTGGAGCAAATTTGGACAGAAAATCTACTTCTGGAGGATGCCAGTTTTTGGGTGCAAGACTAGTTTCATGACAGTGCAAGAAACAAACCACAATGTCCACATCTACAACAGAAGCAGAGTACATAGCAGCTGCAAGTTGCTGTTCTCAAGTGTTATGGATTCAGAATCAAATGTTGGACTATGGGGTAACCTTTCTACACACTCCAATCTTTATTGATAATAGCAGTGCTATTAGCATTGTTAATAATCCTGTCAAGCACTCAAAGACAAAGCACATTGAGACCAGGTATCACTTTATAAGAGACTGCAATGAAAAGAAACTTATTCAAGTTGTAAAAGTTCATACTGATAACCAGTTTGCTGATCTATTCACCAAAGCCTTTGATGTGGGTAGATTCACATTCTTGGTAACAAGTGTGGGAATGATCAACTATGAATAAGCCCCTTCTCAAAAAGTGGTTAAATACCTGTATATTGTTTGTTCTTGGTGTTACTAATCTTCTTTTTCAGAAAATGTATAGCAGTACTCAGTTCATCACAAGCTTAAAAGTGTAAGTATGGTTAATACTGCCAGTACAGTTTTAGTACTGCCAGTACAATTTTACTACTGCTAGTGTTCAGTTAATACTGCTAGTTAGGTAATACTGCTAGTGGTTAATACTGCTCTCAGTTAATACTGCTAGTTAGTTAATACTGCTAGTGGTTAATACTGCTCTCAGTTAATACTGCTAGTGGTTAATACTGCTCTCAGTTAATACTGCTAGTTAGTTAATACTGCTAGTGGTTAATACTGCTCTAGGTTAATACTGCTTTTGTCCCGAATACTATAAATATCCTTTGCCCGCCTAAAAAGTTCATAACGACTCTTTGCATACTGTTCACTTGCGCTCTAACCCCTTTTCTCTCAAGTACCAAGTTTTCAGGCAAGAACACTCAAGTTCAATGGCTTCAATGGCGTTTATTGATGAACACAACGAGATAGCCATGCTCCAAAACCCAAAACAAGCCGAAGGTTTTCACCAGATAGTCGACTTTTTGAGGACAAGTCACATTGCTTATGCGCTCACCGTGTCTCCTACCATCTTCATAGAGCATCAGAGGCAGTTCTGGGCTAATGCTACCATTGTTACTGAGAATGGTGTGCAAAAGATAAAGACAAGGGTGTATGAAAAACCCCTAACCATTACTGAAGAGGTACTACGCATCTGTCTACGTCTAGATGATGCTGCAGGTATAACCTCTATTCTTAATGAGGAACTATTCTCAACTCTTTCAAGAATGGGGTATGAAGGCCAAATGGGAATTTTCAAGTTTTTCAAAGCTAAGTTTTCACCCCAATGGAGGTTCTTTGTTCATACCCTGATGCATTGTATTTCAAAGAAAACAACTGGTTGGAGCCAATTTAGCAGTCCAATTGCCTATGCATTGGTATGTTTATCCACTGCTAGAAAATACAACTTTTCTCAAATGATCTTCAATGATCTTGTCTCAAATCTGTACAACAAGAAGAGTTTCTTCATGTATCCCAGGTTTGTTCAGGCAGTTATTACTAATGAATTGACGGACATACCTCATTTTGATGGGGTATATGTACCTAAACCCCCTAAAGGCAAGGTTTTCTCAAACATGAGAAGATCTGCTAGGGACTCGGAAGGAGTTGACACCCCATTGTTCTCAACAATGATGGTGGTGTCCCAACCACAAGAAGGTATGGCAGCAGGGTCAAGGCCCTCATTAGACATTCCCACTGCTAGCCAAACCCAACCTTCCCACTCTATATCTATCCCACAGTCCCTACTTGATAAGCCCACTTCTCCTATTACCCAAACTTACAAAAGGAAACAGGTAAAGAAGGCTCCTTCCCTTCTTGTACCTTCACCCACTCATCCTTTAAGCTCTCTAAGGGAGAATTCTCCTTTAGAGAATATCCAAAGGGAAACCAATAGGGTGTCTCCCAAACCTCAGGAGGTGCTCTCTAAGGAGATGGAAGAGCATATGGGTGAGAAGGCTGCCACTACTTGTGCTAGAACAGAGAAGGACAGTGGTAACATCTCTAAGACCTTGCCCATGGCAACTTTGGGTGAGCAATCATCCAAAGGTCCCAGGTGCCAAAGAAACCACGGGGGTGGATAGTGCTTCCGCTAGGCAGAAGACTTTCACTAATAAAAGATCCAATGATCCTTCAAAAGAGGGTAATACTTCTGGAGAAGGTGAGGACAGATATAACTATCAAGAATTGATGGATGCAATGGGGAACATCAATATGGATGTGATCAAACAAGGCCAAGAGATTGAAGAGCTTAAACTCATAGTTCTGTCACAACAAGAACAGATCCTTCAATTGAAGCAAATGGTAAGGAAATTGATTCTCCAAAAGAAGAAGAAGCAATTTTTACTCCCAAAAAGGGGGAGTCAGAATCTGAAGACAATATGGAAGATGCTAAAGCTAAGGGGGAGCAAGAGAATGCAAAGTTTGAGGGGGAGCAAGTAGCTGCAGAAAATGTTGCACAAGAAGCAGCAGTAACAGAGCAAGCAGCAGAAACCATTACTACTGTTGGTACAAGCTTAGCAGCAGAAATGATTAATACTGCTGAACCTATGGCAACAGCAGAAACAGTGAAAGAAGTGCTCACAGATCTTGAAATAGCAGAAACTCTAATCAAAATTTTTTAAAGACACAAACCTGTTATTGAAATTAACCTCACGTACGTGGTCCATGACGTATACACACGTCCTTATTTCTGAAACGTCTTTGGACACGTGTCTGTCTTTCACTGGTTGCGCCTCAAACTTCGTTTGGGGAACGGGTTTTTGCACTCGAGTATATTCAAATCAGCCGTTTAAAACCCCTAATTTCCCTCATTTTCTTTTTTATGCTTACTTCGTCTCTCTCAAACCCCCGAATTCTCTCAAGAACAAGAACTTGCAGCTTTCCTTCCTTCTACTCAAAATCAATGGCTTCTCACTTTGAATCTGCGAAAAACACACCACTCCTACCATGAAATGATGTTGAGCAACACTCTAACAGTGCCGAATCTAAAAACCCCAATGCTAGTTGAGTTCAATCATTTGTCAATGCTGGTTATCACCTAACCCTACTCCCACTAAAACCGAACAACCACTATGTGGTTCTAAACACTCAAACCTTTGCAAAGAGACTACGAACACCTAATCCTGATGCTCAAGAGCCATTTCCTGAACAAAGCCCTAACCCGGAACATGAATGATATTCTTGAAACCTACATTAATGAATATTGGCAAAGTTGTAGGTTTGATGAAGAACAAAAAACAATTATTGGGTATATGACTATTGAGGAAGGGGATCATATAATGGAATTTGGAATCGATAGGAAATTGATTTCTACCAATTTTGGTTTGCCAACAAGAACTCAGATGAAGATCGTTAAGTATGCTGCAGAACTAATAAACGATGACTTGGTTGAATTTATTTAATGTTTATTGGATATGGGAAGGCCATTTCCAAGAGGACAGGTTTTAGAAGAAAATTCTTGCCCCCTTTGTGGAACGTCCTATTCTCAATCTTGAACATAACCTTGATAGGGAAAATTTGGAGCCCTAGCCAAACAATCCATAATATCCTAGATATTATGTATGGCATATACTTTGACCTCTCATTAGACTATGCACTATTAACTCTGTGGGAGATGGCAGGGGCAGTGATAAAGAAAAGAGAAGATCAAGACAGAAGCAAACCCCTTCTTTCTCTGATGTTCCACCGATTCATCTCTGTCCTTCTGGGTGATATTATAATAAAAAAGGTTTCCCTTTGTCTATCAATCCAATAAAAACGCATGCTATGACAACGCACAAACCGACAATTTTGGCAACTGGGTATCCAAATGCAAGGCCTCTGCCAGAGAGGTTGATGACATATATTAAGGTGAAAGAAGTTAGGAGGGAATATAGACGTGGTACCAGGACTCCTGCACTAAATCCTGTAACCCCACCATGAATAGGTTTTGCCTTGGATGAGCCTGTCGTGAGATTTAGAGAGGTGGTGACAGAGGGAGTACAAGGTGCAGAGATGAGAAATGAGGGAGAGGAAGAGAGAGAAGAGGTAAGAGGAGAGGCACAAGTGCGAAGGGAGAGGAGAGAATTGTGATAAAATATAAGAAGAGGAAATTATAGAAGAAGAGGCCTAAATTGTAGAAGTCACAGAACCTCATGTTCCAGAGGTTCAACAAATCGAGATAACACGAATTGAACCTGTAGAGGAGGAGACTGAACAACCTCTGCAGAGGAGGGGGAGGAAACTGAGAAAAGTGGTGGAAGAGGAGCCACAAGAAATAGAACAATTGTTGGAGTTAAATTGTATTCAAGGTTAAAATAGGGTCTTGTCTTGTAATGTTTGTAATAGTGTGGGTGTTTGTATTGTAAATGTAAGTGTAGTCATGTTGACCATATATATAGCAGGTCAAAGTGTTTGTAATTGTAACATAGATATAGAACACATATGCGCTTATCAGAGAGTTTACACCTTAGAAACACACACACATAGAGCTTACTGTTCACATGCACTAAATAGGTATATGACTTGATGTAGATTGTGTTTGATCAATAAACAAAGTGTTTCTAAATCAATTGTGTATTGAATGTGGGTTAGAATCTGGAACAACTTTTGGTATCAACGCAAATGTTTAATCTTTTAACTAACAAACTCCAAGATGTTTGATTTTACAATCCAAAGCTGGGATTGGGTTTATCAGAAAATGATGTCTTAAAAAGAGCCTCGGAAAATTTGTATAACTTTGATAAGTTGGGCTCAACCAGAAAGAAAATCCCAAATATTCATGATACTTTCGTTAAAGCTGAAACTCTTATATCTGAAGCCTCGTTTAAAGGTAAAGAGGTAATGGAAGATGATACATCAAATTGCGTTGATTCTCAAAACAGTTTTAAATCGGTTGGATTTAAATACAATGATTTTAAAAAAAGCTATAAAAACAGAAAATTAGAATTTGTTGAGTTTGAATCATTGTTTTCCACACCATCATTTACTGAATCAACAAACAATGATAGGATCACATCTGAAACTGAATGTCAATATGACGATTATGAGTCTGATACTGATATTTGTGATCATATCCCTTTATTTGAATCTGTTATCTCTGACTCCTCAAATGAAGTTAAGATAGAAGAGAACTCAAATTTCATGAATTCCAGCGTTCAAAATGAGTTTGTTGATCAAATGTCTGAGGAAATTTTTGAAGACATGATGAATTCCTCGGATCCTGTCCCAATTTTGGAAAAGCTTGAGTCTAACTCTGTGATTGATCAAACACTTGATTTACTTAAACAAATCTCAGATTTACAAAAGTCTCTTGAAGAGATAGAAGATGAAAATTGTGATCTTCGATTCAAATTGGATAAATCTTTAAAAGATAACAAAGAGCTTTGTAAAGAAATAAATGGTTTGAAAAACAATTTGTTTAAAAATAACTTAACTGAACAAAAGGTATTTGATAAAGAAAATTGGAATGTTAGATACAATCCAGAGTTTGTGACTTCAGTCAAGCCTACAATTGTTTATTATGATTGTCCTGAATATCTGCCTAGCATTTTTGAAAAAGGTGAAACTTCTGGTACTTTGAAAAAGAATTCATCCTCTAAGAAGGCTAATAAAGTTTCTTTTCGTGTTTCCGATCTAAATAGAGGTGTTGGTAAAGGAGAATGGAGGAAGAAAGATTGTTTTGTTTTGTCTGAATATGAGAGTATTGTTTCTAGTAGTGATGACAATTTGACATGTAATAGTTATTCTGCAAATAAATGTCAAGTTTGTACGAATAAGTGTAACACTTTTGGTAAATCAAAAATTATGACATTTGCTCGCAAGAACTTCATATGTAATCACTATGGTGATAACTCTTTTTCATTTTGATCCATTCCCCCTAAACCAAAGACTGATAAAAGAGCTCATAAAGCTAAATCTGCCTCTAAGTCCTCAACAAAACACATTCATGTATTTCAAGCTAAGTCTGCTAAATTTTTAAAGAAAACGCAGTTTCATGATCTTAATGTAAAAATGATCTGGAAATGGTTCCACTTTGGGCAACGACCTTGATACGCAAACCTTCACTTTGCGCAAGTACTGTTCACACTATTCACTGTTCACTTTTGCGAATTTTGTCCCAGGTTTGCACAATTCGATGTTTTCAGTATTATTTGTGCTTTATACTGTGTTCGAGGACTGCATTTAATTATTTTTGGAAATTTATTTTTCTGAAAATTTTTAAGTGTGGTTTTTATCTTGACTTCTAACGATCTCATCTAGTTGATTGTTTCAATATCAGATAAGTTTGATTTCTAATCATATAAGTAAAGATGTCTCGGGAAGCTCTTGCCATTGGAACAGATGTGAAGCCACCCGTACTCTTCAAAGGGGAGTACGAGCAATGGAAGGACAGATTCTTGGACTTCATCGATCGACATGATTTGGGAGATTATATCAGAAAATCTCTGAAAGAAGGAATCATCACACCTCCGACCAAGGTTCTCACTGTAGCTGGAGAAAATGGTGAAGAAGAAGAGATAGAGTATAAATTACCTATTGGTGAATATTCTGAAGATCAACTGAAGAGACACAAGGGTGATAAGATGGCAATATCATTTATTCTCCAAGGCATACCAAATGAAATATATGTCAAGATTGACAGCTACAACGCTACCGGTAAGCAAATGTGGGATCAGTTGGAGAAGATGATGATCGGATCTAAAGTCGGCAATCAACTTAAAGTTTCCAACTGCTTGAATAATTATGAAGAATTCAAAGCCAAAGCTGGAGAATCACTCGAAGCCACTTATGACAGATTTGTCACATTATTGAATGAGCTCAGCAAGAACAAGATCAACAAATCTCAAGTTAAGCTAAATGTGAAATTTCTCAGCAACCTTCAGCCAGAGTGGAAGAGATTCGCCAGACAGATGAGGCAGTTGAAAGATCTGAACGACATTCCACTTCATGAAGTGTATGAAATCCTCAAACAGAATGAGGAAGAGGTGGATGAAATCAAGGCTGATATGAAGAAGGCTGATAAAGCAGTTGCTGATCCAGTTGCTCTTGTGCTAAAGAAGAAGTCTAAGAAGAAGAATGTGATAGCATCTGAATCAGATGAGGCTGATAGTGAGGCAAAGTCTGACTCTGAAGATTGTGAACAACTGAAGGAGGCCATGCTAATGTTAACCAAGGCTTTCCAAAAGAAGTTCTATAAAAAGCCAAACTCCAATAGTTAGAGATACTCGTCTGGTCTGAATAACTACAAGCATAAGGAGAAAGTTGAAGATAAGAGACCAGAAGAAAAGAAGAAGGATGGAGCCAAAGAGCCCAATAGGAAGAACCGATGAAGTGCTACAACTATGGCAGACTCGATCACTTTGCCAAGGACTGCCGAAAACCAAAAGTCTGAAACTTCGAATATTACAAGAATAAGATGGTTCTAGCCAAGCAACAAGAGGCTGGAAAAGCATTAATGGCCGAGGATGAATACTGGCTCGACCATTCGGACCAAGAATCTGAAGAAGGAGAGAAGGACGAGACAACACATCTGTGCTTGATGGGGAAGAACCAGTCAGAAGCTGAAGCTGATTCTGATGATGGAGACAATGATGAGGTATGTAACTTAACTAAATATGATTTTCTGAACCAAATGCATGCCATGATGTCTAAACTCCAAGAATTAGAGTCTAAACTGAAGCGTGAGAAAGGTGTCATAAATGAGAAAAATCAATCTATACATAAACTTAGTAATGATATTGCTGAGAAAAATGTATTAATTGAAACTTTGCACAAAAATATAGACACTTGCGCTAAAGAAAAGACTATAATTCATAAAGAGTTATCTGAAACTGTTTCTAAATATAAAGAATGTGAGTTTAAGACTATAGAGCTTTCTAAAAGGTATTTTTCTACTTCAAAAGAAAATAATTCTTTAATAGACAAGGTGAATGCTTTGGAAGAGAAATTACATACTTTAGGTCAAACTGAACACACTATTCATTTGAACAAACCTAAAGAGAAACCTGATACTTGGGGACTTGGTTACAAGAACCCACATCATCTCAAAAAGGGTATATCTGAAGTGCCTGCACTTTATGACTTTGGGTTTATGTTATTGGCTCCTCAACATCAAGAACTCAAACCCTTTTGGACTAGTCTGTCGGAAAAAGATAAAGCCAAGGAATATGATAAAAGAAAGAACACAACTAAAGTTCAACTTCCATTTCGCTATGAGAAGTTGAATAACAGTTATAGTTCCAATAAATCAAAATTTCTTTCAAATGATTATTTTGAGAGTTATTATGTAAAAGAGTTGGAGGCTAAACCCATCGAAGGTAAGATTTACGTACATCCTCTAGTCTTGGAAAGTAAAATTTCTGAACTTGAGAATACTCTTACAGAAGAAAGAATTTTGATGGCCTTAGAACAAACTGTATTTTCAACAGTGTTCAAAAATACTAATTCTCCTAAATTTTCCAAGGCTTTAAATTCTGATGATAGGTCTAGTTCACTTGAGAATGATCTTAATTTCTTAAACTCTGATGGTATTTTGAATGATTGTGTTGCTCAATTTGATTTTACTTCTAAACTTCCTGATCATTCATCTTATGTTATTAACTCTTTTAGGCAACCCAGTGTGTTTGAAAAAGGTGAAACATCAACGAAAGTTGATAAATCAGTTTATGTGAAATCAAAGAAAGCAAAAGGTAAGAAACAAAAATATCAGCTTTCACATAAACCGATCCTCACTGGTAAGCCAAAGAAAAAGCATTCTCTTAATTCTCATCATTCTAACTCTAAAGTTTCAAATGTTTCAGATTTGAGAAAGCAAAGGGTTGGAGTTAAGACTGCATGGATACCGAAACAGAAGATAAACGAGAAAGCTAAATCTAGTTCTAGTTTTATTTTGAATAAAAAGACTTCTAGTAAAGATGATGTAATTGTGAATGTTGCTACTTTTAAATCTAATCTTGTTGATTCTCGCAAGAAGTACTCTATAAAGAAATTATTCCAGTTAGCACCATCTAATAAAAAGTTTTTCAATTGTGGTGAATGTGATTATGCTTCTCGTAAATTTTCTGATGTTTGGTATGGTTCATATAATGTTTCATCTTATCATTGTCGTACGTCTTATTATGCTTTTGGTTTTCAAAGAAAAAGTGGACCCAAATTTAAATGGGTGCCAAAATCAAGTACTAACAGTGGAGGTCCCATTTATAAATGGGTTCCTAAACCTCTTCTTTCCTGACCTGTTTTGTGCAGACCCGTCATATGTGGTACTTGGATAGCGGGTGTTCCAAGCATATGACCAGGCAGAAGAGTATGTTGTCTAATTTCACCTATTCTGGGATATGGTGATGTTGTACATGAAAATCTTACGATCAAGAAGGTGAGCTACGTTGAAGGCTTAGGGCACAATCTATTCATCATTGGCCAGTTCTGCGACAAAGACTTAGAGGTTAATTTTAAGGCCAAGACATGTTCAGTACGCAGTGAAGAAGGAAAAGAACTCTTGGTCGGCACTCGTAAGTCAAACCTCTATACCATCAACTTGTCAAAGGTCAAGGCTGACAATCAGGTCTGTCTACTATCAAAGGCCTCGATGCAACAAAGTTGGTTATGGCATCGACGGCTTTCTCACCTCAACTTTCGGTACATCAACAAGCTGGTTAGTGGAAAGTTAGTGAAAGGACTTCTAGAGCTGAAGTTTGAAAGATAACATCTATGTGCAGCGTGTGAAAAGGGAAAGATGAAGAGATCCCCACACAAACCAAAGCCTGAACCGAGTACCAACTCTCCATTAGAGTTGTTGCATATGGACTTGTGCGGTCCTATGCGAACGCAAAGCTTAGGAGGAAAGAAGTATGTGCTAGTTATCGTGGACGACTATACGCGATACACTTGGGTCAACTTTCTACGGTCTAAAGATGAGACACCCGATGTTCTCATTACATTTCTGAAGATGACCCAAGTCAATCTACAAAAACAGGTCAAGATTCTCAGAACTGACAACGGCACAGAGTTCAAGAACAAGATCGTTGAAGAATATCTCGAAACGGTCGGGATATCACATCAATACTCTGCTGCTCGCACGCCTAAACAGAACGGAGTCGTCGAAAGGCGAAATCGTACACTTGTCGAGGCCGCTCGGACAATGCTTAGCCAATCTGACGTACCTTCATTTTCATGGGCTGAAGCTGTATCGACTACGTGTCACACTCAGAATCGCTCCATGATACACCGCCGATTTCAGAAGACTCCGTATGCGTTGATCAACAACCGAACACCAACCGTTAAATATTTTCATGTTTTTGGTTATACGTGTTATGTTCTAAATGATAGAGAGAATCTGAACAAGTTCAGTGCTAAGGCGGATGAAGGCATCTTCGTTGGTTATTTCTCTACATCCACTGCATACCGTGTTTACCTGAAGAAGTCGAAGACTGTGATCGAGAGCGTTAATGTTACATTCGATGAGGAAATGGCTTATGAGCACGTCAGTTCAGAACCCGTAATTACCGGAGTTTTAGCTTATGGACCAACCAGTCCAGGACCTGCACCTCAAGAGAACAAATCAGATGGCACTTCATCGTCTACTTCTAAATTATCTGATTTGGATTTATTATTTGAACTGTTTTATGATGAATTTCTTGGCTCTAAAGTGCCTAAGTCTGTTGTGGTTGACAGAATAGAAGACTCGATGACTACTCATCCGACCACTTCCGATATTTCTACTGAATCTAACTCCCCGATTCGGTAAGAAGTTCCAGTTCAAATGCCTACTCCAACGGTTGAAGTTGAGACCAACACCGAAGAGACAGAAGTGTCTGACTCAGTAGGACGTACTGTAAGGACTGATCAACAGACTGATCAAGCTGAACCTACTGCAACTTCTACAACTTCCACTTCAACTGCAACCCCCAGTCCTTCTGAACCATCTGAAGGAGATAACAGTGGATTCCTAGATGCTGAACCTGATCAATCTACATCTAATCCACTCCCTTATGAACATAAGTGGACCAAAGAGCACCCGATACATCAAATCATTGGAGATCCTACAAAACCGGTGCAAACTAGGTCTGCAACATCGAATCTATATATGCATGAATCCTTTCTGAGCAAGATTGAGCTTACTCGCGTATCTGAGGATCTTGCCAATTTAGATTGGGTAACTGCGATGCAGGATGAGCTGAATCAGTTTGAAGCACTCAAAGTCTGGAAACTCGTACCCAAACTGCAAGGTAAAACCATCATTGGTACGAAATGGGTGTTCAAAAACAAGAAAGATGAAGATGGTACCGTTATCCGAAACAAAGCACGACTTGTTGCCAAGGGATATAGGCAAGAGGAAGAAATTGACTACGACGAGACTTATGCTCCAGTGGCACGTATAGAGGCAATTCGGATGTTCTTAGCCTACGCAACCCACAAGAACTTCACCGTCTATCAAATGGATGTGAAGACAGCTTTTCTGAATGGAGTACTCAAGGAAGAAGTCTATGTCTCACAGCCAGAAGGGTTTGTAAATCCAGATAAGCCGAACCACGTCTACATCTTGGATAAAGCTCTTTATGGTCTGAAACAAGCTCCTCGCGCCTGGTATGATATTCTATCTCAATTCTTGGTCAAGTCAGGTTTTACAAAAGGTACAGTTGATACCACTCTTTTCACTAAAAACGATAAAGGCGATATCATTCTTATTCAAATATATGTGGACGATATTATTTTTAGTTCTACAAATCCTAAGTACTGTAAGAACTTTGCAAACCTCATGGTGTCACGTTTTCAGATGAGCATGATGGGAGAGATGAACTTCTTTCTCGGATTGCAAGTCAAACAATTTTCAATGGGAATTTTTATCTATCAATATAAATACATTCTGGATATTCTTCGGAAGTTCAAAATGGAAAATTATAAACCGATTGGTACCCCAATGGCACCTGGTACTAAGATTGGCACCGATCTTTCGGGAAAGGCTGTTGATGTTAGGACTTATAGAGGGATGATAGGCTCTTTAATGTATCTTACTTCTAGTAGGCCAGATATAATGTTCTCTACATGCTTATGTGCTAGATATGAGGCCAATCCTAAAGAATCCCATTTGTCTGCTGTAAAGCGGATTTTCAGGTATCTGAAGGGAACCGCAGATCTTGGTCTGTGGTATCCTAAGGATACAAGCTTTGAACTAACATCTTATTCAGACGTAGATCATGCTGGTTGCATGTTAGACAGGAAAAGCACCTCGGGTCATATACAATTTCTCGGAGATAAACTCGTCAGTTGGGCTTCGAAGAAGCAATTATGTGTCTCCACATCAACGGCCGAAGCGGAATATGTAGCTGCTGCTAGCTGCTGTTCTCAGGTCTTGTGGATGCGAACACAACTGCGAGACTATGGATTTCATTTTAATAGAATCCCGATCTATTGTGATTCGAAAAGCGCTATTGCGATTACCGCTAACCCTGTTCAGCATACTAAGACCAAACACATAGATGTCAGGTATCATTTTATAAAAGATAATGTAGAAAAGGGAACAATTGAACTTTACTTTGAAAAAACCGATTATCAGCTTGCAGATATGTTTACCAAACCTTTAGACCAAAAGAGATTTAATTTTCTTGTCTCAAGACTTGGGATGCTAAATCTTAAGACCTAATCATTGGTTACCTATTAAAGTTTCTTATTGTGTCTCTTTATCATATCTTTATTATTATTTCTGTATGATACCTGCTCTTTAATAGTTTTTTCATGATCTCAGGGGGAGTGTGAGAAGTATCTTATAGATGGTCAATGTTATTTTGAGGGGGAGCAAAACTGAATGCATTGTACTTACTGATAATTTGTTAGTAATGCATGATTTTAGGGGGAGCGTTCAAGTCAAAAGAGTATGGCAATGACTTCTGATTATTTCTGATAAGAACTCGTACATTAAGTGTTTTACTTCTTTATGTCATTTCAATTTCAGTGAATAAAGTTACTTTGACTAGACTTTTAGACTTTTGTAGGTTGAGAGATGCTTCAAAGATCATATCTTTATGACTTTAAGCTTGACTTCGTGAGATGTAAGACTGCACTCAAAAGGTATGATTCCTTATCTTCATCTCATTTATGGTTGAAAGAAGGACAACTTTCAATCATAAGAAAACATGTTCTAAAATGTTCAAACCACTTCCCGATTCTCAAACAGATTTCTTGAATTGGAAGTGTGCTTTTAAATGTTTTCTGCTTCATCATTGAGCTTTAACTGATCAAGTTAAATCACCTAAGCATCATATGCTTCATAGGAAAACATGGGATCAGTATGCTAGGACTTAAAAGAAACTTCTATGGATTCACGTTAACCAGTGTTTCCTACCCAAGAAGTTAATCCTTTAGTGATTGCATGTGAGGAGTCAAAAGAAATGAGTGTGGGATGTGTGATGAGAGAATATGTCAAAAGAGAGTTCGGTTAGCTGTGAGCCTAAAGATAAAAATAAAGAGGGTGTGAGATCAGAGTAAAAGAATTTTCAAACTCTGCACCAATTACTTTCTGAGCCGGGCAGCCACATTTCTAATGTTTCACATTTCTTTGGTGAACATTATTGAAACAGGTACCTAGCCCATGCCAACTCTTGACATTACCCCACCAGCTACTCATTTTCTTCTCAACAAGAAAATGTTTCATTTTCAAAGGGGACGCAGCACATATGCTATTAGATTTTCATTTAGAAAATCTGGATATTGAAAAGAAGGAAGTCTGCCCCACCTTCACACTTCGTTCATGCACATTGAGTCTGTGTTTAACTACTTGTCTCAGTGGTTTACACTTTTTGAGCCTTATAAGCAATCATCTTATGCTTAATTTATTCTATCACTTGCCCGAACACACGAAGAATTTGTTTCTTTGTCACAACGTTCATAGAAATTGCCTTTGTGGTGTTTCGATGATTGAATGGAAGACCTGGGGGAGTGAACCTCATAAAAGCTCATTTATATTGTGTATTCGTTACACACAGTGACTTTGTGTTACTGACAGGCAATTTTAACTGGTTCATTTGTTTATTCAGGTGTTACCTTTCATATCTATCTATTTTGTCTGGATTTGCAAAGATCTGGATACACATCTTTATGAATTGACGGATCATCAGTGGTTCTGTTTGCAAGATCAATGGTGGAAGAACTTTCTTGAAGACACGTTTTGATGAACTCTTTGTTTTTTTTTCATCAAAAAGGGGGAGAAGCGTCAATCAAGAAATGGAAGATATTCTGAAGATATGCTAAAATGAAGAAATTTTCCTTGAAGATGATTTGCTAAAGCATTCTGAGCTGAAACTGGAGATAATTTTTTTTTCCAAGAGATATTCTCATCGTTTGAGGAGATTGCTACATTCTGAAGACAAAAAGGAAAATTACATTTTCTGAGCTTAAAGAATGATCTTGATCCAAAGGGGGAGGGAGATTGTTAAAGCACATATTTATTGGATTCAAGATCATAACTATTTGAAGATGGAAAACTGAAGTCAAAGTTGATAAAGTCGTCTCAACAAATATTCTAGGGTCCTTTTGTAATAGTTAGTCAAAAGTATGTTTCCGTATTTTATTTATTAGGCTTTATATTTTAGTTAATTGTTTTGTTTTAGTAGTTGGGCCAAGCCTTGCAAAGCCCATTAGGCTATATGGCCTAAGTATAAATTATCTTAATTTAGTGGTAATTAGGTTAGAGGTTAGAGAACTTAATTAGAGATTTAATATTGAGAGAGGCTGGTGTGGTTGTGGTGGTGCGCCATGAACGAGAAAGAATATAGAGAAAGAAGTCGATTTCGGTTATTCAAGCTTGTAATACGTTGAATCGTTTGTTTATTCAATATCATGTTTGCATTACTGTGTTAATTATATGTTTACTTGATTGAATGCTTCATTATTGGGACACACAAAGGCCTTATCCAAAGTTCCTACGCTATATGCGTTCGAATTTTTTGGATTAGACAAAACATATCCTGAGTACAAAATGCATTGGACCAAACCAATTGAGGATGAGGAATGGGAAGAGGATAATTTGCGAAGGAAGAACTCTACCAAAATGCAACTCCCTGTTGTTTATGATTCTTTGAATGCTTCTTACAACGAAGAAAAACCTTGTTTCCTATCAAATGACTATTTTAGAATCTATACACAAGTTGAACTTGATGCTAAAACCGTTAAAACTGAGGAGGAACCATTCAATAATAAAGTTTATGTTCCACCTCTGATTTTAGAAAAGAAAATTGTTCAGCTAGAAACGTCATTTGAATAGGAAAGGGACAGTTTTCAAAAGGAAAAACAAGAGCTTTTATCCCAAATTGAGTGCCTCAATTCCAATAAAGAGGAAACTGTGTCAGATAAGGAAAAAGAATACTTTTAGACAGAAATCAAGAAGTTAAACTCACAACTAGCTGCCTTGGCAGCAGATCGTCTGAAAGAGCAACTTCACAAGGTTGAGCCTCAAGCTAAGCCCACAATTCTCCAAAGAGAGCAAACTAATCTGTCTGAAAATTCTTATCATGCCTCTGACACATCTTCCTGTAAAGCCTCTATGGGTGACTCGTCACCAAATCTTTCACATAAAGGAAAAGAGCCTCAAATGTTAGAAACGGATCATTGTTCTGATTTTAAAAATGCTTCCGCCTATGATCCGCTTCAAACTAATTCTTCCGATGTCCTGAATTCTTCAAGCGATAAGGGCCCTTCTGATGAGGAAATGAAATTTTCTACATTCTTGAATTCTGAGGTGTGTCTAGATAGTAATTTGAACCAATTTGATTTTGATCCTTTACTTCCAAGTCACGTTGATTTTCTAAATAATTCTTGTGAGCCTCCGGTAAAACTTTATAAGGGTGAAAGTTCCACATCTGCCCCACAAAAACCTTCTGTGAACAATTCTTCAAAGTCTAAATCTAAAAAACGTTCACAAAAGAAGACAAAGACCAGTCGCTCTAAAAGGCAACAATCTTCAAGTTTCAAATCTTCTGACTATGGGTTTAACGGTATTTCAGATACTTTTGGTCGGCGCAAAGAAGTTAAATATGCTTGGGTAGCTAAGAAGTCCAAGGAAATCACGGCGACATCAGAATTAGTTGATCCAGTTTTAAAGTCTAGGAAAAACAATAACAATCATGATGTTTTTAATTCTAAACCTTTAGTTGAATGTAATGGAACTTTACCTTTAAAAGTTTATTCAATTCCGCAATTACTTCGATTGTCTCATGATTGTCTTTGTTGCTCTTATTGTGGATCGAATGATTTTGTTGATCGCCGTTTTGCATCTGATTGGTTTGGCTCATATCATGTGTTGCTAATTATCATTCTCAGTTTGATGTTCCCAGTAATAGAAAACGATCCAAGTCTAAACGGGCATCCAAATCAGGTGTTAAGTCTAACCCCAAAGGACCCATTTACGAATGGGTACCTAAAAAGAAATAACTTGTTTTGCAGGACGGTCATGTGTGGTATCTAGATTCAGGCTGCTCCAAGCACATGACCAGAAGAAGGGATCTTCTCACAAACTTCACCGAGAAGTTTTGTGGGAATGTACGATTTGGAAATGATCATTATTCTCCCATCAGGGGTTACGGAGATATCGTCAAGGATAATCTCACGATCAAGAAAGTGTCCTACGTCGAAGGGCTTGGTCACAATCTCTTCAGCATCGGTCAATTCTGAGACAAGGATTTAGAGGTCACTTTCAAAGCCAAGCGGTGCAGCGTTCGGACTGAAGACGGAAAAGAAATCCTAGCTGGAACACGTCGCACCAACCTCTACACGATTGACCTCTTGTCTCTGAAAGCAGATAAGGAAGTTTGTTTAATGTCTAAAGCCTCTGCCGAACAAAGCTGGTTATGGCATCGTAGACTCTCACACCTGAACTTCAAGACCATCAACAAGTTGGTGCTCGGTGGACACATCAAGGGAATGCCTGATCTTAAGTTCGAAAAAGATCATTTGTGTGCCGCCTGCGAAATGGGCAAGATGAAGAAGGCTTCTCACAAGCCTAAAGTCACTCCTAGTACTTCTCGGTCCCTTGAACTCATTCATATGGATTTATGTGGACCGATGCGCGTTCAAAGTATCAATCACAAGAAGTATGTCCTGGTGATGGTTGACGACTTTTCTCGCTACACGTGGGTCAGATTCCTCCGTTCAAAGGATGAAACTCCCGAATTGATCATCTCTCTTCTGAAGAGTATTCAAGTCAGTCTCAACCTATCAGTCCAGACCATAAGGACGGATAACGGCACAGAGTTCAAGAATCAAGTGCTCACCGGTTACTTGACTTCAGTGGGCATCACGCATACCTTCTCATCTGCTCGTACTCCTCAGCAGAACAGGGTAGTAGAGAGTCGGAATCGAACTCTTGTCGAAGCAGCTCGCACGATGTTATCTAACTCCAAGCTCCCGCTATTTTTATGGGCAGAAGTAGTTGCTACCGCGTGCTACACTCAAAACTGTACTATCATCAACAAGCGGTTCAACAAGACACCATACGAGATCATCAACAAACGCATCCCGAACATCAACTATTTCCATGCATTCAGGTGCACATGCTTCGTACTGAATGACCAGGATGATCTCGGAAAATTCAGCCCCAAAGCGGACGAAGGAGTGTTTATCGGATATTCCCAGCAAGCCAGAGCTTACCGTGTCTACAACAAACGGATGAAGACCGTCGTTGAGAGTGTGAACGTGACTTTTGACGAGGCCGCTGATATGGCTTCTGAACACCTCAGTTCAGAACCCGCTTTAATTGGTGTGTTAGCTTCTGGACAATTACGTTCAGGAGCTACACAATCTACAGTAGATACAAATCAAGCGTCTACGTCAAGAGAAAATCTTTCTGATTTAGATTTACTTTTTGAGCATTTCTATGATGATTTATTTAACACTACACCTAATGCTATATCTTCTAACAGGAATAACGCTCAAGTACCGGAAGTGACTCAAGTCACTGGACCATCCGACTCCGGTAACCCTACCTCGCCTGATGTTTCCCCCGCTACTGTTTGCGTATCAGCGTCATCAAGCTCGAGTGAACCCTCTCCAATCATCCAAGATCCTACTGTCGCACCGGCAATAGTAGGACCTCCTGAAACGACACCTGCTGAAGGCACCCCTGAAGTTCCCATTCTGGCAATCCTGGATCCTGTAATAAATGCATCTTCTGTTGAGTCGTCTTCGGCTGCACACTCGACTCCAACTAAGGAACTTACACCTCACAGGCCGTCATCACTCGAAGCAGTTCAGGATTTACCCCCCGGTGGTTATGTGGACCCCGATACTTCTCAACAGACATATCAACCTCTTCCACATGCCACCATGTAACACTCTAAATTTCAGATAAATTTAAAACATGGAAATCTGACAATATGACGTAAGCAATTCCATTAACTTCCCATAAATGGGATCAGTCCTGTAGACTTTACAATTCTATACAGGGGTTGCATCAAAAGAATGGGACTTAACAATGCCCAACATCAATACTAAATTATCTCCAAAAACCTCGAGACTCAAAACTCGTCTCTCCAAAAACCCCGGCACCCACCGCTAATGGAAACCTGTTATACACATCATTTGAGAAAAAGTGTCAGACTATAAAGCCTGGTGAGAACATACAGTTTACAAAGCTCGTAAGATATAAACATCTGTGTCATAAAGAAATCTTTTCATAAAGGTTTAGTTCGTAAAGATAACATTTCGCCACAACCGGGCCTCTTCGGTCCAAAACTCTTAAACGGTGATAAAAGGACCATTTTACCAAGGAGAGTGACGAAACACAAAGTTAGGCCAACAAACCGAGTTACGAGCTAAACACTTGGAGTCCTCAGCAACGAACCCAGAGTCCGTGCTACGAGGTGAGATCGTGCTCCCAAGGGAAACCAGTGTATACTCCTTCACTAGGGTCACCATGAACCATGGCTAGTAACCGGTCTCACATAACCGTACCATAAACTCATCATGGAACATGTGACCCATAGCTACAATTTGGGGAATATAGCCTCCCAACAAAACAGTCTACTCCAAAACCTAGGGATCCACTAGAAATGGTAAGGACTCGTCACAACAACATATGTGACCAACCATAAATAAACATATGGTTACAAGTACATTTTATAAACAAAATGCTACTTCCAGTTCAACTTCTGGTAAGAATGAAAATCATTAAAATGAGTTCATAAACATTCTTTTTACATAATCACGTAATGTGCAAATAAAACATCATTTTACTTCAATAGGGCGGAACCCGTCATTTTGGTCAAAACTGACCGGGAACCCCGAGAATCACCAAAAACTTTATTTACAACAAAATGTAGAGAACATAAAATCATACCGTAGAAATACTTTAGATTTCGCAAATAAGAGTTTTGACATGTATAAAGTTTGAAAAATGATAGTAGGAACTCACCGATAGGTTTTCGAAATAAAACCCAGAAAACCAGATAATGACCACGACGTAGAGGTGAAGCTTAAAACACCGACCCCTCGCTAGAAACACCGAAAACCAGCAACCAAACGAGCCTTAGAAGATTGAAAGAGAAAAGAGAGAAAAAGGAGAGAGAGAGAGAAAGAATATCTGAGATTATGGAAAATCTCATCAAAATGAGATATTTCAGCAAGGCTTTGCACAACTCCCAACACAGCGCACGACCCGTGCGTTTTCCAAAGGGAAGGGCGCACGGCCCGTGCGTTTTCCACTGACTCGCGCACTGTTTCATGCGCACGACCCGTGCGCATTTCCTGAAGGATGGCGCACGACCCGTGCGCCCTGTAGACAGAACCATCCTCTTCTTTTCTTCTTTTCAAACTCTCAAAACCAAACGAAAATTCGGGGTGTTACACACCAAGTGGACTCGAGCTCACCCCCTTCATCAGATCATCAGTGATCCCTAGACACCTGTTCAGACTCGATCCACTACAGCGAACGACTTCTTATTTTCCTCGTTCCTCAGCCGTATCGAACCTTCCACCGTCTCTGAAGCGTTGAATGATCCAGACTGGGTGATCGCTATGCAAGAGGAACTCAACCAATTTGAGAGCCTCAAAGTGTGGCGCCTCGTCCCCCGGACAAAGAACAAGACGGTGATTGGGACGAAATGGATTTTCAAGAATAAGAAGGACGAAAATGGAATCATTGTTTGGAACAAAGTGTGTCTAGTGGCTAAAGGATATCGCCAGCAAGAAGGTATAGATTACAAGGAGACATTTGCACCGGTTTCCCGCATTGAAGCAATACGCATGTTCCTCGCCTACGCCGCCCACAAAAATTTCATCGTCTTTCAAATGGATGTGAAATCCGCGTTCCTGAAGGGCGTTCTCAAGGAGAAAGTATATGTTTCACAACCCGAAGGCTTCATGAGTTCAGAAAACCCTAATTACGTCTACTTTCTTAATAAGGCCTTATACGGTCTTAAGCAAGCGCCACGAGCCTGGTATGATGCTCTCTCATCCTTCTTAGTTAAATCTGGTTTATCTAAAGGTAAGATAGATACTACTTTATTTATTAAAAGAGAAAAGATAGATATCATTCTTGTACAGATTTATGTTGATGGCATAATCTTTGGCTCCACAAACCCCAAGTACTGTCAGAACTTTTCTGCCCTTATGAGTAAACATTTTGAAATGAGCATGATGGGGCAAATGAATTTTTTTCCTGGGTCTTCAAGTAAAACAATTAGCAACAGGAATTTTCATTAATCAATTTAGTACATCTCGGATATTCTTCGGAAATACCTGAAGGAAAAATCTTCACCTATGAAAACCCCCATGTCTACCAGTATAAAGCTACACTCCGATCCTGACGGAAAGGATGTGGATGCTACTACTTATAGAGGTATGATAGGATCTCTGATGTACTTGACGGCCAGTCGGCCTGACATTATGTTCTTGACATTCTTATGTGCAAGATTTCAGTCGAAACCTAAAGAGTCTCACTTAGCTGCGATTAAGCGTATTTTCCGATATTTAAAAGGTACTACTGATCTGGGTTTGCGGTACCCAAAAGAGACAAGTTTTGAATTGACAGCCTACTCGGACGCTAACCATGCTGGAAACATGCTGGACCGGAAAAGCACATCGGGACATGTCCAGTTCTTGGGTGATCGTCTTGTCAGCTGGGCTTTGAAGAACCAAAATTGCGTGTCAACATCTACCGCCGAGACGGAGTATGTAGCAGCCGCCAGTTGCTGCTCGCAAGTCATCTGGATGCACACCCAGTTGAAAGACTATGGATTTAACTACTCGAAGATCCCTGTCTACTGTGACTCCAAGAGTGCCATTGCAATATTCAGCAATCCCGTTCAGCACACGAAGATGAAACACATTGATGTGCGTTATCACTTCATAAAAGACCACGTGGAAAGAGGTACCATCGAACTCTACTTTGTTAATACAGCGCACCAGTTAGCAGACCTGTTTACCAAAGCTTTGGACGAAAAACGTTTTAATTATCTTGTGTCCAAGCTAGGTATGCTAAATATGAAAGTTTGACCCTTTCACAGACCTATCCGAGTCTCATTCAATCATGAATGACTGTGACTTAGTGCCCCAGTGACTTGTCTCTGGATGCTCATGCTCACACTCATTGGTGATTGACTTTTACTCTTTCAGTTCTGTGTAAGTTTAAAACTTCTGTATTAATAAATTAGATTTCATTAAGTTTCTATTTTTTTTCTCGTGTGTTTTTTTTCTTTTCTTCGTGGTATTTCACTTTATTTTGCAATCCATAGTTCTGATCCCTTCGAGAGTAAGTCGCTTGTGGTGGTTTTAGAAGTTGTTCGTGTGTTCAGGGGGAGCACTATCGTACGATGTTTGGTAAGGTTCAAAAGTCCTCCATTCGAGGGGGAGCAGGTAAGTTTTTCCTGTGTTTCAATTTCCTCGCGGAACTCGTCGAGGGGGAGCAAAGTCTCGTAAGCGATTCCATGTTCGAGGGGGAGTAATTCCTATTCCCTTAGGTTTATTTTTTAGGTTTCTTTTTTTTCCTTAGGATTTTTTTTTGTTCTCACTTAGTTATGATCTTTCGTTAATTTTTCTTCAAAGTTTTTTTAGGATTTTTTTTTCTTTAGCCTTGCTTTAATTTGTTTTTTTATATAAAAATGAAAATACAAAAATATTTTAAGTTTTAAGTTTTAAGTTTAGTTTTGTTTTTTTTAAGTTTTAAAGTCATTTGGACCGGCCCATATCCGGAACCCGAGTTTCGGCCCAAACCATCTACGGCCCGACCCGGGATGAAATCGACCGCGCCTTAGGGTTTTAAAACCCCGGGCGCATATCTACTCTACTCTTTTTATCGCATCATATCTCTATCTCTCAAACACTCTCTCTATCTCTTATTCTCCATCGCTCTCGCTCTCTCTCTCTCTCTCTCTCTCTCTTTCTGTCTCGACCGGCAACGATTTCTCTCTCGCTCGACATCTCTCTCTCGATTCTCACCTTAGTCGATCGAAACCAGGTATGAATCTCAATTTCCTCTAGCTATTTCGATAATCGACCACCGGTCGACGTTGTTCGGTTCAACTCCGGTCAACCGGCCCCAACCCCACCGTCGTTTAGGGTTTCGATCGGCCTCACGCCGCCTGTGTGGCCGCCAACGAAACGCTCGTTTATGGGTTCTATTGCTTATATTTGTCGACGGCTGTATTGTTTTATTGGTTATGTTCGATCGATTGAATCAAGTTTGGATTTGGGTTTTGATTGCTCTGTGTGTGTCGTTTCGTTTGACCCCGGTCAAAAGGTAACACCGGTCGACCGGGTAACATCGATCGCTTTCTTTCTTTCGGTCGATTTGGTTTATACCGGTCGACCGAAGTCAATACCGGTCGATGTATTGCCCAAGTTTTATCGGTTGATTTGTTGTCTACTGGTCGACCGAGGCCTTACCGGTCCATGTCGATACCGGTCGTTCCTTTTATCGGTCGGTCGATAAATCCCGGTCAATATCTATACCGGTCCATTTGATATCGGTCTCCCAGACCACCTTATACCGGTGGTGCATTATACCGGTCCGTGTCCTTACCAGTCGGTGGGTATAGCGGTCGGTGCAACCTACCGGTCCGTTGGTGTTATTTGGTTTAAATTGTTTTTTTGGTGGTCTTGGAGTTATTTATGTAATTAAAAGTTTATATATCTCTGTTTGGAAGTTGCAAAGTATAAGAGAGTGAGAGTTGAATTTCAAATATCTTAAATGGTTTATTTCATTTCGGTGGTGATGCGCGAATTGGTCACAGACCCTGATCTACGGATTAGGGTTTGTATCTCCCAGTAACTTGGAGTGAGAATTGGTAGTGGTTTAAACCATTGCCGTTTAACTCCAAATCAATCTTGTTTACAAAGTACCTAAGTTCTAACCGGTTTATTCTTCACAGATACAATGGCTCAAAACCCGGCGATTGACCCTATAGCGGATGCCGAACTGCTTCCTGAGGATCAGTTCCTTCCGCTCACACCCAACAACTTCCATCTCGATGTCACCCAACCTGCTATACAATATCAGGTGATAATCGAGATACTCATCCGGCATCCTCTCTCATACGCACTTATGGAGACAGCTGAGGTCCCAATGATATACCTGCAGCAGTTCTGGCATTCCACTCCTCTGGAGGCCGACGATGGCTTTCAGTTGGAAGGTCGAATTGACCACACGCCGGTGCTGCTCACCCGAGATCTCTATCGCCAGTTTCTCAATCTGCCGACCGCCGCGTCATTTCCGGGTAGAGACAACTTCGACCCGATAGTACCGGATCCCACACTTTCCCTAGGCTACGGAGCGAATCTACGCCTTCCTTCCGGGTTCAACCGAAAGCACCTCGCTACTATATGGTACACGCTATTCACCTACCTAAATCGGTGTCTTTCGGCTATTACGAAAGGCATCGAACAAACAAGTATCAACATCCTTCGCGTCTTTCATTCCGTGGCATTCCATCGCCATATTGACTACGCCAATCTTATATGGAACGAGCTTGTTCAGAAAGTACGGGTCAACGTTACAAAGAGACAGAACTTCATTCCGTTTATGAGGTTTCTCCAGCTTGTCATCCGCAGCTTCATGGAGCTCTACCCTGACATTGCACGATGCTCCTCGCACCCGACTTGTCCTCAAAACCCGACTCACAAGATACCAACTCGTCTTGATCTCGAAGGTGTTGTCGCCTGACTAATCCCCGTCGGGTTACTGGCATATGCTCGTCCCATAGCACTGAGTGTTATAGCGTATAGGCACACACACAATCTTCCAGCTCTTATGGTCCGACCAGAACCGGCAGGACCTGCCCAGGGAGCAAGACCTGAAAGGCGTGAGGGTCCGCGTCCACGTACGAGAGGCGGTAGCGTCCGGATAGCTGGGGCTTCCGGACAAGGCGTGATGAGCGAAAATATTGTGAGGGGAACTGGAGTGAGCAGTGCCGTTGGACCGAGTCAAGCCAGTACTTCACGACGATCACCGCCACCGCCACAGACAGCCTCTCCGATGGTTGAAGAGGACTCAGCAACTGAATCTGCCAATGTTCAGTCCTCCTCTGCCACCTCCTCTGAAGAGGAAACAACTGTTGAAACCGCAAACGAGTCTACGGCGGCAGCCGACCAATCCAGCAGTCAGTCGGAACCCGTCACCAATGCATCAGAATCAAATGATGAGTCTTCTGACTCTGATGGTGATGATGATGAGCCCTCATCTGGAAAGATAAGGAGAGCGGAGGGAGTTATAGATGACGATGATATTCAAGTGAGCCGAGAGAGGGAAAGAAAGAGAAAATATGAAGTTGAGCATACACGAATGACGTCGCAACCACCTCTGGTTGTCGACCCCCAAGCCTCATCTAGCCAGGTAGCCGCATCTGCTACTCAGTCTCATGTGTTGAGACAGGGTATTGAAGAAGACTTCGTGGACCTAGCGACGCAATTGCACACCCCACCCAGCCACTCCGCCATCTCTCAACAGATGGTGGTTTCATCTTCACACGGGGATATAGCACAAAAGCTACCGGTCTCTCACTTGGAGAGTTCCGGTATTGAAACAAGAGAACAGCAGCCCCCGTTCTCGACCTATTTCGGTGCACAAAGTCTAGAGCCATTTGATGTGATTTCTCCTATTCCTAGGACACGGGTCCCATTCTCGGCTACTGCTGAAGGCCTTAGTGGCTCAGCCGGAACACCTATAGTAATTCCAACTTCGGTTGGTTTACGAGGATTGGGTGGAAGTCCTACCACAACTACCATCATGCCAGCTGTGAACGTAGGCGGTTCGACTTCTACAGTCGTAACCCTAACTGGAAGTCTAAGTGACCCAGGTGTTACTCACCCAGAGTTTGTCTCTAGGGAATTTGTGGACGGCGCCCTAAAGGCTGTCTACACCATGATGCGTTCCGAATTGAGAGAGGAGGTAGATGCACTGAAAAGACTTATCAAAGGCAAAGGCCCAGCGACTGAGCCTGAACGACTACCTCCTACACCACCACCCTTCATTCCAGCTACCGATATGTCAATCGAGGACATGAAATCCATACTCCTTGCCAAACTTCTTGCCCAATCTCAAACAGAACCCTCCCAGGATGCCGATCTTCTATCTCTTCTACGTGCTCAAGCATCCACACCTACCCCACCACCCCCAACCCATTATATCTCCTAAAGCCTTCCAGCTACAACAATCCATGATTCACTCTTTGCATCAAACCGTAGCTGTATTAACTGAACGCCTATCAGCCGTGGAAGACACCTGCCGAAGCCAGGCAGATAGGCTCAAGCGTCGGCATGATGATCAGGATGATCCTGATCACCATGAGGGGGAGTGTTAGGATTGAAAGTTTTGTGTGTTGAAAGTGGAATAAAGTATTTATAAGGGTGCATAATGTAATTCATTAATAGTTGATTAATTAGATGGGCCCAAGCCCATAAGCCCATTAGGCCTGCGCGCCTAAGTATTTAAAGTTATTATTTAGTTCATTTGTTAAGGTTAGAAAGTTGAAGTCTCATTATTTACAAACAACTAGTTTATATGTTTACTCTCTCTGATCAGAAATCCTTTCTGTAAACCTAAACCCTTTGATTGCTTATTAATCATATGACTAGTTGTTGTGACTCAAATACTGTTCATCTTTGATAATATTTGTTGTTGATTGCACTGTACTGGGATCTACAATTGGTATCAAAGCAAAGAAACTAAAGGTTTGATCCAGAAAAAGGTTTGTCTAAAACCCTATTCGATTATCTGTTTAATCTGCTTTTATCATGCGATTACTGTTCAAGTGATTATCTGTTCATGTTTTTATCGTATGAGGTTTTATCGATCGAATGTTTATTTGGAAAAAAAATCAGATTCGGTCTATGATTTTTTTCTGAAAAAGTGAGTTTCGATCTGTTTGTGCTTGGTGTTATTATCGGTCTTTTGATTATCTGAATTCGGTGTTGTGTATCGGTTATTGTTTGTCCAGTGTTAATCGATTTCTAGTGTTTATCGGTCTATTGTTTGTTTATTTTCTGGGTCGAATAATATTGAAATTCATCGAGTTCTTCGGTGTTCTTCAACTTTATCGACCCTATCTGCTAATCTGTTTTTTGCCCGATAGACATCCTTTGACCGGGAAAGTGTAATTACCGGTCATTGTGTTTGACCGATACATTGTGTTTTCCGGTCTTTGCTTCGACCGAATCTTAGCCTCTATCGGTCTTGTGTTCGACCGATACACTGATTCGATCGGTACCCTGATCCGGTTTTTGTCCTTTGACCGATACTTTGTCACTTCTGGTCCTTTGGTTCGACCGGATTTGATTTGACCGGTAAGTTGCTAATACCGGTCCCATTGGTTCGACCGATACATTGTCAATACCGGTCCTTTGCTTGACCGGTACATTGTCTATACCGGTCCTTTGCTTGACCGGTACCCTGCTCGACCGGGTTTAAAAAAAAAGTAAAAAAGGTCAAATTTTTTGTCTCACGATCATTTTGCAGTGCATTTCTTTTAGCCCCCGTACTTCAAGGTTTCAGTAGTGTGTCATTAGTGACCCTAAACTTTCAAATTTCACACTTTGTCACTTTTGGTCCCTGCACTTTCAAAATTCATCTATTGTCAAGTTTTTCAAAAACTTGAATTAGATAAGTCAAAATGGTATATTTGTCTGAAGTTCAAGGCCTCAAATTGAAGAACACATATCTCCAATCATCTTTAACTTTTTACGTAAAGAGGGCAAACCAATATGCTGATGAGAACAACACACTGAAAGAGGAAGTAAGTGCATTAAAGACACTTAATGAAGATCTTCTGACAAAGACTTCTGGGCTGAATGATGAGAAAATACTGAGACTAGAATCTGAGAACTCTGAGCTAAAAGGAAAGATCTCTGATTTGGAGCAAAAGATTGCAAAAGACACATCCGATTTTGAGAATAAAGAGAAATCTTTTGCAAATAAGTTCTCAGATTTTTCCAGAAAATGTGCTGATGAGAAGAAAGAAGTTGAGCTGAAATGCATAAAACTTTCTCAGCAAGTTTCTGATTTTCAGAAAGTAATCATTCTTGAAAGAGAGAAGTTTGATGCTGAGAAGGGATTTGAAAAGAAGGCTATTGAACAAAAGAATGTTAGTGTCTTCAAAGAAATATCCGGCCAAAGAAATGATGCTGAGAAGGGATTTGAAGAACAACGAAGCATGTTTGAGACGGAGATCAAAAGGCTTACTGCCAAGTTATCTGAACTATCTGAGAAGGCACTAAAAGAGCAGAAAACGAAGTATGAGTTCACGAAGAAGATTGACCTGCTTGTTCAAGAAAGAGACAACTTCGCTTCAACGTTTAAAGTGCTTGAACAGACTGCATCAAGTTCAAATCAGAAATCAGTCTCTTCACAAAGGTCAGTTAAATCTTTTGATCAGATTCGTAAAGCTAACCTTTTCTATGATAGCAATATAGATGGTTCAGGTACACGTCCTAGAAGAAGGAGATACAAAGATGAGGAACTGGTCTGGAAGAAGAAACCAGTTGAAGATGAGCTGAAAGAAAGAGAATCATGTGTACATGCGTCTAATGCCACGAAGAACAAAGCGAGTAATGGTAAACCTGATCATATCTACTCGAGAGATCAATTACTCAGGTTGTCAGGTAAGAAATATCATTGTTCTTATTGTCATACACATGATCACATTCACAAAACCAATGATCATTTCTGGTATGGTTCTTATCCTATTTCCCCCACAAGAACTGCAACTAACATTCGAGGACCCAAATACCAGTGGGTACCAAAGCCGAAAACTGATTCTTTGTTGCAGGCACATAATGTCAAGGGGGAGTAGAAGAACAATGGCTTCTAAGTAAACCAACTTAGAACCCGGACTTCAACAAAGTTTGGCTTCTGATCACATGACAGATCAGGACCCGTTCTTCAACGTTTAGACCTGGATATTTTGCAAATATCCAGGGGGAGCTTAAAATAAATAAATCATTCTATCATGATTTGAGGGGGAGCTAAAAAGGTAAATATCTTCTAACTCTAGATCTCTGATTGTTTGAAAGAAGAACAACTTTCAAGCATGAAAAACAGTTTCTGAGATGTTCAAATCACTTCTGATTATCAAAAGATTTCATGAATCTAGAAGTGTGAATTTAAATGCTTTTCATTTTTGGGCATTAATGTTTAACTGACTGTGTGTTTCCAAGGATCAATACTTGAGTATTATCTTGTCTTTATACTGTAACGTATTCACACACACAGGTTCAGTACTTTATTTGAATTTGTTATTATCATGTCTCATAACGAAACAATTTTTTGATGGTAATACTCCCGTTTGATTTCATATGTTGTTGAGCATCTATCATTATTTCCAAATTTGTGCTTTCATTGCTAAATTGTTTATATTTGTTCATATAAACAAAATATCCAATTCTTTGGTACCCTAACCATTTCATTTGATCTGATTGATACATTGTCAGATTCTCAAAACAATTCTTCTGATTTCATTCAATATCTTTGTTTTGAGAAATCTTCAAAGTTCAATTGCTCAAATCTTATAAGCATACATTTTGACGGTGTTAACATACATTTTGAGCTTAATTGTACAAGTTAAACTGTTGAGAGCTTAAACAAAACTTCCATGGATTCACGTAACCCAGTGTTTCCTACCCCGGAAGTTATCCTAGAGTGATTTGAGGGGTGAGGGGTCATAAATCAAAGAGTGGGGGAGATAACTCATCGGGTTGAGTTTTTCTCATTGCGTGGAGCGGAAAAAAATGGAAAAGAGAGTTTGGTTAGAAGTGAGCTTTAATGTTAAAAAGAAAGAGGGTGTAAGAACAGAGTTAAAAGAATATCAGAACTCTGCACCAACCACATATTCTGATTGGTTCACATTCTTTGGTGACCATCATTGAAACAGGCAGTGAGCCCATGCCAACTCTTGCATTAACCCCACCAACCACTCGTTTCTTTCTTATCAAAGAAATGTTTTATTTTCTTTGGGGACGCATCATATCTGCTATCTAGTCTTCAATTGGAAGATTTAGATATTGAAAAAGAAGGAAAGTTGCCCCACCTTCGCACCTCTTTCATGCACATTGAGTCCGTGTAATATCTGATGCTGTCTCAACAGTTTACACATTTTTGAGCCTGAGAAAGCTAAGTAGCTTCAATCATTCTACACTTGCACGTACACACAAGGAATGAGTTTTCTTGTCATAACATTCATAGAAATTCCTTTGTGATTTTTCGATGATTGAATGGAAGCCCTGGGGGAGTGAACATCACAAAAACTCCTTTCCAAAGTACATCTGTTGAATCAGGGTTACATTGTTCATTATGTCTGAATTTGAAAAGATTTGGATATATACATTTCATGAATTGACGGATACTCAGATCAAAGGGTGGAGAATGTCAAATTATCATAAAGGGGAGATCAAAGATTGTGCTGAAATTGAAGAAGTTTTGATGATCATGATGCTCACAATCATCAAAAAAGGGGGAGAAAAAGTTCAATTTCAAAGTTTTAAAGAAAGAAAGAAAGTTATTTCTGAAGACAGTCTAGAGATCAAAGAGATGAAGATGCTATTTCATTTATCAAAGAGATGAAGATATGAGTTTAATGCAACTCAATTTTCAAAGATGAAGATTTTTTTAAAAGATTTTATTTTTTCTTTCCCGTATCATGTGGTGTCTGCTACAAGTTTGTTTATCATTCCTCCTATGCGCTGATTGAAACAAGTTCTTGAGAAGAAAACAAATCTATTCAACTCGCGGTTCAAAGACGGATTCTTTGTTTTAAACTGAAGAAGCACCGTGGAATGTCAAGTAACTCTCACATTATCTTTCTTGTGTGTTGATCCGATGTGATTGAGTTTTTATAGCTGAAAGCTGCTTGATAGTGCGTTCAGTCGATGCTACTGTACATTGAATCTGGTTAAAAAGTTGATACTATGAAAATCAAGAGCTTTATTCAAGGGGGAGCGTGGAAAGTCATGAAGACATGCAACACCAAAGTTCTTCAAAGATTCAAGAGGGAAAGAATATCAAGGCCTAAAGTTTTTCAAGTTGTTAAATGCTTTATTCAACTTTAGGGGGAGATTGTTAGGATTGAAAGTCCTGTGTGTTGAAAGTGGAATAAAGTATTTATAAGGGTGCATAATGTAATTCATTAATAGTTGATTAATTAGATGGGCCCAAGCCCATAAGCCCATTAGGCCTGTGCGCCTAAGTATTTAAAGCTATTATTTAGTTCATTTGTTAAGGTTAGAAAGTTGAAGTCTCATTATTTACAAACAACTAGTTTATAGGTTTACTCTCTCTGATCAGAAATCCTTTCTGTAAACATAAACCCTTTGATTGCTTATTAATCATATGACTAGTTGCTGTGACTCAAATACTGTTCATCTTTGATAACATTTGTTGTCGATTGCACTGTACTGGGATCTACAGAGAGAAGCGCCAACGCCTAACAGAGCCGGAGACACAATCTGTGGAAACAGTTCAGGTGGGAACGGAACAGGGTTCGGGTTCTGGTACTCAACCAGAAGGGCAGGGACAGGCACGGGAACAGGTTACGGATTTAGTGCTATACGATTACCCAACGTTTGAAAAGCTTGAGGAATTTGATGAAGGTTCTCCGATAGTTCCTGAAGACTAGGCGTTAATTCTTGATCCTTATGAAGTTTCTGACCCGACAGAAGAATATGCCAACACTGAAAGAGCGCTGGTAGTCATGCAAGCCGAAATTGATGAGATTCTTCATCCGGATTATCAGCCAGACGATCAGACTTCTGTCGCGGTTTCACTTTTGACTTATCTTGTTGATCACCCTGATCTTCCTGATTCAGATATTCCCGTCAGATTTCCTCCAGCATCAACAGTTGTGGAAACAGAAAGTACTCAGCCAGCCAGACCGTCCAAGTGGGAAAGAGTCAGAATAAAAGTGCCATTCCTGGAAGAAAGCCAGAAGAAGATCTTTGCCCACTGGATTCGGAAATATGATGAAGTTGTGCTTCATGGTTTACAGTCAATGAAAAGCAAGGAAAAGCAGCGTGAGCTCGTATTCATGTATAAGAATTTTCAAGACAAATACAACAAGACAAAGCTGAAGATTACATCGGTTGATCAGATTCAATCTGGTTTCTTCATGAAGGTAAAATATTCAGACTTCATGGTAACTAGAGAAGACGGTCAGAAGTATTGTTTTTCTGAAGCTGACTTTTCGCGTCTTGAACCACAAGATCTGTTGTTCCTGCTTAGAGACTTAAAGACTAGAACTATCAGACCCAGGGAAGTCATTGATGCACTCGAGACAGTAAAGAGATATATGAAGTGTGCGATGAAGCTTGCCTCGGTGGAAGATTTTCAGATCGGGTTAGAAAGCGACCCGCCAAAGATAAACCTGCTCAAGCCTGATTTGAAGATTCTATTTGAAGCCCAGAATGTACCAGCGTTTACTGTGTTAAAGCTTCCAGAACTCGGCATGACTTACGTAAACAACAAAGGCATTATGCGTTTCATTCGATTCAGTCAGATTGCCAGATTCTGTGACGGTACGTTAATGTTGCTGAAAGACAAGTTGAAGCGTGCACTTGACCAAGATGAAAAAGGGGTTCAACTTTTGGATCCTAATTACAAGCCACTTGTTCTTGAAGCACTGGGTGTAATTGAAGAGCGACTGGAGTACAGAACTCAAATACGATACTTCGAGATCAGCTTTGGTTTTCGAAAGATTTATGTTCCAAACTGGCGCGATTATCAACTTCTATTTAAATGGGGAGATTGTTAGGGAAAATTATATGTTAAATAGAAGTTCAGGGTGTAAATTGTAATTAGTTGAAAGTGTTATTAGCTTGTTGGGCCTAAAAGCCCATAAGCCCATTATCTTGTAAAGCCTGAGTATATAAAGGCTGTTTTAGTTTCATTATTAGTTTAGTCTCATAATTTCCAGATTACTAGTCAATAGGTTTACTTTCTCTGATCAGAAATCCTTTATGTAAACCTGTAACCCTTTGATTTCATATTAATCATATGACTAGTAGTTGTGGCTTAAAAATTGTTCATCATTGATTATTTACTATTGATTGCACTATACTGGGATCTATACCTTTCTTGCCATACGCATAGCATTCCTCCTTGGACTTGTTCGTAGAATTCCTAGAGGAAGAGGAAGAGGAAGAGGGAGAGAATTTTTGGTTGACTCTAAATCGGTTGGAAGAGGAGTTTTTCCTAAACATGGAGAAGTTAGCAACCGTTTCCTCCGTCATGTGATCGACAAAGGTATCTTCACCTTCATCATCAGCTTCACTAATATATGCCTCCGAAAGGTGATCCAAGTCATCATGACTCTCTCTGTCCGAGTCATCAGAAGGATAAGTGATACGAGGAATACACACAGTTTTCTTGGAGCCATCACTAATAAGAGCCATAGAAGGGGCTTTTATTTCTTTGATGATGGTCTTCCTTTGGAAGCGAGTTTGTTCATAGTTAAGGAGGTTCCATAGAGAGAAGTAAGGGGAAGGATTTCCAAATCCCTGGTTGTCTTAATACAAGTACTGAGGTTCTCCCAGAAATCCGGAAGACCATCCATGAACTTGCACAAGATTTCCTCATTGTCATAAAGCTTTCCAAGAAGTTTGAGGTCGTTTAGAAGACTATTAAAACGATTATAGTAGTCGGAGAGAGATTCTCCCTTTTCGTGAGAGAAAAGTTCATATTTTCGAACAAGAGAGATTTTTCTAGATTTCTTAACTTCATCTGTACCTTCATACAGAACACGTAGAGTTGACCACATCTCTTTGGCAGTAGAGAAGTTAACAAGAGAGTGGTACACTTCATCTGGAAGGGATTAAGCAATAATAGCTCGCACTTTGGAATCAAGCCCAATAGTGCGCCAGTCTTCCTTAGTGTACTCTTTTTCCATTTTCAGAACATACCGGCTAGTACCAGAGTTACGTTCCTTGTCAGATGAGTCATCGGAAACTTGGAAGAGGTATTCTTTTTCCTTCTCCTTGTTTTTAGGAGTTTTGATAAATTTGTCCCAGACTTTAGGGACAAGTGGACCTTCACGAAGAATAGTCAGAAAACGGTTGTCGGCCTCCTCTAAGAATAGCATCATCCGACTTTTCCATTAAGAAAAGTTGTTCGAATTGAACTTAGGAGGTTTGACAGTAGAACCATTATCAGGATGAAAAGAGTTTTGAGAAGAAGAATCAGTCTTTGCATTGGACGATGATGCCATCACAGATCTGGTTTATTAGATTAAACCAACCGCTCTGATACCACTTGTTAGTCCCAAATAAGTTAAACAAGGTTTTGTAGAAGGGGGGGTTGAATACAAAACACAAAAATTACTTAATTTTAATTCTTTATAGATAAGAGTATCAAAGAATTAACACTTAGAAAAACAAAGATTGTTGCGGAAAAGAACAGCTAAAAACTATTCTAACAATCTAACACTAAGAAGACTTTTAACACAAAGACAAAAGTCTTAGAGAGAGAAATACTTGCTAACAAACTTGCTGAATTTTGTACTTGAAAATATTGAGCTGAAAGCATGTCTTTGCATGTGGTCATCCTCATCCTTTATATACTATCCAAAGCGTTGATTGCAAAGGACACTTGTCAACTGATGAATGGATGCATGGATATTTTCAATAAAATACAAGATATGTGAAAAGGCCTTTCGAAAAGCAAAAGGTAACTTTTGTACTATGAAGTACAATATCTGAATATAATATATCTAGTTCAAATCTTTTTGAGATCTAGAAAAGATAAAGTCTCAATCAGATCAGAACATAAGTGAATATACCTTATGCAATAGAAGTTTCCATTCCCTTATGTCAGAGGATCATTGGGAATAAAGAAATATGTTAAATCGTGAGGATTTGACATATATGAGTGCCGAAACGAGAGAAATCAGCACAAGGGTTTTTACCGACTAAGAAGGGTCGGCAAAAGAGGGTGTTGTCGAGAGGTCGGCAAGAGGATTGTCTATTGAGACAAGGAGCATGGTCTGCCGAATTTAAAGGATCTTCGACAGAGGAAGAGTCTGCCGAAGGTTTTGCTAATATTCGGCAGGAGAGGCTTAGTATTTCGCTGAAGTGTATCTTAATCCGCATCAATAGACTTGCTTCATGTTGTGTTCGGTTGATCTTCGATTCACCGATATGTTAGAGCATAACTAAGCCATTACAAAGAACCATGATATTTTCTAAGTATAAGAATGTATAATCATTTACAGAAGAACAAACACAAACTGAAGGAGAGGTCATCTTCAAATCTTAGATGACCTAACAGAATCCGTGACTAGCATCACGAGAAGGCAAAGGATTTCGATTGTTCGTGTGGATACCGTGGAGGCATCAAGCTTGCTTTGTTGCTGTGATTCAAAGTCTCGTTAATTCTGAGGTATAATTTCAAAACACCCGATTTATTCTGGTTTGTATGGGTCCTTGGAGGGTTACGGTTTTATTTTCCGTTGTGCTTGAGATCCTGTAACCCAACAGTGGTATCAGAGCTATTTACGAACCTCTAGATCGGTTTTTTGTGACATGCATGCATTTTAAAAACTGTTTTGCTGTTGTATGTTTTTGTTTCATAAATGTTTAGTTTTTCGTTCCAGAAATATTTGGAATCTGAGAAAACTTAAAACATGAAAAACGTGGATCTTTCTGTTAGTATTCCACAGGCTTTTGAATCGCATCATTTTGACATCGTATGAATTTTTTACGACAGTGTCGCAATGTTTTTCGAAAATCGAACCCACTACAGGTTTGACTTGAATTTCGACCCATAAGGGTTCTAGATATTTGAAATCCTAAAATATGTGTATCTTTCTGTTAGTTTTCCAAATAACTTTGAATCACCCTTTTTCGATATCGTATGGATTTTGTATTTTTTTTATACGGTGGTGTTGCAAATCGGTTTTATGTTTCAATGTGATTGAATATGTATAATGTGATTTTCTTGGTGAATAGTTAAAGCCTTTAATCATCGATGTATTATATTTGATAAATACAACTTGCATGTTGTGCCTTTCTCTATATACTCTCTCTTTGTACATTCTCTCTAAAATCACCTCCAACTATATGTTCCTTTTCCTTTCTAAGTTTTGAAACCGTCACTAGCATCACGAGAAGGCAAAGGATTCAGATTGTTCGCGTGGATACCGTGGAGGCATCAATCTTGCTTTGTTGTTGTGATTCAAATTCTGGTTAATTGTGAGGTATAATTATTATGTCCCAAGATTATCAAGTTCTAAATGCTAATTGAATTACAAGAAACAAGATAAGAATGATTCAAACGATTAACCTGTTTCAATTGATCTGGAATTCATATACAAAGAGTTTCTCTCTCAAATTTTCTTTCTCTAGAACTTTGCGTATAATCTCAACTTCCAACTTCTACTCTAGTCACAAGTTTATTAAAAGAAAACACACACACTTACAACACAACAAAACAACACATTACAAGACTTTGACTTTGACTTTATTACAATTGACTTTGACTTTCTTCTTGAGAGTTGACTTTAAGCTTTGACTTGCTTGACTTTCAGTCTTCAGACTTCATGATCTTGTATCCAACAAATATATGCTCTAACAATCTCCCCCTTTGGATTCAAGATCATCTCTAAAAGATTTTGCAAATAAATCTCCCCCTTAAGCTCAATTTGTGCAATCTCCCCTTTCTGTACAACACAAACTATCTCCCTTTTGATGCTCAAAACAATCTCCCTTTCTTGAATAAATTCGTCTTCAGAAACTTTTGTAATCTCCCCAAAGTTTGTCTTCAATAAATAGTAACATTCTCCCCCAAGGTTGTAAAAACCTCTTTCAGACATCGAAAAGAAATTATCTTCAAATTCAGCTCAGTTTGCTTCAGCAAATTGTCTTCAAAGAAAATTTCAGTAAAATCCATCTTGCTTTCAGAAAACTTTGACTCTGCTTTTTCAAACTTGTACAATCTTCCTTCAAAACAACTGTCTTGACACAAACTTCTTCTTTCAGTTCCAACTTTGCTTTATCAAACCAATAATTCTTGATCACTTCTCAAACATTTCTTGATCCTCTCCCATCTATAACATTTCTTGATTACCTCTCCCCCTTTTTGATGATTGGAGTATGAGATCATCAAAACTTTCACAAGAAATGTCATTAGCCAATCTGACCACTGATCTTTTCCAATGAGCCTCTCACCATCTATCGATCCAAAAGATATTCATTTAAATCTTTGCAAATTCAGACAAAATATGAGTGTAACACCTGAATCAACACCTGAATCAGTTAAAATGTCTGTCAGTAACATGAAGTCACTGTGTGTAACGAATACACAATGGAAAGGAGCTTTTTGATGTTCACTCCCCCAGGTCTTCCATTCAATCATCGAATAACACAAGTTTATTCTATGAACGTTTAGACAGAAAAACGAATTTCCTATGTGTATGTGCTTGTGTTTGAAAAAATTAAGCACAGATGATTGCTTTTGTTAGGCTCAAAATTGTGTAAACCATTGAGACAACAATAGTTAAACACAGACTCGATTGTGCATGATCGAAGTGCGAAGGTGAGGCAGACTTCCTTCTTTTTCAATATCCAGATTTTCCAAATGAAAACCAGATAGATTATATGTTGCGTCCCCTTGAAATATGAAACATTCTCTTTTTGAGAAGAAAATGAGTAGCTGGTGGGGTTTTTATCAAGAGTTGGCATGGGCTAGTTGCCTGTTTCAATGATGTTCACCAAAGAATTGTGAAACACCAGCAATGTGGCTGACCGGCTCAGAAAAAGTTGGTGTAGAGTTTAATATTCTTTTACCTTGTTCTCACACCCTCTTTCTTTTAATCTTTGAGCGCGCTTCTAACCAAACTCTCATTTCCATTTTACCTCATCACTCAACCCACACTCAGTTATTTTGACTCCTCACACATTCGATCACTCACGGATTAACTTCTTGGGTAGGAAACACTGGTTAATGTGAATCCATAGAAGTTTCATTTAAGATCATAGATGTAATCATGAAGATTTGAGCATTGTTAAACATTGAAGATTATTCAAAACAAGTATATTGAATGAAAGAAATGAATGCAAGAAACTTGTTTGAAAATCTGACATTGTATGATAAAGATCAAAATCGAAATGATTTGTCGATTAAGGCTTAGGTCAACAAAAATTGGAATTTGTCTATACGAATCAAAATATAGACATTCTTGAAAGAAATGCTTCGAAATGAAATTACGCTCAAAACTTTGAATATCAAGCGAGATGTATCACCATCGAAAAATATGTTCAATTTGAGACATGGTGATAACATTTTGAACAAAAAGTTAAACCGGTGTGTGTGAATACTTGAAAGTATATGGAAAAGATAATACACAAGTATTTATCTTTGGAAACACACGGTTTATATAACATTAAAGCACATGAAAATGAAAACATTTTAAAATCACACTTCTATATTCATGAAATCATTTTAAGAATCAGAAGTGGTTTGAACATTTTATAACATCTTTTCATATCTGAAAGTTGTCCTTCTTTCAGATACGTATGAGATTAAGATTAGAAATAAACCTTTTGTGATCATTCTTAAATCTCATCAAGTCAGCTCTAAGTCATATATGATATGATCATGTAAGCTCTGTCTCAATTCTGTAAAAATCACAAGTCGTCAAAGTACAAAGCTTTATTCACAAAAAAAAATTATTGAAAAGTAAATGACATAAAGCAATAAAACTTTGAAAATATGAGTTCTGATCGGATATAATCAGAAGTCATATACCATACTCCTTAACTTTTACTCTCCTTGCGATTATGCATCGGAAAAATTATCAGTGATAAACATATGCAAAATATGTTAGCTCCCCCTCAAATTTATGTAGATCAACTTAATATCTTCTCTCACTCCCCCTGAGATCATGAACAAACTTAAGTGCAGATATCTTTCAAAATAAAAATAAAGAAATAAAGAAAAATAACAATAACAAAACTTTAGTAGGTAATCACAGATTAAGTCTTGAGATTTAACATACCAAGTTTTGAAACGAGAAAATTAAATCTCTTTTCATCAAGAGGTTTGGTAAATAAATCAGCAAGTTGGTAATCTGTGTTTACAAAACAAAGTTCGATTGTACCTTTTTCGACATTATCTTTGATAAAATGATATCGAACATCAATGTGTTTGGTCTTGGTATGTTGAACAGGATTCGCAGATATAGCAATCGCGCTCTTAGAATCATAGTAGATCGGGATCTTGTTGTATTTGAAGCCATAATCTCGGAGTTGTGTTCTCATCCACAACACTTGAGAACAGCAGCTCGTCGCAGCGACATACCCTGCCTCAGCTGTTGATGTGGATACACAGAGTTGTTTCTTTGAAGCCCAACTCACGAGTTTATCGCCCAGAAATTATATGTGACCCGACGTACTTTTCTTGTCAAGCATACAACCTGCATGGTCTATATCTGAATATGCTGCTAGTTCAAAAGCTGTATCTTTAGGATACCACAGACCAAGATCTGCAGTGCCCTTCAGATATCTAAAAATTCTTTTAACTGCAGACAAATGGGATTCTTTTAGAGAAGCCTGATATCGAGCACATACACATGTAGAGAACATTATATCTGGCCTACTAGATGTTAAATACATTAAAGAACCAATCATCCCTCGGTAGGTTCTAACATCAATAGCTTTTCCAGAAGGATCAATGGCAATCTTAGTTCCAGGTGCCATCGGGGTTCCAATAGGTGTACAATTTTCCATTTTAAATTTTCTAAGAATATCAAAAATGTACTTTGATTGATTAATAAAGATCCCCGTTGAAAATTGTTTGACTTGTAATCCGAGAAAGAAATTCATCTCTCCCATCATAGTCATCTGAAATCTAGACACCATGAGGTTAGAAAAATTCTTACAGTATTTTGAATTTGTTGAGCCAAATATGATGTCATCCACATAAATCTGAAATTAAATGATATCATCTTTTTCCTTTTTGATAAACAAAGTAGTATCGATCTTACCTTTCGAGAAGCCAAACTTGATTATGAATTTAGATAAGACTTCATACCAGGCTTGAGGGGATTGCTTCAGACCGTAAAGAGCTTTGTCCAGAATGTATACGTGATTCGGTTTCTCTGGATTAACAAAACCTTCATGCTAAGAAACGTAGACTTCCTCCTTGAGAATGTCATTTAGAAAGGCAGTCTTCACGTCCATTTGATAGACGGTGAAGTTCTTGTAGGCGGCATATACAAGAAACATGTGAATAGCCTCGATGTGCGCTACTGGAGCATAAGTCTCATCATAGTCAATACCTTCCTCTTGCCTATACCCTTTAGCCACTAGTCTTGCTTTATTTATGATCACGATACCATCTCGTCTTTCTTGTTTTTGAACACCCATTTTTTGTCGATTATAGCCTTTCCTTCAGGCTTCGGCACAAGTCTCCAGACTTTGAGTGCTTCGAACTGATTCAGCTCATCTTGCATCGCAGTTACCCAATCTGAGTCAGCTAGAGCTTCAGATACGCGTGTTGGCTCTATCTTGCTCAGAAGTGAGTCATGTATACACATATTTAATGTAGCAGACCTAGTTTGCACCGGTTTAGATGGATCTCCTATGATCTGATGTATCGGGTGCTCTTTGGTCCACCTATGTTCATGAGGGAGTGGATTTGATGTAGATTGATCATGATTTTCATCCACAAATCCACTATTTTCTTCTTGTTCAGGGAGGGGTTCAATTGAAGTATTTTGTGTAGAAGTTTCAGTTGGTACATCAGTATTTGGCTGTTGATTAGTCGTTACAGTACAACCAACTGATTCATCAACTTCTGGCTCTTCATGAATGTTCATATCTTCAACTATTGGAGTAGGCGTTTAAATTGGAATCTCTTGCTGAACCGGAGAATTTGATTCAGTAGATATATCTGAAGTGGTTGGTTGATTTCTTCGTGAATCTTTTAATCTGTCAACCACAACAGGTTTAGACACTTTAGTTCCAAGAAATTCATCATAAAACAATTCAAACAAAAGATCTAAATCAGATAAATGTAAAGTAGACGATGACGCTTCATCTGATTTATTAGTAGTAGGCACAGGTTCTGGACTGATCTGCCTAGAAGCTAGTACACCATTGATAACGGGTTCTGAACTGTCTTGAAGAGAAGTCATCTCTTCATCGAATGTAACATTTATGCTCTCTACTACGATCTTCGACTTCTTCAAATACACTCTGTAAGTTGCAGATGTTTGAGAGTAGTCGATAAAGATGCCTTCGGACTGAACTTGTTTAATTTCTCCTTGTCATTTAGTACAAAGCACCTGCATCCAAAAATATGGAAATGTTTAATGCTAGGTGTAAGATTATTTATTAAAGCATATGGCGTTTTACCAAACCGCCGGTGGATTATAGATCGATTCTGCGTGTAGCAAGCAATCGATACAGCTTTAGCCCATAGAAACAGAGGTAGATTTGATTGACTCAGCATAGTTCGAGCGGCCTCGACTAACATTCGGTTCTGTCTTTCTATGGCTCTATTCTGTTCAGGCGTTCTGGCAACAGAAAGCTGATGTTTTATCCCGACCGATTCGAGATAATCTTCAACAATTATGTTCTTGAATTATGTTCCATTGTCTGTTCGAAGAAGCTTGACTGGCTTTTGCAGATTCACTTGGATGGTCTTTAGAAAAGTGATGATGACTTCGGGTGTCTCATTCTTTGTTCTCAGAAATTTGACTCAAGTATACCGCGAGTAATCGTCCACCATCACTAGAACGTACTTTTTGCCATTTATGCTTTGTGTATGCATCGGACCGCAGAGATCCATATGCATCAATTCAAGTGAAGAACTTGTACTAGGCTCAGGCTTTGGCTTATGAGCGGCTCTCTTCATATTGCCCTTCTCGCACGTTGCGCACATATGTTCTTTAACATATTTAAGCTCAGGAAGTCCTTTTACTAACTTTCCCGTGACCAGTTTGTTGATGTAACGAAAATTCAGGTGAGAATGCCTTCAATGCCATAACCAACTTTGTTGCAGCGAGGCTTTTGACAGTAGACAAACCTCATTGTCAGTCTTGACTTTTGACAGATTAATAGTGTAGAGTTTAGACTTTCGCGTGCCGACCAAGAGTTCCTTACCGTCTTCAGTACGCACAGAAAACCTCTTGACCTTGAAATTAACCTCTAGATCTTTGTCACAGAACTGTCCAATGCTGAATAGGTTATGTCCTAATCCTTCAACATAACTCACCTTTGTAATCGTCACGTTCTCTTGAATCACATCATCATAGCCCAGAATAGGTGAAAACTGATCATTCCCGAAACGCACTGTTCCGCAGTATTTCTCTATATAATTAGATAATAAATCTTTCTGCCCGGTCATATGCTTGGAGCAACCAGAATCCAAGTACCACATGTGACGGGTCTACACAGGAGAAATCACGAAACAATAGATTTAGGTACCCATTTATAGATGGGTCCTACAGTGTTAGCACAAGATTTTGGCATCCATTTGTATATGGACCGTTTGATTTTTTGAAAAACATTTGAAGCATGAGAATGATAAGAATATACATGATATGTGCCAAACCAAACATCAGAATATTACCGAGAAGCATAATCATTTCTTTTATAATTAGAAGACTTTCTAGCAGACAGAGATAATTGGAACAATTGCTTTATTGAATAACACGTGTAAGAAGTTACAAGTTTCGGTTTTTGAAAAGCAACATTCTTAACTACATCAGTTTTACTAGTAGTTCCTCTATTACAATCAGGATCAGAATATGATTTAGCATTCTCGTCAATCTTCTTCTTTGGTAGCCATTCTGATCTAACTCCATATTTTCTCTTTCTCACATCTGAAACATTTGAAACTTTAGAGTTAGAACTGTTAGATTTGAAAGATTGTTTTTTCTTTGGATTACCAGTGGTTTTCTGTTTCTGTGAATGCCTATATTTCTTCTTCTTACCTTTGGCATTCTTGGGATTCACAGAAACTGGTACATCAACTTTCGTTGATGTTTCACCCTTTTCATACACACTGGGTAATCCAAAAGAGTTTATAACAAATTGTGAATGATCAGGAAGTTTAGCATTAAAATCAAATTGACAACACACAATCATCTAAACAACCTTCAGAGTTTAAGAAATCAAACTCTTCATCAAGTAGGCCATTAAAATCATCATATTTTGAAGTTTTGGAAGATTTAGAAAAATTAGAATTTAGAAGCACAGTAGAAAACACAGTTTGTTCTAGATTAAACAAAATCCTTTCTTCTGACAGAGTGTTCTCGAGTTCAGAAATTTTACTTTCTAACACAAGAAGAGGTACATAAATTTTACCCTCAATAGGCTTAGCCTCCAACTTTTTTGAAGAATAACTTTCGAAATAGTCATTAGAAAGAAATTTTGATTTATCAGAACTGTAACTATAATTCAACTTCTCATAACGAAATGGAAGTTGCATTTTAGTTGTGTTCTTCCTTTTCTCTTTTTTCTTAACTTCATCCTCTTCAGATAGTTTAGTCCACTTAACTTTGAGTTCGGGGTATTGTGGTGCCAATTTTAAAAATCCAAAATCATAAAGCGCGGGAACTTTAGAAATACCCTTTATGAGGTAGTGAAGGTTCTTGTAACCAAGACCCCAACACTCACTACTCTCTTTAGGTTTATTTAGATGAATGGTTTGTTCAGTTTGACCTAAAGTGTAGAGTTTTTCCTCCAAAACATTCACTTTTTCAGATAAAGATTTGTTTTCTTTTGAAAGAAATAAACACTTTTTAGCAACCTCTTTGGATTCAAATTGACACAATTTATATTTAGAAGTAGTTTCAGATAGTTCATTGTGAATTATAGTCTTCTCTTTTGCGCTGGTATCAATATTTTTATGTAAAGCCTCAATCAACACGTTCTTCTCAGCAATGTCGTTGCTAAGTTTCAAACTCTCAAAGGTCTTCTCTCTTTTAGCCACAACAAGGCATGGAATAAGATCGCACAACAAAACTTGCATGAAACAGTTTATTTCACAAAACTAGTAAGGTGATATGTGCATGCACTTTGGTTAAAACATAAAATACTCTATGTCGGTTTCAAGTTCAAAGCCAAATAATAATATGCTCTCATCGTTCTAAAATGTTAGTTAAAACACTATGACGGAAGTTCCAAATAGACATGTATGCATACTATATGCAACCAAACCACTCACACAAAGCTCAAGGAAAACGATACCACTTGACGCCATTAAAGTCACCCCATTAAATCCACAAAATCGCATGAATTAAAATCCTCAATAAAACTCAAACACCAAGATAATGGGAGATAACTTTTCGTTCAAAACCTTAACATATGTGGAGGAGATCCAATGTTAAAGTCATAAACCGCAGTTACTTATCCAAGATCCGAAACAACATCAAAATACGTACATCGCAAAATTCGAAATAACGTTGGACAACAATGTGAATAAAGAAAATCTTCAACAAAGTTTGCAACATCATGCCATAAAACAATTTTGTGCATGCTCGAAATCATGGTTCAAAACCTTGTGTGTGCTAAAACATCTCTCCAAGATTTGCGATTTAATCCACATGACGATTTGGAAACATGAGATATGATTGATGCAATTTACTTTAGAAATAGGTTATGTGCGTGCAGTTGATCGACACTCAACATCTAGAAACCACGCTCCTTAATTTCTTAGTAACACTATCGTCATCTAGATGCTTAAACATCTCAAAGCAATAATCGAATATTTCATCGGTTCACCTTATCATTTCTCCTCAGATAAAGTCAATTCCATAAGGCTAAGGTTCTACCACGACCATCAATTCCGACACGGAACGATCCACTTAATGCAATCACCATGCTTATTGTCACTCCAAGTGACGAATGCTAAAATCATCAGTCTCTCCTAACGGCTACTCACCTAGAAACTTCTTTACTACCCCAACGGTCGTCACATCAAGGTAGTCCAAGCATACACATGTAACTCGTAGGTTCACCATAACACTGGTCAAGTGTAATTATGAACGTATTGTACATGATCATCCTTGCTATTCTGGGTGTGCTTCCCGTTCCTAGAGACTCCATCAACCTCAAAACATCCAATCTTAATGTGCCTATTGGTGCAACTTCACTTTCAATCACTTAAATTAACGCTAGTTTGAGTCTAGTCATCCAAAATCAAAACCTAATTCTCTCAAACTTAAGCTCTGATAGCAACTTGTAACACCCTCAAATTTCGTAAGAGCAAATAATTAAAAATTTCAACATTACATCAAGTAAAAGATAACTCTCCAAAATAAAACTTTCTATTTAACCTCAACAAATATAACTCCAGTCTTATACAAGGACTAGACCAAAGTCGGTGTTACTTAATCCCAAGTATAAGTTGCTCTTCCCGAAAACAAGTGCGGAAGACTTCACTAAGATATCCACCTCTTGAGCACACGACTAACACTCCTCTCAGCACAGTGTCACTAGAGATATTCCCAACCGGAACCTGTTGCACATGCCGACAAATAAAAAGGTTAGGCTAACGCCTAGTGAGTTCAAGAGTTTTCCACATGAATAAAGATATCATTGAAAAGAGGTAATGCAGTTTAGATCATAATCTTTCAAAATGATATGCTTTGAATATGAAAACGACTCGTTTCCCAATAATATGCATTTTGGGCAAAGAAACACCAATATAAACGTTTTCAAATCCAAACTACCTCGGGGACAAGGTCCCAACATATAACGTTTTTTCGTAAATCAATTTCAACCCAAACTCACTCAAAACGTGAATAGAAATCAAACTCTCCATTTATGAAAATGCGGTTAAAACTTTATATCCCGAAACACCCAAAAAGCTGGTGGGACATAATACTCAACCCATAAATCATGGATAATATCCATTTATACAAAACGTCACCGAAACTTGGATAATAAAACTCAATACCCAAAAACAACACCTTTCGGTGACGGGGATACCCGAATTCCATCGAAAGTGGCGGGCACACATAGTTAAGCCAGTTATCAATGTTCTCGAGCTGCACATAGAGCCATGGATCCCCGTATACGGATCCCAACCGAGCTACCACCGCAAGATACCCAAATAACCCTAATGTCTACTCGACCTCTAAATGAGTGTCACCACAAAAGGCACAAGTCCTCGTATACGGATCTCCAAGAGAACCACCGCAAGACTTAGCTCCGTATACGGCTCTCCAAGAGCACCACCGTAAGCTTACATAACAACATGACTTGGGGATCACTCACTAGACTTCAAACGCGGACACTAAATTCCACGATGAGTAACCAGATTAGATTACAAACGGGCATCGAGTTCAACCATCCACGATATATACCTCTAGCCCTTTAATAAAGGTTACGCAGTTATCGAGTTCAACCACCCACGATCTATACCTCGAGCTCCCGCTAGCCATAAACAATATCCAGTCCCAAAACGGGGATAAAGTCCCCAACTAAACCAACTAACTGACTCATATGCCTATGGATCTAATGCATTACAGTATAAAACGTTACATGACTCAAACGAATGAACTAACACATTCAAAACATGTAACTCTCAAATAAGGTGCAACTAAGTACACCATACGTTCAAGGCTCCTTAACGAGCTACCAAAACTGAACAAATGTTTCCAAAGACTCAACCGAGTACAAATCAAGCCTCAAACGTTTGGCTAAAACACGAGAGCCAATAGGGTTACATAAACCAAATTACATCTGTCTCCAAAACCTTTGTTTCTCAAATCACCATTGTCCTTCGGCCCAAAACCCAAAAAGATTATTATTTCTGAAATGTTCCCAAGGTCGGGAATGATCCAACCCAAAAGACTCATACACTCTTACTTTTAAAACCTCCTATTACATGAATGATGCATAAAACCCAACAAACACTAAAAATGCATTTTGACCAATATCCTTATCATCAAAACACATTCATCTATGACACATTTAACAAAATGCCCAAAAATCCCGAATGTGGGTGTTTTACAAAGTTTATAAAGTTAAATACTTCAAATAATCAAAGATTACCAAATAACTCAACAGTTGATAATTTCATGTAAAACACATAAACACTTTAAAATGGACATTTTAGCATGTACAACGTTTTCACAAATCAACTTAAACTTACCTTGCTAGATTTAGGCTAAATCTAGATTTTACCCCCCCCCCCCCCCAAAACTTGAATCTCCTTTGATGAATGCTTGAATCTCCAAGAAATATCTCTAGATCTTAGATCCAACACATCTACACGGTCACCTTCACTACACAATTCATCAAAATCACACCCAAGTTGAAGGATGAAAGGGAAAATGATGAAATCATCAAACCCTAGCTTAACATTGAGAGAGATGAGGAGCTTACCACCACAAAATACTCTTGTATTCTCCAATAGACTTAAAATATCTTGATATATCCTTGAATAGCTCTCCAAAACGAAACTATGGCAACTTGAATCACCAAAAACGGAGTTGTGATGCAAAAGTTATGAAGAAATAAAGTTCTAGGACTAAAAAATCGGGTTTTATGCTCGAACAGGGTTCCGCGCAGGTTATTGGGCGACCTAAGTCACCCCACAAGTCGCCCGGATGTCCCTAAGTCAACCCCGTAAGTCACCCCGTGCACTGCTTGTCCGGTTTTCTTCATTTTTCTTGCCCGGTCACTGTTTTGGCCATAACATTTTTGTTTTAGCTCCGATTTTGCTCCGGAAAGAACCGTTGGAATCGTAATTGAATCCTTCATCCAAAAAAACTATAAAATCTAGGATTCAAGTCCAAAATCCTATATCTTATTTTTCCCTTAAAATTACCGATTTCTGTATTAACTTGAAATGATACATTTCGAAATCGGGTGTTACATCCTTACCTTTAGTCATGTCTACCTCATTGTCAACTTTTGACGGTGCATCTTCATGAAACTCCCCATCATGCTCCTTAAAAGGAGGAAAGTCCTTAAATTGGCTAAAATCAGTAAACTGATCACCCAAGTTTTCACCTAAGTTCTCACTATCTTTAATGTTTTCCTCCACTATAGACACATATTCACCTAATGGTTCATCCACTTGTGGCACTTGTTTACCCAAGTTTTCACCAAAATTCTCAATATCTTTGATGTTTTCCTCCCCCATAGGCACCTTTTTAACTAAGTTTGCCCCCTTTACTAGTTCAATCCATTCAAGAAATAATTTTATCTTAGCTGTTGTGGAAGCACCAGCTTGAGATGCTCTAATTCTCATTGGATTGAGTTCTAGAGATTATTATCAAGGACCTCTTCAATAACAACTTTCCTATAACTAGGGTACATTTCATATGTTTTTAGGTTAGTCCTCCCATGTTCAATGTTTATGTCTATGAGTTTGAATTGGTTTGTATACTTCAATAGGTTCAAAATGTCATGGTCATTGCGCAAAGTCTAGGTTAGATTCTGGTATCATAAAGTGGTAATACATTTTGTCTTTAGGATCATAACCTAGCTTTACCATCATCGAAACAATTTCATGAACAATTAACTCCTCAACATCTATTAAATCAACATAGTTAACCTTACCAATGATATACTCCCTTCCTGGACTTTTAGTAAAAACCCCACCATGATGAACCTTCATTTATATCAAACCTGGATAGTGTTATGCCAAATCAAAGAAAATAAATGTTTGATTGAAAACATAGCATACAAAGAAAACCCAGACATGAGAAGTATTTTCGAGCTGAGAAGAAGTTGAATCAACAAACTAGAGGGACGTCATGTGTATTTAATATTGATGATGAAGGGTTTTCATCGGCTTATTAAAAGAGAGGGATATTGGGGAGAGAGAAAATTTTGGGTTTGATGAATTTACCCTCATATGCATCTCACGTGATAGGAGTTAACGACATAAAATAGACGGACGTTTGCCTCAGGGACCAAATCCATAATAATCTGCATAACTGGAGGCTTCTTATGTAATAAAGAAGTTAAGGGACAAATCCATAATTTTTGACAAACCTTAGGGACCAAATTCGTAACTTACTCTAAAAAGTATTATTCATTATTTCATATAATTATATTTATTATATTATAAATAGTTAAATCATAAATGTTTTCCATCAAAGTTTTATTTCTATAAAAAGGTGTACCTTCCAAGTTTTAATAGTAGTAGGTATAAAAATATTAATAAATTTCTATAAACTTGTATCTATTAAATTATTGATTTTTATTATTTCTTATGAAATGATAAATTATTAAAAGTATAGTAAAGAATATTTAATTAAATTTTTATTGTTATTTGATTAATTATAGTTTTTATGTTGATATGATACTTTAGAAATTAGTTTGATTTTACTATTTACTGTAGCAAAAACAATTGGTAAAAATGAGGGAAATTGATCAAAAGCCAATCTCTCCAACCGAATTTAATTTTTAACCATTCTTTCAATTGAATTCCATTTTTAATTATAAACTCAACTTACAAATTAAAAAAAAAAAAAGAAAAAAAAATCTTTACCCAAATTTTTTAGTTTTCTTAATGATCCACATTTGTGTAAAAAATTTGCCTAAAGAATTTTGTTTTTCCCTTTTTTTTAAATCTGAGAAAATGCTTTATGTAAATGCCTTTAAATTTGAAATTCGATACCAAAAATACTTAAAAATAAATTTGGTTGAGTAGAAATTGGCTATTTTGTTCAACTTCGCTAGGAACAAAATGCTCTTTTGAAATTAGTTTGGTTTAGATGGTCCACACGAAATTAATTTATGATTAAATCTTATACACTATTATAAATAATAAATTAATAATATTTATAACCATATATATATAGGGGCAGGTTCAAACGAGAAGCTAAATATTTTGCGAAAAGGCGATAAGTGTTTAATCATATATGATATACAAACTTAATCATATATGATTAAACACATGTTATATTGACAATACATAGACAAATCATATATGATTAAACACACATACAGGCCGTGTAATCATATATGATATCACACTTCTCGCCTTCTCGTAAAATGTTTAACTTGTCGCATGATCATTCCTCTCTCTCTCTCTCTCTCTCTCTCTCTCTCTCTCTCTCTCTATATATATATATATATATATATATATATATATATTAGGTTCAACCTCGTGTATTACACGGGGTAATTTAAAAAATTAAATCATGTCAGAAAATTTATCTTACAAATATGAATGATCATCGAAAGTACGATGCTACTTTTCCAATCTTTTTTCCCCTTCAGAGTTGTTTTTTGCAGTTGGTTATAAAATGTTATTGTTTTAGCCAGTTTCCACAAATGATGTTTTACAAAAAAATAATAAAAAAATAGAGTGAATTGTGGATTTGGTCCCTATGGTTTTGTGTTTTCTTTGACTATGGTCCTCATACTATGTTTATTGTGGATATAGTCTCTGTGGTATGCAATATATTGTGGCTACTGGCTAGGGTCCCTAAACACTAACACCATTAACTTTAAGGGTTAAAGGCATCATGTGCCTTGCACATTATGAGCATAATAGTCAATTTACTTTCAACTCTCAATTTAACCTATACACATTTAAAACAAAAAAAAAGTTATTAAATTGTGGATTTGGTCCCTATGCATCACTCATCTTTAAAATTCATTTATCATCTATCTTAATTTTTTTTCATCCAATCTTCATTGTCAAAGTACAAGAAAAACTAATTTGTTAGAGTTCAAAACAAATATTTGCATTTAAAAATAACAATTGTTTAAAACCAACACTACATCCAAAAAATACAATCTATCAAAATAACAATTGTTTGAAACCAACATTACATCCCAAAAAAGACAACCCATCAAAATAACAATTGTTTTATATCAACATTACATCCTGGAAAAATAAACCCATCAAAATAACAATTGTTTGATATTAACATAAGATCTTAAAAAAGACAACCCATCAAAAAATAACAATTGTTATTTTGATTATTGGGCAAGAAGTTTCTCATTTAAAAGGAAAGGAGGCAGCAGGCAAGTAACTATTACTTTCTTGCCCATATTTCCTAACTTTGCTTCATTAGCACATATAATTTCATATTATATTCTCCCTAAGCATTTCAACATGTTTCTAAAATATCATAAAATTCACATTTTTTAGAGTTGTTTAAAGATGCATTAAATTGAATATAATTTGAAGTTATGTGATTTCATAGAAGAATTCTTATTGATTGATTGACCTTTCTGATAATTCTAACATGTAATGAGTTTTCATCTTTATTAGTGCATGTGTAGCATTTTGTTGATGATGAACATGTAATAAGAGTTTTTATATCTATTATACCCGTTACGATGCCACTTTTTGTTATTTTATTTATTAATTTCTATCTTTTTAATTGTTTTTGTTATGTTCATCCCTTGTATGATATGTTTAATAGGCAACCCATCAAAAAGACAACCCATCAAAAAAGACATTGTTTTTAATGGGTTGTCTTTTTCAAGTTTTTTTGTTGATATTAAACAATTGTTATTTTGATGAGTTAACTTTTTCGGGATGTAATGTTAATATAAAACAATTGTCATTTTGATGGGTTGTCTTTTTTGGGATGTAATGTTGGTTTCAAACAATTGTTATTTTGATAGGTTGTCTTTTTTTAGAATGTAGTGTTGATTTTAAACAATTGTTATTTTTAAATGCAAGTAATTTGTTTTGAACTTTAACAAATTAATTTTTCTTGTATTTTGACAATGAAGATTGGATGAAAAGAAAAAATTAAGAGAGATGATAAATGAATTTTAAAGATGATGAGTGATGTATAGGGACCAAATCTACAATTTAGTATTTTTTTTTGTTTTAAAGGTGTATAGGTTAAATTGAGAGTTGAAAGTAAATTGACTATTATGCCCATAATGTGCAAGACACATGATGCCTTTAACCCTTAAAGTTAATGGTGTTAGTGTTTAGGGACTCTAGCCATAATACATTGCATACCACAGAGACTATATCCACAATAAATATAGTATGATGACCATAGTCAAAGAAATCACAAAACCACAAGGACCAAATCCACAATTCACTCTAAAAAATATGAATAAATATTAAGAATTTATAAAACAAAATTTTCAATAGAACGTAAATGAAATTATGAAAAAATACATAGTTAAAATTGATATAAAATTGCAAAAAGAAAATCACAACAATTTAGTGATTATTTGTATCAAATCTCATACTAATTTTAACAAATCTTATACTAATCACGACACATTAATTCATATATATTTATGATATTTAATAATATAATTAAATCCAAAAGTATTCAATATTTGACTCATTTCGAAGGTATTGACGAAGCGATTACAATGGTATAATTTGTAAAAAATAAAAATGCTTTTTAATTCATATATATTATTTATGTTAATATGATAAAAGTCTAAAATAAAAAATAAAAAAGTAAGGGATTAAAAATAAACTATATACCTAATTATAAGGGTAGTAAATATAAGATATAAATTAAAAAAAAATTGAATTAAGGAAAGATTTAAGAAAAATTGAATGTGGATGTGGTAAATGAATTTTTTATAATGTAAAATACATTCAGATACATGTTTAGGCGGGAAAATGAAAAAATTGGCTCACCAGAAGGCGACACGTGTCCTTCTAGTTACTTATTTATTATATATATAGATATATAAAATATTAGAAGAGGTTTAAAATGTAAACATGACATTTATATAAACCAATCAATTGAGATATTTAAGAAAATAATGAGGGTTTATTTATTATGATTTTGAAATATTTATAGAAGATGATTAAAGTTCATCAATTATGATCTACGTTTTATATTAGGAAACAATCAATATATTTATCAAACCAAAAATTTCACTAGAATAGATCGATAATTGAGATTATAATTTATATGAATGACATGGTTTTGTATTTGAAACACCTGTTATAATATTATAGCAACATATTAATAATGCAAAACATGATACTTGTGAAGTTTTATGAATCATATAGATCAAAAATACATATATTTATATAAAATGTCATCAAGTTCCATTTGGGACAACAAATCACAAACAAGAGTCGACTAAAACCTCAAAACTCAATGCCAAAAAAAATTATAAACCATCATGTTGTCAAAGATATTGATCTTTTAATAACTTGTATCCATCAATTTTCTTAAAATAGACATCCTCATTGGACGAGGATAACCAAATAATGCACGTACTTTTTCTAGTTATTCCACCAAAAAGAGATATACGTCTAATATCACATCTGGTCCCAGACCCAAAAGCTCGAGTTCATCATATAATTCTTTCTCTGACAGTGGACGAGATCTTTCATATACCTTTTAGAAAAAGTGAATAACAATAACAATTAAGCAAGCAAATACATACATACATACATGTACGCATAATATATAATGTAAATAAAATCCAATACCTTGGTATTTTCTTTGATAGCATTAGCTAAATCATGTATAGGAAGGAAAAGAAATAAATCACTACAATTACAAAGAATCAAGTATAAACTACAATCTGCATAAAGGGGTTATCAATAAATTAGATGTATATTAGGTTTATTCATACATGTATCAAATCTAGGTTTTTTTTATGTAATGGTACAACAGTGGTTGAAAACTTGGAAAAAATAATCATTGTCAAGATAAAATTTTGGACGATACCAAATATATAACGCAGATTAAAAGCAGAGATGGCGAAAATTGCATGAATAACAGAGCCAACTTGAGAAGTAATTTGAGATGCAAGGAAGTATGATAACAAATATATAACATGGTCGTATGAGGGTCTTTTTGTCATTTTTCATTTGCTTCCTTCCTTTCCACATTTAAGAGAATGGTTTTGGGATTTTATTCCTTTAGGATGTTTGGCTCACAAAATGGAATTTGATAGAATTTGAATCCATTGAAAGAATTTGACTTTGGATTAATTGGAATGAAATTTGACCACGCGTTTGCTTATTAAGAATACAATTCTTTCACTTAAGTGATGAATTCCTTAAGTTGTAGAATTCAATGGAATTCAAAGAATCCCATCATTTTCATTATGTGAACAAGCATATAGGGTTTGTAATTTGGTCAAAGAATTATCCATTCCAATTCCTTCAAAATCCATGAATCAAACCCACCAACCATACACCAACCTTAACCGATCATAAAGAACAACACAACAGCATCTCCTATGGATCAACTTATAAGAACGTTATTTTTACACTATTTCATATCATCGTCAGCTCAACAAGCAAAAAACCTCCATAAAACTCAACTATATTTTGTAACTAACAAGAACCCCACTTTTGCTAAATTAAATGTGGATACAAGTAAAAAACAAATAAAAAACTAGAACAAAAACATTTGACACAATAAAAACAAGAGCCAAGGTTCTGGTACAAGTACCGGTGCAATAGCCAAATGCAAACTGGTGTTACTAGCGCAGAACCGTAGACAATCGAGTGAAATCCAATCCATGAAATAATTTGATTTATGGACAACATAGGTCATAAAAAGAAAGTTGGTGACTTGTAAGAACTCCACTTCCCATTATGGATGCTTTTAAGGTACAACTTCTTTATGCAAGTTTAACCAGACATAAGGTACAACATGTTGATGAACAACAATCTTCAGATGAATTTTACAGGCAGGAAGTGCCCACAAATTGAGACAACATATTGTCAATTTAGAAAAGAAAATATCACTGTACAAATATATGGTCTTAAAGGGCACAGATTGAAACCCACAAACAGCAAACTATGAATAGAAACATAATGAGCATAGATATTGCTATAAGGCACGAAAACTGTCAGCTTTCTCAAGTCTTGCAGTACCTGAGCTTGATGTTTCCCCCATTGCATCTGGAGATGCAGCTACTTGAGATGTCTCCCTCTTTAGCGAAGCTGGCATACCTGATATCTCCTGAACAATGTTCCATGGATCAATATTTAGTCACCCAAACAACCTATCAACAGCTTTACCAAAGCTCAACTAGCAAATAAAGGTTCAGAGTCACCGGGGATTTTCCTGGTTTTGGGGTTTAAGCTCAACAGCTTTACCAAAGTTCAACTAGCAAATAAAGGTTCACGGCCACTGGGGATTTTCCTGGTTGTTATCTCGAGGTGCAGTTACCCAAAAAAGCAGCTTTAGCAAAGACCATGGGGTAGGGATACGGGCCATATGTTAACATATCCATGTCTGTATCGGTTTGTTACAGGATGCGGATATGGATATATTAGTTTTTATTGGATAAAGGATTTGGCTAGAATTTAGATATTGCCTCATATTTGATGAGATTGAAACAAGCAATATATTGATATTATAGGTAGAAAACATATTGTATAATGAGCAATGAATAAAATCCTTGTTAATTTAATCAAATTTTGCATATTAATATACTATATGAAAACATTGCATTTGCTTATAGTAGACACAAATGCAGATCACTGAATGGATACAGATGCGGACGACTATACGGATGTTTGGATATCCATCTACAGTGGGTCCTTAGTTTTGCTATGGTTGAGGAATGAAGTTTTTTTATGCAAGCTTGACTAAGGAAACTACTTCTTTTACTCGAACCCTTGATCTTACGGTCACAAAGTAGTAACCATGGTGGCTGCTCGAGAGTAGTCCCTATGTGGACGGGTTTGCTTGGAAGTATTTTAGTTTTCTTCATTGATATACATCAACCCATTTACCTTGGGACATTTTCCTTTGAATTGCTACTATAAGAATTGTGTAGGTTATTTTTGAAATAAAATGGGAAGAAGAAAAGCATATATCCACCAATTTGTGTAGCAAGCATCACCCGAAGCGCATGTCAAAAAACATAAAATATGTATGGGACCATCAAAAGTGTATGTTTTAAAGCACAACTTGGAGATGGCTGCAGATCGAATTTCTCTCTTTCACACACTTTTCACAAGCCTGGGGTCTTCACAGAACCAGCCGCTCTACTCTTTGGGTATAGGTAATAGGTCAGGTCCGCATGCATCTTTACCCCCAACCTCCGGGTGGGAGATACTGGGTTCGCTTGGTTTGGTCATAGTTAGCAACGTTTAAATAGGAAGTGTTTGACCAGAGATGAGCAAGAACAACTTTAACCCAAAGTACCTTCATCAAATGCAATCTCATGTCACAAGGCCGAGCTTGAAATCCAATACATGCCATTACAAAATTTGAATATTGGAACGTAACATCTGCAGCACTTTGCTTCTTTTGCTCAACCTGCAGTCAATATTTATTTCACAGATGCAGCAAGGAAGAGGAAATAGATGAAAATTTAACACAATTACTGTCACGTGAAACACATCCAAATCCTACAACCACCCGCACCACAAGAAAATAACTTCTTTAATAAGCATCAGAGAAATAAAAAATAAACTGTTCTCTTCACATTCTGAACCAATTTACTTCCTCAAAACTGATCAACCATCACCTAATCGTCCATGATATCTTTAAACATGAACCTCTACACAAACACTAAATGTGCAGTGTTATGTAGGGTAACACGGAGACTAGACACGAACAAGACTTTGTTGCTGAATTAAAATGTTTTAACTTTTAAGGAACGAAGCCTACATAATCATTGATGGCATAGACAGTATCTTTCAAAGAATCAACAAAGTTGTTAAAGGCTCAAGGCGCACTTTGGCACAAAGGGATCCCAGAGCCTAGGCGCGAGGCACATCTTATCAAAATACACACACACACACACACACACAGAGTCAGACACAACTGAAATATGTAGCAAGTACAAGCCTCCAATGCAGCAACCGGCAGTACTTCGATAGAGGTAGAAGGGTGAAGGGTTTAAAACATGAGCCGTGAGGGAGAAGTTCTAAAGACTGGGTATTTAATATCAGGGATTGACTTATATCATCTATTTAATAACTCTTTTTTAAGAAGTTTAGAAGATGAGAATATGAGAACTTATTTACTATTAGGGTTCAACTAGGTATTTATTAACTCTTAATGAGACGCACCTAGGCTCACAAGGTGCCTCAGCAAAGACAAGCCTTGGTGATCCTCGTGAATACGCATAGCCTCAACTTTAAAAAAGCCCAAGACCTTGACCCTTATGAGCATCAGAGCCTAGTCAAACGCGCTTTTAACAACTACGGAATCAACCATTTGAGCTGAAAAAAGATACTTCCTCCAACATCAGATAACAAGCACATGTAAGCTTCTAAATGTCAAACCAAGTATACTTTCCAAATACAGTAATCTATATCATCACTTCTTCATCACCAAAATTTTCCGTTTATGATTTAATTTAAGCTAATTTGAATCTGCATTATATTCAAGTTTAAGCATTAACTTCATTCAAAATTGAAAACCATATCTCACAATTATTTATCGCGTCATGGTTATCTAGTTACCTCATCCAATGTAGTTGGTGAAAAACCAGCAATAGAACTCGGATGCAAACACACTCTTATAAATCACAAATATGCCTGCATCTTCATGCAACTATGATTTGAATTTGCTATTCAGTAACACAGCTACTTAAAAAGGTTTGATCTAAAGTAACTAAACTTAAATTATATACCTAGTGGTCTATGAGGACTGAGCCAGAGCCACAAAATCAATCGTGCTAAAGGTTAAGATTTCCGATGGATTTTAATTGTTCTCTAAAGTTACGTTGAAAAATTACAATTAAAATCATCCCTCCCCTCAAGCAATTTATAAAGATGACACTGGAACCAAAAAACCCTAACAAGTCATATATCAAGTAATGAAACAGAACGAATAAGCAATTCAAATAAGAGAATATCATGGATAACAAACCTACAAAATCATGTAAATTACGGGAAAATGAAATCTAGGGTTTTGCAGATACGCAGAAAACCAGAAATCCTTTTGCCAAAACTAATGAGATAATTCCGTGAATTATGGCGAACGATACAAAATCTAGATTTTTTCTTACCTCGTAATCGTCATTCATCATCGAAAACCGAAAGATTTCTGGATATCCGCCTAAACAAATCGATCAATTCTTTCCCACCGATAATCTATAAATGTTTACACAAATCAAACAACCAAAAATCATGAATTCATTCCTTATCGGTCGGGCCTATTAGGTCGGTTGGAAACGGGTTTGGGGTGGTATACCTCCGGGTATCCTTGATTGAGGTGAAACGGGTTTATGGGTACCCATTTCGGTTGGCTTGAATTATATTTTAGAGTAAATTACATTTTAAGTCCCTTTACTTCATTGATTTTAACCAATTGGGTCCCTAAAATGAATTTGTAATGAAATGGGTCCTCGTGGTTTGTTTTTTCAACGGCTTGGGTCCTCATGTTTTTTTTTGTTAGTGGTTTGGATCCCTACCAATGATGTTAAAAAGCATGCTAGGGTGAGAGGCATTTTAATCTTTCTCGGTTTTTTGTCACATTATTTATTAAAGAGTAAATTACCTTTTTCGTCCCTGTGGTTTGTTGAAAATTGCGGATTTTGTCCCTATGGTTTTAAAATTTCGAATTTCGTCCCTATGGTTTGCAATTCATTTCTATATTCGTTCTTGAGGCCTTTTAAGTATGAAGGACTAAAATAAAAATAAATTGTAATCCATAGGGATGAAAAAAAACAATAATATTTATATCACAAGGACGAAAAAGCTAATGAATAAAAAAGCATAAGGATGAAAATTGTAATTTCAAAACCATAAGGATGAAAATAGAAAAGTTCAACAAACCATAGGGACTAAAAACGTAATTTACTCTTTATTAAATTATTTAAAAAATATATTATATTATACTATATGTTGTCGAGGTATTGTCCCCATCTCCAATTGGATGTGACAACTTCCATCACCTCATCTCCGACAATCTAAAACATTGTTCTCCATCTCCGATCGATTTTCACATTGTAGGATCTACACATAACGATGAGAAGAAAGTTAGGTGCAAGTTTACACATGACACACACCTCCTCCCATACTCTTGTGAATCCCCCCTTTCCCCGACAAACACCTCCCAATCGCATCTTCTTCATCACCATGTTTGTGGTGGTCTTCTCCAATGAACCCCCCCTCCTTGAATCATTGCCATCATAGGTCATATGCTCCCCCTTCTTCTTCCTCACGTCCAGAGATGAAAAAAATGATGGAAATTGTCAAGGACCAATTTTTTGAAGTGGTCATGTCTGGAAACAACAACTACGATGATGAGATGAAGAAATGAGGACATGTTGGTGTGTAAGATGAAGAAAGCAAACTCTCTGTGAAATGGGTTTTAAAACTTTGCAACTATTCTTTCCATTTTTTTTGAAGTGGTGGTCGTGTCTGGAAACAACAATTACGACCGTGAGTTGAGAAAGGAGACCTTGTTGGTGTGTGAGATGAAGAAAGGAAACTCTTTGTGTATTGGGTTTTAAAATTTTACCACTATTCTTTTCAGAAAAAAATTGAAGTAGTGGTCATGTCTGGAAAAAAACAACCATAGTGGTGAGATGAAGAAAGGAGACCCTTTTGGTGTTGGAGATGAAGATAGGAAACTCTCTGTGTAATGGGTTTTAAAATTTTGCCAATATGCTTTTCTTAAACTTTACGCGTACACACCTTCCCTAATATTTTCTCGGCTTTTAAAATTCTATCATTATTCCTTTTAGGTTTATTCTTTCAAATTGCCAGGAGAAGAAGACTGGTGAAATGTGTCAAAGAAAATGATTAGAAACGAGGACGTGGGGGAGAGGATGAAGGCAAATGGTAGGAAGGAAGAGACGTGTATTGTATTAAATGGACGATTTGGAAATACTTTTTAACTTTTTAATATGGAATGGGAGGAAAATCTAAAAAGACTAAAAATGTCTCTCAATTTAATGGACTTCTTTAACGGTGTCAGTGGTAGGAACTCAAAACGTTAAATAAAACAAATAATATGGATTTCCTAATCCAACTAGAACATGCCCAAAGGATGAAAACAAATATGGACAATGAAAATGGCATAAGGTTTTAATAAAGTTCTAATTGACTATAGTGTAAACTTCACTTTTGGTCCCTAACATTTGTTAATTTCAATGATATAGTCCCTAAACTTCGAAAACTCGGATTTGGTTACTCACGTTTGTCATTGCACAATAGATTTTGTCCCTATGTTTAACGACCATTAACTTTCTCCATTAAATCCAACTTAACGATGGGTGTTTTAGTCATTTTTATTTCCCTCTTTAATTAAATAAATGTAAGATAGAATTTTATTATTATATAATTATATTATATATCATATAAATAAATAAAAATAGAAAATATATAACCCCCTTATTGTACCAAATGTCCCACCCCTTTCTCCTGTCAATCCTCCAATCAGTCCTCCTCCCCTTCACCATCCATCTCTCCTCCCCTTCACCATCCATCTCTGAACCTCCAGTTTCTCCCTCCTCATGGAACTCATAATCGTTCTTAACCTTTGACCTTTTATTTCGTCCCTAACCGTTGTCCCTCCTCAACAAGTAGGAACTCAAAATGGGTGTTTAAACCACCATGGAAAACCAAGTGGGCTTTGATTTACAACGTGGGTTTTGGATTATGACTTAGGTAAGAAGAACCAATGTACAAGTGTTTTGTGTTTGATTCAGGTCAGGTTTGAAGGTTTTGAAGCCACCTTGGTAGGTCCATGGTTTTTCAAGCCACCATGGAAATCGAAGGTTGTGTTTCCGGTTATTGCTTCTACTTAAAACTATTTTGTTCCTCTGTGGAAATTGTTTTGGCATGTAACTTTATTTATATGGATTGTGTTATAGTTGGTCTATAACTCAAATTAAAGTTTAGCGATTATCTGTAATAATTAATATAATTATCTTAAAACATTAATATAATTATATATATCTACAGATAAGGCCATGTAATTATCATAATTACATTCTAACACATATCTTATAATTATTCTTCTAGAATAATTATTTAAGAATCAACATGATTTTAATTCGGGTTTCTTTTAAAGGAAACAAACGTATTATTTTGTGTGCAACCGTATAGGTTTACATACTCGTAATTGGTGCCTCTATGTGACGCGTGTTGTGGGCATATAATAAAAACTTGAATTCTCCCACTTGCACACGAATACACGATACACAATAACACAGACGGTACACGGTGGTAAGTGTCTAGCAACACGTCATAGCCTCCAAGGCTATGTAAATGTGCTTTATTTGAGCAATTTGATTGATTATATTTTCTTACATATGAAGACTTGAGGTATAATCCCTCCAGTCAATCATATGAAAAAGATCATTCTTATCCTTTTATTTCACGATATTTTGTTTTGAACTTAAGGCATAGATCTATCTCATCCTTTATGGTTCAAAATTATGTTTGTCGATTCCAACATATTTTTTATTAGACAAGTGTTATTAGTTCAAGTAATCCAGTTTGTTCATGGCCATGTTAATCAAACTATGTCTCAAGGGGCCAATAAATATCTCTCTCATCTTGAGAGGAGCAAATCCCATATTGCATATACACGACTAATACACAATTTATGTTATATCTAATATAATCTTTATGATTACCCAGTTAAGGGTAATGTTAGACTATATCAAAGCATAACACTCCTTGTGCACTAGAACCCAATGCACATCTCAGGTATGAGGATAAGAGTGTTCACCATTCAAGACTCACTTAATGACATCGATCTATGAAGTAATCCTAACTGTGGGTCTTGTCAAACCCTTGTGTACCGACAAGCACATGTGACTCTAGTAGCACCCAGTGCACTTCCAACTTTGACCATGCCTAGACTTCACAGTGATCTTGATTTATTATCAGTCCCTTAGTAATAACTGATCAAGGACAATTTAAAATCATATGATCATCATATTCATTTAAGGATACTTAAACATGATAATAATACACATAAATTCTTAAGTAAATACTCATATCCAATATGTCATTAACACATAAAAACATAACTATTTAAATGTTCAAATAAATTCAAAGTTTACTAAAATTACAGATCAAACCATCTTGCTAATAAACCTCAAGCCTATTGAAGTAGTATGAGCATCATGCTTGCTTTGACTCATAGGCTTGGTCAGAGGATTTGTTGGATTGTCATCTAATCGAACTTTGCATATTTTCATGTCACCTCGATCAATGATCTCTCGAATTAGGTGACACCGTCACAGAATATGCTTGGAGCGCTGATGTAACCTTGGTTCTTTCGCTTAAGTTATGGCACCCTCATTGTCATAATAGACCTTGACAGGGTCACATATGGTAGGAACCACTCCTAGGTTTGAGATGAATTTCTTCATTCAAACAACTTCCTTTGTGGCGTCCAACGATGCAATATACTCCGATTCTGTAGTCAAATCTTCTATTGTACTTTATTTGTAGCTCTTCCAGCTCACAACACCTCCATTTAACACAAACACGTATCCCGACTGAGATTTTAAGTCATCACATTTGGTTTAAAAACTAGCATATGTATATCCTTGAATACACAGTCTCCTTCCTGAGCGACGTACAATAAGAACATATCTTTAGTTCTTCTCAAATACTTCATGATATTCTTCACTGCTACCCAGTGAACATCACATGGGTTTGAATGATATTTGCTCGTCATACTTAGAGCTATACAAAAAAAATAGAGGAAGCAGAACCAAGTCAAGATGATACGGATCAACTGCTTTTTTTGCGCATATTTACGGATTTCACCCCTACACACGAAATTCCACTCTCCTCATAGCATACATGATAGAACTTATGGTCGAAGCGCGGGAACACCCTTCATACGATTCATATCCTCTTTTGTACTAGAACACTGAGTCATGCTTATTTGTATCCAATGTACCGTTGGTAAGTTTTCTCGCTTGGAACCCTCCATGTTGAAGCGTTTCAAGATCTTGTCAATGTATGTACTCTGGATTAATCCAATTAAGCGCCTAGATCTATCCAAATAGATCTTTATGACAAGGATGTATGTTGCCTCTCCTAGATCCTTCATCGCGAAACATTTCCCTAACAAGGATTTTACACTTTTAAGGGGAGGGATATCATTTCCGATGATCAATATGTCATCACACGTAGGATCAAATCTTCTATTGTACTTTATTTGTAGCTCTTCCAGCTCACAACACCTCCATTTAACACAAACACATATCCCGACTGAGATTTGAAGTCATCACATTTGGTTTAAAAACTAGCATATGTATATCCTTGAATACACAGTCTCCTTCCTGAGCGACGTACAATAAGAACATATCCTTAGTTCTTCTCAAATACTTCATGATATTCTTCACTGCTACCCAGTGAACATCGCATGGGTTTGAATGATATTTGCTCGTCATACTTAGAGCATACAAAAAAATAGAGAAAGCAGAACCAAGTCAAGATGATACGGATCAACCCCTTTTTTTGCGCATATTTACGGATTTCACCCCTACACACGAAAGTCCACTCTCCTCATAGCATACATGATAGAACTTATGGTCGAAGCGCGGGAACACCCTTCATACGGTTCATATCCTCTTTTGTACTAGAACACTGAGTCGTGCTTATTTGTATCCAATGTACCGTTGGTAAGTTTTCTCGCTTGGAACCCTCCATGTTGAAGCGTTTCAAGATCTTGTCAATGTATGTACTCTGGATTAATCCAATTAAGCGCCTAGATCTATCCAAATAGATCTTTATGACAAGGATGTATGTTGCCTCTCCTAGATCCTTCATCGCGAAACATTTCCCTAACAAGGATTTTACACTTTTAAGGGGAGGGATATCATTTCCGATGATCAATATGTCATCACACGTAGGATCAAAAATACTACTATGAACCCTCCATGTTGAAGCGTTTCAAGATCTTGTATACAAAATGTTCATCTTCGTTCTTTATGAACTTAAATTCCTTGAATTTCTAATCAAAATGAAGACTCTAACTACGAGATTTTGTTTTAGTCCATAAATGGACCTTTGCAATTTGCATACCTTTCAGGAAATTTTGGATGCTTAAAACTTTCTAGTTGTACCATGTACACATCCTCGCTCAAAGTTCCGACAAGGAACGCAATTTTAACATCCATTTTTCATATCTCATAGTCATGATATGCAACTATGGCAAGAAGTATCCTGATAGATTTAATCATGGCTACGAAGAAAAAGTTTCATCATAATCTACTCCATGAGTCTGAGTGAAACTTTAACTACCAACCAAGCCTTATAGTTGTGCACAATCCCATCCATGTCGATTTTGTTTTTGAAAACCCATTTGCACCTAACAACTTTGCAGTCAGTAGGTGCATCTACCAAGTTACAAACCTGGTTGTATGATATGGATTGTATTTCATCCTTCATGGCATATTTCCATTTATCATACTCCAAATCTGATACGACCTGCTGGTAGGTTAAAAGTTCATCATGAATTGTATCTTTACTGCCAATGAGATAACCATACCTCTTAGGCTATTGACGATTTCTAATCGATCTTCAGATTGTTTGTATCTTGTCATTACCCTCAACAACCCATTGACATTCAACATCTTGTTGATTGTTAGTGTCAACTACTGTCTCACCTGTGGTTCTTGAATTTCTTCAAGATCTACTGTGACCCATGTTGTGGTTCTTGTCAGAATATCATTTTCTAAGAACTCACTATGCCACACAACAAATACTTTGTTGTCGTTGGGTCTATAAAAATAATATTTAATCGCCTCTTTTAGATATCCCACAAAAATACACTTTTCAGACCTTGAATCAAGCTTGCCAAAATCTTCTCGCTTAACATAAGCATCACAACCCCATTTCTCACATAGGAAAGTTCTGGGATCTTCACAACCCATAATTCAAAAGGGGTTTTGTCGGTATTTTTAGTTGGTGCATTATTTAGTATTCAAACAGCTGTTTCTAGGGCATAAACACTTGCTAAGTGCTAAAGTAAGACCATTTGGTAGCTCCATATCAAATGTTCTTTGAGCAATAGCAGCTACCTTAGCTCCATTGCTCATCCTTAGCTCCATTTTGTCTGGTTTCATCTTCTCTTCATTTCTTACACCCTATAAAGTAGTACAAATGTGATTATCACACCCAATATCTAATACCCATAACTCAAAATTAGAAACAAATAAATCAATGGTACAAAGCTCCGTCTTCAGCGGCCTTCTGCTTCTTTTGCATCTACTGTTTGGGTTGGACACTTTCTCTTCCAGGGCTGATTACAGTTGAAGCAAACTGCATTCTCGAGAATCTTTCTCTTGCTTTTATCTTTGTTGGAACTTCCAACCTTCGTCTTTCCCTTGGTAATCACCCTCTTTTTCTTGACTATCCCATCTTTAGGTTTGATCATCAAAACCCTCTTTTGGTTGGTTAAATCCAACATGGAATTTATATTCCTCTCCGCAGTTTTAAGCATGTTGTGAAGCTTTGTAAGAGTTTTATCCAAACCATACATATTATAGTTCATAACAAACTGGTCATATGATTTGGTTAAAGAATTGATAATCAAATCGATTGCCAATTTGTAGCACCCGAAATTTTCGGTAAGTAAAAGTCAATCTGTACTTCGTTGCATCTTATAAATAGTGGATTTTATGTTAAATAATCATTTCATTCGACCCGTAAGAGTATCGAAAGCCTTGGTGTTCAAAAATTCGAGTTTTGGGGCTTGGTACGAGCTCGACTACAATGCCCAATGACTATGACATGTCATTGTCGCACCTGGCATAGTAGCACAAGGAGGAAAACAACCTGGGGTAAGTCAGTGAATATACCAAGCGACATTTCCATGGCATAGTCACTTGGCAATGTCACACTAGGGGAGTGTGCTGCTATCAAATACGGGTTTTCAGCTCTTTCTTCATTTCTTACCTTCCATTTCCTCCCCAACTCTCTCAAAACTCTCCCAAGATCACCTAACTTCATTTATGGTGAATCTAGAGCATTAATTGCTCAAGAACCTCAAGTCTTGAAGAGATATTCTCCCTTTAGTTGAAGAAAGGAAGCTAGCTACCAAGGATTCACCATCTCCAACTTCATCTTTAACCTCAAGCTTCACTTAGGGTTTTCTAGTTTTTTCAAATAAAACCTACTTGTGAGTTCAACCTACCTGTTCTAAACTTTATACATGTCAAAACTTATATTTTGAACTCTTGATCTCCCATTTACTACCTTTTCTTGATTTGAATCATTTTGACGTCATTTGGGTGTTTTTGGAGATTTTATGGTTTTTATCTTTTTGAGATAGGGTAAAGTGTTTCATAAATTGTGATAAAACTTATGCAATGATGGTTAAAGTACTTGAAATGAAGCCATCTTGGTTATATGTGGATTTCACACTATTTTGGGGATTTACTTGATAAAAGTGGATTTTGGAAGATGATATACATGGATTTCATGTTTGTATTAACAATGAGCAATGTAGAGTTCCTATAACTTTGGAAAATTATACATTTGGGGAATGATTTACATTTGGAAATGGTAATGGTCTATGTTGACCTTCTTATGGACTTGGATCCATATGGTATTTTTATACAAATGTTTGCCTTTCATGGAAATGTGTTATGAGAACTATATGTGGGATTATACTTTTGGTCACTAATGTAATTGTGACAAACCTTAGACTATTACTAGTGGACCCACTGGTATAAAGTTGGCTTAATTTTGGGATAATTCCTGTTTGTAACTAGTTGAAACATTGGGCCATCGGAAGGCAACTTGGTACGGTTATGTGTGACCGAATACTAGCCATGGGTCATAAGTGTAATCCTAGTGAATGAGTATGATTAAGATCATTGGGTCCCCTCCCCCACATCTGAGTACGGGTCGATGAACTCATGGCTTTGATCCTAGTATTGAGCTCATAACTTGGAAAGTAGCTTACTTTTGTGTTCCGCTACAATCCTTGGAAATTGGGTCTCCCCCATCATCGTAAGATGTTTTTGGACCGCAAGGCCCTTGTGTGATTAATTGGTATACTTTATCTTTCCAAATCATTGAAAATCTATTTATCTACATTGCAATTATTCCAAGTTATTTATATAAAATGTTGTTCTCACTAGGCGTCAAGCCTAACTCTTTTTCTTAAATGACATGTATAATAGGTTCCCTTAGCGGCGGGTCGCATATGGTTTGAGGGAATAGAGTTGGGCCATTATTTCATTTTTGGGATACATACTTTGGGAGACATGGCGTACAAAAAAATAGACATTTTGGAAATTGTGTTGACAACCGATATAATATAGATTTGTATTGTTTAGATTAGTTTGTTGTCAATTTTAATATTCATTTACAGGAGTTGTAAATATTAATATAAACTTCCCCTTTCGGGTGGTTTCCATCTATTTTAGACGTCATATTGCGAATATTTTAAGGTTTAAATTTACCCCTATTTTTGAGGTGTTACACAATTCTTGACCCATGGGTAAGATAGAGGTGGAAGATGAAGCTGATTCAGAAGAAGAGGAGAATGAAGAGGTATGTGATATGTCTCAATTTGATTTTCTTAATGCTATGCAAGCTATGATGGTTGAACTCCAAGAAGTAAAGTCTAAACATGAACGCAAAAAAGGTATCATGAAAGAAAACAATCAATTAATACAGAAACTTAGCAAGGATCTTGCTGAGAAGAATGTATTAATTGAAGCTTTACATAAAAATATTAATACCAGCGTGAAAGAGAAGACTATACTTCACAATGAATTAGCTGAAACTACTTCAAACTTTAAACTGTGTCAATTTGAATCAAAAGAGATTGCTAAAAAGTGTTCATCAATTTCAAAAGACTATAAATCTTTTAACTGAAAAGGTGAATGTTTTGCAGGAAAAGCTTTACAGCTTAGGTCAAACTAAACACACTATTCATCTGAACAAACCTAAAGAGAGTAGTGAGTGTTGGGGACTTGGTTACGAGAACCCACACTACCTCAAAAAGGGTATTTCAAAAGTGCATGCGCTTTATGACTTTGGATTTTTAAAACTGGCACCTCAATACCCTGAACTCAAAGTTAAATGGACAAAATTGTCTGATGAGGATGAAGCAAAAGAAAAAGAAAAACGGAAGAACACAACTAAAATGCAACTTCCATTTCGTTATGAGAAGTTGAATTATAGTTACATTTCTGATAAATCAAAATTTCTTTCTAATGACTATTTTGAGAGTTATTCTTCAAAAGAGTTGGAGGCTAAACCTATCGAAGGTAAGCTTTACGTACCTCCTCTCGTGTTGGAAAGTAAAATTTCCGAACTCGAGAATACTCTAGTCGATGAAATAATTTTGATAGATTTAGAACAAACTGTGTTCTTCACTGTGTTTAAAACTTCTGATTTTTCTAAATCTGATAAAGCTTCAAAATCCGATGATATTTCTGATCTATTTGATGAAGAGTTTGATTTTTTAAACTCTGAAGGTGCGTTAGATGATTGTGTTGGTCAATTTGATTTTAATGCTAAACTTCCTGATCATTCACAATTTATTATAAATTCTTTTGGATTACCAAGTGTGTACGAGAAAGGTGAAACATCAACGAAAGTTGATGAACCAATTTATGTGAATCCAAGAGTGCCAAAGGTAAGAAAAATAAATCTAGGCATTCACAGAAACTTGGAACCACTGGTAAGCCAAACAAGAAGCAATCTTTTAAAACTCACAATACTAATTCTAGAGTTTCAACTGTTTCAGATGTGAAAAAGAAAAAGACTGGAGTGAAATCAGCATGGCTACCGGAACAGAAGATTGACGAGAAATCTAAATCATGTTCTGATTTGGATTGTAATAGTGAACCTAATAGTAAAACTGATGTAGTTGAGAATGTTGCTTTTTCAAAACCAAAACTTGTATCTTCCTACAAGAAATATTCAATAAAGCAATTGTTCCAATTATCTCTGTCTACTAGAAAGTCTTCTAATTATAAAAGAAATGATTCTGCTTCTCATAAATATTCTGATGTTTGGTATGGTACATATCATGTATATTCTTATCGTTCTGTTGCTTCAAATGTTTTTCAAAAGGTCGAAGGGTCCATATATAAATGGATGCCAAAATCTTGTGCTAACACAGTAGGACCCAGATTTAAATGGGTACCTAAATCTATTGTTACATGATTTCTCATGTGCAGACCCGTCATATGTGGTACTTGGATTCGGGTTGCTCCAAGTATATGAACGGGCGGAAAGATATTTTATCTAATTATACAGAGAAATATTGTGGGACAGTTAGATTCGACAACGACCAGTTCTCACCAATTTTGGGTTATGGTGATGTGCTTCATGACAACGTGACGATTACGAAGGTGAGCTACGTGGAAGGATTAGGACACAACCTGTTTAGTATTGGCCAGTTATGCGACAAAGGTTTAGAGGTAAATTTCAAAGCTAAGAGTTGTTCTATACATACTGAAGATGGTAAAGAACTCTTGGTCGGCACAAGAAAGTCCAACCTCTACACAATTAATCTGTCAAAAGTCCAGACTGACAATGAGGTTTGTCTACTATCAAAAGCCTCGCTGCAACAAAGCTGGTTATGGCACCAAAGGCTTTCTCACCTGAATTTTCGCTACATCAATAAACTGGTCGTGGGCAAATTGGTAAAAAGGACTTCCTGAGCTGAAATTTGTCAAAGAACATCTCTGTGCAGCGTGCGAGAAAGGTAAGATGAAGAGAGCCGCTCACAAGCCAAAGCATGGACCAAGTACAAGTTCTTCATTGGAGTTGTTGCATATGGATCTCTGTGGTCCTATGCGCACGCATAGCATAAACGACAAGAAATATGTTGTAGTTATTGTGGACGATTATTCACGGTACACATGGGTTAAGTTTTTGAGATCAAAAGATGAGACGCCTGAAGTCATCATCACTTTTCTAAAAACAACCCAAGTGAATTTGCAAAAGCAAGTCAAGCTTCTTAGAACGGACAATGGGATAGAGTTTAAGAACAAAATTGTGGAAGATTATCTCGAATCGGTTGGGATAATACATCAATTCTCTGCTGCCAGAACGCCAGAACAAAACAGAGTAGTAGAAAGACGGAACAAAATGCTAGTCGAGGCATCTCGTACTATGCTAAGCCAATCCGATCTACCATTGTTTCTTTGGGCTGAAGTTGTTTCAACTGCTTGCTACACGCAAAATCGATCCATAATACATCGCCGGTTTGGTAAAACTCCATATGCTTTAATTAATAATCGTACACCTAGTATTAAACACTTCCATGTTTTTGGATAAAGGTGTTTTGTTTTAAATGACAGAGAGAGCTTGAACAAGTTCGGACCTAAGGCTGATGAAGGCATCTTCATTGGATATTCTCAAACATCTACGACATACAGAGTGTATCTAAAGAAGGCAAAGACTGTGTAACATTTGACGAAGAAATGGCTTCTGAACAAAGCAGTTCAAAACCCGTAATTACTGGAGTTTTAGCTTCTGGGTAGATTAGTCCAGAACCTGTATCTATTGAGAAGAAATCAGATGAAGCATCATCGTCAAATTCTCATTTATCTGATTTAGATTTGTTATTTGAACTATTTTATGATGAATTTCTTGGATCTAAAGTGTCTAAACCTGTTGTGGTTGACAGGATGGACGATTCAACACATGATCATCCAACCATTTCAGAGTTATCTACTGAATCTAATTCCCCGATTCAGCAAGAAATTCCAGTTCAAACACCTACTCCAACGGTTGAAGCTTTGAATGTGAACGAAGGGACATAACTTATTGAATCAGTTGGTTGTACAATCACGACAAATCAACAGACAGAAAATGTTGTTCCAATTGAAGCTTCTGTACAAGAAACTTCAACTGTACCCCCATCAATTCCTGAGCAAACTGATGAAGTTGACAGTGGATATCTAGATGATAATCATGATCAATCTATATCAAATCCACTCCCTCACGAACATAAATGGACCAAAGAGAACCCGATAAGCCAAATTATTGGAGATCCAAATATACCGGTGCAAACTAGGTCTGCTACTTTGAACATGTGTATGCATGATTCCTTTCTGAGCAAGATAGAGCCCACTCGCGTATCAAAAGCTCTAGCTGACTCGGATTGGGTTACTGTAATGCAAGAGGATCTGAACCGGTTCGAAGCTTTAAAGGTCTGGAGACTTGTACCAAAACCGGAAGGAAAGACTATCATTGGTACAAAATGGGTATTCAAGAATAAAAAGGACGAAAATGGTATTGTAATCAGAAACAAAGCACAACTTGTTGCAAAAGGCTACCGGTAAGAGGAAGGAATCGATTATGATGAGACTTACGCTCCAGTAGCACGCATTGAAGCAATAAGGATGTTCCTTGCTTATGCTACTCACAAGAACTTCACTGTGTATCAGATAGATGTGAAGACTGTCTTTCTCAATGGCATACTCAAGGAGGTAGTCTACGTCTCACAGTCTGAAGGCTTTGTCAATCAAGAGAAACCAAATCACGTCTATATTCTCGACAAAGCACTTTATGGACTAAAACAAGCGCCTCGAGCCTGGTACGAAGTTTTATCAAAGTTTTTGGTCAAGTCGGGATTCACGAATGGTAAAATCGATACCACTTTGTTCATTAAAAAGGAAAAAGCCGATATCATTCTTATTCAAATATATGTGGATGATATTATATTTGGCTTAACTAATCCCAAATACTGTAAGAACTTTTCTAACCTTATGGTGTCACGTTTTCAGATGAGTATGATGGGAGAGATGAATTTCTTTCTCGGATTACAAGTCAAGCAATTTTCAACGGGGATTTTTATAAATAAATCCAAGTACATCTTCGATATTCTAAGGAAATTCAAAATGGAAAATTATACAACAATTGGAATCCCGATGGCACCGGGAACTAAGATCGGCATGGATCCTTTGGGAAAATCAGTCGATGTTAGAACCTATAGAGGAATGATTGGTTCTTTGATGTATTTAACTTCAAGTAGGCCAGTTATTATGTTTTCTACATGTTTATGTACAAGATATCAGGGTAATCCCAAAGGATCCCAATTGTCCGCGGTCAAACGGATCTTTCGATATCTGAAGGGAACTGCAGATCTTGGTCTGTGGTATCCTAAAGATACTGGTTTTGAACTAACAGTTTACTCAGATGCAGATTATGCAGACTGTATGTTAGACAGGAAAAGTACATCGGGTTATATACAATTTCTTGGAGATAAACTCGTAAGTTGGGCATCAAAGAAACAAAAGTGTGTTTCCACATCAACGGCTGAAGCAGAGTATGTTGCTGCTGCAAGCTACTGCTCTCAAGTCTTGTGGATGAGGACGCAACTGCGAGATTATGGCTTCAAATTTGACAAGATTCCGATATACTGTGACTCAAAGAGCGCCATTGCAATATCAGCAAATCCTGTACAACATACTAAGACCAAACACAAAGATGTACGATATCATTTTATAAAAGACAGTGTCGAAAAAGGTATAATAGAACTTTATTTTGTAAACACTGATTATCAGCTTGCTGATTTGTTTACCAAGCCTCTCGATGAAAAGAGATTTAATTTTCTTATCTCGATACTTGGTATGTTAAATCTCAAGACATAATTGGTGATTACCTACTAAAGTTTTCCTTATTGTTATTTTTCTTCATTTCTTTATTTTTTAATCTGAAAGATATCTGCACTTTAAGGTATGTTCATGATTTCAGGGGGAGTAAGAGATGATGAAAATATGATCTACATCCAATTGATGGGGAGTTTATAAATACTGCCTATGCTAATCACTGATGATTTTCTGACGCATAAATGCAGGGGGAGTATGAATAAGGAGTAAGAAATATGATTTCTGATTATATCTGATCAGAACTCGTACTTTTACACGTTTTATTGCTTTATGTCATTTATATTTCAATAAAGTTTTTTGTGAATAAACTTTGTACTTTGACGACTTTGTGACTTTTGCATAAATGAGAGTGAGCTTAAACGATCATATCTTTTATGACTTAGAGCTGACTTGACGAGAATTAAGATTGAGCTAACAGGTTAATTTCTAATCTTAATCTCATACTTGTCTGAAAGAATGACAACTTTCAAGTATGAAAAACATATTTTTTTTAAATGTTCAAACCATTTCTGATTCTTAAACGATTTCATGGATATAGAAGTGTGATTTTAAATGTTTTCATTTGATTTGTGCTTACATGTTTATAAACTGTGTGTTTCCAAAGATAAATACTTGCATATTATCTTTTCCATATACTTTCAAGTATTCATGTTAACCCAGTTTAGTCTAGTTGATAATTAAACACAGAACACAATATAGATCAAGAGATATAAAGATCAGAATAACATACCACAATCCCTTGAATAATCAATGAAAACCTTGTGTGTTCTTGATACCTTGAATGTAGGATTATAGAGAAACGTATGGCTACCTCACTAATATGATTATTGTAAAATATGAGGATTAACCCTAAAACCTAATAACTAAAAACTATAAATACTTAGGCCTAATGCCTAATGGGCTTATGGGCTTGAGGCCCAATAACTGACAACTATTAACTTATTACAAATTAAACCTTCTAACAAACTTTAACACAATTACAATTTAAACCCTTAACTTTAACTTTTAATCTTGAATACAATTTATGATCAAACAATCTCCCCCTTTGGATTCAAGATTAAAACTTTTTTGGCAATATTCTTCGGGTCTTCACTTTTCTTGAAAACTTCAGAAAAAATCTTCATCTTTATCTTCTTTTAAATGAAGTGTCCTTTTGACGATCATCTTCAGTCATACTTTTAATATTCAAACAAGCTCAGACACTTTGAATTCTTTGAAATCTTCAACAGTCTTCAGATTATATTCTCCGCCTTTGTATATTATCCCTTTTGATTATTCTCCCCATTTTTGATGAGTGGTGAGAATCATCATCATCAAAACAATCTCCCCCTTAAGTTTATAGACTCCAATTAAGCACAGTCTTCATGTACGGGTCCCTGTGTGGAAATAAGAGCAGTCTCTCCAAATGGAGAAAGTGATTATTTCAATCTTTTCAGATTCAAATAAAAAGTAGTAACCATTCAAATCTTTTCAAATTCAAACAGTTTAATAGGTGTAACCCTGAATCAACAAATGACTCAGTTAGAATTCCTGTCAGTAACACAAAGTTACTATATAAGGAGCTGGTTTGATGTTGGCTCCCCATGACTTCCATTCAATCATCGAATAACACATGGTTATCTATGAACGTTCTGACAGAAAACAAATTTTTGTGTGCTCGTGCATGTGTATGAAAGAATTAAGCACCGATGATTGCTTTTCAATATAGGCTCAAAATATGTAAACTTGTTGACACAACAACAAATTATACATAGACTCAATGTGCATGAGAAAGGGTTCGAAGGTGGGGCAACTTTCCTTCTTTTTCAATATTAGTATCTTCCAATTGAAGAACCAATAGCATATGTATTACGTCCCCAGAAAATGTGAAACATTCTCTTTTTGAGAAAAGAATGAGTAGCTGGTGGGGTTGTATGCAAGAGATGGCATGGGCTAGGTGCGTTTTTCAATGATGGTCACCAAAGAATGTGAACCAATCAGATTAAGTGGCTGCCTGACTCAGAAAGAAGTTTGGTGCAGAGTTTGATATTCTTTTACTCTGTTCTCTCACCCTCTTCACACACCATCACTCAATTCTTTTGACCCCTCTCCCCTCAATCACTCTAGGAATACTTCCTGGGTAGGAAACACTGGTTAACGTGAATCCATGGAAGTTCTGTTAAGCTCACACACTGAATCCCTTGTATTTTCCTAAAAGAATGTGTTGTTCAACAGCCTTTTGTACATGTAAGCACAAAGGAATAAACATGAAGAATAAAATTTTGGAGAAGTCAAAACATAAGATGTTTGACAATGCAATTTTCCACCTCAAACTAAAAGTGGTTGACAATTAAGCTCATAGACGATTAAGCTCCCCCTCAACTTAAGAGAGATTTTTTTTACATAAAGCAAAAAGATAAAGCACTGAAGTGCGGGTTCGAATCCGAAGTGATTAGAAGCCATAATCACTTGAACATACCTGCAAAGTAAAGAAAACATGGTAATCATTTGTGAAAAATGATTCCTCTCTTGTTAGCAACAGTTGTAGAATAAAACATAAGATCACAACTTAGAATACTCCCCCTAGAATCATGAGTAAGGTCAAGAAGACATGTTCAACATACCAAGTTTGCTGATTAGAAACAAGAAACTCTTTTCATCCAACGGCTTGGTGAAAAGATCAGCTAACTGGAAGTCAGTCTGAACAAAGTGCATTTCAATATCACCTTTTTCTACATGATCCTTGGTGAAGTGATAATGTACATCGATATACTTGGTCTTTGAATGCTGAACCGGGTTAGCAGTTATGGCGATTGCGCTCTTGGAATCACAGTAAATAGGGATTCGCTTGTAGTTGTATCCAAAGTCCCTTAACTGTGTCTTCATCTAGAGGACTTATGAACAACAACTAGCAGCAGCTACATATTCAGCCTCAGCAGTGGATGTTGAAACACAATTTTGTTTCTTTGAGGTCCAACTTACAAGTTTGTCACCTATAAATTGACATGATCCAGAGGTGCTCTTCCGGTGTAGCTTACATCCTGGATGATCAGCATCTGTAAAGGAAGTTAGTTCAAAACGAGAATCGTCTGGATACCAAAGGCCTAAATTAGGAGTGCCTTTGAGATATCTAAGGATTCGCTTAACAACATTATAGTGCGACTCTTTAGGATTAGACTGATATCTCGCACAAAAACATGTGGCAAACATTATATCTGGGCGACTGACTGTCAGATAAAGTAAAGAACCAATCATGCTACGATACACCTTTTGATTAACAGGTTTCCCGGAGGGATCTGCGTCTAAGAGTGTACCAGTAGCCATTGGTGTTTTCATGATTGAACTGTCTGACATATTGAACTTTCTTAACATGTCTTTTATATATTGAGCTTGATTAATGAAAATGCCTTCGGGTAATTGCTTTACTTGTAGACCAAGAAAGAAATTTAATTCACCCATCATTGACATTTCAAACTTTGTTTCCACGATTTTAGAAAAGTTCTTGCAAAATTTCTGATTTGTCGACCCAAATATTATGTCGTCAACATAAATCTGAATGAGAATCAAGTCCTCACCTTGCCTTTTAAGAAATAAGGTAGTATCAACTGTACCTTTCTTGAAACCAGAAGCTAGGAGAAATTTAGTTAGAGTTTCATACCAGCCTCTTGGTGCTTGTTTAAGACCATACAATGCTTTGTCTAGAACGTAGACATGATCAGGGTGATGAGGATCAACGAAACCTTTAGGTTGAGCCACGTAGACCTCCTCATGCAGAACGCCGTTTAGGAAAGTTGACTTTACGTCCATTTGATAGACTGTAAAGTTCTTGTGCGCTGCATATGCCAAAGAAGATTCTGATGGCTTCGATCCTTGCGACAGGGGTGAATGTTTCATCATAGTCAATGCCCTCCTGTTGACAGTACCCTTTGGAAACCAATCGAGCTTTGTTTCTCACAACTACTCCAGCCTCGTCTTTCTTGTTTCTGAATACCCACTTAGTTCCAATAACAGTTTTACCTTTAGGTAGTGGGATCAAGCGCCATACCTTGTTCTGTTCGAATTGCAGAAGCTCGTCTTGCATAGCAGAAATCCAGAAGGGATCACATAGAGCTTCTGATGCTTTCTTTGGTTCTAAGGAACTAAGGAAGCTTGAAAACATGCAGAAATTTGCTGATGCGGACCGTGTCGTGACACCAGATTATACGTCACCTATCACGTTATGCAGGGGATGATCCTTAGTCCAACGATGTGTGCTTGGTAAGGATTCAACTGTTTGCTGCATATTTGATGCATCGTTCTCATCATGCATGGCAGGTAGCTCCATAGATGTACTCGGGACATCTTGTACAGGAGTTTATGATACTAAAGCTTCTTGACTAGCGGTTGAAGTACTCGTGACTTCATTTCCAGAAGAACTATCTACAGAGACAGATTCAACATTAGTAGAGTCAGAAACTAACGGTTTACTTGTACCTGATGGAGATGCAGTTGCAGTGACTTCTTCGGAAGGTCCAGACATATCTTCAGAAATAGCTGGGACCTCCGAGCTTGTTGTTGATGTTGATATGCCTTTGTCAAAATCTGCACAAATATCATCGAAGGCATCAATAAACAATAAATCTAACTCAGATGAAGTAGAGTTAGAGTTAGAAGTGGTAGATCCTTTAGATACTAGTTCTATTCCGGGGTGAATAGAAGCTTTGTTCTTTAGTCTGAGTTCTGAACTGTTGTGTCCAGAAGTCCTAGTAGAATTGTCATCAAAGGAGACATTCATGCTCTCAACAACCGTCTTGGTTCGAATAATGTAAATTCAATAAGCTATGGATGTCAGAGAGTATCCAACGAGATATCCTTCATCCACTTTCTTATCAAATTTTGATAATCCTTGACGTTCTCGCAGAATGTAACACCTGCAACCAAAAACACGAAGGAATTTGATGTTAGGTTTACGATTGTTGATTAACTCATATGCTGTTTTATTAAAGCGCTTGACCACAATGGTACGATTCTGAGTAAAACATGTTGTAGCGACTGCCTCGGCCCAAAGATACATGGGTAGATCAGAATATGCGAGCATCGTACGAGCAACTTCAACAAGAGTGCGGTTCTTCCGTTCAACAATGCCGTTTTGCTGTGGAGTGTATGCTGCGGAGAAGTTATGTGAAATGCCCACAGAGATAATATAACTCTATAAGGTATCAATCTTGGACTCCGTGCAGTTGTCACTGTGAATAGTTTTGACTGGCAATTGAAGACGTACTTGAATGCGCTTGATGAAAGCGATAATCAATTCTGGCGCATCTGACTTGTTGCGAAGAAACTCGAGCCATGTATATCTCGAATAGTCATCTATCATTACTAACACGTATTTCTTTCCGTTGATAGACGCTGTTCGCATTGGGCCACAAAGGTCCATATGAAGAAGTTCCAGTACAGATGAGGTTGATGATTCAGCTTTGGACTTAAAGGAGCTTCGCTTCATTTTTCCCATCTCACATGCAGAACATAGTGAGTCTTTCTCAAACATCATTTCTGGTAGACCTTTGACCAGACCTTGTCTCTGTAGCTTAGCTATGGATCGGAAATTTTGATGAGACAAGCAGCGATGCCACGTCCACGATTGTGCTTTAGAAGCTTTGGCTAGTAGGCATACTGGACGTGTGGCAGACAGTGTAGGAAAATTTACATAGTATAGATTTCCATGACGCTCAGCTTTGAAGACTTCGTAACCATCGGGATCCTCAAGATAACAATGAGTTGTTGTGAAGCGGACTTGATATTTCATGTCACAGAAGTGAGTGGTGCTAAACAAGTTATGATCAATCCCTTCTACATATAACACTCTTTAAATCTTCACAACTCCCATATCCAGCATTCCGTACCCTCTGACGTGTCCTTCTACTTCAGAATTTGCAAAACGAACTGCTCCGGCAGGCTCCTCCACATAGTTATGCAAGAGGTGCTTGAATCCTATCATGTGGCGTGAACATCCGAAATCTATCACCCACAGTCGACAGGCCTGCAAAAGAGACAATTAGTTTTGCTTAGGTACCCATATCAAGATGGGTCCTTTGCGGTTAGCACCAAGCAATTCAGGAATATCAGCAGGTTTAACTTTCACTCGTCATTCATAACGGGGTTTTGGAACCCATTTCCAAACCATCTTAACATTTAATTCCTGAAAATGCTTCTTAGATTTAGGATTGGCAACCTTAGCTCAAAACACTTTGGGTTGTGTGGAAGAATTAGAAGTAGAATTGGAGTTAAGGTCCAGTTTAGCTTTTCTTTTGCTCTTTTTGGACTTAGGAGGGGAGTAGTATTTGAATGAGTTATCCCAACAGTGTTTGCGATATAGATTCTTTCGAGCAAAATTCATAAACTTGGATTTATCGGAACAAATCTTACATTCATGTCCAGCAAAAGAATTACTTTTCAAAATAACACTGTCTGAAATACAACTATTCGTAACAAAAGATTCACTAGTAGTCAAACTATAATTTTTATTCAAACTAGTATCTTTATTCTTCTTACTCCTCCCAACTCCATTTCCTTTTATATCTGAAACATAAACAGGAATCTTGTTAGTCTCTATCTTATAGGGTGGTTCTGTTCTAGAGCTACTTGAAGTCTCACCCTTTTCAAAAATACTAGGTGGATATTCAGGACAATCAGAGTAAACAACTGAAGATTTTGCTGGAGCATCAAATTATGGATTAGTTCTTACCTTCCAGCTTGGATCATTAAACATCTGGTTTTCATTTGAAACATTTTTAAACAAAGTAATTTTCAAATCATTGATCTCTGTGCAAGCTCTTGATTTTCTTTCAAAGATGTTTCAAGTTTAAATTTGAGATCAAAGTTTTCATCTTCAACTTCATCAAGAGATTGTTGCAACATATCAATTTGCTTCATCAATTCAGATGTATGATCACTCACAGAATTTGACTCCTTTGCAGTAGAAACAGGATCAGAATCTGAGGCATTCATCATTTCAGAAAACCTTTCCTCAGTCATGTTTTCAATAAACTCCATTTTATCATTTTTAGAACAAGATCCATTCGTGATGACAGTTTGTTCTTCAACCTCTTCAACAAGTAAAGGTTTAGAAGCAATGGGATTTAAGACTGATGGTATAGTAGATGGATCAACATCCGATTCATACTCATCATATTTGCATGCAATCTCAGGTGGAACTATGTCATTGCTGACTGATTCTTTTGAAGATGTGGTAAACAGTGAATCAAACTCAGTTAATTCGATCTTTCGAGTTTCATAGCTTTTGTTGAAATCACTGTATTTAAAACCAAGTAATTTAAAAGAATTTTGAGAATCAGTTTCACAAGACTTGCCCTTCCCTATTTCTTCTCGACCTTTGGTCTCTGTAAAAGGTTTAGAAGTACTTGCTTCAACAAAGGTTGCACGAATGTTAGGAATGGGTCTGATGGCGGAGCCAAATTTATCAAAATTATATAAGTACTCCGGTGTCTTTTTCAAAACATCGTTAGTTGACACACCCAAACCTGGTTTAAGTTTATAAAACCTTTCATCTTGGAGTTTATTGGTCAACAGATTTAATGTATGCTCAGCCTGACGTCGTTTCATGTTAATATCCTCCACTTGCTTGATTTTGGTGTAAGCTTCATTTCTTTCTTGAAAACAAACTTCGAATTTGATTTTAAACTCACCCTTTTCAGCATTAAGATTTACAAGATCATTTTCTAAGCCATATATTTTTCTTTTTAAAGACTCTTTTTCAGCTTTTAAACCATCCTTTTCTTTTTCTTTGTCTTCCACAACAACTTTTAACAAGGCGTTTTCATCACGAAAACTAAAAACTGATTGATGTGCAGAGCTAAGTTTACCTTTCAGTAAAGCAAATTCATCCTTCATACTATTTATTTGTGTCATTAGAGATTCAATAAGGTCAGAATTATCACTTACCTTAGGATTCGCATATTCAGAATGTGCCTTAGAATCTTCATCGTCACCATCCAGTTTTGCCATGTAGGAAACTTGGGTGAAGTGTGCCTGCTCCTCGTCATCAGAACTTTGGAACAACCAGTTTTCTTCTTCAGCCATGAGCACCTTTCCTTCTTCAGCTTTCTTGGCAATGAGTGACTTCCTCGCGTAGTATTCTGAGTTCTTTACCTTCTTAAACTTGCAATCTCTAGAGAAGTGCCCAAATTTGCCGCAGTTGTAGCATCTGCCCGGTTAATCTGTTCTGTCTTCTTTCTTTGCCTCTCTCTTATCTTCTCTTCTGTCTTCCTTCCGGTCTTCCTTCCTGTCTTCTCGTCTTTCCTCTCTCCTTCCATACATCGGCTTGTATCGTATCTCAGACTTCTCTTTCTTGTAACCATCATACTTTGTGTTTGAGTAGTACTTTTTCTTGCCAAAGCTCTCCTTGAATCGTTGAGTAATTAGAGCCAAGTCCTCAGAGAACTTCTGTATATCCGGATCAGAATCTATCTCCAGTTCTTCATCACTCGAAGCAGAATTAGACTCAGTAAAATCCATAACAAGAGCTTTAGAAACCTTTTTCTTTGACCTTGCAGAGGATATAGGAACTGAACTCTTTCCTTTGCCAGCTATGAGAGCCACATAATCCTTCAGTTTATTGGACTCATTATTGATGGTTCTCACCTCATCCTCATGCTGAGAAAGAGTAGAGAAGATATCAGTGACATTTTCTTGAGCCATATTCTTTGACATCTGAAGGTTAATGGCAAAGTTCTTCCATTCAGGATGCAAATTCTTGATGAACTTATAATTTATCTCTGAAGCTGATTTAGAGATATTGTTCCTCCGCAAGTCATTGAGAATGATATTATATCTGTTGTAGGTCTCTAGCAGCGTCTCTCCTTCCTTTGCGTGAAATCCCTCATAGGCATATATGCATAGATTCTGCTTGGCTTGGATGGAGGCTTCACTTCCTTCAAACTGTCTTGATAGTTCATCCCGGACTTCTTTAGCAGAGCTCCGACTGTCTACGCGGTTGTAGATGTCATTTGGTATTGCCATTGTCAGATAAATGAGAGCCTCAGATATCTTGTAAAGCTCTTTCTCCTTTTCACTGAAGTACTAGTATGGTTTTGGGACAAACCTATCAGGGATCTCAGGAGAGGTTTCAGTTTCTGCTTGACCAGGTACTCTGATCATTGGATTTACTGGACCATTGATGATTGATTCCATGTACTCTCTATTCTTGTGATTCAAAAACTGAATCATTTTCTTTTTCCATTGTTGATATTCATCAGCCATGAGGACAGGAGGTTTGGACTGAGATTCCATTGAGAGAAGCTGATTCGACATCTTAGCTGTATGGTTAGAAATCAAACTAATCTGTAACAAGACAATCAACTAGATAAGATCGTTAGAATCAAGTATAAGATAAAAACTACACTAAAAATTTTCAGAAAAATAAATTTCCAAAAATAGAAATGCAGTCCTCTCACACAGTATAAAACACAAATAAATTAAACTGTTAAATCTGGCGCAAAAATCAGATATATGCTAAGGACAGTGGCGCAAAGGACGGTTTGCGCGAGGGGCAAGTCGCGCAAAGTGAGGTTTGCGCTAGCCGTGGGTGGTGCACAACAGAGGTTCGCGTGAGATGTGGGTCGCGCAAAGTGAGGTTTGCACGAGCCTCGGGTGGCACAAAGTGTGAGTTTGCACGAAAAGGCACTGCACAAAGTGTGACCGGTATCTTGCTTCGACCGGGGTGTTGCACTACCAGAGAGGTCGACCGATATGTTGCTCTGACCGGTAAGATGTTGACCGGTATTCGATCGTACTAGCGACCGGTATATATTCGACCGATAATGTGCTTAGACCGGTAATGGTCTTCGACCGGTATTGGTCTTCGACCGAACAAGAGTGGTTTGACCAAAGTCCGTGTCTGGTATGGATGTGGACCGATACTGTGTATGTGACCGGTAAAGTGTCGACCGGACCAAAATATTGACCGGTATGAGAGGGACCGGACCGATGTCTTTGAGCGGTAAGCAGTGACCGAGATGGTGTATTGACCGATGTGATGCGGTCGACCGGACAAGTGTAATTAAAGAACGACCGGTGTGTTCTTGAAGCTTTCGACCAGTATGTTCTTGCAGGTCGACCCAGAACGACGATATTCAGTCCAGAAAACACATCAAATACTCAAATTGAAAGAAAAATTTAGACTTTTGTACCCAAAATCATGTGCCGACCACAATGTAGTCAATATCAGAGATTAAATTCAACTTTCATGCATCAGTTTTATGAACATAGTAGACGACATGAATATGAACCCAGATAACCAAAAATTAAAAAAATTTCAATCACTTGATGATTTACAATGCAATTAACCAATCAGATAGTGTTCAATAGCATAAAACTCATCTAATCAAATCAACTTTAAGGAAAAAAAGCACATAAATTTGAGTAATCGATTAAAGCACAGTACGATGTCGATAAACAGAGAAAAAACCGATGAACACAGTATAATCCAATAAACTTGATTCTTTAGGCTCTGATACCACTTGTTAACCCAGTTTAATCTAGTTGATAATTAAACACAGAACACAATATAGATCAAGAGATATAAAAATCAGAATAAGATACCACAATCCCTTGAATAATCAATGAAAACCTTGTGTGTTCTTGATACCTTGAATGTAGGATTACAGAGAAACGTATGGCTACCTCACTAATATGATTATTGTAAAATATGAGGATGAACCCTAAAACCTAATAACTAAAAACTATAAATACTTAGGCCTAATGCCTAATGGGCTTATGGGCTTGAGGCCCAATAACTGACAACTCTTAACTTATTACAAATTAAACCTTCTAACTAACTTTAACACAATTACAAATTAAACCCTTAACTTTAACTTTTAATCTTGAATACAATTTATGATTCAACAATTCACACCCACCGGTTTAATCTTTGTTGAATTTGTTCTTACCATGTCTCTAAACTGTAACAAATTTTCGATGGTAAGACACCCCGATGGATATTCAAAGAAATTTTGAGTGTGATTTCATTTCGAAACATTTCTTTCAAGAGTGTGTATATATTGATTCGTATAGACAAAATCCAATTTTTGTTGACCTAAGCCTTAATCGATAAATCATTTCTATTTGATCTTTTCATACAAAGTCAGATTTTCAAATAAGTTTCTTGTATTCATTTCATTCTTTCAATATACTTGTTTGAAATATCTTCAATATTAAAAATGCTCAAATCTTCATGATTAACTATGTGAGCATACCGACATCTGATTTGTATATTTTGTGCTTTAACTGCAAAGTTAAACCTGAGCAACATGTTCTTTTAGGAAAACATGGGTTTCTTTTGTGAGGACTTAAATGAAACTTCTATGGATTCACGTTAACCAATGTTTCCTACCCAAGAAGTTAATCCTTGAGTGATCGAGTGTGAGGAGTCAAATACTGAGTGTGGGTTGAGTGAAGAGGTAAAATGTAAATGAGAGTTTGGTTAGATGTGAGCTCAATGTTTAAAAGAAGGAGGGTGAGCGAACAAAGTAAAAGAATATCAAACTCTGCACCAACTTTTTCTTAGTCGGGCAGCCACATTACTAGTGTTTCACAATTCTTCGTAAACATTATTGAAACAGGCAATTAGCCCATGCCAACTCTTGATAAAACCCCACCAGCTACTCATCTTTTTCTCAAAAAGAAGATGTTTCATATTTTCAAGTGGACGCGACACATAATCTATCTGATTTTCATTTGGAAAATCTGGATATTGAAAAAGAAGGAAGTCTGCCCCACCTTCGCACTTTGATCATGCACAATAGAGTTTGCGTTTAACTGTTGTTGTCTCAATGGTTTACACAAATTTGAGCCTTATATAAGCAATCATCATGTGCTAAATTCTTTCAAACACTTGCACAAACACACAAGGAATATGTTTTCTTGTCATAACGTTCATAGAAATATCTTTGTGATGCTTCGATGATTGAATGGAAGCCCTAGTGGAGTGAACATCATAAAAGCTCCTTTCCAATGTGTATTCGTTACACACAGTGACTTCGTGTTACTGACAGACATTCGAACTAATTTATTTGTTGATTCAGGTGTTACATTCCTAATTTGTCTGAATTTGCAAAGATTTGGATGAATATATTTTTTGGATCGACGGCGAATCAGAGGCTCTTTTGTTCAAAGATCAATGGTCAGAGACATTTCTTGCAAAGTGTTAGAGCATAAATCTGTTGGATACAAGATCAAGAATACTGAAGGTCAAAGTTGAGAAAGTCAAAGCTGCTAAAGTCAAATCTCATTCAAAGTCAAAGTCTATTTGTAATAAAAGTCAATGTATTTGTTTAGTTGTATTTTTAGTTTCCTTGTAATTAGTTGTAGGTATAAATAGTTTTAGTTTTTCAGTTTTAGAAAAGGGTCTAGAGGAGAATACGTTTTAGAGAGAGAGAAAGACTTCTAGAGAGACAAAGTGAATTTTGTGATAAAAGAAGTAATCAAAACAGGTAATTTGGTTGTTAAATCTTGTTTGTTTGATTGTTATCGAATAGGAACTAGAATCTGGAACACACAATTGGTATCAGAGCAGATCGAAAAAGGTGAAATCGATTCAAGAAGATCAAGAAAAAGTGGTCGTTACTGTTCAGAATCAAATTTTGATTTTGAATGTGTTTTTGGAGCAGATTTTGATTAGGAATTATTACAAAAGTGTAATAGATCGAGTCTATGTACTTTAATTTCAGTATTGCACTGTAATTCTTACGAATTTTGTAATTTTTGTTAAGTTTTGTTCACGAGTCGTTTTTCACTGTTTCATCGATCTTTTTGTTTTGTATGTGTTTGTTTGTGAAATTCTTGAATTGTAATCCATTCTAGTACTGTAATCGAGCATCATTTCAAAGTTTCATGGCATTTGGACAAGGATAGATCGAATTCAGATGGAAAACTCAGTTTTTGGGTCGAAAAACTGAAGAACGCGCAAGATCGCTAGAACGCGCAAGGTCATCGTTCAAACGCGCAAGGTTCATCCGCAAGAACGCGCAAGTCAAAGGAAAGTTTTTGGTTAAAACGCGCAAGCAACGACTAGCGAGTTCTAGAAACACGCTAGTTGGATTCTGCGAGTTTGGAAAAGTGAGAAAATTTTCTAAGGACCAGAACGCGCATGTAGTTATCTGCGAGTTCTACAAACGCGCTAATCAAAGGGTGCGAGTTTGAGCTGAAATAGTATTTAGCGAGTTCTTCGACGTGCGAGTTTGGTGGTTTGCGAGTTCATCGACCTGCGAGTTTGAAACATTAAGAAATAATTCTAAGTGTTGAAACGCGCAAGAGTAGCTAGCGAGTTTTGTTCAAACACGCAAGCTTCGATCTGCGAGTTTGGGAAACGCGCACATCACAGTTAGCGAGTTTTAGTGTGAACAGTGCTTAGCGAGTTCAAGCGTTTGCGAGTTTCGCTGATCTGCGAGTTTTATCTGCGTGTTTGCTTACGAGTTTCCCAAAACGCGCAAATTTCTGCGAGTTTTCTTGCGAGTTTGCTTGCGAGTTTGTCTGCGCGTTTGGTTGAGAATTAATAGAACGCGCAAGTCTTAGTCTGCGAGTTCTTCAGTCTGCGAGTTTTAGGGCTTGCGAGTTCTGACACTTAGTCAAATTTTTCGAATTTTCTGATTTTTCTTGTGATTTCATATTTTGGACTAACGATCAGTTCTAGTTTCTTATTTGATATATTTTTCAAACAGGTTTAAACAAGATGACTTCCAAAGATGCACTCTCAATCGGAACAGATGTCAAGCCTCCAGTATTGTTCAAAGGCGAATATGAACAATGGAAGGACAGATTTTTAGACTTCATAGACAGACATTCAAATGGAGAGAATATACTTCTATCTATCACTGAAGGTCCCATGAAACCAATCACAATTCATGTACCTGTTGATGATCATGATGGTAATAATGTTGATGGTGAAAGTGATGATGGAGATGGAGAAAAGGAAATAAAGACAAAACCAGTTAAAGTTGACTTCTCTCAGTACTCAGAAGAACAAAAGAGTAGATTTAAAGCTGATAAGCAAGCAAGATCTCTTTTACTCCAAAGCATTCCAAATGATATCTACATCAAGATTGACAGCTTCAAACATGATGCTAAACAGACGTGGGATCAATTGGAAATGATGATGATGGGATCAAAGATAGGGAATCAGATAAAGGTGGCCAACTGCATCAATAACTATGAGGAATTCAAGGCAAAAGAGAATGAGAGTCTTGAAGACACTTATGAAAGATTCACTTTGCTTCTTAATGAGCTGACAAAGAACAAAGTCAAGAAGAAGCAGCTGGAAAACAATGTAAAATTTCTGAGTATCTTACGTCCTGAATGGAAGAAACACACACGTAGGATGAGGCAGATGAAAGATTTAAGTGAAATACCTCTTCATGAAGTTTATGAGACATTACGTCAGAATGAGGAAGAGGTCGAGGAGAAAAGAGCTGAAAAGAAAAAGGCTGAGAAGGTTCCTGATCCGATTGCTTTGGTTGGAGAGACAAAGAAAGAAAAGAAAGAGAAGATTGAGAAGAAGAAGAAAAAGAAAGTGAGTTCAAGTTCAGAGTCTGGTTCTGTGTCTGACAGTGATGATGGCGAAAGTCTGAAACAAGCCATGATATTGCTGACCCGTGCATTTCAGAAGAAATTTTATAAGAAGCCGGGATCTAATTCTCAACGCTATTCGTCATCAAGTTCAAAGAACCACGAGCATCGGGAAAGAGTGGAAGGAAAGAGATTTGATGAGAATAGGTATGGTGAGAAGAAACTGGATGAGAAGAAGAAGTTTGTGAATGATTACACAGCTGTAGAGAAGCCTTCAACTGATTCAATTAAATGCTATAACTGCGGTAAGTTGGGTCATTATGCCAAAGACTGTCGGAAGCCAAAAGTACGCAACTCTCAGTATTATCAGAACAAGTTGCTTCTGGCAAGACAACAAGAAGCTGGTGTTGCTTTAATGGCAGATGATGAGTTTTGGTTGGATCATTCTGAGGATGAAGGTGAAGAGAAAGAAGAAAATGCTCATATTTGTCTAATGGGCAAAGAGGACAAGAATGACGAGTCAGATGATGAAGAAGTGAATGAGGTATTAAACTTAACTCCAAAAGATTTCATTACCAAGTTGGAAACCATGGTGGTTGAGCTACAAAATTTACAAAATAATCTGAAAAATGAAAAGGAAAAGGTTGCTAAAAAGAACAAGAAGATCTTTGAACTTAATACTTCTGTTATTTCAAACAAAGATCTAATTGATTCTTTATGCAAATCTGATTCTGATTCTAAATCTAAAGTAGATAATTTTGAAAAGAAGATTTCTGAGTTTGAAGGTAAAGTAAATAGATATGAGTTTGAGAAAAATGAATCTGCACTAACTATTTATAAATTGCTGGTTGAAAACAAGAATTTGAACAAGAAGGTAAATGGTTTGGAAGTTAAACTTTATAAAAGAGATCAAACAGATCAAACCATCTTTCTTAATACTCCTAATGAAGAGGTAGATGTTAAGCAAAGATGGGGACTTGGTTTTAATAATCCCCATTATCTTAAGAAAGCTATCAGAAAACAGCCGGCACTTTATAACTATGATTTTCTTGCCTGTGCTGATAAACATACTCATTTGAAACCCAAATTTGTTACCAAATTGTTAGATGAAGATGAGGCCAAAGAAACTGAAAACAGAAAGAATAAAAAGAAAATGCAACTACCATTTAACTATGTCAAGTTAAATGATAGTTATCTTTCAGAAACACCGAAAGTTCTTTCAAAAGACTATTTTGTTAGTTATTCCGCATCTGAGATGAAGGCAAAACCTGCGATTGCAAAGGTTTATGTTCCTACATCTATTCTTGAAAGAAAAATAGTCAAGCTTGAAAATGTTTTATCTGATGAAAAACTTTTGGTGGATATTCAACAAAATGTATTTTCTACCGTTTTAAAGAACACTGTTTTTCAAGTTAAAACAACAAATTGTTCTACAGTTTCAAAGGCACCTCAAACTTTCTCTGATAATTCTGATGACTTATTTGAGTCTGCAAATGATTCTTTTAATTCTGATGATGGTAGCATGGAAGAATCTGATATGTTTGATATTCATTCTAAACTTCCTGATCATTCTACTTGTCTTGAAAATGACAAAGTGTTACCAAGTGGTGTTAGTAATGACAAAGTTTCTGTAACTGCTGATTACTATGCTAATGGTAAGATACATAAGAAGCAGCGATTACAGAAACAGAAATACACTGGTACACAAAAGAAACCTCAGTCACAGAAATCTATTTTTCCTAATAAATCTACATCTTATGTTTCAGATTTAAGGAAGAAAAAGCTGAAAGCTCAATCCAAATGGAGACCAAAACAGAAGGATGCTGAGATAGCTGAATCAGTTACTGATAATTCTTGTACTAAATCTGTTAGTAGTGATTCTGATGTAGTTGATCAATGTGCTTCTCATAAACAAAACCTTGTAACTTCTTACAAGAGTTATTCAATAAAGCAGTTGATTCAATTATCTCCTATTACTACTAAATTTCATCATAATTATCGAAAAACTGACTTTGCTTATTCTCATGATTCTTCTGATTGGTATGGATCTTATCATGTATATTCTTCTAGATCAAATGGTTTTAAAGGTTTTCAAAAGAGCAGAGGGTTCATTTTCAAGTGGATACCAAAATCTTGTGCTAATCTGTTAGGGCCCGTTTTTAAATGGGTACCTAAATCTATTATTGCCTGATTTCTCTTGCAGACCCGGCATATGTGGTACTTGGATAGTGGATGTTCCAAGCATATGACTGGGCAAAAAGCTTTATTGTCTAACTATACAGAGAAATTCAGTGGCAATGTCAGATTTGGAAACGATCAGATTTCACCTATCTTAGGATATGGTGATATCATTCAAGACAAGATAACGATCAGTAAAGTGAGCTATGTCGAAGGCTTGGGGCACAACTTATTCAGCATAGGTTAATTCTGCGATAAAGGGTTAGAGGTCAACTTCAAGTCTAAGAGTTGCTCAGTTCGTACTGAAGACGGAACAGAACTCTTGGGTGGACATAGAAAGACAAACCTCTACACCATCAACTTGTCAAAAGTTCAGATTAACAATCAGGTATGCTTGTTGACAAAAGCTACACAGAAACAAAGTTGGCTCTGGCATAGACGGTTATCTCACTTGAACTTTCGTTACATCAACAAGCTGGTTCGTGGGAAGTTGGTAAAGGGACTTCCTGAGCTGAAATACGAAAAAGAACACTTATGCGCAACTTGTGAGAAGGGTAAGATGAAGAGAGTCGCTCACAAACCGAAGCCTGAACCAAGCACTAGTTCTCCGTTAGAATTGCTACACATGGATTTATGTGGTCCAATGAGAACTCAGAGTTTGGGTGGTAAGAAATACGTGTTGGTCATTGTGGACGATTACTCAAGATACACGTGGGTCAAATTTCTTCGATCTAAAGATGAGACACCGGAAGTTCTCATTTCATTCTTAAAGACGACCCAGGTGAAACTGCAGCGACAAGTCAAGTTCCTTCGAACTGACAATGGCACAGAATTCAAGAACAAGATTGTTGATGAATATCTCGATTCAGTTGGGATTTCACATCAATATTCTGCTGCTAGAACCCCTCAACAAAATGGAGTAGTAGAAAGACGTAATCGAACACTAGTCGAGGCCGCTCGGACTATGCTTAGTCAATCAGATCTACCTCTATTTTTGTGGGCTGAAGCTGTGTCGACTGCATGCCATACTCAACATCGTTCCATGATACACCGCCGATTTCAAAAGACTCCATATAAGCTGATCAACAACAGAACACCAACTATCAAATATTTTCACATATTTGGGTGTAAATGTTTTGTGCTTAACGACAGAGAGAGTCTGAATAAATTCAGTGCTAAAGCGGACGAAGGCTTCTTTATCGGTTATTCTTCAACTTCTGCAGCATATCGGGTTTATATAAAGAAGTCAAAGACAGTTGTGGAGAGCGTCAATGTCATATTTGATGAAGAAATGGCTTCTGATCAAATCAATTCAGAACCCGTTATTACTGGTGTATTAGCTTCTGGGCAGATCAGTCCAGAACCTGTGTCTACAGCGATAAATTCGGATAACGCTTCTACATCTACTTCACATTTAACTGATTTAGATTTGTTATTTGAATTCTTTTATGATGAGTTTCTAGGATCTAATATACCTAAATCTGCTGTGACTGACAGGTTGAAGATACAAGCTGTCATCATCCAGTCATTTCAGAGGTCATTACTGAACAAGTATCCCCCGTTCAGTCAGAAACTCACATTCCTGATGTTACTCCTACAGTTGAAGTTCCACAAGTTAATGATGAGCCAGAAGTAATTGTTTCAGTTGAGTCAGAATCTGCTGTTCCAACTGATACTTCTGCACCTGAGTCTTCAACTGCAAACCCCCCTCCTGTAATTCAAACTGAAGATTTTGAAAGTGGATTTCAAGATGATGATCATATTCAATCAGTATCTATTCCACTCCCACATGAGCATCGCTGGACCAAGGACCATCCATTACATCAAGTAATTGGAGATTTTGACAAGCCTGTTCAGACAAGGCCAGCGACTCTTAATCAGTGTATGCATGACTCATTCCTCAGCAAGATTGAGCCAACTCGAGTATCCGAGGCTCTTGCTGATTCGGACTGGGTATCTGCAATGCAAGAAGAGCTCAATCAGTTTGAAGCTCTAAAGGTTTGGAGATTAGTTCCTAAGCCTGAAGGAAAGACCGTGATAGGAACTAAATGGGTATTCAAGAACAAAAAGGATGAAGATGGTGTCGTCATCAGAAACAAACTAGACTTGTTGCCAAAGGCTACCGGCAAGAGGAAGGCATTGATTATGACGAGACGTATGCTCCAGTAGCGCGCATAGAGGCAATCAGAATGTTTCTCGCCTACGCTGCTCATAAGAACTTCACAGTCTTTCAGATGGATGTGAAACAGCCTTTCTGAACGACATTCTTAAAGAAGAAGTGTACGTGTCTCAACCAGAAGGGTTCGTTAATCCAGATAAGCCAGATCATGTCTACATATTGGACAAAGCCCTTTATGGATTAAAGCAAGCCCCTCGAGCCTGGTATGACGTCTTATCAAAATTCCTGGTCAAGTCTGGTTTCTCAAAAGGTAAGATCGACACTACTTTATTCATCAAGAAAGAAAAAGCTGATATTATACTTATTCAGATATATGTTGATGATATAATATTTGGTTCTACTAATCCAAAATATTGTAAAAACTTTTCTAACCTCATGGTGTCACGTTTTCAAATGAGTATGATGGGAGAGATGATTTTTTTCTCGGATTACAAGTTAAACAACTTTCTACGGGGATTTTTATAAATCAATCTAAGTACATTTTGGACATTCTTCGGAAGTACAAAATGGAAAATCACAAATCTATTGGCACCCCGATGGCACCAGGAACTAAGATCCACACTGATCCTTCGGGAAAAAGTGTTGATGTTAGAACCTATAGAGGTATGATAGGATCGTTGATGTATCTTACTTCGAGTAGACCAGATATTATGTTCTCAACATGTCTTTGTTCTAGATATCAAGCTGCTCCCAAAGAATCTCATTTGGCTGCTGTCAAACGGATTTTTAGATATCTGAAAGGGACTGTAGACCTTGGTTTGTGGTATCCTAAAGATACTGGGTTTCAACTGACTGCATATTCAGATGCAGATCATGCAGGTTGCATGTTGGACAGAAAGAGTACTTCTGGTCACGTACAATTCCTTGGAGACAAGCTCGTTAGCTGGGCTTCAAAGAAACAGTTATGCGTTTCCACATCGACTGCTGAAGCAGAGTATGTAGCTGCTGCCAGTTGCTGCTCTCAAGTCTTGTGGATGCGAACACAACTACGAGACTTTGGATTCAAATATGACAAAATTCCGATATACTGTGACTCGAAGAGCGCGATTGCCATATCTGCTAATCCTGTCCAACACACCAAAACCAAACACATTGATGTAAGGTATCACTTTATCAAAGATAATGTAGAAAAAGGAACAATTGAACTTTATTTTGTAAAAACAGATTATCAACTTGCAGATTTATTTACCAAACCCTTAGATGAAAAGAGATTTAATTTTCTTATCTCTAAGCTTGGTATGTTAAATCTTAAGACGTAATCGGTTATTACCTACTAAAGTTACAAATTGTTATTTTTCATCTTTTTCTTTATCTTAATGTCTGAAAGATACCTGCACTTTAATGGTTTGCTCATGATCTCAGGGGGAGTATGAGAAAATTGTTAGATGATCTATATTCATTTGAGGGGGAGTAAAACTAATTTCTGCATTTTGCTTAACTGACAAACTTTTTGCAATGCATGATTTTAGGGGGAGCTTATAAGTAACAAAGAGTAAGACAATGATTTCTGATTACTTCTGATCAGAACTCGTTCTTTAATTGTTTTACTGCTTTACATTGTTTATTTTCGAATAAATTTTGTGAATAAATTTTGACTAGACTTTGAGACTTATACAGGATGAGAGAAGCTGACACGATCATATCTACATGACTACAGCTGACTTTCTGAGATTTAAGATTGAGTGACAAGGTAAATTTTTTATCTTAATCTCATCTATATTTGAAAGAAGGACAACTTTCAGGTATAGAAAACATGTTCTTAAATGTTCAAACCACTTTCCAATTCTTAAACAGATTTTATAATTTGGAAGTGTGATTTTAAATGTTTTTATTCTATTTTTGTGCTTCATTGATAAACAAACCGTGTGTTTCCAAAGATAAATACTTGCGTATTGTCTTTTCTATATACTTTCAAGTATTCACACACACTGGTTTGAATTTTTGTTCAACATGTTCTTACCATGTCTCTAAATTGAAACAATTTTTCTTCGATGATAAGACACTCCGCTTGTATTCAAAGAATTTTGAGCGATATTTCATTTCAAAGTGTTTCATTCAAGAATGTCTGTATATTGTTTCATATAGACAAATATCCATTATTCTTGACCATAAGCCTTAATTGTTATATCATTCATTTCTGATCATTTTATACAATGTCAGATTTTCAAACAAGTTTCTTGCATTCATGTTTATTCATTTAATTTCCTTGTTTGAAAATACTTCAATGGTTTAAAATGCTCATATCTTCATGATTATATCACCGAGCATACTTATATCTGACATTTGTATATGAGTTTTAACTGATATAGTTAAACCATTTGAGCAACACATGTTTTTTAGGATTATTGGGTTCTTTGTGCTAGGAATTAACTAAACTTCTATGGATTCACGTTAACCAGTGTTTCCTACCCATGAAGTTAATCCTTTAGTGATTGGGTGTGAGAAGTCTAAAAGAAATGAGTGTGGGTGTGCTGAGGTAAAATGGAAAAGAGAGTTTGGTTAGTAGTGAGCTTAATGATTAAAAAGAAAGAGGGTGTGCGATCAGAGTAAAAGAATATCAAACTCTGCACCAACTACTTTCTGAGCCGGGCAGCCACATTACTAATGTTTCACAATTCTTGGTGAACATTATTGAAATAGGCAACTAGCCCATGCCAACTCTTGCTTAAACCCTATCAACCACTCATTTTCTTCTCAAAAAGAAAATGTTTCACATTTTCAAGGGGATGCAGCATATAATCTATCTGGTTTTTCATTTGGAAAATCTGGATATTGAAAAAGAAGGAAGTCTGCCCCGCCTTCGCACTTCAATCATGCACATAGAGTCTGTGTTTATCTACTGTTGTCTCAGTGGTTTACACAATGTTGAACCTTATTATAAAAGCAATTATTCGTGCTTAATTCTTTCTACACATGCACGAGCACACAAAGAATTCGTTTCTTTGTCATAACATTCATAGAAATTGCCTTTGTGGTATTTCGATGATTGAATGGAAGCCCTGGGGGAGTGAACATCAAAAAGCTCCTTTATATTGTGTATTCGTTACACACAGTGACTTTGTGTTACTGACAGGCATATTAACTGATTCATCTGTTGATTCAGGAGTTACATGTTCTTATTTTGTCTGGATTTGAAAAGATCTAGATGAATATCTTGGAGAGTTGACAAAATCCGAGGCTCAGTATGACAGATCAGAATGGTAAATGACATTTCTTGGAGAAAAGTTTTGATGATATAGATGCTCAAATCATCAAAAAGGGGGAGATGGTATGAAGAAATGTTAAAGATTGGAGATGGTATGAAGAAATGTTAAAGTTTTTCAAGTTTGGAGGAGATTATTTTTTTCTGAAATGCTCAAATCAGAAAAGTTCAACGTAAAGATTTTAAAGTTTTGAAGACGATCAAAGAATTTCTGAAGGTTTCTTTGAATATTATTTGCTGAAGCAATCTGAGCTGAATCTGTAGATAATTTCTTTCCAAAGTCTGAAAGCGTCTTTATGTAAGCATTGGGGAGATTGTTAATTGTTTGAAGACAGTTTTGGAAAGAAGATCATCAATGAAAAAGGGGAGTTTGTTTTGACAGAGCTTAAAGTGAAGACTGAATTGCTAGATCTTTCAACAATGATCTTGAATCCAAAGGGGGAGATTGTTAGAGCATAAATCTGTTGGATACAAGATCAAGAATACTGAAGGTCAAAGTTGAGAAAGTCAAAGCTGCTAAAGTCAAATCTCATTCAAAGTCAAAGTCTATTTGTAATAAAAGTCAATGTATTTGTTTAGTTGTATTTTTAGTTTCCTTGTAATTAGTTGTAGGTATAAATAGTTTTAGTTTTTTAGTTTTAGAAAAGGGTCTAGAGGAGAATACGTTTGAGAGAGAGAGAAAGACTTCTAGAGAGACAAAGTGAATTTTGTGATAAAAGAAGTAATCAAAACAGGTAATTTGTTTGTTAAATCTTGTTTGTTTGATTGTTATCGAATAGGAACTAGAATCTGGAACACACACAAAGTTTTGATGATTTCAGTGCTCTAATCATTAAAAAGGGGGAGAAGATAAAGTTTACGAAATGTCTGGAAATAAAAGTTTGTATCAGATATGGGGAGAAGATCAAGTAATGTTTGTAAAGTGATCAAGAATTGTTGGATGACAAAGAAAAGTTGGAGCTTAAAGAAGAATTTTATGACAATTTCAAGAAAGGTTGATGAAGATTTTTGAAAGATGAAAGTGAAAGTTCAAAGGATTCTGAAAGAAAGCTGATTTTCCTGAAATTTTATTTGAAGTTAATCTGCCAAAGCAAACCGTGTTAAATTCTGAAGATAATTCTTTCCAAGTATCTGAAAGAGGTTTATACCATCTTTGGAGGAGAATGTTGTTACTTTTGAAGACAGGCTTTGGATAAGATATAGTTAATCAAAGGGGAGATTGTTCAAATTGAGCTTAAAGCGAAAATATTGAATTGCAAAATCTTTTTAGAGATGATCTTGATCCAAAGGGAGAGATTGTTAGTGCACAGATTTGTTGGATGCAAGATCATAAAGTTTGAAGCTGAAAGTCAAAGAAAGTCAAAGCTCAAAAGTCAACTTTCAAGCAAAGTCAAAGTCAAGTGTAATAAAGTCAATGTCAAAGGTCTTTGTAATTTGTTTTGTAAGTGTGTTTGTACGCGTGTGTTTGTTTTCTTTAATAAATAGGTGGTTAGTAGTTGTTGTTAGAAGACTTGTAACTAGAAGTAAGAGTTCACAGAGAGTTAGAGAGAAAAAGAGATTTGTAGAGAGAGAAAATAATCTGCGAATCGTTTGTAATTGAATTGTGAAGTTGAATCAAAACAGGTAGTTTGATAAATCTTGTTTGTGATTGAATTTAGTAATAAGAACTTGATCAAATCTGGGAATAATAGTAAGACATCAGCCCTGATTAAATCTAGGCCCAAGCAATATTTTGTTTTCCTAAATATTTTTGTATTTGACAATATTTTCTTATGGGGATGAAGATAAAATATTCAATTAGTAACTTTCAATAAGGATTCGAGGCTAAGTGTACATTGCAAAAAAGAAAAAAATATATTTATGTCATTGTTTGGAAATTTTAGTAGATCCATATTTGGAAATGCATAATTTTTTTTTGTCATATCTATTTGTAATAGTAAATGAATGCGAACAAGAAAGACAATAAAATAAGTTTTGAATATTTTTTCAAACAAGTTTCAAAATATTATATATTGACCTTACTTGAATGAAGAATATCCGTCTATTAGATATTTCTAACAATGAGTAATTTTTATTGGATAGACGAATCTTACTTACAAAAAATTGATTGATACGTTTCTAGGAAGATCAAAACAACTTGCTTAGATTTATAGAGATGAAAACATTATACTTGGACCGTCAAAAGCATAAAATTGTGGTCGATGATTTTGGGTTGCTCACAATGATTAGAAGGGGTGGTTGGTGCATTTGGTGAGGTAATGGTTGCTATTTTGTCATTTTAGTTTTGTTGTTAAACATTTGTCAAGTATTTTTCATTTTTAGTGTAATGCCCTATGTTTGCCCTATTTTGTCTTCTTAGATCGAGATTCTGGGTATAGAGAATATGCAGGACATTTTAGTAAACCAGGTTACCAAACAAGATTTATAAATTAATTAAGATGATCAATTTTTGCATACTGCTACCTTAATATTTAATGTTATGAATGCATTTGCAACATTCATTATAACCTTTCTTTATTTAATGTTATAAATTAATATTTGTAAACATTCAACTTCAACATCGAAATATTGTTATTTATAAAAATAATTTCTTTATGAAATTAACTTTATTATGAGAGGAAAGAATATCAATTAAAATTATGTATGAAAAATTATTTGTATTCATTTATAACCTTTCAATCAACATATTTCATATTGTGTTAAAATCAAGCACACGCTGGTTTAGCTTCTCTTAGTGATTCGAACCACATCGAGGTAGAGAAGATTTGTCTTTATATTTTGCCTATAGCTTTCTACAATCTATCTGAATGTAGTTAAAACATCAAACAAATTACATATTTAAGAAAGTAATCAATTAAAGTAATTTACATATAATACAACTCAATACTTCATTGTTGTATGTTGTATTTTATTAGTTGTCAATTAACAAGTGATGTTTCATCTTAACTTGGTTACAAATTTTTTAATATGACAACTTCAGTCACCACGTAACGCACCATTGGATGAGTTTGAGCATTCCTCAAATTTTGAAATAAGGTTGAGTTTCATCATCCCACATTGGTGGGAAGATGATGGTTTGGAAGAAGATGATGGGTATATAAAAGGGTGATGGAAGATTTTGAAATCTATAATCATGGTTGGAATAACAATAAACCAAATGGTAAAAGTTATAGTGAAAAATGATGAACTTGGAACTTCAGGTTTGATTATTCCTCAAATCTTGAAATAAGGTTGAGTTTTATCATCCCACATTGGTGGGACTATGATAGTTTGTGTAACACCCCAAAAATTGGGTTGAACAAAAACTTCCAAAAATGGAAGTGTGGTATAATAACTACCATAACATGAGCCTCAAAAAATGGGGAAAGTATAACACCTGTTAATTACAGTTTGTAATTTAACGGAAATAAACAACAACCTATTAATCTAATTTCTAAAACAAAAATAAGATTACAAAAAGGGTATTGTCTCTAATCCCAACAAAAGTCTTCACAAAGAGTGCACCCAAATGCATTCTCTAAGCTCATACGGGAATCACCTAGACCTTCTTGGGTGCGGCGCCACTAGAACCTGAGATACACATCGACACCAAACAAGTGTTAGGCCAAAAATCCTAGTGAGCTTGAACAAACAGTAATGACCATGTTGATAAGAGCATAATTCCAGTAGTTAGTGTAATAGATGGAGTCAATGGGGGAGACCCATAACACCAATCGAATTCCACCCAAAGAGACGAGATACCTTATTGTCAATATCCATGTGTGACACCAAAGGGCCTGACACACCCGAGGTTACTACAAAGGCATTGCCCTGAATGGCGGAGGTCTAGGCACATACCAACGCGGTGGAGCCCAAGACTATGTCCTCATAGTAGCTACTCACCTTGGTTCATCCATTCGATTCAATTTGGACCATAAAGCATAATTAGATCCCATGAGGTGCATATAATACCAACATATGTAACTTTGGCCCAATAGTCATATGTACCATGAATGGTATCACAAATGGCATTTTAATGTACACACCAAAATAAATCAAGAATATCATCTTGCAAGGAAACTTTACCCAAAATAGAAGTATTGTCCAAGATTTAGGTCATCTCTAGCATAGAGTTAATCATGAAACAAGTATCACCTACCAAACCATTTCATATCCCCATTACATAATATTCCCTTTTTCCCAAAGGTTAGCCATACAGGCTCAAGAACACCATTTCTATAACACCCAAACAAGAGGAAAGTTTTGACCACATAAATAAGGGACGTATTAGCAACAAAACAAATAGGATGTGTATCTAGTTTGTAAAAAAGGTTTAGAATACTCACAATCTAGGTTTTTGATCAAAACCTAGAAAATAGTAAACCGTAGAAAAATGAGGAAGATGAGACTTGAAGCTTTGATCCTTTGAACACTTCTACTAGTTGATCACTTTGATGTCTTTAATGCTCAATCAATTTAAGAACAACCCTAGGTAGCATTTAATGGTGATGGGGACTTTGGAGAGATAAAAATCGTCTTCAAAGCTTCCAAAATCGGGTAGATAATAGCAATGAATGAGCTGAACCCGTTTGGTGGGTTATTATACAAGGTCACACGTGCGGGCGTTTGTGCCAGGGGCACTCTCGCATACACTTTCACTGAAAACTTACCACTATCTCAAGGGGGTGGGACGATTGTGAGATCAGTCACTCTCGCCGTCACCCTTGCTTGACATGTACCAATAGACATTAAGGCTCAACGATTGTGACATAGCGATTGTGCCCTTGGTCACTCTCGCTGTCACTCTCGCGCCACTCATATCGAGCCCCACCAGGTTCGAGCGATTGAGTAGAAGGCACTATGGTTTGGCCTAGGGGTTACGACTAAACTCACTAACGATTTATCATACACAGATAAGGAGAACCATGCAATAATTAGAGGCTAAACAAACATTAATTAACTTGGGGATTTTATGGGTGTTACAATCCTCCCCACCTTAAAAGAGATTTCATCCTAGAAATCTAACCTTACGGGAATAGATGAGGGTATAGCATCCTCATGTCCTCTTCGGTTTCCCACGTGATCTTTGCAACTCAATGGTGTTTCTACTAGAGTTTGACCATGGTTGCTTCCTTGTGACGTAGTTTCTTGGTCTTACTTTCTAGGATGGCTTCCAGCTCTTTCACACATCGGTTTCCGTTGTCGACTCGAATATCTGACAATGGAATGACGCTTTCCTCCTTGGCTAGGCGCTTGCAAAGATAACAGACATGAAAGATAGGATGAATCCCATCCATCTCCGGTGGTAAGTCCAACTTGTACGCTTGTAATCCAATTTTCTCCAAAATTGTGAACGGCCCAAAGAAACGCGGTCTAAGATTTCCATGCTTTCCAAAATGGATAAGGCCCTTCCATGGAGACACCTTCAACATAACTCGGTCTCCCACTTGGAACTCTATGGGCCTCTGATTCTTGTCGGCAAAACTCTTTTGTCGGTCTTGTGCTGCCATTAATCGTTCTCAGATATTCTTCACCTTATCTGCCGTTTCTTACACGATTTCTGGCCCGAGAAATTGTTTTTCTCCCGCCTCAAGCCAACACACCGGGGTCTTACACTTTCGACCATACACGACCTCAAAAGGTGTCATCTTGATACTCGAATGGTAATTGTTATTATAAGCAAACTCCACTAAAGGTAAGTGTGAGTCACAACTTCCTCCAAAATCTATCATGCAAGATCTCAACATGTCTTCGAGAGTTTGGATTGTCCTTTCACTTTGGCCATCCGTCTGAGGGTGATAAGTCGTGCTCAGTTTTACCTTCGTGCCCAACTCTTTCTGTAGACCTTCCCAAAACTTTGAAGTAAACCGATTATCCCTGTCAGAAACAATAAATAATGGCACGCCATGCCTTGATACCACCTCGTTAATGTAGAGCTTGTCCAACTTGTCCATGGGCAACGTCTCACGTGTTGCCAAGAAGTGGGCATTTTTAGTGGCCCAACAAGGTCTTCGGTAGTTTCGTCACAAAATCCATTGTGATATGTTCCCACTTCCACTCAGGGATCGCTAGGGATTGCAAACTTCCGTATGGTCTTTGGTGTCCAGCCTTGACTTGAAGGCACGTGACACTCTTCTCAACATAACTTGCCACATCATGCTTCATCACCGGCCACCAATAATGCAACTTCAGATCCCTGTAAATTTTTGTACTACCGGGATGTATGGAGTATTTGGGATTATGGGCTTCCTCCAAGAGTAGTTTTCGGTTTCCTCCAAGTTTTGGTACCCAAATTCGGCCTTGGAAAAGCTTAAGGTCACGACTATCTTTCTTCAACAATTCTCGTTGCTTAACCATAATTTCGTCCTTGAGGTTTCCTTCTTGAAGTGATTCCGCTTGGCACGTCTTTATATTCTCCAGCAATCTTGACACCACATCAAATATAGTAAGGGCTAACTTAATTCCACCACTATGACTCTTTCGACTCAAAGCATTCACCAGCACATTAGCCATACCGATGAGGTAAAGTAGTTCACAGTCATAGTCTTTCAACAGTTCGAGCCACTTTCGTTGCCGCATGTTGAGCTCTTTCTGATAAAAAATGTACTTTAAGCTTTTATGGTCGGTGAAGAGAGTACATTTTGTCTTATAGAGATAGTGCCGCCATAACTTCAATGCAAAAACTACTGCCGCTAATCCTAAGTCGTGAGTCAGATAATTCCTTTCATGATCCTTTAGCCGGCGTGATGCATAGGCTATCACTTTGCCTCTTTGCATTAGTACGCACCCAAGCCCCATCTTGGAAGCATCATTATATACCAAGAAATCGTCCGATCCCTCGGGTAGAGATAAGATTGGTGCTTTGCACAGTTTCTTCTTGAGGGTCTTGAAAGCTTGCTCTTGCTTGTCAGTCCATTGGAACTTGACATTCTTCCTCGTCAATGATGTAAGCGGTGAAGCGATCTTTGAAAAGTCTTGAATTAACCTTCGGTTGTATCAGGCCAACCCCAAGAAGCTATGAATTTTTGTTGAGCCCATTGGTGGTTCCTATCCCATCATGGCTTCAATCTTAGCTGGGTCCACCTTCACTCCATCCTTGGACACTACATGGCCCAAGAATTGGACTTCTTGTAACCAAAATTCGCACTTAGAGAATTTTGCGAATAACTTTTCCTTCCGAAGGACTTCCAACACCTCCCTCAAATGTTTCCCATGCTCCGCCTCATATTTTATGTAGATCAAGATGTCATCAATGAAGACTATCACCGACTTGTCCAAGAAAGGACGACACACCCGGTTCATCAAATCCATGAACACGGCCGGAGCGTTCGTCAAACCGAACGACATTACCAGAAACTCGTAATGTCCATATCTTGTTTGATAGGTCGTCTTCGGGATGTCTTCTTTCTTCACCCTTACTTGATGGTATCCCGACTGTAAATCAATCTTGGAGAACCATCCCACTCCATGTAGTTGGTCGAAAAGGTCATCTATCTGGGGAAGTGGGTACTTATTCTTCACCGTGACCTTGTTCAATTCTCGATAGTCTATGCATATTCGCATAGAGCCATTCTTCTTCTTCACAAACAGTACTGGCTCCCTAAGGCGACGAACTCGATCATATAAGTCCCTTCTCTAAAATCTCTTGGAGTTGTGACATCATCTCCTGCATCTCTGTCGGCACTAAATGGTAAGGAGAACGGGTTATCGGAGCTGCTCCCGGAGTAAGGTCGATATGGATCTTGTTAGGATCAAGCGCTTACCATTACACCAAAAGCAATTGCTGATGGAGAAGGCGCAAATTTATTTCCTTATTGCGTAGCAGCCACCGCCACGTTTTGATTTAGGAAGATGTTGGTCGATGACCCAACAATCCCCCCCCCCCACATTTGCCAGCACTAACAAGATCTTCGCTAGAAGTCAATGGTTGTACAACATGCCTTTGGCAATTAAATTTACTCCATGGGATTCAAACCCGTGACCTGCTTTGATACCACATGTTAGGATCAAATGCTTACCACTAAGCCAAAAGCAATTGCTGATGGAGAAGGCGTAACTTTATTTCCTTATAGCGTAGTAGGCAACGCCACGTTTCAATTTAGGAAGATGTTGGTCAATGACCTAATAGAACTCCACTTGACATTCCGGTGGTAAACCGGGTAGATCCTCAGTGAAGACATCCAGGTAGTCCCGTACAACCTCCACGTCTTCCATCGATTTTTTCTCTAACTTTGCATCGACAACGTACGCCAAGTATGAGGAACATCCTTTTGATAGTGCTTACGCGCTTTCAAGAACGAGTTTACGGGAGAGGATCCCTTCCTCTTTTCTCCGTAGATAGTGGCTACGCCACCACTCGTCACATACACTCTAATCATCTTCTTGGAGCAAAAGATGTCAGTGCAGTTCTCCGTCAACCAGTCCATGCCTATCACCACATCGAAACCCCCGATTTCCATCGGTAACAGGTTCACTTTAAAAGGATTCCCATATATCTCCAATTCACAACCGCGATAGTCTTCTCGAATCAACACTTGTTCCCCTGTTGGCTACTTCTACAACTAAAGCATCGGAGAGGGTACTAGCGGGAGTGGAAAATAGCTTGCAAAAAGTATTTGACACAAACAGCCGATTCACACCTGAATCGAGCAAAATATGAGCAGACAATGAGTTTACGAGGAACATACCCGATACTACATTGGCGGTCTCCCTCGCCTCCTCGACAGTCATTTGAAATGCTCGGCTCGGTGCCCTTGGTGGGTTCTATTTCTTTGTAGATGACCTGCTTGAAAATCTGTGGTTACTACCAGTCAACTTCGGGCACTCCCTCTTCACGTACCCCGACTCTCGGCACTTGAAGCAGACGGATCCTCGGATGGGATAATCGCGGGTCGAGTGGTCCTTCTTCCGACACTTGGCACACTCAGTGGGACCCGACTAGGATATTTGGTTGCACGGGCCACTATGCTTGCTCTTGCATTGATTGCATCGTCTAACTTCACATCGGGGGTTGTTGGTTCCCAGACTTTATGTTGGAATCAATATATTTATAAATTTATAGATTTTATGAGTGGAAGCTTTGAATATATTGTGTAAGATCAATCAAATTAGAATGAAAGAAACAAGTGAACAAGAAAAGCTTCAAGAAATGCAGTCATATGTATTATAATATTTCAGGAGAGGAACACCAAGAACACCAAGAACATACAGTAACTATGTGAAAAGATCTCACTGAAATTCTCTCTCTCAAGATACTACAGTGCACGACAAATATTGTAGTGCAATTGTTGTGTGAACACTCATAAAAAGTGGCAGTCTTGTCCCCTATATATAGCCCAAATCATAATGGTACAAAAAGGAAGACCGGTCCCAAGGAGCCAAGTGTAAAGTTAAAGTGGACGCTTTTTGTGCTGACATGGCAAGATGGATAGGAGACTCCACACTTGAGAGATTTTAGCATAGTTATTCTTCAGAGTAGAAGTCAGAGGGGGCCGTGGTGCTATGCCGGCTAGATCATCCTCAAGTTAGGCGTCCTCTAACGTTTGTCTCTGAGAGTGCATCCTCTGAAGTTAACTTGGTCTTTCTAAAGTAGTCACTGGTGTCTCTAAAGCTTATCGAATGCTTCAATACTTGGTGATTTTCACTGCTTTTACATTACTTGGGGCTAACAATCTCCCCCAAAGTATTGAAAAAAAAAATAAACTAAGCATAGACTAACTACTTAAGACATAGAGGAGAAAGTCATCCTCTTTCAAAAGTTCCACTAAGATAAAGGAAATCACATTACAGAATTTGAAAAGCTACACTAATCTATTCTAAATCTCCTTTACATATCTTGTGGAATTTCATAATGAGATCTCTATATTCTAGCATTGAGTTGGTCTCCATTATGATTCTATGCGCAATCTCTGTTGGGCACTTGGTCTATTCTGCTGCTTCCTGAATTTTCTCTCTAAAGTACTTGAGAGTTAGAGATGAGTATTTACAGGAATTGGAAGCTCTTAATAGTTTCTTCTGACGATCCTCATCTCTGTAGAGAAACCTAAGAGGCTCTATGAGAGCAGTTCCACTTTGGAGCTTCTCTAAGTCTTCAAGTTGTTCGTTTGGAGCTGTCATGGATAGTTGATATATTCCAAGTTCTAGAGCAATGTAGAAGTCCGTCTTCGACCTTAGTTCCACATGTTTTTCCATAGCTATCTTCACTTCACTTATCCCCACATTGTACTTCTTGCACCTGTCTGACATGTTGTAGAGGTGCCCATCCAGATATCTTAGATCATAAGGGTTTATAGATTACCAGATCATTATCATTGAATACCAATATGTTGTTTTTTACCCTTTCTACGGTGTATTCAAGGTAATGAATCTGGTTATAGCAGTATTCCTGAACTTGACGTCCAGTACCCTTCTGATGTCGTCTTCAAAGTATACAACAGATCTACCTTTGGTCTTGTGTCTGATAAACCATTTTCTGACTAGATTGAGTGTGGCAGAGTTAGTCTGGAGTTCAGAGGTCTGGTTATGCTGGACACTTGATTTTGATCTGCGTAGAGATATCTGAAGACATTTTCATTCATAACAGGCTCTCTAGGTTTGGAAGATTTAGCTTATGGTGGCTTTACCAGAGACTCCATCTGTTGGGTAATCTATTGAATTTTGTGTTCATTGACCACTGGTGGCTCTTTTTCTGGTTCATCTTCGAAGAGGTCTCTCATCACATATATTTGTCTTTCTGGTGAAAGGAAAGCATCCTTTGAAGATGTTTCTGAATAATCCACAAGTTATGGCTCATCAGGGGCTTATGTGGTTATGTTGGCTTATGAGTTGGTGGTGATAGCATCTAGAAGGAGGGTGAAAACAGGCACGATTGGAACCTATGGACTTGCAAAAACGAGGAGGATCATGGGAACTGAAGACTTCATAATGGAAGGGGGTTGGTCTTCAGCAGAGGTGGGGTTCCTCTCTGGTTCAGTTCCTTCTGTTGTCTCCGCTCTAACGGCTTCTTTTGGAGATTTCCCCGTGTCTTGATTTGGTGCAGAGAAGGAAGAGGGAGTACAACTGTTGATTAGCTGAGCATGTTTGAAGATATACTCCCCCTTTTGATATCCAGGAGACCCTTCTGGCATGTATTCGTCATCATCGTCTTCTAGACCATCAAATTTAAACTTCTTCGACGCCTCCTTTGCATAGGAAGTCTCTAAAAACTTCCTTTTATTTTTTAGCTCTAGTGGGGAGGTTTTGAGCTTCACGGCAGCATGATTTATTTTCTCTATTGCTTCATTTGTTGTCGTTCTGATCTCATCGATTTTGTCCACCACTTTATAGTTGTTAACATCCATTAGAGCCTTGATTGCCTTGGTAGTTTCCCCAGACTTCACAACAAATTTCGTTGAGATTGTGAGCATGCGACTCAAAATCTGTTTGCTGAAGCTGGCAAGGCTGGCTTTGGTGACTAGGTCTCTGATGTCCTTGGTGGCGGAGGTGGTGCTGTTGAAGGTGCAGAGGTAGCCGAGGCAATGGCGGATGCCAAGGCTTTAGAGATCATCTGCTGGACCTCTGATTTGAAACAGTTGAAGTCTGCAACAGTGATTGGTGGGGTGGCGGAGGCCAGGGCAGGCTCTGGAAGGGCTTAGATAAGTTTTTCTTTGGTAATCTTCAACTCTTCTTTTAGCAGATTAGAGTGGCCTTCTGTAATAGATTCCAGAGTCGCCAGCCTTGTGTTGTTGCTAGACAAAATTCCTCGCAGTTTAGAGACCTCTGTTGTTAGTTTGGCAATTTGAGAAGTAGAGGCCTCTGAGGTCTTTTCCGTTGTAAGTTTTAGATCATTCAAGGATCCTCTAATTTCGTTCACAAAGCTTGTGAACTTTGTTTTGGTTACGTAATCAGAGAGGGTAATCTTAGATCCAACACATGGACCCAAGTTTCCCTCGAGTTTAGAGGTGCCTTCTGTCAGAGGTGAGTTGATGTGGCCTCTGGAAGGACTTCCACCCGATCCTTGAGGCTCCTTTTGAGAAGAAACCTCTACAAGTGTTCTGACCTCTTCCATCTCCTCTGACTTAGATTCAGAGGAACGGAAGTAGATGTGATGGGTAGACTTGTTGTCCAGACAAGTATGCCCATGAATAATTCAAGCCACTGTCCTTGAGTTAGGCAGTCCCTACGGGATATTTTGAAAACCTCGGGTCTAAGTGATTGGTCCACTAGTTGATGAGCCATAGAGGCATCATCTTGTGTTTGTTTTATTGTACCCTGTGATGAATGGGCACTTATCTGTTCAATGGTGTTGTCCTTTTGAGAGGACAACCCCAAAAGTTCAGCATCCTCTGGTTGGTGTGCAACAGAGGCGGAAAAATATGGCTCTATGTGGTTGTCCGAGGTTGGGTTCGAGGTGTGCACCTCTGCTTCAATATCCACTGGTGCTGGACCACCTTGGATAGTCTGTGTGGTAGTACTGGGAGATGGGGTAGGGAAGTACACATGCATGCCTCTTAGGGCATCTTTTTCTTCGTCCCTTCTCTCGGCTCTTAGGGATTCAGAACTCTCCCCCCTCAGAGTACTCTCTGACTCACCGCTCTCTGCACTAGTAGAGCTACTCTCTTCACCAGTAGTAGAAGAACCCTCTGATCTTCTCTCTCTAGAAGCACCCTCTGGTTGCCCTCTGCTATCTTCCCTCATAGACTCTGAGTCGTCACTTTCTGACTCAGGGACTGGCTCAGGTCCTAAGTGTGTTGGAGATCCCACCACTGGTTCTAGTGATTGGGAAACACTTCTATAGAGAATGAGAGATGGGTGGTTTTCAGGTACTATTGAGGTCATGGTGTGGGGGAATCTTCTTGCGTTGGGGTATGGTGGCACTGTTGTAGGTTTAAAGTTTTTCATCACGAAGAGAGGTTTTTTGCTCCATCCTCTGTTAGCTGGAACTTGATCACGACCCTTTGCATGACCAGAGACAGAAATTGTGGGAACATAACAGAGACATGTGCCTTCCCTTTGGCAAGTGCCTTGTTCTTTCGGTCGACTGTCGTGTAGAGTTCAGACCAGAGGAGTCCGGCTAAGTCGATGGATCTGTTAAATAAAAGAGCTTACATGATGTCTAGAATTGTAGGATTGGCTTGATAATGACTCCCAATCTTGCAGGTAAGTGTGCGGTTTAGCATACTGAACATGAAGTTCCAGATTGGTGGGAGATGTTTACGGCGAACTCACTGAGCTTGCTCGATTGTTTAAATTTACTGTTTGAATCAATTAACTCTTGGTTAGTATCGATTGAGATTTGCGGCGCATAAACCCTACTTGCACCAACCCTGCACCGCGACTCAAGCCCGCATCCCTCTCTCTCACACCCGTGTCTTGAGACCCGGCTCGTGGTCTCCACACCCGTGTCGTCTTACCAGACCGTGTGTCCCCTCATCCGTCTCTTATCAAACTCACACCCGCATCCTCCTCAAACCCTCTCCTCACCACACCTAAACCCGGTTCCACCCAAACCCGGTTCCTTCTCAACCCATCTTTTCCAAACCAGGCTCCTTCTCAACCCATCTTCTCCAAACCCGACTCCTCTACACCGAGTCCTACATCAACCATCCCTCACCCCCCTTCCCATACCCGATTCCCTCACACCACACTCACAACTCCCTCTCATGCTTCACCCTCACCCTTAGGCACGACCCCCACATCACTCACTTGGCTTCGTTCACCAACGCACATGACCACCACCCTCTATGACCTTTCACGCCCTCCGACCCAACCCCCAAATCGATTTGGGGTTAGGGTTATTATCTGCCTCTGTCACCTCCATAATCCACGGTGAAGTACACCTACCATCGATCAGTTTTGGGTCGATTCGGTCGGTTTGTGTGGTTTGATTCTCTCAAATTAGATATCTGTATTGAATTGGTTTCTATGTTCGATTAAGGATTTGATTTCTGAGTTGGGTTGACTTGTCTGTTTTTTTGGTAATCACTTCAAATCTTTTCTATTCTTAATTTTAGTTAAAGATCAAGACATTTGCAGTTATGTAAACATTGAAATGAAGAATTAAAATTCTTTTGATCATTCAAAAACTTTTGAGACATGGCCTTTTTGAAAGTATCTACTCTAGCATCAAATGTTCCAAAGAACTTTCTATCTAGCTTAGATTTTTTTTGTGAGAACTGGCTTTCTCTGAAACTCTTCTTTCTTGCCTTTGATATTTGCTAGCTCTTTGTTCACTAAAATATGAGAAGCAGATTTTTCATTTATATTCCATTTTCCTTTTTGCTCTGGTGTGAACTTGATTAGTTTAAAAGGCTAGGATTTGGACGGTAAGGGCATCGTTTCACTCTTGGCCTTTTCTTTTGCTTTCTTTTCCAGTTCTAGAGAAGATTTGGATTTTAAGCACATTTCAACAAAATTGGGACAGATTGGAATTTTTGGCACATCTTTCTTGATTGATATCCTTTTGTTTTGAATTCCAGAGGGGAGTTTAGTCTCCTCTAACTTGTTGACAACTATCTCTGGGTTTCCTGATTTGTCTTAGATTTAGAGATGACAACTTGATGTTTATCAATTATAATGTCCTCATCCACAAAGGATGTCTCATTTGAATCAGAGTCAGAATCAAGAAAGTCTTTTTGGGATTCCTTTGATAGTTGTACCAGAACTGATATACCAAGTTCATCTAATCTCTTTTGTTGGAATACTCTTATGATATTGCAAGGAATGATCTCTTGTGTTGTTGAGCATAAGTTTTGCTTCAGAACTTCCAATAGCTTCTTTTCAAATATGGTTTCAAGAAGTTTTCCAGAATCTTTTGCATTCAGAGGTTGGAATTTTGTTGCTTCCGGATTCAGGATGCTCTGATCTTTAATATCAGAGAGACTTAGGTCAAAGGTGACAGAATCCTGAAACTTTAGAGTCAAAACTAAACAAGGATTTTGTTTTGCTTTGAACAGTCATATGCTCGGAGGCATATTAAATGTTTTTAAATTTGAGTTTCCTTTCTTTTGATCCTTCAGAAGTTCTCAATCTCTTGATTGCAGACACATTTCTCAGGGATGGAAAATCATGTTTTTGAACTCTGCCAACATAGAATGTTGCTACCAGAGAGTTTTTCTTTTTCCCTGTATAAGGATCCAGATCACTGAATCCTAGTCCTTGAGCGTCTATTTGAGAGTTAATTCTAATGTGCAAATCTTGTACATCTTGATATTTTTTGATAAAAATTTTCTTTCTTTGTAAGTTCTGATGCAGGATGATAGATCCAAAATCAAGCATACATCATAGAAAATACAAGTAAATCAATCAAGAACTAGAGAGAGAATGTAGAGAGAGAAAGTATGTCATATATCTCTTGAATGTCAAATGATTACAATAAAGGACATATTACAAAGACAAAGACTTAAAATATTTAAATGGTCAAAACACACTAAGACCATATTACAAAGCAAAGTAAAATACATGAGGAGTTGACTTTCATTAACTATCAAAACAAGACATTGATTCCAACTATAAAATGCTCCAACAATCTCCCCATTTGGAATGAATTTGTGAATCGTCTTGTTCTCGTATCCCGTATGCCCAAGTAAGTCTCAAAGCACCTTATTGCCTTCCTAAACACAATTCTGTCTTCCAAAGTCTCAATCGCTTTCTTAAGTAACAATCGTTCTTTCTTTGGCATGAAGTCACCATCAACTTCTTTAATTCTTTCATTATGATCATATCTACTATCAAGCTGCAACTTAATCACTTTCAAAGTCCCATCAGAAAATTTGGCAACCTTAGAGAACCTTATAAACCTATTCTCATTCTTTCCATTCTTGTAGGCTACTCCGAACTCTGGATCTTACAGAAACATGAATAGAGGGTAGTTTTCCAAGTCTGGAATCTTCAGGTTAGGCTTTATATATATATCAGGTTGATCTTTCTCTGATTGCTTTCTATCCCAAGCTGAAAATCATAACAGTAAGGGAAATTGATATGCCTCCTCAAGAATCTCTTAATGGCCTCCAAAGCATATGTGATGTTTTCCCTTCTGATAGTCATGTCTCTAAATATGTGGTACATGAATTCAAAGTCGTCAATCTGAAGATGATGGAAGTCTGCTTTGGTAAATGAGCAAATAAGAGTGTTTTGCCTCTGAATAACAAACAATGGATAGCATATTCGGAAGAACTTCTTCAGGATGACTTCTTTAATAATAACTATTTTGCTCTTTGACCTCACATGACTTTCTGGCTGCTTGAGAGAATTGTTCATGTAAATGTACTCCTCTTGGTATTCCTTAGGCTTATCCTTGATACCCAAGACAAGACATATATCTGATAGTCCCACAATGTGCAATATGATCAAGATGAACAATAAAAATCAATCCAAATAGCCATATGTCATTGATTATGATCACAAATTACAATTCGTATATGTTTCTATCTCTGTCAATATTTCTCTCTCAAGATTCACAATTGTACACTCTCTTAGTTGTAGTTACAAAATTACAAAAGACAAAAGCTTTTATACCCATAAGCTTAACAAAGACAAAACAAGATAACTAAGTTTAACAAAACACTTTGACTTTTCCTTTGAGCTTTGACTTTAGCAAAGAGGGCTTTTACTTTCAATCCAAATGATCTTGGATCTAACATTCATGCACTAACAATATCAAGATTTCTGATGTGATGTACATAAATCTTATTGGATTCTTCAAGGAAAGGAACTCTGAGAGCATTTCAGTACTTCCTTTCTTCAACTTGAGAAAATTCAGGTTCAGGCACATTTGATGGACCGAATTGATCAATAGATTTATTAGCTGACTGACTTGGTTGATTGGATTGAAGTGGCTGAATAGCTGGTTAAACTTGGCTAGTTGGAACATCAGGAAATGCAATGAACTCATGGAATTCAGGAAACTCACTCTAAACAGGGTTGAGATGTATATCCTCTGGAGTTTCTAAGCCATACAGTTCACGAAGCAATTATGTGTCCTTGTTATCAATCAAATTATCCAAAACATTTTCACCTTGGTCTTCATCTAAATAGTCAATCAATTATTCCAACTCATCTTTGATTTTCTAGAATTTGTCGTACTGATCTGCATCCTCATCTTCATCTGAGATTACATCAATAATATCAACACGACTACCGGTTAATAAAACTATCTCCTCTTTCGGTAGCAACCTTGGGCTTTTCAACCGTCGGTTCTGTATCAAGATCCACATATAAGACTAACCGCAATCCACTCACATTCTCGTATTCACCGCTTTGGAATTTTTGAGCCAAGTCTTCCAATATTGATTCCGTACCATATACTTGCTCAAAGCTACCAGATGTTCTTTGTCTCTTCTGCCTCTCCCCCTCATGTTCATGATCGGAATCATGATCATGTCTCCTCTTCAAACTATCAGCATGAGCTTTACAAGAAGTTTGAACATCTTGTGATAACTCATCAATTTCTTGTTACATTGATTGTAGAGATGTCAAAACATCCTTCTTGAAAGAGTTGAATGCAGAGGGACAAACAATATCTGACTAAACCAGAGGTACCGCTGGAGCAGATTGCAATTGTTGAGCTCTGAGAAGGCCAAATAGATCAAAATTAGCTTGATCAACTGGAGCTTATGATAGTAACTTGGAAAACAATAGTGACTTAAGCTCATCTATAGACATATCATCCTGTGTTTGCACTGGTGGAAGTGGAGGTGGTGCTCTGGTTCTACAGTAGGACCCTTTCCTTTCAACATCCATTTCACAGAGGATATTTCTTCAACCATACAATCTTCAACAACCTTTAAGGTGTTGTTGATAAATTCCTTTGACACGAAGTCGGGTAAAGTAACGCCGGTGTCATATAGACGTTCCGTTGACACGACAGTTATTGAAGCAACTGTGTATCCTGTGTTCAAAATTGGCATAGTGTTAGCAATGACATAACTTCCATCCAGTCCTCATAGTCCAACAGATGGATGTACTCGGGATGTTCCGGTCAGGTCACTTAGACTTCTGACATTAGCAGATGTAGTTTCTTGTTTCCTAACAAATGAAAATGGTATATCAGTAGGCTCTAGGCTGACTGGTGCAAACAAGAAAGATGAGAATTGGGGCAGTATACTCTGTTTTCAATATCCACACTCTCCAAGTGAGAACTGGATAGATTTTGTGCAAAATCCCTGTGAGAATTTGAGATGGTCACTTGTTGAGAGGTGATTAAATAGTTGGTTTAGGTGTGCAAATGCATTAGTGGGCAACTAATGGCTTCTTCAATTCCTGAACTCAACACATGAGTTTTGGTAGCAGATGTGGCTGCCCTTCTGGATTTGTAGGTTAGGTTGCACACGCGCTCACCATATTCTTCTTCGTCCCTTTCTCTCAATCTCACACTTTCATCATTTTCTACTGTATCTCCCTCGGTTCTCCTTATGTCTCCCACCACTTGTTGAATAGTGTTATTGTTAATGCCAAAAATCACCCAAAGGATAATTTAAGGTCGATGTGGAACTTTATCCAACTAAAGAAAGTAATCAAACGACAATATGCGTGATAAAGAGTAAAATAAAAAGACAAGAGATTTGGTGACGCGGAAAAAACCTCAACGAGGAAAAAACCACGGACGACAGAGAGATGTCGTCTTGTACTATGATCACCAAACAGGGGTGACGTCCTTATGTATTACAATGTTTTACACTATAAATTATAAGAATAAGTATATGAACTAAGAGCAAGTATTTATCGTGTATAAAAACACTTGTGTCGTGTACTGCGAGAGGAAAGATTGTGGTTGTTCTTTGCTTAACTTGTTAGTTCTATGTTTCTGAGATCAGATGTCCAGGTGAAGTGTGTATCTTCATTATTTATAGCCTTAAATCTTCATAAATGTGACTTTGTAACGGTCAATCTTCCATAATGACTTTAATGGTTTTGATCGGTTATAGTTGTTGGTATTTATGAGCATTGAACCTGAATTAGTTAAACAAGAGAAGAACATTGGGTTGTGCGTTAGTATAATTGTGGTCGAGTATATTTTTACGATGGTCGTTCGACACTCGACCAACTTACACGGAAGTGTCGACGAGTGTTGCAAATATGTTTGGTCGATAGGACCTTATCTTAATACAAGACTAGTCGTGTGAAATGATGTCTTCTGTCGAGTTCGTAGAGTTTTACCCAAACAGTTGCCCCCAAAATTTGGAATTACGTGGGAATTTTAAATTTTAATTTTTAAATTTTATCGAAAATTTTGGTGGTTGCCACGTGTCATTCGGGGATAGGCTCTCTTCGCGGTGGAACCAAATCGGTTCGTTTCTAACTAGACCCATGATGGTCTAACTGACACAAGTGATGTCATGGCGGCGTGGGGAACATGCATGACAGGTGCGAGTGACATGTGTCGAAGATCTAATGGTGCACTCGAAAAAACGATCAACACGTGTTGATCATCGGTCGACTTTACTTCTTATGTTCGAACGTATAAATAGGGATCTTTGGTGGATCGTTTCCTTTTACGCCATCAACATATTCTTAGAGATATTTTTAGCAAATCATTTCCAAGACTTACCGAATCATTGCCAAAAATCCATACGCTCCTTGCCAAATTTAGGTTTCGATCGAGGTTTAGAGCGAGTATTTAAGGTACGACTGCTTCTCAAACCTTTATATACGTTTTAAGACCCAAGCTAGGAAGCGTAGACGTAACTGGGATATTCTTGATTTGAGTGAGTTGAAAATAAACCTTACTGGTTTAGCTATGTCGATCGTACCAGCTAGTTCGATCCAGAGTCAGGATGACTTAGATGACTTTAGGCACTTAGCAAATTTCGGCGGATATCGCCATAAACTCTCCAGGTCAGGTTCGTCCTGACATGTGTTCGGAGGGGTATTTCGTAATCTACGAATATCCCTTCAAGATAGGGTTTAAGTGGCCCTATTCGCCTCCATAGAGGCTTTTTGTGTTAACCTTCAACCTTGCACCGGGGCAACTTATGCCCCTATTTTGGAAATTCGTCTCAATTATCGAGTGACTAACTGTAGAATAGGGATCGCCGTTCAACGTGAATGACCTCCTCACAGCTTACACAGTGAAGGTTGATGGTTTTCACCATTATAGCCTTCACTCTAAGTATCGGGGTGATCGCACCCTTGTTCTTAACACCGCGGTTAACGACCGTGGGTGGAAATCAAGATAGGCCTTTGTGCGTATGGCCTTACTGGGTCTAGACAGTGACCAGCTCAAGCCCTGCTAGAATACATCGAGTGAGTTTCCTCAGTTTATTTTTTTATCGTATATATACTGCGATAGTTCTAATGTTTTTCTTTTGTTTTTTGGTTTCAGCTATCAAGTTTGACGAGGTGAAACCGAACAGTGATTTGGAGTACAAGATAACCCGATTCTTGGGTTATAGTGTGGTCGACCAATCACACTCTTCACTTTCCTCGACGGGCGACTACGACGACGAAGGAGTGACTATCATCGAGCCTTCAGAGGTCGAGGTAGAGGAGGTCGAGGAAGAGAAAGAAGAAGACGATGAGGAAAGAGAGATGGCAAGTAATGTGCATGATCCCTTATGATCCTTTCTTTCGTCTTTCTTCAATTTATTTAATCTTTGTCGTGCGTTTTCAGGTGGTTCTCTGGAGAAGGCGACTGCTACGACAGACCGGAGGAAGGCCCAACTAGAGCTTGCCCGAAAGGGAAAGGAAAAGAGGAAGGCTGCCACGACTGCTGGGTCGGGCTTGTCGAAGCGAACGGGGATGACAATCCCGATGGAACCGTCATCGAGGGGTGGCCACACGTTGAGCGTTGCTAGCCTTGAGAAGGCGAAGATGGGTGACCCAATTCCAGCGGTCTCCATAAACATTGCGCCTCCAGTGACGGAGTCTCCGGAGGATCCAAGTGTAACATCCCATACTAGCTATACTCGCTTAAACGTATACAGAGCAACTAAGTAACCTTTATAGCAATATAGTAATAGTTATAGACAACCGGATGTTAAGTTACATATATAAATATATACAATCCCCAAAATTTCTATACAAAGGTAAGGTTGTCCGGTCAGTCTTCAAAATATCCACTCCCGGTCACTTAGCCCGGATAATCCCCAAGTCTATCTCTAGAACCTGCCACGGAATAACAAATGTGGCTAAGCAATAACTCAGTGAACAGATCAATGAAATCAACAATAAACAATATAGGGTAAGTACAAATTATCCGTATAATCATGAAATGAAAAAATAAATCAATCGAATATCACAAAGATATAACAAAGGGGTTCACATAATCACCCATTTCGTGTTTCGTGTTATTCAAGTTCACATAAATCACCCGAATACACTAAACCCGTTGTTCCCAAAGAATGTACGGTTCTATGGGCATAAGTGAGAACTAGCGGTGTGGGCAGGACACTCACTAGCCCTCGACTACTATTAAAGTAGTCCTAGTTCTGTTATGTTCCTAGGATATCCATTCGCCCTAATGGCAGGATGGCCAACGCACTTTCCACGCATATACAAGGACGCCAAAGTGATTATAGCCACCATGGAAGCATCACAAAGTCGGTGCCCCCGACTAAGTGTCTGGGTAAAGGATCACAACATATGTGATCTAACCGGATCACAAAGATATAACAACAATCAATGAACAATGTCAATATGGCTTGACTCTATCTAGTCGTGCCATTCTCAATCTGATAATATCACGGTCATTGGTCCGATTCAACAAACCATATTTATCACATTCCATTCGCGCCTCAGCATTCAGAGTAAAACTCAAGAACCGGGCCAACGGTCCCTATTAGGGGCAACAGACTTTGGAACAGTCCTAAGTCGTGCTCAACTAATGGAACACCAAATGGAATTCAACAAAGAAATTACACGATAAAAATCCAAGAATCAACATCAATGAGGTATTTTCGTATCTCAAGTTTACAATTCGTAAATCATATTTGAATGGATTAACCCTCAACAATAGGTCAATCCCGTTCCAAGAAAATAAGAGATCCGTACCTTTATATAGTCGAGATAACCAAAATACGATGCCTAAATGCCAAAGTGTCCAAAATCCTTGCTAGTCGGATTTTCCTATCACAAGTAATATATATACACTTAGAATTATATAATGATTTCGTATATTTGTTTGATCTCTTTATCCTATTGGCACCCTTTTATTAACTTATGTTAACTTTATTTTCACCTTATACGTTTATAGTTCAATGCTAGTGTTTATGAAATGGTGAAAAAGGACTTGAACAAAACAACCAAAATATTGAAAAAAGAAAACTCCCTTGCACATTTCAGCTTCTGTCCGTCTCCGTGTTGGACATGTTACTCATACTTAGGAGCTGAATTTCATGATATTTTTTAAATGAAAGTTGTACCTATGCCTCTTAGGAATCCAATCGAACTAGATTCATGCTGTTTGAAGCTATGATTGATTTTATATGAATTTTTCACTAACAGTGTGCAAATCCCGAGTTTACAGAGACCAGCTGCTGTAATTGGGTATTTTGGCACACTTAAGCTCAAAATTAGATTCTGGACTCCACATAAAAATTGTTCTAGACACACTAAGGTTTCCAACCACATATCATACATCTTAATTGGATCAATGGTTAATTTTATACAAAGTTATAAAGTAACATTAACTTTCTGCTTCCTTCCAACAGCACCAAAATTTAACTATTTTTAACATATCAACACTACCACAAGATTTTGTAATCATTCTAAACCATATATGAACCAATTTGATTTGGTTTAACAACCTTGAACATCACATAATCAAAACCTAGATAAATTATTCAAGCATCTAACTCAAAGATTATCAAAGTTCTTACCTTTAAGGATGATTACACCTCTTCAAGGTGTTGATTCCTTTAATCCCTTAACTCCAGCCCCTAATCAACAAGAACACACACAAACTTATTATAAATCTTCCTCAAATAACTTATATTTCAAGATTACAAGTTTACCCAATGGTTACCTTCAAGATTTAGCTTCAAAATCATCAATTTCCCATCATTTATTCAAGGTTTTGAGGTTTACTTTCATGGATAAAGGTTTGGTCTAGGGTTTGAAGAAGGAAACATGAAGAAGAAGGAGAAATAAATCTGATTATGAGATTATTAATCTCAATATTTGTTTATATATTTTCAGAATTTTCACTTTTAGTCCCTCAAGTTTCATAAATTGCATCTTTACCATGTTTGGAGAATTTCTTCACATTTTGATTTAATTTTAGTTTCACTTATCCATGTTTAACCCTTCTAATGGTTATGTTTGACAAAGTTAGTTCGGTTTAAGTCCATATGCTATGTGTACAAACAAACAAAGAAATGACTAACTCTAAACACTATTTTTTTTTTCACTTAAACTTCGATATAAAAGTCTGGTTATTATATTCCTCCCCCCTTAAAATAAGATTTCGTCCTCGAAATCTGGAATAGGGTTAGAGGATTTACAACTTTTGTAGAAATCTGGATAATCGTTTTTGAACGATCCCTCTTGTTCCCACGTCGCTTCCCGGTAATCTTGATTCTTCCAAAGTACTTTTATATATGGAATAGATTGGTTTCGTACCTTCTTCGTCATCCGCCCGATTATCCGTTCAGGTTCTTCTTTGTATGAAAGGTCTGACTCAATTTGATCTAGCGGGTAGTTGATTACATGTAGGGGATGATAATTATACCCGCGTAACAAAGAAACATGGAAGACATTGTGAATATGGGACATCTGTGGAGGTAAGGCAAGACTATAAGCAACTTCGCCCACTCTTTCTAGAATTTCAAACGGACCAACATATCGAGGGCTCAGTTTGTCTTTAATACCAAACCTTCGCGTACCACGGATCGGAGACACTTTAACAAAGACATGATCACCTGGATGGAACTCTAAAGGTCGTCGATGTTTGTCGGCGAAACTTTTCTGTCAAGACTAGGCCTATCGCATTTTCATTTTTGCCAACTCGACCTTTTCAGTAGTGATCTGAACTAATTCGGGACCCTCAATCTTCCTTTCACCCACTTCATTCCAACATATTGGAGCTCTACACTTTCGGCCATATAGAGCTTCAAACGGGGCCATTCCGATCGAAGATTGGTAACTGTTGTTATACGCAAATTCAACCAAAAACAAATACTCGTCCCAATTTTCAGACCATTCCAAAGTACATGCATGTAGCATATCTTCCAAAGTTTGAATAGTTCTTTCGGACTGGCCATCAGTCTGTGAATGCGGTGCTTATATTCAACCGCGTTCCCAAGCATTTTGTCCCATCCAAAATCGTGAAGTGAATCTTGGCTCTCTGTCAGAAACAATAGAAACAGGAGCACCATGTAATCGAAACAATTTCACGGTTAAAAAGATCGGCAAGTTTACCGATAGAATCCGTTTCTTTAATAGGGAGAAAATGTGCCGATTTTGTAAGTTGATCAATAACAACCCATATTGCATTATTCTTCCGGGATGTTCTCGACAAACCGGTTAAGAAATCCATCGTGATATTCTCCCATTTCCACACAGGAATATCCAATGGATGTAACAATCCACCGACTCGTTGATGATCAATTTTGACTTTCTGACAAGTTAGGCATTTAGCAACAAACTCGGCTACATCTCTTTTCATCCCGTTCCACCAAAAATGTTGTTTTAAATCGTGATACATATTTGTGGAACCTGGGTGAATAGAAAACGGAGAATTATGAGCCTCAGCCGAGATTTCTTCCTTCAGTTCCTGAACGTTCGGAACACACAATCTTTCCCGAAACCACAACACACCTTTATCATCAACATGAAAGTTAGTTTCAGAATCACCTGGGATCTTTTGTTGTATTGCCCAAAGCTCCCCATCAGATTGTTGAGCTTCTTTAATTTTGGAAATGAGGGTTGGTTCGACAGTAAGATTAGTTACCACTCCGTCTCCAACTCGACAACATAATTTAACTCCCATCCTTTCCAAATCTGATGCTATTTGGGGTTGAACAGAAAAACATGATAAAATCTGACACCTTTCCGACTAAGAGCATCGGCCACAAGATTTGCTCTTCCAGGGTGATATTGTATTCGGACATCATAATCCTTCAACAATTCAAGCCATCGACGCTTCCTCATGTTGAGTTATTTTTGTGTGAAAATATATTTCAGGCTTTTGTGGTCGGTGAATGTGTCACATGTTTCACCGTACAAATAATGCCGCAAAATCTTTAAAGCGAAAATAACTGCAGCTAGCTCCAAATCATGTGTCGGGTAGTTAACTTCATACGGCTTGAGTTGACGCGAAGCATAAGCTATAACCCGTCCATTTTGCATTTATACACACCCCAATCCGCATTTGGAAGCATCACTGTAAACCTGATACCCGCCTGACCCAGTTGGTAGGGCAAGTACCGGTGCAGTTACAAGTCGTCGCTTTAATTCTTCAAAACTTTTATCCTGATCGTCACCCCATACAAACTTTACTCCTTTTCGTAGGAGTTGAGTCAACAGAAGTGCGATCCTAGAAAAGTTTCCAACAAAACGTCGATAATATCCAGCTAATCCCAGAAATGGACGCACCTCAGCAACATTTATTAGTTTTGGCCAATTAGTAACGGCTTCAACCTTAGCGGGATCAACTTGAATGCCATCCGCTGAAATAACGTGGCCTAAGAACGCTACTCGATCTAACCAGAACTCACACTTCGATAGCTTGGCGTATAGCTTTTTCTTTCAGAGTGTATCCAAAGCTAATAGGAGATGTGTTTCAATGTTCAAACTTTGACTTTGAAGAAACAAGAATATTATCAATAAAAACAATCACAAAGTCGTTCAGATAATTCTTGAATACTCTATTCATCATATCCATGAAGATTGCTGGAGCATTTGTCAACCCGAATGGCATAACTATAAACTCATAGTGACCGTATCGAGTTCGGAATGCAGTCTTCGGTATATCTGATTCCTTAATTTTGAACTGATAATAATCGGATCTCAAATCAGTCTTTGAGAAACAACTGGCACCCTGTAACTGATCGAACAAATCATCGATCCTAGGTTGTCACACCCCGCTAAAGCGGAAACACGAGGCATAACAACTCCGATGTCATAGCACAAGATTATAAACATACCAACATTTACTTAACTTTCAAAAGACATTACATTTTTAAGAACATAGTGTTGTCATTGTTTACAGTTCCCAAACTTAAAAACATAACGATACGCATAAAGCAAAATAATCTTGCTTGAAAATATGAAGTGCACTGCTAAAACATCATGGAATTACCTTCTCGATTCCTGAAAAGCATGAATAAAAACCAAGGTCAACTACAAAGAGTTGGTAAGTTCACAGGTTTTAGATATGCACAAATCAATTTATATGCAAGTTGACATTGTAAATCACGTGTAAAAACAAATCTTCACTTCTTTGATTCATGAGTACCAAAATTCAATTTCTTTATGATAAGTGTATGCAAAGATAATATTACGTTGAGCCACTACTAAGCCGTCCCTGACCAATTTCAACGCCCCCGATGAACTAACTCAGCGGTGGTTCGAGCCACATGTTTAGTCATCTTCTCTAGTATAGTGCACCCCTGCTCGTCAGCATTAAGGTGGGTTTGTCACACCAAATAGCGCTATCCACTAATACTATAGGCCCGATTTTCTTCGAGTTAATAGTAGTGTCACGGGGTCTTAACATTTAATACTCAACACATCAATTGCATACTTATCATATAGCTTATAATTCCAAATGCTTTTAACAAAGCCTTATAAATTGCCAATTCGCAATACTTTCAAACAATTCTCATGAATCTTTAAATACGCAACTAAAGCATGCTTTTCACCCCAAAATCAGTTAAAACGATAAAAGTGGGGCTGTGAATACTCACCTTAACGAATGTAACGGTTGAAACTTTACTTTAATACTTATGGAATTTGCCACGCCCTTAGTTTCCCTATACAAGAGTTGCCATAGAGAAACACATTAATGCCCTATTCCGATGTCCAACCAATATGTCCAATTGTCCCATGAAATGCCCTATTCCGATGTCCAACCAATATGTCCAATTGTCCCATGAAATGCCATTATATAAATTCCTTAGTCCATATCCATTTTTAAACTATACAAAGTTCCAAAATACAATAAAACAAAATTTAACCTTAATAAGATTACCTTTCTGGATTCAGCATACGCTGTCCAGAAAGTTATTCGATAAAATCAACACGGAAGCTTAACTTCCCAAGATAATTATTTAATCACAAATTTTGTGATGATACTATAATATGTTTAGAGTAAATCTGCATTTTTTTATAATTTTTATATAACTTTTGATACCTCAAATAATTTTTACAAAACAGAGTGTCACTGATTTTCGGATCAGTGACATACCTCACTTGTAACAGGCTTTTGGGGTATCAATTCTTGGAATTAGATAGTGATCCTTATATGGATGTAAACCTAACTCAAAATCCTATCTTTTGGAAAAATATTCACTTATTTTGGATGAATAATGTGGGAGTTATGGTCTTTACAAGTTGGGTGTATGATTTTGTCCTCATTGGACAGATTGCACCCCTTTTTTATAAATTCCATTTGAATGCCCAAATCAACTCCAAATTCAGTGTTTTGGGACTTTTTAGAAAGCTAACACTCCAAATTATAGTTTAGTAGCAAAAACCCCAAATTTGGACATGTGGTTTATGAGTTGTGCAAGCTAGAAGTGAAGTCCATTTTCTGGACAGATTCTAAAATGAAGAAAATACTATTTTAAACCACAAATGATGATCATTAGACATGGTTTTTGATTATAAACCATGTCTTCACTCCTCATTGCATGATAAACTAACTTATGCATCATGGATTCATTGCAATCAAAATGCTCATCCAAATGCATGCATGAACACAACATAAAAAAAATGACATTAACATTATTACTAAGTTCTTAATCGTGTGGAACTAGGGAAATTCCTTCATAAGAACATTTTTATACTAACATTTCATTATGATAACATAATCATAATTTCAATAATACCAATATTTTAGTGGTTTATAATACCAAAATTTAACATTTTCATCATAAACTCTAAACTTGATGATAAACAAGTTTTCTTTTGAAAAACAAGAATCAAAAACTCATTTTTGAATATATGAACATAAATTTGAAAGCTATTTTATCAACAAAACCTAATTTATACCACATTTTAGATGAATCTTTTGCTCCTCAAACCCAAAATTCAAAATATGAAAACATGCATAAGAAAAATGTAGTTTTTGAGATTACCTTGAAGATTTGAGAAGGAAACTTGATTCTATCTTCAAATTGATGATGGTTTCTTGCTTGGATTTTGATTTTTAACAAAGAAAAGAAAAATGGAATGGTGGTGGTGGTGGGTTTCTTCGGCCGAACAAGAGGGAGGAGAGGGAAGAGAGGAGATGAAGAGTTGATTTTGAAAAATGAGGATGTATCTTGATTTTAATTTGCTTTTAATAATTAAAATAATTAGAATATATTATAATTAAGACAAGTGTCCTAATGACTCATCATCAATAAAAAAAAATTAATTTAATATTATTAATTAAATTACTAGTCTAATTTATAAAATAACAGATATAATTGAGAACCGAAATACCTGATTCTCAATATTTGCTAAATAAATGTCAAATTTGAAAATTTTGCAATGCAAGAGAAATTAACATACTGATTTTTATAGTTTAAGGATTTTGGACTTTTATTCACTTATTTGGCATTTCTAGACAGTGACGGTCAGATGCGGAACTGTTCCGGGTTTTTAACGCAACTTCTAAATTTTTCGGGAAACTTTTATCCTAAAGGCTTTTAATAAAAATCTAGAAGTGACAAAACTTATAAAATAATCTAAGGGTGCTAACCTTAATATTCAGAATTTGACAGGTGTCACAGTCTCCCCTTTTTCGAAAAATTTCGTCCCGAAATTTATAACTGTTATTTCTGGACAGGCTTTTCATTAAATAATTGAGGATACTTGCGTTTCATGAAATCTTCTCTTTCCCAAGTATATTCAGGTCCATGACGTGAATTCCAACGGACCTTTAAAATTGGAATTTTACTGCGCCTAAGACATTTAGTTTCACGATCAAGAATCTCGATAGGTTCCTCTCTAAAACACAGGCGCCCATCAACTTTGACTTCATCTGGGGACACAATCATTGATTTGTCTATCAGACATTTATTTAAATTTGACACATGAAAAGTGTCATGAATAGCACTTAACTCTTGAGGTAGACTCAACTTATAGGCTACCGGTCCAATTCTCTCCAGAATCTCAAACGGACCAATATATCTTGGATTTAGCTTACCTCTTTTCCCGAATCTGATCGTTCCCTTCCATGGTGATACTTTCAGAAGAACTTTATCACCTTTTTGAAATTCTAAAGGTCTTCTGCGATTATCAACGTAACTTTTCTGACGATCTCTCGCAGCTTTGAGTCTGTCCTGAATGGTTGATATTTTATCCGTGGTTTCTTGTATAATGTCAGGCCCAATCAGTTGACTATCCCCAATTTCCACCCAACTGAGTGGAGATCTACACTTACGTCCATAGAGAGCTTCGTACGGCGCACATTGAATGCTGGTGTGATAGCTGTTATTGTAAGAGAATTCAACTAACGACAGATGCTTATCCCAGCTTCCTCCAAAATCTATAGCACAAGCGCGTAACATATCTTCCAAAGTTTGAATGGTCCTTTCCGTTTGTCCGTCTGTTTGTGGATGGTATGCAGTACTCAGATCCAACCTGGTACCCAGCGCTTTCTGAAATGCTTGCCAAAATCGAGAAGTAAAACGACTATCTCTGTCAGAAATGATAGATAGGGGTACTCCATGCCGAGAGACAATTTCGTCTATGTACAACTGTGCCAATCTTACTATTTTGAAATCCTCTCTTATAGGAAGAAAATGTGCTGATTTCGTAAGTCGGTCCACAATGACCCAAATTGCGTCGTTCCCTTTTCCAGTCCTGGGTAGTTTGGTGATAAAATCCATAGATACCTGATCCCATTTCCATTGTGGTATCTCAGGTTGTTGAAGAAGTCCAGAAGGTTTTTGATGTTCTGCTTTAACTTTTGCACATGTTAAACACTTGCTTACAAACTTAGCAATGTCCTTCTTCATTCCTGGCCGCCAATAATATTCCTTCAATCCTTTGTACATTTTATCGGCTCCTGGGTGAACCGAATACCTCGATTGGTGAGCTTCTTCCAAAATAGTTGATCGCAGATCATCAACCTTTGGTACCCAAACTTTATTCTTGAAATATCGTACTCCATCTGATTGTGATTCAAACTCTTTTTCCAAATTATGCAAGGCTTCGCAACAAAGATTTTCTGCTTTCAATGCTTTATCTTGAGCTTCACGAACTTGTGTCTTAAGGCTTGATTGAACCAACGTTCCCAAAGCTCGTGTCCTTGTTGGTTTTACTCTTTCTTTCCTGCTTAATGCATCTGCTACCACATTAGCTTTACCAGGATGATAATTTATTTCGCAATCATAATCATTAAGCAGCTCAACCCATCTCCGTTGTCTCATGTTCAACATTTTCTGATCAAAAATATGCTGAAGACTTTTGTGATCAGTATAGATGGTACATTTAGTGCCATAAAGGTAATGCCTCCAGATTTTTAATGCAAATACCACTGCTCCCAATTCCAAGTCATGAGTCGTGTAGTTCTTTTCATGAACTTTGAGTTGTCTTGACGCATAAGCTATAACCTTATTCCTCTGCATTAATACACATCCCAAGCCTTGATGTGATGCGTCACAATACACCACAAAGTCATCCGTACCTTCCGGTAGCGTAAGAATTGGTGCATCACATAACTTGCGTTTAAGCATTTGAAATGCTTCTTCCTGTTTTTCTTCCCAGATAAACTTCTTATCTTTCTGAGTCAGTGCTGTCAGCGATTGAGCGATTTTTGAAAAATTCACTATGAACCTTCGGTAATAACCTGCCAGACCAAGAAATTGACGAATTTCCGTTGGTGTCCTTGGAGTTTCCCATTTCTTAATGGCTTCAACTTTTGCTGGGTCAACATGAATTCCTTTTTCATTAACCACATGACCCAGAAAATGTACCTCTCGAAGCCAAAATTCACATTTGGAAAACTTAGCATACAACTTCTGATCTTTGAGTAGTTCTAAAATCAACTTCAAATGTTTCTTATGATCTTCCTTACTTCGCGAATAAATCAAAATGTCGTCTATGAATACAATCACGAACTTGTCTAAATACGGCCGACAGACTCTATTCATTAAATCCATGAAAATTGCCGGTGCGTTCGTCAATCCAAAGGGCATAACTAGAAACTCATAATGTCCATAACGAGTTCTAAATGCCGTCTTATCAATATCCTCTTCACGAACTCTCATTTGATGATATCCAGATCGCAAGTCAATCTTTGAGAAGTACGTTGCGCCTTGCAGTTGATCAAACAAATCATCAATTCGAGGAAGTGGGTATCGATTCTTGAGGGTTAGCTTATTGAGTTCTCTGTAATCGATACACATTCGGAATGCTCCATCTTTCTTCTTAACAAAAAGAACTGGAGCTCCCCATGGCGAAGAACTGGGTCTGATAAATCCTTTATCAAGCAGCTCTTGAAGTTGTTCAAACAGTTCTTGCATTTCGGATGGCGCCAAATGGTATGGTGTCTTAGCCACTGGTGCAGCTCCCGGAATTAAATCAATGCGGAATTGGACTTGTCTCGATGGAGGTAGTCCGGGTAAGTCCTCAGGAAATACTTCAGGAAAGTCTCGAACTACAGGAATATCTTGTAAGCACTTCTCCTTGGTCTCTTTATTGACTACATGAGCTAAAAACACAATATATTATTTCCTTAAATACTTCTACATCTTCATGCAGGACACTATTCTTAACTTCCTTTTGGATTTTTCTCCATATACTATAAGTACTTCTCCTTTCGGTAACGGAATTCGAAGAGTCTTTTCGGAGCAACATATTTCCGCTTGGTTTTTAGACAACCAATCCATGCCCACAACTATGTCAAAGCTTCCTAACTTTATTGGAATTAGATCTATCTTAAATTCCTTTTCAGCTAGACTTAGGGTACAATTCGAAAATACATCTCCAACCCTAATCTCTTGTCCGTACTCAATGACATAAGTTTCTTTTAGCTTTTGGGGCATTTGCTTAATTTTTGATCCAAAACTTAATGACACAAAGCTTCTATCTGCTCCGGAATCAAACAATACAGATGCACGATGATTATTTAAAAGAAACGTACCTGTGATCACATCCGGATCTTGTCTCGCTTCTTCCGCTCCAATTTTGAATACTTGGCCTCGTGCTTGACCTTTTTGATTCCTCTGATTGACCGGTCGAGTCTGATTTGCGTTCATCCTTCTGTAAATTTGGGACAGGCATTTCTGAAGTGATCCTGACTCCCACACTCAAAACAAGCTCGCTTTCCCCCATTCTTACAATCTTTCGCATAATGACCTCCTTTGTTGCATTTGAGACAAATAACACAGTTTCCGAAATGACGATTGTTGCACTTACCGCATTTCGGATATACTTCGTTTCCTTTATCGACTGTTTGAGTCTGAATCCCATAATTACCCACTGTTCTCTGTTCCTTCTTTCTTCTTCTGTCAAACGGTCTCTTTGAAATTTCCTCGACCTTCCTTTTTCCTTTGACTTTATCGTGAGTGAAAAGTCCCGATCGATTGGCATTATTGGTGAGCTTGGTTGCCAGATTTACCGCCTCCTGAATGGTTTTTGATTACCCCAGGTCACATCCCCTCGGATTTCTGGAGCTAAACCCCAGACATACCTGTCTACCCAATTCTCTTCTGGTGTAACCAGATGTAGCACCATCTTCGCCAGCTCATGAAATCGTGCCGTGTACGTATCAATGTCGTTTCCTTTCATTTCATGCTCCCATAACTCTGCTTGTAATTTCTGCATTTCGCTTCTTGAACAATATTCTTCCTTAAGCATTTCTTTAAACTCATCCCAAGTGAGTTTGTTAGCTGCTTCTCTTCCTCGAGTCTGCACTTGAGTGTTCCACCACGTCAGTGCTCTCCCTTGTAATAAACAAGTTGTGAATTCCACTTTGTTTGCTTCCGATCATTTACTTATGTGAAGAACGGATTCCATTCCTTCAATCCAAGATAATAACCCAACAACTCCTTCGGTACCGTGGAATTCTTTCGGATTACAAGACCTAAAAGTCTTATATGTACATTCTTTTTCTACATTTGCACCGACTCTTGGTTGATTAGGTTGGTTAACATTTAGACCTGCTGCTATCTGACTGACTATGTTAGGAAGTGTGGCTAAGATTTGCTCGGATACGAGTCGTGCAATCTCAGGATCTTCTCTTCTTGGCGACATAATTCTAATGCAACAATTTATTTTAAAGCCACGTCAATATTTAATTCCATATTCTTATTTCCCTTATTTCTATCCTATAATCTTAATACAATATAAATTGTATTTGTTTATTCATACATCCAATACATCATACATCAACCTCATAGTATTGAAATTCACAATTTATAAGCAAACATAAACAATATAACATAAACATATCCAATATCAATAAAATACTACGTCAAATATTCAACCTTCATCCAAAAGTAATAGCCATGCTATTTAATAATGTTTTAATACGACGAGTTACATATCTCCAAAAAGAAAGTTAATCATCCAAATATCCAACAATGAACCACACTACTGATGCCTGAAAAACAACATCATCACCCATGCTATCACAATTACCAAAAGTCCCATCATCACAGATAAACAAGTGTGCAGCCATGCTACCATCGCCCTAGTTTCCACCAGCTCCCTCATAATCCCACTCATAGTTTGATCACCCGTACTTACCATTGATATAAGTCCATTTAAAATCTGATCACTTGAATTCATTATAATCATGAGTGCATCGATGGAATGCTCATGATGATCTATCTCCATTCTAACTCTCTCCACCTCTCGAGCCATACCCGAGACCCAGTAGTTTTCTAATGCTGTCATACCGGCTGGTTGAGACACTGGTATTCCAGCACATGGTGGTGGCGATACCCTCCGACCCCTAAGTCGAGAAGACCCCGCCTCGTCCCTACGTGGGACAGGTGTACTCTCTCGCTCGAATGTGGCAGGTGGAGTCGGCTCCGATGTAGGTGTGACCGATCTCTCCGGTGACCGATCGGAATCTGAGTAACCGTGCTCAGATGGGTCAAAATCATCACTCGTCGGAGTATTTCCTCTAGGTATGTAGGTGAGGTAACCTGATTCGTCAGGCGACTGTTCTTGGTGAGATGGTGATCGTGACATATTGACTGCGATAATTAATAAAGTTTAATTGTCAATCATGCTATAATTTTTATTAAAAACCAAAAATACCATGCAAACTCACATAACATTCATGCTTTTCATTTTTGTATCAAAAAGTTTCTATTTTTAGTAATTCCTAGTATAGCAATTCCATGTCCCCTTTATACACACTTAAATTAAACAAAGGTGATCATGCTTTGTTTAAGTTAAAATATAATAACGTGAGACACTTCTTAGTTATACTAATAGCACACCTAAATTTTGAAAACTTTATTTGTAAAAGGTTATAGTGTGTGGTTTTAAAATAAAACCGGTATTCCCTATAACCTATGGCTCTGATACCAAATCTGTCACACCGATGTCATAACAGCTCCGATGTCATAGCACAAGATTATAAACATACCAACATTTACTTAACTTTCAAAAGACATTACATTTTTAAGAGCATAGTGTTGTCATTGTTTACAATTTCCAAACTTAAAAACATAACGATACGCATAAAGCAAAATAATCTTGCTTCAAAATAAGAAGTGCACTGCTAAAACATCATGGAATTACCTTCTCGATTCCTAAAAAGCATGAATAAAAATCAAGGTCAACTACAAAGAGTTGGTGAGTTCACAGGTTTTAGATATGCACAAATCAATTTATATGCAAGTTGACATTGTAAATCACGTGTAAAAACAAATCTTCACTTCTTTGATTCATGAGTACCATAATTCAATTTCTTTATGATAAGTGTATGCAAAGATAATATTACGTTGAGCCACTACTAAGCCGTCCCTGACCAATTTCAACGCCCCCGATGAACTAACTCAGCGGTGGTTCGAGCCACATGTTTAGTCATCTTCTCTAGTATAGTGCACCCCTGCTCGTCAGCATTAAGGTGGGTTTGTCACACCAAATAGCGCTATCCACTAATACTATAGGCCCGATTTTCTTCGAGTTAATAGTAGTGTCACGGGGTCTTAACATTTAATACTCAACACATCAATTGCATACTTATCATATAGCTTATAATTCCAAATGCTTTTAACAAAGCCTTATAAATTGCCAATTCGCAATACTTTCAAACAATTCTCATGAATCTTTAAATACGCAACTAAAGCATGCTTTTCACCCCAAAATCAGTTAAAACGATAAAAGTGGGGCTGTGAATACTCACCTTAACGAATGTAACGGTTGAAACTTTACTTTAATACTTATGGAATTTGCCACACCCTTAGTTTCCCTATACAAGAGTTTCCATAGAGAAACACATTAATGCCCTATTCCGATGTCCAACCAATATGTCCAATTGTCCCATGAAATACCATTATATAAATTCCTTAGTCTATATCCATTTTTAAACTATACAAAGTTCCAAAATACAATAAAACAAAATTTAAACTTAATAAGATTACCTTTCTGGATTCAGCATACGCTGTCCAGAAAGTTATTCGATAAAATCAACACGGAAGCTTAACTTCCCAAGAGAATGATTTAATCACAAATTTTTTGATGATACTATAATATGTTTAGAGTAAATCTGCATTTTTTTATAATTTTTGTATAACTTTTGATACCTCAAATAACTTTTACAAAACAGAGTGTCACTGATTTTCGGATCAGTGACATACCTCACTTCTAACAGGCTTTTGGGGTATCAATGTTAGTAATTTCCCAAAATATGTATTTAAAATACATATAAAAATTATAGCGAATATAATCACTAAATACAATCAACAAAATCATTAGTGATAATAATATGAATATAATCAACAAATGATTAGACAACGAATTTAAAGGGAATCGACAGAAAAGTAAACGAATAAACTGTAGCTTTATTCAAAGATGTTGAGGCTCATGTTGGACATGATTCCCTTAAACAGATTCGCCGTCTGTTCCCAGGGTACAACAGCGTAAGCAGTATGTACTGCCGGATATTACCACTTTGCCTGAAAATGTCGCCGGAGAAAACTGTATGCAGAGAGAATAGAGAGCTATGTGTTTTCAGTATATCGTGAACCCTGGGAACGAATCCAGACTCCTCTATTTATACTTGTAAATGAAACCGACATATTAATATGATATTAATCAGTATTTAACGAATAATTAACTGGCCATTAATCATATTTATCTTCGTATTCATTGAGTATCAGTTGGGAGTTACAGAAAACCGAAACAGTGTGTTTCGCGACTTGCCACGCTGGTGGAAGTCACAGCACTACCCGCGTAGTTCACTGTTTCTCGTCTACAAACAGAGAATTTTGCGACTTACTGCGCAAGTAAGGCCCGCGGCTTAACCCGCGTAACTCATTGTTTTATCGTCCATAAACAGAGCATTTCGCGACTAATGGCGCGGGTAAAACCCGCGACCTAACTCGCGAAATACACTGGTTCACAACAAAAAAATTTCGCAAAAACCAACTTGCGCGAGCACAAGATTTCGGAGCTGTATTCGTGTCCGCAGGTCGCGCCCACGCACAAGTTCGCCGAATTTAGCCTACGAAGGCCGCAATCGGCACCCCCCCCCCTGCGCGCGGGTAGGTGATGGAGTAAAACCATATTTTTAGTTATAAACCACTAAAACTTTGGTCCTCCTTCCTATGTGGGACAAGTTCCCACACCCATTTGGTTTTGCCAATTTTCATCCCATATATTCCGTTTTGGACACATAATATATCGTTTTGAAGCTCTCATAAAAAAAATCATAATTTTTACTAAAATTTTCCAACAATCCCCCACATGAATGGAGATCGATCTTTGCATACGAAAATTTTCCTACGAAATTTCCAATGGTCGAATCTTGCATAGGATAGGTAGGTGTTATCCTTTGAACCTTCCCTTGTGAAACACACTTAGCCTCCTAGCTGTCAGTAGACTCGATGTCCTTGAACTGAACTGCCCTTTATGTAGGCGACAATACATTTCACACAAAACTCTTCCTAACAAGGTCATATCCTCATAGTCGTGTTCGTTATGGTCATGAACACTAGCCTGGTTCAGCGAGAGCTGATAGGAATTGAGCCCCCACAATTCCCTTCGAAGCGACCCCACTTCTCTCTCACATAGGTGATTTTCAATAATCATTAAAAGCCATAGGCTTAGCCTCAACATCACTTATTCCAGAATTGGAATTGGAAGTCTATGAACTCCCCCACAGTGACCTCCTCTATTCATACAACTAGGTTGTCCTTTTGAACCCAGATCTTGGGATCTCCAGTCTTCTGGGTAAGGTTTCCTTTGCATGAATTACTCATTTAAGGGCTTTAGTCCCATTCCTCTCGACGACTTGTACACCAAATCTTTACTTAGGCCTTTCGTAAGCGGATCCGCAATGTTATCCTTTGACTTCACATAGTCAATAGAGATAACTCCAGTAGAGAGTAATTGTCGAATCGTATTATGTCTACGTCTAATATGTCTAGATTTCCCATTATACATTGTACTTTGAGCTCTACCAATCGCCGATTGGCTATCACAATGTATACATATGGCCGTTACCGGCTTAGGCCATTTGGGAATATCTTCCATGAACTGACGTAGCCATTCTGCCTCTTCACCACATTTATCCAAGGCAATGAATTCAGATTCCATCGTGGATCGGGCTATAACTGTTTGTTTGGACGATTTCCAAGATATAGCCGCACCTCCAAGTGTAAACACATATCCACTTGTCGATATGGAATCTTTTATATCAGATATCCAATTTGCATCGCTATATCCTTCGATCACCATTGGATATCTTCCATAATGCAGTCCATAGTCACGTGTGTATCTTAGATATCTTAACAATCTAGTAATACTCTTCCAGTGTTCTAAACTGGGATTACTAGTATACCTACTTAGCCTACTCACTGCATATGCTAAGTCAGGTCTAGTACAACTCATAAGATACATCAAACTGCCAATTATTCTTGAGTATTCTACTTGTTCAACACCTTCCCCTCTATTTTTAGATAGGTGTTGACTAGTATCAATCGGAGTTCTAGCTATACTAGTATCTCCTTCATTGAATTTCTCAAGAATCTTGTCCACATAATGTGTTTGATTTAACACCATGCCATTTTGGGTTCTTGTGATTTTTATCCCAAGAATCACATCCGCTAAACCCAAATCTTTCATGTCAAATTTAGATTTTAACATATCTTTTGTGGACTTTATCATTTTTTCATTGCTGCCAATGATAAGCATATCATCAACATATAAACACAAGATGACATATCCATGAGTGGTGTCTTTCATGTAAACACATTTATCACACTCATTTATCTTAAAACCGCTTTCTAACATGGCTTGATCAAACTTTTGATGCCATTGCTTTGGAGCTTGCTTTAGGCCATACAAGGATTTAATAAGTTTACAAACCTTGTTCTCTTGTCCCGAGGCAACAAATCCCTCGGGCTTCTCCATATAGATTTCTTCTTCTAAATCTCCGTTTAGAAAAGCAGTTTTTACATCCATTTGGTGAATTTGCAGATTTCTAATGGCTGCAATCGCTAACACCAATCTAATGGATGTTATTCTTGTCACCGGAGAATAAGTATCAAAGTAATCTAGACCTTCCTTTTGTCTATATCCTTTGATCACTAATCTCGCCTTGTATTTGTCAATACTGCCATCAGCTTTCATCTTTCTTTTAAAGATCCAACGATAACCTAGTGGCTTACAACCCGGTGGTAGATCCACTAGTTCCCATGTATGGTTTTGTAAGATAGATTCTATCTCACTATTGATGGCTTCTTTCCATTGAGGTCCCTCCGAAGACGTGACCGCCTCACGATAGGTATTAGGTTCACTTTCCACCACGTAGGTGAGAAAATCGGGACCAAACAATTTTTCAACCCGAGCTCGTTTACTTCTTCTAGGTTCTATATCTTCTTTATCAGATAGAATTTGTTCATCCTCTTGAACAATTTCTTTACCTTTAGAAGATGACGCTTGATCTTCCTTGTTCAAACAAGGAAACACGTCTTCAAAGAATGAAGCATTTCTTGACTCCATAAATGTATTCTTATGTATCTCGGGATTTTTAGATTCATACACAATAAACCGATAAGCACTACTGTTTTGTGCATATCCAATGAATACACAATCCACTGTTTTAGGTCCTAACTTTTGTACCTTAGGAGGAGGTACAACCACTTTAGCTAGGCACCCCCACACTCGTAAGTACTTGTAAGATGGTTTTCTACCCATCCAAAGTTCATACGGGGTCACATCTTTTTTCTTGCGGGGTATCTTATTTAAAAGATAATTAGCCGACAAAATAGCTTCCCCCCACATGTTCTGACTTAGTCCAGAACTGATCAACATGGCATTCACCATTTCTTTCAAGGTGCGATTCTTTCTTTCAGCCATACCATTTTGCTGAGGTGAATAGGGTGCTGTGAATTCATGTCGAATTCCATTGTTAGAACAAAATTCGGCAAACAGTGAAACATATTCACCTCCCCTATCACTTCTAACCACCTTGATTTTCTTATTAAGTTGATTTTCAACTTCATTTTTATACAAGATAAACTTGTCTATTGCTTCATCTTTACTCTTAAGTAAATACACGTAGCAATATTTCGTACTATCATCGATAAACGTGATGAAGTATTTGTTCCCACCTCTAGTAGGAATTGATTTTAAATCACACACGTCAGTGTGAATTAAATCAAGGGGTTCGGTTTTCCTTTCAATCGATTTGAAAGACGTTCTAGTAAGTTTGGATTCTACACATGTGGGGCACTTGTGATTCGAGTCAATATCAAATTTCGGTATGCGGTTTAATTTAATTAAACGTCTAATGGAATTATAATTTACATGTCCTAAACGTCCATGCCAAACATTTGGAGATTCAAGCAAATAAATTGAACTTGAAATAGTTTTATTCATTTCATGGAAAACTATTGTATTTAACTTGAACATACCATTCAAAGCATTTCCATTACCCACATGCATACCACTTTTGGACAAAACAAATTCGTCCGACTCAAACACTAGTTTGAAACCAAACTTGTTTAACAACCAACCCGAAACGAGATTCTTTCAAAATTCCGGGACGTACAAAACATCCTTAAGCTTAAGCTCCTTCCCGGAAGTCATCTTCAAAATGACATCTCCCACACCTTTGACATCGGTGGTTGCGGCATTCCCCATAAGGAGCTTTTGTCCATTTTCAACATCTTTGTAAGTGTTGAAGATACCCTTGTCATGACATACATGACGGTTCACTCCGGTATCAATCCACCATTCTCTAGAGTTTGTACTAATCACATTCACCTCCGAGACCATGGCCGTGAGATCCGTGATTATTGCCACCAAGTACTTGTTGACCATTGTATAAAACAAATTTCACGTGAATGTTTTAGTATTACAATCTCAATCTGTTTACACAAAACAGAAAAAGGAATTCAATCAAATACAAACTTGATTGAGAATCCTTTTATATAAAAGGTCTATACTAAAAACATACTTGTTATAGAATTTGTTTACACGAAATCGAAACAAATTCGAATTATAACCTTTTCCACAAAATAGAAACAAACTCGATTTTCAATTCCGTTTCCACAAAACGAGACAAAATCGATTTATATTCTATTTCCACAAAAATCGATACAAAATCGATTTAAATTCTATTTCACAAAATTGAAACAATATCGATTTAGAATCTTTTTTTCACAAAATCGAAACAAGTTCGATTTTTACAAACAATAATTAAATCGACAAATACGATTTAAAATATGTTTACACAAACATAAAAAGAATTAAATCGAACAAAAATCGATAGAAATTCTTTTTCACGTAAACGAATAAAATCGAAACAACTCGATTATCTATCCGTTTAAATAAACAAAGTCTTATGCCCTTAAATCGAGACAAAACTCGATTTTTATCAAATCGAAATAAATTCGATATAATTCTGTTTACACAAAACAGATAACCAATTGAATCGAGCTAAAATCGATTATATTCACGTGTACCGTTAGTACCACGAAAACACTCTGTTTACACAAAACAGAAATTTGTACCACAAGTATTACTCTGTTTTCAAAAACAGAGAACCATAAGTATCGAGACAAACTCGATTAGAATCTGTTTAAGATTGTTAGTAATTTCCCAAAATATGTATTTAAAATACATATAAATATTATAGCGAATATAATCACTAAATACAATCAACAAAATTATTAGTGATAATAATATGAATATAATCAACAAATGATTAGACAACGAATTTAAAGGGAATCGACAGAAAAGTAAACGAATAAACCGTAGCTTTATTCAAAGATGCTGAGGCTCATGTTGGACATGATTCCCTTAAACAGATTCGCCGTCTGTTCCCAGGGTACAACAGCGTAAGCAGTATGTACTGCCGGATATTACCACTTTGCCTGAAAATGTCGCCGGAGAAAACTGTATGCAGAGAGAATAGAGAGCTATGTGTTTTCAGTATATCGTGAACCCTTGGAACGAATCCAGACTCCTCTATTTATACTTGTAAATGAAACCGACATATTAATATGATATTAATCAGTATTTAACGAATAATTAACTGGCCATTAATCATATTTATCTTCGTATTCATTGAGTATCAGTTGGGAGTTACAGAAAACCGAAACAGTGTGTTTCGCGACTTGCCACGCTGGTGGAAGTCACAGCACTACCCGCGTAGTTCACTGTTTCTCGTCTACAAACAGAGAATTTTGCGACTTACTGCGCGAGTAAGGCCCGCGGCTTAACCCGCGTAACTCACTGTTTTATCGTCCATAAACAGAGCATTTCGCGACTAATGGCGCGGGTAAAACCCGCGACCTAACTCGCGAAATACACTGGTTCACAACAAAAAATTTCGCAAAGACCAACCTGCGCGAGCACAAGATTTCGGAGCTGCATTCGTGTCCGCAGGTCGCGCCCACGCACAAGTTCGCCGAATTTAGCCTACAAAGGCCGCAATCGGCACCCCCCCTGCGCGCGGGTAGGTGATGGAGTAAAACCAAACTAAGGACTTGAAAGTCCCTCCCATATTTTTAGTTATAAACCACTAAAACTTTGGTCCTCCTTCCTATGTGGGACAAGTTCCCACACCCATTTGGTTTTGCCAATTTTCATCCCAAACACTCAACTTTGAGCATCGATATCTCATTCACATATATTCCGTTTTGGACACATAATATATCGTTTTGAAGCTCTCATAAAAAAAAATCATAATTTTTACTAAAATTTTCCAACAATCAATTCTTGGAAATAGATAGTTATCCTTATATGGATGCAAACCTAACTCAAAATCCTATCTTTTGGAAAAAGATTCACTTATTTTGGATGAATAATGTGGGAGTTATGGTCTTTACAAGTTGGGTGTATGATTCTGTCCTCATTGGATAGATTGCACCCCTTTCTTATAAATTCCATTTGAATGCCCAAATCAACTCCAAATTCAGTGTTTTCGGACTTTTTAGAAAGCTAACACTCTAAATTAAAGTTTAGTAGCAAAAACCCCAAATTTGGACATGTGGTTTGTGAGTTGTGCAAGCTAGAAGTGAAGTCCATTTTCTGGACAGATTCTAAAATGAAGAAAATACTATTTTAAACCACAAATGATGATCATTAGACATGGTTTTTGATTATAAACCATGTCTTCACTCCTCATTGCATGATAAACTAACTTATGCATCATGGATTCATTTACAATCAAAATGCTCATCCAAATGCATGCATGAACACAACATAAAAAAAATGACATTAACATTATTACTAAGTTCTTAATCATGTGGAACTAGGGAAATTCCTTCATAAGAACATTTTTATACTAACATTTCATTATGATAACATAATCATAATTTCAATAATACCAATATTTTAGTGGTTTATAATACCAAAATTTAACATTTTCATCATAAACTCTAAACTTGATGATAAACAAGTTTTCTTTTGAAAAACAAGAATCAAAAACTCAATTTTGAATATATGAACATAAATTTGAAAGCTATTTTATCAACAAAACCTAATTTATACCACATTTTAGATGAATCTTTTGCTCCTCAAACCCAAAATTCAAAATATGAAAACATGCATAAGAAAAATGTAGTTTTTGAGATTACCTTGAAGATTTGAGAAGGAAACTTGATTCTAACTTCAAATTGATGATGGTTTCTTGCTTGGATTTTGATTTTTAACAAAGAAAAGAAAAATGGAATGGTGGTGGTGGTGGGTTTCTTCGGCCGAACAAGAGGGAGGAGAGGGAAGAGAGGAGATGAAGAGTTGATTTTGAAAAATGAGGATGTATCTTGATTTTAATTTGTTTTTAATAATTAAAATAATTAGAATATATTATAATTAAGACAAGTGTCCTAATGACTCATCATCAATAAAAAAAATTAATTTAATATTATTAATTAAATTACTAGTCTAATTTATAAAATAACAGATATAATTGAGAACCGAAATACCCGATTCTCAATATTTGCTAAATAAATGTCAAATTTGAAAATTTTGCAATGCAAGAGAAATTAACATACTGATTTTTATAGTTTAAGGATTTTGGACTTTTATTCACTTATTTGGCATTTCTGGACAGTGACGGTCAGATGCGGAACTGTTCCGGGTTTTTAACGCAACTTCTAAATTTTTCGGGAAACTTTTATCTTAAAGGCTTTTAATAAAAATCTAGAAGTGACAAAACTTATAAAATAATCTAAGGGTGCTAACCTTAATATTCAGAATTTGACAGGTGTCACATAGGTAAAGGGTATTTGTTCCAGATAGTGAGACGATTCAACTCACGATAGTCAATACATAGTCTCATGGAACCATCTTTCTTCTTTACAAAGAGTACAGGTGCGCCCCATGGAGATATACTGGGTCGAATGTACCTTTTGTTTAATAGATCTTGCAGTTTCTCCTTTAGTTCTTTCAGCTCAGATGGTGCCATATGATATGGAGCTTTTGAAACTGGGCCAACTTCTAGAATAAGATCTATTGAGAGTTCAACCTCCTATTCAGGCGGTAACCCAAGAAGTTCATCTGGGAATACATTAGAGAATTCTTTTACAATTGGAATATCTTCCCATTTAGGATTTGTTTTAGAAACATCTTGGATCGCGGCTAGAAACACTTCACATCCACGATCTGCTAGTTTGTGAGCTTTTAAAGCAGAGATGACACATATAGATTTTCGGGGTGGAATGAAGTACATGTTTAGGCTTAGTGATGTCCCTAAATATAACCTTTTTTTTTGGCTTCACAGTCAATTGTGACTGGATGTTTAGCCAACCCGTTCTAACAGAGTATGAGATCGAAATCTCTCATTCTCATAGGAAGTAAGGTGGTTATCCAGACTTTCTTCCCAATCATTAATGGAAAATCAACATATTCATCTAAATGAAATTTAGTTAAATAGCATATAATATAATATGACATAATAAACTATTTCTACCCCATCCTAAGTCTACCCATTTCTCACAGGTCAAACTTAGATTTACTCTACAGGTCACAACCTATGCTCTGATACCATAAATGTAACATCCCATACTAGCTATACTCTCTTAAACGCATACAGAGCAACTAAGTAACCTTTATAGCAATATAGTAATAGTTATAGACAACCGGATGTTAAGGTACATATATAAATATATACAATCCCAAAAAATTCTATACAAAAGTAAGGTTGTCCGGTCAGTCTTCAAAATATCCACTCCCGGTCACTTAGCCCGGATAATCCCCAAGTCTATCTCTAGAACCTGCCACGGAATAACAAACGTGGATGAGCAATAACTCAGTGAACAGATCAATGAAATCAACAATAAACAATATAGGGTAAGTACAAATAATCCCTATAATCATGAAACGATAAAATAAATCAATCGAATATCAGAAAGATATAACAAAGGGGTTCACATAATCACCCATTCCGCGTTTCGTGTTATTCAAGTTCACATAAATCACCCAAATACACTAAACCCGTTGTTTCCAAAGAATGTACGGTTCTATGGGCATAAGTGAGAACTAGCGGTGTGGGCACGACACCCACTAGCCCTCGACTACTTTTAAAGCAGTCCTAGTTCTGTTATGTTCCTAGGATATCCATTCTCCCCTATGGCCGGATCAGGGTCAGCGCACTTTCCACGCATATACAAGGACGCCAAAGTGATTATAGCTACCATGGAAGCATCATAAAGTCGGTGCCCCCGACTAAGTGTCTGGGTAAAGGATCACAACATATGTGATCTAACCGGATCACAAAGATATAACAACAATCAATGAACAATGTCAATATGGCTTGACTCTATCTAGTCGTGCCATTCTCAATCTGATAATATCACGGTCATTGGACCGATTCAAGAAACCATACTTATCACATTCCATTCGCGCCTCAGCATTCAGAGTAAAACTCAAGAACCGGGCCAACGGTCCCTATTAGGGGCAGCAGACTTTGGAACAATCCTAAGTCGTGCTCAACTAATGGAACACCAAATGGAATTCAGCAAAGAAATTACACGATAAAAATCCAAGAATCAACATCAACGAGGTATTTTCGAATCTCAAGTTTACAATTCGTAAATCATATTTGAATGGATTAACCCACAACAATAGGTCAATCCCGTTCCAAGAAAATAAGATATCCGTACCTTTATATAGTCGAGATAACCAAAATACGATGCCCAAATGCCAAAGTGTCCAAAATCCTTGCTAGTCGGATTTTCCTATCACAAGTAATATATATACACTTAGAATTATACAATGATTTTGTATATTTGTTTGATCTCTTTATCCTATGGGCACCCTTTTATTAACTTATGTTAACTTTATTTTCACCTTATACGTTTATAGTTCAATGCTAGTGTTTATGAAATGGTGAAAAAGGACTTGAACAAAACAACCAAAATATTGAAAAAAGAAAACTCCCTTGCACATTTCAGCTTCTGTCCGTCTCCGTGTTGGACATATTACTCATACTTAGAAGCTTAATTTCATGATATTTTCTAAATGAAAGTTGTACCTATGCCTCTTACGAATCCAATAGCACTGGATTCATGCTGTTTCAAGCTATGATTGATTTTATATGAATTTTTCACTAACAGTGTGCAAATCCCGAGTTTACAGAGACCAGCTGCTCTAATTGGGTATTTTGGCACACTTAAGCTCAAAATTAGCTTCTGAACTCCACATAAAAATTGTTCTAGACACACTAAGGTTTCCAACCACATATCATACATCTTAATTGGATCAATGGTTAATTTTATACAAATTTGTAAAGTAACATTAACTTTCTGCTTCCTTCCAACAGCACCAAAATTTAACTATTTTTAACATATCAACACTACCACAAGATTTTGTAATCATTCTAAACCATCTATGAACCAATTTGATTTGTTTTAACAACCTTGAACATCACATAATCAAAACCTAGATAAATTATTCAAGCATCTAACTCAAAGATCATTAAAGTTCTTACCTTTAAGGATGATTACACCTCTTCAAGGTGTTGATTCCTTTAATCCCTTAACTCCAGCCCCTAATCAACAACACACACAAACTTAGTATAAATATTCCTCAAATAACTTATATTTCAAGATTACAAGCTTACCCAATGGTTACCTTCAAGATTTAGCTTCAAAATCATCAATTTTCCATCATTTCTCCAAGGTTTTGAGGTTTAATTTCATGGATAAAGGTTTGGTCTAGGGTTTGAAGAAGGAAACGTGAATAAGAAGGAGAAATAAATCTGATTATGAGATTATTAATCTCAATATTTGTTTATATATTTTCAGAATTTTCACTTTTAGTCCCTCAAGTTTCATAAATTGCATCTTTACCATGTTTGGAGAATTTCTTCACATTTTGATTTTATTTTAGTTTCACTTATCCATGTTTAACCCCTCTAATGGTTATGTTTGACAAAGTTAGTTCGGTTTAAGTCCATATGCTATGTGTACAAACAAACAAAGAAATGACTAACTCCAAACACTATTTTTTTTCACTTAAACTTCGATATAAAAGTCTGGTTATTATACCAAGCGTCGAGCGACCTCCTCCGGTTGGAGTTCAGGCGACAGAGGCCTCCGAATCCAACCCCCAATCGACCGATAAGGGGAAGGGACCCGCAGAAGTTTAGACGGTTAACTTTACGATGCCGTCGGACTTCATGGCGGACGATGACCTTGATCGTGTGAAGATATTTCCTCATCTGGGGAAATATGTGCTTCCGCAGTTCAGGGACAAGTTTAAGGTGATGAGGATCGACGATGTCGGATATTACGTCTCTAGACTTGCCTTCATGGTAAGTGTTGATTTTTTTTGTTGAACTAACGTCATGTATTTTTATCTTGCAGATGCTCTATGCCTCTCTTGGCGTCTACGGGGACATGAAGCGAACTCGTCAGGCAATGCCGCTCGCCCTCGACAGAGAGAAAGCAGCTCTTGACAGGGAAAAGGCTGTTCTTGCTCGAGAGAAGGAGGCCACGTCCCAAATGGAGTCCCTAACCGTGAGGCTCGAGGAGGCCCACAAGGTTATAGAGGCCTCTAACCAAGAGGTGGCAGATTTGTAGTCACATCTTCACGTGTCATGCGAAATCCTGCAAGAGACTCAGGAGGAACTGGAGCGGGCCCAGGTATCCCTGGTTGCGAATGAAAAAGAGATCAGGGCCGTGAAGGATAGAGAGGCCAAGCAAAAGTCCATGATAGAGGAGCTGGAAGAAGAGTTGAAGGTCGTCGAGGCTTTCACTCAATGGACGACCAAGGCGGCGATCATGAGACGCCACCTAGCGGGGAAGAATTTTCTAGAGAACGCTGCTGAAGACCTGAAGATCAACCTCTCGGATGTTGGGAATGAAGAAGATCTGAACTCTGAGGACGAGAAGGATGTTGAGATGGTCGAGGTTGATGCGGAGGAGGGGCATGATGAAAAAGACTCCAGCTGGTGATGTCTCTGCTTCGGTGCCGACAGAAGATGCTCCTCCATCTTGAGCTTTTTACTTCTTTTATTTTTTTTGTCTTTTGTTTGTTTTTGCTATGGTCGACCGTTGGTGGTCGAGCCTTCCACTGTAACCATTAATTTTGGTACTTAATAGAAATGGTTTTCACACTTGTCGAGTACTTTATATATCACACATTCTATAAGAAAGCATACACGACATCAAAATAGAAAACTTAGAATCGTACGACCAAACAATCGAAACATAATCTAAGTCATTCATTCCAAAGAAACTTATGACAATATATTCTAAGTATTGTCTCAGTTCTTCGAGGGCGTCAAAATCGTAACTTAGGTCGACTAAATTATGGTCGACAGAATTATGTCTTGAGGTTGGTAACTGGATCTCGATAGGTAGAACTGCCGCACAACCGTAGACTAAGGGGAATGGGGTTTATCCGGTGGACGTTCGTGGAGTCGTACGATTTACCCACAGGACCGAAGGAAGCTCTTTGACCCATATCCCCTTTGTTGCTTTCAAATGTTTCTTGATTGAGTTTATAATAGTCTTGTTGCTCAATTCTGCAAGTTCGTTCGACTGGGGATATCGTGGTGTCGACGTCGTGAGCTTTATATTGCGATCCTCACAGAATTGTTGAGTTCTTTCGTTGATAAACTGAGATCCATTGTCGCAAACAATTCGGATGGTATTCCAAACCTGCATATAATGTTAGTCTGGATAAAGGACATGACCTCTTTGTCCCGAACTTGGGAAAAAGTGGCTGCCTCTATCCATTTAGAGAAGTAATATGTAAGAACAAGTAAAAATACCTTTTTCCCAGGGGTAGGTGGTAACTTACCGACGATGTCCATTCCTCACCTCATGAAGGGCCAGGGAACTAACATCGAATGCAAAGGTTCATAAGGTTTATGTGTCGTACCTGAGTGTCGTTGGCATGCGTCGCAGTTTTGTACATACCTGATTGCATCTTGTCATAGTGTCGGCCAGTAGTAGCCTTGCCATGATATTCTATTGGCTAGACTACGACCATCTGAATGATTACCACACTCACCATCGTGCATTTCTTGTAGGATGTTTTGGACTTGGGTTTTATAGTGATGCATCATAAATTAATCCAAATAGACGATCGTCTATAAAGTCTATCTTGTATTACGACATATCTGGAAGCTTTGAATCTAATCTTTCGAGCTTCCATTCTGTCCTCTGGAAGTTGGTCGCGTGTTAAATAGTTCATTATGTCGCTCGACCAATCTTCTTCTTCACTATCGATTTGAGAAACATTGTCGTGATCAATGGACGACGTCGTGAGATATACCATGGGTATCGTGTCGAACAACGGTTTGCTAAGTGCCGATCCGAGATTGGCTAAAGCATCTACTTGAGTATTCAAATCTCTTGGTATTAGTTCGATCGAGAAAGGCTTGAATTTTTCAGATTTTGTCTTGGCTATTCTGCGATATAATGTCATCTTTGAATCTTTAGCTGCGAATTCACCATTCATTTGGTTCACGACAAGGAGGGAGTCACTTTTGACGTGCAACCCTTTTGCCCCCAAGTCGTGTGCCATATTCATCCCTACGATCAGGGCTTCATATTTTGTTTCGTTGTTGGTTGCCTTAAAAATTACATCGTATGGAGTACACCATCTTGCCTCCCTGTGGCAACTTTAAGACGACTCCCAGTCCTGTACCTCTAGCGTTGGACGATCCGTCGACATGTAGAGTCCAGGGTTTGTCGTCGTGAGTCACCACAAAACATATTTCGTGTTGTGCTTCTTTCTCTAGTTCAGGACTAAAGTTGCAACAAAGTCTGCTAGGACTTGCGATTTGATCACGGTCCTGGGTTTGAAGTCGATGTCGTAACTGTCAATTATGGTTTTCTCAAGACAGAATTGAGTGGAAAGTTAGTAACAACAGTTATAGGATGTGATTCAAAATAATGTCGCAACTTCATTGCAACAGTAACTAGTGATAATAATAGTTTTTCTATTGAAGAGTACGGTGTGTCCCAAAATGCAATCATTCAATCAAGTAAATCAATAAACAATAACGATAATGCAAACCTGATATGATTATTCAATTGATTCAAAGGATTACAAGCTTGAAATCGAAACCACTCTGTTTCTTGTTTTTCACTGCGCACACCACCACCACAGCCTCCTCTCTAATTGATATTTTCTAATTAATTCCTCTAATTAAGCTCCTTACCTTTCTTAACCCTAAAATAATCTTATATATACTTAGGCCATAAGCCTAATGGGCTTGGCTTGCTTGGGCCCAATAACTAAAACAATCTATTAACTTAATAATAAACCAAATAAATACGAAAAACACACTTTTGACTATTTATTACAAAAGAACCCTAGACTATTTGTTGAGACAACTTTATCAGCTTTGACTTTAGATTTCCATCTTCAGATAATTATGATCTTGAATCCAATAAATATGTGCTTTAACAAGTACCTTGTTTCTGCACCGAGTAATGATTTACTTACATAATAGATTGGCAACTGGAGTTTTTTGTCTTCTCTTACCAAGACTGTACTCACCGCATTAGGACTGACGGCCAAGTATAGTTGCAAGACCTCGTTGTCCTTTGGTTTTGATAATAGTAGAGAAGACGCCATATATTCTTTTAATTTTTGCAATGCTTTTTCAAGGTCGTTCGTCCACTAGAAGCCCTTATTCTTTCGTAGGACATTGTAGAATAGGTGGCATTTATCTGACGACCGAGATATGAACCTGTTTAAGGCTGCCACTTGACCAGTCAAACATTGCACCTCTTTGGAGTTCCTTGGTGATTTTATCTCGACTATAGCTTTAATCTGATCAGGATTGGCTTCGATGTTGTATTTTCGTAGGAACATTTTGTAGGATTGAGCTTCATATGGTATTTTCTTAGGATGTCGAACGATTGTCGTAGATGTTCAGCATGATCGATAGCTTTTCGCGACTTGACGAGCATGTCGTCGATATATACTTCCATGGTGTCGCCTAGTCGATCCTTGAACATTTTATTGACCAATCACTGGTATGTGGATCCTGCATTTTTCAAACCAAAAGGCATAACCTTATAGCAGTAAATACCTCGATCTGTCATGAATGCTGTCTTGTTTTGGTCGTCGACATGCGAGAGTGTTTGATTGTAGCCCGAATATGCATCCATGAATGTCAAGAGTTCATGTACAGCAGTTGCGTCAACTAGTGCATCAATATGTGGTAAAGGAAACGGATCCTTTGGACACGCCTTATTCAGATCCGTGAAGTGTATGCACACCCTCTATTTGTTGTTCTTTTTCTGTACGACTACGACATTGGCTAACCAATCGGGGTATTTTACTTCTCGGATCTTCCCGGTCTAGAGGAACTTGTCGACCTCATCGTTGATCACCTAATTCTGCTCTGGAGCAAATTTTTGACGTTTTTGCTTTACTGGCTTGAATGATGGATCCACATTCAATTTATGTGAAATGACGTTAGGGTCAATGCCGACCATTTTTTCGTACGTCCAAGCAAAACAGTCAGCATGATCCTGCAATAATAGATTAGTTATTTTTTAATAGAAGGATCGAGTGTCGATCCTACAAAGACAATCTGGTCCGGTTTGTTTTGATCCAGGATAACTTCCTCCAAACGATAACTGTTGATGGTGTCGGGAGTATCCTGGTTCTATAATTGCTAGATGGATTGCTTCTTGGGTTTCATCGTTGTCTTGTAGCAATCTCAAGCAACTTTAGGTTCACTCTTGATCTCCTAGACCCCCATGGCGTAGGGAACTTCATTATCTGGTGGTACGTCGAGCGGACTGCCTTCATATCGTGGATCCAGGGTCGACCAAGAATGATGTTGTATGCCGATGGATAGTTGATGACGCTAAATCTTGTCTACTTGTTGATTCCTTTCACGTAGACTGGTAAATTGATTTCTACAAAGGTGCTTGTTGCATCTCCATTGAAGCCAACCAACGTCGTCGAGCGTCGAACGATTTCTGATTTGTCGAGTCCCATAGCCTTGATGGTGTCGATAAAGATTATATTCACTGAGCTTCCTCCATCGACCAACACCCTCTGGGTTAGACAATTGTCGACCTTGAGTTGCACGATTAACCCGTCGTGATGTTTTTGATGCAGGTCGCCCAGGTCATCATGGTCGAATGCTACCTTCATCGACTCCAGTTCTAATTCTTCTTTCGGCCATGAGGATTGAGGGATTGGCTGATTGTATGCCCCCTGACTAGCGTGCCTTTTTGCTGCTGAGTATGTTAAACCACACACGTCAGACCCACCGTAACGCAGTTCACGACTTTCTCGTGGACAAAAAAAGGTGGTCGAACGTTGTTATCAGGAATTACTGGTCCATCGAAGATATATTTAAGGTTGCCCTTCAGAACGTGCCAATCAAGCTCTTTCTTGAGGGCTACGCAGTCGTCCGTTGTATGACCATGGTCGTCATGGAAGTCGCACCATTTAGTCTTGTCTTTCTTGTCGGCAGCTTTGTCGCTTTTTTTTGGCCATCGAATGGTCGCTTGTGCATTTTTCAATCAATTGACCAAGTCTTTAGATGTTCCCTTGAATCCATAAGAGGATATCTTAGGGTACTGAGAAAATTTGGTCGTGGTCGAGACCTTCTTCTTCTTGTTGAATCTGACGTTCGATATTTGTCGTGATGGCTCCACCTTAACTGTTGTTTTAGCTTTGAACTCAGGCTTCTTCACACTTAACTATTTTTTGTCGCTAGAGTGTTTACATCGAAAGGCAGTGTCATCTTCAACCCTCATATAGGCCAAAGTCCTTGCTCGTACGTCTTCGAAGTTCTCCGGGGGATATTTTGTCAGATCGGTGTATAGACCTGAACTTTCGTCTATACCACATTAGTATGCTTCAATTGCTGTCTTGATATCGTAGTTTCGAACACTTATCATTTTTGCATTGAAGCGGTTGAAGTAACTTCGGATGGACTCTCCCACCTTTTGCACGACATAGTATAACTCACTAATCTGTTTTTCCATCTTGCAACTACTACAAATTATTGGGAGAATTGATTCACCAGTTCAGCAAATGAACCGATGGTCTTAGGTTTAAGGCCAATCAACCATTGTAGGGTTGCACCCGTGAGGGTCACCCCAAAACTTTTGTACATGCACACCTCTTGATACTAGTGTAGGATTGCCACTGTCCACGTCAACTGTTTATATTGCACGACGTGTTAAGTTGGATCCGTGATTCCAGAGTATTTTGGTGTGAATGTTGGAATGTTGTATTTCTTCAGGACGTCGACCATTGTGATCTCGTCGACGAAGGGTGACGCTTGAAATCCAGTGCGGGGCTCGACGTTGACAGGTACCGCTTCTCTTGGAAGTTTGGCAAGTAGTGATAGGATGTGTTCGTTCTGTTCTTCCAACATTTTTAATCGCTGGGCGACAGGGTCATCCTGAGTGTTCCTTTGAGTAGCTAGTGGGACGTGTCCTAAACTTTGGAAACCATTCTGTTGTGACGAGTCAGAAGCATATCCGTTATGTTGAAAAGTGGGCATCGACATTGTAGGAATTGATGTTGTAGGAGGCATCGAGGGAATCAGCATTATCGAGTGGAGGAATGGTGGAACATACGACATGAATAGAGTTGGTGTTGTCGAGGGAATGAATGGTGGTGGTGGAGGTGGCAGCGTTGGCATAGTCTGATCAGAGACGCCAGAAAAAAAGCAGTCTTTGGGAAGTGGAGGTCCTGACCAAGGCATGTTGTCCTGCGAAGCCCTGCTGCATAGCTAGCATTCTGATTCCTTAGAGATGCGATCTCTTCTAATGATTGCCTATGTTGATTTGCCAGAGCATCAATACGAGCACGAGCTGCATTCAACTCCATATTCATTTGAGCCATAATTTGTTCTTGAATTCCCTAGGGAGCTGACATTGTCCTGTAAAAGCAAGAACACTAGAGAAAATTGTTAGTGCAGTGCACGATTGTCGAGGATTTTCTTTAGATGGGGCCCCACGGTGGGCGCCAAACTGTTAATGCCAAAAATCATCCAAAGGGTAATTTAAGGTCGATGTGGATCTTTATCCAACTAAAGAAAGTAACCAAACGACAATATGCGTGATAAAGAGTAAAATAAAGAGACAAGAGATTTGGTGACGTGGAAAAAAACTCAACGAGGAAAAAACCACGGAGGACAGAGAGATGTCGTCATGCACTATGATCACTAAACAGGGGTGACGTCCTTATGTATTACAACGTTTTACCCAATGAATAATAAGAATAAGTGTATGAACTAAGAGCAAGTATAGATCGTGTATAAAAACACTTGTGTCGTGTACAATCTTTAGTTGTCGTGTACTGCGAGAGGAAAGATTGTGGTTGTTCTTTGCGTAACTTCTAAGTTCTATGTTTCTGAGATCAGATGTCCAGGTGAAGTATGTATCTTCAGTATTTATAGCCTTGAATCTTCATAACTGTTCCTTTGTAACGGTCGATCTTCCATAATGGCTTTGATGGTTTTGATCGGTTATAGTTGTTGGTATTTATGAGCATTGAACCTGCATTAATTAAACAAGAGAAGAACGTTGGGTCGTGCGCTAGTATAACTGTGGTCGAGTATATTTTTACGATGGTCGTTCGACGCTCGACCAACTTCCATGGAAGTGTCGACGAGTGTTTCAAATATGTTTGGTCGATAGGACCTTATCTTAATACAAGACTAGTCGTGTGAAATGATGTCGTATGTCGAGTTCGTAGATTTTTACCAAAACAGTTATCAACAGTAATCTCAAGGACTTGATCATTTTGATCATTATCATCATCACCACTATCATCATCTGAAGCATCATTTGCATCATCATCTCTTTCAGATTCATTTCCACTTGCCACATGATCCGACTCTATTTTAGAATCCGAACTTTCCTTGGCGCTCTCAACCTGTTGGCCAGATGGTGAAACAATTGTCGTACCAGGTCGAGATGTGGAATCAACTTGATGTGTGGCAATTGTCGATGATTCTATAGCCTCCGGTTCAGAGTTCTGACCCCCGTCCATTCCCCTCTCGAAATTTTCCTCCTGCTCTCCCCGTTTAGGAACCCCCGTGGTACCTTGAACCCTCGCAGACTCCTCTCTCCTAGGGATTGAGCCCGGGGCAGGAACAACCACTCTAGCCATTTCATAGACTCTTTATACTCTCTCACACACTCCACAGTGGAATCTATGTAAGCAAGTAATGCCTCTGGTACTGGCATGTTGTAGTTGAAAGTTTGCTTTTGCTTCTAAAGATATCGCATACTGAACTCCAATTCTTTTTTCATGGTTCTTTCATCGTGGGATCTGGCGGTTAGATCTGAGCATACTGAATACGATCAGTTGCATGAACCGTAGATAAGGCATAAAGATGCTTTCCTTGTTTGTTCTTTTTGTTAGGACCCAGTCATATAACTCATTCCAGAAGATAAACGAGTAGTCCACGTGCAGATCGTAGACAACTGCATGGAAGAGTCTTAGAATGTGCATGATTGTTAGAGCATGAATTATGTTGGATACAAGATCATGAAGACTAATGTCAAAGTTCAAGAAAGTCAAAGCTGAGAAAGTCAACTCTCATTAAAAAAGTCAAAGTCTTGTTGTAATAAAAAGTCAAAGTCAAAGTTTCCTTGTATTTGTATTTTTTTTTGTATTTCTTGTTGGTATAAATACTTTGTATTTCTGTTTTTATTAGAAGGATCTTGAGAAGAGAAGTAGTTGGACGTATCAAGAACTAGAGAGAATTTTGTAGAGAGAGAGTGAGTTCTAGAGAGAGAAAGTTGTATCTGTTGAATTGAATTGAAATCAAAACAGGTAATTGGATTAAATCTTGTTTGTTGATTAATTGTTTGTGATTAGAAACTAGATTCAGGACACACAATTGGTATCAGAGCAGATCCGATTTTGAAATCAGATCAAGAATTGGACGTAGACCTTAGCGAGTTCTACAAACGCGCAAGGCTTTGCTTGCGAGTTTCTTCGAAAACAGTGATCTGTGAGTTCATTCAATCAGCGAGTTTCAGAAAACGCGCACGCTACTATTAGCGAGTTTTAGAGTTTATTTCGGCCTGCGAGTTTGTCAAAACACGCAAACCTTTGCTTGCGAGTTTCATAAATGCGCAAGCTTAAGCCTGCGAGTTTCTCAGTAATCTGTTTTTTGCGAGTTTAGGCGTCAGCGAGTTCCAATTTTTCTTAGTGATCTACGTGTTTCCATACTTAGAATATTTTCTGAGAAATTTTCAAAACTGTATTTTCTGAGAAATTTTCAAAACTGTAATATGGCCTTTAATAGTGAATATTTTTTATCTAGGGGCGTTGCCCCTTGACCCCACCCGCTAACCGGGTAGCGGGACGCCCGTGCTAAGTCTGCGGAGGGGGAACATGGTTTTAATTGTGATCAAAATTCCTGAATTTCTATTCCAAGATTTCTTGTATTCTTGTGATTTCATATTTGGACTAACGATCAGTTTCTAGTTTCTTATTGCATATCTTTTCAAACAGGTTCATACAAGATGACTTCCAAAGACGCGCTTTCAATTGGTACTGATGTCAAACCTCCAGTATTGTTGAAAGGAGAATATGAACAATGGAAAGACAAATTTCTGGATTTTGTGGATAGACATGCGAATGGGGAGAACATACCACTTTCAATTATAGAAGGTCCAATAGTACCACCTACTGTTCAGATTCCTGATGATGATTCATCTGACAGTGAGGATGGTGTAACACCCTAAAAATCAGAGTAATTAAAACATGGAAAACCTGACAAAAGACGAAAGTAAATCCATTAACTTCCATAAATGGGATCAGTCCTTTAGACTATACAACCCTATACAAGGATTTCATCAAAAGAATGGGACTTAACAATGCCCAACATCAATACTAAAATATCTCCAAAAAACCTCGAGACTCAAAACTCGTCTCTCCAAAAACCCCGGCACCCACCGCTAATGGAAACCTGTTATACACATCATTTGAGAAAAAGTGTCAGACTTAAAGCCTGGTGAGAACATACAGTTTATAAGGCTCAAAAGATATAAACATCAGTATCATAAAGAAATCTTTTCATAAAGGTTTAGTTCGTAAAGATAACATTTTGCCACAATCGGGCCTCTTCGGTCCAAAACTCTTAAACGGTGATAAAAGGACCATTTTACCAAGGATAGTGGTGTAACACAAAGTAGACCACAAATCCGAGTTATGAGCTAAACACTTGGAGTCCTCAGCAATGAACCCAGAGTCCGTGCTACGAGGTGAGATTGCGCTCCCAAGGGAAACCAATGTATACTCCTTCACTAGGATCACCATGAACCATGGCTAGTATCCGGACTCACATAACCGTACCAAGTTGCCCCCGAGGAACATGTGATCCATAGCTACAATTTGGGGAATATAACCTCTCAACAAAACAGTCTACTCCAAAACCTAGGGATCCACTAGTAATGGTAAGGACTCGTCACAACAACGTATGTGACCAACCATAAATAAATATATGGTATAAGTACATTTTATAAACAAAATGTTATTCTCAGTTCAACTTCTGGTAAGAATGAAAATCATTTAAAATGAGTTCATAAACATCCTTTTCAAACGACCACATAATGTGCAAGTAAAACATCATTTTACTTCAATAAGGCGGGACCCGTCATTTTGGTCAAATCTGACCGGGAACCCTGAGATTCACCAAAAACTTCATTTATATCAAAATGTTTAGAACCTAAAATCATACCGTAGAAATACTTCAGATTTCGCAAATAAGAGTTTTGATATGTATAAAGTTTGTAAAATGGTAGTAGGAACTCACTGATAGGTTTTCAGAATAAAACCCGGAAAACCAGATAACGATTACGGCGTAGAGGTGAAGCTTAAAACGCTGACCTCTTGCTAGAAACACCGAAAACTAGCAACCAAACGAACCTTCGAAGATCGAAAGATAAAAAGAGAGAATAAGAGAGAGAGAAAGAGATATTTAGATTTTGAATTATGAGACTCTTGGAAACTGGACCCCTTTAAGACGGTCAATGAAACTACACGGGTTATGCCGCGACTTCAACTCGCGGCATAACTCGCCCGTGTCCAAAAACCCTAAACCATCCAGTGGGTTATGTGGGTTATGCCGCGACCTCTAGTCGCGGTGTAACTCGCGTAGTTCCCCAAAATCCCATATCCACAGAGAATTACGCGGGTTGTATCGCGACTTCAATTCGCGGTGTAACTCGCATAATTCACTGTTTCTCCCCCAAAATTCTCAAAACTTTAAAACAACACCAAACCAAACACGGAGCTAACGGCAAAAGCTTAACACAAGAATAACAAGATTACACAACGGAAAATCCGGGGTGTTACAATCCTCCCCAACTTGGGAATGATTTCGTCCCCGAAATCCAAACTATTCGAAAAGATGAGGATATCTTCGCTTCATATCCTCCTCGGCTTCCCACGTCACATTCGCTCCCCGGTGATGCTTCCACTGTACCTTGACCAAGGTGACTTCTTTATGACGCAACTTCTTAGACTTTCTCTCTAAGATGGCGTCGGGTTCTTCCACACAACGGTTGCCTTCGTCTACCCTTAACTCTGAAAGGGGAATGACGTTGTCTTCCACCGCCAAACATTTCCGGAGGTAACAAACATGAAACGTGTTGTGTATTCTACTCAACTCCGGTGGCAGTTCCAACTGGTAGGCTTGCAAACCCACCCGTTTTAGCACCTTGAAAGGTCCGAGGAAACGGGGACTCAACTTCCCACGTTTTCCGAACCGTATAATGCCTTTCCACGGCAACACCTTAAGCATAACGCGGTCGCCCACTTGGAATTTCATCGGCCGCCTCTTCTTATCGGCATAGCTCTTCTGATGATCTTGAGCCGCTTTCATTCTTTCACGAATGCACTTGACCTTATCGGCAGTCTCTTTCACGATTTCAGGTCCGGCAAATTGCTTTTCTCCCGCTTCGAGCCAGCACACGGGAGTCCGACACTTTCGCCCATACAATGCCTCAAAAGGTGCCATTCTGATACTCGAGTGGTAGCTATTGTTGTAAGCAAACTCCACCAAAGGCAGGTGAGAGTCCTAGTTACCCCCGAAATCAATGACACAAGACCTTAACATGTCTTCCAATGTTTGGATCGTTCGTTCGCTCTGCCCGTCGGTTTGCGGATGGTAAGCCGTACTCAACTTCACTCGAGTACCAAGCTCTTTCTGAAATCCATCCCAGAAATTTGAAGTGAACCGACTATCGCGATCCGACACGATCGACAATGGTATGCCGTGCCTCGAGACCACCTCATCGATATAAAGCTTTGCTAACTTATCCATCGGTAGAGTCTCGCGCATAGCCAAGAAGTGAGCGCTCTTCGTCAATCTATCAACTATCACCTAGATGGTATCGTGACCTCGAAGAGTTTTAGGCAACTTCGTCACGAAGTCCATGGTGATATGCTCCCATTTCCATTCGGGAATCTCTAAAGACTGTAGACTCCCGTATGGTCGCTGATGCTCGACTTTAACTTGCGAACACGTCACACAACGCTCAACATAACGTGCCACATCAAGCTTCATTACCGGCCACCAATAGTGCAACTTCAAGTCTCTGTACATCTTTGTACTCCCCGGATGAATGGAATACTTGGACTTGTGAGCGTCCTCTAGCAACAGATCACGGTTACCCCCAATCTTGGGTACCCACACACGACCGCTGAACAGTTTTACTCCACGGCTATCTTCCGTTAAGAGTAAGCGCTGCTTCGTCATGACTTCATCTTTGAGATTCTCTTCCAACAATGCTTCCATCTGAGATGTCTTGATCTTCTCAACAAGACTAGACACAAGCTCGATTCTAGAATGGGTAGCCCGAATACTCCCGCTATAGTCCTTCCGACTTAGCGCATCGGCCACCACGTTCGCCTTACCTGGATGGTCAAGCAATTCACAGTTGTAATCTTTCAGCAACTCGAGCCACCTTGTTTGCCTCATATTCAGCTCTTTCTGATCAAAGATATACTTTAGGCTCTTGTGATCCGTGTAAAGAGTGCACTTCGTGCCGTAGAGGTAATGTCGCCAAAGCTTCAAAGCGAACACCACCGCTGCTAACTCCAGATCATGGGTTGGATAATTCTGCTCGTGTATATTAAGCTGCCTCGAGGCATAAGCAATCACCTTGCCTCGTTGCATCAACACACAACCCAATCCCATCTTGGAAGCGTCGCTGTAAACCACAAAATCTTCCGACCCTTCAGGTAATGTCAAGATCGGAGCTTCACACAACTTTTTTTGAAGGATCCGGAACGCCTTCTCTTGGGTTTCGGTCCATTCAAACTTCACATTCTTACGAGTCAGAACTGTCAAGGAAGAAGCGATCTTGGAAAAGTCTTGAATGAATCTCCTGTAGTATCCCGCAAGACCCAAGAAACTTCGGATCTCGGATGGACTCTTAGGAGACTCCCAATTCATCATTGCTTCAATCTTGGAGGGGTCTACTCTCACTCCGTCCCGAGTGACTACGTGCCCCAGAAATTGTACTTCTTTAAGCCAGAAGTCGCACTTGGAAAACTTGGTGTACAACCTTTCTCTTCTCAACAATTCCAGAACTTCACGTAGATGCTGCTCGTGTTCTGTCTCACTCTTGGAGTACACTAGTATGTCATCAATGAATACAATGACCGACTTGTCGAGGAAAGGTCGGCACACTCTATTCATCAAGTCCATAAACACTGCTGGTGCGTTCGTCAGGCCAAAAGGCATTACAAGGAACTCGTAATAGCCGTAACGCGTTCTGAAAGCTGTCTTCGGAACATCTTCATCTCTTACCTTCACTTGGTGATAACCTGAACGTAAGTCGATCTTGGAAAAACAACCCACTCCTTGAAGTTGATCGAATAAGTCGTCTATTCTCGGAAGCGGATACCTGTTCTTCACTGTAGCTTTGTTCAACTCACGGTAGTCAATGCACATTATCATTGTGCCATCCTTCTTCTTGACAAATAAGACCGGAGCTCCCCAAGGTGACGAACTCGGTCTTATAAAGCCTTTCTCCAATAGCTCTTGGAGTTGTGCTACCATCTCTTGCATCTCCGATGGTGCTAAGCGATAAGGTGCTTTAGCGATCGGTGCAGCGCCAGGCACAAGATCAATCTGAAACTCTACCTGAAGATCGGGTGGCAATCATGGCAAGTCATCCGGAAAGATATCTGGAAACTCACGCACGATCTTCACATCTTCCAGCTTGGACTTCTCTAACTTGGCATCGATCACATAGGCTAGGAAAGACGAACATCCTTTTATTAAACACTTGCGTGCTCTTACCATTGTGATTATTGCCACTTCACCCTTCCTCTTTTCACCATAGACGACAACGACCTCACCAGAGGGGTTGGGAAGTCGAATCATCTTCTTGGAACACACGAACTCGGCCTGATTGTTTGAAAACCAATCCATACCGATTACCACATCAAAACCCCCAATTGACATTGGTAGTAGATCGATCGGGAATTCTCTCCCTTCGATACTAAGAGCACACTGCTTCAGAACTTCGCGGATCAGAACTTGTCTACCATCGTCTATTTCTACTACTAACGCATCCTCTAGACTAGTAGTGGGCATAGCAATTTTCTGACGGAACAAACCAGATACGAAATAGAAACTAGCACCCGTATCGAATAAAATACGAGCAGGTACAGAGTTTATAAGAAAAGTACCCGATACCACATCAGCGGATGCCCTGGCCTCTTCGGCCGTCATCTGAAAAGCTCGACCCTGAACCTTCGGAGGGTTCTCCTTCCTTGCTGGCGCGCTACCTGACACAAGCTTTGGGCAATCTTTCCTCATGTGCCCCGGTGCCTTGCACTCAAAACAGATTGTTCCTCTGACCGGGCAATCCTTGACAGTATGCCCAGGCTTCCCACACTTATAGAAACTTTGAGAATTGTTGTAACAGTTACCGTGATGCTTGGTTCGACACTTCGGGCACCACCTTGCTTCCTGGTAACTGTTGAAGTTGCGGTTTCCAACAAAAGGTCGGGTCTGCTTGGGAGGTACTGAACTGTTCTCCCACTTTCTTTTATCAGACACCACCACAGAATTCTCAGATTTGCTTTTCGCGAACATCTCTTCCATGAATTGAGCTTCCTCCACCATCTCTCGGAGGTTAGAAGCCTTGAAATTATGGACCATCAATTGCATGTCCGCTGGCAAGCCGTTGAGATAGGCTTTCATTTTGTCTTTCTCTGTTGGGGGGCAGCATGCCCCACCAGACCAAGCTTCTCCATAAACTGACGGGTGTACTCCCTCACCGTCAGGCTCCCCTTCACCAAGGACCGGAATTCTTTCTCAATTCGGTCCATGGTCCTCTCGTTGAAGAACTCTTCTAGCAGCTTCTTCTTGAACTCGGCCCAAGACAACTGGGCCAACACTTCAGGAGATAGAGTGGATTGGATGATATTCCACCAGATGAGTGAAGTGTCTGTTAATCATAAAATCCCAAACAATCAAGCTAATTACTCAAGATATGAACATTAAGCTCAAGAACTAGAGAGAGAAGCATAGGCTAGTTCGTTACTACATGATTAGAAGACAAACCCTATATATAGTACCTACTAATACAAGACTTAATGACAAAGTAAACTAAACTAGCTTTGACTTTAACAACACAAAGACTATGTTGACTTTTACAACTTTGACTTTCTATATTAAATCTTGGATACAATATTTAGACTTAACAATCTCCCCCTTTGTATTCAAGATTTAATAAAAAATTGATTCAGATCTTCAGCTCTTGATTCTTCATCTTTCATCTCTTGAAGCTTTCACAAACTTTACTCTTTTCCAGCTTTTGAAGAATCTTGGAAAGTCTTTTTAATCTTCGAAGCTTTGGAAAGTCAACATGCCTTGAACAAAACAGGAAATTCTTGAAACTTCTTTGAAACTTGAAACTTCATTTCTGAAAAATCTTTCGACTTTGAACAAATTTGTATCTTCATCACTTTGATCTCTTAACAGTCTTCAAACATACTAACTTTCTCGAATCATCTATCTTCAGAGTCTTTTAAACTTTGTATTAGCGGAAGCATTTTGAAATACTCTTGAAATTGATCTTTGTATAATTCTCCCCCTTTTTGATGATGTAAGCATCAGATCATCAAAATTTCTTCAATTTCAAGGTCAGACTTTGATAACCCCTTTGAAACAATGTTGTGCTTTGATCTTTGATTTCCCCCTTTGTGAACAACAAATAATCTCTCCTTGATATTGCTGTACTTTTGATCTGAAGAGCCGAATCATGAACAGTATATATCCGAATCTTTTCAAATTCAGACATAATGAGCGTGTAACCCTGATTCAATAAATGAAACGGTTAGAAATGCCTGTCAGTAACACGAAGTTACTGTGTACAACGGATGTACAATGTAAGGAGTTGGTTTGATGTTGACTCCCCAGGATTTCCATTCAATCATTGAAAGACACAAGGTAATTCTATGAATGTTCTGACAGAAAAACATATTCTCTGTGTGCTCGTGCTTGTGTTTTGAAAGAATTAGCACAATGATTGTGTTTCATAAGGCTCAAAGTATGTAAATCACTGAGACAGCAATGATAATATATGGACTCAATGTGCATGAGAAAGGGTCTAAGGTGGGGCAACTTTCCTTCTTTTTCAATATCAGTATCTTCCAAGTGAAGATCCGATAGATTATGTGCTGCTTCCCCAGAAAATGTGAAACATTCTCTTTTTAAGAAAAGAATGAGTAGCTGGTGGGATTATATACAAGAGATGGCATGGGCTATTTGCCTATTTCAATGATGGTCACCAAAGAAATGTGAACCAATCAGTAATGTGGCTGCCCGGCTCAGAAAGTGGTAGGTGCAGAGTTCTGATATTCTTTTAACTCTGATCTCACACCCTCTTTCTTTTTATCATTATACTCACATCTAACCAATCTCTCATTTCCATTTTACCTCTGCTCATTCCCACACTCAATTCTTTTAGACCCCTTTCCCCTCAATCACTCAAAGGATTTCTTCCGGGGTAGGAAACACTGGTTATCGTGAATCCATGGAAGATCTATTAAGCACGCATATTGAATCCCATGTTCCTAAAAGTACATGTTGGTCAATGATTATTCTTGACATGTAAAGCACAAGAAATCATATGTCAGTGTATGTATGCTCATTAAAAAATATGAATGAAATTTGAGCATTTGTTCTTTGAAGATTTCTCAAAACAAAGATATTGAATGAATGAATATGAAGTCAAGAGAATTGTTTTGAGAATTTGACAATGAATCAATCAGATCAAATCAAATTGTTAGGGTATCAAAGAATTGGATATTTGTTTATATGAACAAATATAAACAGTTTATCAATGAAAGCACAAATATGAAAAAAAAAATGAATGATGCTCAACAACTTTGAAAAAAACGGGGGTATTACCATCGAAAAATTATTTGAATTTGAGACATGGTAATAACAATTTCAAACAAAATACTGAACCGGTGTGTATGAATACTTGACAGTATATGGACAAGATAATACACAAGTATTGATCTTTGGAAACACACGGTCAGTTAAACAATAACGCTCAGAATTTTGAAAAACATTTAAAAACACACTTCTAAATTCATAAAACTTTTGAGAATAAGAAGTGGTTTGAACATTTCAGAAATTGTTTTTCATGTTCGAAAGTTGTCCTTCTTTCAAACAATCTGAGATCTAGGATCAGAAGATTTTTACCTTTTCGGCTCCCCCTCAAATCATGATCAAATGATTTATTTCTTTTGAGCTCCCCCTGGATATTAGCATAATATCCTTCTTTGATCGTTGAAAAACGGGTCCTGATCTGTCATTTGATCAGTAGCCACTTTATTCATATTATTTATTTAAAAAAGAAAGAACATAAAGCAGTAAAACAGTTATAGAATGAGTTCTGATCTGAAATAATCAGAAGTCATCACCTTTACTCCCCCTTAAATTAAGCATCTGAAATATGTCAGTTAAAACAGGATAGAGATCAAACACTCCCTTTGAATTGTTAGACCATCAATATCAGAAAAATCTAGCAAGGAAAAAGTATAGGATAGAGATCAGATCAATTCTCTTGGGATGAGGACCATCAATATCCATCGGATGCAAGCATACAAGAGTAAGGTCTTTTTGAACATTGAAGTACGGGTCCTAAGCTGTTGTGCTTAGAAGCCATTTTGTTTCTTACTCCCCCTTGGAGTGAGGTGCCTGCAACACAAATTCAGGTTTCGATTTTGGTACCCACTGGTATTTGGGTCCAGAAATGTTAGTTGCAGTGCGTGTGGGGGATATGGAGTAAGAACCATACCAGAAATGATCATTTGTTTTGTGAAAATGATCATGTGTACAACAAATAGAACAATAAAATTTCTTACCATTAGATGCTTTGTTCTTCTTTGCTTTGTGCATAGTTACACATGATTTATTCTCTTTCAGCTCATTTTCCTTATCATCTTTGACTGGTTTCTTTTGCCAAACCAATTTCTCTTTCTTGAAACTTTTTCTTGGATAAGTATCTGAACCATCTAAAAATTCATCGAAGAAAAGGTTAGTGTGACGAATCTGATTAAAGGATTTGACTGACCTTTGTGAAGAGATGAATTTCTGATTTGAACTTGAAACAGATTTTTCAAGCACTTTGATCTTTGAGGCGTAGTCGTCTCTTTCTTTCACAAGCTTGTCAATCTTTGACTTGAATTCAGACTTCGTTCTTTGTTCATTCAGCGCAGCTGCAGACAGTTCAGACAATTTTGAAGTTAGCTTCTTGATTTCAGATTCAAAAATGGATCTTTCTTCCTCAAATCCTTTTTCTGACTCTATTCTTTGGCCGGATAATTCTTTAAAGAATCCCACATTTTTCTGTTCTATGGGCTTCTTTTCTTTATCAAACTTCTCTCTTTCCATGATCAGTACTTTCTCAAAATCGGAGATTTGTTGAGAAAGCTTAAGGTATTTAAGCTCCACTGACTTCTTCTCTTCATAACTCTTCTTTGATAAATCTGAGAACTTCTTTGAAAAAATTTTCTTTTCATTTTCAAGATCAGCTTTATTTGCATCAAGCTGTTTTTCCAAATCAGATAAATTCTTTCTCAGCTCAACGTTCTCAGATTCCAATCTCTTTATCTTCTCTTCATTCTGCCCAGAAGATCTTTTCAGAAGATCTTCATTAATAATCTTTAAAGCACTAATTTCCTCTTTCAGTCTGATGCTTTCTTCATAATGCTCTTTTGACTTTTGTGAGTGAAAGTCAACAGCATAACCCAGATTAATTTTCTCTAATTCTAGCTTTCTAATTTTCTCTTCAAGCTCAGCAAAATATCCCATCTTGAATGAGTACATCAGCTTGCGATGAATGATCGTTCCCAAACTGTATATCAGAAAATCAAAAATCAGATCAAATTGAAATCTTAAAAAAATATTTCGTGAAAATTGAAATTTGAACAATACTTGATATTTCGCAGTGTAGAAAAAAAATATTTCCAAAGATGACCAAAAAAAAATTTCAGACTAAGTCTTGAAGACCCGCATAACACAAGGTATTCGGGTCACTGAAAAATTCGGATCACAGAGGAATTCGGGTCACAGAATTTCAAGAAATGCGTGTGAAGTGTGACCCGCATTTTTTAGAATGCGTTTGTTGAATGACCCGCATTCCTTATATGAATGACCCGCATACTACTATGAATGACCCGCATTCCTTATGAATAACCAGCATTTCAGATGAATGACCCGCATTTCATGTTTTTGACAGATTCAAACTTAAATCAATCGAAACCTGCAAAATTGATCTCAAAAATTTGTCAGCATCATCGAAAAACAGTTCTAAACATACAAATACATTCAATTTTCGATTAAAACAACAAAACAAAGGAATTCGATCAAGAACAGAGGTCAAACTCGTTTTCAAGACAAACTAAAAAAATCAAAAATTGACATTGATTTTGAACGAATTTCGATATGGAATCTAAACAACAATCAATCACTACACCAAATCGAACACAATGAATCCATTTTCTTTCATCAAAAACGATTTTTCACATGAAATTCGGATGAACAGTAACCAACTCAATTTCTTGAAAAAACTTTTGAAAAAATCGATTTTTCTATTCAAATCAAACAAATTTCAATTCAAACTTTGATCAAATCATTTCTGAAAAGTTTGGTTCAGCTCTGATACCAATTGTTAATCATAAAATCCCAAACAATCAAGCTAATTACTCAAGATATGAACATTAAGCTCAAGAACTAAGAGAGAAGCATAGGCTAGTTCGTTACTACATGATTAGAAGACAAACCCTATATATACTACCTACTAATACAAGACTTAATGACAAAGTAAACTAAACTAGCTTTGACTTTAACAACACAAAGACTATGTTGACTTTTACAACTTTGACTTTCTATATTAAATCTTGGATACAATATTTAGACTTAACAGTGTCCCTCAGCAATTGGGTACCGAACCGCACCCTCTGATCATCACCACATTCGAAAAAGCCAAAATCTTGCTCAACCGCTCGTATCCACTTTACACATACCACCGGGTCATCAGAACCGAAGAATTCTGGTGGTCCGCAACTCAGAAAGGACTTATAGGAACAACTCTTCCTATTCCCCGGAGCACCAGAAATCCCGCGTTCTACCGACACGACCCTTATACCATCGCCTCCCGAACCTGCTACGACGTTCTCTACCACCGTCTCACTTCTCCGATGATTTACGTCGCAGTCCTCCATTGCTTTCAGCAGAAACTCTTTCTGCTTCGCCATCTCTTCTCTCATCGCCAACATCACGCTGGCCAACAACTCTGACTGGGGATTAACATCCCTGACGACTGGGTGGGACGAAGCCAGGTCTACTCGCGGAATGACCTATGGCCCCCCACCTAGTACTTGTTGAACGGGTGGTCGAACGATAACCTCAACTCCTTCCGGCTGACCCGCTGTAGAGGCTGTCGCTTCCAGACCATCAACACGAGTACGCGGTCTACCACGCGTATTCACCATACTGAGCTGCTTCACAGAACAGATACAGAGATAAGAGAGAGATAGGAAAACACAAAAGGAAAACGTACTACCACATTATCAATTGTCATATCAACAGCAAATCAAGGACTCTTACGTACAATATCCTCATAATAACATTAGCTAAGTGAAATTATGAACATACAACACATAACGGTTCTTGTCACCACTATTACAACGCCTGATAACTGTACTTTCCGTTGACTCTAAGACTAACCCATCTTAGGAGCTCTACCCCAAATCTCGCGGATCAATTCTTAGCATACTCAGTCTAAGTCTAGACATCTTACATTCATGTCTAGTTCGCTTAAACTAGAGCTCTGATACCAACCTGTAACACCCTAAAAATCAGAGTAAATTAAAACATGGAAAACCTGACAAAAGACGAAAGTAAATCCATTAACTTCCATAAATGGGATCAGTCCTTTAGACTATACAACCCTATACAAGGATTTCATCAAAAGAATGGGACTTAACAATGCCCAGCATCAATACTAAAATATCTCCAAAAAACCTCGAGACTCAAAACTCGTCTCTCCAAAAACCCCGGCACCTACCGCTAATGGAAACCTGTTATACACATCATTTGAGAAAAAGTGTCAGACTTAAAGCCTGGTGAGAACATACAGTTTAAAAGGCTCAAAAGATATAAACATCAGTATCATAAAGAAATCTTTTCATAAAGTTTTAGTTCGTAAAGATAACATTTCGCCACAACCGGGCCTCTTCGGTCCAAAACTCTTAAACGGTGATAAAAGGACCATTTTACCAAGGATAGTGGTGTAACACAAAGTAGACCACAAATCCGAGTTATGAGCTAAACACTTGGAGTCCTCAGCAATGAACCCAGAGTCCGTGCTACGAGGTGAGATCGCGCTCCCAAGGGAAACCAATGTATACTCCTTCACTAGGATCACCGTGAACCATGGCTAGTATCCGGCATCACATAACCGTACCAAGTTACCCCCGAGGAACATGTGATCCATAGCTACAATTTGGGGAATATAACCTCCCAACAAAACAGTCTACTCCAAAACCTAGGGATCCACTAGTAATGGTAAGGACTCGTCACAACAACGTATGTGACCAACCATAAATAAATATATGGTATAAGTACATTTTATAAACAAAATGCTATTCTCAGTTCAACTTCTGGTAAGAATGAAAATCATTTAAAACGAGTTCATAAACATCCTTTTCAAACGATCACATAATGTGCAAGTAAAACATCATTTTACTTCAATAAGGCGGGACCCGTCATTTTGGTCAAATCTGACCGGGAACCCCGAGATTCACCAAAAACTTCATTTATATCAAAATGTTTAGAACCTAAAATCATACCGTAGAAATACTTCAGATTTCGCAAATAAGAGTTTTGATATGTATAAAGTTTGTAAAATGGTAGTAGGAACTCACTGATAGGTTTTCAGAATAAAACCCGGAAAACCAGATAACGATTACGGCATAGAGGTGAAGCTTAAAACGCCGACCTCTTGCTAGAAACACCGAAAACTAGCAACCAAACGAACCTTCGAAGATCGAAAGATAAAGAGAGAGAGAGAAAGAGATCTTTAGATTTTGAATTATGAGACTCTTGGAAACTGGACCCCTTTAAGACGGTCAATGAAACTACGCGGGTTATGCCGCGACTTCAACTCGCGGCATAACTCGCCCGTATCCAAAAACCCTAAACCATCCAGTGGGTTACGCGGGTTATGCCGCGACCTCTAGTCGCGGTGTAACTCGCGTAGTTCCCCAAAATCCCATATCCACAGAGAGTTACGCGGGTTGTGCCTCGACTTCAATTCACGGTGTAACTCACGTAATTCACTGTTTCTCCCCCAAAATTCTCAAAACTTTAAAACAACACCAAACCAAACACGGAGCTAACGGCAAAAGCTTAACACAAGAATAACAAGATTACACAACGGAAAATCCGGGGTGTTACAGATGGTGATGTGGACAGAGAGCAAAAGATGAAAACTGTTCCAATGGATTATGCACAGTATTCTGAGGAACATAAAAGTCGGTTTAAAGCAGATAAGAAAACAAGATCTCTTCTACTTCAGAGCATTCCGAATGAGATTTACATCATGATAGATAGCTACAAGGCAAATGCAAAGAAAATGTGGGATCAACTTCAAAAGATGATGATGGGTTCCAAAGTCGGCAATCAGATGAAAGTGGATAACTGCATTAATAGCTACGAAGAATTCAAAGCAAAAGAAAATGAGACCCTAGAGGAAACCTATGAGAGGTTTGTACTTCTTCTGAATGAACTTTCAAAGAACAAAGCGAAGAAGAAGAAAATAGAAAACAACGTCAAGTTCCTAAGCATTCTTCAACCCGAATGGAAGAAACATACACGGAGAATGAAGCAGATGAAGGACTTGAGCGACATACCTCTTCATGAAGTCTACGAGACTTTGCGTCAGAATGAAGAAGAAGTGGAAGAGAAAAGAGATGAGAAAAAGAAGATTGAGAAAGTTACATACCCCATAGCATTGGTAGCCAGAGAGAAGAAGAAAGAAAAGACAGAGAAGATGAAAAAGAAGAAAGTGCTTACCAGTTCTGAATCAGAATACGAATCTGATGGAGATGACGGAGAAAGTCTCAAACAAGCTATGCTTTTACTAACCCGAGCTTTCCAAAAGAAATTCTACAAGAAGTCGGGATCAAATTCACAGAAATACTCTTCGTCCAGCTCCAAGAACCATGAGCACAGAGAAAGGGTAGAAAGAAAGAGATATGAAGAGAACCGGCATGTGGAAAGAAAGCCGGAAGAAAAGAAGAAGTTTGTGAATGACTACACCAATACTAAAAAGAAGACTGCTAATGATCTGATCAAATACTACAACTGTGGCAAGTTCGGACATTATGCAAAAGAATGTCGAAAGCCAAAGGTTCGCAACTCAGAGTATTATCAGAACAAATTGCTCTTGGTCAAGCAACAAGAAGCTGGCAGGGCATTAATGGCTGAAGATGAATACTGGTTAGATCATTCTGATGAGGAAGATGAAAGAGAATAAGCTGGTCACCTATGCTTAATGGGCAAAGAGGTGAAATATGATGATTCATATGATGAAGCAGTTGATGAGGTAATGCACTTAACTGAAAAAGATTTCATAACCAAAATGGAAGCCATGATGGTTGAGCTTCAAGACTTACAAATAAAACTGAAAAAGGGAAAAGACAGAGTTGCTAAAAGAAACCACAAGATCTTTGAGCTTAATAAGTCTGCTATTGGGAACAAAGATCTAATTGATTATTTACGCAAGTCTGCTTCTGATTCTAAATTTCAAGTAGATTGTTTTGAAAAGAAGAATTCTGATTTTGAAGCTAAAATTTCTAAGTCTGATTTTGAGAAGAAAGAATCTGCACTAACTGTTTATAAATTGCAGGTTGAAAACAAGCTCTTAAATAAGAAGGTAAATGGTCTGGAAGCCAAACTTTATGCAAGAGGTCAAACATATCAAACTGTTTTTCTTAATGCACCCACTGAAGAGGCTGATGTTAAGGAAAAATGGGGACTTGGTTTTGAAAACCCTCATTACTTAAAGAAAGCCATCAGAAAACAACCAGCATTATATAATTTTGATTTTCTTGTTATTGCTGGTAAATATACTCATTTAAAACCCAAATTTGTTACCAAATTACCAGAAGAAGTTGAGGCCAAGGAAACTGAAAAGAGAAATGATGTCAATAAAATGCAACTACCGTTCAACTATGAAAAGTTAAATGATAGTTATCTTTCTGAAACACCAAAAGTTCTTTCAAACGACTATTTTGCTAGTTATTCTGTTTCTGAGATGGGGGCATAACATGCAGTTGCAAAAGTTTATGTTCCTCCACTCATTCTTGAAAGCAAAATAGTTGAACTTGAAAATGTTTTATCTGATGAAAGACTTTTGGTAGATATTGAACAAAGTGTATTTTCTACTACTTTAAAGAACACAGTTTTTCAATCTAGATCAACAAAGTGTTCTAAAGTTTCAAAGGCACCTCAAACTTCGACTGATAACTTTGATGACTTATTTGCGTCTGCAAATGATTTTATAAATTCTGATGATGGGTGTTTAGAAGAAATTGATATGTTTGATTTTAATGCTTCTCTTCCAGATCATTCTACTTTTCTTATAAATGGAGAAAGTTTACCAAGTGTTTTTAAAACTGGTGAACCATCAACTAAGGTTGGTGAACCAGTTTCTGTGACTGCTGATTATTATTCTAAGGATAAGAAACATAAGAGACAACAATAACAGAAATGGATCAACACTGGTAAACAAAAGAAAAATCAATCTCAGAAATCTGATTTTTCTAATCAATCTAAATTTTTTGTTTCAGATTTAAGAAAGAAACGGTCGGAAGCAATATCTGAATGGCGACCAAAAAGGATGAATGATGAGACAGCTGAATCAATTTCTGATAACTCATGTAATAGATCTGATAGTAGTGATACTGATGTAGTTGGTCAACTTGCTTCTCCTAAACAAAACCTTGTAACTTCTTACAAGCGTTATTCAATAAAGCAATTGATTCAATTATTTCTCCTACTACTAATAAATCTTTTCATTATCGGAGAAATGATTTTGCTTATAATCATACTTTTAATGATTGGTTTGGATCTTATCATGTTTATTCTTCTAAATCTAATTTTTCAAAGATTTTTCAAAGGAAAAGAGGATCCATATTCAAATGGATACCAAAATCATGTGCTAATCGGTTAGGACCCGTTTTTAAATGGGTACCTAAAATTGTTATTTCCTGATTTCTCTTGCAGACCCGACATATGTGGTATTTGGATAGCGGTTGTTCCAAGCATATGACCGGGCAAAAAGCTTTGTTGTCTAATTATACAGAGAAATTCAACGGCAATGTGCGTTTTGGGAACGACCAGTTTTCACCAATCTTAGGATATGGTGACATCATTCAAGACAACATAACGAGTAGGAAGGTGAGCTATGTCGAAGGCTTAAGGCATAATTTGTTTAGCATCGGTCAATTCTGCGACAAAGGGTTAGAGGTCAACTTCAAAGCTAAGAGATGTTCGGTTCGTACTGAAGATGGTAATGAACTCTTAGTCGGTAATCGAAAGACAAACCTCTACACCATCAATCTTTCAAAGGTTCAGAATGACAATCAGGTTTGCTTACTGACAAAAGCCTCGATGCAGCAAAGTTGGCTTTGGCACCGACAACTATCACACCTGAACTTTCGTTAGATCAACAAGATGGTCAGTGGAAAGCTAGTCAATGGACTTCCTAAGCTGAAATATGAGAAAGAACACTTACGTGAAACATGTGAAAAAGGATAGATGAAAAGAGCTCCGCATAAACCGAAGCCTGAACCAAGTACCAGCTCTCCGTTAGAATTTTTACATATGGGTTTGTGTGGTCCAATGCGAACGCAGAGCTTGGGTGGAAAGAAATACATGTTGGTTATCGTGGACGATTATTCGAGATACACATGGGTCAAATTTTTACGATCAAAAGATGAGACACCCGAAGTTCTCATTAATTTTCTGAAGATGACCCAGGTGAATTTGTAGAAACAAGTCAAGCTTCTTAGAACCGACAACGGCACAGAGTTCAAAAACAAGATTGTTGAAGAATATCTCGAATCGGTCGGGATATCACATCAATACTCCGCTGCTCATACGCCCGAACAGAATGGAGTAGTCGAAAGGCAAAATCGGACGCTAGTCGAGGCCGCTCGGACCATGCTTAGTCAATCGGACTTACCTCTATTTCTCTGGGCAAAAGTTGTGTCTACTGCATATCATACATAGAATCGATCCATGATACACCGCGTTTTCAAAAGACTCCATATGAGTTGATCAACAACAAAACACCGACAATCAAATATTTTCACATATTTGGGTGTAAGGGCCTGTTTGTTAGCAGCTTAATGAGCTTAATGAGACTCACAACTTATTCAGTCAGCTATATATGACTGTTTGGTAGTGGCTTAATGATATAGAAAGGGACTTATTCAGTAAGATTTCAAAGGGGAGTTTAATGCAGAAAGCCAAGTTTTTTCCAAACCAGTCTCTCTCATTAAAAAAACACGTTCCTTTCATCTATAAAAAAAACTCTCTCAAATAAAAATCTTCTAAATCTATACAGACAGATTAATCCACATAACAACTTTATCCATACAGAACTTAATGGAAAACCAACCAAACAACCCCTAAGTGTTTCGTGCTTAACGACAGAGAGAGTCTGAACAAATTCAGTGCTAAGGCGGATGAGGGTATCTTCATTGGTTATTCTTCGACATCTACTTCATATCGTGTTTACCTGAAGAAGTCAAAGACATTCGTTGAGAGCGTAAACTTCACATTCGATGAAGATATGGCTTCTGAACAACTCAGTTCAGAACCCGTGATAACTGGACTATTAGCTTCTGGGCAGATCATTCCAGAACCTGTTTTTACAGAGAACAATTCGAATAACGCTTCTACATCTACTAGTCATTTATCTGATTTAGATTTGTTATTTGAATTCTTTTATGATGAGTTTCTAGGATCTAATTTACCTAAATCTACTGTGACTGACAGGTCTGAAGACACAAGTTGCAATCATCCAGTCACTTCAGATGTTGTAACTGAACTTGAATCTCCCGTTCAGTCAGAAACTCATATTCCAACATCTACTCCTACAGTTGAAGATGTACAAGTAAATGCTGAGCCAGAAGTAACTGTGTCAGTTGGGTGTGATACACTATCTACTCAACAGCCAGAGTCTGATGTTCCAACTGATGCTTCTGCACCTGAAACTTCAACTGCAAACCCCCCTCCTACTATTCAAACTGAAGAGCCTGATAGTGGATTTCAAGAAGCTTGTAATGATCAATCTGTATCTATTCCACTCCCTCATGAGCATCGTTGGACCAAAGAGCACCCTTTACACCAAATTATTGGAGATCTTAACAAGCTGGTGCAAACTAGGTCAACAACTTTAAACCAATGTCTGAATGACTCATTCCTCAGCAAAATAGAGCCTACTCGAGTATCAGAAGCTCTTGCTGATTCGGATTGGGTGTCTGCTATGCAAGAAGAATTAAATCAGTTTGAAGCCCTGAAGGTCTGGAGATTAGTTCCAAAACGAGAAGGAAAGACCGTGATAAGAACTAAATGGTTATTCAAAAACAAAAAGGATGAAGATGGTATTCTCATAAGAAATAAAGCAAGACTTGTTGCCAAAGGTTACCGGCAAGAGGAAGGCATAGACTACGATGAGACGTATGCTCCAGTAGCGTGTATAGAAGCAATCCGTATGTTTCTAGCCTACGCAGCTCACAAGAATTTCACAGTCTATCAGATGGACGTGAAAACAGCCTTTCTGAATGGCATTCTTAAGGAGGAAGTATACGTGTCTCAACCAGAAGGGTTCGTAAATCCAGATAAGCCAGATCACGTCTACATTTTGGATAAAGCCCTGTATGGTTTGAAACAAACCCCTCGAGCATGGTATGATGTTCTATCTAAATTTTTGGTCAAGTCAGGTTTTTCCAAAGGTAAAGTCGATACCACTTTGTTCATTAAAAAGGAAAAAGCCGATATCATCCGTATTCAGATATATGTTGATGATATAATATTCGGCTCTATAAGTTCTAAATACTACAAAAACTTTTCTAACCTCATGGTGTCACGTTTTCAAATGAGTATGCTGGGAGAGATGAACTTCTTTCTCGGATTACAAGTAAAACAGTTTTCAATAGGGATTTTCATTAACCAATCTAAGTACATTTTGGATATTCTTCGGAAGTACAAAATGGAAAATTGCAAACCAATTGGAACCCCGATGGCACCAGGTACTAAGATTAGCACTGATCCTTCGGGTAATAGTGTTGATGTTAGGACTTATAGAGGTATGATAGGTTCTTTAATGTATATTACTTCAAGTAGGCCAAATATTATGTTTTCAACATGCTTATGTTCTAGATATCAAGCTGCTCCTAAAGAATCCCATTTGGCTGTTGTCAAATGGATTTTTAGATATCTGAAGGGGACTGTAGATCTTGGTCTGTGGTATCCTAAGGATATTGGGTTTCAACTGACTGCTTATTCAGATGCAGATCATGCTGGGTGCATGCTTGATAGGAAGAGTACTTCAGGTCACATACAATTCCTTGGAGACAAACTCGTTAGTTGGGCGTCAAAGAAACAATTATGTGTTTCCACATCGACTGTTGAAGCAGAGTATGTAGCTTATGCCTGTTGCTGCTCTCAAGTCTTGTGGATGCGAACACAACTGCGAGACTATGGATTCAAGTTTGATAAAATTCCGATATATTGTGACTCGAAGAGCGCAATCGCGATATCTGCTAATCCTGTACAACACACTAAGACAAAACATATTGATGTCATGTATCATTTTATCAAAGATAATGTAGAAAAGGTATAATAGAACTTTACTTTGTAAAGACTGATTATCAACTTGCGGATTTGTTTACCAAAGCTTTAGATGAAAAGCGATTTAATTTTCTTGTATCTAAGCTTGGTATGCTAAATCTCAAAGTCTAATCAGTAATTAACTATTAAAGTTTCTTTTATTGTAATTTTTCATCATTTCTTTATCATTAATTCTGAAAGGATACCTACACTTTAACATGTTGTTGTTGTTCTCAGGGGGAATGAGTAAGAGAAGATTAAAGATGGTTATTATTCTTTTGAGGGGGAGTTTATCTAATTTCTGCATTTTACTTAACTGACAAATTTTTGTGATGCATGAATTTAGGGGGAGTATACAAGTCAAAGAAGTAAGACTATGATTTCTGATTACTTCTGATCAGAACTCGTACTTTAATAGTTTTACTGCTTTATGTCTTTTACTTTTGAATAAATTTTGTGAATAAAAGTTGCTTTAACATGACTTTGAGACTTATGCAGAATGAGAGAAGCTATCAAGATCATATCTTTATGACTTCAGCTGACTTTATGAGAATTAAGATTGAGCGTACAGGTTAAATTTCTTATCTTAATCTCTTATATGGTTGAAAGAAGGACAACTTTCAGTCATAAGAAAACATTTTCTTAAACGTTCAAACCACTTCCTGATTTTTAAACAGATTTCATGAATTGGAAGTGTGATTTTAAATGTTTTCATTGTTAAATGTGCTGAAATGATTAATAAACCGTGTGTTTCCAAAGATAAATACTTGTGTATTATCTTTTCTATATACTTTTCAAGTATTCACACACATCGGTTTAATTTTTATTCAAAATGTTCTTACCATGTCTCAAACTTGAAACATATTTTTCGATGGTAAGACACCCCACTTGTACTTCAACGAATTTTGAGCGTTATTTCATTTCGAAACGTTTCATTCAAGAATGTCTGTATTTTGATTCATATAGACATTATCCATTATTCTTGCCTAAGCTTTGATTGTTATATCATTCATTTCTGATCATTTTCATACAATGTCAGATTTTCAAACAAGTCTCGTGCATTCATGTTCTATTCATTCAATATACTTATTTGAAAATACTTTAATGTCTAAAAATGCTAAAATCTTCATGACTATATTCTAAGCATATACATTTATCTGACTTGTATTCGAGCTTTAAGTGATAAAGTTAAACCATATTGAGCAACAATATGCTTTATAGGATTACATGGGTTCTTTGTGCTAGGACTTAAATGAATTTCTATGGAATCACGTTAACCAGTGTTTCCTATCCAGGAAGTTAAACCTTTAGTGATTGAGTGTGAGGAGTCTAAAAGAAATGAGTGTGGGTTGTGCGTTAAGGTAAAATGGAAATGAGAGATTGGTTAGATGTGAGCTTAATGATTAAAAGAAAGAGGGTGTGAGATCAGAGTAAAAGAATATCAAACTCTGCACCAACTACTTTCTGAGCCGGGCAACCACATTACTAATGTTTCACAATTCTTGGTGAACATTATTGAAACAGGCAACTAGCCCATGCCAACTCTTGTTAAAACCCCACCAACCACTCATTTTCTTCTCAAAAAGAAAGTGTTTCATATTTCAAAGGAGACGCAGCACATAATCTATCTGATTTTCATTTGGAAAATCTGGATATTGAAAAAGAAGGAAGTTTGCCCCACCTTCGCACTTCAATCATGCACATTGAGTCTGTGTTTATCTACTGTTGTCTCAGTGGTTTACACAATTTTGAGCCTTTGGTATTTCGATGATTGGATGGAAGCCCTGGGGGAGTGAACATCAAAAAGCTCCTTTACAATGTGTATTCGTTACACACAGTAACTTCATGTTACTGACAGGCGTATTAACTAATTCATTTGTTGATTCAGGTGTTATTTTTCTATTTTGTCTGGATTTGAAAAGATCTAGATGGTGACTTGACAAGTGAATCAGAGGCTCTTGGACAGATCAGAATGGTCAAAGACATTTCTTGGTGAAAGTTTTGATGATATCGATGCTCAAATCATCAAAAAGGGGGAGATGGTATCAAGAAATTTTAAAGCTTTGAGAGATGATTTACAGAAATGTCCAAGTCAGAAAAATTCAAAGTAAAGATTTGAATAAGATCAAAGAATTTCTGAAGATGTGCTGATTTTGAGGAAAAATTCTTTGAAGATTATTTGCTAAAGCAATCCGAGCTGAATCTGATGATAATTTCTTTCCAAAGTCTGAAAGAGATTTGTGAAAGTTTTGGGGAGATTGGTATATCCTTCAAAGACAGACTTGGAAAGATTACAATGTTAAAGGGAGAGATTTCATTTGACAGAGCTTAAAAGAGAAGACTGTTTTGTAAGATCTTTCAATAGTGATCTTGAATCCAAAGGGGGAGATTGTTAGAGCATGAATTATGTTGCATACAAGATCATGAATACTAATGTCAAAGTTCAAGAAAGTCAAAGCTGAGAAAGTCAACTCTCATTAAAAAGTCAAAGTCTTGTTGTAATAAAAAGTCAAAGTCAAAGTTTCCTTATATTTGTATTTGTTTTCCTTGTATTTCTTGTTGGTATAAATACTTTGTATTTCTGTTTTTATTAGAAGGATCTTGAGAAGAGAAGTAGTTGGACGTATCAAGAACTAGAGAGAATTTTGTAGAGAGAGAGTGAGTTGTAGAGAGAGAAAGTTGTATCTGTTGAATTGAATTAAAATCAAAACAGGTAATTGGATTAAATCTTGTTTGTTGATTAATTGTTTGTGATTAGAAACTAGATTCAGGACACACAATGACTGCATTATCAATTCCTGTGTGCTTTGACGTCAAGCAGCGGTTGATCACTGAGAAGAAGGTGTACCAGAATGGTGGTAAGTTGTTCTTCTTGAGTTGACTGATTCTGGTAAGTTCACCAACATACCCCAAAGCATGAACTCCGTCAAAAACTTCTGCATCAGTAGGATAGGCATTAAATCTATTTATGCCTTCACGAGAATTTGCTTCTGGTAGTTGCAGTACTAGTCTCAGTCGGTCATAGTTGAGCATAGAAATGTATTCATCAATTTGAATCTCGAATAGTGGTTGGTCATTCTGATGAACAAAAGCAATTGATCTCCATGCTTGTTGAAGGTAGATCAATGGAACTGAAGCAGTTGCAGTAAGAGCATATATCAATGGAGGACCTTTGAGAATTTCTTTGACAAGTGGATCTATGGATAGATGATCAAAGTACACTTGGTGATTGTTCGGAGATAGTTGCAGATAATCATTGGGATGGATGAGAGATCAGGATTTGCTGCATTTTGGGATGAAGGGTGTCGGGATCGGATGATGGCATCCCTTGTTGCTTGTGGCACATTTTCATCCATGACCACCCTTTGATGAACTAACTGGTCAATATTGGACATTCGAGTACCTGAAATATGAAAAATTATGGACCGGTGTCCAATGGGTCAATTAAAGCACAAAATTAATTTTTTTTGGAAAAATTTTCTGAAATTTCTCTAAGTCCACTTGTTGCAAGCCAAGGGACCCGAGAAGTTCAGTGACAACTTGTCTCAAGTCAAATGGTACGAAAAGTGACTTGTTGCAGGCCAAAGATGGGAACCACTTATCGCAGACCAAGGTTTGTGACAAGTATACTTAGAAAAAATAAGCATAACTCAAAAACTTGACGCAGACTGAAAGATTCTGGAACTTGTCGTTAAACAAAGAATATGTTCAAGAGCTCGCAAGATTCAAGAACACATGAACTTGTCGCAAGTTCACGATTTTTCAGTTAAAAAATTACAAGTCCCAAAATTCCAAAGATTATTGATTGAATGTCCAAGAAAACTTCACATATATGTTCGACAACACATTAGAACCAAGTTTTAGTTATTAGCAAACCCAAAAACAAGTTTAGTTTCCACTTTTGTGAAATATCAGTTCAAGAACTCATTCAAGGAGTTCGAACAGTCAATCTAAAAACACTTATCAAATCCAACATTTTGTTCAAATTAGTTTCATAATAATGTTCGAAACAACAATCCCATGAGTTTAATATCTTTTGAGTCTAGGAATTTATCCAATGTTTTAGTCCAAAGTCCAAAAATCATATGTACAGTCCATGTTGAAAGAACATGGTTGAAGATGAACAATCCCAATACACAATATCCAATCAATGATCAAAATTTATGATTGAGTTATGAAAATAATTGAAGAAAATTGATTACAAACAAAAATCGATCGAAAAACAACAACTCGTAACATCAAAAACCCTAGCTTGAAGTGAAATTAGAACTTGAGAATCGGAAAGTCGGATGTAAGGGTTTTGAGAGCAAAGACTAAGTGCAAGAACTCCTAATATTAGCAATGAGACAAGTGGGAAACTGATGAATTCGAATGTGTATTTATACTCATGAATGATTATGACACGTGGCATGATTTGATTGGACCTCCCACTTGTCGCAATCCATAGAAGCAGGGACTTGTCGCAAGAATTGACAAATCATGTATGAACTTGTTGTAAGGCACTATTTACGACAAGTGTGCCATGGAGAAGTTGTCGCAAACCCAAAGATACGAGTATGGACTTGATGCAAGCTGAAGGATACCTCAAGTGTACTTGACGCAAGCAACGCGTTGCGTCAAGTGACTTGTCGCAAGCAGTGCATTGCGTCAAGTGGACTTATCACAAGCTTTGCATTGCGTTAAGTTACTTTTCGCAATCAATGCCTTGCATCAAGTAACTTGTCGCAGGCAATGCCTTACGTCAAATGATTGCCTTACGTCAAATGAAATTGTCACATGCAATGTTTTGCATCAAGTCTTTAGACTTTCTAAAGAAGGCAACTTTCTAAAAATCCACTTTGAGTTTCCAAACTTTCCAAAAATAAAAACTTTTCAAAATTAACCCTTTAAAGCTCAAAAAACGATTTTCTCACTTTTCAAAATCTCAATTTTTTCAAAAATCTTTGTACTCACACTCAGACTTACAAACTTTCTACAAATGCTCCCCTTTGAAGATTGCACATATATAACTTCACATTCATCTTAATAGTCTGCAAAACTAGATAAGTTCTTGGTCCACACTTGAACATGAGTCCACATGGGTTACTAGTATCAAACATAGAAAAATAACACTCCCCCTTAACACATGCATAATTAAATAACTCAAAGATAAACTCCCCTTCAAATCAAGCAAGGTATCAATTGTTATACAAATAGGTTCAACATTCCAAGCTTGCTGGCGAGAAAATTAAATCTTTTCTCGTCTAAGGGTTTTATAAAAAGATCAGCAAGCTCAAAATATGTTGGAATGAAATGAATTTCAATTGATCCTTTCTCTACATGATCTTTAATAAAATGATACCAAATGTCAATATGATTGGTTTTAGAGTGCTGGACCGGATTAGCTGTTATGGTAATGAAACTCTTTGAGTCACAATAAATTAGGATCTTGTTCAGTATGTAACCATAATCCTTCAACTGGGTCTTCATCCACAAAACCTATGAGCAACAACTAGCAGCTGCAACATACTCTACTTCAGTTGTAGAAGTTGACACACAGTTCTGTCTCTTAGACGACCAACTAACAAGCTTATCAAGAAACTGACATGCTTCTGAGGTGCTCTTCTGGTCGAGCTTATTACCAAAATGATCTGCATATGTATAAGTCGTCAGTTCAAAACCAGAATCCTTCGAATACCAAAGACCTATGTTGGGTGTGCCTTTTAGATACCGTAGGATTCTCTTAACAACAATCAGGTGAGATTCTTTAGGATTTGCCTAATATCTTGCACAGAAATATGTGGCAAACATAATATCTGGTCTACTTGAAGTTAAATATATCAAGTAACCAGTCATACTTCTGTAAGTCTTTTGATCAGCTGATTTACCAGATAAGTCAGCATCTAAAAGACTTCCAGATGCAATGGGAGTTTTCATAGTTGAAGAATCAGTCATGTTAAACTTTTTAAGCATTTCTTTAATATATTTTGACTGATTTATGAAAATCCCTTCAGGGGTTTACTTGACTTGTAAACATAGGGAAAAATTTAGCTCCCCCATCATACTCATTTGGAACCTACTCTTCATGATGCTTTGAAAGTCGTCACAAAGTTTTTGATTAGTAGAACCAAATATGATGTCATCAACATAAATATGTACTAAGATTACATCCTCACCTTCTTTCTTGAGTAAGAGGGTTGTGTCGATGGTACCTTTTTGAAACCCGGACTCAGTTAAGTACTCTGTAAGAGTTCCATATCATGCCCTTTGTGCTTGCTTAAGCCCATACAAGGCTTTGTCAAGAACATAGACATGGTTTGGATATTTCAGATCGATGAAACCTTCAGGCTGAGTGACGTAGACTTCTTCATGCAAGACACCATTCAGCAATGCGGATTTCACATCCATCTGGTAAACGTTTATGTCTTTATGTGCAACATACGTCAGAAAGATTCTGATAGCTTCGATCCGTGCCACCGGTGCGTAGGTCTTATCATAATCTATACTTTCTTGCTGATTATACCCCTTTGCAACTAGTCGCGCTTTATTTCTGACAATGATACATGTTTCATCCTTTTTGTTCCACAAGACCCACTTTGTTTCGATAATTGTTTTGTCCTTGGGCCTATTCACCAATCGCCACACTTCATTCCTCCTAAACTCAATAAGATCATCTTGCACCACATTTATCCAGTCTGGATCTTTCAATGCTTCCGATGGCTTCTTTGGTTCAATGTTGCTTAAGAAATTGACATACATGCAGTAATTAGAAGATGCATATCTTGTCTTGACACTAGCGTTTGGATCACCGATGATATTGTCGGGAGAATGTGCTTTGGTCCAATGATATGTGCTCGGAAGATGTTGAATTTCTGTTTGTTTGTTAGTTTCATCAAACTCGTCTGATATAGCAGGCATGTCAAATTCATGCGCTTTTGGGCTTTCAGCAATTGGTCAGTGATCTGCTTCTTCTATTTGTATCTCTGTAGGTGAATCACCAGACGCAGTTGATTCTTAAGTTGGTTCAACAATCTGAGAAGTCAGCTCAAAAGTTCTGTCGGTATTGAGTTTGTAGATATTGCAAGCTCTACGCTTATAGAAGCACCACCACCATCTTAAGAGGGACCGGACGAATCAACACTTGTAATCGGTGTGTCTTGATTCCTTAATGTGTCTTGTCGGTTGTCATCTGCACACATATCCATAAACGCATCCATAAACAACATGTTGGAGCATTTTAGAGTTGGAATCAAGTCTTGTTAATTGGTCATTGAAAGTCAACTTAGTCTTTGTGTTTTGCTTATCTCTTGTACATGGTCTTTGGACATATAAATACTCTTGTTTCTTTGTAAGCATGTAACTTTGAATCATTTGTGTCATATTCTAATAGTTGTGACATTAATACACATAGGACTTTCTCTCTCCAAAACCCTCTCTCTAGATCTTGATTGTGTTTGTCAATGGATTATTGGGAGATTGCTTGATTTGGGATCTATCATTTGGTATCAGAGCAGACAAATTATTCAGAAAACATGATCAAGTTGCAGATTTGGTCAATTTTTGCAAGAATTTGAAGACTTTGAAGGTTGTCATAAACTGTTCATGAAAAATAACTGCTGGATTACAATTATTGTGATATAGTTATGTTCAGGCTTCGAGTTTGATTGTATTTGTATCGATTCTTTTACTGGAACATTTCTTGTTTAGATCACTTGATCAAATTCACAACAATTTGTGGTGAATTTATGATTTTATGTATTTTCCATTCGAAAGTTCAAGATTGTGTGTTTTGGATCGAATTTTTATTTCTAGTGATATTTAGAAGATTTGGTGTTCTACAAGGTTGTTCAGAATCAGATTTCGACCAACCCTATCAATTCTCAATTTCAGATTCGAATAATCAAAAAAGTATGGCTGAATTTGTGATTTTCGATGAAGAACTCGCAAGATCTACAGTTGTCGCAAAAATCAACATGGTTGTCGCAAGTTCTTGAGGTTGACGCAAGGGTAATCTGCAAGTTGGTGATTTCTTGAAAAATCTCTAAGTCTAGAATTCGTAGAGTGCTTCTTACGACAAGTTCAGAACTCGTATCCTTTTCCTTACAAATAGTTAGTTCTCGTACACTTTGACTTGTGAATTTCTTACTTCTCGGATCACTCTTCTTACGACAAGTTACTTCTCATGTACTTCGATCTACAATAAGTCTACTTCTCGGGTTACACAGGTTGTGTCAAGCAAGTTCTTGGATGCTTTGTTTTGCGTTAAGTACAGAACTCGTATCCTTCAGGTTGCGACAAGCTCAGTTCTCGTGTGTATAGTTTTGCGACAAGTCAAAACTCGTGTGTTTTGACTTACGACAAGTTTACTTTTCGGTTATAATGCTTTGCGACAAGTGAATGTACACTTCATTCGACTTTCGAAAAGTTTGTCTACGAGTTTCTTTGGTTTGCAATAAGTGGTTTGTGACAAGTTATTGTCTTCAGCTTGCGACAAGTTTGAAGTTTGACCAAGTTTGACCTTTCATAGTCAAAGTTTTTCTAAAATTTTCAAACGGTCGTATCAAGCATCTTTTCTGTTTCTGATCAAGATGTCAAGAGATTTGTTCAGTATGGGCTCAAAATCCAAACCTCCCATTCTTCAAATGGAAGAATATTCACAGTGGAGGAAACAGATGATTCAATTCCTCAATAACCAACACAAGAAACAACTCAATCATACATGGCCCTCACATTCCTCATGTCATTGTTGTCGGACATCCAACTACTGAGATAACTCTTGAAATTCCCGAGAGGATTGCTGCTAAAGATCCTATTCAGTTCAGTGAAAGAGATATAGAATTTGTTGACTTGGACGCTCAAGCCCTCGCCTACTTAACTATGGCCATTCCAAATGACATTTTCAATCGTGTTGACAGTCGTGATTTAGCGAAAGAAATTTGGGATGAGTTGGAGAGGCAGCTTCAAGGGTCGGAGAAATCTCTCAAAACCAAAAGGAATCAAAGCATAAATGCATATGAAGGTCTTAAAGTTAAAGAGGGAGAATCTCTGAAAGACGCATACAACCGATTCAACATTATACTGAATGATTTGCACAGGAATGGAGTAAAGAAGTCAGAGTCGGAAATCAGTTTCAAATTCCTCAAAAATCTTCAGCCTGAGTGGGATAACTACTCAATTCAATTGCAAATGACTTAGGATATGGATGAATAGAAGTTCAACGATATTTTATGTGTTCTTAATCATCATGAAGATAAAGTGAAAGAGATAAAGGACAAGCAGAAAAAGGTTGAAGACTCTTTGGCTCTTTTCGCTGGGCAGGGAAAGAATGTGAAGAGCAGTTCAAGTTCAGGATGGGTTCAAAAGCAGAAAGCTTTGGTTTCTAAGTCTGTGGAATCATCTGACAGTTCGGAGGATCTTGAGAAAGATTCTGATGATGAACTTACTGAGTTTGATGAGAAGTTGGATTTGTTGACCAACAAATTTCATAAAGGTTTGGGCGAAAGTAGTTCTATCATAAATCCATACCTGATTTTCACAAATCTGATAAGTATAGAGGTAAATATGAGAAGAGAGAAGACGGAAAGGAAGAAAAGAGAGGTGAGAAAGATAAGGAGAAAGAGAAAGAAAAGGAGAAAAGTGACAGGTGTTATAATTGCGGTAAATCTAGGCACTTCGTCAGAGATTACAAAGTGAAGAAAGTTAAAGACTTTGAGTATTACTCCAAGAAGGCCCAATTTGTCAAAGTGAAAGAGACTGGAAAGGCAGTGAAAGCAGAAGAGGAAATTTGGCTTGAATTTTCTTCAGATGAGGAGGAAGTCAACTTTACACAAGTGCACTACAGTCTCATGGATAAGGTGGATGAGGAGGATACATAGTATGAGGTATATTCCGTCTCTGACACTTCTGAAAATGAAGAAGTTTTGAACTTGATGTCCCAATTGGATTTCATGGAAAATGAGTTTGAAAAATTAAAAGATAATTTTATTAAACAAAATAACTCAATTCAAGGACATCAAGATCAATCTTTGATGTTTAAAGTTTTAGAAGAGGACAAGGAAGATGAAAAGAATCTACTCAAAGCTGAAAAGGTAAAGCTAGAATCCAAAATATTTGATTTACAAAAAACATTGAGAAATGTGAAAGATGACAATTTGGATCTAACTTTAAAGTATGAATTTTTTTCAAGGAAAGAGCACAAGTGTATGTAAAGATTAAGGACTTGGAAGATCTTAATTTTAAAAGGGGTCAAACAAAACAGACACTCAAACTTATGACTAGCAACCCAAAGGATACTCTCTTTTATAATCTTAAAATGTATTTGGGTCTTCCAAAGGCTGAGGTTTTAAAGAAAGCACCCGAAAAGTTTACAATTTTAACAAAATGGGTGACGTTCCAATTATCATAATACCTCGCATCTGTGAAACTTTTGTAAAGTCTGAGAGTCCAAAACCTAAAACTCCAAAGGTAGAAAAGGAAGAGACAGACACAGTTAAATCAGAAGTAAGTTCTGATTCAAGCACTCTGTTAGATCATGTATTGTATTCAAGATTAAAAGAATGGTCAAAGTTGTAAATTGTATAAATTGTAAGTGTTTGTAGAATCTTTGTAAGTCAAAGTATTTTACTTTGACATAAGTCCTTGTATTGTAAGGTCAAACTGTTGACCATATAAATAGTTATGTCCTTGTATTTTAGATAAAAGACAGTCACTTACACAAGAACTTGCATCAAGCTTGTAGAGAGAGAAAAACACACACGTAAGACTTGTGACACTCAGTATCACTTGTGACTAGAGATCATTGCAATAAAAGATCAAATTGTTCATAATGATTTCTACATTTAGTGTGTGTGATTAGATTGTTAGTTTGGATCTGGAACTTACACACTCACAGTTTTAAATTTGTTGGTTTCAAATACGATGAATTGAATTCTAGTTATAATCATAACAAGAAAGATTTCATCGAATTTGAACAATATTTCCAAAATCCTGTGAGCCGTGTGAATCAGACACTAAAACTGACAAAAATTGAATTTGTTAACTCTGATTCTGTCAAGGGAAGGTAGAAGATTCTCATTTTCAAAATGAGTATGTTCCTATTGAAGCTCCAATTTTTACCAAATTTGATTATCATTCTGCTTTGGAGAAAATTTATGAATTAGAAAATCAAATTTCAGTTCTAAATTGTATCATTGATGAACTGGAAAATGCTCAAGAAAATGTTGGGATGGAACTAGATTAAAGTCTGATTAAAAATTCTAATTTACAAAAAAAAATCAGAAGGTTTGAATCCCAAATTTTCAATCTTTCCAAAAACAAATCAGAATGTACTGATCAACATTCTAAATCTTCATTCCTGTTTAATGCAGATGCTAAGCTCAATTCTAAAAAAAATGATCCAATAACTCCTTGTTCTCAAATGAAAACCTCTTTAAAAGTTTTAAAACCTTCTGAGAAGGAGTCCGATATTTTTGAAAAAGGAGAATGCTCAAGAACAAAATCTAATTTTGTTTCCAAGAAATCTCCTATTTCCAAATCTTTCACCGATCCTAATTTTGCTTGCTCTTTAGATGTGAAAGATGAGAAGAAAGTTTGCAAGAAGAATAAAAGAAAGGTTGTGAAGAAAAGAACTATTTCTGATAAGAAAGCATGTAATAGCAAAGTTAAAACTGTTTGTAATTAGAAATGTCAACAATGTTCAAATAAAAGGAAAAATCTTTCACGATCTGATTTATGACAAAGGCTCAAGCTATATTACAATGCTCTTATTGTCATGATAGTTCTTTCTCTTATAAACCTAAGTTTTTTAAAAAGAGAAAACATGATCACTTTGTTTGGAGAAAAATCTCTACCAAATCCTCTATGAAACAAACAGCACATGTTTTCAGTGTTAAGAAAAAGAAAGATAATGCTGTCAAGTTAAATAAATCGGTTAATGTAAATTTTGTGTGGAAATGGGTTCTGAAAGTTGATCTTAAAACACAAAATTCACCTAAGGAGCCTAAGATTGAATGGTGTATCAAAGGCTCGTCAACTGATATGAAAACGTTAAGAGATACTAACAAGAAAGGACCCATATTCATATGGGTACCTAAATTGAAGTAATTGTGTACTGCAAGACTGTCATGTGTGGATAATAGATTTCGGTGCATCAAGGCACATGACAGGGTTCAAGCACCTATTGTACGACTATGTTGAAGATCATGCAGGTTCTGTTAGTTTTGGTAACAAGACCATAGGTTACATAAGAGGTTATGGTGTGCTCACTAATGGCAGAATCTCAATTTCAAAAGTTCTATATGTTGATGGACTTGGACATAATTTGTTTTCAATCAGTCAGTTTTGTGACAAAAAGTGTAAAGTACACTTTGATGAAGATTACTGTTATGTTGATGATCAAAGTGGACCGAATTTGTTCAAAGCCGGAAGGATGGGAGATCTTTATGCAGTCAACTTTCCTACTTTACCAGCATCAAAACCTGTATGCTTGGTTTCTATGGCTTCAGCAGAAGATAGTTGGTGGTGGCATCGATGGTTATCTCACTAGAACTTCCGAGACATAAATCAACTGAGGAGCAAGGATTTGGTCATCGGATTGCCAGAACTAAAGATCGAAAAGGAATCACTATGTCATTCATGTGAAATAGGGAAGATGAAGAGGAGCACTCGTAAATCCAAGATGCTATCTAGTTGCACTGCACCTCTTCATCTTATTCATATGGATCTTTGTGGGCCGATGTGGACACAGTCCATTAATGGAAAGAAATATATTTTGGTCATGATAGACGAATTCTCTCGTTACACCTGGCTAGAATTCTTACGACTTAATTCTGACGCTCCGGATCTCATCATAAAGTATATAAAGCTAATCCAAGTTCTTCTACAAGCTCAAGTGCAACAATTGATAAGTGACAACGGAACTGAGTTTAAGAATGATACTCTTCAAAGTTTTCTGGAATCATTTGGCATCTCTCATAATTTCTCTGCGGCAATGACTCCACAAGAAAACAGAGTTGTTGAAAGGAAGAAACGAACGTTGATAGAGGCATCAAGAACAATACTTGCATACTTAAACCTACCTCGGTTCTTGTGGGCCAAAGCAGTAGCAACTGCATGTTTTACACAAAACAAGACCATTATTAATAAACGCTATAATAAAACATCTTATGAGATTATTAATGGTCGTAATCCAAATGTTAAATTTCTACGTGTTTTTGGATGCAGGTCTTTTGTGCTAAACGATAGAGAACATCTTATAAAATTTCAAAAGAGAGATGACGAAAGAATTTTTATCGGGTATTAATTGAAGTCCAAAGCATACAGAGTGTACAATAAAAGAACGGGAGCTATCATAGAAAGCAACAATGTTTCCTTTGATGAAATCTCTGCATCGACTTCTGGACAAACCACTTCAGGATTCGTACCTCATGGACAAGCTTCTACTCAACAAAGAGTGGAACATGATCTTAAACAGACTAAGGACTCTAACCCTGAAATCTTAACTGAATAAGATCTTGATCTGTTGTTAATGGATGCGTTTATGGATATGTGTGCTGATGACAACAAACAAGACACATCAAGGAATCAAGACACACCGACTACAAGTGTAGATTCGTCAGATCCCTCTGAAGATAGTGGTGGTGCTTCTATAAGCTTAGAGCTTGTTATCTCTGAAATCTCAAATCCGAAAAGCAATTCTGAGCCGGCTTCTCCAATTGTTGAACCAGCATCAGAATCTGCTGTGTCTGAGCATTCACCTATAGAGATACAAACAGAAGAAACAGATCATTCACCAACAACTACTGAAATCCTGGAAGCGTATGAATTTGACATGCCTGCTGTATCTGTTGAGTCTAATGAAACAAATAATCAGACACCGAGCACACATCATTGGACCAAAGCACATCCTCCCAAAAATATCACCGGTGATCCAAAAGCCAATTTCAAGACAAGATATGCATCCGCTAATTACTTCATGTACGTCAATTTCTTAAGCAACATTGAACCAAAGAAGCCATCGAAAGCCTTGAAAGATCCAGATTGGATAAATGCGATACAAGATGAGCTTAATGAGTTCAAGGGGAATGAAGTGTGGCGATTGGTGAAAAGACCCAAGGACAAAACGATTATCGGTACAAAGTGGGTCTTCCAGGAAAAAAAGGAGAGGCAGTTATTATTGTCAGAAATAAAGCGCGACTGGTTGCAAAAGGGTATAATCAGCAAGAAGGTATAGATTATAATGAAACCTACGCACCAATAGCACAAATCGAAGTTATCAGAATTTTTCTGGCATATGCTGCACATAAAGACATAAAGGTTTACCAGATGGATGTGAAATCCACATTCTTGAACGGTATATTGCATGAAGAAGTCTACGTCACTCAGTCTGAAGGTTTCACCGATCCGAAATAACCAGACATGTCTGTGTTCTTGACAAAACTTTGTACGGACTAAAGCAAGCACCATGGGCATGGTATGAAATTCTGACAGTGTACTTAACTGAGTCCGGGTTTTGAAAAGGTACCATTGACACATCCCTCTTCCTCAAGAAAGAAGGTGAGGACCTAATCTTAGTACAAATTTATGTTGACGACATCATATTAGGTTCTACTAATCAAAAACTTTGTGATGATTTCCAAAGCATCATGAAAAGCAGGTTCGAAATGAGTATGATGGGGGAGCTAAACTTTTTCCTTGGTTTACCAGTAAAGCAAACCCCTGAAGGGATTTTCATAAATCAGTCAAAATATATTAAAGAAATGCTTAAAAAGTTTAACATGATTGATTCTTCAACTATGAAAACTACCATGGCATCTGGAAGTCTTTTAGATGTTGATTTATCCGTTAAATCAGCTGACCAAAAGACTTACAGAAGTATTATTTGGTTCCTTGCTATATTTAACTTCAAGTAGACCAGATATTATGTTTGCCACATGTTTCTGTGCAAGATATTAGGCAAATCCTAAAGAGTCTCACCTTATTGTTGTTAAGAGAATCCTATGGTATCTAAAAGGCACACCCAACCTGGGCCTTTGGTATCCAAAGGATTCCGATTTTGAACTGACAGCTTATACAGATGCAGATCATGATGGTAACGAGCTTGACCGAAAGAGCACCTCAGGAGTACGTCAGTTTCTTGGTGATAAGCTTGTTAGTTGGTTGTCTAAGAAACAGAATTGTGTGTCAACTACTACAGCTGAAGCAGAATATGTTGCAACTGCTAGTTGTTTCTCACAGGTTCTGTGGATGAAGAGCCAGTTGAAGGATTATGGCTACACACTGAACAAGGTCCCAATTTACTGCGACTTAAAAAGTGCCATTGCCATAGCAGCTAATCCAGTTCAGCACTGCAAAACCAAGCATATTAACATCAGGTATTATTTTATCAAAGATCACATAGAAAAATGATCAATTGAAATGCATTTCATTCCAACATTATTTGAGTTTTTGATCTCTTTACAAAACCTTTAGACGAGAAAAGATTCAATTTTCTCGTCAGCAGGCTTGGAATGCTGAATTTATCTGTGTAACAATTGATACCTTGCTTTATTTGAGGTAGAGTATGTTCTTTGAGTTATTTAACTATGCATGTGTTTAGGAGTAGTGTTATTTTTCTAAGTATGATACTTCTAACCAATGTAGACTCATGTTCATGTGAGGACCAAAAGCTTATCTAGTTTTGCAGACTATTCAGATAAATTTGAATTCATATTTGTGCATTCTTCAAGGGGGAGCATTTGTGAAAGTCTGTAAGTCTGAATGTGTGTGTACAAAGATTTTTGGAAAATCAGAGAGTTTGAAAAGTGAGAAAATCACTTTTGAGCTTTAAAGGGTTAATCTTGAAAAGTTTCCATCTTTAGAAAGTGTGAAAACTCGGTGTTAATTTTTGGAAAGTTGTTATTTTTAGTAAGTTTGGAAACTTGACGCAAATCATTTAGACAAGTTCACTTGACGCAAGGCATTGCATGCGACAAGTCACTTGACGTAAAGCATTGCTTGCGAAAAGTAACTTGACGCAATGTGTTGCTTGCGACAAGTAACTTGACGCAACGCGTTGCTTGCGTTAAGTACACTTGATGTATCCTTCAATTTACATCAAGTACAAACTCGTACCCTTTGGTTTGCGTCAACTATTCCATGCCAAAATTGTCATAAATAGTGTCTTACGACAAGTTCACACACGACTTGTCAATTCTTGCGACAAGTCCCTGCTTCGTATAGCTTGCGACAAGTGGGTGGTCCAATCAAATTGTGTCGTGTTTCATGTCATTTCTTGAGAATATATACGCATTCGAATCTATCAGTTTCCCACTTGTCTCATTCCTATCTTTTGCGAGTTTTGCACTTAAGAACTTTGCTCACAAAACCCCTTTTATCCGACTTTTCAGTGTTTCATCGATTTCATTGAATCAAGGTGGGTTTTTGCTGTAGTGTTTGTATTTTTGTTGATCGATACATGTTTGAGTTTCATTGTCTTTCATCAATTTCATTACTTGAACATCATTTTTTTTGGACTCATAATCTATTGTTCATATCTTGGACTGTTCATCTTCATGAACCCTTCAAACTGAGTTATTGACTATATGGACATTGGACTGTAAATCATGGACTAATATTGAAGTTAAAAGGATTTAATCATATGGGATTATAATTTCGAACTCTTTGAAAAACCTAATTTAGTGAAATTTTGGACTTAAAGGATAATTTTGGGCTGAGTTTGGATTTTAGTTGTTCGAACTTTTGAACAGTGTTCTTGGACTAATTTCTGGAATTACTCACGTTTTTGGGTTTGTTAATAAAATGAATCTTGGTTTAAATGTTTTTTCGAACAGATCAGTGTAAGAATCTTTGAAATTAAAAGATAAATTCTTGGATTTTGATGATTTCTGGACTTACAATTTTTCAAACACATGAACTTGCGACAAGTTCATATCCTAATGAAACTTATGAGTTCTTAATGAACTCCAGTGATTTACGACAAGTACCTTGATCCATTTGGCCTGCGCAAGTCTTTGGGTTGTGCTTATTTTTTCTAAGTATACTTGTCGTAAACCTTGGCCTGCGACAAGTGTTTCCTATCTTTGGCCTATGACAAGTCACTTCTCGTACCATGTGACTTGCGACAAGTGTCACTGAAGCTTCTCGGGTCCCTTGGCTTGCGACAAGTGGACTTAAAGATTTTTTCTGAAAAAAAAAATTCAAAATATATTTTTGTGCTTTAACTGACAAATTGGACACCGTTCCATATTTTTTTCATCTTTAAGGTACTCAAATGGCTAGCATTGACCAATCAGTTGAACAAAGGGTGGTCATGGATGAGAATGTACCCCAAGCAACAAGGGATGCCCCAATGCCATCATCCAGATCCCTACACCCTTCATCCCAAAATGCAGAAAACCCTGATCTTGCGCTAATCCATACCAATGATTATCTGCTACTGTCTTCAAACAATCATCATGTGGACTATGATCATCTGAACATAGATCCACTTTTCATAGAAATCTTCAAGGGTCGTACACTGATGTATGATCTCACTGTAACTACTTATGTTCCACTGATCTACCTTCAACAAGCATGGAGATCAATTGCCTTTGTTCATCAGAATGACCAGCCATTATTTGAGATTCAGATTGATCAATACATTTATGTGCTCAACTATGAAAGATTGGGACTCATACTGCAATTACCAGAAGGAAACTCTCATGAAGGCAGAAACAGTTTTGATGACTATCCTACTGATGTTGAAGTATTTGACGAAGTTCGTGCTTTGGGGTATGTTGGTGAGCTTACAAGAATAAGCCAATTCAAGAAGACCAACTTGCCACCATTCTGGGATACACTTTTCTTAGTATTCAACCGCTTCTTAACATCAAAGCATACTGGGATTGATAATGCTAGCATGCATATTCTGAGACTCTTACATACGGTTGTCTGCGATCTGCACGTGGACTACTCGTTTATCTTCTGGACAGAGTTATATGAACGGGACAAAGCCAAAAGAACAACTAAGGCAAGCATCTTTGTGCCTTATCAATGGTTCATGCAGTTGATCGTCTTCAGCATGCTCAAATCAAACCGCCAAATCCCAAGAAGGAAGCACCATGAGACAGAACCTGCGTTCAGTATGCGGTACCTTCAAGAGCAAAAACAGACATTCAACTACAGCATGCCAGTACCAGAGGCATTACTTGCTTACGCCAATCCGACAGTGGAGTATGGGAGATTTTAGAGAGTCTATGGAATGGCCAGTCCAAGGCTCAATCCCTATGTGAGCGGAGTCTGTGAGGGTTCAAGGTACCATGGGGGTCTTTGAATGGGGAGATCAGAGGGAAAACTCTGAAATGGAGAACAGATGGGGGTCAAAATTCTGAACCAAAGGTTGTGGAATCACCAGCAATTACCATACATCAAGTTGATTCCACATCTCGACCTGATATGGCTATCATTTCACCATCGGGCCGACAGGTTGAGAACGCTAAGGAAAGTTCAGATTCTGAAACAGTATCGGATCATGCGGTAAGTGAAAGAAATGATGATGAATCTGAAAGAGGTGATGATGCAAACAGTGCTTTTGATGATGATGACAGTGGTGATGATGACAATGATCAAAATGATCAAGTCTTTGAGCTGAATGTTGACAACTCAATTCAGAACATTTTGGGAGACATAAGGAGACACGAGGGAGATATAGTAGAAAATATTGAAAGTGTGAGGTTGAGAGAAAAGGACGAAAAAGAATATGGTGAGTGTGTATATAACCAAACCTATAGATCCAAAAGGGCAGATGCATCTACTACCAGAACTCATGTATTGAGTTCAGGTATTGAATAAGCCATTAGTAGCCCACTAATGCATTTGCACACCCAAGCCAGCCATTCTGTCACCTCTCAACAGGTGATTGTCTCACATTCACACGGGAATTTTGCACAAAATCTATCCAGCTCTCACTTGGAGAGTGTGGATATTGATAATATATAACATCTGCCCCATTTCTCATCTTTCTTGTCTGCACCAACATGCCTAGGGACAATTGATATACCATTCTCATTTGTTAGGACACAGGAAATATCATCTGCTAATGTCGAAAGTCTAAGTGACCCGGCCAGAACATCCCGAGTAGATCCATCTATTGGACTACGAGGACTGGATGGAAGTCCTATCCTTGCTAACATTCTGCTAACTTTGAACACAGGCCACACAGTTGCTTCAACAACTGTCGTGTCAATGGAATGTCTATGTGATATCGGTGTTACTTTTCCCGAATTTGTGTAAAAGGAATACCTCGACGGCGCCTTAAAGGTTGTTGAAGATCGCTTATCTAATGAAATCTCCTCTGTGAAGAGAAAGTTGAAAGGAAAGGGTCTTGTTATTGAACTAGAGCAACCACCTCCACCTCCACCTCCACCTCCACCAATGCAATCACAGGCTGACATTTCTATTGATGAGCTCAGGTCTTTGCTCTTTGCCAAACTGCTATCTCAAGTTCCTGCCGACCAAGTTGATTTTGATTTATTTGGCCTTTTGATAGCTCAACAACCATAATTTGCTCCAGCGGTTCCTCAGGTCCAGTCAGACATTGTTCGTTCCTCTGAATTCAACAACTTCAAGAAGGATGTTCTGACTTCTCTACAGTCTATGCAACAAGAAATCTCATAATTATCAAAAGTAGTTCAGACTTCCTGTAAAGCTCAAGCAGACAGTTTGAAGAAAAGACATGATCATGATGATTCGGATCATGACCATGAGGGGGAGAGACAGAGAACATATAGCATTTTTGAGCAGTTTCATAGCACAGAACCAGTATCTGAAGAAGACTTCGCTCAGAAATTCCAAAGTGGTGAATACGGGGATGTTAGTGGATTACAGCTAGTATTATATGTGGATCCAGACACAGAAGCGATGGTCGAAAATCCTGAGGTTACTACCAGAGAGGAGATATTGTTACTAACCAGTGGTCGTACTGATATCATTGATGTAAGATCAGATAAGGATGAGGAAGCGGATCAGTATGACAAATTCTGGAAAGTCAAGGATAAATTGGAACAATTAATTGACTTTTCTAATGACGACCAAGGAGAAAATGTGTTGGATAATATTTTTAATGACATGGATTCAGAAGTGCTTCGTGAACTGTATGGCCCTAAAACTCTTGAAGACGTATTGCTCAGCCCTGTTCAGAATGAGCTTCCTGAAATTCATGAATTCACTGCATTTCCTGATGTTCCTACTAGCCACGATCAACCAACTTCTCAACATGTTCAATCCAGTCGAGCATCAAGTCAGCCTGTCAATCAATTCACAGATCAAGTCAGTCCTTCAAATGTGCCTGAACCTGATCTATCTCAAGTTGAAGAGAGGAAGTACAAAAATGCTCTCAGAGTTCCTTTCCTTGAAGAATCCAACAAAATTTATGTGCATCACATCAGAAAACTAGATATATGTCTTGTCTTGGGTATCAAGGATAATCCCAAAGAATACCAAGAGGAGTACATTTATATGATCAATTCTCTCAAGCAGACAGAAAGTCATGTGAGGTCAAAGTGCAAGATAGTTACTGTCAAAGAAGTCATCTTGAAGAAGTTCTTCAGAATCTACTATCCTTTGTTTGTTGTTCAGAGGCATAACACTCTGATTTACTCATTTACAGAAGCAGACTTTCATCATCTTCAGGTTGACGACTTTGAATTCATGTACCACCTCTTTAGAGACATGACAATCAGAAGGGAGAACATCACATATGCTCTGGAGGCCATTAAGATATTCTTGAGGAGGCATATCAGTTTCACTTATTGTTATGATTTTCAGCTTGGAATAGAAAGCAATCAGAGAAAAGTCAACCTAATTAAGCCTAACTTGAAGATTCCAACTTGGAAAGCTATACATTATTCATGATTCTGCAAGATCCTGAGTTCGGGGTAGTTTACAAGAATGGAAAGAATGAGAAGAGATTTATGATATTCTCTGAGGTTGACAAATTCTCTAATGGGACTTTCAAAGTGATTAAATTGCAGTTTGATAGTCGGTATGATCAGAATGAAAGGATTAGAGAACCTGATGGTGACTTCAAGCCAAAGAGAAAACGGTTGTTAATTAAGAAAGCAATTGAGACTTTGGAAGACATAATTGAGTTCAGGAAAGCAATCAGTCGCTTTGAGACATATTTGGGCATACGGGATACGAGAACAAGACGCTTCACAAATTGATTCTAGAGGGGGATATTGTTGAAGCATTTTAGAGTTGGAATCAAGTCTTGTTAATTGGTAATTGAAAGTCAACTTAGTCTTTGTATTTTGCTTATCTCTTGTACATGGTCTTTATCCATATAAATACTCTTGTTTCTTTGTAAGCATGTAACTTTGAATCATTTGTGTCATGTTCTAATACTTGTGACATTAATACACATATGACTTTCTCTCTGTAAAACTCTATCTCTCTAGATCTTGATTATGTTTGTCAATGGATTATTGTGAGATTGCTTGATTTGGGATCTATCACAACAAATAAATATTTGATTCAGTTAAGATTTCAGGGTTAGAGTCCTTAGTTTGTTTAAGATCAGGTTCCACTCTTTGTTGAGTAGAAGTTTATCGTTGTGGTACGAGTCCTTAATTGGTTTGTTCAGAAGTCAGTGCAGAGATTTCATCAAAGGAAACATTGATGCTTTCTAGGACAACTCTTGTTCTCTTGTTGTACACTCTGTATGCTTTGGACATCAATGAGTAGCCAATGAAAATTTCTTCATCAGCTTTCTTCTGAACTTTTGTGAGATGTTCTCGATCGTTTACCACAAAACATCTCCAGCCAAAGATACGTACAAATTTAACATTCGGCTTACGACCATTAATAATCTCATAAGATATTTTATTAAAGCGTTTATTAATAATGGTCCTGTTTTGTGTAAAACACGCAGTTGCTACTGCTTCGGCCCACATGAATGGAGGTAGGTTTGATTATGCAAGTATTGTTCTAGCCGCCTCTACCAACGTTCGGTTCTTTCTTTCAACAACCCCATTTTGTTGTGGAGTCTTTGCAACAAAGAAATAATGAGAGATGCCAACGGATTCCAGAAAACTCTGAAGAATATCATTTTTAAACTCAGTCCCGTTCTCACTCCTCAACTGTTGCACTTTAGCTTGTAGAAGACTTGGATCCGCTTTATAAACTTTATGATGAGATCTAGAGCGTCTGACTTCAGTCGTAAGAATTCTAGCTAGGTGTAACGAGAGAATTCTTCTATCATGACCAGAATATATTTCTTTCCATTGATGGAATGAGTCCGCATCGGCCCACAAAGATCCATATTAATAACTTGAAGAGGTGCAGTACAATTAGATAGCATCTTGGGTTTGTGAGTGCTTCTCATCATCTTCCCCATTTCACATGCAGGGCATAATGATTCCTTTTCGTTCTTCAGTTTAGGCAAGCCGATGACCAAATTCTTTTGAAGCCTTCTCGAAAGTTCTGGTGAGATAATCGTCGATGCCACAACCAACTTTCTTCCGCTGAAGCCTTAGAAACCAAGCATACAAGTTTTGATGTTGGTAAAGTAGGAAAGTTGGTTGCATAAAGGTCTCCCATCCTTCTGGATTTAATCAGATTCAGTCCATTCTGATCATCAACATAACAAAAATCTTCATCAAAGTGTACTTTACACTTCTTCTCACAAAACTGACTGATTGAAAACAAATTATGTCCAAGTCCATCAACATACAGAACTTTTGAAATTGAGATTCTGTCATTAGTGAGCACACCAGAGCCTCTGATGTAACCTCTGGTTTTGTTACCAAAACTTACAGAACCTGCAGGATGTTCAATATAGTCGTGCAATAGGTGCTTGAACCCTGTCATGTGTCTTGATGCACCTAAGTCTAGTATCCATACATGACAGTCCTACAAAACACAATTACTTCAACTTAGGTACCCATATGAATATGGGTCCTTTCTTGTTAGTATCTCTTAACTTTTTGATATCAGTTGACAAGCCTTTGATACGCCATTCAAACTTAGGTTCCTTTGGTGAATTTTGTGCTTTAATTTTAGTATCTCTTAACTTTTTTAGATCAGTTGACAAGCCTTTGATACGCCATTCAAACTTAGGCTCCTTTGGTGAATTTTGTGCTTTAATTTTAGCTTTCGGAATCCACCTCCACACAAAATTTACGTCAACCGATTTATTTAACTTGACAGAATTATCTTTCTTTTTCTTAACACTGAAAACCTATGTTGTTTGTTTCATAGAGGATTTGGTAGAGATTTTTCTCTAAACAAAGTGATCATGTTTTCTCTTCTTAGAAAATCTGGGTTTCAAAGAGAAAGAACTACCATGACGATAAGAACATTTTAACATAGCTTGAGCCTTTGTCAAGAATTCAGACCGTGAAAGATTTTTCCTCTTATTAGAACAAAGTTGACATGTCTCAGTACAATTTGTTTTTAATATGCTAATATAATTCTTCTTATCAAACACAGTCCTCTTCTTCACAACCTTCTTTTTCTTCTTCTTACAAGCTTTCTTTTTCTCCTTCATATCTGAAGAACAAGCAGAATCATGATTAGTGAAGGATTTGGAAATAGGGGATGTCCGGGAAACAGAATCAGACTTTGTTCCCGAGCATTCTCCTTTTTCATATAAACCAGACTCCTTCTCTGATTGTTTTAAAACTCTTAAAGAAGTTTTCATTTGAGAACAAGGAGTTGTTAGATTATTCTTCTTAGAACTGAGCTTAGCATTTGCATTGAACAGGAATGAAGATTTAGAATGTTGATCATCACACTTAGCTTTGTTTTTAGAGAGATTGAAAATTTAGGATTCCAATTGTCTGATTTTTTTTTGTAAATTAGAATTTTTAATCAGACTTGAATCAAGATCAATCCCAATATTTTCTTGTGCATTTTCCAGTTCATCAATGATGCCATTTAGAACTGAAATATGTTTTTCCAATTCAGAAATTTTCTTCAAAGCAGAATGATAATCAAATTCGGTAAAACTTGGAGCTTCAACAGAAACAGACTCATTTTGAGAATAAGAATCTTCTACCTTCCTTTCCTTGACAGAATCAGAGTCAATAGATTCAGTTTTGTTAGTTTTAGTGTTGATTCACATGTCTCACATGATTTTGGATATAGTTGTTCAAATTCGACGAATTTTTTCTTGTTATGATTATAACTAGAATTCAATTCATCGTATTTGAAACCAATAGATTTGAAACTCTGAGTGCTTGAATCAGAACTTACTTCTGATTTAACTGTCTCTATCTCTTCCTTTTCTACCTTTGGAGTTTCAAGCTTTTTGACTCTCGGACTTAACAAAAGTTTCACAGATGTGAGGTATTACGATAATTGGAGCATCACCCGTTTTGTTAAAAGAATAAATATTTTCAGGTGTCTTCCTTAAAACCTTAACTTCTGGAAGACCTAGACCCATTTTAGGATTGTAGAAATGGGTATCCTTTGGGTTACTTGTTAGAAGTTTGAGTGTCTGTTCTGTTTGACCCCTTTTAAAACTGAGATCTTCCAACTCCTTAATCTTTGTATATTGCGCTATTTCCTTCAAAACAATTTCATACTATAAAGTTAGATCCATATTGTCATCCTTCACATTTCTCAATTCTTTTTGTAAATAAGATATTTTGGATTCTAGCTTTACCTTTTCAGCTTTGAGTAGATTCTTTTCATCTTCATTGTCCTCTGCTAAAACTTTAAACAGCAAAGCTTGATCTTGATGTCCTTGAATTGAGTTCTTTTGTTTAATAAAATTATCTTTTAATTTTTCAAACTCATTTTTCATAAAATCCAATTGGGACATCAAGTTCACAACTTTTTCGTTTTCAGAATAATCATAAGTGTCAGAGATAGAATATACCTCAAACTTTGTATCCTCCTCATCCACTTTAGCCATGAGACTGTAGTGAACCTGAGTAAAGTTGGCTTCTTCCTCATCATAAGAGAAATCTATCCATATTTCCTCCTCAGCTTTCAGTACCTTACCAGACTCTTTTTCTTAGACAAGTTAGGCCTTCTTTGGAATAGTATTCAAAGTCTTTAACTTTCTTCACCTTGCAGTCTCTGACGAAGTGCCTAGGTTTGCCACAATTGTAACATCTGTCACTTTTCTCCTTCTCTTTATCTTTTTCCTTCTCCTTATCTTTCTCATCTCTCTTTTCTTCCTTTTTGTCTTCTCTTTTCTCATATTTTCCTTTATACTTGTCGGCTTTGTGAAAATCAAGTCTGGATTTATGATAGAACTTCTTTCTGCCAAACCTTTTATGAAACCTGTTGGTCAGCAAAGCCAACTTTTCAGCAAACTCAGTAAGTTCATCATCGGAATATTTCCCAAGATCCTCCGAACTGTCAGATGATTCCACAGATTTAGAAACCAAAGCCTTCTACTTTTGAACCATGTTTGTACTAGAACTGCTCTTCACATTCTTTCCTTGCCCAGCCAAAAGAGCCAAAGAGTCTTCAACTTTTTTCTGCTTATCCTTAATCTCTCACCTTATCTTCATGTTGATAAAGAACACAGAAGATATCATTTAACTTATCTTCATCCATTTCCTTTGTCATTTGCAACTGAATAGAGTAGTTATCCCACTCTGGTTAAAGATTTTTGATGAATTTGAAGTTGATTTCTGACTCTGACTTCTTTACTCCATTCCTCCGCAAATCATTCAATATAATATTGAACCGGTTATATGCGTCTTTCAAAGATTCTACCTCTTTTGCTTTAAAACCTTCATAAGCGTTAATACTTTGATTCCTTTTGGTTTTGAGAGATTTTTATGACCCTTGAAGTTGCCTCTTCAACTCATCCCATATTTCTTTCGCTAAATCACGATTGTCAACACAGTTTAATATGTCATTTGGAATGGCCATAGTAAGAAAAGTAAGAGCTTGCTCATCCAAGGCTACCAGTTCTCTATCTCTTGTCACTTTATTGAATAGGTTGCTTTAGAACAATCCTCTCGGGGATTTATGGAGTTGTCTCAGTAGTTGGTTGTCCGGAAACAACGACACGAGGAATGTGAGGACCATTTAAGATTGAGTTCATCAGCTTCTTGTCTTGGTTGTTTAGGAATTGAATCATCCTTTTCCTCCACTGCAGATACTCTTCCATTTGAAGAACGGGAGGTTTGGATTTTGAACCCATACTGAGAAAATCTCTTGACATCTTGAATGGAAACAGAAAAGATGCTTGATACGATCGTCGAAAAATTCAGAAAAAAAAATTTGACTTTAAAAAGTCAAACTTGGTCAAACTTTAACATTTGTCGTAAGCTGAAGACAAAAACTTGTCGCAAACTACTTATCGCAAACCAAAGAAACTCGCAGGCAAACTTTTCGTAAGTCGAGTGAAGTGAACAGAAACTTGTCGCAATGCAATATATCCGAGTAGTGAATTTATCGCAAACAACTTATTATGAGAAGAAAGCTTGTCGTAAACCACACTATCCGAGAAGTAGACTTGTCGTAAACCGAAGTACACGAGAAGTAACTTGTCGCAACCTGAGTCACCCGAGTTCTACACTTGTCATAGACTATAACACCCAAGTAGTAACTTGACATAAGCTGGGTGATCCGAGATGTAAGGAATTCGCAAGTCAAAAGATCCGAGAACTAACTATTCGTAAGCAATAGGATACGAGTTCTAAACTTGTCGTAAGTAGTACTTTGCGAATTCTACACTTAGAAAATTTTCAACAAACAAAAAAATCTCAGTAGATGATGCTTGCGTCAACCTCAAGAACTTGTGAGTAGTGTATGAAACTTGCGACAACTTTAGATCTTGCGACTTCTTCATCGAAAACCATACTTTCAGTCATAGTTTCTTTGATTCTTCGAATTAGATACTGAGAATTGATAGGGTTGATCGCGAAATGAATCTGAACACTTTTCTTTCACAAAGATTCTTCCAAAAACCAATGACAAACAAAATTCGATCCAAAACAGAGATTCTTGAAACTTCGAATGAAAATACACAAAAAAATCTCAAATTCACCACAATTTGTTGTGAATTTAGGCTAATTGATCTAAACAATAAATGTTTCAATACATGAATTGAGACTAATACAATCAAATTTGAAGCCCAAAAACAACTAGATCACAAGAATTGTAATCCAACAGTAACTTTTCCAAAAATAGCTTACGACAACATTCAAAAACTTCAAATTCTTACCAAAATTGACCAAATCTGCTACTGGATCATGTTTTCTGAAAGATTTGTCTGCTCTGATACCAAATGATAGATCCCAAATCAAGCATACATCATAGAAAATACAAGTAAATCAATTAAGAACTAGGGAGAGAATGTAGAGAGAGAAAGTAGGTCATATATCTCTTGAATGTCAAATGAAATAAAGGACATATTACAAAGCCAAAGACTTAAAATATTTATATGGTCAAAAAACACTAAAACCATATTATAAAGCAAAGTAAAATACATGAAGAGTTGACTTTCATTTACTATCAAAACAAGACATTGATTCCAACTATGAAATGCTCCTACACAGGAACTTTCACTCCTTTTGAAAATAGTTTTTCAGAGACAAAGAGTTGAGTCTTTCATACTCAGATTTCTTAACCTCTTCATCCTTGTCCTTAATGGTTTTCTCAAGCTTTTCACACTTTGTAGTGAGGGTTTATTCTTTAAAAACTTTCTTCTTTTCAAGCTCAGATTTTTCTTTTAAGATTGTCTCCTTTTCTTCTTCTAAAAGTTCCTTTTCTCTTTTGTAAAAGATTAGGTCCTTCTGAGCTTATTTTCTTTTATCTTTTTCATCTGAAAGTTTCATTTTATGCTTTAAAAATTCCTCAGAAATTTTAAGACATCCATCTCAAGTTCAGATTGAGTATTGTCAGAGTCAGAGGTAGAGCATACATTTTCATCTAATTATGATGGCTCTGAAGATTGATCATCATGAGACAGGTATTCACTATGATCAGAGGCAGTGAGAGCCATGCCACAAAAGTGATCATGCTCTGGTTCATCATCAGAGGAGGAATCTGATACCCAGTTTTCCATTTCTGCTACTAGGCTCCTTTCTCTAACAATGTATTTGTACTTGTTTTTTTAATAGTCCTTGTCTTTGATAAGGCGACCTTTACAATTTGCAGAGAAATTGTAACACCCTCTATTTTTTTTACTATGAGAAATGTTACGTAATCTAGAACAATTTCCTTCATAAATACTCCAAAATTTCGAATAAATTTAAAACATAAAACCGTTCGCAGCAGAAGTCTCCAAAATACATAAACATGTAACTTAAGAGCTAACTCGTCCCATACCAGGTTAAGTTACAACAGTTCCATACATACAAGTCTAAACAAAAGACAAAATCCAAAATAATGATAGTAGGCAAGTCTCTAAGCATGTCCTTTGCCCTTATCCGACCTCGAACTACCTGGCCCTGAGATGCATACTATAGTCAGCTTATAAAGCTCAGTGAGTTCATGGTTTGCATGAGCGAAATCATATCTTATCACACATATCAAACATGCAAAATTCGTATAAAATAATATTCATTTTCAGAGACATTTAACACCAAAAGAAACGAGACCTCATAATTGTCTCCTCGAGTAATGACTGATAAGTTGCAAACATTCCCTGGGTGTGTACGACTCACCTATAGCCAATAACCCATTACGAAGGTCGTGCTACCATGTCACAGGCATTCCCTGGTGTGTACGGCTCACACAGAGCCAGTCACCCATTTTGGGGTCGTCTCCCCTTAAATGTGACAAACCAAACTAACAGTCTCTCTAGACATTATCGCACGGTATGCCCTGGCTTCCCACATCTGTAACATGTCACATTCCCAACCTTACACTTATAGTTGTGTATCAAACTGCATTTATTGCATCGAGGGATACTAAAACCCTCACTTCGTACTTTCGTTGATGTTGACATCCCCTTCGCCCTCATTTTTGATTCAATGACATATTCCCACTTTCTTTTGATGTCCCTCCTTTCTTTGGTGGCCTTAATGTTGTTCTCCTCAGCCACAATTGCCATCTCCACCGCCTGGAAAAACGTGGTCGGTTTTGTCATGTCCACATATTGTTTTATTTCTATCCTTAGTCCATCTTTGAAATGATTTATCTTTCTCTGTTCGGTTGCCACTTGGTAACTGGCGAACCTTGCTTTCTCCATAAATTCATTTACATAATCTTGCACTGAAGACGCCCCTTGCTTCAGGCTCAAAAATTCTGATTCCAACTTATTCACCTCTGACTGTGTGCAATACTTGTCCATCATCATCGTCTTCATTTGCTCCCAAGTCATGGTAGCGATATCTTCATCACCCCTGATCGCACACTCATTCTCCCACCAATGTAGTGCATAGTCCATAAAGGTGGTTGCAGCCTAGGTCACCTATTGCTCTTCTGAGCATTTGCAAATCTTAAAGATACTCTACATCTTAGTGATCCAGTTCATCAGGGCAACTCGACCCTCAATACCCTTAAATTCCTTCGGACAGGTGGCCTTAAACGTCTTGTAATTGCATCCTCTGTCATTGACTTGTGGTTCTACCTTTTCCTTGATTGGTGAATCCTTCTTTTTGTCTGATGATTCAACCTTTTCAGTGGCAGAAATGTTATTCACTGTCTTCTCCCATCGGACGCTTATTGTTTCCTCATCTTCATGGTTTATGAACCTATCACCCAACATCGCCTTAAGCATACTTCGCAACGTATTTTGAAGGACTTGCACCACCCGTTCAGTAATCACCTCATTAGTGGCGGGATTTTCTCCTTCCCTATTACCTCGACGCCTACTGGAGGTTGAGTTAGCACGGGTAAACGGAGTTGCACTTGAGCTTGCAGAATGGCCGCTACCTCGACCCCGACCTCAGCCTCGGCCTCGACCTCGGCCTCGACTTGTTGATGGTGCCACTCCTTTAGCACATTCTTTGATGATGGCAACCCTTGCCGATCCACGTGAGGCCATACTGACACCATATGTTATTATTATCATTATTACCGTGTGGTTCTAAAGTTAAACTATAACATATTGTCATCAATTATAATCAATTTACCATGTATGTGCTAATACATAGAATGATATCGAACACTAATTATCATTAAAATCCTTAGACACATAGTAACATGAATAACACCTCTTATCATATAATAATCTCATGTGAGTGTTAAAACAAAACCCTACTATTCCTCAAAATTGGAATGTATATAACCACCAAACCATGCATCTAAACAAAAATTATATGTGCATCCAAAAACCCCATAAGATCTACAAAGCATACTTAGTAGTATTATTATCGATCTATATCTTTCACCTTTAGAGATCGCTTAATAAAATATAAATCCTGCTTACAAAACTAAACACTCCCCGTACATATAAGTGATATTCATGAACATTACGGTTCAACACCATCAAACCTAACCAACATTAGTTTATCACTCTCCATGCTCCTCTACAATTGACCCTCTGATGCATGTTACGGTATAATCAAAACTTATACAAAAGCAAATGAATGCTTAGTCATTACCAAGTTTTACACTCTCTCCATCACAATTACTTACACACCGCTCAGTTTAAGTTTAGGTCATAATCAATAACCTAATTCTCTTAAACTAAGGCTCTGATACCAACTTGTAACACCCTTTATTTATTTTTTTTACTATGAGAAATGTTACGTAATCTAGAACAATTTCCTTCGTAAATACTCCAAAATTTTGAATAAATTTAAAACTTAAAACCGTTCGCAACGGAATTCTCCAAAATAAATAAACATGTAACTTAAGAGCTAACTCGTCCCATACCAGGTTAAGTTACAACAGTTCCATACATACAAGTCTAAACAAAAAACAGAATCCAAAATAATGATAGTAGGCAAGTCTCTAAGCGTGTCCTTTGCCCTTATCCAACCTCGAACTACCTGACCCTGAGATGCATACTATAGTCAGCTTATAAAACTCAGTGAGTTCATGGTTTGCATGAGTGAAATCATATCTTATCACACATATCAAACATGCAAAATTCGTATAAAATAATATTCATTTTCAAAGACATTTAACACAAAAAGAAACGAGACCACATAATTGTCTCCTCGAGTAATGACTGATAAGTTGCAAGCATTTCTTGGGTGTGTACGGCTCACTTATAGCCAATAACCCATTACAGGGTCGTGCTACCATGTCACAGGCATTCCCTGGTGTGTACGGCTCACACAGAGCCAGTCACCCATTTCGGGGTCGTCTCTCCCCTAAAATGTGACAAACCAAACTAACATCTCATATTCCGAACCATGCATCATTTGTACAATAAACCAACTGAAAATCCAAGCATGCTAAATATGTTTAAAAATCGGAAAAAAATTAGCATGCATACTCCACAAAACTCCACATACATGTAAACATATACCAATGACATTTCTTAAATCATTATCATGCATAACATTCACCATAGAAATCATATAACGCTCAAAATAAATTTTGTATGTAGGTATGCATCCTAGTGTAAGTCTCATGAAGACTTACCTGATTGTGTAGATCGACTACCAATAGCTCCTGACGGCAAACCTACACATTTTATACCACAATATCTAATTAATGACTTCATTCTCCAAAAGTCAATTTATGGTCCAACCCGACCTGACCTAAAGTCAAACTCCAAATTTTGAGTCTCTAAATCTGTTCCAAATAGCTCAATACGACCACATCATTAAAATCCATGTGGGTCAAACGAGTCAAAAGTCAACCCTTGGTCAACTCAGTCAACCCCGACCAACTATAATCAAAACCCAAGTCTATAACTCGATGACGTCTCAAAACGTCAATTTAACCCTTCTAAAATTTTATAAATCTCCATTCCGAATTAAAGTGTCTCAATAATTATTTTAATCCGATAACGACACTTTAATCTTATTATTAAAGTCATCTAAACAATTTAACGACTTATTATAAACACATCTCCTTAGGAAATATATAATTTATATAAATCCTATAAAATCAAAGTGTTCGATGATAATTCTCCATATTACGACACTTTAAATCTTACTTTTAAATCACCTAAATAAATGATTTATTATAACCACCCCTTTTAAAATAAATAACTACAACACGAACTTTCTAGTGTAAACCATTTTGGTATCAAATAATTAAAAATGCCGATTTTTGAATTATAGGGACATTTTGATATTTTTAATAAGCTCACTTAACTAAAATCGGTCCAAGTTACATTTGATAAGGATCCAAGAATATTTTTTTAAAAATAATTAATAATATTAAAGTTCAATTATTTTCATAAAATAAGAAAATAAAATTGGTTTATTAGGCTCCAACATCTCAAAATCCTCCCACAAGATTTTTCTCCCTTTTTTTATATGAAACGGGTACCATAAACTAATAAGTAAAATTTAGTTGCCATGAAAAACACAAAAAACTATTAGGTGATTTGGTTGCGGTGCTTCCTTTGATGATGAATGACCCATGTTCGAGCATTGTCCCATACACCCCTTCTCACATATATAATTTTTTTAATAAATCTGAATTTAGTGGGGCCCACCAGACCCACATCCAGGTCCATGAAAAACAGAAAAGAACTCGGCAGCCATAGCTGCGTTTTTTGAAGTTTTTAACCTTTAAAGACTCGTTTTTTTTTCTTTTTTTCTTCATTCTTTTTGCATCAAACTCTTGGTAATGTTTTTACCAACACTTTGACATAAAGAACATTAATTTTCGTCAAGAAATGAGTTCCAATTTCTCATTTGAAGTTTAGAGTTTTAAAACTAAAACCCAACACTTTGAACAACGATTTGGACCATACAAACACAAATCTGAGATAAGAGGTTATTGGGGTTCGATAGAACTCTTAAAAATGAAGCCATAGACATAAAAGTCATAAGATCTGATTAAGGAACTCACATTGGACCGACGAGAAACCGAAAATTTTGTATGAACTTTGGACTCCGATTTCTCCCTCAATATTCACTTAATTCTCGAGTTTTATGAATGAAATTGTTCCTCCTTCGGTCCTCTACAATTATATCCCACTATTTTAGCGTATTAGTTGATAAGGTGAGCCAATAGGAAGCTCCAAAATCATCTGTCGCCTTCAAGGTCTGAAAACCTTCAGATCTGTCCTTGTGACAGAACAGGTCCCTCTACTTTAGCGTCTATTATATTCGGCCCCTTAAACTATAATCTTAATACATCCCACCCCTTCCTGATATAATCTCTTACATTTTTTTTTCTTTTTGGTCCCACACGAAAGGCCTACACTGTTACACATTTATTTTTCTTTTTTTTATTCCTTTATTACATGTCATATTTGACCCATCTAAACATCTCCTTTTCTTTTTTTTCTTTTTTCTTTTTATTCCTTCTACATTGTTGTCTTTTTTTTCAAGAGGATAAAACCAATATATATATATATATATATATATATATATATATATATATATATATATATATATATATATATATATATATAGGGTGCGTTTCTTTTGCAAACCAAGCAATTTGTACAAACTATGCAAACCACTATATTAGGAAACAATAGATATATTTATGGATAATGATTATGATTCATTAATAATGATTGTGATATATATGGAAAATGTTAAGTTTATTCATTATAATCATGATTTTAAATTAGGAAATGTTAAGTTTATTCATTATAATCATGATTTTAAATTAGAAAACATAATAAAATCATATATTCATTAGACTTGATGAACGGCTAAGATTGGTTTGCTAACCATGACATTGATGCTAACCGTGCTAATCAATCTCAACCGTAGATTAATGAGATCAATGGTCCACGATAAATTGATTTTCTATTAAATAAAATATAAAAAACAGTTCATAAAAATAAAATGCATGTATGCACAGGGGTATTTTGGTCAAAAAACAATTCATTTTAATTTGGAAACATTAGCCTGCCAAATCAAACCCCCAAATAATTAGGGATTTGATCCCCCAAAATCGCTACCCCCAAAGTGTTCATCATTCGCTCTCTCTCTAGAACCCCCAAATTCATTTGAAAACGATTCCAATTGTGAGAGTTATCGTGAGATTTGATCTGGGTTTTTGATGAATTTGAAAACCTAGAAAGGAATTGATCTTCTTTTGATTATTTCAGCTTTTAATTCAACTCCCATCTGCTCCTCACTCCCTTTCTCTCTCTAGTCTCTGCGATTGAATTTAGGGTATGTTCATGGGATTCGAAATGGGTTTTTGATGATTTGAAAACATTATACTGAACTTGTGTTGTTTGGATTGCTTGGCGAGGTGTTCTCCACAAAAATTGCCCCTGGTACTTCTCCTTTCTCTGCTTTTTTTCTTCAAGTTACTTGTTGATTTTGATTCACCAAAATCCTATCTGTTCATCACATTTTACTTAGATTGGTACAATTCAAATATAATCAAATCTGATTTTACTTGTTCTTAGAGTTTGAATTATAGTTTGAGATATTAAACAATCCCCAATTTCTGAAAAGAAAAAAAAAAGATTTTGGTGATCGAATCGAATCCTCAAGACATGGCCTGGGATTTACAAGGCTTTAACTTCCACTAAGATTTCGTTTGCTTCGGAGAACATTTTGGTTCGAAAGATATTCTTCAGTACTTTCCGTACTTGAAAATAACGTTTGTGATTGCTAATCAAGTGATAATCGAAGCGCTGGAAGGGGAGAAGATTGTTCACATGGTCGATCTAAATGTTGACGAGCCTACTCAGTGGCGTGCACTCCTTCGTGATTTTAGTGCACGTCCCGAAGGCCCTCCACATTTGAGGATTATGGGTGTTCATCAACAGAAAGAGGTTTTGGACCAAATGGAACGCGTATTGATTAAAGAGGCCAAGAAGTTGGATATCCCGTTTCAGTTCAATCCCATTGTGAGTAAAATAGAGAATCTTGATGTCAAGAATGAGACGGTGGTGGCGGCGACAAGGCATTTCCGGTGACTCTCGATAGCTAGTATTAGTTGTAGTTTTTTATTCGTTAAATTTTTTTTGTGAAAAAATCACTTGTCTTTTATTAGTTTTTGGTGCATAAAAGATGAGATGCATAGATAGGGTTTTTGTATGTAAATGACATCTTTTTGATGATTGATGATATTGCTAATAATGTTAATTTCACCATAGTTTTTGATGATTCAATAAATCTGTTGTTTTCGATCTAAAGAAATCGATTTGGAGAAAACGATTTCAAGAAATTGTTCTACTCACCTAATGATATCTTTGATAGTGCATATGTGCACACTTGCATACAGTGCATATATGCATATGTTTGCTGAAATATTATATGCATATGTGCATACTGGTATCTAATATGTATATGTGCATATTGAGTATATGCATATGTGCAGATTGAGCATATGCATATCTGCACACTGGTATCTAATATGCATATATACACATTGAGTATTGTGAATATGTACATGTTGTATATGTGCATATGTGCATATCAGCTGATCTATTCTGCATTGGTTGAGATATACACTGACATCTAGATATGCATATATGCACACTCGAAATATGGAAATACATTAAATATTAAATATTATATTTAAAATTTAGATAACTACCATATTAATAACTTCTTGAAATATGGAAATATATTAAATATGGAAATACATTAAATATTATATTTAATATTTAGATAACTACCATATTAAAACTATTTGAAATAAGGAAATACATTAAATAGGCGTGATTATGAAATACCCGTATTACCCTTTGAGGACATAAACTCTAGAATGATTCTGATTGGTTGAAAATCTGTTAGCACGGTTAGCACCAATGACGTGGTTAGCAAATGAAGGGGACCCTATATATGTATATATGTATATTTGCTTTTCTTATAATAATTATGTATTCACCTATATATATATATATATATATATATATATATATATATATTTGGATTTTACAGAAATGGCCTGGTTTTCCACATCTGAAGCATCTCCCATCAGGGGTATATCATTCGCCTTCTGTTTCAGAGGTGCTTCTGATCATGAAATTGGACTTGCTTATGATCGTAGTTCTGTACTTGTCTCTGATTCTAATAAGGAGTGGGTCTCTGGTCCTGTTGGTAGAATGGATTCTGGTATCCTCTTCTTCTCTCTATTCCTTCATCTCTGCCTCTCTTGTCAAACACTTTATTTCCAAAATTTTTGTTGAATTGTTGAGTGATTAAAGCAAGAGATTTGGCAAAGGAATTGGTATCTTCGTTTTCATCGTCAGAGATTGGTGGACTCTTCATCTTCACTTTCTTGCAATTAGAACTTTCTTTCATTTGTTCCTTTCTCTGATTGGCTTCTCTCTGAGGTCATCTCCTCTGATGGATTTTCCTTCGGTCCTAAGATTAATGCCAGAGGACCTCCTTTTGAGGTCTTCTCCTTCTGCTTCACAACGTCTTTTTCTTGTGTTGCTAACGTTCCATAGACATCATGTAGTGACCATACTTCCATATCTTGATTTGCTTGAAGGGACATGGAAAGTTGCAACCATTCATCATTTAGACTTCTCAAGAACAACACATTATTGTCTTCCTTTGTTTGATTACCCTGCACTTTTTGCATTTGTTGATTAGTACATTGAATCTATTGTATGTTTGTTGGAGAGATTCATTGGGTAGAGCTGTGAAGTCATTGTATTCATTAATGCATTGAGTTCTTCTATTTTTCTAGGTTTTGACACTTCCTTCCAGTTGATTTAACAACTGATCCCAGATCTCCTTGGTAGTACGTCATGAGTCTAGCTCTTGGAATAAATTATTTCGAATATCCATGATCATGAGTCTCATGGCCTTTCCATCATTATCGATTATATTTCGATCTTCTTCAGTGTAGGCATCAAGCTCTTTTGGATCATAGTGAGCTGGAACCTCAGTTGTTGTTGCAGTAGCAAGGACGCATGGAACAAGAACCATAGGTGAATGTGGTCCATCGGTCACGGATCTCATCAAATCCTTGTCGATTCCATCAAAGAAGTTAACCATTCGAATTTTCCACTGAGGATACTCATCACGAAGAAGAGTTGGGGGGTTTCGTGAGAGATCCAGCGGTATAAATGGCGTTTATACCAGTATTCGCCATGGTTGAAGAAAATAGAACAAAAGAGATGAAAGGTTTGGAAGGATATGAGCTTAATGTACTCTTGAAGATTCTACACAAGGTGTGATAATCTTCCAACGTAAAATAAACCTAGAAATCAGATTGGATTGATTTGATTAAGACAAATCAATTGGCTCTGATACCACTTGTTGGTTCCCAGACTTTACGTTGGAATCAATATATTTATAAATTTAGAGTTTATGAGCAGAAGCTTTGAATATATTATGTAAGATCAATCACATTAGAATGAGAGAAACAAATGAACAAGAAAATGCTTCAAAAAATGCAGTCATATGTATTATAATATTTCAAGAGATGAACATGAAGAACACCAAGAACACACAGTAACTATGTGAAAAGATCTCACTGAAATTCTCTCTCTCTCTCTCTCTCTCTCAAGATAGTAAAGTGCAAGAAAAATATTGTAGTGGAATTGTTGTATGCGCGCTCATACAAAGTGGCAGTATTATCCCCTATATATAGCCCAAATCAGGATGGTACAAAATGGTAGACCAGTCCTGAGGTGCCATGTGTAAAGTTAAAGTGGTCGCTTTTGGTGCTAACGTGGCAGGCTGGATAAAAGACTCCACACTTGAGAGATTTGAGCATAGTTATACTTGAGAGCAGATGTCCGTGGGGGCCGTGGTGCTATGTCGACTAGATCATCCTCTGGTTAGGCGTCCACTGATGTTTGTCTCTGAGAGCACATCCTCTGAAGTTAACTTGGTCTTTCTAAAGTAGCCTATGGTGTCTCTGAAGCTTCTCTGATGCTTCAAGACTTGGTAATTTTCAATGCTTTTACATTAGAGATACTTGGGGCTAACAGGGGTCGACAATTCTCCCCCGGAGGAATGGTTGGAACAGGCGGGTAGGTCCAAATGCCCCTTCCCACCTCTTTTTCTCTCCGATTTGCCTTTGCTCCTCTTTCCCTAGAGCCAAGTCATCTTCCACCAACAAGGACTCTTCTATCACCTCTTGAAGTGTCGACTCTAGCGTTCCTCATTGTCGTCCTCATCTCAGCCGGTAATCCACGGTGATATGCCTTAATCTTTGACCGTTCATCGGGAGCCAGGTATCCCACTAATTTCAGCTATTCCAAGAAAAGCTTCGAGTAGTCAGAGATCGACAGAGTCCCCTTCTTCATGTTCCTGAACTCTTCTTCAATCTTGTCTATGGATCGTTCACTGCAGTACTTATCCAACACTTTCTTCTTAAAAACTGGCCAAGTTAGTTTGGCCAAAACTTCATATGTGAGGGCAGATCGTGTGAGGTTCCACCAAATCAGGGATTCACCTCTTAGCAATTGGGAGGTGAATTTTAACTCATTGTGAGCCATCGCATTCGCCCGATTCGAATGCCATCTCTACCTCCTTGATCCATTACATGCACGTGACTGGGTTAGATGTGCCCGTAAATTCCGGCAGTTTGCTGCTTAGAAAGGTCTTGTAGGAGTATCCTTTATCTCTTCTCTTCTCTCCGGTCAACACCTGTTTCTCTGTGTCGACAACATTCACTACACTCCCCCCCCCCGACCATCCAGGGCGTTCTCCGCTACAGTCTCTGGTCGTCGGTGATAAACATCACGGTCTTCCAACAACTTCATAAAGAACACTTATTGTTGGGTCATGGTCGCATTCATAGCCTGCATCATGTTGCCCATCATTAGGCTCTCAAGTGTCACTTTTTCTATGATTGGTTCGGCGGTTGCAATGTTGGTTCTCGGTATTTGCTCCACCCCTCTGCCCAAAATGGATGGTCTAGGTAGAACTATGGCAACCGCCGCCACTTCCGGTTGGTCGGCAGTAGATGTCGTTGCCTCAACACCTTTCGGGGATGTTTGCACTCTACTCCGAGTGTTAACCATATTTGGTCTGTCATGCACACGAGAAAGAGGGTGAGAAACAGGCTATAGATACGTACTACTGCATTTATTAAGTTTCACAACAACAATAATTCAAGTACGCTTACGAAACAATATATTCATAATAACAGTAGCTAAGTGAAATTATGGATACGTTACACACAAGAATTCTCGTTATCATCGCTACAATTCTCAATTAACGCAATTCCGTAAGTCCTAGCGCTCTCCCCACCTATGACGTCTACCCATGTTGGCATAATGCCACTAACATTTACAACTTAAGTCTAGGTATGCTAAACTCAACACCTAGTTCACTTAAACTAAAGCTCTGATACCAACTTCTAACACCCCAAAAATCAAGTTGAACAAAAGCTTCCAAAAATAGAAGTGTGGTATAATAACTGCCATAGTATGACCCTCCCAAAAATGGGGAAAGTATAACACCTGTTTAATTATAGTTTGTAATTTAACGGAAATAAACAACAACCTATTAATCTAATTTCTAAAACAGAAATAAGATTACAAAAAGGGTGTTGTCTCTAATCCCAACGAAAGTCTTCACAAAGAGTGCACCCAAATGCATTGCACCCAAATGCATTCCCCAAGCTCACACGAGACTCGCCTAGACCTTCTTAGGTGCAACGCCACTAGAACCTGAGATACACATCGACAACAAACAAGTGTTAGGCCAAAAAGCCTAGTGAGCTTGAACAAACAATAATGAGCATGTTATAAAGTGATAAGAGCATAATTCAAGAAGGTAGTGTAATAGATGGAGTCAATGAGGGAGACTCAAAACACCAATCGAGTTCCACCCAAAGAGACGAGATACCTTAGTGTCAACATCCATGTGTGACACCAAAAGGCCCGGCACACTCGAGGTTACTACAAAGGCATTGTCCCGAATGGCGGAGGTCTAGGCACATACTAATGCGGTGGCGCCCAAGACTATGTCCTCCTAGTGGCTAATCACCTTGGTTCATCCATTCGATTCAATTTAGACCATAAAGCACAATTAACTTCCATGAGGTGCATATAATACCAAAATAGGTAACTTTGGCCCAATAATCATATGTACCATGATATCACAAATGGAATTCTAATGTACACACCAAAATAAATCAAGAATATCATCTTGCAAGGAAACTTTACCCAAAATAGGAGTATTGTCCAACATTTAGGTCATCTCTAGCATAGAGTTAATCATGAAACAAGTATCACCTACCAAATCCCCATCACATAATATTCTCATTTTCCCAGAGGTTAGCCACACATGTTCAAGAATACCATTTCTATAACACCCAAACAAGAGGAAGGTTTTGACCACATAAATAAGGGAAGTATTAGCAACAAAACAAGTAGGATATGTATCTCGTTTGTACAAAAGGTTTAGAACACTCACAATCTAGGTTTCAGATCAAAACCTAGAAAATAGTAAACCCTAGAAAAATGAGGAAGATGAGACTTGAAGCTTTGATCCTTTGAACACTTCTACTAGTTGATCACTTTGAAAAGCTAAAAAATCGTCTTCAAAAGCTTAGGTAGCATTTAACGGAGATGGGGACTTTGGAAAGCTAAAAATCGTCTTCAAAGCTTCCAAAATCGGGTAGATAATAGCAATAAATGAGTTGAACCCGTTTTGGGGGGTTTTATACTAGGTCGCACGTGCGGGTGATTATGCCCGACGATTGTGCCAGGGGCACTCTTGCCGAAAACGTATCGCAGCCTCAAGGGGGCAGAGCGATTGTGACAGGGCAATTGTGACATCAGTCACTCTCGTCGTCACTCTCGCCTGACATGTACCAAGAGACATTAAGGCTCGGCGATTGTGACATAGAGATTGTGCCCTTGGGCACTCTCGCTGTCACTCTCGTGCCACTCGTACCAAGCCCCTCCAGGTTTGGGCGATTGAGTGGAAGGCACTATGGTTTGGCCTAGGGGTTACGACTAAACTCACTAACGATTTATCATGCACAAATAAGGAGAACCATGCGATAATTAGAGGCTAAACAGACATTAATTAACTTGGGGATTTTACGGGTGTTACAGTTTGGAAGAAAATGATAGGTATTAAAAGAGTGGTGGAAGATTTTGAAATTTATAACCATGGTTGCAATCAAAACCACTCAAATGGTAAAAGTTATAGTGCAAATTTAAAGGAGAAACCAAAGATATGACTTAGGACCATGAGGTTTGAGTATCCTCAAATCTTTAAATAAGGTTAAGTTTTATCATTCCACATTGGTGGACATATAATAGTTTGGAAAAAGATGATAGATATATAAAAGAGTGATGGAAGGTTTTGAAATCTATAACCATGGTTGGATCAAAACCATCCAAATGGTAAAAGTATAGTGCAAAATTAAAACAGAAACCAAGGATGATGACTTCGGACCATTAAGTTTGAGTATTCCTCAAATCTTAAATAAGTGAGTTTCATCATCCCACATTGGTGGTAATATTATAGTTTGGAAGAAAATGATGGGTATAAAAGAGGGATGAAAGGTTTTGAAATCTATAACCTTGGTTAAGAATCAAAACAAACCAAATGGTAAAAATTATAGTGCAAGATTAGAAGAAAACCAACGATGATGATTTGGCAACATGAACTTTGAGTATCTCTCAAATCTAGAAATAAGGTTGAGTTTCATCATATCACATTGCTAGGAATATGATAGTTTGGAAGAAGACGATGGATTTAAAAAAGAGGGATGAAAGGTTTTGAAATTTATAGCCATGGTTGGAATCAAAATCAACCAAATGGTAAAAGTTATAATGCAAAAGATGATGACTTCAAACAATGAAGTTTGAGTATTCCTCGAACTTGAAATAAGGTAATGTCCAATTATCCATATTAGTGAGAATATGATAATTGGAAGAAGATGGTGGGTATAAAAAAGAGGGATGAATGGTTATCTATAGTCATGGTTGGAATCAAAACCAACCAAATGGTAAATATTATAGTGCAAAAAAAAAAGTAGTCAATGATGAAGACTTGATTTAGTTTTTGATCAATACATATTAATTGACGAATTACATTTCATTTTAACTCGGTTCTATATATTTAAAAATAAATTATTATCACCATGCAACGTACGAGCCAAACACTAGTTAAAATAAAATGTGGACACTTAAACGGATGAAATAAGCTTTACTTTTTGTTCGAGCTTCCACCCTCACAATATTTTCTGCACTCTAGAACTTATGCTCTGAACCTCCTACACCAAATACACCATACTGTTTTTTTAACTCTCTTTTTTAATTATCGTAACGTTAACATACTCAAACCATCAGAAGATGCATCTTCACAAACGACATAATATTAGCCTTGTAACATATGAACGATCAAAAGACCAAGTTACCCCTAAAACCGCAACCACACCCATCTGCACCATCACTCTAATATATCGCTAGGCTAAAGCCAAGGCACAAAGCATTCATCTGAATGTTCATAGCATTCAACACATTCGTTTCATAGTTTCTTTATTTATAAACTCCTTGAATTCAACACACATTTGTTTCATAGTTTCTTTATTTATACACTCTTTCTTTGTTTCATGGAATCACCTTGTGATCTTCAAGCCAATGCCAATGTATACAAGACTAGTTCATCATTAACAACGCAAAGAGTTCCTCCTTTTTGCTCTGTAATCTCGTCAATAAGGTCAAAAGTTCATGATTGGAACTCGGTAATACTTGTAGAAGGACAAAATTAAGATTGCAAACCAACTGATACTGATAAAGACTCAAAGGGGTTTCACATATCCTCACAGCTAATTCTGTTGCCAACAATGAAGAAGTGATGTGCCAGGAGCACCATTGAACTCCTGCTGGTTGGCCAGCCTCCACCACGGATTCATGAACTGTGAACAAACTTCAAACAGAATCCGACAAGGTTTCATCAAGCATCGTCTAATACACAAAACAGAATAATGGGTATTGGATAGGTGATACGTTCAATCAAATTATGCGTCAAATGAAACAAATTCTTATAACAATTGGTGGATGAACAAACATGCCAAAAGACTTCGATAGACATACATGTAACAGAAAGGTCAAACTGAAGAGTTCTAAAAAGACAAGGTGAGCGAAATTATGTTTCCTTAGCAGGACCCTTCTTTGCAGCCTCGGCAGCGGCTTTTTCTGTTTCAATCTCTGCAACAATGGCATCGATTTCAGCTTCCTCAAGTTGTCGGAGTCCCTCCTTTGTCATTACTGCAACTTCTATGTTCTTCCCTCCACTCTCAACTACCTAAGTAAATCAACATAAATCATAATTTGCACTTTTAAACAATAAATATATATATATATATATATATATATAGAGAGAGAGAGAGAGAGATTTAGCATTCGACTAAAACCTATGTATATGTACCAATGCATTTCACTAGGCAGAGATCTGATGATTGCAAAATCAATTAAGGCTATGTCTAGCAAACTAGTTGTTGGTTGATAACTAAAAAGCTAACTAATAAACTAGTTATATTTTGTAAAAATAGATGATAAGCTAAATAACAATGTAAAATGACCTAAACCCACATGTTGAAAAATTAATTGGAAACATACCAGAGACATAATTGGGACTTTGGGAGAAAAAAAGGGAAAAAGACCCTAGAGCTTATTGATACGCTACTTCCCAAAAAGCTGGCTTATGGCCAACCGAACAAGGCTTTCTCAACAAAGCTCAAAAGATAAGCTACCATATGGTTGCCAAAAAGTGTAGCATGCCTGAATCTAACTGGGGTTCATGGTGGTGGAGGGACTGGATCGGAACATGGCCTACGAACTTGCATGGTTTAATTGAACTTCCAACAACCATCTAAAACTTTCCACATGACTGTAATTGTAGGCATTCCAAGGCCAAGGCGGCAGATGATGCAATAATATCCAAATCAACCAAAACAATAATGGGAAATAATTAGTAGTCCACTAGTAAGAACTTCTAAGGAGACTACAATTCATGCTCACGATTAATGTGAATAGGATGTCAACCAATGATGATTAATAAAATAAACACGTAAATTCCTGGGCAACCATCTCAAGTGGGGCAATCTACTCATGCAGGAATTGGTTAATTACTGATTAACGAAAGAACTTGAATATAACTTATACAGCAGTCTACATGGTTAGGCCGTTAGGGTAGTAGTGGATATATTATACAACAAACATCCACATAATGCAAGAAAGGGGTCCCCCGTTTGCTCATTTGACCAAGTAGTAATCGTGGTTTCGACTTTCGAAGCATCACAACACTCAGAAAAACAAAGCAACCATCATCAAACATTTGGACAGCCAAATGTCGACCGAATCCCATACTTCCAAAAAAATAGTCCCCATGCTTCCTTGATAACGAACTGATATTTTCATTAGAAAATCTCATATCATAGATATACTGATAAATGTAGAATTCGCAACAATGCATAATAATCACCTAACTGGCTAAATCCCTGTGAAATTACATTGCCCCTATCAGGTTCAAGGTTAAGCTCCACTCGCTAGTCGCTAGGCAACAATTTTATTACATGCTAGAGTTAATTTACAACTATAGATAAAACAATCAATTCAACTTATTGTCATCGTTTAATCTTTTTTATTGCCAGATCAGCAACATTCATATAAGATCCTATCGGAAAATTATGATAATGTTGGTCATATAATTAGCAACAAGAAATCTGATACAGACATTATATCAAAAAAGTGCAAGCTTTGCTATTCCCTGTGATCATGTATTTTATTACTTTAAACTTCAACTTAACCCAAGTCAAATATTCGACTTATAATTCTTGGCACCTGCCTGGTTTCTTATCCCTATCCCCTAAATATCGCATGTCGACACTCGACAGTTAGTTGCTCTGACTAGTTCTTTAAGCTGGTGGAAGACCTAACCTGGTGAACTGCCTGTGTTACCTTATGCTTTGATGCAAATGAGTTTGCAAGTTATCTTGCTGCTTATCACAAAACAACTCACCTGCTCCTTTCACTACTATGTATCCGTAAGGTCTCTCAAAATAATGATGATAAAAACTCACCACTGGCTGCAAGCCAGCGAAAATTAGAATACGGAGCTCTACACATGGTGGATGTAAAAGTCACTCTTAAGAATTCAGATGTGGTAGTTAAGTACCAAAAACTAAACAGGAATAGTAGAAGTGTTAGCACCACTTTGGGAAAATGATTTCTTGAACTGTAGTTTGAAGGGGAAACGTCCTTTTGCAAATTTCTCATGATGGATGAGCCACTAAAACTTCATTACTCTTGAAATATATTTGCTTTGAAAGTGTCAGATTGTAAATGCCTAAATGGTCTTGCATTACCTTGCAAATGAGGTATGTGTAAGGAAAATTTATCTGATGAATCAGAAGTGAAGTGACATTGCATATCACCAAATACACATGTGAAAGGGAAATATTATTCAGGTTTCTAAAATAACCCAAGTGATGAAAATGTAAATCTAAGTTTGACTGTAAAAAAAATAGAAACTACAATCACATCCCCCTCTTTTGAATAAAGAAATCCACCTACAGGCTCATGGTTCAATGTTCATGATGATCTCAGATGGCTAAATAACTTGTTACCTTAAGAAAATACTATAGGTGGTTCCAGTTCAACATTTAAGAACCCAATTCTACTGATTCAAGAATCTCATAACTGAAATGACTCTGAGTTCAGGCAAAAGAGATTAGCACCAATGCCCGTAAAAGTGGTCCTCAGGATAATAACCCAGAAATGATACTCTTGGTGGACAAACAGACTACTGAAATTTATAGAGTGAAGTCCTAGTAGTCTCTAACATGTGTCAGCAAAGAAAATGTCCAAAGCACCAAATAAGATTTTATAATAAAATGGCAAGACAGCTTATCAACACTTACCTCAAGCAGAGCACGGATGGCAAGTTTTATAGTTTCTTGACCAGAGGTCTCTTTGTAATTCTTTTCCAGAAATTCCCTCATGGAATTGGAGTTCCTACCAGTGGCATTAGCTTTCCAAGCAGAAAATGTCCCTGAAGGATCTGTCTGATATAATGATGGAACACCAGTATAGGGATCAAACCCTACAATTAGAGTCGAAAGCCCAAATGGCCTGACACCACCACTTTGTGTGTATTTCTGTTGAAGACCTGCAATGTAACGTGTGATATACTCTACAGTTACTGGATCCTCAACAGTAAGCCTATGGCTCTGGCATTCAATCCGTGCCTTGTTAATAAGAACACGAGCATCTGCTTTGAGCCCAGCACAAGCCAATGCAATGTGATCATCCAGGCTTACAATTTTCCTAACTGATCTGCAAACACAAGCAAAAAAGAGTTAAAAAAGGATTACCAACAACGTGGCACTTAACCACACTGTTAAAACAATGATATTGCTTCGCAATTTGCTAGGAACTAGTGATCACGGTATAGAATACAACCTCAAACCGGTACTCAGAACTGTCCCTCAATCAAATAGCTGTTATATATGCATATAAATTCGAGGTTGTTTTCAGATTGTTCAATATAGTGAACACCAATAGAGAAACATTTACACCATTAACACTCAGTAAGGTAAAGCATTTGTAAAAGTGAAGCTCAAAAGATATAACCTTTCATGCATGCTTCCAATTTCCATAATGACTCTCACCCCCCCCCCCCCCCCCTCTTTTTATCCAATGCCAAAGGGATATATCTACGTGATGATGGGTATGTCTTGTGTACAGATAAGTTCTAACCTCTCATTTGATCATTTTATATTTGACAACACATGCCACAATCCATATCAATGTTTCAGTAACTTTATAGGAAACAAGGGTAAAGTGACTCCTATACCACTGTACCAACTCATGTGCCAATCAGTCTTTGCCTCAAATTCTTTCTATTCAACTTAACACAACATAATTAATCTTCAGATCCAATTTCCCAGCTGATACAAATCTTAGTGCCACACATATCAAGGTATATGCTTTATAGTTGTGTCACTGAAAGACTAAATAACAATGTGTGCTTAAAAGCTTGTTACTTTTTGAACTACTGGATCGAAATTAGGGTTTGAAATGTACAAGCATGTCTGCCAATATTTCGCAACAATATCAAAACATCATTTGAAAGTAAGAAAAAAAAAGACGAATCTCAACAAAAAGGTGTTTCACAAATGATACCCAAATCCACAATAGCTCTACCAAATACCATTGAACAGTCAAATGACCATATCTTATTCATATAAACAATTAAGAGAGAGTTTCGGTGAACCTCGAGTCTTGAAGCTTAACGGTAGACTTCTTCTCCACGCCGAGGACGATGGTGTCGGTCCCACGAACACCGACGGCGGCGTTACCCTTGCGTACGGCTTCCAAGGCGTATTCAACTTGGAAAAGGTGGCCGTCCGGAGAGAAAACCGTTATAGCTCTGTCGTATCTCGCCATAGATTATGAGATTTTGAAGAAAATTTAGGTTTTCGAACTGGGATTCGATTTTTAGCTTTGATCTGAGACCAAAAATGCAGAGCTCTTAATATGCGAAGTGATCTCTCGACTTTGGGAGCAAGGCAACTCAATTGGAAAAGATACAAAACGGATCCCCGAACTTTAGTTAAATTCTAACTCGGCCTAAAACTTTGGTTAAATTCTAGATCGGCCCACATTTTGGTTCTTTTTTTCAGTTTAACCCATCGAGTGCTAATGAAATCAAATATTCCAGTTGTTATATTAACTAGTAGACCGCACCGCGCGTTGCGCGGTGTTCGAAAAATACTTTAAGGTTAGTGATCATAGTTATAAATTTTTAATTTATTTGTCTTGTATAAATATGCCTTAACATATATGGTACACATATTAAAATATAGATGCTCTATCTTCAATCACCCTGTCAATTATGTTATTTTTGTACAATTGTAATCATATTATCTAAAAAAATCAATAACAATGACAACTAAAATTCTCTCAATTTGAGTGATTATACACTTGATTTAAATTAAATTATCATATATAATACTACTAAAAAGAACAATATTTAATCATCAAAATAACGATGAAAGTGTAGAGCTTTGATGTAAAAGACTTCAAAAAACAAAATTAAATTATATGACATGACATGACATGAAGTGCCATTTGCATAATCCAAGGGAATACCACAACCCTGTAATTTCCAAAATTCACAACAACCTTAAATGTTTTGATGGTATACACCAAGTCCTCCTTCAATAAATGTTTGAACTTCGACACCAAATTCCACAGGATTGTTGTAGCCATTAGGGTTCCTTGAAATTAAAATGACAAATGAAGCAAGTGATCATAAAGCTCCCATATAGAATATTTTAGTATAAAAGTTTTGAACACGCATTGATCGATATTACAAATCAGACGTACCATTTCATTAATGAAGACCATATCCAAGCTAATTAGTTCTCCACTTTTTTTTTAGTTCAAAGACTACCACAACCGACAAACTCTTACCTTAATAGCCCAACATTCATTATCTTCTCTCAAATATTTTAACTTTACATAATCCATTAGAAAAACCTAAGAATCTCGAATTTAGACAACAAAACCTTTCTTTTCTTTAAAATGTTAAGATAACTCTTTTACATGCCTGTAAATAAACATATCTTCACAACACAAAGAGCTTTATTAATTGTAATAAATGATCTTTAATTTTAATTATGCAAATTAAAAGTTCAAAAATAAACCCCAAAGTACCATTTATTTGATGTAATAAATTATCATTATTTGTCTTAATGTCTTTTAATTGTAGTAATAAGGTTTGTGTTAATAATCATTACAAATTAACACACTAAAACCACCATCATATTTCCAAAAAATATTTGTTTAAAAGTATATAGTTGGCTCATTTCGACTATTTTCTTTTGAGATGGTTAGTATGTTGGTTCTAGTGTTTCATCTATCAATTCAATTTGCAAAAGTCATCACAATTTGGAATTTTAATTTCTCCAAATTACATTCTCAACATACTCGCATATGTTAAAATGAGCTAAGAAAGTTCTATACCAGATTTTTGTCAATAATTTCTAGTGTCATCTCATAATTGCGAGGCAGTTTCACTCTTTCCCACAACTTGTTCGGCATATGAGCCCTCTCTATAGTTTTCATATACAAGTAGAAGACTCTTGCACAAAGAAAGTAATGGATAATGTAAAACCAGACAATGGATAAAACTATAACAGAAACAGATAAAAACGTAAGACATGCAATTCACCAACTAACTTTTTCGACCACTCTTCAATATCCTCAAAGCCATCAACCTTTTAATGCAAGATGAGTTCATCGAACATGGTCGTCAAGAATACCAAGATTCGATTAAAAATGACCAATGCTTCAGATCCACTTCTCGGGCTTTTCAAATTAACCTCAGTTTCTCACATAATCCTTGTGTGTGTATTTTTAGAGAAATATATGAATGCATAATAGTTAAAAATCAACTTAGTTGAGCACGAATTGGATCCCTATTTACACCTTATAGTGCCCTATCATTCATGTGTAAATCATCCATGTACTGTTGCATAACCATAAAAACCAATTATTAGGATTACGACAGAAAACAAAATCATTACCTTATCATCGATGAATTTCGCCCAAAATCGAGCAACAACCTTATCGTAAGGATCGTACGGCAAAATCAGAACTCCTTTCCAGACATCATCGATGTACTCAACGACCACAAGAGACTCCGAGATCGGGTTTCCGTTACCGGTACCTTCTTATGAACAGGAGTGTACTTGAGAAGATCGGCACTCTTGTTGCTCAGATAATCTTCGAAGTTTTCGTACTCGATTCCGTTGAAATTCAAAGCAACAACATACAACTTCACTTCATCCGCCATTTTCCGGTGATCTGAATCTTGGGATATGGTAGTGTTTGACTGTTTGTATGAAATATAGCGGTGAACGATTCATATGCAGAAAATTTTGTACGTTAGGGCTCCTTTGGGTTTCAAGGGCCTGGTTATTTGGACGAGGTAGATGATGGGTCTGATAATTAATATTTTAAATATTATAAATAAATCAAAAAGTTGGAAAAAATGAGGATTCGGGGATTGCCAAATGCTGGATTTTGGAGGTGCCACGTAGGACACTCAACATCCCACTTTTATATATAGATTTTGTTTTGCTAGTAGAGTTGCACAATGTTGTTAATGGATTGGTCTTTTAAAGCGCAGTTTAACAAGTCAAAAAGAAATTCATGCCTTCTAAGGTAACGTTTAGTATACAAACATGATAGGACAGGATTGGACATGACAGAACAGGACTGGACAGGACAGGACAAGAGGGCAGGACTGGACTGGACAAGATAGGACTGGATAGGGCCGGACAAGATTGAATATGACTGGACAGAACAAGTGTCTCTCTTGGTGTTTGGTATGACTAGGACTAGATAGGATATTGTTGGGGAGTGTGTGCAGAAATCGATGGGTAGAGAGAAAAGATGGCGAGATCGGAACTCGGATAAGAATGTGAGATCGCGTGAGAACTCGCTTTCCTTAGGTGATATTTCGACCCTATTCTGCCTGGGTATCACGAAATTCACTCGAGGATAATCTAAATTCACCGGTATCGATTCTGGCAGAAATCGATTCTATTTAAACACCAAGAGAATCGTAACTGATCCTATATTATTAATGATAATAATTTCCCCATTAATGGGATTGGTTGTGGACAAAATTAACTGTCGGTTACAAGAGGATTTGGGGGTTACAAATTGATTATCATAAAAAATCGACAGTTACAAAACTGGACGTCTGCACGCCTAGCGGCGCAAGTGGACCCGCGCGGAGATCTGTGCCAAGCACTGGACGATAAGCATTTCAGTGCTCTGTGCGCCTGGCGACGAGGGTGGACCCGCGTAGAGAACCGCGCCAAGCACTGGTCGACAAGCAATCCAGTGCTCCGCGCGGGTGTATCCGCACGGAGAACCACGCCAAACACTGTCAATCCAATCATTAAGTAACCCTCCAAACATGACTGTCCAACAATCCCGAGTGCTAGCTAGCTTACACGAGTGTGCACTCCACACCTCCTAGCTCGTGTTATAGCTTAGTTATCAACCCCATTATTATCTTGTGAACCCAATTACATAAAATGAACCGATGATTTCACTCAAATCACCAGCATTCCTCCCCCATTTTAGTGTAATCCTTGGTTCACAAACAACAATTAATATAGGAAACAAACTCATGCATAAATGAAAATATCTAAAAGATTGAATTCTCATCTTAGTACATTACACATTTCAAATACTCAAGAATCCGGGTGTCCTATGGATTGAACCCTTCAACCCATTTGAGTACCAGAAAATAACATACACATGAATTTAAAATATTCTCTAAAGTTTAAACTTGACACTATACAGGTCGTGTGTCTTTATCCATTCGTGAGTGCATCAAAGCTAAGTCCAAGCTTCTTGAAGCGGCCACACTTCGCACTCATATAGGTAGTTCCTTTCATCATGCACATGTACATGCACTTTTACAAAAGAACAATTACCTCCTCGCTTGCAGTACCGAGCACATACCTTGGGATGATTATCTTGTGCTCCAATCCCTTAGAGTGAGCTTTCCCATTGAATTCAACTTCTAACGTTGTATTAGAAGGGAATTGGGTATCTCACTGTTAGAGATTCAAATGGACTTTAATCCCATCCCGATCACCGACTTGTGAACCAAGTCCCTAGCTAACCCCTTCGTCAAGTGGTCCGCTAGATTTTTTGAGACCGAACAGATTCAACCAAAATCACCCCATTCGTGATTAGCTCACGAATCATGCTATGTCTAACACCTAAGTGTCTAGCCTTGCCATTATATACTTGACTATAAGCTTTAGCCAAAGTATCCGCACTATCACAACGGATAGAAATTGGTGATATTGGTTTCGGCTATAACGGAATTTCATAGACTAAATTCCTTAACCACTCCGCCTCTTTACCGGCAGTGGCTAATGCCACAAATTCCGAATCCATAATCGAACTCGTGATGCAAGTTTGCTTCTTGGAAGCCCATGAGATGGCACCTCCCCCAAGCAAGTATACCCAACCACTCGTGGAAGAGTGATCTTCTAAGTTGGTAATCCAACTTGCATCCGAATATCCCTCTAATACTGCAGGAAACCCGACATATGACAAACCATAATCTATGTTTTTCTTCAAGTATTTAAATACTCGTCTCATCGCTTGCCAATGATGTATACTAGGATTACTAGTATACCTACTCAACTTGCCTACGGCAAAAGCGATATCCGACCTAGTGTTTGTCATGGCATACATCAAACATCCTATAGCCTTTGAGTACTCGAGTTATGACACCGCTTCACCCGAATTAGGCATAAGCTTCACACTCGGATCAAATGGAGTACTCACCGGAGAACAATCAAAGCAATTAAATTTCTGTAATACTTTCTCAATGTAATGAGATTGCGTAATTGCAATCCCTTTGTTCTCACGCTTGATCCTTATTCCAAGGATCACCTCCGCCTCTCCCATATCTTTCATGGATAAACTTGATGACAAAAATTCTTTGGTTTTATCAACTTGATTTTGGTCGGTGCCAAAGATCAATATGTCATCAACGTATAAGCAAATGATTACTCCGTTACCGGATGTGTCAAATTTTCTATACACACACTTGTCCGCTTGGTTTAACATAAAGCCATTGGACAAGATAACCTCATCAAATTTTGATGCCATTGTTTGAGTGCTTGTTTAAGCCCATACAATGATTTTACAAGTTTACATACCTTATGCTTCATCCCGGGCATAACAAAACCTTCCGGTTGTTTCATGTAAACTTCTTCCTCCAAGTCACCATTCAAGAATGTTGTTTTGACATCCATTTGGTGAATCACTAAATTGTGGATAGCTCATAAGGCTATCAACAATCTAATCGTGGAGATCCTTGCAACCGGGGCATAGGTATCAAAATAATCGATACCCTCCCGTTGACTAAAGCCTTGGATTACTAATCGAGCTTTGAACTTGTCGATTGATCCATCGGCTTTCATCTTCTTTTTGAAGATCCACTTGCATCCCAAAGGTATACAACCCGGTGGCAAGTTTGATAATACCCAAGTATTATTTCCCATGATGGAGTCCATCTCATCATTTATTGCTTCTTTCCAGAAAACAACATCTTGAGACTTCATAGCCTCATCAAATGATTTCGGATCCTCCTCAATACTATAACAGTAAGAGAATTGTGAACCACTCTCATCTCTTGATCCCTCTACCAATTATACTTGGAAATCGGGACCAAAGGATTTTTCGATCCTTCCTCTTTTGCTCCTTCGAAGCATCGGAGATTCAGTTGGAACAATTGCTTGTTCTTCAACCTCACTAGTTACACTAGTACTTGGAACAAGGTCCTTTGGCCTAGATATTGAAGAGAATCTATTCCCATCAAATAAAGCATCTCTCGATTCTATAACGGTGTGAATCGCTATAGAATCATTAGTTTAATAACATAGAACCTATATGCCTTGGAATGCTCGACATATCCAATAAAGATGCAATCAATACCCTTTTCACCCAAGGTTTTCCTTTTGGGTTCGGGTAGTCGAACAACCGCTCGACAACCCCAAACTCGAATATAATTCAAGTTAGGCCTTTTCTTGAACCAAAGTTCATATGGAGTAATCTTGTTCCTTTTATTGGGAACTCGATTTAATAGATAACAAGCCGTTAACATGGCTTTCACCCCAAAATCCATCACTCAATCCCGAGTAGGATAACATAGAGTTCACCATTTCTTTGAGAACTCTATTTTTCCGTTCTGCCACACCATTTTGTTGTGGTGTATAAGGCACCGTAGTTTCATGAATTATTCCTACGGATTGGAAAAACATGGGGTCGTAATATTCCCCACCACGATCGGTGCGTAAACATTTAATTAAACCGTTCATTTGCAATTCAACCTCTGTTTTATAAATCTTAAAATTTCTAACGCTTCATCTTTTGAGTACAATAACTAAATATAACAAAATCGTGAAGCGTCGTCAATAAAAGTAACTACATACTTTTTATTACCAAAAGACGGAGTTGAATGCAAATCACAAATATCACTATGAATTAATTCAAGAACCGACGAATCCCTTTTCACATTGGGAAACGTTTGCCTAGTGATCTTCATCAACATGCAAGTTTTACATTTTTCGGTTTTAACATCAAAAGTCGGAATAAGACCATCTTTTGATATTTCAACCATTCTTTTAAAATTAACATGACCAAGCCTTGCATGCCATAAACTAGAATCAACAAGAACTTCATTTGCAACATAAATAGAATTTGAAACAAAATTCTTTTTATTTAAACTTAACATGAACATATCATTCATCAAATAGCCAAATCCTATAAAAGAGCCACCTTTTGACAAGGTAAACTTTCCAGACTCAAAAACTTGCCTATATCCTAACTTATTCAAGGTACTATCAAAAACCAAATTCTTTCGAATTTGGGGTACAAACAAAACGTCAATACGTTCAATTATTTTACTAGAACTAAATTCTAGCCTAACTAAGCCGCGTCCAAGAATGGGAGCATTTGACTCGTTCCCCATGTGTAGCACAAATCCGTCTTCAACCGGTTCCAAAGAGGTGAACCAACGTCGATCCTTGCACACATGACTCGAGGCACCCGTCTTAATCCACCAAGCATCATCATCATCCTGTACATAAAATGATTTGGATATTAGTGGTACATAATTCAAATTTGAATTAACACCATAGTCAAGAAACTGACCTTGTCATGGGTTTTGATCATTGGATCTTTGCCCACCACCACTTGAGCTTGCTCCATTCTTATTCCTGACAACTCGACAATCCCGCTTGAGATGGTCGGTCATCCCACAAGTCCAACAGGTTAATTTAACCTTTTTGTTGGGACCTTTCTTGGCTTCATTGAACTTACGTTTTCCCTTGAAATTGTTGGATCTTCCCCCTTCCACCATGTTCACTGAAGGTGCAGAAACCTCTTTCATCTTAGGTTTCTCAACCTCTTGCGCCCGAAGAGATTCCTCTATGCGCAAGTGACTACCAAGTTGTACAAGAGACAACTCTTCCTTCTTGTGTTTCAACATGTGTTTGAAATCTTTCCAAGAGAGAGGCAATTTATTAATTATGCTCGATACGGAGATGGATTCGTCCATCTTCATATCATGTTGAGCATATTGGCTGAGAATGCGTAGGAGCTCATTATATTGCTCCATCACAGGCCTTGAATCCACCATTTTGTAATTATTAAAATTACTAACGAGGAACTTCTTACTAGAAGCATCCTCCGCCATGTATTTGGACTCAAGAGAGTCCCATAGCTCTTTAGTGGATTCAATGTTTTGATAAATATCGAAGAGGGAGTCACACATACCGTTTAAGATGTGGCCGCGTCATATGTAGTCTTCGTTTTCCCATTTGCCGCGACTCCGGGTCATCTCCAACGTCTCGTCCTCCATCACTTTCGGCATCGACGTGCTTAATACGTACACGACCTTCAACGTGGTCAACAAGAAGTGCATCTTCTTTTGCCATCGCCGAAAGTCGACGCCTTCGAACTTCTCCAGTTTCGTGAAATTGGTTGTCATGTCTCTCACAAATTGATCACTCGCCATCTCTCACGAAGGAAATATCACTTAAGACTGTTGGGGAGTGTGTGTAGAAATCGATGGGTAGAGAGAAAAGATGGTGACATCGGAACTCGGATAAGAATGTGAGATTGCGTGAGAGCTCGCTTTCCTTAAGTGATTGTTCGACCCTATTCTGCCTGAGTATCACGAAATTCACTCGAGGATAATCTCAATTCACCGGTATCGATTCTGGCAGAAATCGATCATATTTAAACATCAAGAGAATCATAACCGATCCTATATTATTAATGATAATAATTTCCCCATTAATGGGATTGATTGTGTACAAAATTAACTGTCGGTTACAAGAGGATTTGGGGGTTACAGATTGATTATCATAAAAATTCGACAGTTACAAAACTGGACGTCTGCGCGCCTGGCGGCACGAGTGGACCCGTGCGGAGATCCGCGCCAAGCACTGGACGATAAGCATTCTAGTGTTCCACATGCCTGGCGACGTGGGTGGACCCACGCAGAGAACCGCACCAAGCACTGGTCGACAAGCAATCTAGTGCTCCGCGCGCCTAGCGGCGTGGGTGTACCCGCGCGGAGTACCACGCCAAACACTGTCAATCCAATCATCAAGTAACCCTCCAAAGATGACTGTCCAACAATCCCGGGTGCTATCTAGCTTGCACGAGTGTGCACTCCACACCTCCTATCTCGTGTTATAGCTTAGTTACCAACCCCATTATAACCTTGTGAACCTAATTATATAAAATGACCAACATACATGACTAGACAAGTTGCCCCTAAGAATTGGTTGATAACTTTATATATCATATCATAGTTATAAATAACACAAATAAAGTATATTTATTTAAATAATTTAATTTATAAGCATTTTTAGTTTTTACACAATTTTCATATATATAAATAATAGTACAAAATTTTAATGAAGAGTTTAATTGATGGTAGTTGGAGAAAACCCAAATCATATAAAGGAAATACTATGTCTGATTCAATTTGAAAGATCTTTATGGTTGCAGCGACAGGTAGAGGTAAAGGTGATGGGTGGTTGGTGAACGATAGTGATGGGTGGTGGTGATCGGTGTAGTTGTAGGTAGTCGACGATGGTAATGGTGGTGGTGATGGACGGAGATTGTGGAGATGGTGGATGAGATTATTGTAGTGGAGGAAGAGGTGGAGGTGGCCGACGGTGTTTGGCGGTAACTACCGATAACCACCAGTGGTGGTGGTTGGTGAAAATGGAGGTGGTCGACAACGGTAGTGGTGGTTGCTATGGGCGGTGGTTGTGGATGTGGTGGAGAGGTTGTTGTAGTGGATGAAGAGGTGGAAGTGGGAGACGGTGGTTGGCGGTGGTTACTGGTGGACATTGTTGGTGGTGGTAGTGATGGGTGGTAGTGATCAGTGGAGGGTGGACAACGATGATAGTGGTGGTGGCGATGAGCGGTGATTGTGGAGGTGATGGTGGAGATTGTTGTAGTGGAGGAAGAGGTGGAGGTGGACGACGATGGCTACCGATGGCCGCTGATGGTGGTGGCAATAGTGATAGGTGGTGATAACCATTAAAACAAATACCATGTTAGGTTTATATATCAAATGAGGGTAGATTAGTAATTTTTTAGTTTCTGTCTCACTTTTGTCCCATGTTGTTCTACCTATTTTGGTGGAATAAGAAAAAGCCCTTTTTGTCCCACCTTGTCCCTGTCTCATGTTGCACCAAACATGGGATAGTGAGTTTTTGTCCTGTCCCATGTCATGCCAAACATGGGATAATGATTTTTGTCCTGTCATGTCCTGTCCCATGTACCAAACACAGCTTAAAGGACAACTTCTATATAACATGGAAAATAGGCCCTGATATAATCCTTTCGGTCATAACATGTTCTATTTTTTTTTAATTATGGAGCATATATAAGGAAAGTCACTATAATTGTTGTATGTTTGATTTGATTGTTACAATTTTCAATGTAAAAGTATAAAATCCTTGTGAAGTTTAATATGGTGAAGACTTACTAACTCGATTTTCAATATTCAACTCTTCATTATTCATTGTTCATTCTTCATATTCATCTTCTTCTAGGTTTCGATGGTGTCAGGAGTTGTAAAGTGGTGTCGTTCTTCTTCAATTTCACCAAGACCTTTTTCCAGTCATTCTTTGTGTTAAATTCGTTCATCGATATCGTAGTAATCTTTCAAACAAACACATAACTCCTTTAATTATGAAGAAGGATGTGACCTCATATCGTAAGATGGAGTAAGATTATATGAACAAATGGAAGTATGACAATAAACTCTTCTCAGCATGTTAGACTTCTTAAGAATAAGAGAAGTAAGGGGGTATAAACAATAAAGAAATATTTCGCAGTTAAATGTTTACAATGATTAGATGTATATAGTTTAACCACAGTGTAAGAGTACAATCTATGAAATGGTTAAAAAGTGTGATGAGATGAAAGAGGGCGACAAGGTAAGTAATAGATTGTAAGGAATAGGAAACATAGTGCATGGATAAAATGTCTCATTAATTATAGTGAAAGCGAGATAAACAAACTACAAAATGAAGTGGACAAAAAAGAAAAAAGTACGAAGATGTAGTTAGCACTACTAATAGAGTAGACGGTACTCAATGCCTCATATAAGACTTAGACGTTGGTACTACCATTGAAAAAGAACCGCTCTATAGGCTACAAAACATTCAAATTCAATGATGAAGGTAGATATAAAGCGCATCTTTTTCCCAAAGGGTTTTAACAAAGGAAGGGAATTGAATACGGTTGTATTTTTGCTCCTATTGTTTTACATACGTCCGTTCAGATCTTGTTGCCGATAGTTGTAGTCAATGATTTGGAGCTGCAACAGTTGGATGTGAAAATCGCTTTTCTTCATAGAGATTTGGAAGGCACCATCTACATGGCTAATTATGAAGGGTTTGAGGTGGGAAGGAAGTTAAATTGATTTTGCAGAATCCACAAGTCAGTGTATAGATTCAAGAAATCACCACCTTAATGGTATATGAGGTTCAACTCGTTTATGTTCAATCTGGGATTCTATCAGAGCCTAAAAGATCCATGTGTTTGCATCAAGTGTATGAAAGGTATGTGCATTCACCTCTTACTATATCTATATGTTGATGACATGTTGATAGCGTCCAAAGATTTTGACGAGATTGATTGCTTTGAGAAGTAGTTAAAGACTATGTCGTGTTCTCGAAACTCCTTTTACGAAGGAAAGGGAGAGAAAGGGGAGGGAAGTAAAAAAAAACTCGTGTTCTCAAAACTTTTTTAGGAGAGAACGGAAAGGAAACGAAAAGAAAATAATGATAAGTTTCCTCCTAAAACTTTCCTCTCAAATGTGGGAGGAAAGGGAAGGAAGGAAAGTAAAGAAATTAAAGCCATTTAAAAAAATTACTAAAATTATTAAAATTACAAAACTACCCAACCTTTCATTATAAAGAATACATTTTAAATGGTATATTTGTAAAAAATGACATCTTTCATTTCCTTTCTCTCCTGTTCAAGAACATGAAAAACTATTTTCTTTCCTTTCCTTTCCATCCTTTTCCTTCCTTTTCCTTCTCTTTCAAGAACACAAATGAAAAAATTATTTTCCTTTCTTTCTTTTCCATCCATTTCTTTTTCATCCATTTCTTTTCTTTTATTTTCTCTCTTAGATTAGAGAACAACATCATAAGTTTGAAATAAAGGATCTTGGAAAGGCTAAGAAGATTATTGGGGTCGAGATAACTTGAGATAGATAGAAGATGAAATCTAACATTGATTCAAGTGGAATATGTCAAGAAGGTGTTGAGGAGTTTCAACATGGAGAATGCACATGTATCTTCTACACCCTTACGATTGCATGTTAAGATTTCTAACCGTAAATGTACTGTTACCAAAGTCGATAAAACCTCCATGAGGAAGATATAGTTGTTGTAGGTAGTTTGATATATGTCATGGTTTGCACAAGACCAGATATCACAAGAGGTTGGCGTTGTTAGCATATACATGTCAAAACCTGGGAAAGTGTATTGGGAAGTCGTGAAGAGCATTTTGAGGAATTTGAAAGGAACTGCTGAGAAGGGGCTATTATTTAAGAGGAATTAGAGTGAGCGTAACATAAAGGTTATTGTTATTCATATCATGTAGGTGATCGAGACAAGTGCAAGTCAACCTTAGGATATGTGTTCACATTATATGGAACAATCATTAGTTGGCGTGCTAGGTTGCAAAAGGTAGTAGCATTGTCTACCACAAAAGCGGAGCTTATTGTTGCAATTGAAGCAACTAAGAGGCTTTATACAAGTAGTATCTGTTGCGTGATTTGGCTTTATCCAAGATAAGGTGGTAATAAATTGCGCCAACCAAAACATGATTCATCTGACTGAAAATTTGTCATTTAGCTCGAACACAAAATACATACACGTAAAAGAGTCCTTTCTTGTGGCAATGCACGAAGACAAGGTTATTTCGCACGTGAAGATACACACAGATGAGAATGTGACTGATACGTTTAGAAAGGCGTTGAGACTCACAAAGTTCGAGATTTTATTGAGACTCATCCGATTGTTCAAGTGTTAGTGTCATGATGTGGCATGGGTAATAATAAGTGTTACAGAAATGTATACTTTAGCACCTATTTAGGATTTTATTTTATTTTACTTCATTTTATTTTTTTCCCAATCATATATTGAGTTTTTTATCCTTGTTTTATATTTACTGATGTATGGAGCTAGATTGTAAAATTTGGTTCTATTCTATCTTATTGTGAATAAAATGAAAACAAAAATTTTGTTGCAGCAGGTTGCTACAACAATGAGAGTTGATCATACATTTTGGCAGCTTGTAATAAGATCTTGAACTCATCTTTGGAAGATGAATCTTTAGTTAGGAGGTCAGCAATTGTGGAGATTGGAAGGAGTAGCTCCACTGATGGAAGCATGAAAAGATTACCTATATACTTTTAAAAGTTGACTTTTGTATGGTCTTTACATGTTGGATATTATGTTCCCTTAGTTGACTTTTGTTTATATTTTGGTCCTCCTTTTTAGTATTAAAGGGGAGGGGACTTGTTCAAACAAGGAAGTTTCTTACAAGTTTTGATTTATCTAGTTCATTTGTGCAACCAGTTAGGCTATATTTGGCAAACTAGTTGATAAACTACCTTATAACTGATAAGCTAGCTGATAGCTATTAACCTAGTTGATAAACAAATTATGTTTGTCAAAAACTAGCTTATAAGCATGTAAATGACAAAAAAAGACATTATGAAAAAATAGTCAATTACAAACACTTCATAAGACTTGGGATCACATGAGACGAGCCTGTTTTCGTGAGACCCGTGAGACCACATTTTTACACTTGAAACTTCACTTCAAAACATTGTGAAGGTAAAAACTGTTAGGACTAAAAGTCCTATGTGTTGAAAGTGGAATAAAGTGTTTATAAAGGGTTTAATATGTAATTCTTTAATAAAGTATAGGATGCATAATGTAATTACTTAATAGTTATTTTATTAGATGGGCCCAAGCCCATAAGCCCATTAGGCCTGTAAGCCTAAGTATATAAAGGCTTTATTAGTTCAGAATTAGGGTTGAGTAGTGTTGAACAGTTTAGAAGTTAGAAATTCATTATTCAGTTTACTAGTCTTAAGGTTTACATATCCTTATCAGAAATTCTCTCTGTAAACCTTAACCCTTTGAAGTATTATCAATCATATGACTAGTTGCTGTGATCTATAATCTGTTCTTCATTGTTCATATTTACTTGTGTTTGCACTGCACTGGGATCTACAATTGGTATCAAAGCAGGTTCGAATAATTTTTTATTCGATACGATCAAAAAGGTTTGTCTAAAACCCTCTAATCGCTTATTAGATAATATTCAATTGATTGATTTTTTCCTGGGTTAAGTTTGTTCATATCTGCTTATTTGATTTCTGGGTTGATCTGAAATTTCTGCAAAATAATATCTGAACTTGCTGCATATCGGTCGCTGATATTTGGATATATTGTTTTTTGGGTTAAGTTGATTTCTATCGATTTAAAAAAAAATCAATTTTAGATCGGTCGATCGCTTCCTGTAATATTGATTTTATGCAAAGTTAATCTGATCTGAGTTCATATCTGCATAAGTTCTTGAGGTTCTGGCAAAAATTTTCTGGGTTACATTTGATTATTTGGTCTGTCGATTAAATTTCTGGGTCGATCGTTTTTCAGATTTCATCTATTTTATCGGGAGTCTATCTGTTAATCGAATTATCGATTATCTTTTTGTGGTTATCTGTTATCGCTATCGACCGGACCTACAATTGACCGGTACATTGTTTTGTGTGTTTTCGACCGGTATACTTCATTTGACCGGTGCTTAGCTCACTTGACCGGTATCATATCGGGGCTGTGAGTGTTGTAGTTTGAGAACCATAAGTTTTCTTTATCAAAATGTTAATGATTGGTGGTTGATGTTTTTTTTAAAAGTGATTGGAAGCCTGCATATATATATATATATATATATATATATATATATATATATATAGATATGAATATATATATATATATATATATATATATTCATATCTATATACATATATAAACCATTCATGCATATATAAAGCATATATATACATCGCTCATATTTATTTTTTCTGGAAGAACTTATATCTCGCTAACGCCCGGTATCAAGTTCTTTCGACCGGACTGTGTCTTTCGACCGGACCGTGTCTATCGACCGGACATTGACTTTCGACCGGATCATCAATCGCCCGGTGTCTTGCTCACTTAATCGACCGGACCACCAATCGACCGGTATTTTTTCAACCGACACCATCATTCGACCGATACCATATTTCGACCGGTACCATCCTTGCCCGGTGTCTCATCTCGACCGGACCATATATCTCGACCGGTGACTCCCCAACCGGTCCCTTGCGACTCCCGGTGTCCAGCGAACCAACTTCGAACAAGTTTTGAGGTTTTCGATTGTTTTTCGAAATCATTTCGGTTGATTCGGTAGCGATCGTGAACTAAGTTTTTCAAGTTTTAAACTGGTAAGGGTAGTTTACAAAGCTTAAACGATCGTTTTTGATCGAAAATTTTCATCCATATCAAGTTTTTAAATTCTCGTTCGGTTTCCGAAAAATCTTCGGTTGCTTCGTTTGAGAGTTTGAGAGATTTTTCCGAGATTTAATCAGTTGAGGGTGCTTAAGGGAACATAAACGATCATTTTTGATCGAAAAGTTTTAACTCATACTGATTTTTTAAAGTTTCGATCGTTTTCCGAAAAGTTTTCGGTTGGTTCGTTTGTGATCGTGGGTTGACCGGTTGAATTTTAATCTATTAAGGACTGATCAGGGAGCTTTAACGATCGCTTTGCATTAAAAATTTCTAACCGTTTTCGAGTTTTGCAGGATGGCTCAACGAGGAAGATGATGAATAGTGTTTTCGTTAAGTGACGATTAATTTTCTTACTTTTTGGTCCTTTTCCGTTAAGTCTCCGTTAGTTCCGTTAGTTTGTTAGTTTGGTTAGTTTTTATTTCATTTTTAGTCCTTTTTTTCAGTTAGTCCGTTAGAAGTTTTATTTTTACACTTTTAGTCCCTCTAGTTAGTAGTTTCAGTTTGTGTCATTTTTAGTCCTTCTAGTTTAAGTTTAGTTTGTGTCATTTTTTAGTCCTTCTAGTTTTAAGTTTTAGTTAGTGTCGCTTTCAGCCCCCGTACTTCAAGGTTTCAGTAGTTTGTCATCTTTGACCCCGAAGCTTTCAAGTTTCACACGTTGTCACTTTTGGTCCCTGCACTTTCAAGTTTCATCTCTCTTCAAAGCCGGAGCGAATACATTCTATTCGAAACGATCAAAATGGTGTACCCACCAAGGTTGCGGTCCAAAGGAGAATATGAAAGGTGGAAAACTGATTTTCTGGATTTTGTTGACGAACATGAGGTTGGTCCATACATCAGATTATCTTTGACTGAAGGAGAAAAGCAATCCCAAATTCCGGCAGAAGCTTCTCCTGTGGAAAAGGAACAAAGAGAGAGGGCCAATAATAATGCTCGAAATTATATGAAACATAGTATTTCGTGTGAATTTATAAATTCTAACAAAATGACAGGAAAAGAGCAGTGAGATTGTACTGAATGGTTGGTGTTAGGGACAAAGGGTTTATTAACAGGAAGAGAATTGGAAGCTGAGAACTCTGAGCTAAAAGGAAAGATCTCTATTTTGGAAGCCAAAACTCAGCAAATAGTCTTTGTTGAAAGTTCTGAGGAAAAGATTTCTGAACTGAAAGATGCAAATGCAGATCTTCAAAAGCGTTTATCTGATTTGGAGCAACTGCTTGCTAAACACAAATCTGATTTTGAGACTAAAGAGAAATCTTTCGCAAAGAAGTTCTCAGAATTCTCGAGAAAATGTGCTGAGGAGAAGAAAGAAGTTGAGCTGAAATGCATAAAACTTTCTCAGCAAGTTTCTGAGTTTCAGAAAGTAATCATTCTAGAAAGAGAGAAGTTTGCCAAAGAGAAGAAGGCCATTGAACAAAAGAATGTTGGTGTCTTCAAAGAAATATCTGGCCAAAGAAACAATGCTGAGAAGGGATTTGAAGAAGAAAGAAGCTTGTTTGAGACTGAGATCAAAAAGCTTACTGCCAAGTTATCGGAACTATCTGAGAAGGCACTAAAAGAGCAGAAAACGAAGTCTGAGTTCACGAAGAAGATTGACCTGCTTGTTCAAGAAAGAGACAACTTCGCTTCAACGATTAAAGTGCTTGAAAAGTCTGTATCAAGTTCAAATCAGAAACCTGTCTCTTCACAAAGGTCAACTAAATCTTTTGATCAGATTCGTAAGACTAACCTTTTCTATGATATAAATATAGATGGTTCAGGTACACGTCCTAGAAGAAGGAGATACGAAGATGAGGAACTGGTCTGGAAGAAGAAACCAGTTGAAGATGAGCTGAAAGAAAGAGAATCGTGTGTACATGCGTTTAATGCAAAGAAGAACAATGCGAGTAAAGGTAAACCTGATCACATCTACTCAAGAGATCAATTACTCAAGTTGTCAGGTAAGAAATACCACTGTTCTTATTGTCATACACATGATCACATTCACAAAACCATTGATCATTTCTGGTATGGTTCTTATTCTATACCCCCCACAAGAACTGCAACTAACATTCATGGACCCAAATACCAGTGGGTACCAAAGCCGAAAACTGATTCTTTGTTGCAGGCACCTACTGTCAAGGGGGAGTAGAAGAACAATGACTTCTAAGTAAATCAGCTTAGAACCCGGACTTCAACGAAGTTTGGCTTCTGATTACATGACAGATCAGGACCCGTTCTTCAACGTTTAGACCTGGATATTTTGCAAATATCCAGGGGGAGCTTAATAGATCTATATCGTTTTATCATGATTTGAAGGGGAGCTTAAAGGTAAATATCTTCTAATCCTAGATCTCTGATTGTTTGAAAGAAGAACAACTTTCGAACATGAAAAACGTTTTCTGAAATGTTCAAACCACTTCTTGTTCACAAAAGATTTTATGAATTTAGAAGGGTGATTTTAAATGTTTTTCATTTTTTGAGCTTTAATGTCTAACTGACTGTGTGTTTCTCAAGATCAATACTTGCGTATTATCTTATCCTTATACTGTAACGTATTCACACACACAGGTTCAGTACTTCATTTGTATTTGTTATTACCATGTCTCATAACGAACTAATTTTTTCGATGGTAATACCCCCGTTTGAAATTCAATGTTGTTGAGCATCAATCATAATCTTGTGCATTCATTGAAAAATTGTTTATATTTGTTCATATAAACAAAATATTCAGTTCTTTGATACCCTAACCATTTCATTTGATCTGATTGATATATTGTCAGATTCTCAAAACAAGTCTTTTGATTTCATTTCTTTCATTCAATATCTTTGTTTTGAGAAATCTTCAAAGTTCAATTGCTCAAATCTCATGAGCATACATTTTGACAATGTAATCATACATTTTGTGCTTAATTGGACAAGTTGAACTGTTGAGCAACTATTCGTTTTAGGACATACATGGGATTTGTGTGAGAACTTAAACAGAACTTCCATGGATTCACGTTAACCAGTGTTTCCTACCCCAGAAGTTATCCTAGAGTGATTTGAGGGGTGAGGGGTCATAAATCAAAGAGTGGGGGAGATAACTCATCCGGTTGAGTTTTTCTCATTGTGTGGAGCGGAAAAATTGAAAAGAGAGTTTGGTTAGAAGTGAGCTTTAATGACAAAAAGAAAGAGGGTGTGAGAACAGAGTTAAAAGAATATCAAAACTCTGCACCAACCACTTTCTGAGCCGGGAAACCACATATTCTGATTGGTTCACATTCTTTGGTGACCATCATTGAAAAGGCACCTAGCCCATGCCAACTCTTGCATTAACCCCACCAGCCACTCGTTTCTTTCTTAACAAAGAAATGTTTCATTTTCTTTGGGGACGCAGCATATCTGCTATCTAGTCTTCACTCGGAAGATTTAGATATTGAAAAAGAAGGAAAGTTGCCTCACCTTCGCACCTTTTTCATGCACATTGAGTCCGTGTAATATCTGTTGTTGTCTCAACAATTTACACAATTTGAGCCTGATGTAGCTAAGTAGCTTCAATCATTTCTACACTTTCACGAGCACACAAGGAATGAGTTTTCTTGTCATAACATTCATAGAAAATTCCTTTGTGGTTTTTCGATGATTGAATGGAAGCCCTAGGGGAGTGATCATCACAAAAGCTCCTTTCCAAAGTACATCCGTTGTACAAAGTGGCTCCGTGCTACTTACAGGCATACTAACTGTATCATTTGTTGATTCAGGTTTTCAATTCCTATTATATCTGAATTTGAAAAGATTCGGATATATATATTTCATAAATTGACGGATACTCAAATCAAAATGCGTAGAATGTCATCTTATCATAAAGGGGAGATCAAAGAATATGTTGAAATTGAAGAGTTTTGATGATCATGATGCTCACAATCATCAAAAAGGGGGAGAAATGTTTACAATGTTCAATTTCCAAGTATTAAAGAAAGAAAGTCAGTTCTGAAGACACTCTAGAGATCAACGAGATGAATATATGATTTTAATGCTAAATTTGTTTGTCTGAAGACAGTGAAGTTTTCAAAGTTTGTATTGATTCTTTCCCGTATCATGTGGTGTATGCTACAAGTTTTCTTCATTATTTCTCCTACGAGCTGATTGAAACAAGTTCTTAAGCAGAAAGTCTATTCAACTCGCGGTTCAAAGACAGATTCTTTGTTTTAAACTGAAGATGCACCGTGGAAAGTCACGGTACTCTCACATTATCTTTCATGTGTGCTGATCCGATGTGTTTGAGTTTCTACAGTTAAAAGCTGCTTGATAGTGCGTTCAGTCGATGCTACTGTAAATTGAATCTGGTTACAAAGTTGATACTATGAAGAACAAGAGCTTTATTCAAGGGGGAGCGTGGAAAGACATGGAGTCAAGCAACATCAAAGTTCTTCAAAGATTCAAGAGGGAAAGAAGAACAAGGTCTGAAAGTTTTTCAAGAAGTTAAATGCTTTATTCAACTTTAGGGGGAGATTGTTAGGACTAAAAGTCCTATGTGTTGAAAGTGGAATAAAGTGTTTATAAAGGGTTTAATATGTAATTCTTTAATAAAGTATAGGATGCATAATGTAATTACTTAATAGTTATTTTATTAGATGGGCCCAAGCCCATAAGCCCATTAGGCCTGTAAGCCTAAGTATATAAAGGCTTTATTAGTTCAGAATTAGGGTTGAGTAGTGTTGAACAGTTTAGAAGTTAGAAATTCATTATTCAGTTTACTAGTCTTAAGGTTTACATATCCTTATCAGAAATTCTCTCTGTAAACCTTAACCCTTTGAAGTATTATCAATCATATGACTAGTTGCTGTGATCTATAATCTGTTCTTCATTGTTCATATTTACTTGTGTTTGCACTGCACTGGGATCTACAAAAACCCTTACAACAAAACATTGTGAAGGTTCGGATTTTTTACCTTCATAGTGTTTTGCTGTGAATTTTCAAGTGTAAAATCGTGGTCTCACGAGTCTCATGAAAACAAGTTGGTCTCACGTGAACTCAACCCTATTTCATAATACAATTCAAATAAAATTTTAATAATATAATTAAAAATTAATAGTTACTATTAATTTGATATGAATAATAACATTTATAAATAACTAATACGTATTATTAATATCTATTGTATAACTAAAATTAATTAATAATTAATAATTTTTAATTAAATTTGGTTACTATAAATTAATATTTATGAATAATTAATATTTATTTATAATTAATAGTTAACATTTATTTATAGTTAATTATTAATATTAATCAAGGTTATAATTGGAAAAAGTGTCAAAAAAACTTCTCATACGCTACTTCAAGTAGCTTATCAATAAGCTAGTTTATGTGCATCCAAACAATTATTCAAAAAATAAGCTAGTTTATAAGTTAACTTATAGACTAGCTTATGTTTGCCAAACAATGCCTTAGTTTTAATTCAAGTCTTTAATCATGTGGTTACTATTTTGTTGCTACAACAATTCTTACTCTTCTTACATCTTTATATTTTCGGCACGCTTACATCCAAGCAAGTTGCTTTCATATTATTTACATTCATGTCTTTAATTCCAACAATGATTGACTAAACACCCTAGCTTGGGTGTGATTGAATGTTGGAATAATTAACCTTTGTGTTTATGGATTATTGCTTTTGCCATACTAATATACACGACTATTCACTCTTGGGTTTAATAATTCACCTAGTAATATTTGACAAATTGACACGTGTTATTTGACTTAGATGAGTAGGACTTAAAACTAAGACAACGCAAATATTCCGACTAAGAGTGTCATATATGCATGGCTATAAAGTGTTGCAACAACCTTCATAAGTTGCAAACTACATGGAAAGAAAGGTAAGACATGTACACCATACTTGGATTTGTGCTCGTTTAGATTAATACCAATAAGAGTCTAATATGTCATTCGAAAGAAGCCATTTGATCCAATAGTGGTTGTTGAGAACTATTGTTGCAGCAACCTCATGTTATGTTGTAGCAAGGTTATATTGTACACTAAGATGAAACTCCACCCTGATCTTGCACCCATGCTTTCTTTTAATTAATGTTACATCACAATAGTTGGTTAACTCAATCCCAAAACATTCATTCGAATTCACCAACTGAAATCTCATTTTAAATTTGACTTGTGGACTCTTGCTTTCAAAATCTATGTGGATCAATAAACTTGGTACTCTTACCATTATTACTTGATTTAGATGATACTATTGGATATGTATATTTGCATGGACTTTCCTATAGCCTTTTAGAGGAAGAGGTGGAGGTGGCGGATGGTGGTTAGTTGTGGCTACTGGTGACCGCCGGTAGTGGTGGCGTAAATGGGTGGTGGTGATCGATGGAGGTAGAGATGGTCCACGATGGTAATGGTGGTGGCGATAGGTGGTAGATGTGGAGGTGGTGGAGAAGGTTGTTGTAGTGGAGGAAGAGGTGGACATAGCCGATGATGGTTGGTGGTAGCTACCGATGGCCGCCGATAAAGGTTCTCAAATCTCCGACCAACCCGAAAAAACGCAAAAAAAACTCAAACTGTGGTAACCCGATATATAATTGATACAAATTTTGCCCAAACCGCATCTATTTGGTTGGAAACGATTTGAGCCCAAAGTAACCCGACCAACTCGTCAACCCGACCAAAACTTGTAAATTTTATTTATTTATTTGTGGTTTTAGACTTTTAGCGACTCTTCTTTCTATCAATTCTCAAATCTTCCTATCTGAGCCGTAGTTTAGACTTATCTATGAGACCAAACCGATTAAAATTTTACGAATCTAAACTTCAAATCTTCAAAAATCTTCAACATCGATAGAATCAAGAGACAAAATATACTTTTCTTCTACTCTTTTTTTCTCTTATTAGCCTTATTTTTATATTTCCATTTTGATTTTAATTTTTTAAATGAAATCACTTAGTTAGATTGTAAACTGGTGTATTAAAGTTTCAACCCGACCAACCCAACCTAACCCGCACGGTTTGGGTTGGGTTACACTTTTGAATGGGTTGGGTTGGGTTGAGATTTTTCAAACCGCGCACATTGGGTTAGGTTGTGTAAGTGCCTTCAACCCAACCAACCCAACCCGTGAGCACCCCTAGCCGTCGATGGTGGTGGCGGCGATGGGTGGTGGTGACCAGTGGAGGTAGAGGTGGTCGACGATGGTAATGGTGGTAGCGATGGCCAATGGTTGTAGAGGTGACGAAGAAGGGTTGTTATAGTGGAGGGAGAGATGGAGGTAGCCGGTGGTGATTATTAGTGGCTACCGATGGTCGTTGATGGTGGTGGTGGCAGCGATGGGTGGTGATGACCATTCAAACAAATACTATATTAGATTTATATATCAAATGAGGGTAGATTAGTGATTTTTTAGTTTCTGTCTCACTCTTGTCTCATGTTGTTCCACCTATTTTGGTAGAACAAAAAAAATTTATTTTTGTCCTATCCTGTTCCACTCAGTCCTAGTCCTTGTCCCTGCTCCATGTCGTGCCAAACGTAGGACAGTGAGTTTTGTCCCATGATGTCTTGTCCTGGAAAACGTACCTAAAATAACGAATAAAATGAGCAAATTGAAGTTTGAAATGAAGAGGGTCAGAGCCAAGGAACCTATAAGCATAAATTTTTATTATAACAATACTTTTATATGCAAGTCATGATAGCATATAAGTTTTATATTTGTTGTTTATATGCATAAAGCAAAGTTTTAACGGTATAACAAAATCAGATTTATAATATATTAAAGATGTTTAGGTGTCCAAATAGATTGTTTTATAAAATTTTACGTTCAGAGTAAACTACAAATTTGGTCCCTATGGTTTCTCGAAAGTAACACTTTTCATCCTTGTAGTTTTGAAATTACAGTTTGGCCATCGTGGTTTGCAAAAACGACCGGATTTGGTCCTTCCCTTTAACAGACGTTAAAAAAATCCGTTAAGTCAGGGGTACTTTAACCTTTTTATACTTTTTATCACATTTTTAATAAGTAAATAAAATATATAAATCAGAGGGACCAAAACTATAATTTGCTATAATATATGAAACCCATAACTTAAAAGCATAGGTGGATGAACATCCTCGCGGGCCAAAACATCCACACCGGTGCCTCCCAATCGAAATTTCTCCCCAGCGGCCTCCTTCTTCCCCATCTCCCCCCCTCTCTCTCTCTCTCCCTCTCTCTCTTCTTTCTTGTTTCCACCAGCCACCCTCCTCTTCCCAAACCTACTATTCCATTCATCACCCGTTCGAAAACCACCACCTTCTTGTTGCCCCTTGCGTCTTTGTGACAAACTCGAAGTTGTCATCCCCTTGCATCTTTGTGACAAATTAACTCTAAGTTGTTGTCCCATTCATATCCAATTTCTCCCTCCTTGCTTCCCCCTTGCGTCTTTGTGATGAACTCTAAGTTATACGAACATGGAGCAACGACGAACTCGAAATCCTTCTATGAATTTTGCTTTATTTTATCATATCCAAGTAACGACAAGCTGGAATTCCAAGACGCATATTCAGGTTGGGGTGGAGATTGATTTTTTGGTTCTGATTCACTTGTTTTTAGGGTGTGATTCTTAGGGTTTGATAAAAGAACTTTGAAGGGGTTTTGGTAAAGGTTGATGCAGGTGAGGTGGGTTGGAGGTTGAGATGAAGCCCGATTCAAGTCTAATTTTGCGTTTCATTTTAGATTTCTACCTAGATTTTTTATTTTAGGGATCTCAGTTATGTCTCACAATTTTTTCAATGACCTCATAAATTTGTTTCTTTGACGTTCTTGATATATTGATGTTCTTGATTTTGGATTTGTGTTCATTCTATACTTTTTCTCTATACCATAACCATAATATTCCTTTTATGATGATGATGAGTGGTGGATGGTTGAGGAGATGATTTTTCGATAAAGTTTGCGGCGAAGATGATATCCTGATGAAGACACAAGTTGCAGACTTGCGGACACACACACACACACACACACACACACACACACACACACACATATATATATATATATATATATATATATATATATATATATATATATATAAGGCAGGTTTAAACGAGAATATGGTCAATTTGCGAGAAGTTGAGAATGAATATGGGCCACATAATTTATTAATTAAAAAAGACCATAAATAAAAAATAAAAATTAATTTTAAAAATTAGGATAATTACAATTTTGAATTGGATAAATTCTTAAAAATCTCATTATATCTTTTAATTTATTTATTTTTTAATTTTAATAAATTGTTAATTTCTTATCAAATTTATATATTTTTTCTAAATACACTTTTGATAAAAAATGATAATTTTCATCAAATATCACATGTGATATCCACAATTAAATCATTATCTATTTCACCATTTTTTTCTCTCTATTTTTTGGATTTACGTTTTGAATCACATGTGATTAACTTCGTTTAACATATGATCTATTATTATGTATCACATATGATCTCACTAGGTGAATCTTTATACATATCACATATGATAATATATGTCTGAATATAAGTGACGCATAATCACATGTGATAATATTTACATCACAAAAAGATCTATAAATATAAATATACATAATCACATATTGTTAACTAAAATATATGCAATTATCACATGTGATAATATGATATGTGATATGTATAAATATTCATATAGTAATATCACATGTGATATTTGGTCAAAATTGTGATTTTTTTTATTAAAAGTATATTTAGAAAAAAGAATTAATAAAGAAATTATGAAATTATGAAATAATTGAAATTAAAAAATAAATAAACCTAAAAGATATAATGAGAATTTTAAGGATTTATCAAATTCAAAATTATAATTATCATAATTTCTAAAATTATTTTTCATTTATTATTTATGGTATTTCTAATTAATAGATTACGTGGCCCACATTTCTTCTCGTCTTCTCGTAAATTAGTTTACTTCTCGCATGATCCTCCCTCATACATATATATATATATATATATATATATATATATATATATATATATATGCATATATATTAAATACAATATGTATTATTTAGAGTTTATTTTTTAAAGAAAAGTATAAAAAGACTAAAAATACCCCTGACTTAAAATATTTTTCTAACGGTCGTTAAAGGGAGGGACCAAATCCGATCGTTTTTGCAAACCACGATAGCCAAACTGTAATTTCAAAACTGCAGGGATGAAAAGTGTTACTTTCTAGAAAGCACATGGACCAACTATGTAGTTTACCTTATTAGATCAAACAATTGTCTCTTATGTAAAATTCTTGCAATAACTTTATAGAACGATTTTGAATGATTTAACAAGTTTTATAAAACACTAAAATAAAACATGTTTTTAGTATACTTTTGAAATAAAGTGTCATTAATTTTTTTATATGGTATTTTTTTAGAAAACGTCTTATGAAAAATAAGTGTTCTATAAAAATGATAAGTTCATAAAACTCATGTAAAAGAGTAATATGATACTTTATTATAAAATTGTCCTAAAGATTTTATCAAAACTCCCAAAAACGTATTATAAACTTATTGTAGCCCTATTTAGTCAAGTATTAGGGCTGCAATCATGGTTATACTCCAAAGTCGTGAGCCTCATAGCATGGGTCATATATCATGTGTCACTCGACCAATGTCACTCGAGCAAGACATCAATGTCATGTCGGGCTTTATAAGAATTGGAGAAACAATGATATAATGATTGAGGCGATGTATCCATTTAACATCTCAACGTTGGGTAGAGTTGATGACCATGTTCATAGTTTAACATATTTTACAAACTTTCATGACAATTGTTTGGGTAAAAAATTCAATAGTACATTGTCGTACGATTAACACTGGACAACAGGTAAGGAATTCCAACAGTCAGAACTTATTATGTTGCACGACCAAATATCCATTCGACGAATACCATCGTATGACATAATTTCAGTTACTAACCTACAATATACATTATGCCATGTTTTAATGCAGGATTCAAGGATATTTATGACTAAAGATCATAACGGAAACCTTCATCAATAGCAACGGACATAACGGACGCTATCATCAATGTCAAAACGGTCATCCCATTAATGTGAAAGATACACATTAAAGACATCCTAAACGGGAAAATGCACTATAAATACGAAGAAGAAATCTCACTCGGGGACATCTGATTCTCAGACTTTAGAAGCTCACAAATTATACTCTCAAGCTTGCTCAATCTCTCTTGAAGTTCATAAAGCCTTCCGCTGTTTATCGTACAACGCACGACTGAAGTCTGAATACATCCGACGCACGACCGACTTTACTTTATCGTAGTATTTTACATTGTATTACACTTGTAACACTTGTTTTAAAGGACGACGTCCCTGATTGACGTCTATAGTGCACGACGACTCACACTCGTCCGCGGTTTTTACCCATTTTAGGGGTTTTCCGCGTCACCAATTCGCTCGTCTTATTTACTTTATTTTTATTATAATCGTACGATTATTGTTGTTACTTTCTTTGGTTGGATCAAGCTCCACATTTACCTTAAATTTTCCTTGTGAGATTTTTGGCATAAACAGTTTGGCGCCATCCGTGGGACCCCATCCAAAGGAAATCTTCAATAATCTCACGACAGACTAACGTTTTCTCTTAGTGTTTTCTTGTCCAGTTGTTCAGGATAATGGCATTCCAAGGAACTCAAGATCATGTCGTAGCTCAAATGAACATGGAGCTAACAGCTGCTCGTGCTCGTATTGACGCCTTAACAACTCAAGCTCGACAAGCAGCTGAAACCATCGAGAATTTGAGAAACCAAAATGGGAACAATATGATGGGGACTACAAATGCTTATGTTGGTACTTGGAATGTGCCTCCTCCATTACCAAACTATCCTCGTCCACCATCAATTAACCCTGCAACTTTTATGATTCCAACTATGCCTATGACCTCTATTCCATTCAATGGATATGCCTCTGATGCCTCGCAGCAGAATAGCCTCAATGGGACTGGTTATGTTCCATTGGGCACTTCAAATGGTGTTCCCTTAGATCCCGTTGCACAAAGATTAAAACTTCTGGAAGAGCAAAATGAACGTGTCCTATCAATGTTGGCCAAATTACCGGGGGCAGCAGTTCCAGTTGATGTAGAGCCTCGTACAGGGTTTCAGGCGTCGCCGTTCGTTGACGAGATCGCGTTGGTGGACGTCCCAAAGAAGTATAGCATTCCAACCTTCAGTCCAAAGTACTCAGGCGTCACTGATCCAACGGAACACGTCGCTCAATACAAGCAACTTATGTGGACTATCTCAATACCGCACCAATTCCAAGAAGTTTGCATGTGCAAAAGTTTTGGGGTGACCTTGACCGGGGCAACTTTACAATGGTTAATAAATCTTAAATCTAAAACTATTGGGTCTTTTGCAGAACTGGTGAATCAATTCACTCAACAATTCGCTAGCAGCCGAAAAATGGAGAAGCAAACAAGCGACCTCTACTACGTCGTGCAGAAGAGTGGAGAGTCCATCCGGAGCTACTTTAATCGGTTCAATGCGGAGATGATTAGTATCCGTAACTGTGATGTAAAAACAACAATCGAAGCATACAAACGAGGTCTGGACGATAGTTCCGGGTTGTATCTCGATCTTACAAAATATCCTCCGGAAACCTTTGAAGATGTACGAGCACGGACACTTGCCCATATGAGGGTCGAGGATGACCTTGCATTTAGAAATAAACATTCGGGCGACCGAAAAAGCCTAAGTGTTAAAAAGCCAGATTTCAAACCAAAGTCAACCAATCGATCAGAGCCTACTCGACAGATTTCAAACGTCAGATTTGAAAAGAAAGGACTGACGACTTCTAAATCTGTCCAGTATCCTAAGGTATCATCTTATGGTTTCCCTGGATCAGCTAAAGACGTCGTCATATCCTTGAAGCAACTTCAGCAAAACATACGATGGCCAAAGAAAAGTGACAAAGACAGTGACAAGAAGGATAAAAATAAATGGTGCGACTTCCATGATGACTTTGGTCATATAACGGAAGATTGTATCGCCTTAAAGAAAGAGTTGTCCTGGCTCAATTCGAAAGGTTATTTGCAGGAATTGAAGGAAAAGAAAGACGCACGTCCCACATCCCCAGAGCATGCCAAGGTGATTAATTGTATCACTGGAGGTTCTGATATCTGTGGGACCACCTATTCAGCTGCTAAAAGACATGCCAGTCGCGGTCCCGATGACCGACCAATTCCAAAGGAGGCACGACTCAAAGAGGACGCAGAATTGGAGGCTATGCCCTTAACGTTCGACCAGGCGGATCTCGATGACGTACATCAGAAGCATCATGACGGACTAATTATTCAATTGAGCATTGGGAATTGTCTGACCAAAAGGATACTCGTCGATGGAGGTAGTTCAGCTAACATTATCTTTTTTGATGCAGTGAAAGCAATGGGCATCGACAAATCCGAGATTACACGACGTTCGACCACACTCGTTGGGTTTAATGGTGGAGCGACAAACACCATGGGGGAAATCACACTCCCAGTATATGCTAAAGGAATTAACAGACAGACGAAATTCAATGTCGTCGATTGTTCATCAACTTATAATGTTATTCTTGGGCGACCTTGGATTCATGACATGAAGGCTGTGCCTTCGACATATCATCAAACCCTGAAATTTCCCACGCAATGGGGAGTACAGGAAATCAAAGGCAAAAGAAAGGTTGCTAGGGAATGTTACAAAGTTTCCTTGAAGTCTCCGAAGCAGACAGTATAGCAATTACAGAACCAGGACGTTCCTGGGACTAACGACGATTATCGCTTGGAAGCTGTCATCTTAAACCAGGATAAGTCTGACCAGATGGTTTACATAGGTTCTACGCTCGACCCTTCTTTTGAAAAGCAACTAATTTCTTTTTTACAGGACCACTATGATTGTTTTGCTTGGACGCACGAAGACATGGTGGGTATTGATCCGAGTATTATTTATCATAAACTCAACATTGATCCATCATTTAAACCTGTTCAACAGAAAAGACGAAAGTTTGCTCCTGAGAGGAATAAGGTTATCAACGACGAAGTTGATAATTTACTTAAAACAGGAAAAATACGGGAAGTCAAGTATCCAGATTGGCTCGCTAATGTTGTAGTCGTCCAAAAGAAAAATGGCAAATGGCGAGTCTGCATCGATTTCACAGACCTTAACAAAGCATGTCCGAAAGATCCATTTCCATTACCACATATCGACTCCATGGTCGACGCTACAGCAGGACATGAGCTACTCACATTCATGGATGCATATTCTGGGTATAACCAGATATTGATGCATTCAGACGACCAGGAAAAAACAGCCTTCATGACGGATAAAGGTATTTATTGTTACAAAGTAATGCCTTTTGGTCTTAAAAATGCAGGTTCGACATATCAACGATTGGTGAATATGATGTTCAAAGAACATTTGGGTGATACTATGGAAGTATACATCGATGACATGCTTGTCAAATCAAAACATGCGGACGATCATATCGGACATTTGAAGCAATCGTTCGACATCTTGCGTGAATACAAGATGAAGTTAAACCCGACGAAATGTTCCTTTGGGGTTCGAGTTGGAAAATTTCTCGGTTATATGGTCACACGACGAGGAATCGAAGCTAATCCAGAACAGATTAAAGCAATTGTTGAGCTAAAATCACCCAGAAATTTTAAAGAAGTCCAACGTCTTACAGGACGTGTAGCAGCGCTGAACCGATTCATTTCTCGGTCGTCCGACAGGTGTCATTTATTCTACAATGTCCTACGAAAGAATAAAGGGTTCGAATGGACGGACAAACATGAAGAAGCATTGCAGCAACTCAAAAAATACATGATGTCACCTCCTTTCCTCTCTAAACCTGAGCAAGATGAAGTCCTTCAACTTTATCTAGCCGTCAGCAATAATTCAGTAAGTGCAGTTCTTATACGAGAAACCGACGGACGACAACTGCCGATTTACTATGTAAGTAAAACTCTATTAGATGCTGAAACCAGAAAGCCCGAATTAACAGGACGATTAGCTAAGTGGAGTATTTACCTTAGCAATTTTGATCTGGATTTCAAGCCCAAAACAGCGGTCAAGTCGCAGGTCTTAGCCGATTTCATCTCAGATTTTAGTCCAGAACTAGAAAGCACGATGACGTCCGATAAATTAATTGTGGCGACTTTGCACGACACTACATGGACACTCGACGTTGACGGTTCGGCAAATATACGTGGCACAGGCTTGGGTGTCGTCCTACAGTCCCCATAAGGGGGTAAAATGGTATATTCCATACGGTGCGATTTCAAAGCAACAAATAATGAAGCAGAGTATGAGGCATTGATTGCAGGAATCAAAATTGCTCATGAATTGGGGGCAACACGTTTGCACGTCCGAAGTGATTCATCCTTAGTTGTTAACCAAATCAATGGAGAGTTCGCAACAAAAGATTCAAGGATGATTGCCTATTATAAAAAAGTCAAAGAAGAAGCAAAGAAGTTCAGTCACTTTATAATCGAGCAAATACCAAGAGATCAGAACACTCAAGCTGATGCACTGGCCAATTTGGGGCCAGCACTTAGTCGAACGACATTCGACAATATCCCAATAGTTCATCTTGCAACCCCTTCCATCAAGGAGGATGATAATATCTCAGTCGCACCAATTGAAGAAGAAAATTCTTGGTCGGACGACATTCGAAATTACTTAGAGCACGATCAATTGCCTGATGATAAAATGGAAGCGAGAAAAATTAGATTCAAAGCGTCGAGGTACGTTATGATCAGAGGACAATTGTATCGACGATCTTCAACTGGTTTGAATTTGCGGTGTATCACCAGCAAGGCACAAGTACACAAAATTTTACAGGATATGCACGATGGTGAATGTGAAAATCACTCCGGAAGCCGCAGTTTAGCTAACCGGATATCGAGACAAGGTTACTATTGGCCGACGATAAGACAAGATGCGATTAGGTATGTACAGTTATGCGACGCATGTCAAAAACACGCAGGTATGTCTCATAAACCTTCTGAACCTTTGCACTCGACTTTGATCCCATGGCCCTTTATGAAATGGGGAATGGATATTGTTGGGAAACTACCACCTGCTCCCGGGCAAAAGGTATTCCTTTTAGTTTTAACTGATTATTTCTCTAAATGGGTCGAAGCAGCGGCTTTTTCCCAAGTCCAGGATAAAGAAGTCGTTTCTTTTATCCAAGCTAACATCATTTGCAGGTTTGGAGTTCCATCTGAAATAACGTGCGACAACGGGACACAATTCATCAGTGACCGAACGCGAAGGTTTTGTGAAGAAAGAAATATCAAGTTAGTAACATCGATGCCTCGATATCCACAGTCGAATGGTTTAGCTGAGTCGAGCAATAAAACTATCATTAATTCACTTAAAAAACGACTTAAAGCTGCCAAAGGAAAATGGGTGGAAGAATTGCCTTCCGTTCTATGGGCTAATCGTACGACACCTCGTACGTCCACAGGACAAACTCCCTTTTCCTTAGTCTATGGATGTGAAGCTGTGTTACCTATCGAGATACAACTACCGACTTCAAGACATACATCTGTTGAACATAATTTAGTCGATCTAAGTTATGATCTTGACGCCTTAGAGGAACTTCGGGAAGCTGCTCACATTCGCATGGCGTCGCAAAAGCAAGCTGTCGAGCGACATTTCAATAAAAATGTCCAAGTCAAAGTTTTTCAAGAAGGCGACTACGTCTTGCGACGTGTGTTTCAAAACACTCAAGAACCTAATGCAGGTAAACTTTCCACTAAGTGGGAAGGGCCTTATCAAATCTCTGGTATCGTGGGTAAAGGAGCTTATAGACTCCAAACCTCCGATGGTCGAGATATCCCACGAAGTTGGAATGCAGTTCATCTAAAGAGGTATTTCTTTTAAATTTCATATTTAGTTCCTTCGATTATTTTTTAAGAAAAATTACTAACTCAAGCATCGGAGGGTCGTTGGTCAAACCAACGACCACCCCGCTAATGTTGTTCTTCGCAGGGACGCACGACTTAACTAAGATTTTCATGTCAAGTAGTACTCATGCGATCGCATGAAGATGGTTGGTTGTGATTATTGTTAAAGGTTAATCTTTTATGCTTGACTCCCAGTATGTATATTTATATATACGGAAACCATTATTACGATTGCACTCGTTCGATTGTAAAGCTCAGTTGATTTCATTATAAAATGTTAATGAATGATGGTTTGGTCGAATGTATAATATATAGTGACTTTGTATCTTCTTAAATTTACTTGACGTACTTTTGGAAAAACAAAGCAAGTGACGAGTATTGATAAACAAAATAAACTTTTTTCATTACTAAAAAATTACAAGTATAAGAGACGACCATAGACGGCCGACTCTTATTTGTAAATCTAAAGGAAAATAATCTAAGAAGGAGGAGCGTCAAGTTGTTCCTACACGACGTCGGTCTTTGCTGTTGCCGCCTCTTTTCCGTCATCGCTCCCCTCAAGTTCATCATCTTCATCGAGGTCCCTTTCTGTTCCCACAGTGTCAAGATAAGTTTTGAGCTCCTCGGCGGCCAACACCATAGGATTCTTCCCACTCAAATGACGTCTCATCAAAGCAGCTCGGGCTGTGAGACGAGAAAAAGCTTCAATCTGCCTATTCTCCTCTTCTAAATCTTTGACATCGCCCTCTAGACTTTCGACTTTCTTGAGGAGGGACGTGACTTCATCAGCAGAGGTAGCAACAGCAGTAGTGGCCTTTATCTTCTCCACCTCCAGCTTGGACGTTAAGGCCTCAAGTTCAAGGACATGGTCCCTGAACTGGATCGTCTCACTTTGAGCTTCGACAAGTTTGGTCTTGAGACTCTCGACCTTCTTCTTCTCAGCTTCGACCGCTTCTAAGGTGACCTTCTCTCTCTCAAGAGCCTCGTCAGCCCTTTTCTTAACGTCAGGGAAGGACGCCCTAAGACCTTCCGTCTGAGCAAAGAAGCTCAAACAAGCTTGGAAAGCCTGTACGACAGAAAGAAAGAGTTAGTAGTAAGAAAAATGAACGGAGTAAGAAATAAGTAAAGACGTACCATGAAGGAAAGACCAGCAGCATGCGCTCCCGTATCCTCGACCCGAGACTCCTTGTATCGGTCGTAGAAGGTCGGGAGAAGGAATTTTCCCAAGTGAGGAAAAATGACATCCCTTTCGAGAACGTCATTTGCCATGAAGTCAGATGGGAGAGTGACTTTGAATGTCGTCTCTCCCACCTTCTCCTTGTTCTTCTCTTCCTTTGAAGAAGAAGAAGGAACTTCGGAGATGGGCTTATTAACGCCCGACACCCCCGACAGGGGAATGTCCTTCGTCACCTGAGTCGAGCCTCCGAGCTCGACACCAGAAACGGTTCCCTTCGTCGGTGATGCCCCTGGAAGGGACGTCATAGTAACGTCGCCCGTCTTTTTAGGCGAAGATCGAGGTTGCTTGACTCAAACCCGTCTTGGATCTACCCCTGTGGAAGAGGCAGATCTTTTCCTTGATTTTTCCCTTCCTTGACGAGCGAGCTCTAATTGCTCGGCTCGCCTGGCAGCAGCTGACTTGGCAGTTGCATCTCCTAAATAAAAAGAGAAACAGAAAAGAGCAAGTTAGAAAATACTTACGATACGTAGGAAGTAAGTATTGTTGAAAAACTTACCCGTCATCTCCTCTTCTCTTTCTCCTTCTCTCTCTTCTTCTATATCCTCTCCTTCCTTCGAAGGATCCTCAGTAGGTGCAACTTCACTGACTAGGACGACTTCGTCCTCCTCGTCGTTCGACCGAAGGGAGAAGGAACGATCAGCAATACTTCTCTCTAAGATTCTTTGAACCTTATTAAGAGAATCCCTCTTTGGCTTCACTACACTGAAATCGATCACTGCAAAACAAAGAAAAACATTAAGCTAAAACGCACGAATAAAAATGCACGACAAAAACGCACGACAATAAACCTACCCGATTCATTCCAGCCTGATGACAACCATTGGCTGTCTTCATCACTTACGGATGCCACTTGAAGGAAGACATACCGATGTTTCCACCCACGGTCGTTCACCGCAGTGTTAAGTATCAGTACGTTATCCCCCTTTGAACGAGGGAATAAGCTATAACGGTGATAACCATCTGGTCGCACGCTATAAGCTGTCAAGAGGTCGTTCACATTGAACGGTACCTCCCACTCGTCTGTGAGACGATCAATCACTTGGACAATACGCCAGAATTGAGGCATTAATTGTCCAGGTGTCAAATCGAAGGCATCTAAAAACGCCCTGACTAAAGGGCTAAAAGGCCAAGAGAAACCAATCTTAAAGGGGTACTCGTACAAGACACAGTATCCCCTCGGAACCTCGTCCGACCTTAAATCTTCCGGCGACAGTAGATTTATCTCATCTGGAAGTTTAGCCAAACTCTTGAAAAAATCTATATGTTCTTCTTCTCTAAACAAACTCACTGGTTCACTCGACATCTGAAAGTCAGGGATGTTAAGAGTCGCGCACCAATAACTCAAAATATCCCAAGCTTTCCTAGGTTTTCTAGCTATAGATTTTCTATGCATAAATCAAACACAAAGGAAGGACTGGAAATCGTACCTTAAATAACAGTCTAAACCTCGAATTTAGAGTGGAAAAGATTCTGATCGCTCGGAAATCTCGCCGAAAGTATATGTTTTCTAAAGAATTGTAAGCGTAAAGAAGGAAAGGATTAGCAACAATCCTTATTTATATTATAAATTTGGAAACTGAATCGACCGAAAAAATAGATCGCCAGTCGTCGTTTGACACGTGTCTCCTGTATCAAAGGAAATACTCGAGTATGTCCTTCCAAAATGCAACACCTGTCCTTAATTAGCCGTTTGGATGATTACTTGTGCAGGTGATGACGTCATTATCTAGTTAGAAAGGAACTGATTTGATTCTAATCGAAAGAATCGCGTTTTCTTCTGCAACACGTGTTTTAGTCTTAAATTTAAATTTCAAAAAATTGCCGCTTGAATTTTAAATTTGGGGGCAAACTGTTTGGGTAAAAATTTCAATAGTACATTGTCGTATGATTAACACTGGACAACAGGTAAGGAATTCCAACAGTCAGAACTTATTATGTTGCACGACCAAATATCCATTCGACGAATACCATCGTATGACATAATTTCAGTTACTAACCTACAATATACATTATGCCATGTTTTAATGCAGGATTCAAGGATATTTATGACTAAAGATCATAACGGAAACCTTCATCAATAGCAACGGACATAACAGACGCTATCATCAATGTCAAAACGGTCATCCCATTAATGTGAAAGATACACATTAAAGACATCCTAAACGGGAAAATGCACTATAAATACGAAGAAGAAATCTCACTCGGGGACATCTGATTCTCAGACTTTAGAAGCTCACAAATTATACTCTCAAGCTTGCTCAATCTCTCTTGAAGTTCATAAAGCCTTCCACTGTTTATCGTACAACGCACGACTGAAGTCTGAATACATCCGACGCACGACCGACTTTACTTTATCGTAGTATTTTACATTGTATTACACTTGTAACACTTGTTTTAAAGGACGACGTCCCTGATTGATGTCTATAGTGCACGACGACTCACACTCGTCCGCGGTTTTTACCCATTTTAGGGGTTTTCCGCGTCACCAATTCGCTCGTCTTATTTACTTTATTTTTATTATAATCGTACGATTATTGTTGTTACTTTCTTTGGTTGGATCAAGCTCCACATTTACCTTAAATTTTCCTTGTGAGATTTTTGGCATAAACAACAATAGTGTTTAAAGTACACATTATCTTATCGCTGCATTTAAGGATATAAATAAATTATACATATATGATGTTAAATATAGAGAAATATAATAAGCGCATCTTACACTTGACCAATCAAGAAAAGATGAAAATGTTGTTCAAACTTAGGGGTTGTTTGTTAAATGTTAACTGAGTAGTGCTTATCGTATCATTTACCTTATTGGGTGAGAATGACAAGAATTGAGAATCTTAATTGGTAAGGGACAGTGGTAACTCGTATCCGGTTAATATTTACTTGGTAAGAGATGTTTACCAACAATCCTTTTATGCATTTTAATGACCAAAAATCTTATATAATAAGTTAAGTGAAGATGACGACTCTTGCCAACCGCTTATCTTATTAGCGTTTGATAGGCACACCCTTAGTTAAATTACGTATTGACACATAATTGAAGTTTGTAATAAATATGAATCAAGAAAAACTTGCAAAAAAGACTTTGATATTTGTTAGTATTAGGAAAAGAATTACAGGTTTTGGCCACTCTCTCCCGAGATTTACCAACCATATAATTTAATAACATAGCTTCATAAACTGATTTTTCTTTAAGCGATATGATTTTAAACAAAAGCATCAAGCGTATTCACTATAAAGTATTACTTGAAACCCGATTCATAAAAAATGAAAAAAGTAACATTCGAAGAACAAAACCAACTTACAAGCCCATATAGCATCGATAAGGAGTTTATATATATATATATATATATATATATATATAGTGAGAGAGAGAGAGAGAGAGAGGGCAAATCAAATAAAAACTGTGTATTTGTTGCAACCCTTACAAACCAATCTCAACCCTTGATATTATGGACAGTTTTCATATATGCATCAATCAAATAGGTTTCTTCACAATTTCATATATGCATATAGACAGGAAATATATAGTTACATATAAAGAAATTGCATTTTCACATATGCAATTCCATAAATGGGAATAACATATGTGAATAATGTGTATAGTTGTAAATTGAAATTTGTGAATAATGCATGTATGAAACCTTTGAAGATATATATATATCAAGGGTTGAGATTGGTTTGTAAGGGGTACAACATATGCACGGTTTGTATGTGTTTCATTTGCAAACCAAACAATTCGTACAAACTTTGCAAACCACTATATTAGGAAATAATAGATATATTTATGGATAATTATATTGATTCATTAATAATGATTATGATATATATGGAAGATGATAAGGTTCATTCATTATGATCATGACTTTAGATTGGAAAACATAATAAAATCATATATTTATTAGACTTAATAAAATCTCTCGATACATGTTAGGTGAGAATGACCCGCGAGAGTGACATTGGCATTGTCGCCTTTTCACAATCTCGGGGAAGGGACGAATCTCAGTACTTCTCGGGCGAATATGCCATGCGAGAGTGCCCCTGGCACAATCGCGTGGCACTGTCGCATGTGGGGGCAGAGCCTTAAATGTTGGGATTTTTCAACTTTTCTCATTTATCACCTTCACCTACCAAACTCTCATACTCTCCCTCTCGTTGTTCTCCCATTTAATACAAACCTTAGTCTCATCTAAGGCATTAATACATGGATTTCAAGAAGCTACTCGATCATCTTCTTCAAGATTGTTAACCTAGGGTTCAAGGTCAAGGGTTGCTACCATTCCTAGAAAGTTTCTAGGGTTTACCTAAACCAAGAATTGTAAGTTCATTCACACCTTTTAAACTTTATGCATGTCAAAACTATGTTTTTAAACCTATAATCATCTCCTTGTTTACCTTCTCATTATTTGCAAGATTTTAACCTAAAATGGATTTTTGGAGATTTTTAGTTTTTTTTTATTATTTCCCAGTATGATGAAGGGTTTTATGAGTTGAGTTATGAAAAGTGACTTAGTTTACATATTTGTGGATTAAATACTTGGATGAACTCATTTTTGTCATATTTATAGTTTTCTCTTAAACGAAAGATTTACTTGAAGAAATGAGCATTTTGGGAAAGGAACTTATGGATTGTTGATGGTATCATCAAAGATTGTGTTAGAATGTCATAACTTTGGGAAATCTATTTTGATGAAAGATTTATATGGTAAAATGAAAGAGGTGTTGGCTAAACTTTGATATTTATTTGTGTTGATCCAAACTCTCTCAGTGATTTGATAATGACCCGCTGTAATACATAGTGAAAATTACGTCTTACATCTGTATGTATTAGTATTTCACCATCAGTGATCAAATACTGAGTATGTTCAGATCGCTAATGATCTCTCTTGTAAACAGTTAGACGTAATCCCTGAAGACAAGTTTCGTGACAAAGATGTTTATCACTTAATCGAAGATAAAGTTGCTGAACAAAGGACAAGTCTACTCATGATCTGATGTGGATATCAGTGAAACCAAAACAAGTCTACATACACGCGAAGAAACTTGAGGAAAAGCTTCAGCGATCGCTGAACTTCCTTCTATCTCTGTGAAGGAAGATATATTCAGCGATTGAAGATCACTTAACTTATATCTCAAGTATCTTTTGTCTTACCTTTGCACACATAGTACAAAGGTTAGATGAGACATACCTCTGCAACAGATTGTACAACAACTCTGATATCTACACGGTTCACCATATGGCCAAAAGCATGTCTCCAAAAGTCAAACACATGCAACCAACCATCGAAGGACATGTGTAAAGTACCCTGCCATGCATTTAATGCATGAGGTATAAATAGGAAGATCAAGACTCTATCTGAGTGTTGCCATCTATTTTTCTATTCATATAGAAACCCTTGTTTTCTATATTCTCTCAATCTTTATTCTCTAAATTCTTGTGCAACAATCTGTGTGATTCTTAAGTTTATTTAGATTAGGTTTTACTTAATCTTATTCCGCAACAAACTTGTAAATTGTAATTTGATTTATCAATAAACAATTTATTAAACCATTAAATTTTGTGTTTGTATTCAACCCCCCCTTCTACAAACTTGTTAAGCACCTCCAGGACCAATAAGTGGTATCAGAGCAGACTGTTTAATCTCATAAACAAGATCTTGCTTTATTCTCTTCCTTGTTATTCTAAAATGGCACTTAACACAAACACAAACTACTATGATAATGGTTCTCTCTCAAAACCTCCTCGATTTAGCAAAGATAACTTTGCTCTTTGGAAAAAATTGAATGATACTATTTCTAGAAGGTGTAGACCCTACTATACCTGAATATGTAGCAAATGGTCCATATGAACCTTTTATGATCATAGTTACAGTTCCTGCCACTGCTACCACCTCTGCCATTCCTAAAAGATATGCTCCTAAGGAAATTAGACAATGGAGTGATGAAGATAAAAAGAAAGTAGGTTTAGATGCTAAGGCAAAAACCATCATTTCTATGGCCCTGCCTGATGAAGTCTTCCATTCCATCATGCATCTGAAAACTGCTAAACAAATGTGGGATACTATATGTGTTCAGTATGAAGATACCACTAAAATCCAAGAAACCAGAAAGATCAATTTGGTAAGACAATACAACAGTTTTATCTGTGGTAAGAATAAGTATCTATCTGATGTTCACCAAAGATTTAGCTGTTTAATCATTGATCTAAGGACTGTTGGTAGGACCTATTCTAATTCTGAGGTTGTCAGGATCTTAATTCTTAACAAGAACACACACTCAGAAAACAATATTAAAGAAACTGCGGAATAGCACTTTAATATTCTGAAAAACAATGCAACAGTAAATAAATGATCACAACTTGTAAACTTGTATTGAATGATTGAAGTTACAAGATTAAACACACAACCTCAATATTGATGAACAGACTCACCAATACGAATTCTACTTCTCTAGAATCAGGGTTCTAACCTTGAGGTTGATTCTCTCTAAGAAAACTAATAACTCAGAATAATAGTTCTCACAAAAGTTACATAACTATTCTAAACAAATCTATACATATATTAAAGATAAAAGATAATTACAAAATAATAAAAGATCTTCAATATAAACTTCTATCTTTATCTCCAAACTTCCATGAATATCTTCAGTCCATCCAGCTGTCATCCTTCCATGCGAAGTCTTTATCATATAAGCAGCATTATTCTTCAGCAGCATTAATACTCTGAGCAGTATTAACTCCAGAAGTACTAACTATGCTCAGCAGTACTAATCTCTTCAAGCAGTACTAACTTTGAACTAGCAGTACTAATCTTGTTCAACAGTATTAATCTTCAACTGGCAGCATTAATCACTGAAGTATTAACCAGAAGTAGTAACCATGTTCTTCTAGCAGCATTAACTTTACTTAGCATTTCTTCAGTTCCCAACAATCCCCCCTAACTTGACTTTTAGGAAGAGAAGTCAAGTTCTTCATCTGATCTTCTTAGATGCTCCCAAAACTTCATCATGACTTATATTCCAGTATTTGCATCCAACCCCAAACTCTGATTGATTGTTCTTTGAATCAAATACTTAGCCATCTCTGAATCTGGAACACATCCTAGCTTCTTCTTCAGCATTGCATGAAGCTTCAGTCTGCTATGGTTGTACACTCTATCCACTAGGAAGTACTCTGTGTGATTTCTATCCAAAGTCACAACATATACTCCACTAGTTTCATATAAAGTCCAATTGGTGACTGTTTGAAAAACATTCCTTATGATCTCCTTCACTTCATCAGGTTTGAACATCATACACAGATACTCCATTACCAGTTTTGTAATTGAAATCCCTGGAGCTTTCAACTAATCTGCATACAACTTCATCCCTATATTAAACATTTCTTCAATATCTGACCTTGAGCATGTTCTAACAATCTTTGCCCAAGTACTGTAAACTTCATACTTTTCATCTTTCCTCTTCAGCCTTATGTACTCCTTTCTATCTACCTCCAGTACATCCCAGTGAATGACTTCAGGAGGTTTAACTCCTACAAGTTCAGCTGAAATTGGTTTAGGCACATTGTCCATCACTACCATGTACATCTTTACATCCTCAGAGCTTGAAGGCTCTTTCATTTCTGATGACTCAGGTGCCTCTTCTTCTTCAGCAACCTTCTCATCCTCTGTTTCAGCTATTCTAGGCTTCTTTGTTATCTTTCTCCTTGCCATCATCTTTGTCCTTTTTAAAGTCCTTAGACTTTCACCAATAGTGGCTTCCTTCTTTGGAGTTTCTTGCTCATCTGGAAAAGGTTTTTCTATGAAATCATTGCTCTCTTTCATTCTCTTCTCCATCTCCACCCTGGCAGTTTCATTTCCTTGAAGCTTTGTCATCTCTGCATCATATAGCCCTTTGATTTTCTCAAAAGACATCTTTGAGAACATTTCCACTTTGACACCTACAACACCCTTGAGGAAAGTAATCATTTTCTTTCTCTCTTGAGCACCAAGGTATATCTTTGAAGGTTGTCTTTTCTTTGTAGCCATTTTGATTTTTTCAGGCTTCCTCAGAGATGTGGCTTTCTGCTTGGCTATTTCAGTTGCAAGACTCTGTTGATAGGCTTTATTCAGTTTTGCAACCATTGCTTTAGCTATCTCTCTATCTTTTTCCACTTGCACATTTTCTGCTTCTTCAAGTTCAGCTTGTATCTTTCTAGCTAGAGCTTCATCTGACTCAATCAGCTTCTGCTTTTTCATTGGTTGATCAGATTCAACTAGCTTTGCCTTGCCTTTCTCTTTACTCATCACCTTCTCAGTGCTTGATTTCTTTGCAGCCTCACTTCTTTCTTTTATGACAACTCCTTTGGCCTTTGAGATGACCTTGGGACTATCATGCTTGGCTTTGATTAGTGTTTCTGCAATCTCAAGCTCTGTTAATACTTCTTTCACTGTTTCTGCTGCTTGTTTAATTTCAGCAGTATTAATGGTTTCTGCTGCTAGCTCTGTTTCTGCTGCTTGCTCTTTTGTTACTGCTACTTGAGTTTCTATTTCTGTTGCTGCTTCTGGCTCCCCCTCAACATCTTGTTTTTCCCCATCAAGCTACCCCTGATCTGTGACTTCTTCCATGTTAAACTCCCCCTTTTTGGGAGCATCAACCTCTGATTTCCTTCTCCTTAGCACAAATTGTCTCTTTTTCTTTTGCAGAATCAATTTCCTCACCATCTGCTTCAAGTTGACAATCTGTTCTTGTTGTGACAGAACTATCATTTTAAGCTCTTCTATATCTTTACCCTGTTTGATTACATCCATGTTGATGTTTCCCATGATTTCTATCAATTCAAAGTAGTTATACCTGTCCTCACCTTCTCCAGAAGTGTTACCCTCTTTTGAAGGATCATTGGATCTTTTTGTAGTGGAAGTCTTCTGCCTAGCAGAAGCACTATCCACCCCTTGGTTTCTTGGCACCTGGGACCTTTGGATGATTGCTCACCCAAAGTTGCCATGGGGAAGGTCTTATTGATGTTACCACTGACCTCCTCTGTGCTAGCAGGAGTAGTGGCAGCCTTAGCACCCATATGCTCAACCTCCACCTCAGTGAGCACCTCCTTGGGGTTGGGAGACACCCCTGTGGTTTCCCTGTAGATATTCTCTAAAGGAGAATTCTCCCTTAGAGGGCTTGAAGGCTCAATGGGTGATGGTACAAGAAGAAAAGGAGCCTTCTTTACCTATTTCCTTGTATAAGTTTGGGTGATTGGAGAAGTAGGCTTATGAAGTAGGGACTGTGGGATAGATATAGAGTGGGAAGGTTGGGATTGGCTAGCAGTGGGATGGTCTGATGAGGGCCTTGACCCTGCTGCCATACCTTCTTCAGTGTGGGACACCACCATCATTGTAGAGAACAATGGGGTGTCAACTCCTTTCGAGTCCAGAGGGGATCTTTTCATGTTTGAAAAGACCTTACCTTTGGGGATTTTTGGTACATATACCTCATCAAAATGAGGCATATCCGTCAATTCATGGGTGATAACTTCTTGGACAAACCTGGGGTACATATAAAAACTCTTTTTACTTCCCAGGTTTGAGACAAGATCATTAAAAATCATTTGAGAAAAATTATACTTTCTGGCAGTGGCCAAGCACACCAAAGCATAAGCAATGGTGCTACTGAACTCACTCCATCCAGTAGTCTTTTTAGAAATACAATGCATTAAGGTATGAACAAGAAAACGCCATTGGGTATAAAATTTAGCCTTTGAGAATTTAAAACCACCCAACTGGCCTCCATACCCCATTCTTGACAAAGTTGAGAATAATTCCTCATTAGGAATAAAGGTTATACCTGCAGCATCGTCTAGACGTAGACAGATGCGTATCACCTCTTCAGTAACTGTTAAGGGTTTTTCACACACCCTTGTCTTGATCATTTGCACACCATTCTCAGTAACAATGGATGCATTAGCCCAAAATTGCCTTTGATGCTCTGTGTAAATAGTTGGCGATACAGTGAGAGCATGGGCAATGTGGCTTGTCTTGAGAAAATCCACAATCTGGTGGAATCCAGCGGCCTGTTTGGGCTTCTGTAGCATTGCAATCTCGTTATGCTCATCTATGAATGACATGGATACCATTGATTCTTGAATGGTCTTGCTTGAAAAACTTGGTACTTGAGTGAAAAGGGTTAGAGCGCAAGTGAACAGTATGCAAAGAGTCGTTATGAACTTTTAGGCGGGCAAAGGGTATTTATAGTATACGGGACATAAGCAGTATTAACCTAGAGCAGTATTAACTGACTAGCAGTATTAACTGAGAGCAGTATTAACTGACTAGCAGTATTAACTGAGAGAAGTATTAACCACTAGCAGTATTAACTAACTCGCAGTATTAACTGAGAGCAGTATTAACTACTAACAGTATTAACTGTGCACTGGCAGTATTAAAAATGCACTGACAGTATTAACCATACTTACTCTTTTTGAAGCTTATGAAGGTCTGATCAAGGCAATAACTTCCTGTTAAAGATGATTAGCAGCACACAAATAACCAAAGTAGTAGGTATAGAAACACTTTTTAAAACATGAGCTCATTCAGAGTTGATCATGCCCACACTTGAGACCAAGAAAGTGAATCTACCCACATCAAAAGCTTTAGTGAATAGATCTGCAAACTGGTTGTCAGTGTGGACTTTAGCAACTTGAATGAGTTTCTTTTCATTGCAATCTCTGATAAAGTGATACCTGATCTCAATGTGCTTTGTTTTGGAGTGCTTGACTGGATTGTTAACAATGCTTATAGCACTGCTATTGTCAATAAAGATTGGAGTGTGAAGAAATGTTACCCCATAGTCCAGCATCTGATTTTGAATCCAGAGAACCTGAGAGCAGCAACTTGCAGCAGCAATATACTCAGCTTCTGTTATTGATAAGGACACTGTGGTTTGTTTCTTACACTGCCAAGACACTAGTCTTGAACCCAAAAGTTGACATCCCCCTGAAGTAGACTTTCTGTCCATGTTGGCACCACCCAAGTCACTATCTGAATAAGCAATCAAGTCAAATGAAGATTCATATGGATACCAAAGACCTAATCTAGGTTGCCCTCTTAAGTATCTGAAAATCCTCTTCACAACTTGAAGATGTGATTGTTTAGGCTTGACTTGGAATATGGCACATACACACTGGAAACATGATGTCTGGTCTTGAGGCTGTGAGATACATGAGAGATCTAATCATTGATCTGTATAGATGGACATCAACATCCTCCCCCTCAAGATCAGCAGTGATCTGTTTGTGAGTTTTCATTGGTGTGCTTGCTGGCTTTGAGTCTTTTAAACCATATTTCTCCAGGATGTCTTGCACATATTTTGACTGACTGATAAAGATTCCATCTGGCTGCTGTTTCACCTGAAGTCCAAGGAAGAAGGTAAGTGCACCCATTGAACTCATTTTAAAGCTCTTGTGCATCAACTCTTCAAAGTCTCTGCACATCTGATCTTTTGTGGATCCAAAGATGATATCATCCACATAGATCTGAACTAATAGGATGTCCTTCTTACTTCTTTTAATGAATAAAGTCTTGTCAATTATGCCCCTTTCAAACCCATTCTCCAAGAGATAGGTAGACAGGGTGTCATACCATGCTCTTGGGGCTTGATGTAGACCATAGAGTGCTTTCTTCAGTTTGTATACTCTGTCAGGATATGAAAGATTTTCAAAACCAGGTGGTTGATAGACATATACTTCTTCATCAATTGTACCATATAGAAATGCACTATTTACATCCATTTGATAGAGCTTGAACTTCATGTATGAGGCATAGGCTAGGAACAACCTTATTGCCTCTACTCTTGCCACCGGAGCAAACACTTCATCATAATCTATGCCCTCTTCTTGAGTGTACCCTTGTGCCACAAGCCTTGCTTTGTTCCTGATCACAATACCTCTCTCATCCTTTTTGTTTCTGAAAATCCACTTGGTGCCTATAGCTCCGTGACCTTTTGGAAGGTCCACCAAGTCCCAAACATCCTGTAGTTTGAATTGAAGTAACTCTTCTTGCATGGATTCTATCCAACTTGAATATTTCATTGCATCATAGGCCTTCTTAGGCTCAATCTGGGATAGGAAGCAGGAGAGTACTGTGTGTTGTTGATCCTGCAGCTCTAGAAGTCTGCTTTGATTCCTTGTAATGATAGGAGAAAAGATGTCTCCTATTACCAGCTCTTGAGGATGATTCTTTTGTGTTCTAGTCTGAACACTAGGTTCTTCATTAAGTCCCACCTCTAGATTGGAATCATTTAAGTCAGCTGAGGGGATCACCTCAGTTACTTCTAGCTCTTTGTGGCACTGAAGATTCCTCTTCTCTTCTTTCTTCTTCACTCTGAATTGGCTCAGATGTAGTTTCTTTTTCACAGAATTCAACAGGTTCTTTTATAGGCATAGGAAAGATCACAGACTGAGGTATATCGTCTTGAACTTGTGTAGCCCCTGATCCTCCACTTCCTGAACCTGCATAATCATCACTACTGAAACCAAAAGAGTTAGTTAATGAATCAATGTCAAACAGCCACTGAGGACCAGACCCAATAGGATTTGGTGTGTTCTCATTGCATTTGACATTGTCACTTTCCTCAATTATTCTAGAAGAAGTATAAAAAACTCTGTAAGCCTTACTTTGAGATGAGTAACCAACAAGAAATCCATCATCTGCCTTGCTATCAAACTTTCCTAAGTGAGATTTGGTATTGAGAATTGTACAAGGACACCCAAAAGGTTTGAAAAATCCAATAAAGGGTTTTCTTTTATTTAAAAGCTCATAAGGTGTCTTGTTTTTAGGCTTGACTACTAGTACTCTGTTTTGGACATAGCAAGCAGTGTTAACTGCTTCTGCCCAGAAAGTTATTGGAAGGTTAGAATCAGCTAACAGAGATCTAGCAGCCTCAATTAGTGTCCTATTCCTTCTCTCAGCAACACCATTTTGTTGTGGAGTCCTAGGAGCACTGTATTGTCTCTCAATTCCTTTTTCCTCACACAAGGTGTTTAGGTCAATATTTTTAAATTCAGTACCATTGTCTGACCTAATGATTTTTACTTTTTGATTAGTTTGGTTTTCAATTCTTAGAATAAAGAATTTGATCAGTCCACTTGTCTCATTCTTAGTCCTTAGAAAATATACCCAAGTAAATCTAGAGTAATCATCAACAATAACTAGACAGTATGATTTCTTCCCTATGCTCATAACATTTGTAGGGCCAAACAGATCCATATGCAATAAATGAAGAGAAGAAGAAATAATGTTCACTTCTTTGGACTTATGAGAAGTTTTGTGTTGTTTGCCTTTAAGACATGCAACACAATGATCATCACATGAATAGACTTTTGAAGGCAAACCTCTTACAAGGTTGTTTTTAACAAGTTTATTTATTGTTTTAAAATTCATGTGACACATCCTTCTGTGCCAAAGTGATGATTCATCCAGAGAAGCTTTGAAACAAGACAATTTATGGATGAATCAGATGAAACACTTTCCATATCTAAACAATATACATTGTCCTTTCTAGGGGTTCTTAGTAGTATCATCTTTTCATCAACTACCTTGAATCCAAGAGCAAGGATAATACATTCAGACTCTGTAAATAATATACTATATTGTTTGTCACAAACCTGTGATACACTTACAGGTTGTACCTTAACTGTTCAACATAGAATACATCCTCAAAGGTCATTTTACCTTTGGTCACATCACCTTTACCACTAATTTTACCTCCATCTAGAGTATTCCCAAAAGCAACATGCCCACCATCAATCTTCTTGAAGTTCTTGAGGCAAGACATGTTCCCTGTCATGTGCCTAGAGCAACCACTATCAACATGCCAGATGCTCTTCCCCTTGAGCTGTTGGTTGCCCTGCACATTAGATTAGACAATTAGTATTGATTGGGGACCCAAGCCAAAGTGGTCTTGGGTCTCCCTTTCTCATCAAAATACTTACATTCCTTTTTAATAAGGTTTTTTAAATCAGAACACTTGGTATTTGAGTACTTTGTCAAGATTATTGGTCTAGCAGCACTAATACTAGAAGCAGTACTATCTTTAGAAGTACTAACAGAGTTAGCAGTACTAACAGGTTTGGCAATATTAACCTTGTTGGCAGCACTAACAGAGTTAGCAGTATTAACATTTGCAGAAGTACTAACAATGTTAGCAGCACTAACATTGGTAGCAGTAGTATTGCTTCTAGCAACACTATCACTGCCAGCAGCACTATTTGTGGTAGCATACCTAACAGCTTTAGTGCTTTTAGGTATCTAGATCTTGACACTGTCTTTCCCATTCTTTTTCTTCATGTGGCTATTAGATTTGACAACTTTCTTAGCCACATGGTTCTTTTCTTTCTTCCTATAACCAAAGGGTTTTTGAGTAGGTCTCTGAAAATTCATCCTTTGGTTCATAGGATTGAAATAGCAATATTTGGCAATGTGATTAAGCTTTCCACAAATAAAACAGGGTTTTGGTCTATTGATTTTACTCAGATCAACCCCTTGTTTTTGTGCCCATTGATTATTCCAGTTCCTTTGATTACCCCTCTTTTTATCATGTTTTTGGGGCTCAGATTTACTGCAAGCACACTCTTTGCAAGGGACAGGGTTTACAACAGTGTTCTGCTTATAGTGAATCTCCTTGTTCTTTCCCTCAGTCTTCTCTACCTTATTTGACTTGACCCAATGCTTTCCACATCCTTCATTGGTAATTATGTGGTTTTCTATAGGAATCTCACCACTCACAGTGTTGTCCTTACTTTTGACAGTTTTTTTCTCAGTTTTATCCTTAACAACTACTTCATCTAAGGGATCAATCTCAGTGGCTCCCTCAGGCAGGTCCTTCCTATCATTTGAATCTAACAAGTCTGAACTAGGAGGGATGTAGTTGTTGTTGTAGGATGGTGGTGTGGTATTGTACCCTATTCCTCTTCTCAGTTTATCATGAATCTGAGTTTGTAGTAAAGAATCCATTGCTTTAGAAGCATTGGAAAACTTTTCTACATCTAGCTTGACTTTAGCTAGATCTCCTCTTAACTTTTCACTCTCCTCTTTGGATTTGGTCAGTTGAAGTTCTAGGTCATTCTTCTCCCACTTCCAGTAGTTTGTGTCATAGGAATGTTGAAGCTCATTGGCTTGAAAACTCTTAATTTGCTCTTCAAACCTCTCAACAATCCTAACATAGTCTTTTATGTCCTTTTCTAATCTCTTCAGGTCATCACTCATTTTCTGGTTGTGATCCCTGTACCTTTTAATAGTGTTAATGCAGTTTTGAGTACAAAGATTAGAAGTTACCTCTGTTGGGAGATCAGACACCTCTGCCATTAAAGCTTGGTTTTGGACAACCTCTTCTGCTTGATCACTCCAATCAAACCCCATACCTTGTTGAGAGACTAGGGCTTGAGCAGAGTTTCTGTTATTATTGAAGCTTCCAGACTGTGCTTGTTGGTGGTTGTTGTTGTGAGACACTCCACTTCTGCATTCTCTAGCAAAGTGTCCCTTCTGATGACATTTATAGCATTCCACCTTTGACTTGTCAAATCCAGCTCCATTTTCTCTTCTTTGGGAAAAATTGTTCCTCCCAGTTCTCTTGATGAACTTCTTGATTCTCATAGAGAGCATGACCATCTGCCATTTAATGTCCATCTCTTCAAGATCATCTGGATGGAGTTGTTCCAAGTCATCATTAATTAGAGAAGAGTTTCCATGACTGGATATAAAGGCTTCAAACACAGAATCAGTGCCTTTCTCTTGATTTGCTCCATTAGCAGAACTAACTGATTCAGTATTAGAAGTAGAATCAATTGATGCTGATAGGAGTGCAACATTGTGAACATATCCAGAAGGCTTCTTCTTAGCCTCTACCTCAGATTCAAAAACTCTTAGATCATTGTATAGATCATCAAGCTCCTTTTCTTCCAGTTGATCATCCTGTCTGAAAGAGACAGTATACATGGTCCACTCATCTTGATCAATTTGTACTCCAACTGTAGCTAGTTCACCAATAAGCTTGTTGAACCTGTCAAAAGTTTGAGTCATGGACTCATTCTTTGTTGACATAAAGTTCTCATACTGTTGCTTCAGTATGGCCTTCTGATTTCTCTTGGTACTTTTGGTACCAGAGAATATTTTCTCTAGAGCATTCCAGAGCATCTGTGCATCAGTGCAATTACAGAACTGATGTTGATATTCATTGGGAATAGCCAAGAGCAAAGTGCTCAAGGCTTTCATCTTTATCTGTCTAGTCTTTCTCTCTGCATCAGTTTTTGGTGGTGTCCTCTTTCCATCTGCACCAATATTTCTTGCTTCAGAAGGGCCATTCTCAATGATGTCCCACATAGAATAGTCAGTGAGGAGTTTGTACTGCTTGATTCTGATCTTCCACATGTCGAATTCATTGGGTCTGAGCGTTGGAACCTTGAGACCAAGGTACTGTTTGATTCAGCAATGTTTTCCATGATGAATAAGATTTCTGAGAATACAGGCTTTGATACCACTTGTCAGGATGTTAATTCTTAACAAGAACACACACTCAGAAAACAATATTAAAGAAGCTGCGGAATAGCACTTTAATATTCTGAAAAACAATGCAACAGTAAATAAATGATCACAACTTGTAAACTTGTATTGAATGATTGAAGTTACAAGATTAAACACACAACCTCAATATTGATGAACAGACTCAACAATACGAATTCTACTTCTCTAGAATCAGGGTTCTAACCTTGAGGTTGATTCTCTCTAAGAAAACTAATAACTCAGAATAATAGTTCTCACAAAAGTTACAGAACTATTCTAAACAAATCTATACATATATTGAAGATAAAAGATAATTACAAAATAATAAAAGATCTTCAATATAAATTTCTATCTTTATCTCCAAACTTCCATGAATATCTTCAGTCCATCCAGCTGTCATCCTTCCATGCGAAGTCTTTATCATATAAGCAACATTATTCTTCAGTAGCATTAATACTCTGAGCAGTATTAACTCCAGCAGTACTAACTATGCTCAGCAGTACTAATCTCTTCAAGCAGTACTAACTTTGAACTAGCAGTACTAATCTGGTTCAACAGTATTAATCTTCAACTGGCAGCATTAATCACTGAAGTATTAACCAGAAGTAGTAACCATGTTCTTCTAGCAGCATTAACTTTACTTAGCATTTCTTCAGTTCCCAACATAGGTCCTAACTAAATTCTTGGAAAGTCTTCCTGAAAGCTGGGACAACTATTCAATGTGTCTTAAGCTGACAAAAGACTTAAATCATCTCTCTCTTAGCACTCTATGTGGAATATTTCTCAACTATGTGCAATCAAATCTCCTGAAGAAGAATCTTGTGAAAGATTCTAAAGACTCCAAGAGCACTCATATTGTTTTAGTCTCTTCAGAGATCATTCCATCTCAGCGATCTACTCTCACTATCTCTGAGTTAGATTCCGACTCTGAGGAATTATCAAATACTGATCTTTCAGAGTTCGATGAATCCTTAGCACTCTTGACAAACTCCTTCAAAAGATTTGCAAGAAAGAGCAATTTCAGAAGAAATAAGCCTCTCTCTATATTTGACAAGCCAAAATCAACCCCTATTGATAAGGCTACTGCTACTTGCTATAACTGTGAGGAAGTTGGGCATTTTGCCAGCGAATGCAGGTCAAAGAAAGTATTCAGACCTTCCACATCCAGGAAAACTAGCGATAACAAATACCTCAAGCTGAAAGAAAATTATCAAAAGCTGAAAAGATTTAAGCGAAAAAGGTAAAGGTCTTATCGCTGAAGAGCATGACTGGGCTGAATCAGAAGAATCTAGTTCTGATGAAGAAGAAGTTGCTAATCTCTGTCTCATGGCTGAGATTAAAGAAGAAGTGGAAGAACCAACAGGAACTTCCATGAGTTACATCTCCTCTCAGGTATCAATCTCTACTAATCCCTCTCTATCTGAAGCTGAGAGAAGTCGCGATGTAGATGTGCTGACAATAGACTTGTACAATGCACTAAATCGCAAAACTTTAACTGAAAATAAAAATATTGATTTAACTAAACAACTAGAAAAATGTCATGAAAGGATCAAAGAACTAACTCTTTTAGAGGAAAGTTAAAAAGATCAAGTCATGGTAAATGAAATTATCAGCATTGAACGCGAACAAGCCATCGCTGCTTTAAAAGCATAAAAGGAAACTGTTGAGGGATGGTGTAAATCTTCAACCAAGATCACTGAGATCATAAGTGCTTAAATCCCCGCTCAAGACAAAACCGGTCTTGGTTACCATCATGAAAAGGATTAACCTAGCAGAGACTGTTCCATGCTTAAGTTTGGAATGTTTGTCTCTTCTATCCCTGTCACTTCTTCTACTCAGTGTTCTTCTTCCATTCCTATTTCTGAGGACATATCAAAAAGCTCTAAGCTCGCTGATAAAGGGAAATCCATTTCCCATCATCCTCATAAGGCTACTAAAATAGCAAAACTGAAAGTCCGTTCCAAACCTTCAGTAAATCAATCTTCCAGCTATGGAACAAAAATCACTGATATCTCTCAGAGATCAACTCCAAAGCTGAAAATTGACATTAAGACTAAGAAATCTGAAGAACTGAAAGTTCCTCCGAGATCTTATGCCAAGGGCATTCTTGGAGCTGGCCCTGCTCATCTCAAGTTTTCTAACTCAACTGCTCATTGTCTTAAGGCTACTTTTGTCTATAGAAAATTCTATCACTTTGGACTTACTGACCATATTGCCAGTAAATGTCCTACTGGCACAAAAGCTGATAAGATAGCTAAAGTGAAGATGAATGCCTCCAAGGCTGAGAAGGTCACCAAAGCTGAGAAATCTGCCAAGGTGAAAAATGCCACTAAGGTTAAAAAATTAACCAAAGTGAAGGTTACCAGTGACACTGAATATTCAAATGTCGTGAAGATTGCTGAATCTTCCATCTCCACTAATCCTACTAGACCCAATGAAAAGTGGGTACCAATCAAAACTTAATCTTCCTTATGTTTGCAGGGATCGAAGGGTATCTGGTATTTAGATAGCGGATGCTCTCGACACATGACTGGAAAAAAATACCTGCTTATTAAATACAAGGAAGAGAAAGGTCCCTCAGTGACTTTTGGTGGAAATGGAAAAAGGCTATACTAGAGGGTTTGGTGTACCCAACAATGGGACAACTACCTTTCGAAGAGTCGCTTACGTAGATGGGCTGAAGCACAATCTTCTCAGCATCAGTCAACTATGTGACAAAGACTATGAGGTTCGCTTTTGTAAGAAAGCCTGTTAAATGGTAAATGAAAAAGGAAAGCTCGCTCTTAGTGGTTATCGTATGGAAAATGTCTATGTAATGGACATGGACTTTACTACCACTGAAAACATTTGTTTTCTCTTTAAGGCCTCTTCAAATATCAACTGGTTATGGCACAAAAGGCTATCTCACCTCAACATTAAAACACTAAATTCTCTCCTCAAAAGAACTAGTCTCCGGTCTTCCTCAGCACTCATATGCCAAGGAATATCTCTGTTCAACATGTGAGAAGGGAAGGTAGACTAAAGTTAACCACAAGGTTGTGGCATGGTGGTAAGAGCCTAGGGACTTCATAGCTGTTTCCCGGGTTCGAGCCCCACTCGCAGGATTGTGGCCAGGGGATGAATGCCCGTAGGCCATAGGCCTGTTTTCTAGGAGATTAGTTCGGGCCCAAAGTGGTCTGGGATACTCCTTTACCAAAAAAAAAATCAAAACAAGTTTTCTCAGTGACAAGTCCTCTTTAACTCTTGCATATGGATTTATTTGGCCCTGTCAATATCCAATCCATAGCTGGAAAGAAATACACACTTGTCATTATAGATGAATATTCTCGCTACACCTGGGTAATCTTTCTTCGCTGTGAAAGTGACACTCTAGAAGAACTGATATCTTTTGTTAGAAAGATGGAAATGCTGAATAATCTAACTGTTCGCTCAATAAGAAGTGATCATGGAACTGAATTCAAAAATAGTTCCCTGATCAATTTCTTTGAGAGTAAGGGAATCTCTCACAATTTCTCTTCCGTAAGAACTCCTCAGCAAAACGGTGTCGCTGAAAGAAGAAACCGAACGATCATTGAAGCTGGAAGATCAATGCTCAACGATTCTCATCTTCCAACTCAGTTTTGGGTATAAGCTGTCAACACTGCTTGTTTTACTCAGAATAAGTCACTGATAGTAAAATGTTTCAGCAAAACAACCTATGAATTCTTTCATGGATGAAAACCTTCTATCAAGTTTGTTCACATATTTGGTTGTCAATGTTTCATCTTAAACAACAAAGATGGACTTGGAAAGTTCGACCTGAAAGCTGATGATGGAATCTTTCTTGGTTATTCCTCAATTTCCAAAGCCTACAGAGTCTTCAACAAAAGAAGACAAACAGTAGAAGAAACAATTCATGTCACCTTTGATGCATCCAGATCAGCGAACTCTAAACCTATCGCTGACAATGATGAACTTAATGCTTGGATGTTCTCTCATTACAGGGAAACAAAACCTCTCTTCAACTCACATCAGCATACATATCCTCCTAATACTGATGATGATCCAAACATCATACCTCCTAACGCTGAATCCACCTCTTGGGTTTTAGCTGTTCCCTAAACATACTTCCTCCATCAGATCTTCCCTCTTATGAAAACCTCTTAGCGAATAATGTTTTGTCTGAACCACAACATCTGATAGCTGAAGAGCCTCAAGCTTCTTCATCAATGAACATTCCTATTGATGATCCAACTCCTGAGGTAAGCAATCATGCCCCAACTCAGCGATGGACTAGAGATCACCCCATAGATCAAGTTCTTGGTGATCATGATGCAGGTATTCAGACACGACGAAGTTCAGGTAATATCTACCTCTTTGTTAATTTTCTTTCTTTTTCAGAGCCAAAGAAGACTGATGATGCCCTCAGAGATCCAAACTGGGTCAGTGCTATGCAAGAAGAGCTGACTGAGTTTTCTAGAAACAAAGTTTGGAATCTCGTTCCCCGACCACTTGATAAATCTGTTATAGGCACCAAATGGGTGTTTAGAAACAAATTAGATGAAAATGGGACTGTAACCTGCAACGAAGCTAGACTAGTTGCTCAGGGATACATACAAGAGGAAGGCATAAACTATGATGAAACCTTTGCCCCTGTGGCTAGGCTCGAAGTAATTCGATTATTCTTAGCCTATGCAATTTACAAAGACTTCAAAGTATATCAAATGGATGTCAAGTCAACATTCCTAAATGGAAAGCTGAATGAAGAAGTTTATGTTGAACAACCCCCAGGGTTCTATGACCCTAAGCATCCAAGTTATGTATATAAGTTGGATAAGGCTCTCTATGGGTTAAAACAGGCTCCTCGTGCTTGGTATGACACCCTCTCTTCTTTTCTTATCTCTGAAAAATTTGAGAGTGGAAAAATTGACAACACATTATTTTTTAGAAAGATAAAAGGTCATATTATTTTGTACAAATATATGTTGATGATATTATATTTGGTTCTACTAACCCATCTCTGTGCACTCGTTTCGCTGAAAGAATGAAAAAAATAATATAAAATAAGTATGATGGGTGAACTAACTTACTTCCTTGGACTTCAGATCAAACAATCAAACAAAGGTACATTTATTCATCAGGGTAAGTATGTTAAGGATATGCTGAAAAAGTTTGATCTCACTCAAACCTCAGCGTTGAAAACTTCTATTGCACCTCCCCTGACATTAAACAAGAATCCAACTGGAAAACTTATTAGTGTCACTGCCTATAGAGGAATGATAGGCTCCTTGCTGTATCTAACAGCGAGCCGACATGACATCATGTATTCTACACGTCTATGTGCACGCTATCAATTAGAACCCAAGGAATCCCATCTGATCGTTGTTAAGCGAATTTTCAGATATCTTAAGGGTACTCCTAATCTCGGTCTTTGGTATCCCAAAGATTCAGGGTTCGATCTAACTGGTTATTCAGATAGTGATTTTGCTGGTTGCAAACTTGATAGAAAAAGCACCACTGGCGGATGTCAACTCCTAGGTCGAAAGCTGGTAAGTTGGACAAGCAAAAAGCAAAATTCAGTATCCACTTCCACAGCTGAAGCTGAGTATGTAGCAGCTGGAAATTTTTGTGCTCAAGTCTTATGAATGAGAAATCAACTATTAGACTATGACCTTCAACTATCTAAGATTCCAATCTATTGTGACAACACAAGTGCCATCGCTATAGCAAACAATTCAGTACTACACTGAAAGACAAAGCACATAGAGATCATATATCATTTTATCAGAGATCATGTGATGAATGGTGATATAGAACTCCACTTTATCTCTACTGACTATCGGCTCCCTGATCTTTTCACCAAACCTCTTGATGAGACAAGATTAAACTTTCTCATCAGTGAGTTTGGAATGTTCAATCTTGAAGAATAAGGGGGCGTTTGGTTCGCAGGATTCCGCTGGAATCTGATGGAATTGGAATGGCCAATTCCATTGACCAAATTTCATCATGATGTTTGGTTACCCATGGAATGGAATTGAATTCCATGAATACCTTCAAATGTGGATTTGGTCATTCCTTTACAAAACTAATGGAATTGAATTCCATTCCATCCAATATTTTGAAAATGACAAAAATACCCTTTTAACAAAATTAAAACCCATCAAATATGGATTTGGTCTCCTCTATCTCCTCTCTCTCTCTCCTCTCCCTCTCTCCTCCCCTCTATCTCTCTCTATCCTCTCCCTATATTTCCTCTCTCTACCCTCTCTCTCTCCTCTCTCTCCCCTATCTCCTCTCCTATCTCTCTCCTCTCTCTCCCCTCTCTCTTCTCTCTCTATCCTCTCCCTCTCTCCTCTCTCTCTACCCTCTCTCCTTTTGTCAAGATCGAAAATTCTAAACAAGAATTTAATACAAACTCAGAAACAATGTTAAAGAAGTTGCGGAATAACACTTTAACAATTAATCAAAAACACAGAATATGAACTAAAATCATAAGTTTATATTGCATAAAACTTAATGATTACAAACACAACTTCAATCTGTTGAATAGACTCAACAGGCGTTCTATACTTCTCTATAGAAAGGATTAATACTAGTCTTGAGGTTAATTCTCTAAACAAAAACACCTCTATCAATGTATATATGTCTCTCTATCAAAAACTTCTAGACTATATATACATAATTAATTACAAGATAATTATCAAAAGAAATATTATTCTTCAGAATCCAGTCCATAATTATCTTCATCTCCTATTCTTCAGCATCAATCCATCTTTATCTTTAGAAGCAGCATTAACTCAATAGCAGTATTAACTTTGTCCCTGACAATACTAACTACTAGCAGTACTAACTCTTCAAGCAGTGCTAACTATTCTTCTAGCAATACTAACTCTTCAAGCAGTAGTAATTCTACTAGCAGTAGTAATATTTCTTCACCTAGCAGTACTAACCAGACTTAGTTATTTCTGCCCCAACAATCTCCCCCTAACTTAACTTTTCAGATTGAGAAGTGAAGTTCTTCAAGATGTTCCTCCATGATGCTTTCAAAACTCCATCTTAGTTGCATAGATTAGGATCCAGACCCAAACTCTGATTGATAGTTCTTCTGACTACTATCTTGGCCATTTCTGAATCCTTTGAACATACCAGCTTAACATTGATCATACCTTGCAATTTGGCTTTACTATGGTCATAGATCTTGTCAACCAAATAGTACTCATGGTAGCATTTGTCAATAGTGATGACATAGACTCCACACCTTTCAAATAACATCCAATTGTCTATTCTTTGGAATTTATTCTCCAGATGCAGATCTCTGACAACATGTTGAACTTTGTTAGGATCAAAACATCATGTATAAGTACTCCATGGCTAGTCTTATTAAGCTCATTCCTGCTCCTGTCAAGTCCTTTTCATACAAGCTCATTCCAACCTTGAACATTTCTTCTAAGTCTGATCTGGAACAACTTCTGATGATTTTGTCCCAAGTAGAGTAAACCTCATACTTGTCTCCCATCATTTTAATCCTGAAGTATTTATTCCTTTGATCTTCCAGGATATCCCAATGGATAATTTCAAGGGCTTGGACTGATATTGGGTCAGCTTCTACAGGTTCACTATCAGTCACTGTCATATACAAACCAACATGTACCTCAGATTGTTCAGATTGTTCTGCACCTTGTTGACTTGATTGTTCTTCAGGGGTTGCAACAACAGGTTCAACTTCTTTTTGAACTTCTTCAATCCTTGGCCTTTTGGTTTGTTTCTTTGAAGCTATGGTTTTCATTCTTTTGACAACTTTGACTGTTTGAGCAAGTGTTTCTTCTTTCTGTTCTTCTTCCACTTCTTTTGTAGGAGTGGTTTCTTCATTCTCAGGAAAAGGTTGTTGAATATACAGATCATGCCTTTCTTTCATTTTTCTTTCAACTTCAACCCTTTGAATGAAGTCTCCTTGCAGCTTTGCCATTTCCTTCTTGTAAAGTTCTTCAAGCTTTCCAAAAGACATACCTGTAAACATTCCCTCAGGAACTCCAATAGCTCATTTCAGGAAGTTTATCATCTTCCTTCTTTCTTGGTTGGCTAAGTATGTCTTGGAAGGTTGTCTTTGTCTAGTCTTCAGTGGTAGCCTTTGCCTTGAAGCCTTCTCTGTGACTTTCTTAGCAGCTGCAGACTTCAGACTCTTTTGATATTCTTCATTGATCTTCTTGGCCAACTCCAATGCAATCTCTCTGTCTTGGCAGATTGAATCTCTTTTTCCTTTTCAAGGTCTGCTTGCATCTTCCTTACCAATTCTTCATCCAGAGCTATTTGACTTTGTTTCTTTGATGCTTTTACAGATTCAACGACCTTCTCTTTGCCTTTACCCTTAATCTCAGCAATACTAGCTTCTTTTCTTTTCTTTGCTAGACCACCTTCTTTGATTTCCACTCCCTTAGCCTTTTGAGTAGCCTTGGGAGTGTCATCTTTGGCCTTCACTAGTGTTTCTGCAATCTATATTTCCTCAATAGTCAGCCCTGTTTCTGCTGCTACGTTTTTAGTTTCTACTGCAGCCTTCTCAGTTTCTGCTGCTTGACCTATTTCTGCTGCTAGCCCTATTTCTGCTGCTAGCTTAAAGGTTTCTGCTGCTTTGTTACCTTCTGCTTCTGTACCCGACTCCCCCTCAAATTTAGATTCCATGCCAACAGGACTTTGTTTTTCAGTTTCAGCTTGACTCTCCCCCTTTTTGGAAGCATCATTATCTATGCTCCTCTTCTTTAGCACAAATTGCTTTCTCTTCTTTTTCTGTACCAACCTCAGAACCATCTTCTTTAATTTGCTTATCTGCACTTGTTGAGAAAGAATTACCAGTTTCATCTCCTCTATTTCTACAGCTTGTTTGAGTACATCCAGATTGATATTTGCAATAGTTTCCATCAATTCCTCATAGTTATATCTATCCTCACCTCCTTTAGGTGTGTTGGCCACCCTGGAAGGATCTTTGGAAGTTTTAGTAGGAGTCTTCTGCCTAGCAGAAGCACCCTCTACCCCCTTGGTTTCTTGGCACCTGGGACCTTTGGATGATTGCTCACCCAAAGTTGCCGTGGGGAACGTCTTAAAGATGTTCACACTGTCCTGCCCTGCATTTTGTGCAAAGTCAGTAGTGTGAGCCTCACTGCCCACATGCTCATCCTTATCCTTATAGAGCACCTTCTGGGGGTTGGGAGACACCCCTATGGTTTCCCTTTCGATATTCTCTAATGGAGAATGCTCCATTAGAGGGCTTGAAGGCTGTGGGGTTGAAGATACAAGAAGGGAAGGAACCTTCTGTACCTTTTTACTTATATACGTTTTGGTGATGGGGGATTTGGGCTTGTCAAAAGGGATCTGAGGAATATTAACAGAATGGAATGGTGTGGGTAGGTCATCAGTTGGGTGGTCAGATGTGGGCTGTGACCCTGATGCCTCACCATGGGAAAGAGACACACCCATCATTGTAGAAAACAATGGAGTGTCTTGGCAAGTCCTTGGAAGACCTTTTCATGTTTGAGAACACTTTCCCCTTGGGGAGTTTTGGTACATATACCTCCTTGAAGGTAGGTAAATCCGTCAGTTCCTTATTAAGTACTTCTTGTACAAACCTTGGATACATATAAAATCTTTTTGATTTCATATCCAAGATTGACATTAAATCATTTAAGATCATTTGAGAGAAATTAAACTTTCTAGAGGTCGCTAAGCAGACCAAAGCATAGGCTATGGTGCTGCTGAACTCACTCCAGCCAGTTGTTTTTCTTGAAATGCAGTGTTGTAGGGTAAGAACAAAAAATCTCCACTGAGGTGAAAATCTGTTCTTGAAAAACTTAAATACATCAGTGGGACCTTCATACCCCATACGACTAAGAACTTGGAAGAGATCTTCCTTAGGAAGAGAGGTAATACCTGAGGCATCATCTAAGCGTAGATGGATGCGAATACACTCCTCTGAGATGGTCAGGGGTTTATCACACACCCTTGTTTTGATGACCTGAGTGCCCTCTTTAGTGTGGATGGTTGCATTTGCCCAAAATTGTCGTAGATGTTCCACACAGATTGTGGGATTAACTGTGAGGGCATGGGCAATGTGTGACGATTTGAGGAAATCCACAATCTGATGAAAACCTTCAGCCTGTTTGGGTTTTTGCAGCATAGCAACCTCATTGTGTTCATCAAAGAATTCTAGTCCTGCCATCGTTCTGATTGATTCTAGGGTTCAAATCGCAACAAGGGTTTACACTGGTGAGCAAGAAATCGAGAGAGAGAGAGAGAGAGAGAGAGAGAGAGAGAGAAAGAGAAGCAATGGAGATTCAAAGAGCCGTTTGTATTTTGGCGGTCACAAAGGGGTATTTATAGGTGGAGGGTTTCAGTTAGAAGCAGTACTAAGTACCCTAGCAGTATTAACCAACTTGCAGTATTAACTCATATTAGCAGTAGTAACACATACTGGCAGTACTAACATAGACTAGCAGTATTAACTCAGACTAGCAGTATTAACACATGCCTGCAGTAGTAACACTGATTAGCAGTAGAAACAAGGTAAGCAGTAGTAACTTTGCACTGGCAGTATAAACTACCTAGCAGTAGTAACCATACTTAACCATATTGGAATTGTCAACATGAATAATATAGAGACCAGTATTAACTTAACTAGAAGTATCAAGTATTCAATCAAAACAATCTGAAACACTTAAACACACAGTTAGCAGCATCATGCATTATAAAATTTTCAAAAGTCAACTTACATTTTTAACCATACCTTTGTCACTTATCTTACCTCTTGCTGGATCAACATCAACATGTCCTCCATCAAATCTTTTGAAGTATTGAAGGCAGTCCATGTTACCTGTCATGTTCCTAGAGCAACCACTATCTACATGACAAATGATCTTCCTCTTGAGCTATTGGTTGCCCTGCACACTAGATAAAACAGTTAGTTTTTAATAGGAACCCAAGCCAAAGTGGTCTTGGGTTTCCCATTCTCATCAACATATTCATATTAGACTTGATGAGATTATCAAACTGAGGAATCTTATTGCTTGAATACTTTGTCAGAATAATGGGCCTGTCACTGGAAGTAGTACTAACTTGATTTGCAGTACTCACTTTGTTAGCAGTACTAACATCATTAGCAGTACTAATTGGGTTAGCAGTACTAACTTTGTTAGCAGTACTAGCTGAGTTAGCAGTAGTATTGCTTGCAGCAGCACTATTTTTGTCAATAGTACTATTTGAAGTAGTAGTACTAACAGATTTCTTTACTTTTGGAACCCAAACCTGGACAAATTTGTTTGCTTTCTTTTTCTTTAAGTTACTCCTTGGCTTATTTGGAGTATTTTTCTTTGAATTAGCAAACTTATTCTGAACATGAGATTTTATAGGTGCCCTTCTCACATTCTCAGCCATATGATTCCTTATTTGCTTCCTATAACCAACAGGATTTTGTATATTTCTTTGAAAAGTGATCCTTTGGTTAATAGGATTGAAATAACAGTGTTTGGCTAGATGATTTAACCTGCCACAGATAAAACAAGGCTTTGGTCTGTTAATTTTTCTCAGATCAATTCCTTGTTTTAAAGCCCACTGATTATTTTTGTTTCTTTGATTTCCCCTTATTTTATCATTGTTATGGGGCTTGTTCTGTTGACAAGTACAGGGATTTATAACAGAGGTTTGCATGTAATGAATTCCCTGTACCTTATCCTTTCCTTTCCTAGAGGTCTCAGTTGTCTCACTCTTCACAGTCTCTTCCTCTGTCTTTGACATCTCCACTTTATCACTCTTAATAAATGGTTTACCCCCTTTCTCATTTGTAAGAATATGGTTTTCTAAGGGAATATCTTTACGGTCTTCTTTATTCTTACCCTCAGAGTTCTCTTCTTCAGAATCTGCCTCAACCACTACTTTGTCTAATGGATCTACTTCTGTGGCTCCTGCAGGTAAGTCATTCTTATCATGTCTTTCTAAGAGGTCTGAGGTGGGAGGAATATAGTTATTATTGTAAGGTGGAGGGGTGTTGTTGTAGCCTATACCTCTCTTTAGTTTGTCATGAATTTGATATTGAAGTAAAGAGCCCATTGCTTTAGAAGCATTGGAATATTTCTCAATGTCTAGTTTGGCCTTCTCAAATTCACTCTTAACTTTTTCACACTTTTCTTTGGCATTCTCTAGTTCAATCTCTAACTCCTTCTTCTCCCACTTCCAATAGTTGAGATCATATGAATATTGAAGTTCATTGGCTTGATATGCCCTTATTTGTTCTTCAAACTTCTCAACGATAACAACATACTCTCTTCTATCTTTCTCTAACCTTTTAAGGTCATCACGCATGCTCTGATTGTGATCCCTGTACTTTTTAACAGTTTCAAGACAGGTTTTAGAGCAAAGGTTAGATTTTACCTCTGTGGGGATTGCAGTGTTTGAAGATTCTGAAACCTCAGCCATCAATGATTGATTCTGGATTCTGTTTGTGATGATTGTTGATTTCTGAGTTCTTTATGCTCTGATACCACTTGTCAAGATCGAAAATTCTAAACAAGAATTTAGTACAAACTCAGAAACAATGTTCAAAAAGTTGCTGAATAACACTTTAACAATTAATCAAAAACACAGAATATGAACTCAAATCATAAGTTTATATTGCATAAAACTTAATGATTACAAATACAACCTCAATCTGTTGAATAGACTCAACAGACGTTCTATACTTCTCTATAGAAAGGATCAATACTAGTCCTGAGGTTAATTCTCTAACCAAAAACAACTCTATCAATGTATATATGTCTCTCTATCAAAACTTCTAGACTATATATACATAATTAATTACAAGATAATTATCAAAAGAAATATTATTCTTCAGAATCCAATCCATAATTATTTTCATCTCCTATTCTTCAGCATCAATCCATCTTTATCTTTAGAAACAACATTAACTCAATAGCAGTATTAACTTTGTCCCTGGCAGTACTAACTACTAGCAGTTCTAACTCTTCAAGCAGTACTAACTATTCTTCTAGCAATACTAACTCTTCAAGCAGTAGTAATTCTACTAGCAGTAGTAATCTTTCTTCACCTAGCAGTACTAACCAGACTTAGTTATTTCTGACCCAACACCTCTCTCTCTCCATCTCTCACTCTCCCACTCTCTCTCAGCATTTAATGACTATTTTATTAAAGTAAATTATGTTTTAAAAAATTAAAATAATTAAAAAGGGTATTTTGGTCATTTATCAAAATTCCATTCCAATTCCGAAGCTACAATTTGTGAACCAAACAGAAAAAATCAATTCATTTAACAAATTCCATTCCAATTCTGTCAACCAAACAGATGGTCAAATCTGACAACATTCCATTCCAATTCCGTCAAAGTGAATTTCCTTTGACAAATTCCATTCCATCCAAAAACATTCTGTGAACCAAACGTCCCCTAATTCTTTAGCTTTCCTGCATCATGTCAGTTATAAAAGGTTCTACCTATTCTCATAATCTCTGATTACATATCTCTGACACACATGTATGTTCTCTCATTATCTCTCACTGAATCCTATTCAGTAAGACGTTTTCAAAAACCAAAACTCTAATCACTGAATTTCTTCATGTGGTTAAAAGCTTTTTGAAAACCAAACCTTATCATTGATATTTCTCATCAGTGATCTTTGTAAAGAAAACATATCTCTGAATTTCTGTAAGTGATATTTTCAAAAAACTGAAACATTTTTCTCTCTCTTATGACATCATTCGAATAGATAATCCATGGCACGACTTTTTCAGGCACGTTCGTCCGTTGCACTTCTTGTCCAATCAACTTTGTAGGACGTGTCCGTGTCATGATGACCACCTTTTCCCGCTCCAACTTCTTTCTCTCTCCACATATAAAAGGAATGCCATTTACATATTTGCCTTTTACGCTCTCTAAAACTTAAAAGGCAAGTAACTTTCTCTCGGCATTCAAGCAAAGAACCTAAGAACACTAAATCTTCAAAAAGTTCCAGGTTTCTGCTCTTATCCTTTATCCTCTAAAAACACTAGTTTAATCTTAAATGTTCTTTTCTATTTTGGATTAAGAGTGTTTTTCACTTAAAATCGTTTTCTTTATGATTTTATTGTATGAAAAAACCTTATGGTTTTTAAGAATGATCTACTCACTTCTTTTTTAGGAAACTGTTTTTCCTCTAAAAACAAACTTATTTTTCAAGTTTATTTCTTTAACAAGAAACTGGTAAAATATTTTGCAATGTTTTTAGACTCTAAACCTTCTATTATATTCTCCTTTTCTCTCTTCCAGAAATGACCCAAGCTACTCTCATTCCCTCCAAGAATGTTAAGTTCGCTCTTGCTGACTCTGAAGTTGCCAAGAACAACCACTTGGCACGTTTGGACTTTTCCTCTGACAAATATCCTCATCTCGTGCAAGCTGCAAATTTTCTCAAGGAATCATGTCTGGGATATGCATCGAAGGTTGATCCCAAGCCTTCAAAGTTTCTTCTTCAACAATTCTGGTTCACCGCTGATAAGAGTGAAGTCACCAACAAACAAGGCAAACCAATCCTTGCCATCACTTTCCAAACTCAACATGGACCAGGGAACATCACAGCTCTCGCCATCCGTACTGCTCTTCGTTTTCCTTCGAAGACAACCAATGGCTTCGACGCTCCACAAACTGATGTTGAACTTATTCAGTTTCTTGACTTCATGGGTTACCAATGGGACTTCAAGCCTTGCACTACTATCCCCAACAAGAAGCTGACAAATATCCAAAAGGAAAACATACCCTCGGAGCTGGACTTTATCTACTCATATCATTCATAGCATGAGTGGAAAGATTGGATCACTGGACTAAGCTAGCAAAGTACAAGTTCAGATGGGATATTCAGTGATCGTTGGTCGACATTTCGACTACGCTGGAGTGATCTTTGAAGATCTCATGTCAAAGATCTAGAAGCCTGAAAGGGATATCAAAATTCCCTACGTCTGCTTCATCTCCTCCATCCTCCACTTCTTCCTTGGCGACAAGTACCCTAAGGAAGGTGATTGCAGTTTCTCCAAGGTTGGACTTCGAGCCTTGGAAGTTAAGCCCGCTAACAAAGAGGTAAGTCTTCAAACCTTACGCCTCCGACTCTTCCAAACTTCTTCGTCTTTAGTGGCTATGCAGATGGTTCCTTCATCAGCTACCCCTGCCACTACCACCCCTCAGAAATGCAAATCAACAGCTCTTACTGGTCCTTCTAAGAAGGCCAAGAAGACTGTGGAGAAACCCCGTCTCGCAAATGTACCTGAGGTAGTCTCTCAACAGACTACCTTAGATGATTTTGTGGCTCGCTCCTCCATAGATGCTCCAACAACAACCGTGTCAGTGACATCCTTCGCTGATACACCACCGGTGATTGCCCTAATTCCCTCAGTGACTCCAACCCCATCTGAGGTAACTTCTATCATCACCAGTGCTTCCTCTTCTATCCCTGTTACTTCTTCTTCTATTTCTTTAGTCTCTAATCTTCCACCCTTTCAGTGACTCCATATTAATGCTACACATGTAGGACCTGTTGTGCCTCAAACATCACTGCCTTTTCCTTCCTTTGAAGGTGACTTGAATTTCATCAATATGTTTGATACTTCAGGTATCACTAAAAATCTATACACTTCTCCCACCTCTCTAAATAAGCCTGAGCATCGTTTTGCTCAAATGCTAACTTATTTTTCAGGTCCTACTTTGGGAACGATTGATGCTACTGTCACCAAGCTTGCTGACAAGGGGGACTCTCTTGCTTCCTCTCTCAACACCAACACCACCACTGTAAATAAGGCGGGTGAAGAGTTGAAGACCCTCACTGTTGCCACTTCCACCAAAGCTGAGTCTTCTCAGCTTAGCTCTCTTCAAACAGAGGTCACTGCGCTAAAGGAAAACGTGGCCAACAACTCAACACATATCCAATTTCTCAATGGACACGTTGATCACCTGACTGGCGAAGTCAAGACCCTCAGCGGCAAGCTGGAGACTGCGAATCAACTGCTTGTTCAAATTTTGTCAAGAGTGAATGAACCATCTCCCGCTCCAAGTCACTCTTTCATTGAGAATGTCAGAGTGTCCTTGAATGTTGCAGTGGAATTCATTCTTCAGGCCAGTTCTGCTATTCCAGAGTTAGAAGGACGTCTGGACAAGCTGAAGGCTGATGCCCGTAAATAACCTGTTGCTGCCGCTGCTGCCGCTACTACTGCTGACCTCCCCCATGATGATGGCAAAGAGGGGGATAAGAGTCTCAATGAAGAAAATTCAGTGGAAGCACTGGAAACAGTGGATGAACCTCCCTCTTAGGCTGAGGGGGAGAAGGTTGCTGAAGAGAAAGCCCATCCCTCCCCTTCTCCAGTACTAGTTGAAGAGGAAGAGGAGGAAGAAGATGAGGATCTTGATCTTGAAGATCAAAAGGTTGATGATGTCATCGTTGATGATGATGAAGACGAAGATCCTTCCCAATGGTTCTCTGCAACAAATATCTCATCAACTCCAGCGATGAAAGGCATCGTTCTTAATGAAGCAGGGGGAGACAGAAGGACAAAGCTTCAGATACCTCATCCCAAGGCAAGCAGAAGAGAATCACTGCCGAGGGAAACCTGAAACTCCTATCACCTTCTGAGGGGGAGCTACCTTCTCAGGTATGTCTCTCCATAATACCTCTATCCTTCTTTTCCTACCATCCACCCCTGTCTTTCTAGACTTTATCTCTCTTTTCCTCAAAAACATACACTAACTTCTTTTCTTTTTTCTCAGACAGTTCTCTCCCCTGCTTAAGGGAACTTCTTTTCAAATAATCCTAACTCAAATAGTTGAAGAATCAATAATCCCAATCTCTGTTAATGAGATTGATGAAGAAGAAGAGGATGAATCCCTGAGTCATCCAAGAAGGCCCTCTTGACCTCTTCAAAGGTCAGAGGATGAAGTATAAAGACGAGCAGAGATGATCTCTGACCTGCAGAGTATACGACTGAAGATCCCTCCTCAATCCTCAACTGAAGAGTTTGACTTCCTGTCAAAAGCTGAAATTGAAGAATTTGTCAAAGCTGAAAAGTTGATTGTTGAATGCCAAAAAGACGCTGATCTAGCTCTTGAGGTACATTCATCTCTATTCAAGGATGACAAGATGAAAAAGATTCCAGTGAAAGTTCAAGCTGCTCTTTTGAAAGAGATAGAGGAAAACGCTAAAAGAAAAGAGATCAGCGATGCTAGTCTAGCTTGGTGCAAGAAAAAGCTCGACCATCGATCTGATCCAATGAAGATCACTGCCGTGATAATCTCAGGAAGGAAAAAGAAGGACATAACAACTATCACCATGGAGATATTTAGAGAATGGAAGTTCAAAAGCTATGTTCCTATCAAGACTGGAAGACTTCGACTATTCAGAATGGTTAGAGTTCAGAGAAGCACTGAAGAAACCAAGTTCAACGTATAGAGGCCATGTTGAAAACCTTCTTGAAGCTCTCATCAACAGGGTCACTGCCAAAACAAATGTGACCTCAACTCCTCCATCTCAGCCAAGACCAGTTAAAAGAAAGCATGCCTTTTCTTCTAAAAATGATGCAGTTATCAGAAATGAAACCTCCATCAAATTCTCGAGGGATGCACTATCCGGTCCTCCTCCTGACCTCTCAGCTCAAGATCTATCACTGCTGTAACACCCTAAGAACAAGGGTAAATTTAAAACTGCGGAAACAGTACAATTAAGCATCAATCAAAGGTATAAACCTCCCAAAAAGAGGAACTGTACTTAACCTTTACAAAAATCTGAATACGGATAAGGATACCAACAACTTCCCAATCTAAACATATACTATCTAGATTACATAAGTTGTTGATCCAGAATCATCCAAAAAATGTGGGACTTAACAATGCCCAACAATCCAATACTAAACATCTCAAAAGCCCTCGGGATCAGTCCCGGCACTCAAACCCTTGGCAACCTGCCGCTAACGAGAACCTGAATACATATCATTTGAGAAAAAGTGTTAGACTCATAAAGCCTAGTGAGAACATACAGTTTATACATAATCAGAGATATAAACATTTGCATCCAAACGGAAATCTTTCAAACAAGCATTTCCAAGTTCACCTTTGATAGGAACATAATCCATTAAAATAAGGTCATAAACATTCTTTCCAGAACCTCACAATTTAATGCATATGTAGTTCTTCATTTTGGTAACCATATAGAACCTCACAATTTAATGCACATGTAGTTCGAAATTTGTTAACAGACAGAACCTCACAATTTAATGCACATGTAGTTCGATATTTGTTAACAGCAAGAGCCTCACAATTTAATGCACATGTAGCTCTACATTTATTAACGGCCAGAGCCTCACAATTTAATGCACATGTAGCTCTACATTTATTAACGGCCAGAGCCTAACAATTTAATGCACATGTAGCTCTATATTTACTTTACTTGGTAACCTCCAAATAATATCAGTCGACTCAAAACCTAGGGACCCCCTAGTAATAGTCCAGACTGGTCACAACATCATTCGTGACCAACCACATATAACCATATGGTATACAAAACATTTTATAAACAAAATGCCTTTTCAAGTTCAACTTCTGGTAAGTATGAGAATCATAAAAATGAGTTCATAAACATTCTTTTGCATAAGCTACATAATCAGCAAGTAAAACATCCTTTTGCTTCAAATAAGATAGAATCCATCATTTTAGTAAAAAATGATCGGGAACCCTAAAATCTCCCAAAACTCAAGTTATATCAAATATGCAGAAAACTTAGATCTGAAACCATGGAGATATATAGGAGTTCCAAAAGGTAGCTTTTGATATGTATACAATTTTTAAAATGATAGTAGGAACTCACCAAACAGGTTTATACGAAAATCCGAAAACCATATATCGACCACGACGAAGAGGTGAAGCTATCTACACTGAAACCCCGAGCAATGCACTAAAAACTAGCAATCAATGGAGATTCAGAGATCGAAGAAACCAAAGAGAATTTTAGAGAGAGAGATTTGAAGAGAGAGAAAAATCACAATGAGATATTTTTGCTGAAATCCTCTTAAGTCGGCCAGAGGGTTGCGCAGCTTACACCGCGGCCTTCAAGCCGCGGGAAAAGTCATGCGTGCCATAAAACTAGAATACTCCAGTGGGTTACGCGGCTTAGCTTGCAGCTTACTAGCCGCGGCATAGCCCGCGCGTGTCAACAATCTGGGAATCCTCCAGAGGGTTACGCGACTTACCTCGCGGCCTACAAGCCGCGGCATAGCCCGCATAACTCTCTGTTTCCCACAATTTCAACCAAAACCCAAACACTAACTCTCAGATCAAGACTCGGTGTTTACGACAAAAGGTAAACGCAAGAATACAACGAAAATATATAATGAAAATCCAGGGTGTTACAATCCTCCCCAACTTGGAAATGATTTCGTCCCCGAAATCCCAACTATATAAAGAGATGAGGATATCTTCGCTTCATATCCTCCTCAGCTTCTCACGTCACGTTGGCTCCCCTATGATGCTTCCACTGCACCTTGATCATAGTCACTTCTTTGCGACGCAACTTCTTAGACTTTCTCTTTAAGATAGCGTCAGGCTCTTCTATACAACGGTTACCCTCGTCTACTGTTAATTCGGAGAGAGGGATGACACTTTCCTCTCCCGTCAAACACTTCCGAAGGTAACAAATATGAAACGTGTTGTGTATTCTGCTCAACTCTGGCGGCAGTTCTAATTGATAGGCTTGCAAACCCACCCGCTTGAGCACTTTGAAAGGTCCGAGGAAACGGGGACTCAGCTTCCCACGCTTTCCGAACCGTATAATGCCCTTCCACGGCGATACCTTTAGCAATACACGGTCGCCCACTTAGAATTCCACCGGCCGTCTCTTTTTATCGGCATAACTCTTCTGCCGATCCTGAGCCGCTTTCAATCTTTCACGAATGCTCTTGACCTTATCGGTCGTCTCTTGCACGATTTCAGGTCCGGCGAACTGCTTTTCTCCCGCTTCAAGCCATCACACGGGAGTTCGGCACTTTCGCCCATACAACGCCTTAAAATGTGTCATTCCAATACTCGAGTGGTAGCTATTATTGTAAGCAAACTCCACCAAAGGCAGGTGCGAGTCCCAACTACCCTCGAAATCGATGACACAAGATCTCAACATATCTTCTAACGTCTGGATCGTTCTCTCGCTTTGCCCGTCGGTTTGTGGATGGTAAGCCGTACTCAACTTAACTCGTATACGCAGCTCTTTCTGAAACCCATCCCAAAAGTTCGAAGTGAACCGACTGTCGCGATCTGACACGATCGACAAAGGTATTCCATGCCTCGAGACCACTTCATCGATATAAAGTTTTGCTAACTTATCCATCGGTAAAGTCACGCGCATAGCCAAGAAGTGAGCGCTCTTTGTGAATCTATCAACTACCACCCAAATGGTATTGTGACCTTGAAGAGTTTTAGGCCACTTAGTCACGAAATCCATGGTGATATGATCCCACTTCCACTCGGGAATTTCTAAAGACTGAAGACTGCCATATGGTCGGTGGTGTTCGGTCTTAACTTCCGAGCACGTAACACAACGCTCCACATACCGCGCCACATCAAGTTTCATTACTGGCCACCAATAGTGTAGCTTCAAGTCCCTGTACATCTTCGTACTTCCCGGATGAATGGAATACTTGGACTTGTGAGCATCTTCAAGAAATAGATCACGGTTACCCCCAATCTTGGGTATCCACACACGACCGCTGAACAGTTTTACCCCACGGCTATCTTCCGTTAAGAGTAAACACTGCTTCGTCATGACTTCCTCTTTGAGATTTTCTTCCAACAAGGCTTCGATCTGCGATGCCTTGATCTTTTCAACAAGGGTGGATACTAACTCGATTCTCGAACAGGTAGCCTAAATACTTCCGCTATAGTCTTTCCGACTTAACGCATCGGCTACCACGTTTGCCTTCCCGGGATGGTAAAGCAACTCACAGTCGTAATCTTTAAGTAATTTGAGCCACCGCCGTTGCCTCATATTCAACTCTTTCTGATCAAAGACATACTTCAGGCTCTTATGATCTGTGTAGAGTGTACACTTCGTGCCATAGAGATAATGTCGCCAAAGCTTCAAGGCGATCACTTCTGTTACTAACTCCAAATCGTGGGTAGGATAGTTCTTCTCGTGTATCTTAAGTTGTCTCAAGGCGTAAGCGATTACCTTTCCCTGCTGCATCAACACACAACCTAAACCCATCTTCGAAGCATCGCTATAGACCACAAAGTCTTCTGACCCTTCAGGTAACGACAAGATCGGAGCTTCACATAATTTCTTTTGAAGAATCCGGAACGCCTTCTCTTGCGTTTCGATCCAATCAAACTTCGCATTCTTCCGAGTTAGAACTGTCAAGGAAGAAGCGAACTTCGAAAAATCCTGAATAAATCTCTGATAGTATCCCGCCAGACCCAAGAAACTTCGGATCTCGGACGGGTTCTTGGGAGGCTCCCAATTCATCATAGCTTCAATTTTGGAGGGATCTACTTTCACTCCGTCTCGAGTGACAACATGACCCAAAAACTGCACCTCTTCAAGCCAAAAGTCACACTTGGAAAATTTGGTGTATAATCTTTCTTTTCTCAGCACATCAAGAACTTCGCGAAGGTTTTGCTCGTGCTCCAACTCGCTCTTAGAGTACACGAGTATGTCATCAATGAATAAGATGACCGACTTATCGAGGAACGGTCGACACACCCTATTCATCAAATCTATAAACACAGCTGGTACGTTTGTTAGGCCAAAAGGCATCACGAGAAACTCGTAATGACCGTAACGCATTCTAAAGGATATTTTCGGAACGTCTTCTTCTCTTACATTCACTTGGTGATAACCCGAACGTAAGTCAATTTTGGAAAAACAACCCGCTCCTTGCAGTTGATCAAACAAGTCGTCGATTCTCGGAAGCGGATATTTGTTCTTCACTGTCGCTTTGTTCAACTCACGATAAACAATGCACATTCTCATTGTTCCATCCTTCTTCTTGACGAATAAGACCGGAGCTCCCCAAGGGGACGAGCTCGGTCTGACGAAACCCTTCTCCAAAAGTTCTTGGAGTTGTGCCATCATCTCTTGCATTTCTGATGGAGCTAATCGGTAAGGAGCTCTAGCAATAGGAGTTTCTCTCGGCACGAGATCAATTCGAAACTCTACTTGACGATCAGGTGGTAACCCAGGCAAGTCGTCAGAAAAGACGTCTGGAAACTCGCGCACAATCTTCACATCAACCAGCTTTGACTTTTCCAACTTGGCGTCGATCACGTAGGCTAGGAAAGATGAACATCCTTTTACCAAGCACTTGCGTGCCTTTGCCATTGTGATTATTGCCACTTCACCTTTTCTCTTCTCACCATAGATCACAACGGCTTCGTCACAGGGATTGGGAAGTCGAATCAACTTCTTAGAACACACGATCTCAGCATGATTGTTTGACAACCAATCCATACCAACCACAACGTCAAAACCTCCTATTATCATTGGCAGTAAATGCATCGAGAATTCTCGTCCCTCGATACCGAGAATACACTTCTTCAGAACATCACGGATTAGAACCTTACTACCATCAGCTATCTCTACTACTAATGCATCCTCAAGACTAGTAGTGGGCATAGCAATCTTTTGACGAAACAACTCAGATATGAAAGAGAAACTGGCACCCGTATCGAATAAAACACGAGCAGATACAGAGTTTATAAGAAATGTACCCGACACCACATCAGCGGATGCCTTGGCCTCTTCGGCCATCATCTGGAACGCTCGACCCGGAACCCTAGGTGGGTTCTCCTTCTTTGCTAGCGCGTTGCTCGATACAAGCTTCGGGCAATCTCTCTTTACGTGCCCCGGTGCCTTGCACTCATAACATATAAGTCCTCTGATCGGACAGTCACGGGAGATGTGGTCAGATTTACCACACTTGTAACAAGGTTGAGGAGCGGCATTACAGCTACCGTGGTGTTTGGTTCGACACTTGCGACACCACCTAGCTTCCTGCTGGCTGCTGAAGTTTCGGTTCCCGGAAAAAGGTCGGGATCTCCTGGGAGGCACATAACTGTTCTCCCACTTTCTCTTGTCAGACACTACCACCGCTTTCTCAGCTTTTCTTCTCAAGAACAACTCCTCCATAAACTGAGTTTCTTTAACCATCTCTCGGAGATTGGAAGCTTTAGAATTGTGGACCAAAGATAACAGGTCCGCTGGTAGGCCATTAAGATAGGCCTTCATTTTATCTTTTTCCATTGGGGCCACGTGCCCCACCAAATACAGCTTTTCCATGAACTGACGGGTGTACTCCCTCACCGTCAGGTTTCCTTTTACAAGAGACCGAAATTCTTTCTCGATTCAGTCCATAGTCCTTTCACTGCAGAACTCTTCCAACAACTTCTTTTTAAACTCGGCCCAAGAAAACTGAGCCAACGCAGTAGGAGACAGGGTGGATTGAACGATATTCCACCAAGTGAGGGCCGTATCCCTAAGCAATTGGGTACCAAACCGCACCCTCTGGTCATCCCCACATTCGGAAGAGCCAAAAGCCTGCTCGACCGCTCGGATCCATTTAATACATGCAACTGGGTCTTCGGAACCAGAGAACTCGGGTGGTCCGCAACCCAGAAAAGATTTGTAGGAACAACTCTTCCCACCTTTCGGAGTACCAACAACCCTATGCTCTGACTCGGCTCCCAGAGCCCCCAGCCCCAGACATCACATTCTCCTCCACTGCTCCATGCCTTTTGAGGCTCGCGTCCCGGTCTTCCAACATTTTCAGAAAAGCCTCTTGCTGTTTCTCCATGGTCGTCGTCACCATTTGCATGACGTTGGCCATCATATCATCTTGAGGGCTAGCTAACTGAACAACGGGACTGGTGGGCATCAGAACCACTCTTGGTCCTAGCTTCACTTCCCCAGTAAATAACGGTGGCATGCCCGAAGGAATGATGGTCGCCGCCCTAACCACGGGTTCTCGCTCGGGTGAACTATCGGCACGCAGATCTCCATCGACTAAGGTCGACTGTGCGTATTTACCATCCTAAAATGGTTGCCACACAAATACGAGAAGAGTAAGAGACAAATCGAGAGAATAAACATGACAGAACGTACTATTACAGTACCAAATGTCATAGCAACAGCAATTCAGACACAATCACGTATAAATATTCTCATAATAACATTAGCTAAGTGAGATTATGAACATACAATACATAACAGTTCTGGATACCATCACCACAACGTTTGAGAACTACAATTTCCGTAAACTCTAAGGCCAACCCATCTTAGTAGTTCTACCCAATACTCACGAATGAATGCTTAATATACTCAGTCTAAGTCTAGACATCATACATTCATGCCTAGATCACTTAAACTAGAGCTCTGATACCAACTTGTAACACCCTAAGAACCAGGGTAAATTTAAAACTACAGAAATAGTATAATTAAGCATCAACCAAAGGTATAAACCTCCTAAAAAGGGGGAACTGTACTTAACCTTTACAAAAATCTGAATACGGATAAGGATACCAACAACTTCCCAATCTAAACATATACTATCTAGATTACATAAGTTGTTGATCTAGAATCATCCAAAAAATGTGGGACTTAACAATGCCCAACAATCCAATACTAAACATCTCAAAAGCTCTCGGGATCAGTCCCGGCACTCAAACCCTTGGCAACCTGCTGCTAACGAGAACCTGAATACATATCATTTGAGAAAAAGTGTTAGGCTCATAAAGCCTAGTGAGAACATGAAGTTTATACATAATCAGAGATATAAACATTTGCATCCAAACGGAAATCTTTCAAACAAGCATTTTCAAGTTCACCATTGATAGGAACATAATCCATTAAAAATAAGGTCATAAACCTTCTTTTCCAGAACCTCACAATTTAATGCACATGTAGTTCTTCGTTTTGGTAACCATATAGAACCTCACAATTTAATGCACATGTAGTTCGATATTTGTTAACATCCAGAACCTCACAATTTAATGCACATGTAGTTCGATATTTGTTAACAGCCGGAGCCTCACAATTTAATGCACATGTAGCTCTACATTTATTAACGGCCAGAGCCTCACAATTTAATGCACATGTAGCTCTATATTTACTTTACTTGGTAACCTCCAAATAATATCAAACCTAGGGACCCACTAGTAATAGTCCAGACTGGTCACATCATCATTCAATTCGTGACCAACCGTATATAACCATATGGTATACAAAACATTTTATAAACAAAATGCCTTTTCAAGTTCAACTTCTAGTAAGTATGAGAATCATAAAAATGAGTTCATAAACATTCTTTTGCATAAGCTACATAATCAGCAAGTAAAACATCCTTTTAATTCAAATAAGATAGAATCCATCATTTTAGTAAAAAATGATCGGGAACCCTAAAATCTCCCAAAACTCAAGTTATATCAAATATGCAGAAAACTTAGATATGAAACCATGGAGATATATAGGAGTTCCAAAAGGTAGCTCTTGATATGTATACAGTTTTTAAAATGATAGTAGGAACTCACCAAACAGGTTTATACGAAAACCCGAAAACCAGATATCGACCACGACGATGAGGTGAAGCTATCTACACCGAAACCCCGAGCAATGCACTTAAAACTAGCAATCAACGAAGCTTCAGAGATCGAAGAAACCAAAGAGAATTTTAGAGAGAGAGAGATTTGAAGGGAGAGAGAGAGAAAAATCACAATGAGATATTTTGGCTGAAACCCTCTTAAGTCGGCCAGAGGGTTGCGCGGCTTACACCGTGGCCTTCAAGCCGCGGGAAAAGTCGCGCGTGCCATAAAACTGGAATACTCCAGTGGGTTACGCGGCTTAGCTCACGGATTACTAGCCGCGACATAGCCCGCACGTGTCAACAATCTGGGAATCCTCCAGAGGGTTACGTGACTTACCTCGCGGCCTATAAGCCGCGGCATAGCCCGCGTAACTCTCCGTTTCCCACAATTTCAACCAAAACCCAAACACTAACTCTCGGATCAAGACTCGGCGTTTACGAAAAAAGGTAAACGCAAGAATACAACGAAAATATAAAATGAAAATCCAAGGTGTTACAACTGCCCCTTGGTGGACCATATTTACCAGGGCAAGTGATAAATAAGCCTTATGGAATCTTCTTCAGAGATGATGAGGAACATCTAAGGTTTTAGAGAGTCTCTGCATACAAGTAATTAAGTTGTTTTTTGGTTTTTATGCACGCGTGCATGTTACAAATTACTTGTATGCACAAGTGCATATCGTCCAGATGAAAGGCTACCAGAGTGTTACTTAGCTTTCCGTTTTTTTGAGGTTTTCCCCTGAACCTGACTATATATATATATATATATATGTATGTATTGGGGCCTAATCATATGAGATCCTAGTATTTTGTGGTAACTATGAGATCCAATCTCATTCATCCATCTTAATTTATTAATTTTTTATTAATTATTAAGGGAGGTTATTTTAGTCATATGATAAATTAAATAATATTAAAAAAAATTGTAACTGAAAATATCAATACATGTTTGGGATTGAAATTCAATCGTATGAAAGCTTAATTCTTCATGCCGAAGCCTGCATCCTTCCTCCATCAGTTTCTTTTGTACCGAAGACTTCATCTTTGCTCCATAGTGTTCACAACACCTCATTTTGGTCGTGTAACATAAATGGAAGCTTATGTATCACAATGTATCAAAAAAGAAACACATCTTTAACACACTATAATAGCAGTTTTTTTTTATACACAACTTATGTATCACAATGCATCAAAGAAACACATAAATAGAAGCTTATGTATCACAATGTAATAGCAACTGTTTTTTTATACAAAGTTTATGTATCACAATGTATCTAAGAAACACATCTTTAACACAACCGACGTCTGTGTTGATTTAACAAAATGGGAAAATCACAATGGGAAAACCATAATATATCACATCGCTGTTGCTTTAACACAATGGTAAAATCACATTTAAAACTCTAATCTGGAAAAATCGCACCTGATGTCTGTTCTGGTGTGCCTTCACCTTCACCAACAGAATCAGTGTCACAGGTTTATACATAATCATAATGTAACACTGGTTTTTGCAAGACGATCATAATGTATCACATCATTGTGGATTTAACACAACCGATGTATGTGTTGATTTAACACAATGGGAAAATCATAATGTATTACATCGTTGTTGCTATAACACAATGGGAAAATTGTAATATCCGGATCCGAATTTTTTATTAAATTTGGAAGTTGGGTGAAAAGTTAAGCGAGACCCAAAGTTCAGGGGGTTATTTGAAACTTTGGTTATATAAATAACCTAAACCCTTAAAAGTGATTTTCATATCACAAACTCCGATAACAGTTTGAGACCGACTTAAGAAAAGAGTACAGAGCGAAGCAGAAGAAAGAAAAGATAGGTTTTCAAAGGATCGATCAGTTTTTGTCAAATAGAGGTCTGATTATAGCTTAATAATTCTATCTGCATGTTATAGTCGATAAAGAGTCTTGTTATTCAAGCTTTTAACCGTATATTTGATCGATTTAAAAGATTTGAAGTTTTCTGGGTTTAAGTCGCCGACTCTGTTTGAATGTCGACCGGAACGAAGGTATCGACCGGACTAAAGTGACCGGTATGTTATGACCGGTATATTGTTGACCTCGTCAACCGGTATGTTGAGACCGACCGGTATCGTACTCGACCGGTATATCTCGTCGACCGGTATTGTAGTCGACCGATATTGTAGTTGACCGATATACATAGCGACCGGTAAGGTGCACCGGGGTGTGTCGACCGGAGGGGTCTTGACTGGGTGCACAGTGTGTTGATTTATTTAGAGAAGGTAGGAATGTTAGTCACGAGTTAGCTTAACTTTGTATTTTGATACCATCGTAGGTGGTGTTAATCGTTAGAAGACAGAGTTTAAGCAAGAAGAATCAGAGGTGAGTCTTTCAAACTAAATCTTTTATGATTTTGACAGTTATTTGATAAATGTGGGTTTTATAAACTGCACGTTTATAGTATTGAAAGTTATGCAAATTTATTGAAAAAGGTTGATTTAATCAGTTTGACATGTTTATGTTGTGTTTATATAAACTTATTTTATATATAGTCAGGACTAAGTGTATGCATACATTTGAGTCAGAAGTCTGACCTAAGTCGGGAAGTGTGACCCGCCTGCTCGTATCGGGGAGTGTAGCCCGTTTATGCCATTAGGGTGTATCCCTAAAAGAAGGCAGTACGAGACAGACATACCGTCTTTGACAATAGTGTTGGTCAGTAGCCTAAGGTACGCTTGCGAAGCGTAAATAGTGGTCAGTGATGGCCAGTAGATTGAGTTATGCTTGTGAAGCGTAAAGTATGTTTAAAGTTTGATTAAAAAAGTAAGTTATGTTTTTGAGATATAAAGCTTTGTTTAAATGTTTTAAATAATATTTGAACTGTTGCAGTAGTGACTGGAGGGGACTAACTAGACCATTGGTCTAACCCTCGCTCTTTCAAAATTATAATCCCGTTTCAGGTTATTGCAAGATAGCAGGTACAGATAAGGGTAAGGAGAAGATGTGAGCTATTTTCAGGAGCTAGAAGACTTCCTGCAATAGTTTACTTTTTGACTCAGTTGTGTAATAGGTGACAGTTGTAAACCTTATACTCTGTAAGTAAGCCTGGGGCTGTTTTTAGACAGAAATGTTATTTTGATGTATGTATAAATCTACAGGTTGTTACAATTGGTATCAGAGCATTAGTTTAAGGGATCTAGGTGACCAGATGGGCCTAGACTTAAACTGAGATAGTAGAAATACAACTGAGAAGTAGGAAGACCATAGGAAGTTAACATTAAGGTAGTAAGGACTAGCATGTAAGGTAAATTTGGAATTTCATCTGGCCAGTGTAATTGTGAATTTACAAGTACATGCTTGTGCTTAAACTACCGTAATGTGTAGCATGTTAGATTGAATATCTTATGTTTCTTCTTATCAGAATTATGTCTGAGCGAGTAACAAGGAGTAGGTCTATGCCGAATCCTGAAATTGAGCCAGATAATGAAGTCGTTGCCGAAGAGCGAACGACTGCGGTCAACCCGACTGCTAACCGAGGAAAGAGTCGCGGTCGACCTAGAGGTAAAACGGTTCAGAAGGCGACTACTCAGGCAAGGGTTTCCACTGTGGGAACTCGAGGCGGGAAGACGACTAGTGGTATTCGTCGAGCTAGAAGTGTTGAAGTAAGATCCGAACAAGAAATTTCTCATCAGGAAAGTTCAACTTTTGTGAGGGGTCGAAAGCAGACAGGAAACCGTGGTGGAGGTAGAACACAGGGTTTAGTTACCCAAGAAACCTTCGCTACAGAAATGGGAAAATTATAGGAAACGTTGAATGCTTTATTGGCTCAGCGCACTAATGAGGTTTCGTCAAGCAAAGAAAAGAGTGAAGAAAGAGTAGGTACCGAGGTTGCAGAATCACTAGTAACTATAGAGGGTAGCCACCCTCAGTCAAACCCCATTGTTACCACTAAAGCGGTAGTTGGGAGAGGATGTAGTTTTAAGGATTTTGTTGCTTGCAAGCCTCTTAATTACAAAGGGGAATGTGATCCAGTGATAGCGCTAAGATGGGTAAAAGGGATGGAGCTAGCATTTGATACTAGTAAGTATGTTGAGGAAGATAAAGTAGTTTATGCTTTGTCAATGTTGAAAGATGAAGCGGTAATGTGGTGGCATGTTGAATCCGGAGGACAAAGTTTGACGGTAGCTAAAGAAATGTTTTGGGGTGAGTTTTTCAAAAGATTTAAAGCACAGTTATGCCCTATGGCGGCAGTCAAAAAGTTGGAAGAAGAGTTTCTGAGTTTGGAGCAAAAGGGAATGTCAGTTCGAGAATATACTACAAAGTTTATAGAGAAGTCTCGATTTGCAGAAATCTACGTACCTAATGAAGGAAGACGAGTAGAACGTTTCGTCTTTGGGCTGAGAAGTGATATTCGAGAATTTGTCTCGAACAAAGAACAATCTACGTTTCAATTGGCAGTAAATGCAGCTGAAATGAGGGAGAAGGAAAAGAATCGGCAAGCTACTAAAAGAAGTGGAGATAAAAGAAAATGGGACGGAACGGTCCGTGACTCCAAACCGTTTAAGTCTGCAAAGTCTGATCAACGATTTGTTAATAAGTTTGAAAGTAAGCTATGTAGCAAGTGTAACCGAAGACATAAAGGAGAATCTAAGATTGATCAAGAGGGTTGTTATAAATGTGGAAAGATAGGGCATATAGCTCAGGATTGCCAGGGTTCAAAGTCTTGTTATCAGTGTGGATCTCCTAATCATATCAGGACTAACTGTCCACAATTGAAAAAGGGATCGGTCGGAGGATATGTAGATAAGGTAGGTGAGAAAAAGGTGGATCCAGCTAAGGCGAGGGATAGAGTTTTCAATATGTCAACAGAAGAAGCGGAGGAGATACCGGATGTGGTGACAGGTACTTTCTTTGTAGATTCGAATTTTGCAAAAGTGTTGTTTGATTCAGGCGCAAACTGTTCGTTTGTGTCTCCAAATTTCGTGCATAAATTGCATGAGAAACCCAAGAAGCTTAGGCATGAATTGAAAGTAGAAGTGGCCGATAATAGTCAAATCATAGTAGAAGAGGTGTATGATGGGTGTAGTATTGTCATCGATGGGCAGTCATTTCCACTTCGACTGTACCCGATGGGTATGGGAGAATTTGATGTTATTATGGGAATGGACTGGTTGCCGTCTAATGATGCTTATATAGTATGCAATAGAAAATTAATTCGTATAACACAACCAAGTAAAGAAGAGATAGTAGCGTTTGGAGATCGGAGGGATAGAAAGTCATGCTTGATTTCAATGATTAAGGCTAAGCGGTGTCTAGTAAAAGAGTGTGTGGGGTTCTTAGCTTATGTTATAAATGTTAAGAAAGAGAAGAAAGGATTAGAGTCTGTTCCGGTAGTAAGTGAATATCCAGAAATATTTCCGGAAGATTTAACCACTCTGCCTCCTGATTGACAAGTGGAATTTCGTATTGATTTAGTACCCGGAGCAGTGCCGATTGCAAGAGCACCGTATAGACTGGCACCGGCAGAAATTAAAGAAATGATGACTCAACTGCAGGAGTTACTTGAGAAGGGGTTTATTCGTCCTATTACCTCACCATGGGGAGCGCCAGTATTGTTTGTTAAGAAGAAAGACGGGTCTATGAGAATGTGCATAGACTATCATGAGCTCAATAAAGTGACTGTCAAAAATAAGTACCCGCTTCCTAGAATTGACGATCTTTTTGATCAACTTCGAGGAGCGAGCTACTTTTCGAAAATAGATCTACGATCTGGGTATCACTAGTTGAAGGTGAGGGAGGAGGATGTACCTAAGACTGCCTTTCGTACGAGGTACGGACACTGAGTTTCTAGTAATGCCATTTGGTCTGACCAATGCGCCAACAGCCTTCATGGACCTGATGAATAGAGTGTGTAGTCCGTTTTTAGATAAGTATGTCATAGTCTTTATAGATGATATACTGATTTATTCACGGTCCAAAGAAGATCATGAAACTCATTTGCGAGCGATTTTAGAATTGCTTAAACGTGAGAAATTGTATGCCAAGTTCTCAAAATGTGAATTTTGGCTGAAAGAAGTTCAGTTTCTAGGTCATGTGGTGTCGAAAGATGGGATTAAGGTTGATCCGGCTAAGATTGAAACCATTAAAGGGTGGGAAGCACCGAAAACACCATCAGAAGTAAGGAGTTTTCTAGGATTGGCGGGTTATTATAGAAAGCTCATCCAGGACTTTTCAAGGATAGTTACGCCACTAACAACGTTAACTAGAAAGAATGTCAAGTTTGTATGGGCGGAAGCTCAGAAAGAAGCATTCAGTAAATTGAAGAAAATGTCTAAGTAGTGCTCCTGTCTTGTCTCTACCCAATGGAACGGAAGGATTTGTAATCTATAGCGATGCTTCAAAGTTGGGTCTGGGATGTGTGTTAATGCAAGAAGGCAAGGTGATTGCTTATGCATCTCGTCAGTTGAAAGAACATGAAAAGAATTACCCAACGCATGATTTAGAGTTGGCAGTGGTAGTCTTTGCTTTGAAAATTTGGAGGCATTATCTGTATGGATTCAAGTGTCAGATATATACGGATCACAAGAGCCTTCAATATATTTTCAATCAGAAGGAGCTTAATATGAGGCAGCGTAGGTAGATGGAGTTGTTAAGCGAGTATGACTGTGATATTCTGTACCATCCAGGCAAAGCCAATGTGGTAGCGGATGCTCTAAGTCGTAAGGAAGGTGGAGAAATAACAAAAGTGGTGGCATATCGAGTTGATGTTGTTTCTAATTTCTTAAAAGAAGTTATAAAGTATTAAGAAGAAACAACGTCAAAGGAAAACTGGAAAAGTGAAAGAATAGTTGGAATTGTTAACTCGTTAGTTGTTGACAATCGCGGAGTGAAGTGCTTCAATAAGAGAGTGTGGATTCCAAAAGCAGGAGAAATGCGGAAGAAAGTATTGGAAGAAGCGCATAAATCACGTTACTCAGTACATCCGGGAACCAACAAGATGTATAGAGATCTCAAACAAAGCTATTGGTGGCCAGGTTTAAAGAAAGATATTGCTCACTTCGTCGAGCGATGCCTGACATGTTTGAAAGTTAAAGCTGAGCATCAGAGACCTTATGGGGAACTTCAATCGTTAGAAATTCCAGTTTGGAAGTGGGACGAGATTACGATGGATCTTGTTACTGGGTTACCGCGATCACCTAAGGGGCATGATGCCGTTTGGGTAATAGTGGATAGACTCACAAAGTCAGCTCACTTCCTACCAATTAAAGAGACGTACTCATTAGAGAAATTGGCTCGATTGTATATAGACGAGATAGTAACCGGACATGGAGTACCGTCGTCAATTGTGTCAGACAGGGATGCTCGTTTTACGTCAGCTTTTTGGAGAAGTTTGCAAAGGTAGTTAGGCTCTCAACTTAAGCTGAGTGCGGCCTATCATCTACAAACGGATGGCCAGAGTGAGAGAACCATTCAGACATTGGAAGATATGATTCGTGCATGTGTTATTGATTTCAATGGTTCGTGGGAAATTCATTTGCTGTTAATTGAATTTTCTTACAACAATAGTTATCATGCTAGCATACAAGAGGCCCCGTTCGAAGCATTGTATAGACGTAAATGTAGAACACCTTTATGTTGAAATGAGGTGGGTGAAAGATAGCTAGCGGGACCAGAAATAGTATAGGTGACAGCTGATAAGGTCAACCAGATTCGAGCAAGATTAAAGATTGCTCAAGATCGTCAGAAAATATATGCAGATAAGCGGAGGAAACCGATAGAGTTTCAGATAGGAGACAAGGTAATGTTGAAAGTCTCGCCCTGGAAAGGGGTAGTCAGATTTGGAAAGAAAGGAAAATTGACACCAAGGTTTGTTGGACCATTTACCATCACGGGACGTGTTGGTGAAGTGGCCTCCGAACTTGATCTACCAGAAAGTTTGCGTGGGATTCATCCCACATTTCATGTGTCAAACCTGAAAAAGTGTTTGGCAGAAGCAGATGTAGTAGTTCCCTTAGAAGACATTCGGGTAGATGAAAAATTAAGTTATATTGAGGAGCCTGTAGCAATTTTGGACCTCAAAGTAAATAAGTTGAGAAATAAGGAGATCTGATTAGTGAAAGTCCAGTGGAAATTTCACAAAGGACAAGAGTCAACATGGGAAGTAGAGGCGGACATGAGATCTCAGTATCCCCATTTGTTTAAATGTTTTAAATAATATTTGAACTGTTGCAGTAGTGATTGGAGGGGACTCACTAGACCATTGGTCTAACCCTCGCTCTTTCAAAATTATAATCCTGTTTCAGGTTATTGCAAGATAGCAGGTACAGATAAGGGTAAGGAGAAGATGTCAGCTATTTTCAGGAGCTAGAAGACTTCCTGCAATAGTTTACTTTTTGACTCAGTTGTGTAATAGGTGATAGTTGTAAACCTTATACTCTGTAAGTAAGCCTGGGGCTGTTTTTAGACAGAAATGTTATTTTGATGTATGTATAAATGTACAGGTTGTTACAAAAATCACATTTAAAACCCTAATCTAGGAATGCCAAAATTATTGCTCCACGCCTAAATTAGATAAAACTGAATTTCAATGTTTTTTTGACATTTTTACCTTTTTTACCTAATTAGTGGACTAAAATTCTTTTTTTAATTAATATTTTTATTAATTATTTTAGACCCTTGATTATTTAGATGAATGGATGAGATTGGATCTCATAGTTACCACAAAATACTAAGATCTCCCATGAAAGGTCCCTATTATATATATATATATATATATATATATATATATATATATATATATATATATATATATATCGGAAAGTTCATTTGCAAACTTATTTTTTATTGTGAACATAAGGACTGATTTCAGTCATCCAACACTATTGATCCAACAACTCACATTAAATATGGTTTCCATCTAAAAGTATTAATTAAGATGATTAGGGGTTAAAAAAGAAGTTAATAACAATCTCATGTCGACATTATTTGACTTTTTATTTTTATTCTTAATTAAAAAAAAATTACCCCTTAAAGTTTAAAATAAATTATCTTAAAAATTACTAATATTTTAATCAAACAAATTACATAAAAAAGAGAATTTCATGCTCTTCGACATGACATCCATCTCGATATAGTTTTTTTCGTTTTAAATGTTTTTTTACGGGAAATGATATATATGTGTGTTATATTCATTATGAATACTTATGTAGATTCAATTATGTACAACACCTCGACACTATAAGTCAGTAACTTGATATCAATTTCTTCAACACTTTCTTCAACGTCGTAAGGCATAACGTTCTTCATTACCGTAACTCAATACCCATCAGGACGAATTGAGAACCCATCGAGATCGAGCGAGAACCTATCGAGACCGATCATGAACCATCGAGAACCAATCGAGAAATGTCGAGAATCCATTCATTGACTTGTGTTTTTATGTGTGTTAAACCATAACATATCACATTTATTTTCCATCGAGAACCTATCCATTGATCTATTATATGTTTGTGTGTGTAAAACCATAGGCTACCATTGTAACGCCCAGACTTTTGGTTAAGAAAAATATTCCCTCACATCTATAAATCATTCAAAGTCTTAATTATTAATGATGCTATCTCTAGTATAGTGGGTTCGATTCATGTCTAGAAGAAATCGTGCAAGAATAGTCGAAATTCGGTGTCCGGTGGATCTAGGGCGATAGTACCCGACGGCAGTGACCTTGTCACAATCGTCGGGGCATAGTCACGGGGGCCTTGGTGCTCTCGGTACATGTTTGGTGAGAATGACCCGCGAGAGTGACATTGGAATTGTCGCCTTTTCACAATCTCGGGGAAGGGACAAATCTCGGTACTTCTCGGGCGACTATGCCATGCAAGAATGCCCCTGGCACAATCGCATGGCACTTTCACATGCGGGGGCCAGAGCCTTAAATGTTGGGATTTTTCAGCTTTTCTCATTTATCACCTTCACCTACCAAACTCTCATACTCTCCCTCTCGTTGTTCTCCCATTTAATACAAACCTTAGTCTCATCTAAGGCATTAATACTTGGATTTCAAGAAGCTACTCGATCATCTTCTTCAAGATTGTTAACCTAGGGTTCAAGGTTAAGGGTTGCTACCATTCCTAGTAGGTTTCTAAGGTTTACCTAAACCAAGCATTGTGATTTCATTCACACCATTTAAACTTTATACATGTCAAAACTATGTTTTTAAACCTATAATCATCTCCTTGTTTACCTTCTCATTATTTGCAAGATTTTAACCTAAAATGGATTTTTGGAGTTTTTTAGTTTTTTTTTATTATTTCACAATATGATGAAGGGTTTTATGATTTGAGTTATGAAAAGTGACTTAGTTTACATATTTGTGGATTAAATACTTGGATGAACTCATTTTTTTCATATTTATAGTTTTCTCTTAAACGAAAGATTTACTTGAAGAAATGAGCATTTTGGGAAAAGGAACTTATGGATTGTTGATGGTATCATCAAAGATTGTGTTAGAATGTCATAACTTTGGGAAATCTATTTTGATGAAAGATTTATATGTTAAAATGAAAGAGGTGTTGGCTAAACTTTGATATTTATTTGTGTTGATCCAAACTCTCTTAGTGATTTGATAATGACCCGCTGTAATACTTAGTAAAAACTACGTCTTACATATGTATGTAATAGTGTTTCACCATCAGCGATCAAATACTGAGTATGTGCAGTATCGCTGATGATCTCTCTTGTAAATAGTTAGATGTTATCCCTGAAGACAAGTTTCGCGACAAAGATGTTCATCACTAAATTGAAGATAATGTTGCTGAACAAAGGACAAGTCTACTCATGATCTGATGTGGATATCAGTGAAACCAAGACAAGTCTACATACACGAGAAGAAACCTGAGGAAAAGCTTCAGTGATCGCTGAACTTCCTTCTATCTCTGTGAAGGAATAGATATTCAACGATTGAAGATCACTTAACTTATATCTCAAGTCTCTTTTGTCTTACCTTTGCACACATAGTACAAATGTCATATGAGACATACCTCTGCACCAAATTGTACAACAACTATGATATCTACACGGTTCACCATACAGCCAAAAGCATGTCTCCAAAAGTCAGACGCATGCAACCAACTATTGAAAGACACGTGTAAAGTACCCTGCCATGCATTTAATGCATGGGGTATAAATAGGAAGATCAAGACTCTATCTGAGTGTTGCCATCTATCTTTCTATTCATATACAAACCCTTGTTTTCTTCAACGTCGTAAGGCATAACGTTCTTCATTACAGTAACTCAATATCCATCAGGACGAATTGAGAACCCATCGAGATCGAGCGAGAACCTATCGAGACCGATCATGAACCATCGAGAATCAATCGAGAAAGGTCGAGAATCCATTCATTGACTTGTGTTTTTATGTGTGTTAAACCATAACATATCACATTTATTTTCCATCGAGAACCTATCCATTGATCTATTATATGTTTGTGTGTGTAAAACCATAGGCTACCATTGTAACGCCCAGACTTTTGGTTAAGAAAAATATTCCCTCACATCTATAAATCATTCAAAGTCTTAATTATTAATGATGCTATCTCTAGTATAGTGGGTTCGATTCATGTCTAGAAGAAATCGTGCAAGAATAGTCGAAATTCGATGTCCAGTGGATCTAGGGCGATAGTACCCGACGGCAGTGACCTTGTCACAATCGTCGGGGCATAGTCACGGGGGCCTTGGTGCTCTCGGTACATGTTTGGTGAGAATGACCCGCGAGAGTGACATTGGCATTGTCGCCTTTTCACAATCTCGGGGAAGGGACAAATCTCGGTACTTCTCGGGCGACTATGCCATGCAAGAATGCCCCTGGCACAATCGCATGGCACTTTCACATGCGGGGGTCAGAACCTTAAATGTTGGGATTTTTCAGCTTTTCTCATTTATCACCTTCACCTACCAAACTCTCATACTCTCCCTCTCGTTGTTCTCCCATTTAATACAAACCTTAGTCTCATCTAAGGCATTAATACTTGGATTTCATGAAGCTACTCGATCATCTTCTTCAAGATTGTTAACCTAGGGTTCAAGGTTAAGGGTTGCTACCATTCCTAGTAGGTTTCTAAGGTTTACCTAAACCAAGCATTGTGATTTCATTCACACCATTTAAACTTTATACATGTCAAAACTATGTTTTTAAACCTATAATCATCTCCTTGTTTACCTTCTCATTATTTGCAAGATTTTAACCTAAAATGGATTTTTGGAGTTTTTTAGGTTTTTTTTTATTATTTCACAATATGATGAAGGGTTTTATGATTTGAGTTATGAAAAGTGACTTAGTTTACATATTTGTGGATTAAATACTTGGATGAACTCACTTTTTTCATATTTATAGTTTTCTCTTAAACGAAAGATTTACTTGAAGAAATGAGCATTTTGGGAAAGGAACTTATGGATTGTTGATGGTATCATCAAAGATTGTGTTAGAATGTCATAACTTTGGGAAATCTATTTTGATGAAAGATTTATATGGTAAAATGAAAGAGGTGTTGGCTAAACTTTGATATTTATTTGTGTTGATCCAAACTCTCTTAGTGATTTGATAATGACCCGCTGTAATACTTAGTAAAAACTACGTCTTACATATGTATGTATTAGTGTTTCACCATCAGCGATCAAATACTGAGTATGTGCAGTATCGCTGATGATCTCTCTTGTAAATAGTTAGATGTAATCCCTGAAGACAAGTTTCGCGACAAAGATGTTCATCACTAAATTGAAGATAATGTTCCTGAACAAAGGACAAGTCTACTCATGATCTGATGTGGATATCAGTGAAACCAAGACAAGTCTACATACACGAGAAGAAACCTGAGGAAAAGCTTCAGTGATCGCTGAACTTCCTTCTATCTCTGTGAAGGAAGAGATATTCAACGATTGAAGATCACTTAACTTATATCTCAAGTCTCTTTTGTCTTACCTTTGCACACATAGTACAAATGTCATATGAGACATACCTCTGCACCAAATCGTACAACAACTCTGATATCTACATGGTTCACCATACAGCCAAAAGCATGTCTCCAAAAGTCAGACGCATGCAACCAACTATTGAAAGACACGTGTAAAGTACCCTGCCATGCATTTAATGCATGGGGTATAAATAGAAAGATCAAGACTCTATCTGAGTGTTGCCATCTATCTTTCTATTCATATACAAACCCTTGTTTTCTATATTCTCTCAATCTCTATCCTCTAAATTCTTGTGCAACAATCTGTGTGATTCTTAAGTTTGTTTAGATTAGGTTTTACTTAATCTTATTCCTCAACAAACATGTAAATTGTAATTTTATTTATCAATAAACAATTTATTAAACCATTAAATTTTGTGTTTGTATTCAACCCCCCGTCTACGAACTTGTTAAGCACCTTCGGGACCAACAATTTGGTCCCATATGGTATGGAGTATACAAAGAATTACATGTAAATGGAATTATGACTTTGTGGAACTATATGTATGACTATAGTTTATTACTAATATAATGGTGACAAGTCCTAGAATACTACTATTGGATCCATAGGTATTGATTTGACTTAATTATAGGGTAACTCCCGTTTGTAACTAGTTGAGACATTGGGTCCTCAGAAGGCAACTTGGTACGATTATGTGGGACTGGATAGTAGCCATGGACCGTAAATGTAATCCTAGGGAATGAGTATGATTAGGATCATTGGGTGCCCTCCCCCACATCTGAGTACGAGTCGACGAGCTCGTGGATTGATCCTAATATTAAACTCACAACTTGGGAAGTGGCCTACTTTTTTGTTCCGCCACCAACCTTGGAAAAATCGGGTCTCCCTCGTCATCGCAAGATGTTTTTGGACCCTTGGGTCGTATGTAGTCTTTTGGGAAAAGTAAAATGTTTATTTTAAATGTAAATCCTCCTTTATCAAATTTTACTTTTGTTTGGATTATATAAACTTTTTGTTCTCAGTAGGCGTAAAGCCTAACACTTGTTTCTTAAATGACGTGTATAACAGGTTCCCTTAGCGACAGATCGCGTGTGGTTTGAGGGAATAGTGTTTGGCCACTACGACATTTTTGGTATAGATACTCTTGGTGATAAAGCGTACAAGGAGATAGATATTTTGGGAGATTTGGGTCGACAACCGATATAATCTAGATGTATAATTGTATAGATTAGTTTGTTGTTAATTCCAATTTTCATTTACAGGAATTGTAACCGCTATTATACATTTCCCATTTTGAGCGGTTTTCAAACTATTATAGACGTTATATTGCCGAAATTAAGTTTTAAATTTCCCCTATTTTTAGGGTGTTACAAGTTGGTATCAGAGCTCTAGTTTAAGCGAACTAGGTATGAATGTAAGATGCCTAGACTTAAGCTGAGATTGTTAAGTTATGATTTGTGAGATTGGGTAGAAATTCTAAGATAGGACGGTCTTAGAAGTCGACGAAAGTACACTAATTGAAAATTGTGATGATGGTGACGAGAATTCTAGTGTAGAATATGTTCATAATTTCACTTAACTAATGCTATTATGAATGTATTGTTACGTGAGCGCTCTTGATGCACTATTGTTATGATGATTGATGAATATATTAGTACGTTTCCTTGTGTTTAAATTCATATAATCTATTTCTTACCTCCATTCTCGTATGTGTGTGGCAGAATAAGGATGGTTAGTATGTGTGGTAGACCACATACACGCGTCGACGGGGTCGAGGCGACCGCTTCAATGGTTGATCAACCGAAGAGGGTTGAGGTTGCTGCTCGTCCACCCATACCACCATTGTTGTTCGGAGGACCTGAGGTTATACCAAGGGTTGAGCTCGCCTCGTCTAACCCGGTCATACGTGAAGTGACCTCTCAATTCAAGATGTTGGCCAATCTGATGCTGGTGATGAATGAGGCTATGGCCAAATAGAAGGAATTTCTTCTGAAAGTAATTGAAGACCGCGACGTGAGCAACCATAGGAATGAAATGGTTGCGGAGAACATAGTGGTGGTCATATCCGAGGGTACATACCACGTGAACCCAACTGCGGAGTCGGCGATGGTAGACGTGAGGCAAGGTAGGAGGCTTGCTCCTACAAGTCCTTTTTGTGCAGCAAGCCACCCGAGTTCTCCGGGTCTGATGATCTAGTTGCCTGCATGAACTGGATACGAGAGCTTGAACAGGTCTTTGACTCGTCTGAAGGCGAGGAGGGTCAGAAGGTGAGGTTTGGCTCCCAAATGCTTAGGGTCCCGACACTAATCTGGTGGAATGTCACCAAATACACCCTCTTCACTACTGTCTTGGCTCAACTGTCTTGGGCCGAATTCAATAAGAAAGTCATGGAGGAGTACTGCAATGAGAGGGCCTTGGACCGCATCGAAGAAGAGTTTTGAGCTCTTAAAAAGGGAAATTTTTCGGTGAGGGAGTACACCCGACGATTTATGGAGAAGTTGGGTCTAGCCCCGACTGAGAAAGAGCAGATCAAGGCCTACCTCAAAGGCCTACCGGCGGACATGATGTCGATGGTCCATAATTCCCGAGCCTCAACCCTCCGTGAGACTGTTGAAGAAGCTCAAATTATGGAGGAAGTCTACGCTCGTGGAAAAGAAGAGAGAGCGGTAGTGGTGGGAGACAAGAGAAGATGGGAAAGCAACCCTGGGCCTCTCAAGAGGCCGAGACCTTTCAATGGGGGAAGAAGCTTTGATAACCGTCGAGAGGTGCAATGGTGCCCAAGATGCCGAAGCAAACACCACATCAACTGTAACTCCAAACCCACCTCTTGTGCTAAATTTGGGAAAGTCGATCATGCCACAAGAGATTGTCGGGTGAAGGGGCTTGTATGTTTTGAAAGCAAGATGTAACACCCCGTTTTCACTATTACAATAATTACAAGGTTATGTCTATTTGGGTATCTTAAATCTTTAAGATAAGGGTTAAACATGATGATATATGATCGATAATTTAAGAAAAATGTTATCTGATAAGAAGATATATACATCGAATAAAAAATTAAGCTTTTAATATCAAATATCGATATAATTGAAAAAGGACAATTCGAAGATTTAGGAAATATCTTTGTTAGAAAAAAAGAAGAGAAAAATATATCTGATTAATAATTATGAGAATGAAATGATAATATAATTTAAAGTATACAGAATTTATAATTTAAAATATATAAAACGATATTATCGTGTGTGTATATATATATATATATATATATATATGTTAAATATTTTAATAGTATTTCTATTTAAAAGATTTTGTCGTTTTACTCAACATAGCTAGTCGTATGTATTTTTATGAAATGCGACTAAGATGTTTTTGTGACCAGCAATTTACGACGATCACAATGAATCTTTCAGATTTGAAAACCGACAAACTTTTATTTATAAGACTGATTTAATATTAAATACATCGTTTTTATTAATTTTAGTGCCCAAAATGATTTATAAGTTTTATAATGCATATACTTTTGGACTCTGTGATTTACGTAGATCATAATGACGCTTTCATATTTGGAAAAGATTAACGATTTTATTTTAGGGTCATTTGAATAGGACGATAGATATGTGTCATTTATGGATTATAGAAATATTGAATAAATACAAAAATTCATATTTAATACGTTGAAAAGTCTAGATACGGTAAATGTCAAAAAGATCAAAATATGGCTACGAAAAATTATACAATTCAGAAAAATGTATAGCAATAGCATGTCTATGGGTAGGTATTATCGAGTAGGTCCCAAATATATGTCTAAATTAAGATTTAGGATTATGTATACAAAGTTATATTCAATAAAAACAATGATATATATTAAATAAAATAATTATTATATATATACATATATATTGTGTGTTAAGCAACGTAGGGACCAAGCCATGGGATTTTCATCAATCTTCATTTTCGCTGCATCATGAGCACATTACTTTACACCACCTCATGCTCTCAATTTACTATAAACAAGTACATACATTTCATTTCATAATACACATTCAAAAATACCAATAATAAATCAGAAAGTTGCATCCATTTTAAAGTAAGTGAATCAAGCATTATGGTTAAGCAATCAAGATTAGTACATTATGAGATTTACTTGGGTACATATATGTTATATAAATGTTTTTATACATGAGGAATATTTGAAATGATGTTTTTGGCATGTTTGTCTTGCATGAGATAAAATTATGTTTATAATGCATTTTATGAGAAAGACGTGTACTTTACATATGGTATATTAAACGTACTGTGCATGTGAAAGTATGGCCATGTTAAATACCCGACGGGGTATAAGAATGGAGGACGTTTTGCAAACGGACCTCAGGGGGAAGATCCTTCGCGGAACCCCAGGGATCTAGGATCCTGTTGAGAATGTTTGGCATACTTACACATATGAGAGCTCGCACTAAAAGAAGATGATGTTTTTACTAAAATGGTTTATGCATCCATGTTATTATGCATAATTATGAGAAGTGTATGGAATTATCGTTCATGCACTAAAATGATATATTTTATGGAATATGATTTCTTCATTAAACCATAATTGCCCACTAAAGCTTAAAGCTTACATAGTCTATATATGTATCTCAGGTAAGATCGGGATAAGACATTAAGGGATCACATGAAGAGTTATAGTTCTTAAAATAGTCATTATAAATGTTAAGGTATTGAAATGTTGTAAGAGCGCTTCCACAGATGTAACAGGGCGTCACACAAGATGTCGGGACACTTCCAAAAAGATTGCCCGAAGTTGAAGACGAGCAGTGTACCAGAGAAGAAGGAGAACCCTCTGAGGGTTCCGGGTCGAGCCTTCCAAATGACAACTAAGGAGGCAAAGGCATCTACCGACGTGGTATCGGGTACGTTTCTCCTAAACTCCGTACCTGGGCGTGTGTTATTTGACTCGGGTGCCAATTTCTTTTTTGTATCCGATTCATTTTGCCAAAAAGCTTGCTATACCCACTAGTAGTCTAGAGGATGCCTTAGTGGTGGAAATAACAAATGGTTGTCAGGTAGTGATCTGAGATGTCTTGAGGGGTTGCACGTCTGATATTGAAGGGAAGAAATTCTCAATCAATTTGATGCTTATGGTCATTGGTGGATTCGATGTGGTAGTCGGTATGGATTGGTTAGCAGACAATCATGCTGAAATCGTATGTTCCAAGAAGCTAATCCAGCTCTCCATTCCTGGTGGTGATGTTGTGATTGTTTATGGCGAAAGGAGAAAGGGTGACGTGGCGATAATCACCATGGCTAAGGCACGAAAATACATGGCAAAGGGATGCTCATCATTTCTGGCATACGTGATAGACGCCAAGCTCGAGAAGAAGAAACTTGAAGACGTGAAGGTGGTACGCGAGTTTCCTGATGTCTTCCCGGACAACTTGCCCGGTTTACCACATGATCATCAAGTATAGTTACGGATTGACCTTGTACTAGGAGCGGCTTCCATTGCTCGATCCCCTTACCGGTTGGCGTCATCCGAAATGCAAGAGATGATGGCTCAACTCCAAGATCTTCTGGGGAAAGGTTTCATAAGGCCGAGCTCGTCGCCTTGGGGAGCTCCGGTCTTGTTTGTCAAAAAGAAGGACGGTACGATGAGGGTGTATCGATTACCATAAACTGAATAAGGCAACGGTGAAGAACAAGTATCCGCTTTCGAGAATCGAAGAGTTGTTCAATCAACTTCAAGGAGTGGGTTGCTTCTACGTTCGGGATATCACCAAGTGAAAGTGAAGGAAGACGACATCCCGAAAACGTCTTTTAGGACACGTTACAGCCATTATGAATTTCTCGTAATGTGTTTTGGCCTAACTAACGCACCGACGGTGTTCATAGACTTGATGAATAGAGTGTGTCGACCATTCGTTGACAAGTCGGACATTGTGTTCATCGATGACATACTCGTGTATTCCAAGAGCGAGGCAAAACATGTGCAACACCTTTGGGAAGTCCTAGAAGTATTGAGAAAGTAGAGGTTATATGCTAAGTTCTCCAAATGTAACTTTTGAAGAAATGATGAATTGGGAACCTCCCAAGAGTCCGTCGGAGATCCAGAGCTTCTTGGATTTGGCGGGATATTATCGGAGATTTATCCAAGACTACTCCAAGATTGCTTCTTCATTGACTGCACTAAACCGAAAGAACATAAAGTTTGTATGGGCCGAGGCCAAGAGAAGGCGTTCCGGACCTTACAAAAGAAGTTGTGCGAAGATCCAATCTTGTTGTTACCCGAAGGGTCGGAAGACTTCGTGGTATATAGTGACGCTTCAAAAATGGGTATAGATTGTGTGTTGATGCAAAAGGGGCAAGCTGATCGCCTACGCGCCAAGGCAACTGAAAGTGCACGAGAAGAATTACCCTACCCATGGCTTGGACTTAGTGGCAGTAGTGTTCGCCTTGAAGCTATGGTGGCACTACCTCTATGGCACGAAATGTACACTCTACATGGATCATAAGAGTTTGAAATACATCTTTGATCAAAAAGAGTTGAACATGAGGCAAAGACGGTGTCTCAAATTGCTCAAGGATTATGATTACGGGTTGCTTTATCACCCTGGTAAGGCAAACATGGTAGCTGACGCTTTGAGTCGGAAAAACTATAATGGAAGCATCCGGGCCACCCTTTCGAGGATCGAATTGGTGTCAAGTCTCATTAAGCGGATCAAGACGTCACAATCTGAGGCTTTGTTGGAAGAAAATCTCAAGGACGAAGTAATGACGAAACAACGATTACTTTTGACGGAAGATAGCCATGGAGTAAAATTGTTTAACGGACGAGTTTGGGTGCCCAAAGTCGGGAGTAACCGAGAACTCCTTATTGAAGATGCCCATAAGTCCAAATATTCCATCCATGCGGGGAGTACCAAGATGTATAGGGATTTGAAGCTACACTGTTGGGAACTGAAGAATTTACCATGTATGGTTAATGCTGCTAGTATAAGATTACTACTGCTAGAGGACTTCAACAGTTAGTACTGCTAGGTATTACTGCTGCTAATAGAATTAATACTGCTAGTCAAAGTTAGTGCTGCTTGAACAAAGTTAGTACTGCTTAGCTAGTTAGTGCTGCTTAGTAGTTAATGCTGCTTCTAAGATAATATGAAGATAATGATGAAGAGATCGTGGTTAAAGATAAACATGGAAAGCTGAAGATATTCATGGAAGATATACTTAAGATATTTTATTTATTGTAATTATCTTTTATTTAGTATATGTATAGAATAGTTTAAAAAAATTAATTATTCATTCTAAGTTCTAGAGAGAATCAACCTCAAGGCATAGATCCTAATTCTAGAGAAGTAGAATTCGTCTTGAAAGAGATTGTTCTTCAAGATTGAGGTTGAGTGTGTAACCTTGTGCTTTTAATCATTCAATACAAGTTTACAAGTTGTTAATCATATACTGTTTGTTTACTGTTACATTGAATATCAAAGTGTTATTCCGCAAACTTCTTTGATATTGTTTCTGAGACTTTATTCTTGTTAAGAATTCGATCCTGACAAGTGGTATCAGAGCTTTTTCTCTCAGAAACATCTATTCATCATGGAAAACTTTGCAGAATCAAACAGTACTCTGGTCTCAAAGGTTCCAATGCTCAGACCCAATGAATTCGATATGTGGAAGATCAGAATCAAGCAGTACATACTCCTCACTGACTATTCTATGTGGGACATCATAGAGAATGGTCCTTCTGAAGCAGGAAAGATTGGTGCAGATGGAAAGAGAACTCCACCAAAAACTGATGCAGAAAGAAAAACTAGACACACAGAGATGAAAGCCTTGAGCGCCTTGCTCTTGGCTATTCCCAATGAATACCAACATCAGTTCTGCAACTGCACTGATGCAGACATGCTCTGGAATGCTCTGGAGAAGAGATTCTCAGGTACCAAAAGTACCAAGAGAAATCAGAAAGCCATTCTGAAGCAACAATATGAGAACTTTATGTCAACCAAGAATGAGTCCATGACTCAAACTTTTGACAGGTTCAACAAACTTATTGGTGAACTAGCTACAGTGGAAGTACAAATTGATCAAGATGATCTGAACAGAAAGTTTCTAAGGTCTTTGAGTGATGAATGGACCATGTATACTGTGTCTTTCAGACAGAATGATCAACTGGAAGAAAAGGAACTTGATGATCTCTATAATGATCTAAGAGTTTTTGGGTAAAAAGAGGCCTTCTGGGTATGTTCACAATGCTGCACTCCTTTCAGCATCAACTGATTCTACTTCCAACCCTGAATCAGTTAGTACTGCCAATGGAGAAAATCAAGAGAAAGGCACTGAAACTGTATTTGAAGCCTTTCTGGCAAGTCATGGAAATTCTTCTCTCATTAATGATGACTTGGAACAACTCCATCCAGATGATCTTGAAGAGATGGACATTAAATGGCAGATGGCCATGCTCTCTATGAGAGTTAAGAAGTTCATCAAAAGAACTGGGAGGAACAACTTCTCCCAAAGAAGAGAAGATGGAGCAGGTTTTGACAAGTCTAAGGTGGAATGCTATAAATGCCATCAAAAGGGACACTTTGCTAGGGAATGCAGAAGTGGAGTGTCTCACAACAACAACCACCAGCAGACACAGTCCGGAAGCTTCAATAATAACATAAGTTCTGCACAAGCCCTAGTCTCTCAACAAGGTATGGGGTTTGATTGGAGTGATCAAGCTGAAGAGGCCATCCAAAACCAAGCTCTAATGGCAGAGGTGTCTGATCTCCCAACAGAGGTAACTTCCAATCTTTGCTCTCCAAATTGCATTAACACTGTTAAAAGATATAGGGATCACAATCAGAACATGAGTGATGACCTTAAGAGATTGGAAAAGGACATATAAGATTATGTGAGGATTGTTGAGAGATTTGAAGAACAGATTAAGGGTTTTCAAGCCAATGAGCTTCAACACTCTTATGACACAAACTACTGGAAGTAGGAGAAGAATGACTTAGAACTTCAACTAACCAGATCCAAAGAAGAGAGTGAAAAGCTAAGAGGAGAGCTAGCTAAAGTCAAACTAGATGTAGAAAAGTTTTCTAATGCTTCCAAAGCAATGGATTCTTTGCTACAAACTCAGATTCATGATAAACTGAGAAGAGGAATAGGGTACAATACCACACCACCACCCTATAACAACAACTACATCCCTCCTAGTTCAGATTTGTTAGAAACAAAGGATAGGAAGGACCTATCTAAGGGAGCCACTGAGATAGATCCCTTAGATGAAGTAGTTGTTAAGGATAAAACTGAGAAAGAAGTTGTCAAGGATAAGGACAATACTGTGAGTGGTGAGATTCCTATAGAAAACCACATAATCACCAATGAGGGATGTGGAAAACATTAGATCAAGTCCAATGAGATAGAGAAGACTGAGGGAAAGAACAAGAAGGTTCATTATAAGCAGACCACTGTTGTGAACCCTATCCCTTGCAAGCAGTGTGCATTCAGTAAATCTGAGCCCCAAAAACATGATAAACCAAGGGGAAATCAGAGAAACTGGAATAACTAATGGGCACAAAAACAAGGCATTGATCTGAGTAAAATCAATAGACCAAAGCCTTGTTTCATTTGTGGAAAGATAAACCATTTGGCTAAGTATTGTTTCTTTAACCCTATTAACCAACAGATGAACTTTCAAAGATTTGTGCAAAAACCTGTTGGTTATAAGAAGGCTGGAAAGAAACATGTGATGAAGAAATCTGTTGAAACCAAAGGCCCCATGAAGAATAAGGTTTTAAAAGAAAGTGTTTTAATATGGGTGCCTAGAAGCACTAAAACTGTTAGTATTGCTGACAGAGATAGTGCTGCTAGAAGCATTACTGCTGCTACCAGTGTTAGTACTGCTGATAATTTTAATACTGCTAACACAGTTACTGCTGCTAACATAGTTACTACTTCTAACAAGGTTAGTACTGCTAAGCATGCAAGTGCTGCTAATACAGTTAGTACTTCTAAAACCAGTACTGCTTCTAGCAAGTGTGTTTCCAAACCAATCATTGTGACAAAGTACTCCAGAAATAAGGAGTCAAAGTTTAAAAATCTTGTCAAGAAAGAATGTAAATATTTTGATGAGAAAGGGGTACCCAAGAACACTTTGGCTTGGGTTCCTATTTCATACTAACTGAATTACTTTATGTGCAGGGCAACCAACAGCTCAAGGGAAAGAGCATATGGCATGTTGATAGTGGTTGCTCTAGGCACATGACAGGCAACATGTCATGCCTTCAGGATTTCAAGCACATCAATGGAGGACATGTTGCATTTGGAGATAATCTTACTAGTGGTAAAATAAGTGGAAAAGGTAATGTTACAAAAGGTAAGATGACATTTGAGGATGTCTACTATGTTGATCAATTAAAGTACAACCTGTTAAGTGTATCACAGGTTTGTGACAAACAACATAGCATATTATTTACTAATACAGAGTGTATGATCCTTGCTCCATGGTTCAAGGTAGTTGATGAAAGCATGATACTACTTAGAACTCCAAGAAATGACAATGTTTATTGTCTAGATATGGACAATGTTGATAGTGATTCATCCTTGAATTGTCTTGTTTCAAAAGCTTCTGTGGATGAATCCTCTCTCTGGCACAGAAGGATGTGTCACATGAATTTCAAGACAATGAACAAACTTGTTAAAAACAACCTTGTAAGAGGTTTACCTTCAAAAGTATTTTCATGTGATGATCATTGTGTTGCATGTCTTAAAGGCAAACAGCACAAAACTTCTCATAAGACCAAAGAGATAAATAAAATTTCTTCTTGTCTCCAGTTATTGCATATGGATCTGTTTGGTCCTACAAATGTTATGAGTATAGGCAAGAAATCTTACTGCTTGGTTATTGTTGATGATTACTCTAGATTTACCTGGGTATATTTTCTAAGGACTAAGGATGAGACAAGTGGACTGATCAAATCCTTTATTCTAAGAATTGAAAACCAATCTAATCAAAAAGTAAAATTCATTAGATCAGACAATGGGACTGAATTTAAAAATCTTGATCTAAACACCTTTTGTGAAGAAAAAGGAATTGAGAAACAATATAGTGCCCCTAGGACTCCTCAACAGAATGGAGTTGCTGAGAGGAGGAATAGAACACTAATAGAGGCTGCTAGATCTCTGTTGGTTGATTCAAAACTGCCAATTACCTTCTGGGCTGAAGCAGTTAATACTGCCTGTTATGTCCAAAACAGAGTTCTAGTGGTCAAGCCAAAGAACAAGACCCCATATGAGCTTTTAAATAAAAGAAAACCCTTTATTGGATTTTTCAAACCTTTTGGGTGTCCTTGTACAATTCTCAATACCAAATCTCACTTAGGTAAGTTTGATAGCAAATAAGATGATGGATTTCTTGTTGGTTACTCATATCAGAGTAAGGCTTACAGAGTTTTTAACTCTTCTTCTAGAATAATTGAAGAAAGTGACAATGTCAAATGCAATGAGAACACACCAAATCCTATTGGGTCTGGTCCTCAGTGGTTGTTTGACATTGATTCACTGACTAACTCTTTTGGTTTCAGTAGTGATGATTATGCAGGTTCAGGGAGTGGAGGATTAGGAACTACACAAGTTCAAGATAGTATATCTCAATATGTGATCTTTTCCATACCAACAGTGGATTTATGTGAAAAGGAACCATCTACTGGACCAAATCAGAGTGAAGAAGAAAGTAGAGATGAGGAGAATCAAGAAAATCAAGAACCAGAAGTAGCTGCTGAAAACACCTCAGTTGACTTGAATGACTCTAATCTAGAGGTGGGACTTAATGAAGAACCTAGTCATCACACCAGAATTCAAAAGAATCATCCTCCACAGCTGGTAATAGGAGATATATCTTCTCCTATGATGACTAGAAATCAAAGTAGGCTTCAAGAAATGCAAGACCAACAGCATACAGTGTTGTCTTGCTTTTTATCCCAGCTTGAGCCTAAAAAGGCACATGATGCTATGAAAGAGTCCAGTTGGATAGAAGCCATGCAAGAAGAGCTACTGCAGTTCAAGCTGCAAGATGTTTGGGATCTGGTAGACCTTCCTAAAGGCCAAAGAGCAATAGGAACAAAATGGGTCTTCAGGAATAAGAGAGATGAAAGAGGGATAGTCATAAGGAACAAAGCAAGGTTGGTGGCTCAAGGGTATACACAAGAAGAAGGAATAGACTATGAAGAAGTATTTGCACCTATGTCTAGGATAGAAGCAATTAGATTATTTCTGGCTTATGCTTCTTATATGAAATTCAAAGTCTATCAAATGGATGTCAAAAGTGCATTTCTTTATGGCTCAATTGAAGAAGAAGTATATGTCTGTCAACCTCCAGGGTTTGAAAACCCAAGCTATCCAGACAGGGTATACAAATTGAAGAAAGCACTTTATGGACTACATCAAGCTCCAAGAGCATGGTATGACACTCTGTCATCCTATCTCTTGGAAAATGGCTTTGAAAGAGGAGTCATTGATAAGACTCTATTCATCAAGAGAAAGAAGAAGGATATCTTGCTGGTCCAAATCTATGTTGATGATATTATCTTTGGATCCACAAGAGATAACATGTGCAAGGAGCTTGAGGAACTAATGCATCAAAGGTTCAAGATGAGTTCCATGGGGGAACTTACTTTCGTCCTTGGACTCCAAGTTCAATAGAAGACAGATGGAGCTTTATCTGTCAGTCTAAGTATGTGCAGGACATTCTAACCAAGTTTGGTTTCTCAGATTCAAAACCTGCCAGCACACCTATGGAGACACACAAGCAGATAACAGCAGATTTTGAGGGGGAGGATATGGATGTTCATCATTATAGATCCATGATTGGCTCTCTCATGTATCTTATAGCCTCTAGGTCAGATATAATGTTTCCAGTCTATGTATGTGCAAGATTCCAAGTTAGGCTAAAGCAATCTCACTATCAAGCTGTTAAGAGGATATTCAGATATCTTAAAGGGCAACCCAGATTGGGACTTTGGTATCCTCATGATTCATTCTTTGACCTACTTGCATACTCAGATAGTGATCTAGGTGGAGCAAACTTGGACAGAAAATCTACTTCTGGAGGATGTCAGTTTTTGGGTGCAAGACTAGTTTCATGGCAGTGCAAGAAACAAACCACAATGTCCACATCTACAACAGAGGCAGAGTACATAGCAGTTGCAAGCTGCTGTTCTCAAGTCTTATGGATTCAGAATCAAATGTTGGACTATGGGGTAACCTTTCTACACACTCCAATTTTTATTGATAATAGCAGTGCTATTAGCATTGTGAATAATCCTGTCAAGCACTCAAAGACAAAGCACATTGAGATCAGGTATCACTTTATAAGAGACTGCAATGAAAAGAAACTTATTCAAGTTGTAAAAGTTCATACTGATAACCAGTTTGCTGATCTATTCACCAAAGCCTTTGATGTGGGTAGATTCACTTTCTTGGTAACAAGTGTGGGAATGATTAACTCTGAATAAGCCCCTTCTCAAAAAGTGGTTATATACATGTATATTGTTTATTCTTGGTGTTACTAATCTTCTTTTTCAGGATATGTATAGCAGTACTCAGTGTATCACAAACTTAAAAGAGTAAAAGTATGGATAATACTGCCAGTACAGTTTTAATACTGCCCGTGCACAGTTAATACTGCTAGTGGTTAATACTGCTCTCAGTTAATACTGCTAGTGGTTAATACTGCTCTCAGTTAATACTGCTAGTGGTTAATACTGCTCTCAGTTAATACTGCTAGTTAGTTAATACTGCTAGCAGTTAATACTGCTCGCAGTTAATACTGCTCGCAGTTAATACTGCTCGCAGTTAATACTGCTCGCAGTTAATACTGCTCGCAGTTAATACTGCTCGCAGTTAATACTGCTCGCAGTTAATACTGCTCGCAGTTAATACTGCTAGTAGTTAGTACTGCTTGCCGTTAATACTGCTTATTAGTTAATATTGCCCTAGGTTAATACTGCTTATGTCCCGAATACTATAAATACTCTTTGCCCGCCTAAAAAGTTCATAACGACTCTTTGCATACTGTTCACTTGCGCTCTAAACCCTTTCTCTCTCAAGTATCAAGTTTTCAGGCAAGAATTTTCAAAGATCAATGGCATCAATGGCATTCATCGACGAGCACAATGAAATCGCGATGCTACAGAAGCCCAAACAGGTCGCTGGTTTCCACCAGATTGTGGATTTCCTCAAGACAACCCACATTGCTCATGCTCTCACTGTCTCGCCATCAATCTTTATCGAGCATCAAAGGCAATTCTGGGCACATGCCACCATTGTTACTGAGAATGGTGTGCAAATGATCAAGACAAAGGTGTGTGGAAAGCCATTGACAGTTACTGAAGAGGTAATTCGCATCAGTCTACGTCTAGACGATGCCTCTGGTATAACTTCTATCTCTAATGATGAACTGTTTTCTACTCTTACAAGAATGGGGTATGGAGGCCCATTGGGTGTGTTCAAGTTCTCAAAAGCCAAATTTTCACCCCAATGGCGTTTCTTTGTCCATACCCTTATGCACTGCATCTCTAAAAATACTACTGGATGGAGTGAGTTCAGTAGCACCATTGCTTATGCTTTGGTGTGCTTGGCCACTGCCAGAAAGTACAATTTTTCTAAAATGATTTTCAATGATCTTGTCTCAAACTTGGGAAACAAAAAGAGCTTTTATATGTACCCCAGGTTTGTTCAAGCAGTTATCACCCACGAATTGACGGATATGCCTCATTTTGATGGGGTATATGTACCTAAACCCCCTAAAGGCAAGGTTTTCTCAAATATGAGAAGATCTGCTGGGGACTCGGAAGGAGTTGACACCCCATTGTTCTCCACAATGATGGTGGTGTCCCACACTGATGAAGGTATGGCAGCAGGGTCAAGGCCCCCATTAGACCATCCCACTGCTAGTCAATCCCAACCTTCCCACTCTAAATCAATTCCCCAGTCTCTTCTTGATAAACCAACTTCACCAATCACCCAAACATACAAAAGGAAACAGGTAAAGAAGGCTCCTTCCCTTCTTGTACCTTCACCCACTCAGCCTTTAAGCCCTCTAAGGGAGAATTCTCCTTTAGAGAATATCAATAGGGAAACCAAAGGGGTGTCTCCCAACCCCAAGGAGGTGCTCTCTGAGGAGGAGGAGGAAGAGCATATGGGTGAGCAGGCTGTCACTACTTCTGCTAGCATAGAGAAGGAAAGTGGTAACATAAATAAGACCTCCCTCATGGCAACTTTGAATGAGCAATCATTCAAAGGTCCCAGGTGCCAAGAAACCACGGGGGTGGATATTGCTTCTGCTAGGCAGAAGGCTTCCACTACAAAAAGATCCCATGATCCTTCAATAGAGGGTAACACTTCTGGAGAAGGTGAGGACAAATATAACTACTATGAATTGATGGAAACAATGGGCAACATCAACCAAGATGTTCTTAAACAAGGGAAAGAAATTGAAGAGATGAAGCTGGTAATCCTGTCCCAACAAGTCCAGATTGCCAAGCTAAAGAAAATGGTGACAAGGTTATTGCAAAAGAAGAGGAGAAAGCAGTTTGTTCTAAAGAAGAGGAACAATGCTCAAGATGCTTCCAACAAGGGGGAGAAGCAAGAAAGGGAAACAGAAAAAGAAAGTTCAGCTGAAAAGAGAGTTGAAGTTGAGGGGGAGACAGAGGATGCAATAGAGGCAGAAAAAGAAGTTGCTCAAGCAGCAAAAACTGTTAATGCTGCTGAAACAGCAGAAACAGTTAATGCTGCTGAAACAAAAGAAGCAGCAGAAACAGAAGAAGCAGTAACAGGGCTCTCTGTAGAGGAACTGGAGATTGCAGAGACATTGGTTAAAGCCAAGAATGACACTCCTAAGGCTAGTCAAAAGGTCAAGGGAGTGATCATTAATGAAGGAGGAGGCTCAAAGAAAAGAAAAGAATCAAGTAAAGCAACTTTGAAAGATACAAAGGGAAAGGGAAAGGAAAAGCTTATTGAAACTGAACTGCCTTCAAAGAAGAGGAGTCAGATTGAAATGGATGAGGAGATGGCAAAGCAGCTTCAAGAGCAAATGGAAAAAGAGGAACAGATTCATACAGAAACAGATAGAGAGCTTGCAAAGATAATGGCCAGAAAACTAAATGCTGAGTATCAAGAAAGTTTAAAAGCAGCAACTGAAGCCAAGAAAAGCTCTGTGAAAGTGTCTAAGCAGAGAATGCCAGTAATGAAGCAGAAAAAACAATCTTCTAAGACCTTTTTGGCCAATCAGGAAAGAAGAAGAATGATTAACTTCCTGAGAGGTGCAATTGGTGTCAAAGGGGAAATGTTTAACAACATGGCATACAGTCAGGTTAAGGATTTGTACAAGAAAGAAATGGCCAAGCTTCAAGGGGACTCATCTTAAAGGGAAAAGGCTGAAAGAAGAATGAAGGAAAGGCATGACCTAAATATTCAACAACCATTCCCTGAGGAGACCACACCTTCAAAGGACAATGCTGAAGAAATGAAGGAAGAACAAGAGAATGCTGGTAAAGAAATTAAATCTGCAAAGAGGGTGAAGACAATTGCTTCCAAAAGGCAGTATAAAAGGCCAAGAGTGGAAGAAAGAGCAGAAACTGAAGCAGAACCTTCAGTCACACCTTCAACAGAACCTGTGCAGAACCCAGAACAGTCCAAAGAGCAATCAGATGAGCATATGGGGCTGTACATGACTATAGTAAAACCTGTACAGGTTGTTCCAATCTCCATGAAAGCTCCTGAGATTATCTTTTGGGACATTCTAAGAGATAATGGAAAGGATTTCTTCAAAATCAAGAGAGCTGATTGTTCATTTGAAGCATATTCAACATGGGGGAGAGTTATCAGAAGTTGTTCAAGAGCTGATATAGAAGAATTATACAAAGTGGGGATGAAACTCTATGAGCCTATGTTGAAAGGTACTGAAGAGAATCTTATCAAGATAGCAATGGAATACTTGTGCATGATGTTTGATCCAGAAAGAGTGGATTATAGGATTAAAGATCATAATCATGAGTTTATATTCAAGAAGATTGATAAATGGATACTATTTGAAAACTGTGGAGTATACATGATTACTATTGACAACTGTTATCATGAATACTACCTGGTGGACAAAATCTATGAGCATAGCAAGGAGAAGCTAGAAGGGATGCTTAAAGCTACACTGGTATGCACAAAGGATTCAGAGATGGCTAAAATTGTGGTGAGAAGAACTGTAAATCAAAGTCTGGGGCTAGATCCAAATTTGGGCAACTAAATGAGAAGTGTTGAAAGCATCTTGAAGATCAGATCTGAAGAACTTGACTTCTCTTCCTAAAAGTCAAGTTAGGGGGAGATTGTTGGGAACTGAAGAATTTACAAAGTATGGTTAATGCTGCTAGTATAAGATTACTACTTCCAGAGGACTTCAACAGTTAGTACTGCTAGGTATTACTGCTGCTAGTAGAATTAATACTGCTAGTCAAAGTTAGTGCTGCTTGAACAAAGTTAGTACTGCTTAGCTAGTTAGTACTGCTAGTGGTTAGTGTTGCTTAGTAGTTAATACTGCTTCTAAGATAATATGAAGATAATGATGAAGAGATCGTGGTTAAAGATAAACATGGAAAGCTGAAGATATTTATGGAAGATATACTTAAGATATTTTATTTATTGTAATTATCTTTTATTCAGTATATGTATAGAATGTATAGAATAGTTTAAAAAAAAAATTATTCATTCTAAGTTCTAGAGAGAATCAACCTCAAGGCATAGATCCTAATTCTAGAGAAGTAGAATTCGTCTTGAAAGAGATTGTTTTTCAAGATTGAGGTTGAGTGTGTAACCTTGTGATTTTAATCATTCAATACAAGTTTACAAGTTGTTAATCATATACTGTTTGTTTACTGTTACATTGAATATCAAAGTGTTATTCCGCAAACTTCTTTGATATTGTTTCTGAGACTTTATTCTTGTTAAGAATTCGATCCTGACATACACTATTGGTGGTTGGTTCTTTTGACCAAGAGCGCTCACTTCTTGGCCATGCGTGAGACCCTACCGATGGACAAGTTGGCAAAACTTTATATCGACGAAGTGGTTTCTAGGCATAAAGTGCCATTTTCTATCGTATCAGACCGTGATAGCCAGTTCACTTCAAACTTTTGGGATTGCCTACAGAAAGAGCTTGGTAGAACAGTGAAGTTGAGTATGACCTACCATCCTCAAACAGATGGCCAAAGCGAGAGAACAATTTAGATGCTAGAAGATATGTTGAGATCTTGCGTAATTGACTTCGGGGGTAGTTGGGACCCTCATTTACCTTTGGTAGAGTTCGCGTACAAGAATAGCTATCACTTGAGTATCGTCATGGCCCTATTTGAGGCCTTACATGGGCGGAAGTGCATAACTCCGTGTGTTAGCTTGAAGCGGGCGAGAAGCAATTCGCTAGTCCCAAAATTGTGCAAGAAACAGACAACAAAGTGAAAGGCATTTGGGAAGAGTTGAAAGCGGCACAAGACCGGAAAAAGATCTATGTCGACAAGAAGATACGACCGATGGAATTCCAAGAGGGAGACCGTGTTATTCTTACGGTGTCCCCTTAAAGGGTATTATCTGGTTCGGAAAGCGAGGGAAGTTAAGTCCCCATTTCCTTGGACCGTTCACCGTGATCAAGCGAGTAAGGCTTCAGGCCTACGAGCTTAAACTACCACCAGAAATACATGGGATTCATAACATGTTCCATATTTATTACCTTCGGAAATGTTTGGCAGAGGAAGAGAGCATTATCCTACTATCAGAAATAAGAGTGGGTGAGGGTAACCGATGTGTAGAAGAACCCGAGGCAATTATGGAGAGAAAGTCAAAGAAGCTCCATCACAAAGAAGTCATGATGGTTAAGGTGCAATGGAAGCACCATTGTGGCACCAACATGATGTGGGAAGCTGAAGAAGGTATGAAGAGACGTTATCCCGATTTGATCGGGTAGCAAAGATTTCGAGGACGAAATCAATCCCAAGGTAGGGAGGATTGTAACGCCCGAAATTTTGGGTAAGAAAAATATTCCCTCACATCTGTAAATAGTTCAAAGTATTAATTATTAATGATGTTATTTCTGGTCTAGTGGGTTCGGTTCATGTCTAGAAACAATCGAGCGAGAATAGTCGAAATTCGGTGTCCGGTGGGTCTAGGGCGATAGTGCCCGGCGACAGTGACTTTGTCACAATCGTCGTGGTATAGTCGCGAGGGCCTTGGTGCTCTCGGTACATGTTTGGTGAGAATGACTCGCGAGAGTGACATTGGCATTGTATCCTTGTCACAATAGTGGGGAAGGGACGACTCTCAATACTTCTCGGGCGGCTATGCCATGCGAGAGTGCCTCTGGCACAATCGCATGCGGGGTCCAAAGCCTTAAATGTTGGGATTTTTTATCTTTTATTATTTATCACCTTCACCTACCAAACTCTCATACTCTCCCTCTCGTTTTTCTCCCATTTAATACAAATCCTAGTCTCATATAAGGCTAGGGAACCCATCGAGACCAATCAAAAACACATGAAGATCGATTGACAACCAATCGGGACCAATCGAGACTAGTCAAAAATCCATCAATTGACTTGGTTTGTGGTTGTGTTAAAATCATAACATAACACCTTCATTTTTCATCGAGGTCGGTTGAGAACATATTGATTAATTTATTGTGTGTTTGTTTGTGTAAAACTATAACCTACCACTTTTAACTTTAATCGAGATGGATCGGGAAATCTGGCGAGATGAATTGGGAACTCATCGAGAACCCAATAAAGAAAAAGAAAGAAAAACTAGAGCATGTAGAGTTGAAACTGTTGTATATTCAAAATGAATAATATGTATATGCATAATGAATGTTATGGTGAAAATTAATATTTATAATAAATATCATATTAATATAAATACTAGAGAGTTATTGTATATATGTGATGATTCATAAATATTCATGATGAATAATGTGTTTATTGATGATGAATGTTATATTGAAAATGTATATTCATGACGAATATCATACTGATATATGAATGTTGAAAAGTTGTTTTATACACGTGAATATATATATTCATGATGGATTGTATGTATCTTCATGATGAATGTTATAGTGAAAAATGTATATTCATGACGAATATCATAGTGATGTTCGTATGAATGTTGAAAAGTTGTGTATACACATGAACATATATAAATATTCATGATGAATAATATGTATATAGATGATTAATAGTGTGTATATTCATGAGGAATAGTATGTATGTTCATGTTGAATGTTATAATGAAAATGCATATTAATGATGAATGTTATAGTGATGTATGAATACTGAAGATCCGTTGAATACACGTGAAAATACATAAGTATTCACGATGAATGTTATACTAAGTTGTATATTCATAATGAATATACAACCAGTATATGAATATTAAAGAGTTGTTGTTAACATATGAACGTACATAAATATTCATGATGAATATCACACAGATATACCATTTCACGTAAAAAAACGGTAAAAAAAACTATATCAAGATGGATGTCAAATAGAAGAGAATGAAATGCTCTTTTTTTTATTTAGTTTGTTTGATTAAAATATTAGTTATTTTCAAGATAATTTAGTTTAAAAATTAAAGGGGTAAATTTTTTGATTAAAAAATAAAATAAAAAGTCAATTATGGGAGGCGTGTATTCAAACTTCCAATTTTGCCCCTAAATCACTTCTCAATTAACCATATTATATTTTAACCATTGATTAGTTTTCTAATTTTTGATCAATGGCCAAGATTGGTCCTCATGTTCACAATAAAAATGTGGTTTTCATTTGAACCTACCCATATATATAGCAGCATGTTCAAACGAGAAGTTAAACATTTTGCGAGAAGGCGAGAAGTTTCAATATCATATATGATTACACGCATGATACACAAGCTTAACCATATACGATTAAACACATATGTTGCATTGACAACACATAGACACTTAATCATATATAATTAAACATTTGGCTACTAATATGTTTCAGTTCGCCAGGTTGTCTCGATCCCCGGGCTCCTCTAACTGCTTGGGAGCTTACGTTGCAGCCGTTTCCAGCTGTTGTTCCCCTCCCACCCAAAAGAGTGTAATCATATATGATATTGATACTTATCATCTTCTCGTAAAATGTTTAACTTCTCGCATGATCCTTATATATATATATATATATATATATATATATATATATGGGTTAAATCATGTGAGGACCAAAAAAAGATTGAGGACCATAAGGACTAATCTCAAATTCTCAATCATCCAAGGATTTTAATCAAAGGTCATTAAACATGGGGGCATTTTTTGTAATATTTGTGACAATCATGTCTAACCTCACGTCTAATTTGAAAGTGGAAGGGCATATTAGAGTTTTTAAATCCAATAAATGAGTTTCATTGGAAAAATTGGCTCTGCCTCACCCATCGCCCTCTGCCACTGCCTCCTCCTCCTCGGCATCGTGCACGACGGCACCAGTGGCTACCACCGGCAATTGCCTCTCTCTCTCTCTCTCTCTCTCTCTTCTCTCATTCAGACTCTAGAGAATACTAGCAATGGTTCTCCCAACCCGAACCCCATTGAACACCGACCACGACCCTAATACTTAATGGAAACCGCTCCTTCGACCATGACCATTAGTCACCGAAGTCGCCAAAATGAGAAAAGAAAAGAAGAGGATTAGGGGTAGTAATCGGGATGAGCTTCCATATATTTCTTTGAAGCCGAAGTACTGAAGTAGCATCAAAACACTTGTTCACGATATTTTCGTTGTTATTCTTGCCTTCGTCAACACACTTTTCTCAGTTGATGAATGTTTCCCTGCTCCCCCCTCCCCTTTCATAAACAGGCAAAATCCACCTTCTCCTTCCTCTTGATCTCCGTTTTCTTTGTCTAATAGAGATGGATTTGTGGATTCCTGATTTGCATTTTCATTTTCTAGGGTTTTAGGCACTTCTATGATGGGCTCTGCATATGGGGTTATGGGTTTATTCGAGGGGATGAAGACATGGTGGTTTTTACGGTTTGTCGGCAGAATTTGAGAGGAAGAAGGTGGTTAAAACTACTTCCCACGATTGAGAATCTTGAAACCTTTTCGAGTAAAACCAGTTTTTTATGTTTCTTATGGAGTTTAATATGAATTTCTAAAAGATTTCAGAATTGTGACTTGAAAATCAAGAAACATGACCTACGAAAAGCAACGATAGTGGGAACTCAGTGAAGGTGTGCCATGGTGGAGAGAAAATTAGGAAAACATCTCCGGTTACGATTGATTTGGGGTTTTTTGTTTCTAAAAAATGTGTTTGATTTCATGGGGTGAAATAACATATAGACAAAAATTGTGTTTGTGTTTGATTTTATGAGGTGAAATAACATGTAGACGGAAATTGTGTTTGATTTTGATACGGATTCGATTTTGTTATCCCAAAACAAACCTAATTCAAAAATACTTAAGGTTTATTCTAGAAGGACCAAAAGGGGAGAAAAGGAAAGTGGCTAAACTTGATTAGGAAAGTGAATTTTCTGCCTCTATATGGGGAGGGGAGGCAAGGCAATACGTTTATTTTTTCAGGAGATTTCTAGTATTTTGTTTGTCTCTTAGCATTATGCTTTGAGATAGGGAGACTGGTATCTTTTATTTTCTTTGTAATTCCAAGTTAAAGATAATTAATTCATCCGATTTTCCTCCCCAATTTATTTATTCATTCCATTGGTTTGATTTCGATTCTTATCATTGGTCCGACCTTCCGTTATGCCCACGTAAACTCGATCTCATCAATCACGTTTGGATCAACATGAAGAACAATCGACAATGCCTAAGTTCCTTAAACGTAATTTATTCATTGCAGCTGCCGTGTTTTTTATTTGGCGTGAGAGAAATGATCGCCTTTTCCGGGCTGCTAGATGTACGACTGATCAGCTTGTGGTTCAGATTCGTGACGTGGTTCGCATGCGGCTCAGTTGGAAGTTGAAGTCCAGGCATCTTATTGGTGATGACTAGCGCTATGTTTTTTCTGAAGATCTTCGGGGATTTTGCTGATTGTGTTGTGGTGTTCTGTTTTTGTATCTTCTTTTGCTCGCTTTTTGTGTCGGTTAGCTTGTGTTTGTTCTGGTTGATTGTTGCGTGGTATGGGCTGATGTGTGAGTTTTTAGCCTTCTGGGCTTGGCTAGCGCTACTCTTGTTTTGTTTTGTTTGGTTTTGTCTTATAAAATTGCCTGGAGTTTCTCCATTCAAAAAAAAAAACATGAAGAACAATTTCAGAAATTGCAATTATATGTCCAGAAAATTAAGTCATTTGTTCAAGCTTTGGATTCCGATCGATTGGAAGAAGCCGGATTTCGGAAGTTCGTAATGTCATGGGTTAAGCAGCAGGATAAACAACCCTCTTTCGAATATGGAGGGGTGTCTGGTTTATCCGTTGTTTCCTCAAACTCTCGGAATCCTCTAGGGGGTGGTTCTCTTAACAATGGTCTCCAATCGGGTTTTTGCCGACCTCTTACCGTGGGCTGCAAAGAAGGTGAAGTTACAAGAATTCTGGGGTTTTGACCCTCAAGGGTGGATTCGAAATGCGGAGTTAGATTTCGAAATTCACGGAACACCAAACCATTTTCGTATTCAAATGGCAATTCAGTATGTCGGGCGTCGCTCAGCATTGGTTCATGATTATCAGGCAGGTGTACGATTCCATCACTTGGTAGCAACTTACAATCGAACTCTTACAACGATTTAGCAACCTCGAGATTCAGAATCCACATGAACAATTGGCTACAATTAAACAGGTCACTTCTATCCATGATTATATTGACGATTTTGAATATCTTTTGTTATTGGTCCCTCGATTGCCTGAATGTCAGGCGTTGGGATATTTCATAGTAGGTTTAAGAGACGAGGTAAAACGATGGGTACGCCTACATCACCCTCAATCCCATCTTGATGCTATGTATTTAGCTAAATATGTGAAGGATATGCATCGTCCGACAACAGATAATATTTCCCACTTTCGATTTCGATACCAAGAAGGAAATGGGCATGGGTTACCGTTTCGATCGGACTCCCGATCGGTCTCAACGAGTCATCTAGAGAGTAGAGGGCCCAATGCTTCTTCCATTAGTGAGAAAGGCCCATTCCAATGTGTCGATTCAAGTCATTCAACGACTTCAAATAGAACTCCTGCTTCAGGGGCTTCATCAATCGATTATGGGCAGTCACTTAACCAGAATCGGGGAATCCGTTCATTGACACATACCGAATGGGAGGAAAGATGTAAAAAGGGATTATGTTTTCGTTGTGGTCAACAATTTGGTCCAAGCCATAAATGCCCGGATGGAAAATTAGGCGTGTGTCCCAAATAAGAAAGTATAATCAAGATGAACAATTCAAAGCATCATATGTATTGATCTTCTCAAACGATTACAACTTTCTCTCTCTAAGTTTCTCTCTCTACAAATTCTCTCAATAATATGCAATAATGTTCTACACAAACAATTACAATGACAAAAACTATTTATACCTAGCTACATTACAAGGAACAAAAGCAACTAACATAACAAATAAGTTGACTTTTAACTTTAACTTTCACTTAAGCTCCTTTTGACTTTGACTTTCTTCATGTACATTTAAATTTGTAACACCCATAATTTTCGGTCAGTAAAGGTCACCCGGACGTTTTTGTAACATGTAAAATTTTTTTTGAACGACAGATAACACACATACACGTTCTCGAGGTATCCGGGCATCCGAGGGCAACACCGACTAATCTGTGGCGACCCGACCCAACCCTTTGGACTAGACCCGTCTAGACGTCGACTAAGCCCGACCCAATGACTGAACCAGGAACCCATAGACTGGTTGCCCGGAAACCTGGACCCGAGCCGACCCAAAGACCGACCTAGATTCTAGGATGCTCCTCATGCGCCCTAAGCTTCCCCCTAGGCTCGAACCCGGGTAGACTGGGATACCATCCACAGTCTCCCCTGGGGTGTTACCGAGTTTCAGGTTACCACTCAGGCAAGACATGATTTGCTTTTGTAACATGTAAATGGTGGGATTTTATGTGGAAAACATTACTCAAAGTCCCTTAAAGTATCAGGAGTATTGGCATTGAAAAAGTCGGGTTTTGGGGCTTAGAAAGGGTCCTGCTACAATGCCCGACGACTATGACAGTGTCATAGTCTCACAAGTTGGAACACCCACGGTACACTTGGTGCGACTATGACACTCGCAATGTAGTACAGAGGGGACAGGAAGTTGTTAAATTCGGGATTCAGACTTTTTCTTCATTTATCACTTTCCATTTCATTCCCAACTCTCTCTCTCTCTCTAAACCCTCCCAAGAATACCCTACTCCATTTGTTGAGATTCAAGGGCATAAAATGCACAAATCCTTGAGTCTCAAGTTGTTACAACTTCATCTACTTGAAGGAAAGAAACTAGCATTCAAAGACTCACCATCTCCATCTTCATCTTCCACCTAAAGCTTCATCTAGGGTTTTCTAGGTTTTCATCAAAACCTAAATGGTAAGTTCATCCCCTCCATTTTCAAACTTCTTTATAAGTTATAAGTGCTCCATTGATGATTTCCTAGTGTTTGGTTTCTCAAATTTCGGATTTGATGATTTTGGAGAAATTAGGTCGAAAATTGGGGTTTTGGCCAAATTGGAAATTTTGATGTAAAATATTTGGGGATCAATTCTAAAAGGTTGAATATGTATATTTATGGTTGGAAAGTTGTGAATCTAGGTTTTTGGCTTGAAGATTCAAATTCCTTCAAAGGAACTCAAGTTGGGGAAAATCTAGATTTAGCTTAAATCTAGCAAGGTGAGTTGAAGTTGATTTGTGAACACGGTATACATGCCAAAACGTCAATCTTTCAATGTTTATAGGTTTTACATGATTATTAATTATTGAGTTATTTTATGAGTTTTGATTATTTGAAGTGTCTAACTTTATAAACTGGTAAAACACCCATATTTGGGATTTTGTGCATTTTGATAAATGAAGCTCGAACATTGTTATTTTAATGATCCGTTTTGTGAAATGAAATCTTGAGTATAAATGCACTTTTAGTGTGCGTTTTGGGGAAATGCTTGATTTTTGTGTTATGGGTCATTTTGAAAAGATAAGTGGTATAAACTCATTTGGAAAACAATCTGCCTAACTCTAAAATGTGTTGGAGTTTATTCGTGTATTTTGGAGCATGTGTCTGCATAAATGTTAGTCGTTGCATTTTATCGCATTTTCGGGATTTTAACTTACGGTCACTTAATTTTGGGCTTAAAGTTTGGTTTTCGTCTGTGTCGGGTCTTGAGGACACTTGTCCGACTTTAATAACTTAGTGCGGCACTTTGGTGTGAGTTATATTTATTGCGCTTTATTTTGGAGAATACATGATTTGAGTGCTTGTATGATTCATTTGGACTTATGTGTTTAGACTATAATGCATTGGATCCATAGGTATGTAATTCAGTCATATTTAAGGGTGAGGAGTCTTGATATTCTCACTTTGGGAATTATGTCGTGTTGGCATTGTTGTTGTCCCGATTGTTTTGCGGAGAGGAACCTTTTATGGGTTGTACTTCGAGATCATGGGTTTTGAGATTTGATGTTCTAATTCTTGTGCACGAGGGTTAGACATCATGAATTATCAAGTAAGGAGCTGAGGCTCCTATCTTGAATGCTAGGAAGTAGGCACTAGGGGTCGAATGAGTACCCTGAGGATGAAACTCCACTAGGGAACAAACAAGCAATAGGATCATGTATCCTTGAGGTGAAGCTCGACGGAGCAGGCAATAAGAGATACAGTGTTTTTAGGACTTGGAATACAGTCCGACTGTAGGTGTAGCTCGGCAGAGCAGGCAATACTGTTACAATCCGAGGTGTAGTTCGACAACGTGGCCATGTGGCTTAACTTTGTGTTCCACCACGTACAACGGAATCAGGTCTCCCCCGTCACCGGAAGGTGTTATTTGGGTAATAAATTGTATTATTTTATTATCCATGTTTTGGTGACGTTTTGCATATATGGTTGTTATTCAAGATTTATGGGTTGAGTATTTTTCCCCGCCCACGTTTTGGGTGTTTCAGGAAATAAAGTTTTATCCGCACTTTTATAAATTGGGAGTTCATTTTCTATTCATGTTTTGGGTGAGTTTGGGGTTGAAGTTGTTTTACGAAAGAATGTTTATGTTGGGTTACTTGTTTTTAAAGGTGTGTGTTATTGGAAAATGGGTAGTTTAAGATTTAAAGTTAATCCTTCTGAAAGATTATGATTTAAACTGCATTCTTTCCCTTTAACAAATATATTTGTTTCATGTTGAAAACTCTTGAACTCACTAGGCGTTAGCCTAACCTTTTTATTTGTCTGCATGTGCATCAGGTTTGGTTGAGGATTGTTGCTAGTGACTTCGTGGAAAGATGAGTGCTAGTCCTATGCACGAGAGAGAGAGTAGCTTGGTGAAGCCTTCCGCACATTTGGAGATAGCAACTGTTATTGGGTTTTAGTAACACCCGACTTTGATTAGTCTTTATACAAGACTTGACCTATTATTTGTTGAAGTTTAATCTAGAATTCTAATTGAGGTGACTCAAGTGATGATTAGTAGAATAGATTTTATCCTTATTTGATGTATAATTGAATTTTTTTTAATTAATGGCTCTTTCCAAATTTGAGAGTGTTACAAGTTGGTATCAGAGCTTAAGCTTGAGAGATTTAGGTGTTGATTTCGGATACCTAGACTCAAACTAGCGTCTTTTTAAGTGAAGAAATTGAGATTGCACAATTAGGCACCTTGAGATTAAGATACGTTGAGGTTGATAGAGTCATTAATATTGGGAATCATGATGGGAGAAGCAAGGGTAATCATGTACAGTACGCTCACAATTGCACCTGGCCAGTGTCATGGTGAACTTGCATGTTACATGAGTATGCTTGAATCGTCTTGATGAGAGGACCGATGGGGTAATGGATGAGTCTCTAAGGAGTAGTAGCTTGAAGAATTTGATGTTTGTAGCATTATCACTTAGTGTGACGGTCAAGAATAATGAATGCATTAAGTTGACCATTTTGGGTCGGAGCAATTGGTGGAATTTGAACCGTAAGCCTATTGAATCAACTTTATTTGAAGAAGAAATTGTAAGATTAATTGGAGCAATTGGTGGAATTTGAACCGTAAGCCTATTGGAATTCGTACTACTAACATTTTCTTTGATAAAAATGTAGATGGTTCAGATACATACAGCAGCAGCAGCAGAAGAAGAAGAAGAGGAGGAGGAGGAGGAGGAGGAGGAGGAGGAGACGAAGAAGAAGACGAAGAAGAAGAAGAAGAAGAAGAAGAAGAAGAAGAAGAAGAAGACGATGACGACGACGACGACGACGACGACGAAGAAGGAGAAGAAGAAGAAGAAGAAGAAGAAGAAGAAGAAGAAGAAGAAGAAGAAGAAGAAGAAGAAGAAGAAGAAGAAGTTCAGGACCCGTAATTCAACGGAGTTTGACTTCTAAGCACATAAGTTTAGGGCTCGCTCTTCAATGATCAAAAGAAATGATGCTCCCGAGCTGATAAGAGTTTGTACTCCGATACTCAAATGAGGATATCAACCTTCAAGGGGGAGTACATATTTTTTCTGGAAATATGCATTCGGAAGATATGATGATCTACACCTCAGGAGGAGTTGTATCTGAGCTCTATCATGTGCTTTTTCACTGACATATTTTAGATGCATAATTTCAGGGGGAGTATATGACTTCTGATTACTTCAGATTAAAACTCGTACATTCAATGTTTTACTGCTTTATGTCATTTATTTTTCAATATAGTTGTGAATAAATTTTGTACTTTGACGGACTTTTTGCCTGATGCAGATTGAGAGGATGCTTACACGATCATATCTTATATGACTTGAAGCTTAACTTCATGAGATTTAAGACTGAGCAAAAAGGTTTATTTCTAATCTTAATCTCATACGTATCTGAAAGAAGGACAACTTTCAAGTATGAAAACATGTTCTTAAATGTTCAAACCACTTATGATTCTTAAACGATTTCATGAACATAGAAGTGTGATTTTAAATGTTTTCATTTTACTTGTGCTTAAATGTCAATAAACCGTGTGTTTCCAAAGATTAATACTTGTGTATTATCTTTTCCATATACTTTCAAGTATTCATACACACCGGTTTAATTTTTGTTGGTTATGTTCTTACCATGTCTCTAAATTGACATATATTTTCGATGGTTAGACACCCTGATTGAACTTCAATGAATTTTGAGCGTGATTTCATTTCAAAACGTTCTTTCAAGACTTGTTTATATCTTGTTTCGTATAGACAAAATCCAATTTTTTCTGATTTAAGCCTTAATCGATAAATCATTTCTATATTGATCATTTTCATACAATGTCAGATTTTCAAACAAGTTTCTTGCATTTATTTCATTCTTTCAATATACTTGTTTGAAATATCTTCAATGTTTAAAATGCTCAAATCTTCATGATTATCCATATGAGCATACAGTTATCTGACATGTATTTCTATATACTTTAACTGTCAAGTTAAACCAGTTGAGCAACATGTTCTTTTAGGAAAATATGGGTTCATTGTGTGAGCTTAAATGAAACTTCTATGGATTCACGTTAATCAGTGTTTCCTACCCAAGAAGTTAATCCTTGAGTGATCGAATGTGTGAGGAGTAAAATACTAAGTGCGGGTTGAGTGAAGAGGTAAAATGAAAATGAGAGTTTGGTTAGATGTGAATTTAATGATTAAAAGAAAGAGAGTGTGAGATCAGAGTAAAAGAATATCAAACTCTACACCAACCTTTTCTGAGTCGGGCAGCCATTTTACTAATGTTTCACAATTCTTCGTGAACATTATTGAAACAGGCAACTAGCCCATGCCAACTCTTGATAAATACCCCACCAGCTACTCATTTTCTTCTCAACAAGAAAATGTTTCATATTTTAAAGGGACGCAACACATATACTATCTGGTTTTCATTTGGAAAATTTGGATATTGAAAAAGAAGGAAGTTTGTCCCACCTTCACACTTCGATCATGCACAATTGAGTCTGTGTTTAATTACTGTTGTCTCAGTTGTGTACACAATTTTGAGCCTTATCAAAAGCAATCATCTGTGCTTAATTCTTTCTAACACTTGCACGAACACACAAAGAATTTTTTTTTTCTTGTCATAACGTTCATAGAAATATCTTTGTGGTGTTTCGATGATTGAATGGAAGACCTGGGGGAGTGAACATCAAAAAGCTCATTTCCAATGTGTATTCGTTACACATAGTGACTTCGTGTTACTGACAAGCATTATAACTGATTCATTTGTTGGTTCAGGTGTTACATTCTTATTTGTCTGGATTTGAAAAGATCTAGATGAATACATTATTATGAATTGGAAAAAAAAATCGGAGGCTCTTGATAAGATCAGTGGTCAGAAAAGATTTCAGAGACATTTCTTGGTGAAAGTTTTGATGATCTCGATGTCGCAATCATCAAAAAGGGGGAGAAAACAAAGTTAAAGAAATGTCAGGGAAGAACAGTTTGTATCATATATGAGGAGAGAGAATCAAGAAATATCATAGATGGGGGAGAAGATCAAGTAATGATTGAGAAGTTATGTTCATGAAATGTATGGAAAACAAAGTTTGTGTCCGAAATGTCAGAGATGATTAAGAGAATGTTCAAAGATTTCTGAAGATGAGCTGATTTTTCTTGAAGTTTTCTTTGAAGATAAGTTTGCTGAAGCAAATCGAGCTAAAACTGAAGATAATTTATTTCCAATGTCTGAAAGAGGTTTATACCAACCTTGGGGGAGAATGCTACTATTCTTGAAGAACAAACTTTGGAAAGTTTGCTAAAAGTTTTTAATATAGTTTTATCAAAGAAAAGGGAGGATGTTATAAGCATAAAAGAGAAGATTTAATCTGATTTTAATCTACAAAGAGGGAGTTTGTAATGTTTGTACAGATAGGGGGAGAAGATTTAAATTGAGCTTAAAGAGAGAAGATTGAATTGCAAAATCTTTTTCAGATGATCTTGATCCAAAGGGGGAGAATGTTAGAGCACATATTTGTTAGATACAAGATCATAAAGAATGAAGATTAAAGTTAAAGCTTAAAGTCAACTCTCATGAAAGAAAGTCAAAGTCATTGTAATAAAAGTCAAAGTCAAAGTAATTGTTTTGTTTCCTTAATGTTCTTTGTTTAAATAATCCTTTGCCTTTGTAATCTTTGTAACACTTGATACATATAGCAGATCAGAGAAGAGGTCACTGTTATATCGTTCTAGAGAGAGAAAGTTAGTGTGAGAGTGATTGTAAACTTTGATGTTTGATTCAATGACATATGACTATTAGAATCTCATCTTGTTTGTGTTTTACAATTAGAACTTGATAAATCTGGGTATAACAACCCCTCGCCCCTCAATCACTCAGGATAACTTCTTGGGTAGGAAATACTGGTTAACGTGAATCCATAGAAATATGTTAAAGTTCTCACACTGATCCCATGAGAATTTTGTCCTAAAAAGAATAATGTTCAACAGTTTAGCTTGAACATTTAAATCTCAGAAATATAAATCACAATGTCAGATAAATGTATGCTCAGCAAATTATCACGAATATTTGAGCATTTTGAACTTTGAAGATTTTCTCATAACAAGTATATTCGAATGAATGAAATGAATACAAAAGGCTTGTTTGAGAATCTGACAATGTGTCGAAAAGATCAAATATGAATGATAAACATGAAAAGTTTAGGTCATGAAAGAATTGGAATATGTATATATGAACAAATATAGACTTTCATGAAAGAATTGTTTATGTTTGAATGAATATGACGCTCAACAACATTGAAATTCAAACAAGGTGTATTACCATCAAAAATTGTTTCATTTTGAGACATGGTAATAACAAAATCAATAAGAAAGATTGAACCTGTGTGTATTAATATTTGACAGTATATGGAAAAGATAAAACACAAGTATTAATCTTTGGAAACACACGGTCAGTTAATCAATAACGCGCATGTATGAAAACATTTAAAATCACACTTCTAAAATTCATAAAATATTTTGAGAATCGAGAAGTGGTTTGAACATTTAAGAAACATGTTTTCATGTCTGAAAGTCGTCCATCTTTCAAACAATTTGAGATTAAAGTTAGAAAATACTTACATTCAGCTTAAGTCTTATAACTCCCCCCTTAAATTATGATTAAATAAGCTCCCTCTCAAAATCATGATTATTTGAATAAAATAATGCAAGCTCCCCCTCAAAATCTACACAAAGTCAGAAAGTTGCCAAAAGATCAAAGTCTTATTCAAAGTAAAACATTGAAAAACAATTCCTAATCTGAATTAATCAGAAGTCAACATTTCGTCTTCTGTACTCCCCCTGAAAATTTGCATGAAATTTTTTAAGTACAAAATCTTTGAAGTGCGGGTTCTGAACTGAAATATTCATAAGTATGAGTCCTAAAATGTTGTGTTTAAAAGTCATCGACATAGTCATTGAAGATTAAGTCCTAAGCTGATGTACTCAGAAGTCATTTACTCCACCTGAAAACATGCATTAAGAAAAAAAAATCAGTAGAAATCATATAAATATGCTAACTCCCCCTTGAAATATGATCATCTGTTCTTAGTACTCACTCCCCCTGAAATCATGAACAAACCTTCAGGGTAGATGTCATTCAAATTAAAAATAAAGACATGAAGAAAAATATAGACCAAACTGTATAATGCAAATACGGATTATGTAAAAATCATGTTTTGAGATTCAGCATGCCAAATTTTGAAATGAGAAAATTAAATCTCTTTTCATCTAACGGCTTAGTGAAAAAGTCAGCAAGCTGATAAACCGTGTTTACAAAGTACAACTCAATTGTACCTTTTTCAACATGGTATTTGATAAAGTGATATCTCACGTCTATGTGTTTTGTTTTGGTATGTTGGACATGATTATCATATATAGCGATTGCGCTCTTCGAATCACAATATATCGGAATCTTGTTAAATTATAATCCATAGTCTTGAAGTTGTGTCAGCATCCACAACACTTGAGAACAGCAGCTGGCAGCAGCTATGTATTCTGCTTCTGCGGTTGAAGTGGATACACAAAGTTGTTTCTTTGATGCCCAACTAACGAGCTTACCTCCCAAAAATTGTAAGTGACCCGATGTAATTTTTCTGTTTAACATGCAACCTGCATGATCTGCATCTGAATATGCTGTAAGTTCGAATCTTGTATCTTTAGGATACCATAAACCAATATTTATGGTGCCCTTTAGATAACTAAAAATTCTTTTCACAGTCGAAAGATGGGACTCGTTGGGCTTGGCCTGATATCTCGCACACAAACATGTCGAGAACATAATATCAGGTCGACTGGCCATCAAGTACATCAAAGAACCAATCATACCTCGATAGTTCTTTTGATCAACAACTTTCCTATTCAGGTCAACCCCGATCTTAGTCCCTAGTGCCATCGGGGTGCTAATAGGTGTACAATTTTCCATTTTAAATTTCTTTAAAATGTCACAAATGTACTAGCTTGATTTATAAAAACCCACATGGAAAATTGTCTGACTTGTAATCCGAAAAAGAAATTCATCTCTCCCATCATACTCATCTGAAAACGTGACACCATTAAGTCAGAAAAATTATTATAGTACTTAGGGTTTGTTGACCCAAAAATTATGTCATCAACATAAATTTGAATGAGAATATTATCGCCTTTTTCTTTCTTAATGAAAAGAATAGTGTCAATCTTACCTTTCAAAAACCCTAACTTGACTAAAAACTTTGAAAGGACATCATACCAGGCGTGAGGTTCTTGCTTCAATCCATAAAGGGCTTTGTCTAAGATGTAGACATTATTTGACTTCTTAGCACTAACAAACCCTTCTGGTTGAGAAACATACACTTCCTCCTTCAAGATGCCATTCAAAAAAGTCGTTTTCACATCCATCTGATAGACTGTAAAGTTCTTGTGTGCAGCATATGCGAGAAACATTCGAATCACCTCGATGCGTGCAACTGGAGCATATGTCTCATCATAATCAATGCATTCCTCTTGCATGTATCTTGTAGCTACAAGTCGAGCTTTTTTTCTGACAACTACACCATCTTCATCTTTCTTGTTTTTGAATACCCATTTAATGCCAATGATTTTTTTCCTTCAGGTCATGGCACGAGTCGCCATACTTTCAGTGCTTTGAACTGATTGAGTTCTTCTTGCATGGATGATATTCAATCAGGATCTTCAAGTGCTTTGGATACACGAGTCGGCTCTATCTTGCTCAAAAAGGAATCATACAAGCACTCGTTTGCTGTTGCAGACCTAGTTTGCACCGGTTTCGAAGGATCTCCAATAATCTGATGTACCAGATGCTCTTTGGTCCACTTGTTAACATGAGGGAGCGGAACATAAGTAGATTGATCATGTTGATCATCTAAATAACCTTCACTTAGGGGTTTAGTTGAACTGACAGGTACAGAAGTGTCAATTAGTTGAACACTTGTTGTCTGTTGAATAGGCAATTCCACATACCCAACTGATTATGCAACTTCTGGTTGATCAACATTTGTTGTATCTTCAACTGATGGAGTTGCAATTTGAACTGATTGAGTTTCCTCCTGAACTGGGTTAAAGGTTCAGTATATACATCTGATGTGATTGGACGATGTTCGCTAACAGGTTTAGACACTTTAGTTTCGAGAAACACATCATAAAAATGTTCAAACAATAAATCTAATTATGTTAAATGCGAAGTAGACGTTGAAGCTTTATCAGAATTAGAAACACTAGAACCAAGTTCTGGACTATTGTGTCCAGAAGCTAAAACTCCTATAAAACGGGTTATGAATTGCTTTGTTCAGAAGCCACTATAAAACGGGTTCTGAACTGCTTTGTTAAGAATTTTACCCAAGTGTATCACGAGTAATCATCCACTATCACCAGAACATAACACTTGCCATTGATGCTTTGTGTACACATTGGACCACATAAGTCCATGTGCAATAACTCCAAGGGATCACTCGTATTCGGTTCAGGCTTAGGCTTATGTGAAGCTCTTTTCATCTTCCCTTTTTCACACGCATCACATAGATGTTATTTTTCGTATTTAAGCTCAAGTAATCCTTTTACCAAGTTTCCCTTCACCAACTTGTTGATGTATCTGAAATTGAGGTGAGACAGTCGTCTATGCCACACCCAACTTTGTTGTGTAGAGGCTTTAGACAGTAGACACACAACATTATCAGGCTTCACATTGGACAGATTGATTGTGTAGAGGTTTGACTTTCGAGTGCCGACCAAAAGTTCTTTGTCATCTTCTGTTCGTACACAACATCTCTTGGATTTGAAATTCACCTCCAAGTCTTTGTCACAAAACTGTCTGATGCTAAATAAGTTATGTCCTAAACCTTCAACATAACTCACCTTCTTTATCGTGACATTCTCTTGAACCACATCTCCATAACCATGTATCGCTGAGAAATGGTCATTCCCAAAATGTACATTGCCACAAAATTTCTCTATATAATTAGACAAAATATCTTTTCTCTAGGTCATATGCTTGGAAGAACCCGAATCCAAGTACCACATATGACGAGTCTGCTCATGAGAAATCAAGTAACAACAGGTTTAGGTACCCACTTGTAAATGGGTCCTTTCTGGTTAGTCTCAGATTTTGGCACCTAACAAAATTTGGGTCCTCTTTTCTTTCTAAAAACATTTGATCTATCAGAATGATATATATGATAAGAACCAAACAAATTATCAGAAATTTTTCGAGCAACAAAATTATTTTAGCCACAAGTGGAACATTGAATTGTAGAATGAGATAATTGAATCAATTGTTTTATTGTATAAACCTTGCATGGAAGTACAAGTTTTGATTTATTCGAAGAAAATTGACCAATTAAATCACTACTTCTATCAGATTTCCTATTATAATTTGAAGATGAACATGATTTTGTCGACTCTTCATCCAAGCTTCACCACAGATCTTTTAAATCTCATATCTGAAACATAAGATTTATTCTTGTTAGAACGATGAGAATTTAGAGTTTGCTTTTTCTTAGACTTACCAGTGTTGTTCCATTTCTGTGAGTGCTTCTTCTTCTTACTTTTAGCATAATAAGCACTTACATGAAATGTGTCATCAACTTTAGTTAACGATTCACCAACTTCGAATACAATTGGTAACTCTTCAGAGTTAATAACAAAGTTAGTATGATCTGGAAGTTTTGCATTAAAATCAAACTTATCCATACACCCATCAAAACATTCCTCGGAATTTAGAAAATCAACTTCATCATCAAACAGATCCTCATCATCTAAAGATTGAGAAGTTTTGGAAGATTTTGGATACATGAAATCATTAAATTCTTTTAAACACTATTTTTGATATGGCGTTTGTTCAAAATCTGATGGTTTTGGATTACAAAAGATATTACCCGTGAAAGCCTTACAGGAAGATGCATCTGAATCAGTAGAGTTGTTTTCACAAACTCTATCTGACTCTGATTTATCTTCAACTGTAACATCAGACTTTAAATCAGTGTTTAGTAAAAAGGTAGAAAACACAATTTTCTCTAAATCAACCAAAATTCTTTCTTCTACTAGAGTATTCTTAAGCTCAGAAATTTTACTTTCTAAGATGAGTGGAGGAACATAAAGTTTTCCTTCAACATGTTTAGCCTCAATTTCCTCAGTAGAATAGCTTTGAAAATAATCATTTGAAAGAAATGTTGGTTGATCAGAAAGATAACTATCATTCAGTTAGTCATAACAGAATGGTAGTTGCATTTTAATTGTGCCTTTTCTTTTAAGATATTCCTTTGCTTCATCCTCTTCAGATAACTTGGTCCATCTGACTTATAACTTGGGGTGTTTATCAGCCAATTGTAAAAAATAAAAATTATACAAAGAGATTGTTTTGAAATTCCCTTTTTCAAGTAATGTGGGTTGTCATACCCAATACCCTAGTTATCTTTAGACAATTTAAATTCCTTAGGTTTGTTTAGATGAATGGTTTGGTCAGTTTGTCCTCTTGCATAAAGTTTTTCTTCCAAACCATTAATCTTTTTAATCAAATATTTGTTTTCAAATTTCAGTTCTTTGTATTTACAAATAAACTCTTTCTTCTCAAGTTCACACAAGTTGAACTTAGAGTTTGCCTTAGATATTTGATTTTCAAGAAAAATCTTTTGTTTTTCAAAATTGTTGACGTCATTGTTCAAAGAATCAATCAACATTTTCTTCCCAGCAATATCTTTGTTGAGATCAAATATTGTTTGACGCTTTTTCACAATAATGCCTTTTTCCTTTTCAAGTTTTAATTGAAGACCTTGAAGCTTACCCATCATGGACTCCATCTTTTTAAGAAAATCAGATTCAGAAAGATCAGTTACCTCATTAGATGCTTCATCATCGGATTCATCATAAGTTGCTTGCTTGTCCATTAGACACATGTGAGCTACCTCATCTGTTTCTCCTTTCGAATCTGTTAGATTGAGCCAATGATCATCCTCATCCATCAATGCCTTTCCAGCCTCTTTCTGTTTTGCATGTAACATTTTGTTCTTGTAGTAATCTGAGTTGCGAACCTTTGGCTTTCTACAGTCTTTGGAAAAGTGACCTATCTTCCCACAATTGTAGCACTTCACTGGCTCATCTGTTTTCTTCTCCTCATATTTGTTAACATATCTCTTTTCTTCTGGCTTTCTCTCTTCAAACTTCCTTTCATCATACCTCTTCTTTCCTTTGACTCTTTCTTTGTGCTCAAAATTTCTTGATCCAGATGAATATCTCTAGCTGTTTGATCTAGGCTTTTTGTAGAATTTCTTCTGGAAAGATCGGGTCAAAATAATCATAGCTTGCTTCAAGCTCTCACCAACATCTGAATCTGAATTAGCACTATCACTTTCATCAGTATCAGAAACTACAACCTTCTTCTTTTTATCTTTCCTCTCAACAACCAGGGCTACCGGATCAGCAACCAGTTTCTCAGAGTTTTTCTTTTCTTGTCTCATCTCTTCAACCTCTTCCTCATTTTGCCTTAAGGTTTCATACACCTCATGCATAGGAATCTCATTGAGATCCTTAAGCTGTTTCATATGCCTTGTATGTTTCTTCCATTCAGGTTGTAAGACGCTTAGAAACTTGACGTTGTTCTCAATTTGCTTCTTCTTCACTTTATTCTTTTCCAGCTCATTCAGCAATGAAACAACTCTGTCATAAGTATCTTCCAGCCTTTCTCCTTCTTTAGCCTTAAATTCCTCATAGTTGTTAATACAATTTGCCACTTTCATCTGGTTCCCAATCTTGGAGCCCATCATCATCTTTTCGAGTTGATCCCACATTTTCTTTGTTGTAGATTTATAGCTATCTATCTTGATGTAGATTTCATTCAGGATACTTTGTAAGAGTAGGGATCTTGCTTGCTTATATGCCTTATATCTCTTCTTCTGCTCAACTATGTAGTTGGAAATGTCAACGGGTACTCTCTTAGTCTTTCCCTCTCTAGGTTCAGTACCATCACCACTATCTGAGGAATCATCATCTGGTACAACTATAGTAACTGGCTTCATCATACCCTCATCAATAGATTGTTAGATGTATTCACGGTTGTCATATCGGTCAATGAAATCTAGAAATTTATCCTTCCATTGCTCATATTCTCCCTTGAATAGGATAGGTGGCTTTACATTAGTACCAATAGCGAGAGCATCCTTGGAAGTCATCTTGAAATCACTTGCTTTTGAAAGATCAAAAAAATCAGAAAATTTTCTCAAAAACTGAAACTTGTCAAATTTTGACTAAGTATAGAAGTCGCTGTAGATCCCAGTTTCAGTGCAATCAGCAGATATAAGAACAATGATGAACAATATATTGGCCACAGCAACTAGTCATATGATTAATATAAACTTCAAAGGGCTAAGGTTTACAGAGAGAATTTCTGATAATAGTATGTAAACCTAACAACTAAAACTGAATAATGAATCTCTCTGGCAACGATAAATGAAACAGAAATAACTTTAAATACTCGGGCTCGCAGGCCTAATGGGCTTATGGGCTTTAAGGCCCAACAATAGCAACTTGTCACAAACTACCCTGAACTTCTATTTAACATAGAAAATGGCCCTAACAATCTCCCCCTTTAAATAGAAGTTGATAGTCACGCCAGTTAGGAACGAAGATTTTTCGGAAACCAAAGCTGATCTCGAAATATCTAATCTGAGTTTTGTACTCCAGTCGCTCTACAATTTCACCCAGTGCTTCAAGCACAAGCGCCTTGTATTTAGGATCCAAAAGCTGAACCCTTTTTTCATCTTTATCAAGTGCACGCTTCAACTTGTCTTTCAGCAACATCAACGTACCATCGCAGAATCTGGCAATCTGATTGAAACGAATGAAATGCATAATTCCTTTGTCATTCACATAGGTCATGCCAAACTCTGGAAGCTTTATCACAGTAAACGCAGGTACATTCTGGGTATCAGACGGAATCTTCAAATCAGGCTTGAGCAGATTAATCTTTGGCTGGTTGCTTTCTAACCCGATCTGAAAATCTTCCACCGAAGCAAGTTTCATTGCACACTTCATGTACCTTTTCACTGTTTCTAGAGCATCAATGACTTCTCCGGGTCTGACAGTTCTGGTCTTTAAGTCACGTAAGATATACAGCAGATCTTGTGGCTCCAAGCATGGAAAATCAGCATCAGAAAAGCAATATTGTTGACCATCTTCTCGAGTAACCATAAAGTCCGTATACTTGACCTTCATAAAGTAGGCAGGTATAATCTTATCAACTGATACAATCCTGAGCTTCGTCTTGGAGTACTTGTGCTGGAACTTTCGGTATACGAACACAAGTTCACGCTGTTTTTCTTTGTTTTTCACTGACTGTAGACCATGTATAACAACTTCATCATACTTTCTGATCCAGTGGGCAAATATCCTTTTCTGACTTTCTTCGAGGAAAGGAACTTTTATTCGGACTCTTTCCCACTTGGATGGACGAGCTGGAGTTGTATTAACTGGTTCTCTAACTGGTGAAGCTGGAGGAGATCTCTCGGGAACTACTGTATCAGAAAATTCAGGGTAAATAACAGGATAAGTCAATAGAGGGATCACGACAGAAGATTGATCCTCTGGATGCAGTATTTCATCAATTTCTTCTTGCATAACCACCAGAGCTCTTTCAGAATTTGCACATTCTTCTATCGTGTCTGTTACTTCATACGGATCTAGTATTATCGTCCAATCTTCAGGAACTATCGGAGAATCAAATTCAAATTCCTCAGGCTTTTCAACCGTCGGATAATCATATAGTATCAGATCTGTCACTGGTTCCCGTTCCTGTTCCTGTTCCTGCCTCTGTCCCTCTGTTCTTGTACCCGAACCCGTACCCTGTTCAACCTGTTCCGACTCCACTACATGAGACTCCGGCTCAGATCGACGTTGGCGCTTCTCCCCCTCATGGTGATCAGGATCATCCTGATCATCATGACGGCGCTTGAGCCGTTCTGCCTGGCCACGGCAGGTATCTTCTACTGCCGAAAGGCGTTCAGTCAAAACAGCTACGGTTTGCTGAAGTGACTGAAGCATAGCTTGTTGGATCTGGAAGGCTTCGACAGAAACGATAGGTTGGGGTGTAGGTGGGGTCGGTGTAGATGCTTGAGAAAGTAAGGATAACAAATCGGCATCCTGGGTGGGTTCGGTTAGAGATTGGGCTATAAGTTTGGCGAGAAGGATAGATTTCAGTTCAGGTATGGACATATCCGCAGCTGATAGAGAAGATGGAGTAGATGTGGTCTCCGGCTCAGTCGCAAGACCTTTGCCTTTGACCATACGTTTGATGTTGTCCAACTCCTCCGTCATCATAGATTGGACAGCCTTTAGGGCGCCGTCCATGTATTCCCTTGAGACAAACTCAGTGTGGGTAACGCCGGGGTCACTTAGACTTCCCGTTGTAGCTACGACTGTAGAAGTCGAGCCGCCTACGTTCACGGTTGGCGTGATGATAGTCGTGGTAGGACTTCCATCCAATCCTCGTAACCTACCCGAAGGTGGGTTTACTATGGATGTTCCGGCCGGGCCACTTAGGCTACCGGCGATAGCCGAAAACGGAATCTGTGTCCTAGGAATGGCGTGTAATACAAATGGATCTAGACTCCGTGCATGCAAAGAAGGCGAGAACGGGGGCAGCTGTTCTCTTGTTTCAATATCGGCACCCTCCAAGTGAGAGCCCGATAGCGTATGTGCTAAGTCCCCGTGAGTTTGTGAAACCACCATCTGTTGAGAGATGGTGGAGTGGCTTGGTGGGGCGTGCAAGTGCGCCGCTAGGTCCACGGCGGCTTCTTCAATACCCAGTCCCAACACATGAGACTGGATAGCAGATGTGGCTACCTGGCTGGATGTGGCTGGGGGGGATACAACCGAAGATGGTTGTCCCATCACTCGCGTACTCTCAGAATGTAGCTTACTCCGCCTTTCCCTCACACAGCTCACCTCTTGATGTTCAACTAATACTCCCTCCGTTCTCCTTATCTCTCCGGATGGGGGTTGATTATCGTCACCATCAGAGTCAGAAGACTCTTCATTTGATGCTGATGTTGCGGTTTGGGTTTCCTCGGTATCTGAAGTGGCTGATGTTCCTTCAGTAGCAGCGACAGAAGAGGACTGAGCTTGAACGGCTTCAGAAACTGTTGCCTCTCCTGTCGTTTGAGTACCTGTTGTTGGTGGCGGAGAAGGTTGTCTCGAAGAACTTGTCTAGCTCGTTCCAACGGCACTGCCCACTCCAGTTCCCCTCACGATAATGGCCCTCGACACACCCTGTCCGGAAGCCCTAGCTATCCGGACGCTCCCACCTCTCGTTCGTGGACGCTGACCCTCACGTCGCTCAGGTCTTGCTCCTTGGGCAGGTCCTGCCGGTCCTGGACGGACCATAGGAGCTGGGATGTTGTGTGTGTGCCTATAAGCTATCACACTCAGTGCCGTGGGACGAGCATGGTCTAGTACCCCGACTGGGATTTGTCGGGCGACAACACCTTCTGGATCAGCACGGGAAGGAATCTTTCGGGTTGGATGTTGTGGGCACATCGGGTGGGTGGAGCGGCGCTGTATCTCGGGATACAGGTTCATGTAGTTCCGGATGATTATCTGTAGGAACCGCATGAAGGGGACGAAGTTTGACCGCCGAGATGCAGTCGACCGAACTCTCTGAATGAGTTCAAACCATAGAAGATCAGCAAAGTCGACGTGGCGATTGAATGCCACCGCATGAAAGATGCGTAGAATCGAAGCGCTCGTCTGATCAATGCCTTTCGTTATAGACGAAAGACACCGATTAATATAAGTGAACATCGTGTACCATAACGTCGATAGATGTTTGCGGGTGAATGTTGATGGTATGCGGAGTTCTGCGCCGTATCCCAACGAGATAAGATCGGTGCACAATGTAGCATCTGAGACAAGCGGGTCGAAGTCTTCTTGGCCAGCTACAGATCCGGCGGTCGGTAACCGAAGAAATTGGCGGAATAGATCACTTGTGAGAAGCACTGGTGTGCGATCTATCCGACCTTCAAGGTGGAAACCGCCATCGGCTTCTAAGGCATGAAGGGAACGCCAGAATTGCTGTAGGTATATGATTGGAACGGTGGCTGTTTCTGTTAGAGCATAGGAGAGTGGATGGCCCCTTAGTATCTCGATGATGACCTGATGTTGAATGGCGAGTTGGGTCACATCGAGATGGTAGTTATTTGCTGTAAGTGGAAGGAACTGATCCTCGGGAATCAGTTCTGCATCTGCGATTGGGTCAATCGCTGGTGGCTGATTTTGAGCCATTGTACCTGTGAAGAAGAATCGATTAGTACACAGGTTTGGAAACACAATTTTCGCCGTTGGAGTTATACCGTGATGATTTAGATCACGCCAGATAGTAACTCCAAAAAAATTTGGAAGAGCAAACCCTACTCGTGAGTTAGGGTCAGTCACCAAGGCGCGCAGACGTGCACCACTTCCTCATAAACACACAGAAGTCCAAGAATGACTATAAGCACCAAACAATAATTTGATTCGACCGAATAAAAATTCAACCGGGGTTTTTATAAGACCGGATAAAAGCATGACCGGACGAGGCATTCGACCGGAGGTCTCTAAGACCGGATATACGTTCGATCGGATGAGGTGCTAGACCGGAGGTCACTAAGACCGGATATGGTCTTCGACCGGAGGAGAGATTCGACCGGGTAAGTGGTCGACCGGATAAGGTCTTCGACCGGAGGTCACTAAGACCGGATAGGGTCTTTGACCGGAGGGTCCTTTGACCGGGGGAGTCTTCGACCGGGGCGTAACCCTATGTCGGAGTATACCCCCGGAGAAGATGAATCGACCCCAGAGCACCCCCGGGGATCATTCAGAGCAGAAAACCAACGGGAAATCGATCGATTACGATCGATCGATGACGAACGATCGACGCAGACTACAAAACAAAAACAACCGAAACAAGATGAAACTACCTCGTCGATTGTAGACGGTGGAAACGACGGAATCGGTCGAAGCTTTCGGTCGGAGATGAGGTCCGGGCGAGAGAGTATGTATGAGAGAAAACTAGTAGGATCGATCGAATGAGGAAGAACCTGGTTCGATCGGGGTTCTTATACCCCGGAGGTGAGGTGGGCTTGGGCCGGGGGGTGGGGGGGAGACTGTGGGCCGAAAACAAACCAAGCAAACAAGGCACGACAGAAAACAAACAAAAAAATATTTTTGGAGTTTTCGTAGATATAAAAAAAACTTAAAGAAAAAGAATAACGGGGAAAAAAATTAAGATAAAAAGAACTTGAATAAATGAAAAAAAAAACATGAGACCTAGCTCCCCCTCGAATGGTTACCAAGAGAAGGACCAACCACAGAGCCCTCTTACCTGCTCCCCCTCGAAAGGAGGACCCGTGAAACTTACCAACCATCTGACGCTATTGGTTCCCCTGAACACAGTATCGGGTTGTAGATCTGTCACTAACAACTTACTCTTCAAGGAACAAAGAAATGAACTGCACACACAATCACGAAAAACAGACATACTAACACAAAAAAAAACAAAACAAAACGGGAACACAACGAAATCTACTTTGTTAATACAGAAGTTCGTAACGGACACAGAGCTGAACGAGTAAAATGCAATAACCAAGAAGTGTGGAAAATAGCAACCAGAGACAAGTCACTGGGGCACTTGTCACAGTCATTCGTTATTGAATGAAACTCGTAGAGAGCTGCGAACGGATCAAACTTTCAAATTTAGCATACCTAGTTTGGACACAAGGTAATTAAATTGTTTTTCGTCCAAGGCTTTGGTAAATAGGTCTGCTAACTGATGCTCTGAATTAACAAAATAGAGTTCGATAGTACCTTTTTCCACGTGATCTTTTATAAAGTGATAGCGCACATCAATGTGCTTCGTCTTTGTGTGTTGGACGGGATTGCTTGAAATGGCTATAGCGCTTTTCGAGTCGCAGTAGATGGGAATCCTGGAGTAATTAACGAGAGAAATCATCAACCATCACCAGGACATACTTCTTGTGATTTATGCTTTGGACGCGCATCGGTCCACATAAGTCCATGTGGATTAGCTCAAGGGACCGAGAAGTACTCGGAACGGCTTTAGGCTTGTGAGACGCCTTTTTCATCTTGCCCTTTTCGCAGGCAGCACACAGATGATCTTTTGCAAACTTGAGATCTGGCATACCTTTGACATGTCCCCCGAGCACCAACTTGTTGATGTTCTTGAAGTTCAGGTGCGAGAGACGACGATGCCATAGCCAGCTTTGTTCAGCAGATGCTTTGGACAACAAACAGACTTCCTTATCGGGTTTCAAGGATGAGAGGTCGATCGTGTAGAGGTTGGTGCGTCGCGTTCCAGCAAGTATTTCTTTACCATCCTTAGTTCGAACGCTACACCTTTTAGCCTTGAAAGTAACCTCGAGATTCTTGTCGCAGAATTGACCGATACTGAAAAGATTGTGACCGAGACCTTCGACATAGGAGACTTTCTTGATTGTGATATTATCTTTGACAATATCGCCGTAACCCCTGATAGGAGAGGAGTGATCATTCCCGAACCGTACATTTCCACAAAACCTCTCGGTGAAGTTTGTGAGAAGCTCCCTTCTTCCGGTCATGTGCTTGGAGCAACCTGAATCTAGATACCACACATGACCGTCCTGCAAAACAGGTTATTTCTTTTTAGGTACCCATTCGTAAATGGGTCCTTTGGGGTTAGATTTAACACCCGCCTTAGAGACCCGTTTATAATTGGGTCTTTGTCTTTCACGGGAAACATTACTATGTGAATTACTAGTAGCAATATGATATGAACCAAACCAATCAGATGCATAACGACTATCAACAAAATCATTTGATCCACAATGAGAACAACACAAACAATCATGCGACAGTTGAAGTAATTGCGGAATTGAATAAACTTTTAAAGGAAAAGTTCCATTACAATCAACTAGAGGTTTAGAAATAAAAACATCATGATTGTTATTGTTCTTTCTAGACTTTAACACTGAATCAACTAATTCTGATGTTGCCGAGCTTTCTCTTGACTTCTTAGCTACCCAAGCATATTTCACTTCTTTCCGCCGACCATACGTATCTGAAATGCCGTTGAACCCATAGTCAGAGGATTTGAAAATTGACGATTGTGACATTTGAGAGCGACCGGTCCTTTTCTTCTTCTGTGAACGCCTTTTCGATTTTGACATGGAAGGTTTTGAAGGAATGTTCACAGAAGGTTTTTGCGAGGCAGATGTAGAACATTCACCCTTATGAAAATTGACCGGAGGTGCACATGACTCATTTAGAAAATCAACATGGCTAGGTAGAGAAGGATTAAAATCAAATTGGCTCAAATTGTTATCTAAACACACCTCAGAATTCAAGAATGCGGAAAATTCAAGTTCCTCATCAGAAAGGACCTTACCACATGAGGACTTCAGAGCATTTGAAGAGTTTGTTGAGTGCAGATCATATGCGGAAGCATTTTTACAATCAGAACATTGATCTGGTTTAAGACTTTGAGGCTCTTTTCCTTTATCTGAAATGATCGGTGACGAGTCACCCATAAAAGCTTTGTAGGAAGATGTGTCAGAAGAAGGATAAGAGTTTTCAGACAGAGACGATAACTCTCTTTGGAGAATGGAAGGCTGAGCATGAGGGTCAACCTTGTGAAGTTGCACTTTCAGATTATCTGCTGCCATAGCAGCCAGTTGTGAGTGCAACTTCTTTATTTCTGTCTGGTAATATTCTTTATCTTCTTCCGACATAGTTTCCTTTTTGTTGGAACTGAGACACTCAATTTGAGATAAAAGACTTTGCTTTTCCTTTTGAAAATTTTCCCTTTCCAGTACATACGATTCTTCTAGCTGAACAAGTTTCTTTTCTAAAAGCAGAGTAGGAACATAAACCTTGGGAGCTAGAGGTTCCTCCTCAGTTTTAACGGTTTTAGTATTTAGTTCAGCTTGAGAGTAACTATGGAAAAAATCGGATGACAGGAAACGGGGTTTGTCAGTATTATAAGAAGCATTTAAAGTATCATAAACAAACGGAAATGTCCTTTTAGAAAGAACAGAGTTTTCTCTTCTCAACTTATCTTCAAGGTCTTCCTCCTCAGTGGGTGTGGTCCATTGTATCTTATATTCAGGAAAGATTTTGTCTAATCCAAAAAATTCAGATGCATATAAAGTAGGAACTTTGGATAAAGCCTTGTTTAAATAATCAGGGTTATCGTACCCGATACCCGCATTGCCGTACTTTGGTTCTTTTGGTGCGATTAGCTTTAACGTTTGATCAGATTGACCAAATTTATAAAGTTTCTTTTCAAGCTCTTCTAGCTGATTGGATAACCTTATTTTCTCATTTTTGTAAGTCACGTTTTGATTTAACAAATCAATTTTCTCGGACTCAGACATACGGAGCTTATCGGTCAGGTCATCTACTTTGGTCATTAGACTTTGTGACTCTGTTGAACACCTCACATTTTCTTCTCTTAAATTAGAAATAGTGCACATGTAGCTAGAAATTTCTAAGCTTTGATTTTCCATAAAGTCAGACTGCTTAGTGACACGGTTTTCCAGAGAAGAGAGAAGTTGTTCTTTTTCTTTTAACAGAAGCTTGTAAGAGTCAAGTTTGTTCATAGATAGTTGCATCTGATCAAGTAAAGCTTCATGAAAAGGGGTACATACCTGGCAAGGAGCATTGTTATCATCTTCATCAGTATCAGATGGTGATGAATGGTTACCCATGAAGCACAGATGAGCTTCAGCATCCTCGGGTTCTTCATCCGACACTTGTAGCCAGTAATCGTCTTCAGCCATTAGAGCTTTGCCAGCTTCCTTTTCTTTGGCAAGAAGCAGCTTGGCTCGGTAGTAGTCGGCGTTGCGCACAATTGGCTTGCGACAATCTCTGGCGAAATGACCTAACCGACCACAATTGTAACATTTGATCGGTTCGTCTTTAGGCTTTTCTTCATGTCTCTTGTCAGGCTTCTTACCAGCTTCAAAGCGACTGTTACCTTCAGACTTATTACGATGATCACGATGAGTAGAAACTCTTTGCTTATTGGAAGTCTTGGAGAAAAACTTTCTCTTTTGAAATGCTTGAGTGAGAAACACCATTGCTTCTTTCATCTTGGCAAGTTCTGGATCCGAATCGCTATCGGAATCTTCAGGTTCAGAATCACTCAGCACAGGTTCTTTTCCAGATGATCGGCTGACGGATTTGCCTCTTCTCTCAGATACGAGTGCTATTTGATCAGTTGCTGGCTTTTCTTCTGCTTTCCCAATAAGTTCCATCACTTCCTCTTCGTCTTGGAGCAGCATTTCATAGAGTTCGTGAAGGTACAGCTTCTCCAAGGTTTGAGTGTGGCGAATATGGGAGACGAACGGTTTCCACTCAGACTGTAAGTTGTTCATAAACTTTATGTTGTTTTCCGTGTTCGTCTTTGTGATCTTATTTTTCTGAAGATCATTTAGAAGCATATTAAACCTTTCGTAGGTTTCCGTCAGCATTTCACCCTTCCGTGCTTTAAACCCATCATATCTGGTGATGCAGTTTGTCACCTTTAGCTGGTTATTGATGTGGCTTCCCATCATCATCTTCTCTATTTGGTCCCACATCTTTTTTGACGAGTCTTTGAAACTATCTATACAAGCATAGATGTCATTCGGTAGACTTTGAAGAAGATATGATTTTGCCAGCTTTTCTGCCTCGTACAATTCCTTTTCTCTGTTAGTAAAATCACCAACAGTTTTCCGGATCTGGCGCTCTGGCCAACCTTCAGTTGGGTTTGCCGGTACCACTTTCATTGGCCAATCTTGTGGACCCTCAGTCAGGCATTTGTATATGTCTTCATAGTTGGATTTTGCTTCTATGAAGTTCATAAATCGGTCATGCCACTGAGGGTACTCTCCCCGAAAGAGCACCGGGGGCTTTTGGTCAGAACCGATGGCTAGAGCATCCCTTGAGTTCATCTTTACTTCTTAACTTAAGAGCACTGTAATGATCGTTAGGCAAGCAGAATGATCCAAGTACAATAAAATAGAAGAAACACAGAAACACTTGATTTAAACAGAAAATCAGGTCACACAAATATCCGGTCGAAGGTATGCCCGGAGGAAGCAGTTATCCGGTCGAAGGACACGACCGGGGATACACTTATCCGGTCGAATGATACGACCGGGGATACACTTATCCGGTCGAAAAGAACAAGACCGGATCACCTTTATTCGGTCGAAGGGATAAGACCGGGGACACTCTGTTCGGTCGAAAGGGTTTGACCCAGTCGAAAGACTTAACTAAAGATAAACACAAACAACCCCGAAGAACACGAAGAATCCGAAGAACCCGAAGAATTTCTGGGTTCGATCGAATGCAAACACAGATCCTTCGATCCTTTGATCGAAGGAATTAACAAATCAAGCAACAACCAAACTCACTAAGACCGAATAATCACAACTCAGAAGCAAAGCGATCGAAGGACTTAATGACCAAGACCGAATACAAAAAATTCCAGAAAAATTACCAGATTCGATCGAAGCCAAATCAACTTCAGAAACAGATTCGATCGATAAACAAAAATTAATAATCACCTAAAACACATATACGCGATTAACACAAAAAATATAGGGTTTTAGACAAACCTTTTTCTGGATCAAACCTTTTGCCTATCCGCTCTGATACCAATTGTAGATCCCAGTTTCAGTGCAATCAGCAGATATAAGAACAATGATGAACAATATATTGGCCACAGCAACTAGTCATATGATTAATATAAACTTCAAAGGGCTAAGGTTTACAGAGAGAATTTCTGATAATAGTATGTAAACCTAACAACTAAAACTAAATAATGAATCTCTCTGGCAACGATAAATGAAACAGAAATAACTTTAAATACTCGGGCTCGCAGGCCTAATGGGCTTATGGGCTTTAAGGCCCAACAAGCTTACAACAATAGCAACTTGTCACAAACTACCCTGAACTTCTATTTAACATAGAAAATGGCCCTAACAGTCGCAGACCACTGAACAACCACTTGTCGCAAAGCACTAAGATCAAACTTGTCGCAAAGAACTAGATACAAGAAGTGACAACTTGCAGACTGAAGGATGCGAGTTCTAGCTTGTCGCAAACCACAACAACCGAGAAGTATCAACTCGCAGAGGCTTACACCCGAGAACTAAGCAACTCACGTGCAGAATGATACGAGTTCTGCACTACTCGCAAGGCACTTTACCCGATAAGTGAACTTCTCGTAGATTGAAGAACACGGGTAGTAACAACTCGTATATTACAGGATGCTAGTTCTAAACTTGTCGTATATCAAATAAACTAAATAGTAACTTGTCGCAAGATTAGGCGTGCATCAAGTTAGTTGTCATAAACAATGACGTACGAGTTCTTAACTTGTCGTACGTAGCAGCTCGCGAGTTCTGGACTTGTCGTATGCAACTTTATGTGAATTCTTCACTTTTCGTACACTGCTATCTACGAGTTCCACACTTAGAAGTTTTCACCAAAAATAACAAACTGCCTGCGAGTTCTTCAGATGAACTTGCGAGTTCTATGGATCTTGTGAGTTCTTCACCATTCTCGAGTCTGTGATCACTTTTTCAACTCCAAATCCTTCAATTCTTCGATTTCAACCACGAAAGTTTGCAGATTTACTCTCGATGTGATTCTGAACACAATTCTAATACATCATATCGACTGAAAACAACTAGAAATCCAATCTTGATCCAAAACACAGACTTTGTAACTTTCGACCAAAAACTTCAACAAAAACCAAAATTCACACAAATTTGTTGTGAATTAGGCTATGCAACACAAACAAGAAATGTTCTAGAACTAATATCGAGTACCATGCAACTAATATCCAATCCAAAAACACCAAAATTCTGTGAAATAGATTCTGGACATATAGCTTTGCGAGTTCTTGAAAAATTCGACAAAAACTTCAAATCTTGATCATGATTTATGATTTCTGTTTGCTCTGATACCAATTGTGTGTCCCAAATATGCAAGTATAATCAAGATGAACAATTCAAATCGTCATATGTATTGATCTTCTAAAATGATTACAAATTTCTTTCTCTAAGTTTCTCTCTCTACAAATTCTCTCAATAATATGCAATAATGTTCTACACAAACAATTACAAAGATAAAAACTATTTATGCCTAGCTACATTACAAGGAACAAAAGCAACTAACATAACTAACAAGTTGTGGGAAGTCCTGTGGTGATTTTGGTGGATAGTGGGGCGACCCATAATTTTGTGTCACGAAAATTGGTAATTACGTTGGGACTCTCTTCTGATATGTTTCCGGACATCAACATTCAACTGGGTGACGGCCATAAGGTTTTCATTAACCATCGTTGCATGAATTTGAAGGTTCAGGTGCGTACATGCGAGTTCGAGGTTGATGCTTTGGTATTTGATATGGGCCATCTGGATGTGGTGTTGCGTATGGAGTGGCTTAAAACTTTAGCGGAGGTGATTCATAAATGGGATCAATAATCTATGCGGTTTCAATTTCAAGGTACTTCAATGTGTATTCACGACTTACAACGTCTCAGGTTAGCCAGGCTTCTCTCCACACTTGGCTCTCGTTGGAAGATGATTCACATTTTCCTCTTCAGTCTACTCCGCCCCATGTTTTACCAGCTCACGAGGTCAAGTTGTTGCCTTTGCAAAAACACGATTTACAGATCTTATTCGAAAAAAAATTGGATGTTTATTGTGACATTACAGGACTGTCGCCACTCCATGTTCACGATCATGGAATTTCTCTAATTCACCTCATTCTCCGATTTGTGTTCGCCCATATCGGTATCCTCATATTCAAAAGGCGGAAATCGAAAAACAGGTTCAGGACCTCCTTGCTTTAGGGATGATTCGACCGAGTAAAAGCGCTTTTTCGAGCCCAGTAATTTTAGTTCGGAAAAAAAGACCAATCTTGGCGTATGTGTGTTGATTATAGAGCCCTTAACAAGGCGACCATTCCGGATAGGTTCCCAATTCCGGTTGTGGAGGAACTCATCGACGAATTAAAAGGTGCACTTTTTTCCTAAGTTGGATCTGAAATCTGGATACAATCAGATTCGTATGCAACCAGATAGTATCGAAAAGACAGTGTTTCGCACCCACGATGGACACTATGAATATCTGGTTATGTGGGATCACCAATGCTCCGGCGACTTTTCAGGCGGTTATGAATGATATTCTTCGGCCCTTCTTGTGCAAATATGTCATGGTTTTTTCCGATGATATCCTAATATATAGCTCGTCTTGGTCGAAACATATGGATGATTTGAGCATAGTTCTACATGTTTTGTTGGAGAATAAATTCATAGTGAATCGTAAAAATGTTCCTTTGGCCAGTCATCTGTTGAATATTTAGGCTATATTATCAATGGTAAAGAGGTAGCCATGGATCCCAAAAAGATTGAGGTCGTTTTAAATTGGCCAGTCCCTAAGCAGATTAAAGGTTTATGCGGATTCTTAGGCCTCACGAGATATTATCGATAATTATTAAACATTATGGCAGCAACACCAAACCCCTTACGGATTTAACAAAGAAGGATGCATTCTGTTGGAATACGGAAGCTCAGCAGGCTTTCGAGGCTTTAAAAGAAGCTATGGTTTCAGCACCACTTTTGGAGCTATCTGACTTTCAGTTACCATTCGTGGTGGAATGTGATGCATCCGGGAGGGGAATTGGTGTTCTAATGCAACAACACCGTCTGATTGCTTGTTTTATTAAGGCACTTAGTGAACGTAATTTGGCAAAATCAGCTTATGGGCGGGAAATCATGGCCTTGGTATTAGCGGTTCAGCATTGGCGCTCATATTTATTTGGTACTACCTTCACTGTTTACACGAATTAGAAAAGCTTGAAGTTTTTATTACAACAACGAATCACGACTCCAGATCAACAAATTTGGGTAGCCAAGCTATTGGGATACCAGTTTGAAATATGTTACAATCTAGGGTGCGAGAATCGAGCCGCATATGTGCAGTCCCGACAGGCTGAAGAAGGCGAGTTGGTTTTCCTGCTATCTGGTCAGATTTGGCTTCAAGCAGGCCAATTGTTGGAAGGGGTCCGAAAGGACGCTGGAATCCAAAAGATCATCCAAGAATGTCAATTAAATCCATCTAGCCATCTAAGATTCGTAGTTTTTCAGGGCATCCTATATTACAAAGATCGACTGTTCCCTGAACCTCGAAATTCATTCCCATGTTGCTCGAATTTCACAAGTCAGCTTCCGGGGGTCACTCAGGCTATTACCGTACTTACCGCCGCTTCACAGTGGATCTTTACTAGGGGGAATGATAGTCGTTGTCCAGCAATTCGTGAAAGCTTGTGATGTTTGTCAGCGTTGTAAAGCCAACTCTACGGTACCGGGAGGTTTTTTACAACCATTGGATTTTCCAAATGCCATTTGGGAACATCTTTCGATGGATTTTATATTGGGCTTGCCTAAGTCTAAGTGGTTTGATGCGCTCCTCGTTGTGGTGGATAGACTTTTAAAGTACAGTCATTTTATTCTCTTATAAAGCATCTGTATACGGCGAAATCGATAAGCTGAGATTTTTGTGCGGGAAGTGGTCCGTCATCATGGTATTCCGAAATCCATAGTTAATTACCAAGACCCGTTATTTCTCAACCATTTCTGGCAAGAAATTTTCCGTTCACAAGGGACCCAATTGCACATGAGCTCTGCGTATCATCCGGAATCAGACGGCCAGAGTGCCAGACTGAAGTCTTAATTGTTGTCTTGAAACTTATTTACGTTGTTTTGCAGTTGATCAACCTCGTTCGTGGTCGCTGAGGATTCCATGGGCCGAATTTTGGTATAATTCAACTTTTCACGGCTCTACGGGAAAGTCTCCTTTTGAAGTGGTCTACAGTCATAAACCACCGACCGTGATTCAATTTATTCCGGGTGAAAGTAGAGTAGAGGTTGTTGCACAAGAATTAAAGGATCGGGATGAAGCATTGAAGCAACTCAAAGTTCACTTGTCACACGCTCAAACGGTAATGAAGAAACAGGTGGATTAGAAAAGAAGAGACATTAGTTTTCAAGTGGGTGAATGGGTGTACGTGAAATTGAAATCGTACCGCCAGATGTTTGTGGCTCGCCGCATCCATCAAAAACTAGCAACACGTTTCTTTGGTCCTTTCAAGATTGTGGATCGAATTGTGCCATTAGCTTACAAACTGGAACTCAAGTTTTACCACCTGAATTAGAATTAAGAGCAAAGGAAATGTCGATTCCCAAAGCTATAAGAGCAGTCTGCACCATTACCTTAAATGATGAGCCGGTGTTGCAATGGTTGGTTCAATGGATGAAGCCACTTGGGAGGATGCTATCACTATCTAAAGTCAATTTCCGGATACAAGTCTTGAGGACAAGACTTTAATGGAAGGGGAGAGTAATGATACGGATCCGATTTTGTTAGCCCAAAACAAACCCAATTCAAAAATACTTAAGGTTTATTCTAGAATGCTCAAAAGGGGAGAAAAGGATAGTGGCTAAACCTGATTAGGAAAGTGAATTTTCTGTCACTATATGGGGAGGGGAGGCAAGGCAATACGTTTATTTTTTCAAGAGATTTCCAGTATTTTGTTTGGCTCTTAGCATTATGCTTTGAGAGAAGGAGACTTCCCTGGTATCTTTTATTTTTTTGTAATTCCAAGTTAGAGATAATTAATTCATCCGATTTTCCTCCCCAGTTTCTTTATTCATTCCATTGGTTTGATTTCGATTCTTATCAGATTTCATGGGGTGAAATAGATTATAGATGAAAATTGTGTTTGATTTCATGTAGTGAAATAACATATATGTGAACATTATGTTTGGTTTTCATCAGGTGAAATAACATATTTATGAAAGTTGTGTTTTATTTCATGAGGTGAAATAACATGGTGATATGTGTTTCATTATGAATCTTTGTTACCAAAATGATGATTATGCCATTTTTCTAATTAAAAACAACTTTCAATTAAAACTATAAGATCAAAACCAAATTAGGGCTTAGATCAGTCCTCACGTATCTCAACCTTTTTGTGGTTCTCATTTGATATATATAGGGGTGGGTTCAAATGAAAACTCATTTTTCATTCTGCACGTGAGGATCAATCTTAGCCATTGATCAAAACAACTAATCAATGGTTAAAACATAATAATATTAGTTGAGAAGTGATCAGGGACAAAACTGGAAATTTGAATCAAAGTCTATACCTTATTTGACCTTTTATTTTCTTTTTTAACTAAAAAACTTTTACCTCCTTAAAGTTTAAAATAAATTATCTTAAAAATTACTAATATTTTAATCAAACAAATTACATAAAAAAAACGAGAATTCCGTGCTCTTCGATATGACATCCATCTCGATATAGTTTTTTTTTTCTTCATTTTAACCGTTTTTTACGTGAAATATTATATATGTGTTATATTCATTCTGAATATGTATGCACGTCCCCGGGTGTTCACATTCAGTATGAATAACGAAGGTGAACGTTCATTCACTATTCATGATTAATAATACAACATTCAGGATAAATAATACACAAATTCATGATTCATGTATCATTCATCATGAATCGTGTATTATTCACCCTAAATGATGTATTCATCCTGAATGACACATTATTCATGATGAATAATATATGAATGACCCGTGAAGGTATGGACACATGGCGCACCCGATTCACAACCGAAACTTCTTTTAATTCATCATAAATATGTATGCGCATTCCCAAGTGTCCCACATTCAGTATGAATAATAAATGTAAACGTTCATTCATTATTTATAATAAATAATACAATACTAAGGATGAATAATACACGAATTCATGAATCGTGTATTATTCACCATGAATGTTGTATTATTCATCCTGAATGATACATTATCCATTATGAATAATACATGAATGATCCATGAAGGTGTGGAGACGTGACACGCTCTTTTTTGTTCCCCGGTTCACAACTGAAACACGATAGGTTCTCGATTCGTCTCGATAGATGTTGGGTTACGGTGATGAAGAACGTGATGTCTTACGACGTTGAATAAAGTGTTGAAGAAGTTGATGTTGAGTTATATGGACTTACAACGTCGAGGTCTTGTACACACTTGAACGTAAATAAATATTCAAAATTAATATAACACATATATAGCATTTCACGTAAAAACGGTTAAAATAACAAAAAAAACCATATCGAGATTGATGTCATATCGAATAAGAGCACGAAATTCTCGTTTTTTTTTATATAATTTGTTTGATTAAAATATTGATAATTTATTTTAAACTTTAAATGGGTAAAAATTTTAATTAAAAAAGAAAATAAAAAGTCAATATGGTAGCGCGAGTTTAAATTATCTTCCATTTTTACCCATAATCTAATTTTAATCAAAAATTCTATTTAATATGAGTTATTGGATCAATAGAGATGGAAGGGTCGAGATTCGTCCTCACGTGCACAATGAAAATTGAGTTTTCATTTGAACTTTCATTTGAGAACCCATAAAATTGTGATAACCTTGGGAACCGATACATCACTATTTCACATGATTGTTTTTCCATCTACGTCGTTTGGTTAGATGTATTGAGGGGTATGGAATGAGAATGATAATGACCCTAAACTCATTAATGTTCATACTTGGAGGGAATATAAATTTTATTCCCACCTAATCCTCTTTTCCCATACTTCACTCCATCTTTCCATGTTGAATGGAACATGTTTTGTATTTTCAAGTTGGACGGAATATATTTATATTTAAAATATTATATAAAACAATTTTTCATTGATTATATTGGTTTAACCAAACAACATCAAAGCAATTCTCATTCTTATCCACGTTCAACAGCATTCCATTTTTTATTTTCGTTTTCATTCCATAAAATGAACCAAACGCCCATACTATATTGATTAACAATATATTTTTTTCACAATGTAAATTTTTTTTTATGTTTTTGTAAAACAAAAAATACAACAAAAAAGTTTCACATTGTGAACTAAATATATATGAAACAAACATATTGTAAAATAAATATATGTTAGTTAATATATTAACTTCTAGTCTGAAAAAAAAATCATGAGAAACAATATCTTGTGATAATAATTATCACAATATATGTGGTTGTCAAATAATTTAGGATGCGTTTGGTATGCAGACAGTACAGGATAGGACAAGATGGAACAGGACAGGACGGAACAGAACAGAACAGGACAACAGTTGTCCAGCGTTTGGTAAGACATGACAGAACTGGACAGAACAGGACTAGACTAGTTAAATGAAGATTTTCAAAAAATAATTAGATAAATAAATAAATAAATAAATATATGTATATATAGTATTTAAAATATAGATTTATGTTGTTTCGGGTTTTCGAACGGGTTAGGGCCAACGATCAAACCCAATCCGAACCCAGATATCCTCCCAAATGTCGAATTTCGGATTATCGGATTTTGGGGTATTTGGGTTTTGCAAAAACACCTTATTTTCGATTCGGATGCAGATTCGGATTTCGGACTATTTGGGTTTTGCACGCCCCTAGCTAGGAGGCATGGATGATGAGAATACATGTTTTATGTTTTTGTTTTTAACAAATGATATATTAGTCAAAATATTGTTGTTCTACTTAGTTCCAGGGGGTTGGAGTGGGACAAGTGTGTCTCATGCTTGTTCCACTTAGTTCTAGCGTGTCCCACATATGGTCACGCCAAACATGGGATAAGCATGTTTTTTCTGTCATGTTCCACTCTGTTCTGCATACCAAACGCACCCTTAAGCCCACTAAGAGAGGTAGGGGGAGAGAGAAAAGATGAATATTTTGAAAAATTAAAAATGAAGAAATCGGATGGGAGCCAATATTCAATCACACTCAAATATATCAAATTTGTTGAAGAATTATGTGTCATTATCAAAATAAAGTGATTGATAGAATATTTTCTTAGTATTAGATTACCATAATGAATGCTTCCTTTTCTTTGTAAACTACTCCCTATTTAAAGGACTTATGATTAATGAGAATTATAGACTTTCTCTCTCTATCTTATTATTATTCTCTCTACATTGATTGTTCTGTAACACGTTATCAGCATGTACGCTCTACGAAGACTATCAAATCCGACACCAACATAAATTATTGATTTTGTTATGAGATAATCAAGCATATTGGTCGTTCACACTACTACTTAGTTAATTAAATCAGGTACGGCTTCGATTCTTCTACCTTTGGTATCCTAAACGTTGATACATTGATGAACTGCTTAAGATTATGTTGTTGCATATCTATGGTATCAAATTTAGAACATATGAATATTGTGTTATATTTGTTTAAAAAAGAAAACGATTTTTTTTTGTTTTGTGATAAACACCTCACAAACGAATTGTAAAAGAAAAATGATTAAAAAAAAAATATTTTGTGAGATGGATAAGGTTCAAAAGAAAAAGAGACTCAAAATCAATTTGTTTTGATAATAATCAAACGAAAAAGACAAAAAGATTTAACTTCACGAAAATTATTTTTCTTGAATGTTTAAAAGAAAACATCAATACAATGGTTATTAAAAATAAAATAAAGCAATACTACATTACGAATTTACAATGGATCCTACCACTAAAAACTATATCTACTTGTTCTTAAGAAAAACACTAATATTATTTTGTATTTTAATTTATCTGTGAATAGATATAAATTTTTATTCCATAATATATATTACCATTTTTATCCATTTTGTTATGAAAGATTTATTTATTTAGTTCTAGTTTCTACCTCCCAAAAATACAACAATGCTTACTTTAAATTATTAACTTCAATTCAAATAATATTTTAAGTTATGTAATATTTTTAAAATTAATTATTTTATTCAAGTAACTATCAATTTAATTATAATTTTATAAATTGAAATTAAGATAAGAATTTGTAAGTTATATTTGTGGGTAAGATTCTTTACGAATCCATGTGTTTAGTATTATATAATTTTCTATATTTTGTAATCCATGTGTTTAGTATTATATAATTTTCTATATTTTGTTTTCATTTCTTATTCACATGTATTAAAATTATATTTGACATGTTAATTGATTTAGATCAATGTTGTTTATTTTTTTAATCTTTTTTTTTTGCCTATTAATTAAATTTGGGTTATTAATTTAATTTAGACATTTTAATTTAGATTGGTTAATTGTTATTTGTTTATTTAGGTCAATCTATTTACTTTGGTATTAAAATATTTAGTAATTTAGTTATGGATTTTGTTTTAGAATTGTTTTCTCTACATAATATCTGAATGTTTATTTTAATTATAAGTTCCTACTTATAATTTCCAATTTTACATTAGTTTTTGGAAGTTACACTTCCAGACCCATATATCTTGATCTTTTACCAAAAACTTCAGAAGGAAAATACTATTAAGATGTTTAAAAGTTTGAAGTTGACTTTATGTCAAAACAATATTTATTTGTCTAATGGTAATCTCTTAAAATACTATTAAGATATTAAAACACTGAAATTGACTTCATATGCCAAACTCATATTCATTTTTGGCCTCAGGCCAAAAACTCTATAATGTTATCTTCAAATTAAATAATTCACAAGATATCGAAAGGATTTTGTCAAACGGATGTAAATAAATCTAATGTTTGTAGGGACTTAAGAAATCCATAAGATTCCCCTACTACCTGGAAATCCAATAGATTGAGTGATTTCTTTACGTAAATTAAAATATTGATGAAGTATTATAAAAAAATGTAAGCATATAAAAATCCAATATTGTTATGATAATGAAATTTCATACATAAAATAGTAATTATAACCATAATCCATTGTCTTATCAAATAGAAAATCATATATTATCCCTTATATATGTAAATGGTTGAAACAGTTCATCCTGAAATCAATGTCCTAAACTCAAAAGAACTTGAGTACAAATATGAATATCAAATGTAAAAACTACTTTTGTCGAAAAGGTACAATAATATATATCTAACGTCCATCAACTCCCTATTGACCCTACAACCAACCTTCTGAAAATGTACAAACATCATATTTTGAGACGACATATAAATCCTAATTTTCATAGGAATACCTTTACTATGAACCCCCAAAGAACTGTGGGATGCCCCGAAAGGGAGAATCGGGGGTATTCATGAACATGTACTTCCCAAACTAATCGTACAGCGGAATGAAACTCGTTTACTCGATCACAAAAAGGTAACTGGTCTCAACAAAAAAATGTTATATCCAAAATACGTCTCAATCTATGTGGTAAGGAACTCACAGAAGATGACATGATTTATAACATTATTTCCACCTTTCATATATCAGTAAATATTAATGAACCAATATAAGTTGGAACGCAATCTTTAGACAAACTCATCAACCTACTGCAAGTAGTTGAGAGACACAACAAGGTTCTTTCAGATAACAACACCAGATATGTCGGGACAAAGAAAATTCTCGAAATCAATAATGAAAGTATTAGAGGTGGAACAACTCCAAAGAATAGTGAGTGAAAGACAATTTCTCACACGTGGCATCTGTGTACCACGTGGACAAAACCGTGGAAAGGGTCATGACAATAGTTGGAAGGATTTTCCAATCCTTGGAGCAGAGATGCAAGTACTGCAAGTTGATATTGGATAGTCAAAGAAGAAATACATTAATCACTAGTTTTTTCGAGAAATGAACAAATTGAAAATAAACTATATCATATTAATTTAAGATTGATTAAGCATATCCTTCCTTGAAATTTTTGTTAAGCATAAAATTAATATACACACTCAAATCGATAACCATTATAGATGTAAAGAAATACATCAAAGACAAATACAAAAATCTCGATATTCTCCGTTCTGTGTTGGAATGTATCGAGGAGAACTTGAGTTTTTGTAGAACATTTCATACAATCTAAAGAGATTGACTAATACTAATTTTATAATTCATCCAACCAAAATACTTAGACGATGTACTGTCATTTTCTTGTTGATACAAGATTAATAATCATTAAAGCACTATATTAATGAAAGTCTTGTAAAGATATTCATATTATAAGAATGGAATTAAGTATATGTACATCAACTCTGAATATATGAAAGAAACATATATTAGAGAAATTAATGTGTCAATTAGTGGATAATCTAGGTCACTAAATCATATTTTGTCACCAATTAAGAATTTTTGTACAATGAAACATATATGTTTTGACATGATCACATAGGGACACCATGGTCATGACATAGTGACCCGTGTTTGCAAAATACACAAAGACACATTCTTTTTAGAGTGAAAGACAAATTGCAACTGTTGACTTCTGCAGCATGAGAAGCAACACCATTATCATAATATACCCTCTCGAATACCTAAAACTTTTGTATACCTTGATCTGTAGTCAAGACAGAAATAAGACCATCCTAAAGCTAACGACATAATACAAAAATATTTCATTTTTACAACGAATACAAGATATTTATGGACATAAACATCCAGAATGCGGGCCATTTAAGTACTTTATGGTTCTGGTTTTGACACGATGAATGAATGTCGTATTATTGTCCACATGAAATGGTGCACTCCTAGCAATAGCTATACGTTTAAAGGCTCACCACCCTGCTTATCTCATCAAGTCTACATGACTTGGAATGCTAGAGAATTTACATCATACAGATTTGATGATTATTGCATATGTATTGGGATCAATGTAAAGTTTCCTATACCCCATACTAAAATGGTCTCGTAGAAGTTGTCATCAAAAGAATATAGATGGTAGCCAAGACATTGGTTATGCACACCAATTTAGCTACATGTGTCTGGGTTATGCACTACTATAAGCAACTTTACTTCATCATTTTGAGACCTATTACTAGCTAACTAGTCTCATGTGTACCAGTTGGTAACTGGATATAAGCCTGATATTTTACATTTACACATGTTTGGTTGTGCAGTATATGTGCCAACTAACGCCCCCCACAGCGCACCAAAATGGGTCTTTAAAATGATTAAGTATGTTTATTGGATATGAATCTCCAAAAAATATCCGCTAATTAGAATCCTTGACGGCTGATCTGTTTACCGCTAGATTTACGGATTGTTACTTTGATGAGACAGTCTTCCCGTCGTTAGGGGGAGATAGGAAAACGGATTTTCCATAGGAACGACAAGAAGTGTTATTAAATATTCCCACTTTGTCTCATGTTGATCCCCAAACTTCATAATGTAAAGTTGAAATCAAACAAATCAGACTCGATACCTGATACGTTTAATGTTATTCCAGAAGTGACAAGATCACATATACGAGCTGCAAATATACTAGCATGGTTAAAGTCCCCAAACAAGGGCACAACGTCGCTGGAAAGTGTGTTGCAATCACACATGGTGGAGGTGTGGTTGAGATCGTAGCTCCTAAACGGAAATGGGGGAAGCTAATTGGTTCGATAAATACTCATCTAAAGGAAGAGAAGAGTAAGACACAACTATTTGTCATCAATACATAAACCTCTCATGAGATTGTCTCTGATTAAACTATGTCTATGAATCATTACTAGAGGACGCTCCGAAGTTAATATTGATTCTAGAGATCAAAGAAATCTCAAATGAATTATGAGAGTGCATATGAGTTGATGGACAAAGCATACATACTCATTGATGATATATTTCACATATAATGTTGCTTATGAGATGATAGAGCATATTGACATTGAACCATGCTCAGTTGAAAAATATCAACAAAGAGCAAGTTGGCCTAAATAAGCAATCCAGGAGAATCATATTATTTGGTAAATGAACAGGTATTTGGTTTGGTAGTGCTAACACACCAAGTGTAAAGCCTGTAAGACATAAATAAATCATTTGTCATAAAGCGTAATGAGAATAATTAAGTCATAATGTATGAGGATCTCCTTTGGCGCAAGGTTTCTCACAAGGCCCTAGATTGACCACGAGAAGACTTACTCTCCCGTGATGGACGTTATAACGTTCTGCTAATTAATTAGCCTAGTAGTTTCCGAAGGACTGGAAATGCAGCTCATGAATGTGGTTATCACATATCTCTACGGGGATCTAGATTCAGTGATATATAAAAGTGTTTGATGATATTACATTACCAAAATCAAGTAACTCTAAACCACGAAATGCGTTTGCAATAAAATTAAAACGCTTACTTTATAAATTAAAGCAGTCTATGCGGTGTGATATACCCGACTAAGTGAATACTTGATTGAGAAATGGTATATAAGAACGATGAACCGTGTCTTTGTGTATTTATTTAGGAAAACAAGTTCCAGATCTTCAAAGTAGCATTATATGTCGATGTTATGAACATAATAGACACTCTTGATGAACTAAGAGAAACCACAAGCCACTTGAAATCTAAATTTGAGATGGAAAATCTTAGGAAAACTTGGTTTTGTCTAACTATTTGAGCTAGGACACTGAGTTTGTGAAATATTAATTCACCGATCGCATATGTCTAGAAAATAATCAGACAATTTAATATGGACAAAGAGCATCCGGCTAGCACTTCCATGATCAGTCAAAGTGTTGGATATAAGGAAAGATTCATTTCGTCTAAAGAATGATGACGAAAAAGTGTCGGGGAGTTGGAATTCCCTATCTAAGTACAATATGCGCAGTATCGTACTTAGCACAATACACTTGACTGTATATTGTATTTCCCAGTGAACTTGTTAGCTAGATTTAGCTCAGCGCCAACGCAACGTCATTGGAATGATATCGAATTAATCTTTTGAAACCATTGACATAGGCTTATACCTTCCCTATAGAAAGAAAAAATGGGATTGATAATGAAACTTCAATACCTACTTAGAATGTAAGCAGCAAAAGTACTAACTCTTATAGAAAAACACCAAACAATATCTTGGTATGTCTTTGCTGATATTAGGTATGTGTCTGATCCATACAAAAGTTGTTCCCAAACTGGATAAGGAATTACCACGGGGAACACTCCAATTGCTTGGAAGTAAGCTAAGCTAACCCTTGTAACTACCTCGTTGAACGATTCCAAGAATATTACTCTTCATGAGACTGTTCAAGAAATGTATATGATTAAGGACTATCATTACACATATTAGAGGAACTAGTAACTTTGAGTTCAATCACTATCCTATATGCATATATGGAAATAATGCATCATGTATCGAATAAATGAAAGTAAGATGCATCAAGGGTGATAACACAAAGCATATTCTGCTTATGTTTCTATACAATCAGTAGTAACAAACTCTCCTCTAGATTCAAGAGAATCAAGTAAGATGTCAGGAGAATATGACATATTTTACCAAATCATACCTAAAACCATATTTTGGAAACATGTAGAAAGTATTAAAATGCAAATATTTTTCAAACTTCAGTGATTAATGTATGAATCAGGGGGAGTAGTAGACAAAAGGGAGAGTCTACTATACATGTGACATTGGTATGTTGTGCTCTTTCCTTCACCCAAAGTTTTATTTTTCCCACTGAGTTTTGTTCCTCGGTGCAAGGTTTTAGTGAGGCAACAATTTATAAATCATCTTGTTTTATAAACCCTTGATTGATGTACAAATCAAGAAATATAATAAACTAAATAAATTGTTTATTGGTGCCTTGTACTCTTTCCTTCGTCCAAAGTTTTTATTTTTCCCATTGGGTTTTGTTTCTTTGGCGTAAGGTTTTAATGAGGCAATAACTATGCACCATCACTTATTTGACTAGGCACAAGGGAGAGTGTTGAAGGATTATGTGTCATCATCAAAAGGAAGTGATTGACAAAATATTTTCTTAGTATTAGATTACCATAATGAATGTTTCATTTTCTTTGTAAACTCCTCCTTATTTAAAAGACTTATGATTAATGAGAATTATAGACTTTCTCTCTCTATCTTATTGTTATTCTCTCTATATTGATTGTTCTGTAACAAAATTAGAATTATAATTACACTTATTTGTATTATTTACAATATATTTTCATATTAAAGTTAACTTGTAATCAACAAAACCGGATGGGCCCAAATCGAACTTACTTTTTGTACTTGCAAACAGACTGGGTAATGTAAAAACTGGACCCTCTTTTTACCAGGCCACATTAAAGCGAACCTGGGAAATATTTGAAGAAAAAACTAAAAATATGATTACTTACAAGTTACAAACACATCTGAAAAATACATATCTACATACATTACATATGCAGTTTAACCATGGCAGATGCATGTTCTATCTCTATATGAATCAAACATCAAAACAAGAATCAATAAAAACCACAAAATAATGAGCAAAGTTTTCCATTTTGATGGAGCAACCCTCAGTTTGAATTTCTACAATTGCTTCTGTTGAAGTCCCACATCGGCTAGATACAGACCATTATATATAAAAACCTCTCCACTCTCTTTATAGAGAAAGAATCAAAGGGTTCTACATATTCTCGATTCAAAGCCTCAATCAAGTAAACTTTAAAGTTGCACTTCTGTAGCTTGATTACAATTAACAAATATACAAGTTTCTGGTAATGAAATTGACATACCGATCTTAGCTTCGACTAGATTATATATATTCGACAAACTGTAAACAATTAAGGAAGCTATCCTAAAAGCCTTGTATGACACAAAATACTGGCACCACTAGATTCTTATAGAAATATTTATATTTATTATTTTATCTGTCTGGACGTATTTCGGGTACCCTGTAGCCCATCTATTGACTGCTTCGGCCAATGTACAATGAATAAATAAAATATGAAACAGGTAAAAAGAAAAGGAAGGAAAATGAACCTTTCAGCTGGCAGTTATAAATGTACATACAGTTGAACACACCTGATCCCTCTGCTCCAGAATTGAGAGATACTGTGAAATAGTTGTCTTTCAAGAAAATATATTTCGGTACTCTGCAACAGAAATGAATCCATTCTCCTAGCTATACACCATCAGCAATCATTTGGACTTTTTGGGTGAACTTTTAGGCAAATTTTTAGCTTTCACATCTTTAAGGGCTTTATTCTTCATCTCTTCGGTTGCATTTTTAATAGCAACTGTTGAGAGGACACTAGGTTTTACAACACTTTTCGGATTCATTGCCTGTCTAAGTTTGAAAACTGCCCATGCAGCACCTAATGCATGACCTGCGGCATCCAGCCCTTCATTTGTTGCCTTAGCCGTCTCTTTTCCGTATCTACACACACAAAAAAATGAATTCTCACATCTCTTATATACATATATATATATATAATCAAATAATCAGTGAAAAAAAAATGGAAAGTGTGGTTGTAAATTTGGTTACTATATCTTATATAATAAATAATCTTTGTTTCTTCTTACCTTGCTCACACTTATTCACAAGTCAGGGTCTTCACAAGAACAGTCGCTCTATCTTTTGGGATAGAGGACAAGTCTATGTACATCCCACCCCTCTTAGAACATACTTCCGAGTGAGATATACTAGGTTTGTTTGGTTTTATTTATCTTTTATGAAAACCAAATGATGTACAAGGACTTCTGAAGGGAAATCTAGCCTTTTTCTTACTTTGATAATAAAAAATAAGTGTTGATGTAAAGTTTAAAACTAATCAAATTGTAGAGGGGTAAATATAACAACCACAATGTGAGTTAACCTTACCTTTCAAGTCAGGTGTCTTCTCAAAAGTGAAAATGATTCCAGTTTATCCCTAAACAAATTGGATCTTTCTTTGTGCCCACCACAATTACTAATGAACTAGGGACCAAGTAACATGATACCGAACATGGGTTATGCTATGTTCAATTATTTCGACATTCTCTCTTTGGAAGTTGGAGTAGAGGAGAGTGGGCGTATGTTGTCAACTTACTTGTGGGAGACGAGTTCCGTTGTCACAATAGACGAGGTTGACATTACATTCTTTCCTGAAACTTCGAAAGCATCACAGATCTTGCCTGTGCACATAAACATGTATATCAAATAAACACTCAACTCAGCAAGGCTTTTATATCCAACAAGGGACAGAACCAAGATTTCACACCAGTAAAAGCAAATGTGCTACATAAATATAAACATTTACATTCAAATTTTATCATGACTTTCGAGAAAGAGTGAATTAAACATAAACATCTAATCTGCATTTTAACATTTTTAGCAGGAAAACTTAAAAGCCAAATGAAAGGAGGCATAACCAAAGGGTAGGATGGATTTTAGATTCTTGAACCCTAATTTTAGATCTTAGAACCCTTGTTTGTTCAACTTTGAGCAAAAATATCTAAGGTTCAAATCAAAGCAGTGTTCTAAATAACATTAAGTTGAGCTACGCAGGTGAGTGATCTTCTAGCGCTTGATCACCTCGGATTAAGCTGATGCTTAAGGAGAACCATAAGCAGTTCATTTCAATTTATGAAAAACAAATATTTATAAGATTAATAAATATATATGAAAAAAATTGTGATGGGATATCGGTTTTGTGCAATTACTCCTCCAATCAAAGGATCGGAAAATTCTCTGCAAGTGGAGACTGACATCGATGAACACAAGTTTAGAAAGTTAATCCATCTCTGATTAAACTTTTCAAGACGTTTAATTCAGTGATTAGATGCTAATCCAAGTGGTAGAGGATGCTTAACTCCTAGGTGGCCAGTTAAGTGGCCTTAACTAACAGAAGTGGTGATATGATGCTTACTGCCTAGGGGGTGCTTAAGCATTCCTAAGAAAGAATTTTTAAAACACTGAATCAAAGACAGTCAAAGTTTTGGTTTGCAAACAAGTTGTGAATAATAAATAGAGGTATGGAGATATTGTTTGATGGCTGTGTTGGGTTTTTGGAGCTGGTGGCAGTTGGAGTTCCTTATGCTTCTCTGTTTCTTTTCCTACGCAAAATCTCTTTTCTATTAACAATAACTGCCATTTTCCTATTTAACTTTATAAATCTAGTTCAGGGTTAATAGAATCTAGTTGTATCATCAAATAAACTTTAGAGAATTGGTTGGATTGCCACATCAGCTTTGCTTTTAGTAAGTTAAATGAACTGCTGTCAAAACTGCCAAACGACTATGAAACATTTGCCTATAAGTAAATTAACCCAAAATATAACGGCACTATGTTGCCTAACATATAAATTAATCCAATCAATTTTATAAACAAAGTGCCAGTTTAAGATTCCACCTCTTCCGTTGCTGATATCCACTTGATACAATAAGATTTAAGTTGCATTATGATGAATATTCTTTGTCTTGAGGATTCTGAAGCAGCAAGAACATACTCAAAAAGGCAACAACTTAAATTTTTTTTACAGATGTCATGAATATGGAAGAATGGCCATGTAAGAAAATCAACTATAGTGGTTTTAATATACATGCTAATCTCTCTACCCATATTCAGTAGAGAGTCGATGAATTAACCTTAAAAAGAACAAAAAATAGGCTCACTCAAGGTTCCAAACTACAGACTGGAACAGCTCATATAAATTTGCTGAAAGGTGGATCACAATTCACACACCACATTCATGCACAACATCCCATATAAATGGTAAAAAGGCATACCATAGAAACGACATATCTCTTGGATGAGCTGATTGCATTTAAATTGATGAGCAAACACATAACTAAAATACCAGCCGGTATAAAAATAAGATTAGCCGGCACCATTCACCAAGTCCATTGTATCTCAGAGAGAGAGAGAGAGAGAGAGAGAGAGAGAGAGAGAGAGAGAGAGAGAGAGAGAGAGAACTTACTAAATCCATCCAAAGTAGCGAGTGCCATTTCCCCAGGCATGAGACTGAAAAACTTCTTGCCAGCTTTAGTATTAACAATGGAACTTGTGAAGTATCCAGTAACCTTCAGAACACCAGAAAGAATTCCTCCTGCCACTTTCTCTGTCATTTTTGTAACCTTCTTAACCCTGCTAGAATCACCCAAATCATCAAAATGAAAATATGCACAGAAGACTCTTGGGCAACACATTGCCATGACTAAAATCCTGGCAAGAATCACAGTTGGCTTCTACCAAGGTATGTTGCAAGGATACTCCAGCATGACATGTGGAGACCAGGGTCCAATGATTATAGAAGTTAAAGATACGAAAAACCACTAGAAATGAAATTATCTTCATGGTAATACATTAAATATCTAAACGCACATGGTCTATGACATAGAACACGAAAGATAAAGTGCAACTATGTGTTTGCCAAAGTCTACATACCATATACAACATTGTATATATATAAAATAAGCATATAGTAGCAAGTAGCAAGATAATACATACTACAAGAGTAGAAGCACCCAACCGCAAAACTTTGTATTCTATAACCAAGATTCTAAATGGCATGAGGTGGGGCGTGGTGGCAAGGTCAAGCCTTAGGAGTCACAATGAGGCCAAGGCGTTTTTCAAGGCATGACTTATGGCGGCAAATCTGTATATCATATATATATATATACATATGTTTTCTACTATTACTCAATAAGTGGATGATATTAAACAATTTAAATTAGGTTATACACTAATAACTAAAAAGTAAGATACTAAAACATTAAGAAAAATCAAATAACTTGTTACAAAAACCGCATATTGGGTCATGGCTTGCCACATGCTTAATGTGGCATGAGACACGAGCCTTGAGCCAGAACATTGTCTCTAACAAAGATTAATGGTGCTTCTATAGAAAATTAAAGTGTAATTTTTTTTTTTGATGAGATATGCCACATAAACAAAGCAAAGATGCAAACAAATGGAAATCTATTTCATTTTGCAAAAATTCCTACGATAGATGCCAACCTCATATGTATCAGAGCACAAGAAGCTAATCATATAAAGATTCAGGCACTAAAAACTGAAAGTGCTTAAAAAAATTCACAACCTTTTTATTCTCTTCAAAGTTTCAGGATTAACTTCTTTATCGGTACCAGGTTCCATCTTCTTCTTCAAAACCTCATTGCCCCACTTCAACCTGTCCACCGTAACATCTCCACACCACAGAATCCCCTTAACAAGCTGTCCTGAACCCGCAGCAATTAACTTTGCAGCCGTCCCACTATAATCCTCCACATTCGGCGCCAACGTGGACCAGTAAGCACTACAACTCTGCTCCATCTCTTCCTTCTTCACCTCCGACTTCAAATCTGAAGGATCCATCTCATTCGCCATCGTAGCATCCAAAGCACCCTTCTTCTCGTCCACTTTCTGCACCGAAAAACTACTGTATTGCTCCAACACCTCATCCAATTCTTTCAACACCTTATCTTGCCCTTTCGAAGCAAAAGTCAATCCATAATTCAACATATCATCATCCTTTTCATCCTCCTTAGGAGCCCGCATCGAGAAAAAATAATGAGAATGATCTAGCTTAACGCAAGCCTCGTCTCTCGCCAAGGGCCATTGGATTTGATCACCAACACGCGCCAGAATGGCAATCACATTGTTACCTTGCCGTAGTTGCATCACCTTGAAATCTCCACACGCAAGTTCCACGCTGTCTTTCTTATCGATCAAATGTAGGATCGCGCCTGGAACAGAAAGGATAACTTCTTCAACTGATTCAGGTGGGGCGGACGGAGAATATGGCGAATTTGGATTGTGTGGTGTGTCTGGGAAGAGATTCTCGGCGAGCTCCTTCATGTCGACGCTTGGGTAAAGCGTTGACGATGATGATGATGGTTGATTAGGGTCTGATGATGAGGGCAGTGGAGGTGCTGAAGGGGTTGGATTTGCATCGATTTTCGGGTATAACGGGGTTCTTGGGGTGGAACTAGGATTTTCTGACGCCATATTTGTTGAATTTTGGGTTCTTCAAGAGGTGTTGAAGATCAATATTTCGCTAGGGTTTGTAATTCTCTACGGGGAAAATGGCGCAATGGCGATCACCGATGAAGGCGTTCAAAGAAAGTGGGAAGCACGATGAAGAAAAGCGCGTGGGGTGTGTAAATGCGCGCGAAATAAACAGTTTAGTCTCCCCCTTTTAATTTTCTTTCACTTCCATCCACAACTTTTATAGGATGACAATTTTTGACCTTCTAGTTTTGTGTTGTGCAATTTGGTCCTCCTACCCCGATCACACAAGAACTATGTTGATTGGGACAAGCATATTATGTGTAACGCTCCAATCAGTTACGATATATAATAAATGAAAAGAACATTCCATTTCTACAAAAAAAAACCACACGATGACATGGTTTATTATCTCGATCATGATTTCCTACCCTTAAAAGGAAGACACTTCCAGTGTAAAGACTTTATAAAATGTTTGAAAACCAGTTAAGTTCTTCCTGATCGACAATGATTTTTTATGAGCCATCCATGGTTCATCCACAACCTTTGTTGTAAAACAACGAGTTCGAAGAATCGTGACTCGTTGATTCCCCTATATACTAATCTTCTAAACAACGAATCAGAAGAAATTTGACTCTTTGATTATCTTCTATTATGAGTATCAATTATATGAGCTTTAACAAAGAATAAAAAGGGTATACCATGTGTAAGATTTTGTACTGAAACAAAGTTAGGTTGTGCTTGTCAAATGATGTTGTTGGTGTAAGTGTACGGATTTAGTTTCACAAATTATATACACTAGTTGTAGGGTTTTTAAAGCAATTTGTAACCGTTATACGCAGCGGAAATAAAAATAATTTTGGTTACAAAAGAAAAAAAAAACTTTTCTAAACTATTAAAACTCAAACGGATCCAATGATGTATTTAATTAAAACTTAAAACCAAACCATAGGGTGTTTAGAGATGTACCTTTCAGATCTGTTGTGGTTGAACTAGTTGAGCACTTAGAAACCAATATAGGTTTCCTCTAGCGGTATCCACACACGAACACGCGAAATTCCACCGGGTGCTAACCCAATAACCCTAGATCTATATGTGTTTTACAGAAAAGAAAAATGGTTTCTTTTCTGTATTTTTTCTGAAAGGTTATTCCAACTCAATTGTCTCTTAAATGGTTTAGCCTAACCCCTTATTTGTATCAGAAGAATTATAGTTAGACTATAATTCAATTAAAGATTAAATAAGGTTTAATAATTATCTGTAATATTCAAATTCAAATATATATATATATATATATATATATATATATATATATATATATATATATATATATATATAGTGTTTGGTTCATTTGAGAAATGGTAAATATATGAGAAATAGAGAAGTAATCTTAACCATTCATATGGTCAAGATCGGATTTGACTAGTCAAATATTGCGACTTTGACCGGTCAAAAGTTGCGGCTTTGACTGGTCAAAAGTTACGGCTATCCCATAAATAGAAGGACAATTTCGTAAGTTTTACAAAACACACGGGTTGTGTTCATATATGAACATGTATAATTCACATATGAACTATATGTTCATATATGAACCAGTGTAATTCACAACTGAACCCTTTTAACTGATTCATATATGAACCTTTGTGATTCATATATGAATCAGTTGAACTAACTAACAGATTCATATATGAACCTTTGTAATTCATATATGAATCTGTATGAATCACAAAGATTCATATATGAATCACAAAGATTCATATATGAATCAGTTGAACTAATTAACAGATTCATATATGAATCTTTGTGATTCATACAGATTCATATATGAATTCATCCCGTGTATTTTACGAAATTACCTCTCTACCTTCTATAGACCACACAAGGAATTATCCGGTGCTTCGCGGTCAAAGCCGCAAATGTTGACCAGATGAATGGCTAAGATTACTTCTCTATTTCTCATATATTTATCATTTCTCAAATGAACCTCTCCCTATATATATATATATATATATATACTTGAGATCATGTGAGACCAAGTTATTTCCGTGAGACCCGTGAGACCACAAAAATAACACTAAACCTTCACAGCAAAAAACTGTGAAGGTAATATAAAGGTAAACCTTCACAGCGTTTTTGTTGTGAAGGTTTGTTGTTTTTCGTTCCTTCACAATGAATCGCTGTGAAGCTTTAGTGTTATTTTCTGGTCTCACCGGTCTCACGAAAACAGGTTGGTCTTACGTGAATCCAACCCTATATATGTATATATATATATAATTATCCTTTTAAACTTTAAAATATAATTATATAAGTATATATAATTATCCTTTTAAACTTTAAAATATCTATACTATATTATAAAGATGACATAAAAAAACTCTTAAAAACAAGTTTTAAAGCTTAATGTACCGCTATTTAATGCTAATTACTTAAAAAACAGCCATAAAAGCTGTATGTACTACATTTAATGTTATTCATTAATTTTCAATCATTAGCTCTAACCATTTTAACTTCCCTAAAATCATTTCCCACTTTAACTCCCCTAAAATAACTCTCAGCATATTTTAGATATAAAAAATCTAAAATATAATTAAAAAAATCTTACAGAATATTTTATAAAAAAAATTATATTATTAAACCAAAATAAATTACATTATATTTTTAAGTCTAAATTAAACAAATTTATATAAAAAAATCATTATCACTCTCTCACAACCATCCAAAATCGTAATGTAAATCGACAAAAAACAGAAAATAAAATGAAACATTAAAATCGTGATGTATCTAGTTGCATTGCGCGAGTACACTTCTAGTAATTATATAATTACAGATAATTTCCCGTAATTAACATAATTACGTTTTCACCCTGTAATTATCATAATTACAGTTTAACACATATTTTCATTAAATTCGGGTTTCTACAAATGGAAACAAACGCATTCTTTGTGTGCGACCCTATAGGTTTACATACTTCTCAGCAGTATCTATGTGTGACACGTGTCGTGGGCATATAATAACTTATATTCTCCCACTTGCACACGATACACAGTAACACAGACGATGGTAAGCGTCTAGCAACACGTCACCGCCCCCAAGGCTATGTAAATGTGCTTTTACCTTCGAGCAATTTGATTGATATAATCAATCATATAGTAGAATCATTCATTATCCTTTTGCTTCACGATATTTTATTTTGAACTTAAGGCATAGATCTATCTCATCATTTATAGTTCAAAGATTGTGTTTCTCGATCCCAACATATTTGATTATACAAGTGTCATTAGTCCAACTAATCCACTTTTTCATGCATGTAAATCATAATATGTAATCGAGGGGCCCAGAAATATCTCTCTCATCTTGAGAGGAGCAAATCCCATATTGCATGTACACGACTAACTTCACAATTCATGTTATACCTAATATAACCCTTATGATTACCTGGTTAAGGGTAACGTTAGACTATATCAAAGCATAACACTCCTTGTGCATTAGATCCCAATGCACATCTCAGGTCTGAGGATAAATAGTGTTGTACTATTTCAAGACTCACCTTATGACGCCGATCTATGAGGTGATCTTGACCGTGGGTCTTGTCCAACGCCTTGTACTCCGACAAACGCATGTGACTCTGGTTGCACCTAGTGCACTTCTAACTTGGACTATGACTAGACTTCACAATAATCTTGATTTATTATTAGTCCCCTAGTAATAAGTGATCAAGGACAGTTCTAAATAATATGATCATCATATTTATTTAAGGATACTTAAACATGCTAAAACGAACACAGAGATGTTTTAATTAAATACTCATATCCAATATGCCATAAATTGTAAAACATAACTGTTTTAATGTTCACAAAGTAAAAGATTACTAAAATTTTACAAATCAGACTAAATTATTACAAAACCTCAAGCCTATTGAGCTAATGTGAGCATCATGCTTGCTTTGACTCAAAAGCTTGGTTAGAGGATCTGCTGGATTGTCTTCTGATCGAACTTTACATATATTTATGTCACCTCTTTCAATAATCTCTCGAATTAGATGATATCTTCTCATGATATGCTTGGAGCGCTGATGTGACCTTGGTTCCTTTGCATGAGCAATGGCACCCTCATTGTCGCAATAAATCTCGACAGGGTCACATATGCTAGGGACTACTCCCAGATCTGTGATGAATTTCTTCATCCAAACAGCTTCCTTTACAGCGTCCGATGCTGCAATATACTCCGATTCTGTAGTTGAATCCGCTATTATGCTTTGTTTGTAGCTCTTCCAGCTCACAACACCCCCGTTTAACACAAACACGTATCCCGACTGTGATTTATAGTCATCTCGGTCGATTTGGAAACTAGCATCTGTGTATCCTTGAATACACAGATCTCTTTCTTGACCGCCATACAGTAAAAACATTTCTTTAGTTCTTCTCAGATACTTTAGAATATTCTTTACTGCTACCCAGTGAGCATCACCTGGGTTTGACTGATACCTGCTCGTCATGCTTAGGGCATACGAGACATCTGGTCTAGTACATAACATGGCATACATAATTGAACCGATGGCCGAAGCATAGGGAACACCCTTCATGCGGTTCATGTCCTCTCTAGATATAGGACTATGAGTTTTGCTCAGATGTACACCATGTACCATTGGCAAGTTTCCTCTCTTAGAACCCTCCATCTTGAAGCGTCTTAAGATCTTGTCAATATATGTACTTTGGCTTAATCCAATTAAGCGTTTCGATCTATCACGATATATCTTTATACCAAGGATATAAGCTGCTTCTTCTAGATCCTTCATCGGGAAACACTTCCCTAACCAGGATTTTACACCTTTAAGGGTAGGAATGTCATTTCCGATGATTAATATATCATCGACATATAGGATCAGGAATACTACTATGCTCCCACTGACTTTCTTGTATACACAAGGTTCATCTTCGTTCTTTAAAAAAACAAATTCTTTAATCTTTTCATCAAAACGAAGATTCCAACTACGAGATGCTTGCTTCAGTCCATAAATGGACTTTTGCAATTTACATACCTTTTCAGGAAAATTTGGATGTTTAAAACCTTCTGGTTGTACCATGTATACGTCCTCGCTTAAAGTTCCGTTAAGGAACGCGGTTTTAACATCCATTTGCCATATTTCATAGTCATGAAATGCAACTATGGTAAGGAGTATCCTGATGGATTTTATCATGGCTACTGGAGAAAAAGTTTCATCATAATCTATTCCATGAGTCTGAGTGAAACCTTTAGCTACCAACCTAGCCTTATAGGTATGTACAATCCCATCCATGTCAGTTTTCTTTTTGAATACCCACTTGCACCCTACGACTTTGCAGCCGGTAGGTGCATCTACCAAGTTCCAAACTTGGTTATCTGACATGGATTGTATTTCAGCCTTCATCGCATCTTGCCATTTATCAGATTCTAAACCTGATACAGCTTCCTGGTAGGTTACGGGTTCATCATGAACCGTATCATCATTGCCAATGAGATAACCATATCTCTCAGGCTCTTGACGACTCCTACTCGATCTTCGGATTGTTTGTATCTCGTCATTACCTTCAACAACTTGTTGAGGCTCAACATCATGTTGATTTTAAGTATCAACCATTGTTTCATCTTGTGGTTCTTGAATTTCTTCAAGATCTACTGTATCCCCCGTTATGGTTCTCGATAGAAAATCATTTTCTAGGAACTCACCGCGGCGCGCAACAAAAACTTTGTTCTCGCTGGGTTTGTAGAAGTAATATCCAACTGTCTCTTTTGGATATCCTACAAAGATGCATTTTTCAGACCTTGAATCAAGCTTCCCAGAAGCTTCTCGCTTAACATAAGCTTCACAGCCCCATATTCTCATATATGACAGTTTTGGGATCTTCCCAGTCCATAGTTCGAAAGGGGTTTTATCGGTCTTTTTGGTTGGCGCACTATTTAGTATTTGGGTAGCTGTTTCTAGGGCATAACCCCAGAAACTTTTAGGCAGATTGGTACGACTCATCATAGAGCGAACCATGTCCAACAAGGTCTATTCCTTCTTTCGGATACACCGTTATGTTGCGGTGTTCCGGGAGGAGTTAATTGGGATACTATCCCGTTATCTCTTAGATGGTCAATAAACTCTTGGCTTAGATATTCCCGACCCCGTTCCGATCGAAGTGTCTTTATCTTTTTGCCAAGTTGATTCTCTACTTCATTCTGAAACTCTTTAAAAAAAACTCAAAGCTTTCAGATTTGTTTTTCATTAGGTAAACATACCCGTATCTACTGAAGTCATCAGTAAAAGTAATGAAGTAGCGATGACCATTTCTTGTGGTTGAACTAAAGGGCCCACACACATCAGTATGTATAATCCCTAATAGTTCTGTTGCCCTTTCAGGTTTGCCTTTAAAAGGCGCTTTTGTCATCTTGCCCATTAAACAAGATTCACATACATCATATGAATCATCACATGATTCCAACACTCCGTCCGCCTGGAGTTTGGCTATGCGTTTATTGTTTATGTGTCCAAGACGACAATGCCACAAATAGGTCTGGTTTAAGCCTCGCTTAATTCGTTTATTGTTTACATTATATATTGATTCATAATTACAACTATTTTGCATATCAATTTCATAAATACCATTGTGTGGTTTGGCCACAAAATACAAAACATTGTTAAGATAAGTTGAAATTGAATCATTACTGAAAGTAAACATAAATCCAGTTTGTTGCAACCGAGAAAAAGAAACGATATTCCTAGTAATGCTAGGTACATATAAACACTTGCTAAGTGCTAAAATAAGACCATTTGGCAGCTTCATGTCATAAGTCCCCTGAGCAATAACAGCTACCTTAGCTTCATTCCCCATTCGAAGCTCCATCTGGCCTGGTTTCATTTTCTCTTCACTTCTTAGTCCCTGAAAAGTAGTACAAATGTGAGTACCACACCCAGTATCCAATACCCAGGAGTCAGAGTCAAAAGTGAATAAATCAATGGTAAACATACCTGAAGGTCCGGCTTCATTAGCCTTCTTCTTTCTCATTTCTGCCAATAGGGCAGGACAATTTCTCTTCCAGTGTCCCTTCTGGTTGCAGTTGAAGCAAACTGCTTCCTCAGGAATCTTTTCCTTGCCCTTTTCCTTGTTGGAGCTTCCAACTTTTCTTTTACCCTTGGTAACCACCCTTTTCTTCTTGTTTATTCCACCTTTAGGTTTGATCATCAACACCTGTTTTGGTTTGGATAAATCCAACTTGGATTTCATATTTCTCTCAGCAGTTTTAAGCATGCCGTGAAGCTCTGTGAGAGTTTTCTCCAAACCATTCATATTGTAGTTCAAAACGAACTGGTCATATGACTTTGGATAAAGAATTGAGAACCATGTCGGTTGCCAATTCTTGACCCAGTGGGTAGCCAAGACGGGTCAATCGGTCAATATACCCTTTCATTCTTAAAACGTGGGTACTGACTGATGAACCTTCAGTCATCATACAGGCATGCAATGACCTGACTGTATCAAATCTTTCTTGCCTTGCTTGTAACTGAAACATGGATTTTAGAGAGGATATCATATCCCAAGCAGTCATGTCTTCATGTTCCCTCAGTAGCTCGGGAGTCATGGATGCTAGCATCAGACAGCTAACATCTAGTGAGTCATTGAGATGCTTATCATAAGCAGCCCTGACCTCAACTGAAGCATTTCTGGCAGGAGGGTTTGGAGGGGGGTTTTCGAGGACGTACAACTTCTTTTCGTGCTTAAGGACAACCCTCAAGAAACGAAACCAGTCCACGAAGTTCGTACCGTTCAGTTTGTCCTTATCAAGAATTGATCGTAATGTAAATTGGGATAAGCCGTTTATGCAGACAGTTTGGTTAGGGGCGTTAGCGGCCATCTACAAAATAAGTTCAATTTTAGTAATTCTTTTAAAATCTCAAATTAATATTACCTTTCAAAAGAAAATTAATTTGAGCTAAGATCCATATATCACCTATTTCCGTAAATGGCCAAGCAACTGTTTACGGAACTAGGTTATTTAGGTAGGAATCATTCAGTTATGTTCAACATAACTCTTAGATATCGTGGGATTTCTATTAATATATCATATGTTAAAAAGCATGTTTAATCCCACTACAACACCTTGAAAGTACTCATAGATGGCTAAGCACTGTCTATGATATTTTCAAGTAAACTAACCATACTAAGATATCATGATCCCACCTAAAGTCTTAACTTAGGGTTTATTGGGGTCAATCGTCCAAAATACGACTATTTAAGTGAATGGCCAAGCAACTGTCCACTTAAATCTCGTTATCCTGGCGCCTTGTCTTACACTACAATTATCCGATATGATTGGCTAAGCACTGACCATACTGGACTCTTGTAAGTTCAACAAGTATCTTAAATGGATGGCCCATAGTTTACATTTGTGAAAGGTTTAAGTTTTATATAACTCTTTTCTTTTAAAACGTTTGAATTTTTCTCTAAAATCTTGTTTTAAAAGTTTATTTTATTAAATCGGTTTTGATAAACATATCAATTTTAAAATATCATATTTTATTTACCGATTTAAAATTTGTTTTGCGTTTGATTTTTATTTTAAGCGTTTGCAATTATTATAACAATAATAAAGCAATAAATAAAATCAAACACAAAATTAAACAATCACAACAATAATAATATATGGATTTGCCCCTAATGTGGTGTTGTGAGCCAACACAACAACCACGGTCAATTCTAAGGACGTCTTCAAGCTCCCACTAGCCTCGCCATCTTGGTGAACTCCAGGGACTCCGTCTCGATTTTTTGGAATGCCGTCTTCGGATAAAAATAGAAAAATACAACATGCCTATTCTATCTACAAGTCCCTATCTAGGAAATTAAATTAAAAATTACATCCCATGCAATTAATACATTTTAATTTTCCAAAATAAATAAATCAACCACGGGTCTTTTCGGGGTAATCCATATATTATGCAATATTTATAAATTAAATACTTTGGCCTGAATAATTTAACATAAATGAAACGACCAATAATGGAACAAATTATATATATGGCAAATTCAAATATCAATTAACCCAATCCCTGATGTTTTGGGTTACAAAAACGTGACCCGAAAGAAACAAAACTCTTATGGGCCTAAGTCCAAAAACCAAACCAATTAGGGTAATAAACTAAGCCATGTGGCTCAAGCCGTTAGCCACGAAAACGCAACGGTGTTTTAGGGAACGGAAAACACAATCGTTATAAGATAGAACACTAGAAATCAATCGGCAAGTCTTGTGACCAACGATGGACCGTACCGGCGGTGGTGAAGAAAAAAAACTTCATAACTGAAAACCACTAGGTGTGTTGAAAAAACTACGGTTCCAACAATGGACTGTGATGTCAGTGATAACCAAGGCCAAAACAACATCAAACGCAAGGACGACCACCCCTCGACATTGGTCGTGGTCCAAGCCGGTGATGGTGTAACACGCTAAAAATTTGGATAAAATAAAACTTAAAATTTCTGCAATATAACGCCTAAAATAAGGCGAATCCAAAACCTGTAAACATTTTGACTAAAACCCAACAGAGTCGGGGTAGTTCTAAAATGAAGTAGCGAAATAAATAAGACATATACATGACAACCTATTCAATCTAGAATAATTAGCAACTAGATTAAAGTGGGTGTCACTATGACTTCAAAACGCTCTTTCTCTTTTTCCCAAAAATGTCCGGTCCAAGGAGGAATCCTAGGTGCGATCCCGACAGATCAAGACATCCTACTCGCACCGCTAACGGAACCTGTGAACCATTTAAACATGAACACAAGTGTTAGAACGAAGCCTATTGGTTGTTATGCCGATACCAATTATAATGTAAACAAGAACAATAATTAGATGCTACCGGTTCCCAATGTATTGAGGTCAATGCCAAACCTCCCAAATCGGGACATTGAAATTTCCTGTACAATTAATACACAAATATCTTCCATTTAAAGCGGGGTAACCCGCGATCTAGATTGGATTTCACCGTCCAGCCCGGTTCTAATTCCCATGCCACGCCGAACATCACAATCCTCAAACCCTCTCTGCCTCTAGCGCTTACCCCGTCGGGTTACACCTCAAGGTCTTACAGGCAAGAGTGCCTATCCAATCTAGTTGAGTGTACAACTAAGGGACTTGTGCCCCCTATTGTCTACTAAAAATGCCCAACGGCAATAACCATGCAATACTCATGCATACCATCTAAATCCTCGTGCACAAGGAAATAGATATAAGACTCCCAACAAGAGTTATGAACAATTATAGATGACAATCTTCATGCAAACATATTATTGGCTCAAATAGTGTGATAATGTTGGATACATATTCACCATAAGAAACTACAACTCATTTAACCACATACAAATCCCCAACTAGTATAGTGACCCCAACTGCTGATAAGAATTTAGGTATTTGACATTTCATTATGTAGAGATGTAGACCCACACCATGATTTAGCCCTTTTTCTATAATACTTATATATAACACTCTTCCACATGTTTAAACACTTCCACCAATCCCAAAAATCTTATTTATTGAAGATAAGCAAAACCCTAGTTTTTTTAGGTCAACATCATGCATTTCATATATTTCATATAAACAAGTAATAGTGCAAGTATACATGTACATAAGTTAAGAAAACTTACTGAGAAGTTAAATGAACAAACCCTAGAAGTGAGGAATGAATGGGATTGAGACTTCCACCCTTTGATCTTGAAAGAGTAACTCTTATGAACTCAAAACCTAAGGATCATTAACCATTAATGATTTACCCACCTAACAATTAATGAAGAGAGAGGAAGGGAAGAGTGTGTGAAAATCGCACCTCTAGTGTGTGAAAACGTCTTCAAGGAGCTGTAACTTCAAATAATGAACTAAACCCTAAAAATGGCATTAAATGAGAGTTTGGTCTTCTGGACACCGCGCGCGATAGTGCCCACGCGATAGTGCCCTTGGCACAATCGCGGGCACAGTCGCGGCAACTGTACCGAGACCTCTCCCCCTCTCGCGACCTTGACATTGCGATTGTGACCATGGCACTATCGCCGGTCACAATCGCGCCATATGTACCGTGGCCTCAAACTCCCTCGCGATAATGCCCATGCAATAGTGACATTGTCACTATCGCGGGCACAGTCGCTGAGCCCCCTTCCAACTCTGAAATCCGACGATTCGACCCGATTTCACCCAGATTCAAATACCATGAATGAGAACTCTTAAACAAAAACTTAAAGTAATTATTTTACAAAGGGGTCTAAAATTCAGGGTGTTACAATCCTCCACCCCTTAGAATGGATTTCGTCCTCGAAATCCAATCTAACCAAACAGATGAGGGTATCACCTCTTCATATCTTCTTCCGATTCCCAAGTTACGTTGGTTCCGCGATGGTGCTTTCATTGAATCTTTACCATGACCACTTCTTTGTGTCGTAGCCTCTTCGTCTTCCTTTCGAGGATAGATTCGGGTTCCTCTATACATCGATTGTTGTCCACTCTGATTTCCGAAAGTGGGATGACACTCTCTTCTTCGGCTAGGCATTTCCGCAAATAGCACACATGAAAAGTGGGGTGAATTCCGTCCATCTCCGGCGGAAGATCCAACTTGTAAGCTTGTAGACCAATACGTTCAAGGATCGTGAAAGGCCCAAGGAAACGGGGGATGAGCTTCCCACGCTTTCCAAACCTTATCAATCCTTTCCACGGTGACACTTTCAACATTACCCGCTCTCCCACTTGGAACTCGACCGGTCTTCTCTTCTTGTCCGCATAGCTCTTCTGCCTATCTTGTGCCGCTTTCAAACGCTCTCTGATAACCTTCACTTTGTCGGCCATCTCTTGAACGATCTCCGGTCCGACAAACTGTTTCTCACCCGCTTCCAACCAACACACGGGTGTCCTACACTTCCTTCCATACAAAGCCTCGAATGGCACCATACTAATACTTGAGTGATAACTATTGTTGTAGGCGAACTCCACCAGTGGAAGGTGTGCATCCCAATTTCCCCCGAAATCGATAACACACGACCTCAACATGTCTTCGAGGGTCTGGATGGTCCTCTCGCTCTGACCGTCTGTCTGCGGGTGATATGCGGTACTCAACTTAACTCTTGTGCCCAACTCCTTCTGTAAACTATCCCAAAAGTGTGATGTAAAGCGGCTATCGCGGTCGGACACAATAGAAAGTGGCACTCCATGCCTCGAGACTACCTCATCAATGTACAGTTTGGCCAGCTTGTCCATCGGTAGGGTCTCTCGTATGGGCAAGAAATGTGCGCTCTTGGTCAAACGATCCACTATTACCCAAATGGTATCGTGGTTCTTTAAAGTTCTCGGTAACTTGGTTACAAAGTCCATGGTGATGTGCTCCTATTTCCACTCTGGTATTTCCAAGGATTGGAGACTACCGTATGGTCGTTGGTGCTCTGCCTTTACTTGTAGGCAAGTTATGCATTGCTCCACATAACTAGCCACGTCTAGTTTCATCACTGGCCACCAATAATTGAGCTTTAAATCACGATACATCTTAGTGCTTCCGGGATGTATCGAGTACTTGGACTTGTGCGCGTCCTCCAATAGTAGCTCCCGACATCCTCCAATCTTTGGCACCCAAATTCGACCTTGATATAACTTCAAACCTCTTCCATCCTCGGTCAATTGGAGATGTTGCTTCACCATAATTTCACTTTTGAGGTTGACTTCAAGAAGGGCTTCCGACTGTGATGCTTTGATTTTATCGATTAGGCTTGAGACTACATCTACCCTTGCAAAGGTGGCTTGAATTCCACGACTGTACTCCTTCCAGCTCAAGGCATCCGCGACCACCTTTGCTTTTCCGGGATGGTATTGAAGTTCACAGTCATAATCCTTGAGTAGTTCGAGCCATCTCCTTTGTCGCATATTCAACTCTTTCTGATCGAAGACATACTTCAGGCTTTTATGGTCGGTAAAAAGGGTACACCTCGTCCCGTAAAGGTAGTTTCACCATAACTTCAAGGCAAACACCATGGCCGCTAGCTCGAGATCGTGAGTTGGGTAGTTCTTTTCATGCTCCTTCAATTGCCTGGATGCATAAGCTATTACCTTGCCCCTTTGCATCAAGACACACCCCAAACCCATCTTAGACGCATCGCTGTAGACTACAAAGTCTTTTGTCCCCTCGGGTAGAGATAAGATTAGCGCTTCACACAATTTCCTTTGGAGGGCCCGAAAGGCTTGCTCTTGCTTCTCGGTCCAAAGGAACTTCACGTTCTTCCTTGTCAGAGATGTCAACGGTGAGGCAATTTTGGAAAAATCTTGGAAAAATCTTCTATAGTAACCGGCTAGACCCAAGAAACTCCGGATTTCCGTGGGACTTTTTGGCGGTTCCCAATTCATCATAGCCTCAATCTTTGATGGGTCCACCTTTACTCCCTCACTTGACACCACATGACCCAAAAACTGGACCTCTCTTAGCCAAAATTCACACTTGGAGAATTTGGCATAGAGTTTCTCGTCCCTTAACACCTCTAACACTTCTCGGAGATGTCGCTCATGCTCTTCATCATTCTTCGAGTACACCAAGATATCATCGATGAACACTATGACCGACTTGTCTAGGAAAGACCGGCAAACACGATTCATCAAATCCATGAATACCGTCAGCGCGTTGGTTAGTCCGAAGGGCATAACCAAGAACTCGTAGTAACCATAACGGGTTCTAAAGGTGGTCGTGGAAATGTCTTCTCCTCTAACTCTAACTTGATGATAACCCGATCGAAGGTCGATCTTTGAGAAACATCCGGCTCCTTGCAGTTGATCGAAGAGGTCGTCGATTCGGGGTAATGGATACTTGTTCTTTACGGATACCTTGTTCAACTCCCGATAGCCGATGCACATCCGCATCGATCCATCCTTCTTCTTGACGAAGAGTACCGGAGCTCCCCAAGGCGAGGAACTCGGCCTCACGAATCCCTTCTCCAACAACTCTTGAAGTTGTGACATCATTTCTTGCATTTCGGTCGGAGCAAGACGGTACGGTGCATGGGCAATCGGCGCTGCCCCAGGGATTAAGTCGATTCGGAACTCCACCTGGCGGTCGGGTGGCAAACCCGAATGTTATTCCCTAATTTCAAGTTCTAATTCAGTAACAAACAAACAAGATGAATCTCGTAATCACATGTCATTGAATCATTCACAAGATTACAATCTCACAACTTTCTCTCTCTACTTTCTCACTCTAGAAAGATATACAAATAAGCTCTTCTCTAATATGCGTGTGTGTACAACTGATTACAAAGACAAGGATACAAGGTATTTATACCTCATAGCAATTACAAGGAAAACAAAATACAATTACATTGACTTTGACTTTATTACAAATAGACTTTGACTTTTGATGAAAGTTGACTTTTGCAGCTTTGACTTCTTCATCTTTTATTTTCAATATTTATGATCTTGAATCCAGCATATTTGTGCTCTAACAATCTCCCCCTTTGGATCAAGATCATTATTAAAAGATTTAGCAATGCGATCTTCTCTTTGATTAAGCTCGATTGAATAAACTCCCCCTTTGAACAATCTGTATCTTCACTTGTAATCTCCCTTTTTGAAACAAACATGATATACAAACTCCTCTTTAACACGATGAAATTCTTCAACAATCTTCCCAATGTCTGATCTTCAAAATTAATAACAATCTCCCCCAAGGTTGTACACAAACCTTTTTCAGACATGAAAATATCTTCAGATTTAGCACACTTTGCTTCAGCAAATAATCTTCAACAATTCTGTTGCTTTCATCTTTCAATAATCTTGAAAATTTTCTCCCAGCTTTAACTCAAACTCTTCATTCGGACAATTCTTTTTCATTCAAACTCTTTGAAACATTTCTTGAGCTCTTCTTTGCTTTCTCAAACATTTCTTGAACTCTTCTCCCCCTTTTTGATGATTTGAGCATTAATATCATCAAAACTTTCTCTCCAAGAAATGTCTTTGACCAATCTGATCTGTCCAAGAGCCTCTGATTAATTGCCAATTCGAACAATGTATTCATCCAGATCTTTTCAAATCTAGACAAAATAGAAACGTGTAACTCCTGAATCAACAAATGAATCAGTTAAAATGCCTGTCAGTAACACGAAGTCACTGTGTGTAACGAATACACAATATAAAGGAGCTTTTTGATGATCACTCCCCCAGGGCTTCCATCCAATCATCGAAATACCACAAAGGCAATTTCTATGAATGTTATGACAAAGAAACAAATTCTTTGTGTGCTCGTGCAAGTGTAGAAAGAATTAAGCACGAATAATTGCTTTTATAAGGCTCAACATTGTGTAAACCACTGAGACAACAGTAGATAAACACAGACTCTAAGTGCATGATTGAAGTGCGAAGGTGGGGCAGACTTCCTTCTTTTTCAATATCCAGATTTTCCAAATGAAAATCAGATAGATTATATGTTGCGTCCCCTTGAAAATGTGAAACATTTTCTTTTTGAGAAGAAAATGAGTAGCTTGTGGGGTTTATTCAAGAGTTGGCATGGGCTAGTTGCCTGTTTCAATAACGTTCACGAAGAAATGTGAAACATTAGTAATGTGGCTGCCCGGCTCAGAAAGTAGTTGGTGCAGAGTTTGATATTCTTTTACTCTGATCTCACACCCTCTTTCTTTTAATCATTAAGCTCACTACTAACCAAACTCTCTTTTCCATTTTACCTCATCACACCCACACTCATTTCTTTTAGACTCCTCACACTCAATCACTAAAGGATTAACTTCTTGGGTAGGAAACACTGTTAACGTGAATCCATAGAAGTTTAGTTAATTCCTAGCACAAAGAACCCAGTCCTACAAAGCATATGTTGCTCACAATGGTTTATCTTGAACATTTAAATCATAGGAAATATGGGTCAGATATATGTATGCTCAGAATATAATCATGAAAATATGAGCATTTTTAGACATTGAAGTATTTTCAAACAAGTATACTGAATGAATGAACATGAATGCAAAAGACTTGTTTGAAAATCTGACATTGTATGAAAATAATCAGAATTGAATTATATATCAATTAAGGCTTATGGTCAAGAATAATTGATATTTTTCTATACGAAACAAAATATAGACATTCTTGAAATAACGTTTCGAAATGAAATATCTCTCAAAAATTCATTGAATACAAACGGAGTGTCTTACCATCGAAGAAAAATTGTTTCAATTTAGAGACATGGTAAGAACATGTTGAACAAAAATTCAAACCGGTGTGTGTGAATACTTGAAAGTATATAGAAAAGACAATACGCAAGTATTTATCTTTGGATACACACGGTTTGTTTATCGATTAAGCACAAAAGTTAAATGAAAACATTTAAAATCACACTTCCAAATTATAAAATCTGTTTAAGAATCGGGAAGTGGTTTGAACATTTAAGAACATGTTTTCTATACCTGAAAGTTGTCCTTCTTTCAGATATATTTGAGATTAAGATAAGAAATTTACCTTTTAGTTTCGTCTTAAATCTCATGAAGTCATGTTGAAGTCATTAAGATATGATCTTGTCAGCTTCTCTCATCCTTCATAAGTCTCAAAGTCTAGTCAAAATCAAATTTATTCACAAAAATTAAAAGACATAAAGCAATAAAACGATTAAAGTACGAGTTCTGATCTGAAATAATCAGAAATCATAATCTTTTACTCCCCCTGAAAATATGCATCTGAAATTTATCAGTGAAAAAGCACATGATAGAGATCTACAACTTCCTTTGAAGTGTAGTTCGTCATATATTCCGAATACATATTTCCAGAAAAAATTATGTACTCCCCCTTGAAGGTTGATTTCCTCATTTGAGTATCTGAGTACAATCTCTTATCAGCCCGGGAGTAGCATCTCTTTAAGCATTGAAGTACGAGTCCTAAACTGTTGTGTTTAGAAGTCAATCTTCGTTGAAGCACGGGTTCTAAGCTGACATACTTAGAAGCCTTGGTTCTCTTACTCCCCCTTGACTTGAGGTGCCTGCAACACAAAATCAGCTTTCGGTTTTGGTACCCACTGGTATTTGGGACCATGTGTGTTAGTTGCAGTTCGAATGGGAGTAACTGAATAAGAACCATACCAGTAATGATCACTAGCTTTATGAACAAAATCATATGTATTATAGTAAGAACAATACATTTTCTTAGATAACCTGAACATTTGATCTCTCGAGTAAGCAAGATCAGGTTTACCTTTCAGCCAATGTTCTAAAAAACTCGCCGCACAGCCGCCATGGCGCGCCATGGCACCAAGGCTTGTGTGTCACGCCACGTTAAGCCCATGGCACGCCATGGTCTAATGCACGGTTATTGTAATGAGATATTTGATTTTCTTTACGTTTTTTATGTCTTATTTGCAAGTTTTTTTATATATACAACCTAATTTAACTTCTCTATTACTATTGAGTCACTGATTAACACTACAAAACATACGTTTTTATATAGAATATTATATATGAAATATAAATTTGACGCCATAAGTCACGCCTTGAAAATGCCATGGCTTCGCCGTGGCTCCTAAGGCTTGAGGCTTGGCCTCGCCGCTACGCCACGCCTCACGCCATTTAGAACCTTGCTTTCAGCAATTTGTTCTTCTTTGCATTTGATGCAGATACAAATGATTTGTTTTCTTTCTTCTTTCCTTTCTTTTCTTCCTTCTTCTCATCATTCTTCTCATCATCATCCACTGGTTTCACTTTCCATACCAGTTTCTCTTCTTGATATTTTCTTCTTCTTCTTTGTGTACCCGAACCATCTACATGTTGATCATAGAAAATATTAGAAGTACGAATCTGATTGAATGAATTGACTAACCTTCTTGAAGAAACAGGTTTCATGTGTGAGCTTGAGGCTGTCTTTTTAAAATCAGCTGAATTATTTCGAGGTGTGTGGATTTGTGACTCTAGAGTCGTCTGCTCAGTCACCACCACCTTTGAAACAATCTTTTCAAACTCTTTAATCTTTGAAGCGAAACTGTCTCTTTCTTTTACAAGAAGATCAATCTTTGTCTTGAATTCAGACTTCGTTTGTTGCTCTATAAGTGCATTCTCAGATAGTTCAGATAACTTTGCAGTTAATTTCTTTATCTCAGTCTCAAAAATAATTCTTTCTTCTTCAAAATCCTTTTCCACATTCTTTCTTCCATCAGATATCTCTTTAAAAAATCCAACATTCTTCTGCTCAATCTCCTTTTTATCCTTTGCAAACTTTTCTCTTTCAATAATGATCACTTTCTCAAAATCAGAGATTTGTTGAGAAAGTTTAACGCATTTAAGCTCAACCGTCTTCTTCTCGTCAGCACATTTTCTGGAAAACTCGGAGAATTTCTTTGCAAATGATGTCTTTTCAGTCTCAAAATCATCTTTATCTTTGACCATCCTTTGTTCCAAATCAGATATTTTCTTTCGAAGCTCAGCATTAGCATCTTCCAGACTCTTAATCGTCTCCTCATAACTTTCAACAGATGCTTGCTGCTGGATTTGAATAATCTGATATTCCAAGGCAAAGATTTTATTTTTCAGCTCAGTGTTCTCAGTTTCCAAACTTATTACCTTATCTTCATTAAGTCCAGAAGTCTGTTTCATCAGATCTTCATTTATTTTCTTTAACGTACTGACTTCTTCTCTTAGTAGCTTCCTTTCATCATTAAATCGTTTTGACCTCTTTTTGTAATAATCAACGAAGGAAGTAAGACTTTGATTCTCCATTTTGAGCTCTTCAATCTTCTTTTCATCATCATCAGAAAAATATCCCATCTTGAATACCTGTCACAAAAAGAACTTGACAAAAATGATCGTTAATCCAATATGAAATCACAAGAAAAATACAAAAATCTTTAAAAAAATCAGAAATTTTGATCACAAAAAGAACTTGTGTCCCCCTCCGCAGACTTAGCACGGGGGTCCCGCTACCCGGTTAGCGGGTGGGGTCAAGGGGCAGCGCCCCTAGAGAAAAAAAATTTCACTATTAAAGGGCATATTACTGTTTTGAAAAAAAATTCTCAGAAAAAAAATCTAAGTATAGAAACTCGCTAGTCACTATTCAAGCTTAAAACTCACAGACACTGAGAAACACGCAGATCAAGACTTGCGCGTTTGATAAACTCTCAAGCAAACTCGCAGACAAGCTCGCAAGCAAACTCACAGACAAACTCGCAAGCAAACTCGCAGATCAAACTCGCAAGCGCCTAAACTCGCTAAAAACTGTTCACGCTGAAACTCGCTAACAGAGACTTGCGCGTTTACAAAACTCGCACGTCGAAGTTTGCGCGTTTGAACAAAACTCGCTAGCTTCACTTGCGCGTTTCAACTATTCCTCTTCAAACTCGCACGTCGAAGAACTCGCTAACCACTATTCCTCCTCAAACTCGCTAGCTTTAATAAGCACGTTAGGAGAACTCGCAGCTCGAAACGTGCGCGTTTTAGACCAAAATTTATTCCTTCGACTTGCGCATTCTAGCTTATGAATCTTGCGCGTTTCACGACGAACTAGCGCGTTTCACGACGAACTAGCGCGTTTCACGAAGAACTTGTGCGTTTGAGAGATCTAGCGCGTTCTTCCGTTTGTCGACCCAAAAATTGATTTTACCATCTGTTTTCGATCCAAACTTTGTCCAAATGTCTTGAAACTTTGCAGAAATGATCGATTACAATACTAGAACATATTACAATGCAAGAATTTCAAAAACAAACACAAAATGATACACTTTGGATCGATTTACAGTGCATGTTAACTCGTGAACAAAAACATCAACAAAAATTCGAAGTTTAAGAAAATTACAGTGCAATTGACAAAACAAATCATACAAACATGATCGACTATACTATATAAACATAATCTGATCGATTTCAACTCATAAATTGCACAAAAACTCGAAATCGATTTGAACTTCGATGAACAGTAACCATGAACAGTAAAAACGAACTTTTCTTGATTTCTTGACTTGATCTCACTTTTGATCTGCTCTGATACCAATTGTTATTCCCTAATTTCAAGTTCTAATTCACTAACAAACAAACAAGATGAATCTCGTAATCACATGTCATTGAATCATTCACAAGATTACAATCTCACAACTTTCTCTCTCTACTTTCTCACTCTAGAAAGATATACAAATAAGCTCTTCTCTAATAAGCGTGTGTGTACAACTGATTACAAAGACAAGGATACAAGGTATTTATACCTCATAGCAATTACAAGGAAAATAAAATACAATTACATTGACTTTGACTTTATTACAAATAGACTTTGACTTTTGATGAAAGTTGACTTTTGCAGCTTTGACTTCTTGATCTTTTATTTTCAATATTTATGATCTTGAATCCAGCATATTTTTGCTCTAACACCGGAAGATCGTCAGGAAAGACGTCTGGGTACTCACTAACGACTCGAATATCTTCAATCTTTCTCCTCTCTGCTTTGGCATCCAACACGTAGGCAATGAATGAAGGACAATTCTTCGCAAGACACTTACTTGCCTTGATGGAAGAAATAAGAGCCACTTCACCCTTACGCTTCTCCCCGTAGACAAAGACAAACCTCCTGCTTGAAGTCGGTAATCTGATCATCTTCTTTGAACAAAAGATCTCCGCCTTGTGGTGAGACAACCAGTCCATTCCGATCACTACATCGAAACTCCCGATTGCCATAGGGAGTAGGTCCACAACGAACAACTCCCCACTAATCTCTACCTGGCATTTTTCCAACACTTCCCGTAAGATCACTTGTTCCCCATTTGCTATCTCTACTACTAAGGCATCAATAAGAGTACTAGTGGGCACGTTCAATTCTTTGCAAAAGTCAAGGGACACGAAAGAGAAATTCGCACCAGAATCAAATAACACCTTAGCAGCAAGTGAGTTGATTAAGAACGTACCCGACACCTCGTCAGTGGTTTCCTTCGCTTCCTCTCTTGTCATTTGGAAGGCTCTCCCTTGAGCTTTAGGGACGGCTTCCCTCTTTGGTTGAATTGATGGGTTTCCTCCTCTAACTCCACCCCTTAACTTGGGGCAATCCCTCCTAATGTGCCCTGGCTCCTTGCATTCGAAACAAAGTGTCCCCGACATGGGACAACGCGGACTTGTGTGACCCAGCTTATTACACTTGTAGCACGTGACTTGTCGGGGGTTGGAGTTTCAAGGACCAAAATGCTTGCTCTTGCACTTAGGACACAAATTCGCCTCCCGACGATCATCAAAGTTTCTAACGTTCGGTTGGAACTTCGGTCGTTTGAAAGAACTTGGCAGCACTTCACTTTTCCTCTTTTCTGCGGCCTTCGACTTCTCTTCCTTGTCTCTAGCGGAGACTCTTTCCATCACTTTGGCTTCCTCAATGATCTCTCGTAGATTTGTAGCTTTCGAGTTTTGGACTCGGTTTCCCATGTCCGCGGGTAGTCCCTTCAGATAGGCCTTTATCTGTTCCTTCTCGGTCGGGGCCACATGCCCCACAAGATTCAGCTTCTCCATGAAAAGACGGGTATATTCCCTCACCGTCAGATCCCCTTTCTTTAGCGCTCGGAACTCTTCCTCGATCAAATCTATCTCGTTTTCATTACAATATTCTTCCATAACCTTCTTCTTGAAGGTGGCCCATGACATCTTTGCCAACACGGCTTCCCCTATGGTTGCGGTGTGGACGTCCCACCATATTAAAGCGCACCCCGAAGCATTTGGGAACCAAAATTCACCTTCTGATTCTCGTCACATCGGCAAGCCCGGAAGGCCTGCTCGGTCTCCCTCAACCATTTCATGCAAGCTACGGGATCGTCGGCCCCGACGAACTCTGGCGGTTTACACCCCATGAAGGACTTATACGAACAACCCTTTCCTGTCTGCCCTGTCGCTAAGACCACCACTCCCTTAGTACGGTTCTCGCCCCCGGTACCACCCGAGCCAGCTACCGCGTTCTCTGCCACCACCTCTGGCCTCCGAAGACTGGCATCTCTGTCTTCTAACATTTTCAGGAATGCTTCTTGTTGTTTTTCCATGGCCGATGTTACCATTTGCATAACACTGGCCACCATGTCAGCTTGCGGGTTTGCATCCTGAATGACCGGACTTGTGGATGCTAGTTCCACTCTAGGTATGATTTCCTCTGGTCCGGTAAATATCGGCGGCATGCCGGGAGGAACCACATTTGCCACTTGAATCACGGGGTTCGAGTTAGATAAAATACCCTCAGGAACCTCTACCTCGTTCAGTGGGCGACTCCGAGTATTTACCATTTCGGATCTGCCACACAAGAAGTAAGGAAAAGGGAAATAAGCAACACTAAAATACACAAGAAACATACTCGTACGGTCCATTGATCATCATAATCATAGTAATTCAAGTATGTTCACGTAATCATATATTCATAACAACAGTAGTTAATTGAAGTTATGAACATACACTACATAAAAATTCTCGCTACCATTTTTACAATTCTCAACGAAGTAGTTTTTGTCGACTTTAGGGTCGTCCCATCTTAGAAATTCTACCCAAAGCTCACAGTTCAAAGCTTAATAGTCTCAGCTTAAGTTTAGGCATCGTGTCTACATACCTAGTTCACTTAAACTAGAGCTCTGATACCAACTTCTAACACGCTAAAAATTTGGGTAAAATAAAACTTAAAATTTCTGTAATATAACGCCTAAAATAAGGCGAATCCAAAACCTGTAAACATTTTGACTAAAACCCAATAGAGTCGGGGTAGTTCTAAAATGAAGTAGCGGAATAAATAAGACATATACATGACAACCTATTCAATCTAGAATAATTAGCAACTAGATTAAAGTGGGTGTCACTATGACTTCAAAATACTCTTTCTCTTTTTCGTAAAAATGCCCGGTCCAAGGAGGAGTCCTAGGTGCGATCCCGACAGATCAAGACATCCTACTCGCACCGCTAACGAAACCTGTGAACCATTTAAACATGAACACAAATGTTAGAATGAAGCCTATTCGTTGTATGCCGATACCAATTATAATGTAAACAAGAACAATAATTAGATGTTACCGGTTCCCAATGTATTGAGGTCAATGCCAAACCTCCCAAATCGGGACATTGAAATTTCCTGTACAATTAATACACAAATATCTTCCATTTAAAGCGGGGTAACCCGCGATCTAGATTGGATTTCACCGTCCAGCCCGGTTCTAGTTCCCATGCCACGCCGGACATCACAATCCTCAAACCCTCTCTGCCTCTAGCGCTTACCCCGTCGGGTTACACCTCAAGGTCTTACAGGCAAGGGTGCCTATCCAATCTAGCAGAGTGTACAACTAAGGGACTTGTGCCCCCTATTGTTTACTCAAAATTCCCAACGGCAATAACCATGCAATACTCATGCATACCATCTAAATCCTCGTGTACAAGGAAATAGATATAAGACTCCCAACAAGAGTTATGAACAATTATAGATGACAATCTTCATGCAAACATATTATTGGCCCAAATAGTGTGATCATGCTGGATACATATTCACCATAAGAAACTACAACTCATTTAACCACATACAAATCCCCAACTAGTATAGTGACCCCAACTGCTGATAAGAATTTAGGTATTTGACATTTCATTATGTAGAGATGTAGACCCACACCATGATTTAGCCCTTTTCTATAATACTTGTATATAACACTCTTCCACATGTTTAAACACTTCCACCAACCCCAAAAATCTTATTTATTGAAGATAAGCAAAACCCTAGTGTTTTTAGGTCAACATCATGCATTTCATATATTTCATATAAACAAGTAATAGTGCAAGTATACATGTACATAAGTTAAGAAAACTTATTGAGAAGTTAAATGAACAAACCCTAAAAGTGAGGAATGAATGGGATTGAGACTTCCACCCTTTGATCTTGAAAGAGTAACTCTTATGAACTCAAAACCTAAGGATCATTAACGATTAATGATTTACCCACCTAACAATTAATGAAGAGAGAGGAAGGGAAGAGTGTGTGAAAATCGCACCTCTAGTGTGTGAAAACGTCTTCAAGGAGCTGCAACTTCAAATAATGAACTAAACCCTAAAAATGGCATTAAATGAGAGTTTGGTCTTCTGCACACCGCGCACGATAGTGCCCACGCGATAGTGCCCTTGGCACAATCGCGGGCACAGTCGCGACAACTGTACCGAGACCTCTCCCCCTCTCGCGACCTTGACATTGCGATTGTGACCATGGCACTATCGCCGGTCACAATCGCGCCATATGTACCGTGGCCTCAAACTCCCTCGCGATAATGCCCATGCGATAGTGACATTGTCACTATCGCGGGCACAGTCACCGAGCCCCCTTCCAACTCTGAAATCCGACGATTCAACCCGATTTCACCCAGATTCAAATACCATGAATGAGAACTCTTAAACAAAAACTTAAAGTAATTATTTTACAAAGAGGTCTAAAATTCGGGGTGTTATAGATGGAACTAGCAAACGACCGTCAAATATATTTAGTAAAAGAATAGCCCCATCACCCTTGATGGGCGGCGACCTGGTATCATCGAACAACCAACCAAGAGAGAGAAAGAGTAAACCTCTAGTGGCAACACCCACAAAAGGGATCAACGGCAAACAAGCCGGTTGATGTCGCGATGGTAACCAAAAACTACAGCCCCAGCAGTGAAAAGGCGGTGGCCAAGTCAGCCGTATTACACCGGCGTATATCGGCGACGACGTGAGAAATCGAACCAGCACCACCAGCCCCATAGGGCGGCGGCCTGGATGCCACGATTTCTCGAAGAAGAAAAAGAAGCCGCTGGTGGATGGAGAGAACGTCGGCGATAGCAGAAGTCGGTGGAGGACGGCTGCCGGTGGAGGACGGCTGCCGGTGGAGGGCAGCTACCGGTGGAAGGCGGTGGCCGGTAGAGTGCGGGACACAGGGGGTGTTTCCGGCTTAGTTTGTGAGGAGAAGGGAATCGATTAGGGTTTTTCAACCCTTTCCCTTTTACTCTTTTATTTAATGAATGTCAGACTAAAAAGGACTACTCTAGATTCAATTAAAAAGAGAAATTGTTCCAATTAGATTTTAGGGTTAAAATTATATTTTAATTTTGCCATAATAATATTGTTCCCCTTATTTTAATTAAATAACATCAAAGTGGCTCTGATACCACTGTAGGGGTTTTAAAGCAATTTGTAACCGTTATACGCAGCGGAAATAAAAATAATTTTGGTTACAAAAGAAAAAAAACTTTTCTAAATTATTAAAACCCAAACGGATGCAATGATGTATTTTAATTAAAACTTAAAACCACACCATAGGGTGTTTAGAGATGTACCTTTCAGATCTGTTGTGGTTGAACTAGTTGAGCACTTAGAAACCAATATAGGTTTCCTCTAGCGGTATCCACACACAAACACACGAAATTCTACCGGGTGCTAGCCCAATAACCCTAGATCTATATGTGTTTTACAGAAAAGAAAAAATGGTTTCTTTCTGTATTTTTTCTGAAAGGCTATTCCAACTCAATTGTCTCTTAAATGGTTTAGCCTAACCCCTTATTTATATCAGAAGAGTTATAGTTAGACTATAATTCAATTAAAGATTAAATAAGGTTTAATAATTAATGTGACGAAAGTTATAAATTGGATGAGTTTTTGATAAAAAGATTTTTTATAAAATGTTATAAAACACAAATCTTTTTTGTATTTCAAAATAAGTTTAAACATATTGTATGTAATCAACAATGTTTTTCAGTCGTTTTAGTGAAATGGTTTCACCTTGAAAAATCAAAGCTTTTATTAAGGGGATGATCAAGTTTTTTTTAGATTTGTTGTATAAAGAATTGTGTAATCTTTTTGGAGATTTTTTTTAAATTTCTTATTTAGATATCAAACGTTGTAATATTTGAATACAAAAGTCTACAGTCCAATAACTATCATATTTTGTAGTTTGGACGTCCACGACTTTCCAAACTAGTTTTTCTTGAACTATAAATAAAGGACTTTGTTCAACACTTCAAGAGCCTTTGCCACCCGGTTCTATTTCATGAAATTCTTCTGATATTTACATCGCATTTTGATAGATTTTAAATACACAAAACACTCATCCAATTTGATATTCAAAGCATTTATGTTCTTCAGTTGATATCCATATAATTGTAAGTGATACATATTAGGTGTGTGCTAAGATTCATTCAAAACTATTGCTAATTAAAAGGAAAATGTGTACCTATACACTATACAATGGTTTGGTTCTATAATAAAAATCGCAATATTATTTAGGAGGCAAACCTATAATTTTTTTCTTAGAGGTGGCACAATTTGACTTTAAAAAGAGAAGCTATGGATATGTCTAACAAAACCATCGTTGGTTTGTTGGTTAATTCCTTGTTTTTTATATGTGAGATCATGTGATCGAGTTTTTTGTCCCAATTTTTTTAAAAAACATAATAAACTTGAAATTAAAATCTAAAAACCAAACAAATGATACAAATAGGATTCTAACTCCCACTTGGAAGGAGAAAAAAACATGGTGCAAACCAACTCTACCAAGAGAAACTTATGTTATTATTATAGTTTTAAGAAAAATATGGTTGCACCCAACAAAATAATACAGTGACACCTTTCACGACCCTAAACAATTTTACACTATGATGAGGGAATAAAACAGTGGCCCGTGCCACCGTATGCACCATAGTGGGTCCACCTCTGTAGTGGATCTAGGGGTGTCAATTTTGTATCAAGACAAACCAACCAATTATCGTACCAACCGAACCGATTTAATTGGTACCATTCTAATTGGTTGGTAGTATTGTACCAATTATCTAAACTTGGTTGGTACGTGGTATTAGAAGTTGTAACATCTTGATTTTTATCCCAATTGAGGAAAAATGTTAAACTGGGTGAATCAGTAAAGGAAGAACCAAATATGGAGTATGACTATAGTGTCGTGTAGTTGTGACACTTGTCCTAATAGCACCAATGGTACTAAGAGTATGGTCGTTTCGGCTATAGTGCCATGTGGTTGTGACATCTGTCACAATAGCATCAATGGTACTGAAAGTGTGGTAGTCACGGCTACAGTGTCATGTAGTTGTGACATATGTCACAATAGCATTGGCATTACCGAGTGTTTGGTCGTCCCAACGAATGTGCTAGGAAGTTATGACAATGGTACGATAACTGGCATAATAGCATCTAATGTACCAAGAAAATGGTCGAGAAACGACGAAGAAAAATGGTCAAGAAAATGGGCGAAAAGGGGTCTCGGTACCTTCTGGGCGAAAGTGTCATGCGAAAGTGACACTGACACTTTAGCCTGTCACTTTCGCAGAGAAAAATGAGCTCACGGTACATTTTGGGCGAAAGTGACAGCGTAAGTGACACTGTCACTTTCGCATGTCACTCTGGTGGGCGGGGTGCAGTGCATAAAATCTGATTTTAAGCCTCTTTCTTCATTTGGTCATATCTCTCTCATCTCAACTCCGATTTTAACGATTCTTTTTACTATGATCTCGTTTTTTAGAGATCTTCAAGGATATATCAAGATATTTGAAGTTTATTGGAGTATCCAAGGGTATTTTGTGGTGGTAAGCTCCTCATCTCTCTCAATTTTAAGTTAGGGATTGATGTGTTCTTCATTTTCCCTTCTCTTCTTTCCATTTTGCTTTAGGTTTTGGATCTTTGGAGGTGAATAAAACACTTTTCAAGTGTTGGATCTAAGAGTTAGGAGGTGTTGCTTGTAGATTCAAGTTCTCACCAAGAAAACTCAAGTTTGGGGTAAATTTAGCCTAAATCTAGCAAGGTGAGTTCAAGTTGTTTTGTGAATACTATGTACATGCCAAAATGTGTATTTCTAAGTAATAATGTGTTTTACTTGATATATATCAAATGTATTGAGTATTTGACGAGGTTTTCATATTCGGTAAATTTGGGTTGATAAATCTTTTAAAATGCCTATATTTGGGTTTTTAAAGGTTATGATGAGTAAATTTCAAGAATGTGTTCTTTTGGTGATTTATTGTACAAATGGAGTTTATTTGATGATTAATGCTTTTTTCATGTATTTGGTTTTATAAACCATTTGGAAAATGCACGTTATTATGTTATGAGGCATTTTGGAAATATGAGTATGATTTCATTGGGAAAATGGTTTCTCTCAACCAATGATGAGTTTTTGAGTTAATTATATCTTTGAGATATGTATTTGCATAAACATCGGTTAAATGCATTTTATTGTTTTGATGACCTTTATTTGATGGTCAATTGAGTTTTTGAGCTTTTAACTCGGTTTTGATTTAAAAGAGTCTTGGTGATATTAGTTATAACGCCCGGAATTTCGGTAAGTAATTTCGTGAAGCGTTGCATTACTTTTCATGAATGTCAAGACCTCTTATACGTACTAACTATTTAGTGCTTAAACACTCATTTCTTCATTTATAGATAGGTTATTTTACCTTTTAGATTCCAATCTTTGAGTCATTTATTTATTTATTTTTCATTTATTTATTTCTTGGAGTTAAAAAGTTGCGATGTACTTGTTTTTATACTTTAGAGGGTTGATTTGGTATTTTTGGGTAGATTTTAAAGTGCATACTTATGCTGCAGCATTCCAGTAGCACATGACTGATGAAGCTTAATGATTAAGACGTAAAGGCTTATTTTGTGAAGACACTTGGGGCTGATGTAAACTCTTTTGGGAAGCTTCTAGAATTTAAAAAAGGTTGGTTGTAATTTAAAACTCCTAGTTACTTTGTCTTGTGCACTTTTACTTTAATGTATTTTTTGTACTTTAAGACTTAAGCACTAAATTTAGTTGTTAAATAACTTTTTTACCCCTCTCTTTTCCTAGTATAAATAGAGAGTTTGGGTTAGTGTTTAGTATGTACCACAATCTGATTTTAAGAGTGGAATCACTCTTGAAGTCTTGGAAATCTCATGAATATTTGATATTACTCTTTGTCTTTTATTTTCTAGCATTTTTTACTTTCTTTATTTATTACGCTTTCTGTATTTACATTCGCAATTTACATTCCGCTATTTACTTTCAGTCATTTATTTCCCATCATTTATAGCTTTTTGCCTTTACTTTTCATTATGCGTAGCTAACTTTATTAGCTTGGGTGTAAGACGGAAATGTGAGATTTTAAACCAAAGAAAGGTGGACATTGTTTCGCAATAACAATGTTCCACTATGTCATCACAAGTTTTATAAAAACCAATGACACTTCTTGACGAGTTGATCACTTTGAAAGTGTTAATGTGCCATGGTCTTAGAGATAAGTCATTGATATGTACGTCAATTCGAATGATATGGGAAATAGACTTGAGAAAGTTACTGATAAAGAGATTTATTGTAACAACCTGAACATGTATAAATATAATAAAATAACATTCATTACTAAACACTGTCCCAGGCTTACAATACAGAGTACAAGGTTACACTATCTCTTACTACACAACTGAGTTTCCCATTTCTGATAACTATTACAGGAAGTCTTCTATCTCCTGCTTATAGCTCAAATCTTCTCTTTACCTTTATCTGCTACTTTACGATAACCTGAAATAGGATTAAAATTTTGAAATAGCGAGGGTTAGACCAAAGGTCTAGTGAGTCCCCTCCAATCACTACTACAACAGTTCAAATATTAATTAAAACATTTAAACAACACTGTATATCTCAATACGTAACTTGCTCTTTACATCAAACTTTAAAACATTTTATGCTTCGCAGGCATAATTAAATCTACTGGCCATCATTGACCACTTTCTACGCTCGCAAGCGTACTTTAAACTACTGACCAACATTCCAGTCAAAGACGGTATGTCTGTCTCGCACTGCCTTATTTTAAGGACACACCCTAATGGCATAAACGGGCCACACTCCCCGGTACGAGCAGACGGGTCACACTTCCCGACTTAGGTCAGACTTCTAACTCAAATGTATGCATACACCTAGTCCTGACTGTATATAAAACAAGTTTATATACCTGAGCATATACATGCCAAACTGATTAAATAAATCTTTTGAAATAAATCTGCATAAGCTTCAATACTATAAATGCGCAATATATAAAACTCACATTTATAAATTAACTGTTCAAATCATAAAAGATTTAGTTGAAAGACTCACCTTTGATCCATCTGAAATAAACTCTGACTTCTATTGATTAACACCACCTACGATGGTATTAAAACAAAGGTAAGCTAACTTGCAACTAACACTCTTTCTTTCAAAAGACTCATCAATTGAAATCTACTGTTTTTAACCCGGTCAACACCACTTTGATTAAAAACCTCTTAGACCAGTTATCAAAATATCGGTCTAATCACTATACAGGTCGAACCAAGACTAATATCGGTCCAACAACATACCGGTCGAACAAAACCTTCCGATCGAACACCACATACCGGTGGAATACAACCTACCGGTCGAACATAACATACCGGTCCTTTACATCATACCGGTCAAACACAACTACCGGTCAAATACAACTACCGGTCGAATCTCTACCGGTCCTTTACAACCTATCGGTCGAACCACTATCGACCCTTTACAACCTACCGGTCGAAAGCAAATGACCGATACATCATCTTTCCGGTCTAATCAAGAACTTAAGTCGGCGTATTACAGTTCAAACCTATAAAACTTTTGATCATTAAATCGATCAAATACACGGTTAAAAGGTTGATTAACAATACTATTTACCGACTATAACATGCAGATAGAAGTATGAAGCTAAAAACATACCTCTATTTAACCAAAAACGATCGATTCACAAGATATCTTTCTCTTTTCTCTGCCTTCTTGCTTTCTCTCTAAATTCTAAGGCGACTAAAATTTTATCAGATTAGAATGAGAATACATATCTCATAGTATTGGTTATATAAAACCAAATTTTCAATTAACCTCCCTGCACTTTGGTTCTCGCTTCATTTTTCACTCAACTTCCAAAATTAATAAAATTTTTTGATCCGGATATTACAATCTTCCCCCTTAAGAGAATTCCGTCCCCGAAATTCTATCGCTAAACAAATGGGGATACTGAGATTTCATATCTGCCTCTACTTCCCACGTAGACTCTTGCCCTTGGTGAAATTTCCACTGAACTTTCACTAAGCGAATCTCTTTGTTCCTCAACTTCTTTATCTTGAGGTCTGTAATTACTACAGGCTCCTCAATATAACTTAGTTTTTCATCTACCTGAATATCTTCTAAAGGAACAACTATATCTGTTTCTGCCAAACACTTCTTCAGGTTTGACACATGAAATGTGGAATGAATCCCACTCAAACTTTCTGGTAGATCAAGTTCGTAGGCCACTTCACCAACACGTCCCGTGATGATAAATGGTCCAAAAAACCTTGGTCTCAACTTTCCTTTCTTTCCAAATCTGATTACCCCTTTCCAGGGCGAAACTTTCAACATTACCTTATCTCCTATCTGAAACTCTATCGGTTTCCTTCTTCTATCAGCATACATTTTCTGACGATCTTGAGCATTCTTTAATCTTGCTCAAATCTGGTCGACTTTATCATCTGTCACCTGTACAATTTCTGGTCCCGCTAACTGTCTTTCACCCACCTCATTCCAACATAGAGGTGTTCTACATTTTCGACCATACAAAGCTTCAAACGGGGCCGCTTGTATGCTAGCATGATAACTATTGTTTTAGGAAAATTCAATCAACGGCAAATGAATCTCCCACGAACCTTTGAAATCGATAACACATGCACGAAGCATATCTTCCAATGTATGTATAGTTCTCTCACTCTGACCATCTGTTTGAGGATGATAGGTCGTGCTCAGTTTAAGTTGAGAGCCTAATTCCTTTTGCAAACTTCTCCAGAAAGTTGATGTAAATCGAGCATCTCTGTCTGATACAATAGACGACGGTACTCCATGTATGGTTACTATCTCGTCGATATACAATCGAGCCAAATTTTCTAGTGAGTACGTCTCCTTGATCGATAAAAAGTGGGCTGACTTTGTGAGTCTATCCACTATCACCCAAATGGCATCATGCCCCTTAGGTGATCGCGGTAACCCAGTAACAAGATCCATAGTAATCTCATCCCACTTCCAAACTGGAATTTCTAACGACTGAAGTTCCCCGTAAGGTCTCTGATGCTCAGCTTTAACTTTCAAACATGTCAGACATCATTCAACGAAATGAGCAATATATTTCTTTAAACCAGGCCACCAGTAACCTTGTTTCAGATCTCTATACATCTTATTAGTTCCAGGATGAACTGAATACCGAGATCTATGTGCTTCATCCAACACTTTCTGCCTCAGACTTCCTGCTTTTGGAATCCATACTCGCCTATTGAAACACTTTACTCCACGATTGTCAACTATTAGCGAGTTAACAATCCCAACTATTCTTTCACTTTTCAAATTGTCTTTTGACGCTGCTTCCTCTTGATATTTTATAACCTCTTCCAAGAAATTAGAAACAACATCAAATCGAAATGCTACAACTTCTGCTATTTCTCCATGCTCCTTACGACTTAAAGCATCTGCTACCACATTGGCCTTACCTGTATGGTACAAAATATCACAGTCATAATCACTTAATAACTCCATCCATCTACGCTGCCTCATATTTAACTCTTTCTGATTGAACATATATTGAAGGCTCTTGTGATCTGTGTAAATCTGACACTTGATCCCATACAAGTAATGCCTCCAAATTTTCAAAGCAAATACTACAGCTGCCAACTCTAAATCGTGCGTTGGATAATTCTTTTCATGCTCTTTTAACTGACGAGATGCATAAGCAATCACCTTGCCTTCTTGCATTAGCACACATCCCAAACCCAACTTTGAAGCATCGCTATAAATAACAAATCCTTCTGATCCGTTGGGTAGAGACAAAACAGGATCACTACTTAAACTCTCTTTCAACTTATCGAACGCTTCTATCTGTGCCTCTGACCAGACAAACTTGACATTCTTTCTGGTTAATGTTGTTAAGGGCGTAGCTATCCTTGAAAAGTCCTGGATGAATTTTCTATAATAACCAACCAATCCTAGAAAACTTCTTACTTCAGATGGTGATTTCGGTGTTTCCCACCCTTTAATGGCTTCAATCTTAGCTGGATCAACCTGAATCCCATCTTTCGACACTACATGTCCTAAAAACTGAACTTCTTTCAGCCAATATTCACATTTTGAAAACTTGGCATACAACTTTTCACGCTTAAGCAATTCTAAAATTGCTCTCAAATGAGTTTCATTATCTTCTTTGGAACGTGAATAGATCAATATATCATTTATAAAGACGATGACATATTTATCTAAAAACGGACTACACACTCTATTCATCAGATCCATGAAAGTTGCTGGCGCATTAGTCAAACCAAATGGCATAACTAGAAACTCATAATGTTCGTACCTCATACGATATGCAGTCTTAGGAACATCCTCATCCCTCACCTTCAACTGGTGATACCCAGATCGCAGATCTATTTTAGAAAAGTAACTCGCTCCTTGAAGTTGATCAAAAAGATCGTCAATCCTGGGAAGCGGATACTTATTCTTAACAGTCAACTTATTGAGCTCACGGTAGTCTATGCACATTCTCATAGACCCGTCTTTCTTCTTAACAAACAATACTGGCGCTCCCCAAGGTGAGGTACTAGGGCGAATAAACCCCTTGTCTAACAATTCCTGCAACTGAGTCATCATTTCTTTCATCTCTGCCGGTGCCAGTCTGTACGGTGCTCTTGCAATCGGTGCTGCTCCGGGAACTAAATCAATACGAAATTCTACTTGCCGATCAGGAGGCAAAGTGGTTAAGTCTTCCAGAAATACTTCTGGATAATCACTTACTACCGGAACTGACTCTAATCCCTTCTTTTCCTTCTTAGCATCTATCACATAAGCTAAGAATCCCACACACCCTTTTACTAAACATACCTTAGCCTTAATCATAGAAATCAAACATGACTTTCTATCCCTTCGATCTCCAAATACTACTATCTCTTCTTTTCCTGGTTGTTCTATGAGAATCAATTTCTTATTGCATACTATATGAGCATCATTAGACGCCAACCAGTCCATTCCTACTATAACATCAAATTCTCCCATACCCATCGGGTACAGTCGAAGTGGAAATGATTGTCCATCAATGACAATACTACTCCCATCATACACTTCTTCTACTAAGATTTGACTATTATCAGCCACTTCTACCTTCAATTCATGCTTAAGCTTATAGGTTTCTCATTCAATTTATGCACAAAATTAGGAGACATAAAAGAATGATTTGCGCCTGAATCAAATAATACTTTTGCATAATTTGAATCTATAAAGAAAGTACCTGTCACTACATCAGGTATCTCTGTCGCTTCTTCTGCTGACATATTGAACACTCTAGCCCTCGCTTTAGCTGGCTCCCCCTTTTTTTCACTTCCTTTTTCTACATTTCCTCCGATCGATCCCTTTTTCAACTGTGTACAATTGGTCCTGATATGATCAGGAGATCCACACTGGTAACAAGACCTCAAATTCTGGCAATCCCGAGCCAAATGCCCAACCTTCCCACATTTATAACAGCCCTCTTGATTAATCTTACATTCTCCCTTATGCATTCGGTTACACTTGCTACAGGGCTTATTTTCAAACTTATTAATAGAACGCTGCTCAAACTTTGCAGACTTAAACGGTTTGGAATCACGAACTGTTCCTTCCCACTTTCTTTTATCTCCACTTCTTTCAGTGGCTTGCCTATTCTTTTCTTTCTCTATCATTTCAACTGCATTTAGTGCCATTTGAAAAGTCGACGGTTCTTTATTCGAGACAAATTCCCGAATATCACTTCTTAATCCAAAGACGACACGTTCTACTCGTCTTTCTTCATTCGGTACATAAATTTCTGCAAATCTATACTTTTCAATAAACTTTGTAGCATATTCTCGAACTGACATTCCTTTCTGCTCTAAACCCAGAAATTCTTCTTCCAACTTTTTAACTGCCGCCAGAGGGCAGAACTGTGCTTTAAATCTTTTCACAAAATCACCCCAAACCATTTCTTTAGCTACAGGCGAACTTTGACCTCCAGATTCCACATCCCACCACATTACTGCTTCCTCTTTCAGCATTGACAAAGCATAGACTACTTTATCTTCTTCTGCACACTTACTTGTATCAAAAGCTAGCTTCATACCTTTTACCCATCTTAATGCTACCACGGGATCACATTCCCCTTTATAAGTAGGAGGCTTGCAAGCAGCAAACTCCTTAAAACTACATCCTTTTCCTGTTATAGATTTAACTGACACAATTAGGTTTGACTGAGGATGACTACCCACTCCAGTTACTGGTGATTCTGCTACCTCAGTCACTACTTTAGCTTCACTCTTTTCTTTACTTACCAAAACTTCATTAGTACGCTGAGCCAACAAAGCATTCAACGTTTCTTGTAACTTTCCCATTTCTGCAGTAAAGGTTTCTTGCGTAACAAAACCTTTCGTTCTTCCTCTACCACGGTTCCCTGTCTGTTTTCGACCCCTCACAGAAACCGAACTTTCTTGATTAGAAGTTTCTTGCTCAACTCTTACCTCTACACTTTCGTTCTGACGAATACCACGACTCGTCTTCCCACCTCGAGTTCCCACATTGGAAACTCTTACTTGAGTAGCTGTTTTCTGAATTGTCTTACCTTTAGGTCGACCTCGACTCATTCCTTGGATAGCAGTCGGGTTGACATTAGTCATTTGCTCTTCGGCAATGACTTCATTATCTGGTTCCATTTCTGGATTCACTATAGATCTACTCCTAGTCACTGGCTCAGACATACTTCTGATAAGAAGAAACATAAGATATTCAATCTAACATGCTACACATTACGGCGGTTTAAGCAAAAGCATGTACTTGTAAATTCACAATTACACTGGCCAAATGGAATTCCAAATTTACCTTACATGCTAGTTCTTACTACCTTAATGTTATCTTCCTACGGCCTTCCTACTACTCAGTTGTGCTTCTACTATCTCAGTTTAAGTCTAGGCCCATCTGGTCACCTAGATCCCTTAAACTAATGCTCTGATACCAATTGTAACAACCTGAACATGTATAAATATAATAAAATAACATTCATTACTAAACACTGTCCCAAGTTTACAATACAGAGTACAAGGTTACACTATCTCTTACTACACAACTGAGTTTCCCATTTCTGATAACTATTACAGGAAGTCTTCTATCTCCTACTTATAGCTCAAATCTTCTCTTTACCTTTATCTGCTACTTTACGATAACCTGAAACAGGATTAAAATTTTGAAATAGCGAGGGTTAGACCAAAGGTCTAGTGAGTCCCCTCCAATCACTACTACAACAGTTCAAATATTAATTAAAACATTTAAACAACACTGTATATCTCAATACGTAACTTGCTCTTTAAATCAAACTTTAAAACATTTTATGCTTCGCAGGCATAATTAAATCTACTGGCCATCATTGAGCACTTTCTACGCTCGCAAGCGTACTTTAAACTACTGACCAACATTCCCGTCAAAGACGGTATGTCTGTCTCACACTGCCTTATTTTAGGGACATGCCCTAATGGCATAAACGGGCCACACTCCCCGGTACGAGCAGGCGGGTCACACTTCCCGACTTAGGTCAGACTTCTGACTCAAATGTATGCATACACCTAGTCCTGACTGTATATAAAACAAGTTTATATACCTGAGCATATACATGCCAAACTGATTAAATCAATCTTTTGAAATAAATCTGCATAACCTTCAATACTATAAATGCGCAGTATATAAAACTCACATTTATAAATTAACTATTCAAATCATAAAAGATTTAGTTGAAAGTCTCACCTCTGATTCTTCTGAAATAAACTCTGACTTCTGTTGATTAACACCACCTACGATGGTATTAAAACAAAGGTAAGCTAACTTGCAACTAACACTCTTTCTTTCAAAAGACTCATCAATTGAAATCTACTGTTTTTAACCCGGTCAACACCACTTTGATTAAAAACCTCTTAGATCAATTATCAAAATATCGGTCTAATCACTATACAGGTCGAACCAAGACTAATATCGGTCCAGCAACATACCGGTCGAACAAAACCTTCCGGTCGAACACCACATACCGGTGGAATACAACCTACCGGTCGAACATAACATACCGGTCGAATACATACCGGTCCTTTACATCATACTGGTCAAACACAACTACCGGTCAAATACAACTACCGGTCGAATCTCTACCGGTCCTTTACAACCTATCGGTCGAACCACTATCGGCCCTTTACAACCTACCGGTCGAAAGCAAATGACCGATACATCATCTTTCCGGTCTAATCAAGAACTTAAGTCGGTGTATTACAATTCAAACCCAGAAAACTTTTGATCATTAAATCGATCAAATACACGGTTAAAAGCTTGATTAACAATACTATTTACCGACTATAACAAGCAGATAGAAGTATGAAGCTAAAAACATACCTCTATTTGACCAAAAACGATCGATTCACAAGATCTCCTTCTCTTTTCTCTGCCTTCTTGCTTTCTCTCTTTCTCTCTAAATTCTAAGGCGGCTAAAATTTTATCAGATTAGAATGAGAATACATATCTCATAATATTGGTTATATAAAACCAAATTTTCAATTAACCCCCCTGCACTTTGGTTCTCGCTTCACTTTTCACCCAGTTTCCAAAATTAATAAAAATTTCAGATCCGGATATTACATTTATCATCCATGTTTTTCAATTAGATTTATTCTCAATGGGTTGGTCGCTCTTCAAAGTGTTAAAGTGTAGTGGACATGGAGATGAGCCACTTTGAACACACCAACTTTGATAATATGGGAATTGACTTGAGAGAGTGATTTTATTCAAAGAGATTTATAAATCCATATATTTTGAGGACTCTATTGTGCACTACTACTAGTTGGATACTACATAGAGATATGTAGGTTGAATCTAAACATTAGTGCAAATATAGAAGTCCGAAAGGAATACCCTCAAAATAGATGGTGGAACTAGTTATGGCTAACTCATGTTGTAGCATTCCTATAGCATGGTCTACTAGAATTTGTGTTTAAGTCTCACTTAAAGGATGCATTTGGTACATGGGACAGAACAGAACAGGACGGGACAAAACTCATTGTCCCATGTTTGGCGTGATATGGGATATGATAAAAATTCATTGTCCCACGTTTGGCGCGACATGGGACAAGGACTGGACAGGGTGGGACAAGATGGGACAAAAAATGGTCTTTTCTTGTTCCACCAAAATAGTGGAACAACATGGGACCAAAGTGAGACAGAAACTAAAAATTATTGATCTACCGCCATTTGATGTATAATACTAATATGGTATTAGTCTTAAGGGTCACCACTACCCATCGCCGCCACCACCACCATCGGCGGCCACTAGTAGCCACCACCAACCACCGTCGACCACCTCTACCTATTCCTCCACTATAACAACCTCCTCCACCACCTCCACAACATCGATCACCACCACCCATGGCCGCTACCACCATCGACGGCCATCGGTAGCCACAACCAATCATCGTCAACCACTTCCACCTCTTTCTCCAGTACAACAACTTCCTCCACCACCTCCACAACCACCACCCATCACCACCTCCACCTATCACCACCACCCATGGCCGTCACTAACACCGGCGCTCACCGCCAACCACCATCGGCCACCTCCCGCCTCTTTCTCCATTACAACAACCACTTTTACCACTGACCATTGCGACCACCACTACCATCATCGATCACCTATACCTCTGCCACATCAACCACAACTACCTCATGCACCACCACTATCCACTATCTTTCACGTCATTTACAACTAATGTCCTTCACCAGCCACCTATTGCCTTTATCTTTACCTGTCACTGCAACTATGCCTCTGCCAATTCATAAAGATCTTCCAAATTGAATCAATTATTATATTTTATTTGTATGAATCGGATTTTTTTCGAACTACCATCAATTATTTTAGATTATTCATTCAAACTTCATACCATTGTTTTTATGTATTTATATGTATGAAAATTATGTAAAAAAATAAAAATCATTTTAATTAAATTATTTAAATAAAAAATACTTTATTTGTATCATCTATAACTATTGTATGACATATAAAATCATCAAACAAATTTTAGGGAAACTTGTCTAGTCCTATCCTATTCAGTCCTAGTCGTACCAAACACAAGACAAACATTTGTCTTGTCCTGTCCTATTCTTGTCTAGTCCAGTCCTGTCATGTCCAGTCCCGTCCAATCACGTCTGCGTACCAAACGCTACCAAAAGTTTTACACCCTTGCTTGCTTTCTTTATTATTCTGTTAAGTTCATCAAGTTTTAACTCAAACCAAATCAAAGTCTTCAAAATCGCTTTTGAAGTTAGTTTTTCATCTCGAGATTTTGCAACTTAAGATACCTATCCCTGTGGAATACGATACTTGGTTCTCACCATTTTATTGCTTGAAAAACGATATTAGATCTCCTTGTATACTTGCTTTGAAAACTAATTTATCACATGTCTTAGAGGTGTGCAAACATCCCATCAACCTCAATCTATACTTTCGTTTGGTTATGAGAGAATCTTTGTCCCGTATGTAACAACCAAGAGAATTCGAGAAAAAAAGGAATCATTGGTGTCAAGACGGGCCTCGGTACGGGTCATGAGACTGTGCCCACGACTATGTGTCAAGGTCGCGGGGCAAAACCACGGGTGGGAGAGACCTTGCAGTACCAAGATGGCGATAGTGTCGGCGTCTGTGACAAATGTCACTATCACCTGACATTCTCACGACCAGGGTACCGAGAGCCATGGGAGACGTGCGACATTACCAGCAATTGTGACACTTGTCACTATTTCATGGTTGTGACACTTGTCACTGTCGCATGGCATAGTCGCCGACGAGGGTTTTGGGTATAAAAAGGGCAGCGGCGAGTTCTAAGTCATTTTATTTGATTTTGGGCAGCTTTGAAGTCGTTTTTCTCTCAAGAACTTGGTAGGCTTTCTCCCCAAATCATCCCTCTTCATTTAATACTTCTAGCTACCCATCTCTTATGCATTTTTGGTGATTGTTAGGTGGTCATAAGTGTTATTTATGATGGTTCCTCCACCCTCAAGAACAAATCATCATCCTCCTACTCCTAGGGTTTTCTAGGGTTACATCTTAAACCTAGAGGAGAGTTCATTCAACCTTTTAGGAAAACTTTATACATGTCAAACTTACATATTTTGAACTCCTAATCTTCTCCTAGCTATATTTACTTGTTTGAGAAATTTTGACCTAACTTGAGTATTTTGGAGATTTTAGGGTTTTCATCATTTTCCCACAAAGTGAAGAGTTTTATTTTATGGTTGGTAAAATGGGGTTTTGTACACATATTGGTGGTTGAAAGTTTGAGAAATATTTCTTTAAATATACTTATGGAACTCTCTTGTTGAAAGAGCTTATTGACAAAGGTAAGAACTTGGGGTAAAATGGTTGGGATGTTTATGTCCAACCAAGGCTCTCCCTAGCCTTGCAAATTCTAGAAAAATGATTTGAAACCATACTATGATGGTAGTTGGAAATGGCTAATTGATTTGGTAATACATGGATTTGGATTTGGAAAATGTTATATATACAAGGAAACCTTATTTGGGAAATGTGATCATGGAAACTATATGTATGATTATAGTTTTGTCACAAATGTAATTGTGACAAGCCTTAGACTATTACTATTGGATCCATAGGTATAAAGTCGGCTTGATTTTTGGATAATTCCCTGTTTGTAACTAGTGAGACATTGGGTCCTCGGAAGGCAACTTGGTACCGTTATCTGGGACCGGATACTAGCCATGGACCGTAAATGTAATCCTAGTGAATGAGTATGATTAGGATCATTGGGTGCCCCTCCCCCACATTTGAGTACGAGTCGATGAGCTTGTGGCCTTGATCCTAATATTGAGCTCATAACTTGGAAAGTAACCTACTTTTGTGTTCCACTACAATCCTTGGAAATCGGGTCTCCCCTGTCATCGTAAGATGCTTTTTAGACCTCATGGGTCGTACGTGGTAAATTGGAAAAGTGAAATCATTTATTGCATCTACCAAATGTTTATTAACCGAATTCAAGTTTAATTGATTTATGTAAACTGTTTGTTCTCACTAGGTGTAAAGCCTAACACTTGTTTTCTTAAATGACATGTATAAAAGTTCTTTTAGCGATGGGACTCCAAGGGTCTTGAGTGGAGAGTAGAATGCCGCTAGCGGTTCTTTTGTGTTAGACAACTTGGATTACTTGGCGTACATTATATTTTAGGAGATTCTTTTTGAAGTTGATGGTGACACGCAGCCGTAATCTAGGCTTAGTATAACTTAGATTAGTAGGTTGTCATGTATCATATTGAAAGTCCCACACAATACGATTTCAATCACAAATCTAACTTGTATTCATTGATCTTGAACTTTCTCTCTCTACATATTTTCTCTCTCTAAAACGTGTATGACAATATCAAGGTTTTCCAATCCAATTTTACAAAAGCAAAACCTATTTATATCTCCTAACTACACTTTGACCTTCTTACTAAAGTAACTTTGACTATTGTTGACTTTGACAATCACAATGACTTTTACTAGGGGTGTTCATCCAAACCGCCCACACCGCACCGCAAAAAGCGGTTTAGGACTTTCGCGGTGCGGTTTGCATTTTTACCAAACCGCAGTATGCGGTGCGGTTTGCGGTTTTAAGTTTTCAAACCGCGGTTCAAACCGCACCACACCGCACCTTTTATATTACTTTTAAATTTTTTATTTTAAACATATATATATATATATATAATAATTTAATTTAATATTTATATAATTGGGCTTGTGTTTTTAAATTTTAATTATGGACTATAAGTATTTATAAGCCTTCTTAAAAGTTTAAGGTCCAACAAATGAAAAAAATTGGGCATTGGCAATTAGGAGTCAAGATGAAGACGAAAGAAAAAGTTGGAGACGTCACTTTATCCGTTTATCGTATTGAAACAATTTATTTTTTTAGACTATTTTTAATTATGCATTTTGGAGTTGGATATATTTAAACTTTTTATTTTTTTGGACTACGGTCACTAAATCGTTGATTTTCTAATGTATTTTAAACTTATAACTTTTTGGATTGTACACATAAAGTGCGATAGAGACAAACCGCATAAACCGCACCGCATTTCGCGGTGCGGTTTGGTGCGGTTTGAGGTATATGCGGTGTGGTTTGTGGTTTGGGAAAATGCTCAAATCGCACATGCGGTGCGGTTTGCGGTTTTGCCCCAAACCGCACCGCGAACACCCCTAACTTTTACAACTATTTGACTTTACAAACAAATACAATTTGACCTTTTAACCTTGAATACAATTCTGACTCAACATTCTCCCCCTTTGGATTCAACATTAAAAAAATTGACAATAATCTTCAGGTCATCTTCTTGTTGTAAAATCTTTAACTTTTGACTTTTTAACAACTTTGAATCTTGAGTAACTTTGACTATCTTCACAAAACTTTGAAGTCTTCAAATCTTTAACATCTTCAAAAACTTTGACACTTTCTTCAATCTCCCCCTTTGATTACAAAGTGCAACAATCTTTCATAAAATCTCTTCAACACAGCAATCATCAGAATTTGCTTTGACTTGAAATTTGAATTTCATCGGCTTCACGACTTTTACTTGACTTTGCTTCCTTCTTTGAATCAACTCTTTTAAAAAATTCTCCCCCTTTTATAGCAAACAATAATCTGACTTTGAAATCTTGAAATTTCTCCCCCTTTTTGATGAATTATGAGAATCAGAATCATCAAAACATTTCAATGTTAGCATCCTCTTTGAAATATCTCCCCCAATTCAGCAAAATAAGCACAGTCTTCATGAGTAACCAAAATATTTCCCCCTTTGGAAAAATATGAACAATCTCCCCCAAAGAAATTTGATCTCCTTCTGATCTGATTTGAAATTATGCCGTCAATTCATATCATCCGAATTTTTTCAAATTCAGACAAATTATGAGTGGTAACCCTGAATCAACATATGAAACATTTAATCTTCCTGTCAGTAGCACAGAGCCAGTGTGTGTAACAGATACACATTGGAAAGGAGCTTTTATGATGTTTACTCCCCCAGGGCTTCCATTCAATCATTGAAAAACCACAAAGGAATTTTCTATGAATGTTATGACAAGAAAACTTATTCCTTGTGTGCTCGTGCAAGTGTTGCAATGATTGAAGCATTTAAAGCTTTATACAGGCTCAAAATATGTAAACCGGTGAGACAACAACAAATATTACATAGACTCAATGTGCATGAGAAAGGGTCGAAGGTGTGGCAACTTTCCTTCTTTGTCAATATCATCATCTTCCGAATGAAGATCTGATAGTAGATGTGCTGTTTCCCCAATAAAATATGAAACATTCTTTTGTTGAGAAAAGATGAGTAGCTAGTGGGGTTTATGCAAGAGTTGGCATGGGCTAGTTGTATTTTTCAACGAAGTTCACGAAAAATTGTGAAACAACAATTTATGTGGTTGTCCAGCTCAGAAAAAGTTTGGTGCAAAGTTTGATATTCTTATACTCTGATCTCTTACCCTCTTTCTTTTAATCATTTGAGTTCGCTTCTAGCCAATCTCCTTTTCACATTTTACCTCAACACAGACCCACTCTCAATTCTTTTGACCCCTCTCCCCTCAATCACTCAAGGATTACTTCCGGGGTAGGAAACACTGGTTAACGTGAATCCATGGAAGTCTTTTAAGCACTCACACTGAATCCCATGTATTTTTCCTAAAAACATGTGTTGCTCAACAGTTATCTTGACAATTAAGCACAAGATATCATTATCAGAAAATGTATGCTCATTAAAAATAAGAATGAAATTTGAGCATTTTAAACATTTAAGATCTCTCAAAACAATGAAATTGATTAAATGAAACAAATTCAAGTGAAGTGTTTTGAGAATCTGACAATGATGCGATCAGATCAAATATCATGAAGAAAAATATTTTGGGATATCAAAGAACGAATATTTGTTTATATGAACAAAATATAAACAATGAAAGCACAATTAATAAGAAATGACGTCTGATACTCACTCAACATTGAATTTCAAAGGGGAGTATTACCATAGAAAGATTTATCTTTTGAGACATGGTAATAACAAAGTCAAGAAAATGTACTGAACCGATGTGTGTAAGATTACTTGACAGTATATAGACAAGATAATACACAAGTATTTATCTTTGTAAAACACATGGTCAAATAATCATAAAAGTACTTGTTATGAAAAACATTTAAAATCTCACTTCGAATTTCGTAAAATCTTTTTGAGAACACGAAGTGGTTTGAACATTTAAGAAAGTATGTTTTTCACATCTGAAAGTCGTTCATCTTTCAAATATGATAGAGTTTAAGATTCAGAATAATATACCTTCCGCATAGAAATCTTAACTCCCCCTAAAATGAATATTATCATGTAAGCATCCTTTGACAAAACTTCAGACACTCCCCCTCGATATCTGTAAAAAGTCAAATTATTAGCAGAGAACATTATGAATATAACCATTAACGGCAGTTCACTTTTCTTCTATCTCCCAAAAACAAATATAACAGTGAATATTTTAAGCAAACTCCCCCTCAAATTGACCATAAAAACTTTGTAAATGATGTATCTTATCAGCATCCTTAAGCAAAGAAACACTTAAGTACGGGTTCTGAACAGAAGTATTCAGAAGCCATCGTCACGTATTCTCCAGTGAGAATAGTAATTGTTCATCTTTATCATTGAAGATCTGGTCTTGAACTGTTTTGTTCAAAAACCAATGTTCTTAAACATTGAAGACCGGGTTCTGATCTGGTGTAATCAGAAACCAATGCTCTTACTCCCCTTAAACCTGTGGTACCTGTAAAACAGATTTGACAGGTTTTGGTACCTACTGGTATTTGGTCCAGAGTGGTTAGATTTTGGAATCCACTTCTCATTAGATTTAAAACTTTTAAGTTCATTTTGCTGAGAAGTGATTCTATAAGTTCCATACCAATTTTGAACATAATATTTATTAACAAAATCATCAGTTCCACAGTAAGAACAATAAAGTTTCTTTTGTGCAAGTCTGATTAAATGATTTACAGAATATGAAGAATCAGACTTACCAAAAAATTTACCTTTCGGAGCATTATTCTTTTTGTTCACTTGAGGTGTAGGAACAAATGACTTTGAATTGTCTTTCTCATCTTTCCTTCTCCAAACCATTTTTTGTTGAGACTTATTCTTGTTACCTGAACCATCAATAGATTTAACATAAAAAAAGTAGTAGGACGAATCTGATCTTCATGATTTGATACAATATCATCTGAATCAACAAATAAAGGATTGTTAGAAACATTTGCAAAAAATGAACTTGTAGCTGATTTGAATGAACATTCTGATGCATCTGAATCATTCATGGGTGATTGAGTAATTATATATGGACTTCTTTGTGTTCTCAATTCATCCTTGAAAATGATTCCTTCAAGTTCTGTAATCTTGTTTGACAAATTCTTTCTTTCTGCAAACAATGTATCAAGCTTCTTCTGTAATTCAGACTTCGTCTTCTGTTCTTTCAATGCAGTTGTAGATAGTTCAAATAGCTTCTTTGAAAGCTTGGCAATCTCTGTCTCAAATACTTTCCTTTCCTCTTCAAAATCTTTCTTTACAGTCTTTCTCTAATCAGATATTTCTTTAAACACATTAACATTATTCTGTTCAACTTTCTTCTTCTCTTTCGCAAACTTATCTCTTTCCATAATGATGACTTTCTCAAAATCTGACACTTGTTGAGAAAGTTTTATACATTTGAGCTCCACGACTTTCTTCTCTTCAAATGATTTCCTTGAAAAATCAGAAAATTTATGTGCAAAAGCTTTTCTTTCCTTTTCAAATCCTTCTCTTTCTTTCTTAACCATCTTTACACCTTGAGAAAACTTTTCTTTCATTTCTGTAATCTTTGTTTGAAGTTCAACATTTTTTTTTTCATTACTTTTTATCTTCTCTTGATCTCTTGTCCTGTCTTTCTCTTTGAACATAGTTATTTCAGATTCAAGACTAACTATTTTCTCTTTCAACTTGTCTCTTTCAACTCTAAGATATGGGCTTTCAGATTTATTTTTCAGATCTTTTATTTCTAATTCAAGAGCAGAGACTTTGACTTGCAACTCATCTTTCTCAACTTTAATCTTTGTATTTTCTCTTTCACATTCGTTGGACATTCTGTTGTAGATATTTTCTCAAATTACATCCAACAGATCTCCTGTTCAACTTTGAATTCCTTTTTAATCTTTCACTAGATCAGATGCCTACCATTTGTTCCAAATCTTCTCTCAATTTCAGAGGAAAAATGGTAGAGATTCTGCCATTACTCAACAATCATCAACAAGAAGATGAAGAATTGCAGCAACTGATCATCGAAGAGAAGAAAAGTAGTAGTAGTAGAATCGCTTCACTCGATGTTTTCCGTAGCCTCTCCATCTTCCTTGTGGTGCTTGTGGATTATGCTGGTTCTAGTTTACCGGTCATTGCTCATGCCCCATGGAATGGTCTACACTTAGCAGACTTTGTCATGCCTTTGTTCCTTTTTGCTGCTGGAGTATCTCTTGCGATTGTATACAAGAAAATAGAAATGCAATCTACACTAGAGAGAAAACTCTAGCCGTATGTCTACATGATGGATGATTGAGAATTACACAAAAATGAAAAGTTAACCTAAAACATAACTACAAGATTCCTATATATACCCCATATCCCTTGTATACATTGTAAGCCCAAACCCATTACAAAGCCCAATACAAATATATTGATTACTTTATAAAACTTCTAAATAGAACATAAAATATGTTCTAACATTCTCCCCCTAAGTTTTGTAAAGTAATCATTCTCTGATCAGCTCCAGCTTCAGCTCTTCTCCCCCTTGATTTCTTTATAAAACTTAGTGTTGCATAAACTTCAAAGCATCCTCTTGCTCCCCCTAGAATGTAGCTCTTATCCTTGAAGTATCAACTGAAATATCAGATCTGATGTAGACCATAACCTCGACTGAGTGCACATCAAGACAACTTTTGACTTTAGTAAACCCAACACATTCCTTAACGCCCACAAGAATGATATGTGTGGATTATGGAGTAACATCCAAGTGCATCTTCAGTTTATAACATCTGATCTGTCTGTGAACTATGAGTTGAAATAAGAATTCAGCTTAAGAACTTCATCTGATAAGCATACGGGCGGTAGCATCCGGTAGCAACACTACAAGGCAAGGGTTAGAAGGCAAGCAATTGTTCAACAACTGATAGAAGATACTCATACTGACTTCTTTCCAGAATACTTAATCAAATCCAGAACTCCTTTCTTCACGAATCAGCTGGATGATTATAGGCGCTCAGGATTCTGAATTACAACTCAAATAGCAGAATAATGATTGTAGTCGCTCACACTACTGAGTGATCAAGTCAGAAGAATGATAAAGTGCTCTCAACGGTCTAACCACAAAAGAAGTTCTCCAGACTGATGATTGCAGATGCTCAGGCAGCTAACTCAATCCAAGCAGAGACCAAATCTGAAAATCCAGAATCTAAAAATCTTGACAGACATGAGCACTCGTGTAAGAATAGATCAGTTGCTAATGATATGTGACCAACATATGATAGGAGTGATGTCACATATGCATTCCGCGTATAAAGCTCAGGAACAGGGCAAACTTGTATGAAACAGGGTTCAGAACAGTCAGAATTCTCAAAAAAAACATCAAAATTCGCAGATCACTGTAGCAATTTGAGCACAATTCGCAAGATGGCATAATCTTGAACCACAATTCGCAGAGGCTTGCATTGCGAATTCCCAACTTTCGCAAGCCTCATATAAGCGAATCCTCGCATTTCACAGATTACACAATCACGAATTCTTCAGAATTCGTTAAACACTATCCTGCGAATTCATAACTTTCGCAACTCACTTATCTCACTTATCTGCGAAATCTTCACTTAGAACATTTTTGAAATTTGGAAGCCACTTTTCGCATACATATAACCTTCGAAATCTTTGACATTTAGTAACCAGTGGCCTGTGAATCCATATGAATTCACACACAACAGATGCATAGTAGCTTGCGAATCCTTTGACTTTCGCACATAACTACTTGCGAAATCCTCCCTTGTAATTTTGTTGTGTCCAATGTTCAAATTGCGAATTCTTTCCAATAACTCTTCTTTCTGCGAATCCTTCTACCATCTGCGAGTTCTTCCTTGAATCTTGCGAATTTTATGGATCTTGAACGATTTTTCACATTTTCTTCAACAAAAACTTCCAAACTTCGATTCTTGAGTTGAGCTTTTATCCACAGGTTCAAAAACATCTTTTGAGCACAATTGTAGTTGAACACCGAGACTAATTTCTACTCTAAGCTCCAAATCGATTCAACCACAGAAAAAAAAATTCGAACAACAAAAACTCAAAATCGATCCATTCGACTTTCTAGAGTGAAATTGATACAAGCAAATGATTCAATAATGATTTACAATAACCTCTTAATCAATTAATCATCAAATAACAACCAATTTCACAATAAATCCAGAAATCAAAAAATTTCAAACAACTACTGTTCTATCAAACCAATCAGTCTCGATTGTGCAGAAAAAGATTTCTCTGTTTGGCTCTGATACCACTTGTTATGTCCGAGATCTGAAGCATTTCATGTTTGTAACTAAGGTTAGGATAGGAGTAGGCTTATTTATTTAGAGAGAAAAAGTAAATCTACACTAAAAAGAGCAAATATGATTTAGGAGCTACATTGTGAATTATGGAATTGAATTATGAAAACATTACAAGCTAATACCTATTTATAGTCCATCATCTACCTACTACCTTGTTACAACTCTAAGCCCAAGCCCATCTATACATAAGCCCAATAGGCCCAATTACAATTACAAACAAACAAATCAAACACATTTACTTTCCAAGACTTTTATACACTAACAACTTTACCCTCAGAAATATTCATCTTATCAAAATCAAAACTGAAACCTTGAGACATGTTGATATAACCTGACATAATGATCGTCACAAGAAAACTTCGATTAGAAGTTGATTTATGTGCACACTCTTGAAAATATGTTCAGGAATATGAATACAACAATTAAAATCAGAAAGATGTTCTGAAAATTAAATTATGAGAAACAAATTATAAAATTTGTCTTCCAAAAATTAATTCTGAAAAGTCAACGTAGAAAAATTTTGACTTTAATCTCCAAACCTACAAAAATATGAAAAAAAAAATATATCAGTTACGCTCAGAAAGAGTAAAACAACAAAAACTGACACAAAATGGACTAAAAATGAAAAGAAACGAAACAGGGAAGATAGTTGGGTCATTGACCAGCATCTTCCTAAATCGAAACGTGGCGCTGGCTGCTACGCTATAAGGAAATAAAGTTGTGCCTTCTCCATCAGCAATTGCTTTTGGCGTAGTGGTAAGCGTTTGATCCTAACAAGTGGTATCAGAGCCTAATCGAAGAAATCATTCATCGAAACGATCTAGATTGCAATTTTTTCAATAGAACTGTGACTTTGTCGTATGATAAGTGTTCTATGAATTTCAAAATTTTCAATTTGGTGATTATTTGGTCGAACTATGATGCTATATTGGTTCTTTGCTTATAGTTGAATCATATGGAATCAATTATAATGCTTATTTTTTGTCGTGATGGATGAATTGATCGATTCTGAGATGTTTTTGTTCGAAAGTTATCATTCACTGTGTTGAGATCGATTTCAATCATAGAGGCATTATTGTCGAAGATCATCAACTACAATTATGCTCAAAATTGATTTTCGAACCTGCTTGCAAAGTTTCATCTCAAAATTCGAAAAATTGAAGGAGAATTTGAAGAATTGTAGAGTTTAAGTCGAAAACAATCGTAAGATCTACAGAATTCGCATGATTTTAAAGAACTCGCATGAAGAACTTGCATTAAGAATTCGTATGGTGAAGTGTTGAGGAATTCGCATGACACATCATCCTTGGACACAACAATTTTCTTAAGTATGGAATTCGCAAGTAGCTGTGTGCGAAAAGTGAAGCATTCACAAGCTATTGTGCTTAGTTGTATGCGAATTGTGAAGAATTCGCAAGCCACTTGATGCAAAAAGTCAGAAATTCACATGATGTTATGTGCGAGAAGTGGCTTCCAGGATGAAAATATTTTCTAAGTATAGATTTCGCATGAAAGGGTATGCGAAAAGCTGAGAATTTGCATGATGTGCCCTGCGAAAAGCTAAAATTCGCATGAAGTTATATGATAAATGCGAGGAATTCGCATATAGGATGATACGAAAAGTAGGAATTCGCACGCAAGCCTATGCGAAAAGTTGGGATTTCGGCTCATGCCTGATGCGAATTGTGCACTTAAAAGTTTAATGATCTGCGAATTGTTTGTTATGCGAAAAGTTTTTGTTTGGTATGCGAAAAGTGATTATTCTGAACCCATTTTGCTAAAAGTTTGCCCTGTTCTCGAGATTTTCCGCGTAATGCATATGTGACATCATTCCTATCTTCTGTTGGTCACATATTTTTAGCAAATGATCTAGATTTTCACGAGTGCTCATGTTTGTCAAGATTTTCAGATACTGGATGTTTGGATATAGTCTCTGATTGGATTGGATTGGATTGGATTAGATTGGATTAGTAGCTTGAGTATCTGCAATCATTATTCCGGTGTTTTAAGTGCTTATAATCATTCAGTTGATTCGTGAATAAAGGAGTTATGAGTTCGTTGAACATATTTCAAAATGAGCGTCTTTCATCAGTTGTTGAACATATTTCAAAATAATCTTCTAACTCTTGCATAGTAGTGCTTGCTACAAGATGTTTCCTCCTGCAAGCTGATCAGATTAAGTTATTAAGCTGAATTCCTATTCAACTCGTGGTTCAAAGACAGATCCGGTGTTATAAACTGAAGATGCACTTTGGTTGTCATGTCATAATTCACACATTTCTTTCTTGTGGGCATAACGAATGTGCTGAATTTACAAGAGATAAAAGGTGTCTTTTTGTGCACTCGGTCGAGGTTATTGTCTATATCAGATCTGGTTTTAAAGTTGAAACTTCAAGGATAAGAGCTATTTTCATGGGAGAGTCGAAGTTGTTTTGAAGTTTAATCAACGCTAAGTTTTCTAAAGAAATCAAGGGGGAGAAGAGTTGAAGCTTGAAGAGGATGATTCCTTTACAAAACTTAGGGGGAGAATGTTAGAACATAAAATGTTCTATGTATTAGAAGTTTTGTAAAGTAATCATGTTTGTGTATTTTGGGCCTTGTACTTTGGGTTTGGGCTTATATGTAAACAAGATGATAGGGTTATAAATAGGGATTTGTTTGTATTGTGTTCGTAAGTTTTATTTTCAAAATGTAGCCTTATGCGAACTGTGTGTTTCTAGAGAGAGAAACATTTGACTCTCTCTAGAATTGTGAATAAAACAACAATTCCTCCCAATTCATCTTGTTAATCTTTCTTACATTGAAATAATTGTGATAATGTGACCTAACACATATTCATTCATCGTTGTAAACGCTTTTACAATTTCCCTTCTTGGGTGTTTCCATTTTTTAGTCGTCATTTACCCGCTATTTTCAGGTTTAAATTTACCTCTATTTTTAGGGGTGTTACATTAGTCCGGTTTATTTTGCTCTATGATGGGTTTTTGAAGTTGTGCGCATTTGAGACATATTTATTGTTAATTCTAAGTTTTGAGAGTGTTGGACATTCTTTTGGAATTATATGCATTTGAGACATATTTATTTGTAAATTACATGTTTTAAGGATGTTGGACATTCTTTTAGAGTCATTTAATTTAGACTGTGATGCATTGGATCCATAGGCATGTGAGTCAGTCTTATATAGATGGTCGAATGGGTATTTCAGGGTTGGACTCCAGGACTCATGTTTTGTGACCTTAAACTTTTCAAGTAGGCACTAGGAGGTTTGAGTTTGGAAGTGCTACCTTGAAGGTAGGCACTAGGACCTCTATTTGAGGTAATGCTTTAGAGGTAGTCTTTAAGTGTGTCAGGCCTTGAGGTGAAATTCGTGGAAATAGACACTAAGGTCAACTAACTCATAAGGTAAAACTTGTTAAGGAGTCATAAGGACACTTTGACTTTAAGTCGTGAAGTGTTATGCGATTAACGTTGTACGAGTAACATACTTATGTGTCCCATTCACTCTCAACGGATACGGGTCTCCTCCATTGTTGTTAAACGTTATTTTTTGATATTGTAATATCTATGCTTTGATATTGTTTGGGTTTTGGCGAGTAACTACATTTTTTGACTTTGACTTATTGGATCTCCTCCATATATCAAGGTTTTGAATAAAAGAATTATTCTCATGTTTTGGTATTTGAATTTTAACCCTATGGTATTTCGTGTGAGTATTAAGTTTGGTTCCATGATTATTGGGTGTTTCTATTCAAGTATTTTATTACGAAAATGGGGTTTTGGGAAAGATATCACTTTCTATTCTAATTACTTTGTATATTGAGAATTGTGATTTAAGTTACATTATTTCCGCTTTTCCATTTTATATAATTGATAAAACTCTTGAACTCATTAGGCATTAGCCTAACTTTTTTTATTTGTCGGCATGTGTATCAGGTTCTTGTTGGGGATTGGTACTAGCAACACCATGAAGAATTGAGTGTTAGTTAGATACACGTGAAAGATCTAGTTATTCGATGGCGTCTTCCGCTTTTGGAGATTGCGACGGTTATTGAGTTTTAGTAACACCCGACCTTAACCTAGTCTTTATATAAGAATTGGTTTATTATTTGTTGATGTTAAATCCAGAATTTTCTATTTTATGTAAACCAAGTATTGAGTCATAGAAAGGGATTTATCCTTTATTTGGTGTATTAATGAAATTTTAAATTAATCATTTTTTTTTAATTTGAGGGTGTCACAGAAGTCGTGTACCAAGGTAATACCATACCGTACTGACTTTTTTTTAGTTGTTTATTAATTAATATCCAGTCAATAATACAATATATTTTGATTTATAAATTTTAAATTATCTTCTTTTAAATTTTGCTAAATTATAATATAGAAGTTGATTGAATTCATTCGCCTAACCTTGACAACTTTAGTAACTCATCCACACTTTCATAGTCCATTGTCTCTTTTCAATTGCCGCTTGTATTAGACTATTAGTGGATATTTGTGTTATATGAAGATTATTTGAAAACTTGTGTCTGTAGGGATAAATCAACATGCTATTAAGACTCGACATTTTTAGTGTATCTATATCTAGTTGGTAAATATGTTAATTTTTGCGATATTGGTACAAAACCGTACCAACATGTACCAATCGAAAAACGTTGATATCAATTTAGTTGGTACCAAGTATAATTGGTTGGTACAAAACTGAGTTTATCAAGGCTGATTTCTTGCAGTCATAATTTGTCGGAATTAACCTGGGCATAGTCTGTGACATCATTCAAAAAAAAGTATAATTGGTTGGTACATGATATAAAATTTTACGTACCAAGTATAATTAGTTGATGCGTATATGGAAAAAAGAAACATGGCACCATACCATATTCACCCTAAATGAATCACCATGCATTGAGATAGGCTAGGGGAAAATGTAATAGCTAAGTTGATGAACCTAATTGTCTCTTCCCTTAAACTTGTATATTTTTGCATTTGTTTTTGTATTTGAAGTGATTAAATTTTGAAAATGATTTTCTAGTGTGTCAAACAATCTACCTAAAAGTTTTATAGACATGTATATAAATCATCCATTGTAGTGGGCAAATGCCTCAAATAGATCCCAAGAATAATATCCCATAAACAAAGAATGAGATTATAAGAGTATGACATTTCTATTATATTTCGGTGGCTCGACCTTTTTGTAGCGTTTGACGAAGTGATGAGCATAACTATTTAAGTATGGAGAATATTTATATTTAAAAAATGATTTTAAATGATGTTTTTAGCTTATAAAGTATGTCTTATATCATTACTAGCGTTATAAAAAAAAAATACTTTTATATAGTTTTATCTCTTATACAACATCAGATAATAAATGTTTTTGTTTATTGTATGTTTTCATCATTGATAATGTATCGAAATGAATCAGATGACGTATAATACAAATATATTAAATGTCGAACTTACTTGAAACATTTCAAATATCACTCATGAAAAGTGATTTTCACTGAAATTCAGAAGATGCATTTTTTTTACAATTAATATAGGGGTGTACAAGAAATCCTCAACCCGCGAAACCCGTCCAACCCAATTAAACCCAACCCGCCAACCCGCTAAACCGCGAAACCGCCAATCCGCTATTTAGGAGGGTTGAAATTGGGTTAGCATAACCTCAACCCAACCCAACCCGCCAACCCGCCGCTAATATATATTATTTCGATAAATTTATATATATATATATATATATATATATAATATTTACAACCATTATAATTCACAACCAAAAAAATATATACATATATTAGTCAAATTAAAAACCGAAAATATATATACAAATATTAGTCCAATTTACAGCCCAAAGCTCACAATTAATCTAACTACGTCAAGGCCCGAATTAATTCAACTAGATCGATCGATATGTCTCAATAAGCACGAATGCACGAGTACACTAAAACAACTAGAAACAACTAGACCGACGTTGTTTTCATTGCATAAATAAACATATGAAGTATGTTTCGAACAATAGATTTCAAATTAGAAGTATAAACATAAATGAATATAAGGAGTATGTTTTAAAATATAAGTTGGAACCATGAATTTTTGTTTTCATTGCATTGATGTTTTTAAAGTTTGATTTTTATTGCGTAGAGAAATATCATATGTTATTTTTGTAGCTTCTAACTTTGTATTTTTATATCATATTTCCTATGTATACGAGCAATGGAAAATACTCCTAAGTCTCCAAAAATCGAAAACAATGATGAATCAAACACATCTAAGAAAAGGGGATGTAGATCCTCGAACATTTGTAATAACTAATAACTTTGTTGGCTACATTTTTAGCATTTATTTATAGTCTTTCAATCGTCAACTTTATGAATATTTATAACCCGCCAACCCAACCCAACCCGCAAGGGTTGGGTTGGGTTATACTTTTGAATGGGTTGGGTTGAGTTGAGAATTTTCAAACCGCCGTAACTGGGTTGGGTTGTAAAAATGTCAAAAACCGCCCAACTCAACCCGCGTACACCCCTAATCACGTATGGGCGTTATGTTCCAATGTAGAACGATTACACATTTATCAAATTAGAGTGAATTACACTGGTGGTCCTTGTGGATTGCTCAAATTTTGGATTTGATCTCTAAAACAAACTATCTACATTGATCATTGATGTTCTCTAACTTTTCAATTTTATAACACTTAAAGTCCCCGACGTCAATACAGTCAGTTAGCAAAAGAGACAAATCCGTCTTTGAACAAACTATAGAGACCAAAAATGTAAATTCATTCTAAAACTAATCGTGATTTACATCTTTTTTTTGTAAATATAAAAATATATTTATTAGAAATACCTCAAATACGGTTAATGTGGAATGATTATCTATACTATATTATAAACATGTGAGAAAAAAAAACTCTTAAAAACAAATTTTTATGCATTAAGTACTGTTTATTGATGCATATTACTTAAAACTCAAGATTGTAAGTTAGTTTTGCATGAATACAACTTTTAAAGCCTAATATTTGAATTCATAATTAACCAATAAACATAATCAAATACAAGATAAATATCTCATTTTAAATATAAAAATCTAAAATATTATTAGGATAATCATTGAATTGTAACAGAATACTTAATTATTATTTTATAAAAAAAATTACATTATTAAACCTAAAATAAATTACATCTTTATTAAATTTAAATTAAATTATGATTAAAAATTATAAAAAAAAAAACATTATCACTTTTACAAAACCACACAAAATCGAATTATAAAATCGACAAAGACAAAAAATAAAATGAAACATTAAAATCAAGATGCATCGCGTTGCATTGTCAAGCCGTTTGTTCAAGCCTTTAAACCCACATCGATTGCAGGAGCGGTGGAGATTGCGAGATTGCAAGAAGAATCTTTAGGATGCATTACACAAAAAGGGGCATTTGTAGCAAAACTATTACAATCAGTACCCATGAATACATATATTAAACCACCATTGTTACCAACACCTCAAGGAAAACCGTTGCTATCCCTTTCGTCAAAGATAGGGCGGGAGGTTAACAAGAACTTCAAATATATTCCAGTTGATGTGAGAGCGGAAAAAATTTGCTAAAGGTTTGTGTTATTATTGTGATCAACCTTACGATAGGCAACACAAGTGTCGATTCAAAGAGCCACAACTGTTTATGGTAGATATTCCTGGAAATGAAACTGAAGATAATGTGATTGGAGAGGAGGTTGAAGACGTTGATGCAGAGGAACCATGTATTTCGGTTAATGCACTTTCAGGAAATCAAACTTCTATACGATGAGGGTTAAAGGAACGGTGAATGGTAAGCCTCTGCATATTCTGATCGATTCGGGAAGTACCCATAATTTTCTGGATTTTGCAGTAGCAAAGACGTTGGGTTGTTCAGTGGAGAAAATGGCTCCACAAGCCTAGACAGTAGCTGACGGCAATCACATAGCTTGTCAACACAAGTGTAAATGTTTTTCATGGATAATGAACAAGAACAACTTTAATACATAAGTGATGTTGATTTCCTTGGGAAGTTGTGATATAGTGTTAAAAGTTCAGTGGCTTAGCACTTTGGGGCCAATTAGTTGGGATTTCAATAAGTTGTTCATGAACTTTTTATTGGAAGGAGAACCATTCTTTTTAAAAGGAATCCTACCACAAAAACTGAAAGTAATACCAAGAGAACCCTCTTGCAAGTTACTTGAAACAACAACCCAGTTATGTGTATTACAGTTGATAGATGCACCAAATCAGATAAAATCAATATTGCACCAAATCCAATGTGTTGATGACCAGTTGGAAGTCTTGAAAGAAACAATCAACATGGTGTTTGACGATCCTTCTGAACTTCCACCGAGTAGAGATGTGTTTGATCATAAAATTCCATTAGAGGAGGGTTCATCAATAATTAATATCAGGCCCTATAGATATCCGTTAAAGCAAGAAGATATTATAGAGAAAATGGTGCAATAAATGTATGCAGAGGAATAATACATAATAGCAGCAACCCTTTTGCATCTCCTATGGTATTAGTAGGAAAGAAAGATGGTACTTGGAGACTTTGCGTGGATTACAGAGAACTGAATAACTAAACAGTCAAAAATAAATTTCCAACTCTTGTAATTGAGGAATTAATGGATGAGCTTGTTGGAGCTTCAATTTTCAGCAAATTGTATTTAAGAGTCGGTTACCACCAGTTGAGAGTACACACAGATGATGTGTTTAAAACAACTTTTAAAACTCACACCGAGCATTATGAATTTTTGGTGACGCCCTTTGGCCTCACAAATGCTCTCGATTCATTTCAGGATTGGATGAACAATGTGTTCAAACATTTATTAAGAAAATGCGTATTGGTATTTTTTTTATGACATCTTGGTGTATAGCAGGAGCAAAGATGAACATTGGCAGCACTTGGAAGAAGTTTTTGAACCGATGAAGAAAAACTCGATGTTTGCTAAGTTGAGTAAATGTGCTTTTGCCATTGAAATGGTGGAGTATTTAGGCCATTTTATTTCTGCAGCAGGGGTAGAAACAGATCCTAATAAATTTGAAGTAGTGTCTAATTGGCTAATTCCCAATTCTATCAAGGAGTTGAGGAGCTTTATGGGGCTTACAGGATATTATAGGAAGTTTTTGAAAAATCATGCTGTTATAAGTAAGCCCTTACATGAAGCACTGGTTAAAGGGAAATGTGGGTGGAATGATGAAGCACAATTAGCATTTGAGACCTTAAAAAGAGTACTGGTTACAACCCCTGTCTTAGAACTTCTGGGTTTTTCCAAAACCTTTGTTGTGGAGGCTGATGCGTCTAACATGGGTATTGGAGTTGTTTTGATGCAAGATCGACGCCCACTCGCATTTATCAGTAGAACATTGGGACCTAAGTGGAAGAAGATATCAGTTTATGAAAAAGAACTTCTGTCTATTGTGTTTGCAGTATAAAAATGGGAGCAATATCTCATGGGTAATCACTTTATTGTCAAGACTAATCAAAAGAATCTCAAGTGGTTGTTACAACAAAAGGTTTCTACTCCTTTCCAGCAGTTTTGGTTATCTAAGTTGATGGGTTTTGATTACGAAATTTGTTAGCTATAACCTACATGTATAGAAGTATTGAAAAATAGGCTAAGTGTAGAACCACAGAAGATTGTTGCTTCACCAAGATCACCACTGAAGTCTGCTATGCTCAGAAGACTCTGTCGACCATCTGCTAGAGAGAAGCCCAACCTGAAGATCAAACTTGGACCATAGAACCTCTGTGATCCCTCACAGAGCCTCTGTGGTAGCCGACCTTTGGAGATGAAGTCTTAACAGTTTTATGATACAAGAGTCAAGACAACACCACGTGCAGATTCTACAGATCCTTTATGCGGCGCACGATTGTTTACCTTTCCAAGTGGCATTCTCTCATTAGAATGCCAACCTTTGTCTTGTACTATGCGGTGCATCATCCTCGTATATTATAGGAGCACCACCATTGTCTGAAAATGCATGCAAGCACACACATACACCCAAGAGAGCATTTTGTATTTTCCTGAGAGTATTTTTAGACATAGCAGTGCGTGTTCTTAGTGTAACCTTTGAATATCAATGAAGCATTCGATTCAGTGAACTCTATACTTTTTTGTTGATTGCTTTAGTTGATTCTTGTGTGTCTACTACCATTTTATTCCTCTCTACTACACTATTACTAGCTTCCGCTCACACACATATTCTGATTTGTGTAGTTTAGTAGGTTGAATCTTATATACAACACTATTTAGGAACCAACAATTGGTATCAGAGAAGACTTTGATCTTCAATATCAAAGGATCCTGTTCTATACTTGATTCTAGTGTTCTTGGTAGTAGTTTGAGTTTGTTCTTCACCTTGTTCGTCATTAAAAAGAACACACTCTGTTTTCTGAGTTTATTTCAACCAGTTTGATATAGATTCAAAAATAAGTGTGCTCTAATCTATAGGACAGTTTCAAAGCTTGCTTGTTGGCTATTAATATCTCTCAAACCAAATACTCACCATTTTTGAGTTCATCTTCATTCCTGTCTGCATTTCATCTCATACTCTGTTTTCGTTTTCATTTTTTTATCCTTGAAAATGGAAAATACTGCTAACTTCTTCAGTGCAGGCTCCCAATCCAAACCACCCACACTCCTAAGGTATGAATATCCCCAATGGAAGATCCGTATGGTCCATTTCCTTGAGGGAGTGGATGTTGGGTTGGTGGAGTTCCTTCATAATCCTCCTTATGTCCCAATGAGCACTGTTCCTCGTGTCCCTGCTACTGCAACCACACCTGAAATCCTAGAATATCAACGTCCAAAACCAGTAGCTGAGTGGAGTGAGGAAGAGAAAGACCTAAATGAACTTGCCAAAAAATGTCAAAGGTTGTTGATCATGGCAATCCCAAATGATATATTACAATCACTGGACTCCTGTGAGACCTCTAAAGATCTTTGGCTTGAGATGGAAAAGCAACTTGAGGGTGGTTCTAAAACACAGAAGAACAACAAGGCCCTCTGCATCAATGAGTACTATGCTTTTAAGGCTCTGCCGAATGAAGCCATTCAAAACACTTATGATAGGTTCAACACTCTTACTAACAAGTGCAAGAGGTTTGGTATCCACAGAACCAATGAGGAGAACAATGTGAGGTTCCTACAGAGGTTGAATAATGAGTGGATCCATTCGACTATGTCAATGCAAACTACTCTGGAGCTTGATACATGGTCCATTTCAGATCTATTTGGGACATAGGTAAGCCAAGAGAATCGAATCTCTAAGCTGAAGACTCAAGTTGGTGGGCCTCTGGCGTTAGTTGGGAAGACCACAGAGGCTCAAGACAAAGGAAAGGAGAAGACTGAGGAAGTATAGAGGAAGAAGAAGAAGAAGAAGGTCTTAGTGGCAGAAAGTGAGGGTGATGAAAGATCTGAAGAAGAGATGGATATGGCATCGATGGCAAAAACTCTTGCCCTGATGACTCGAGAATACAACAGAAATCTCAGGAAAAAGTTTGCATACAACAGAGGAAGAGATGAAAGAGATGACAGGGAAGAGGTTATGGCGATCAAAAGAAGTTTGAGAGAGAAGATCATGAAGATCAAAGGCAAGAAGAGAGAAGGGATGACAGAAGGAGTGGACAGAAGTCTGATGGCAGAGGTGGAAAGAAGACTCAACAGAATGATGGGTGTTTCAAATGTGGAAAACCTGGTCATTTTGGGGGAAGAGTGTAGGTCAGGCACTAACAAAGGAAAGCCTGTTCGTGATGATGCTTTCTTCAAGAAGAAGGCAGAGTAGTATACACAGAGGTCCTTAATGGCTGAACAGGAGAACCTTGTAACTGATGAATCCTCTGAACATGGGGATGAGAATGCACTCTTCTGAGGGATGGTAGAGGTCAACACCTCAGACTCTACCAGTGAGGTATCCACTTCTGACTCTTCTTTGCATGACTCTGAAAACAAATTCCTCAAACTGAATGAATATTTTCTTGCTTGCAAAAGCAATTGCACAGAGCTTGAGAAAAAGATTGCTTTCTTTGAGAGAGAGACTAGACTTCTCACCCAAGAGAAGGATAAGCTCTATCTCGAAAAGAGTACGCTTATCTCAGAGCACGTTTCAGAAAAGAAAGGATTAAAAGACAAAGTGATTTCTCTTGATAAAGCTCTTAAGGCAAAGATCAAAGAGCTTAGGAATGTTGAGAGTGACAAACTTAATGTTGTTGCCTTAAAAAATTTCAAAAAGAGAGAGAAGTCCTTCATCAGGACTTGCTCGACAGAGATCTCATCATAAGGAAGTATCAGGATGCATAAAAGGTGCATGAGAAAGTTAACACTCAGATTGGCAGAAGGGGTATAGGGTTTGATGACACTGACCTCTATACTGGAAACAAAAGAAACAAATCTTTAGCAAACATCTTCTGCCCTGGGCAATTTATAAAACCAAGTCTTCCAAACTTAATGTCTACGTTTAAGAGGCGCAGAACCTCTGTAGGACCACATCTGAGGAATCCTCTGGTGATGTCTAGTGTTTGGTATGAAAACAACACTCTGTCATCATCACCCTCTGAAAAGAGGAAATTCATTCCAAAGAAATATTTGTCCCAAAAACAAATAGGACTTTTCAGATTTGGCAATCCAGAGACACAAACCCAAATGGCCTATGTGCACATGATGACTCCTGAGAAGGAGTTGTCCTCTAAGGCACCTGAGTTTGTGCCAGCCTCTGTGGAAGAAAAGCTATTCAAAATCTTTCTTGAAAATGACCTAAGAAAAACTTATGAAAATCATTTTTATGATCATCCTGATACAACCTCATTGTTGCATAATATCTTTGAGCAAGACTTGCTGGAGTGCTTAAGTATTCCTAAAGTGATTCCTTGTGTTCTTAAAAGTTTAAATATTCCATAGGACACTAGTGATAGACAAAGCAACACATGTCCAGAAAGTCATGCCTCCATCCACAAAGACTTCCTTGACTCAGACTCTGAGTCTGAAACTGAGTCATCCTCTGTAGATGATGAGACTAGTTCTGTGGAACAAGAAATATTCCCCTGTAAACTAGAGGATGTTAGACTTCCCTCTAGAATTCGTAACAGAATGGTTGCTCCAAAGAGAAGATCTACAGGGATTCCTATTTGTCCCGACTTCCTGGACATGTGGCTATAAGCTAAAACATCTCTAAAGCTTGAAAAGGAAAACAACGAATAGGTTCTATCAACCCAACATCCCAAAGCTCTGAAATCATCTAAATATTGTCAAGAGAAACTCACATGGCAACAGAAGGAAAAATGGCCCAAATTTAACAAATCTCATACTTCTGTGGCAGTGAGTGCAAGGAAGGAAAATCCAAGAGAGAGAGTACATCCAAGGAGCTATCTAAAAGGAGATTTTATCAAAACCCAATCCAGATTAGACAAAGATTTCTGTAAAAAGAAACCCAAGTCTAAAAAGGGTTGTTGTAATCAAAGCTCTGTCCTCTTCTTTAATCAGTTTAATGAAAAATTTAAGAATTTGGCTTATGGAGTTTCTTATTGCAAATGTTTTGATTTAATGCATGCTCTCAACCAACACTTCTCCAGACCTACCTGTCACATTTCTCACCCCCAAGCCTTTGAATGCCAAATTCAAGGGTGGGAAAGGACAAAATGGTACCTCTGCTAACGAGGATAAATCCAAAACTAAGAGTGCTAAGGCGTCTCTAAAGTCCCCTAACAAGAATGGACCCATTTGGCAATGGGTACCTAAAACTCTTTAATCTGTCTACAGGAGAAGAAGTGTATGCCTATTTGGTACCTAGACTCCGAGTGCTATAGGCATATGACTGGGGACAGAGGGTTGCTCACCTCATATAAAGAAAAACTTGGAAGTGGTTCAGTAACCTTTGGAGATGATCGAAAAGGACAAATTATGGGCTATGGAGTCATAGCTAAGGAGGACATTGAAGTCTGCAAAGTTGCATATGTGGATGGCCTAAAGCACAACCTTCTGAGTGTTAGCCAACTTTGTGATAATGGCTTCGATGTTATGTTCAAAGAAAAATATTGCTCTCTATTGAAAGCTGACACATGCACAGAGCTTCTGTGAGCCAATTCTATGAGCCAACCGAAGAGGTGATTTGTATCTTATGAACTTCAAGCAAACCAACAAAGAAGAAAAACTTTGCTTGGTATCTAAGAAAAATGAGGAAGCATGTATTTGGCACAACAAGTTCTGTCACCTAAATTTTCACACACTTGACAAACTTGTAAAGATGGATTTGGTAAGTGGTCTTCCAAGTATAAAATTCGACAGAGATCACCTATGCACTGCTTTCGAAATGGGCAAACTCAAAAGAGCTGCCCACAAAAGCAAGTCTGACATATCCTGTACAAGGCCTCTGCAAATGCTGCACATAGACCTCTGTGGTCCAATCTTAGTGCAGAGCCTTGGAGGAAAGAAGTACATCCTTGTACTTATTGATGAATTTTCTAGATTTACTTGGGTGGAATTTATCCGAAAGAAATCAGATGTCCCTGTAATACTAATCAATCTCTTAAAGAGAATTCAAGTTCTTTATGATTTCATGGTACAGAGATTATGAAGTGATAATGGTACAGAGTTTAAGAACTCAACCATTGAAACTTATCTATCAACAGAGGGCATATCACAGAACTTCTCAGCGGCAAGAACCCCACAACAAAACGGTGTTGTGAAACGCAAGAACATAACACTTGTGGAGGCTGCAAGAATACCCATACTGCCTCAGGACTACCCATTTTATTTTGGGCAGAAGCTATATCCACTGCATGCTTTACTCAGAATAGATCCTTAATAGTGAAGAGGCATGCTAAGACCCCATACCATCTACTCCATGAAAGAAAGCCAAACACAAAATACTTTCACGTTTTTTTGTTGCAGGTGCTTTATGCTAAACGACAGAGAACAAATTGGGAAATTCAGTCCCAAGGCGGATGAGGGCAAATTTGTTGGCTACTCATCCACCTCCAAAGCTTTCAGAGTCTTTATGCTTAATTCAAAACATATACTCGAAAGTATTATTGTTTCATTTGATGAATCTTTTCAGATGTTCTGAGCAACTCAACTCTGGACTCAAGTTACACAATTAAGCCTCTGATGATGCATCAAGAACAAATGAACTTCAACACTTGTTTGAAGAGATGTTTGATTATGAAGGACCCTCTGGAGGTGATCACTGAGTCTCTGAAGCTAAAACCTTTAAGGACCTAACAGGTATATCCCTGACAGGACCTAGTGCTACTTCTCCTTCTTCTACTACCATTGTAGGACCACAAGTCGAGGGGAAGCACACACAGACTGATGACCAAAGCTCTAAGCTCAACCAGGTAAATGATCATCTTTCAACAATATTGTGGCCCAAGATTTACTAGCATAAACACATACAAATTAACACAAAACACTTTGTTTATTAATCACAAGAATTACATCAAATCATAGATCCATAGTGATTAACCTTTCAAGATAGATTGTGTTTGTGTTATATAATCTCTGTTCTTTAGATTTAAGAACTGAATCATTCTTTTCTTCCATTGTGAATAATCTCCAGCAGATAAGACCGGAGGCTTTATATGAGATCCCATAGAGAGAAATTCATTTGCCATGATTGAAAGATGTATGTACCTTCAAGATGAAAAATATTAGCTAGTAAAGATCTTTAAATCCAATCAAATCAAGAAAATTACAGAAATCTTAAAAAAAAATCAGAGATTTTGATCACAGAAAGAACTTTTGATCACACACTTTGCGTTTGCAGTGTGGAACGCAAACCACACTTTGCGTGTGTAGTGAGGAACACAAACCTTGCTTTGCGTGTGTAGTGAGGAACGCAAACCTTGCTTTGCGTTTGTGCCGTGAAGCGCAAATATGAAACTTTGCGTGTGTAGTGTGAACCGCAAACCTTAGTTTGCGTGTGTGGAGTGGAACGCAAACTGCTACTTTGCGTTTGTAACGAGGAGCGCAAACCTTAGTTTGCGTTTGTAGTGTGAATCGCAAACTCCACTTTGCGTTTGTGATGTGAAACGCAATTCTTAGCTTTGCGTGTGTGCTATGGATACAAATCAAACACAAATTCGATGAATGAAACGCAAACCAGTATGAACACCCGCAAACTAGGATGAATCAAGCGCAAACCAGATGAATCAAACGCAAACCTCTAAAATCAAACAAAATCACATCAAAACACATATAGACTTCGAATTTCGATCTGAAAAAATTGACAATATACTCACCAACACATTTCGAACACAATTCTACCAAGTAATTTCGATTAAAAACACACAAATAATCAAATTGAATCAAGAACAGTGCGTGAAACTCAAGAACTCGAAAAACACCAAATCTTCAAATTGATGATCAAATCACATGGATTTCAAGAATTAAAAGATACTAACTCGATCGATTTCACAAAACGAACATAACCTAATCGATTTCAACTCAGAATTTCCACTAAAACTCAAAATCGATTTGAACTTTTATGAACAGTGACATGAACAGTACGACTCAAAACATTTTCTTGATTTTCAAATGGATTTGGCTCTGATACCAATTGTGGCCCAAGATTTACTAGCATAAACACATACAAATTAACACAAAAAACTTTGTTTATTAATCACAAGAATTACATCAAATCATAGATCCATAGTGATTAACCTTTCAAGATAGATTGTGTTTGTGTGTGTACTCAATGTGTGCAACTATGTGTTTCTCTCAACTACCACCAATATTACACCTTTTCTTTCACACACTTACTATCTTGCTTACATAGAAAACACAAAGACTTGCTTATATATAGGTCAACATGACCAAGCAAAGTCAAACCTTCTAAGCTCATTACAACTCCCACACAAACACTAATTACAACAAAGACCCTCATTTAATCTTGAATACAATTACAGTCTAACAAATATCAGAGGAATCCACATCAGAGCAACCACAGAGCTCAAATCAAGCAGTAGCAGAGCTTTCAACTTCAACTCAAGGAGCTCACCTATCACCAGTGGTAAGCACAAACGATCATCCTTCTGAAGTGGAAGAGGATCAAGAAAAGGAAACCTTTCCACATGGTGAAATAGAAGGTTCCAGTGATCACCATCCTCGTATGACTAAGTAGACCAAAAGTCATCCTCAGAACCAAATCAATGGATATCCTTCTGAAGGTGTAAAAACTCGCTCTGCTACGATAGTTTTTTGTATTTTTATAAAGTTTGTCAGTATCATCGAGCCCAAGATGGTCTCAGAAGCTCTTGAAGACCCCAACTGGATAGAGGCTATGCAAAAGGAGCTTCTTCAGTTTGAACGGAACAAGGTATGGACCCTAATGCCTCTACCGAAAGGCAAAATCGCAATAGGGACCAAATGGGTCTTTAGGAACAAAAAGGATGAGGACGGGGTAGTGATAAGGAACAAAGCAAGATTGGTGGCAAAAGGCTATTGTCAAGAAGAGGGCATTGACTACGAAGAAACCTTTGCCCCTGTGGCTAGGCTAGAGGCTATAAGGATATTCCTTGCCTTTGCAGCCCACAGAGGTTTCAAGGTGTACCAAATGGATGTCAAGTCAGCCTTCTTAAATGGACAAATACAAGAAGAAGTCTATGTCTAACAACCACCAGGATTTGAGAGATCGAAGTATCCAGACCACGTCTACTTCTTAGACAAGGCTCTGTACGGTCTGAAACAATCCCCCGGAGCCTGGTATGAGCGACTCTCCAATTTCCTTCTTGAAAATGGTTTCGAAAGAGGTACCACTGATACTACTCTATTTTTTAAAAGGAGAAAGGGTGAGATTCTGCTTGTTCAGATTTATGTAGACGACATTATTTTTGGCAAAATGCTTGTTCACATAATCATTTAATAAGATAGATGAACTCACAAAATGGGTTTTGATGAAAACCCCCAAAACCCTAGATCTCCTTCTTGATACTTGAAAGAGGAGATGATGGATGATAACCCTAGCTTTAAATCTTGGTATGGATGGTTACAACTTGAAATAAATGAGAGAAATGATGCTTTGGAAACCCTAGGTTTCGGTTCTTCAATGAGGAGGGAGTTTTTGAGAGAAATAAATGAGATGGCAAATGAAGTAAATGAGAAAAGAGGCCAAGATCGCAATTTTAACCCACCAGGCCCATCTCGCGACATTGACCATCGATTATGCCCATGGCATAATAGCCGGGGCATAATCGCCCGCTCACACGACCCCTCGGTACGTCGCCAGCGACTATGACACGTGATAGTGACCTGGGCACAATCGCCAGGCACTATCGCCCAGATTGTACCGCAGGTCATGGGCTCTCCGCGACTATGACACCGCGAGAATGCCCTTGCTGTTCACTCCAAAAACCTCCATTTTCAACCCAAGACAAATCTTCCAAATCACTTAGTTCTTAAAGCACCACAATGAACGGATAAGGATGCGAAACAAAAGAATGAACATATAAGAATTCCTCCTTAAATGACTTGAACAAATAAAACAACTTCAAGGATGGAATTAGAATACTTACGAAATTGAGGGTGTTACAATCCTCCCCAACTTGGAAATGATTTCCTCCTTGAAATCGACGTTCACACGAACAGATGAGGGTATCTCTTCTTCATATCTTCCTCCGCTTCCCAAGTTACGTTGGCCCCTCGGTGATGCTTCCATTGAACTTTGACCAACGTTACTTCTTTGTGACAGAGTTTCTTGGATTTTTTTTTCCAAGATTGCATCGGGATCTTCGACACAACGATTCCCTTCATCCACTCTTATCTCCGAAAGTGGAATTACACTTTCCTCTTTCGCCAAGCATTTCCGAAGATAACACACATGAAATGTGTTATGGATACCATTCATTTCGGGTGGAAGTTCCAATTGGTAAGCTTGGAGTCCAACACGCTTGGTTATGATGAACGGTCCAAGGAATCGAGGACTCAACTTTCCTCGTTTCCCGAACCAAATGAGTCTCTTCCAAGGTGACACTTTGAGCATCATGCGATCACCAACATGGAATTCCACCGGTCGCCTCTTTTTATCTACGTAACTCTTTTGCCGATCCTGGGCCGCCTTCAAGCGTTCTCGGATCCCTTGACCTTATCCGTGGTCTCTTGAACAATCTCGGGTTCGGCAAATTGTTTCTCACCCGCTTCTAGCCAACAAACCAGAGTCCGACATTTCCAGCCATACAAGGCCTTAAAAGGGGCCATGCCAATACTGGAATGGTAATTGTTATTGTAAGCGAACTCCACTAGAGGTAAGTGTGAGTCCCAATTCCTGCCAAAGTCAATGACACATGACCTCAACATATCCTCAAGCGTTTGAATGGTCCGCTCACTCTGACCGTCGGTTTGGGGATGGTAGGTTGTGCTCAACTTTACTCGAGTCCCCAACTCTTTCTGGAGACCTTCCCAAAAATTTGAGGTGAAAAGACTATCCCAATCCGAAATAATGGACAATGGCACGCCATGCCTCGAGACGACTTCATCGATGTAAAGTTTGGCCAACTTATCCATCGGAAGGGTTTCCCTCATAGCAAGAAAATGTACACTCTTGGTGAGATGGTCAACCACTACCCAAATTGTATCATGCCCTCTTAGGGTCTTTGGTAACTTGGTTAGAAAGTCCATGGTGATATGTTCCCACTTCCACTCCGTGATTTCCAAGGATTGGAGACTCCCGTAGGGTCGTTGATGTTCGGCCTTGACTTGAAGGCATGTCACACAACGCTCCACGTACCTTGCCACGTCTAGCTTCATGACGGGCCACCAATAGTTGAGTTTCAAATCTTGATACATCTTTGTACTTCCCGAGTGGATAGAATATTTAGACTTGTAGGCATCTTCATGAAGCAAATCGCGATTTCCTCCAATCTTAGGCACCCACACTCGCCCTTCGAAGAGTTTCACCCCTCGACCATCTTCGGTCAAAATCAGGTGTTGTTTCACCATCACCTCACTTTTAAGATTTTCTTCCCGAAGAGCTTCTGCTTGAGATGTCTTGATCTTCTCAATCAGACTTGACACTAGATCAATTCGAGAGAGAGAAGCTTGCAGGCTACCACTATACTCTTTTCTACTCAGGGCACCTGCCATCACGTTTGCCTTGCCAGGGTGGTAAAGTAGTTCACAATCATAGTCATTTAGAAGTTCTAACCACCTCCTCTGCCTCATATTCAACTCTTTCTGGTCGAAGATATACTTTAGGATCTTGTGATCGGTATAAAGGGTGCACTTGGTGCCATAGAGATAGTGCCGCCAAAGTTTTAGCGCAAAAAACACTACCGCCAGCTCTAAATCATGGGTGGGGTAATTCTTCTCGTGAATTTTAAGTTGTATTGATGCATAGGCTATAACCCTTCCTCGCTACATTAAGACACATCCCAACCCCATTTTTTATGCATCGCTAAAAACCACGAAATCTTCAGTTCCTTCGGGTAAGGATAGGATCGGTGCTTCACATAACTTCTTTTGGAGAGTGCGGAAGGCTTTCTCTTGGATATCCATCCACACAAAATTCACATTCTTCCGGGTAAGAGCGGTTAAAGACGAGGCAATTTTTGAGAAATCTTGAATGAATCGCCGGTAGTAACCCGCCAGACCCAAGAAGCTTCGAATTTCGGACGGGCTCTTTGGAGGTTCCCAATTCATCATGGCTTCGATCTTCGAAGGGTCAACCTTTACTCCTTCTTGAGTGACAACGTGTCCTAAGAACTGGACCTCCTTCAGCCAGAAATCGCACTTTGAGAACTTGGCATAGAGCTGCTCTGTTCTCAATACCTCCAGCACTTCGTGAAGGTGTTGTTCATGCTCGATTTCATCCTTAGAATAGACGAGGATGTCGTCGATGAACACTATCACCGACTTATCAAAAAATGGCCGACACACTCGGTTCATCAAGTCCATGAACACCGTCGGCGCATTGGTTAATCTGAAAGGCATGACCAAGAATTCGTAATGTCCGTACCGGGTTCTGAATGTCGTCTTCGGTACGTCTTCGTCTCTTACTTTCACTTGGTGGTACCCGGATCGAAGATCGATTTTCGAGAAGCAACCCGCTCCTTGCAGTTGATCAAATAAATTGTCGATCCTCGGAAGGGGGTACTTGTTTTTCACGGTTACCTTATTCAACTCTCGATAGTCGATGCACATCCTTATCGTGCCATCCTTCTTTTTGACAAATAAGACCGGTGCTCCCCACGACGAGGAACTCGGTCTTACAAATCCTTTTTCGAGAAGATCTTGGAGTTGTAACAACATTTCTTGCATTTCGGAAGGAGCCAGACGGTAGGGAGCTCTAGCAATTGGAGGTGCCCCCGGAACAAGATCGATCCGGAACTCAACTTGTCTCTACGATGGCAAACCGGACAAATCGTCCGAAAAGATGTCTGAAAATTCTCGAACTACTTTCACGTCCTCGAGTTTCTTCCTCTCGAGCTTGGCATCCAACACATAGGCTAAGAAAGAGGAACATCCCTTAGCTAGACACTTATGTGCCTTAGCCATGGTTATATTGGGTAAGTCGCCCTTCCTTCTTTCGCCATAGACAACCACGTTGATCCCTTCCGTAGTTGGAATTCTAATCAACTTCTTGGTACACATAATTTTCGCTTGGTTCTTAGCTAACCAATCCATTCCGATCACTATGTCGAATTCTCTAATGGTCATGGGCATGAGGTCTATTGAGAAATTCTTCCCCCTAACTCAAAGGTACAACCCCATAACATCTCGCAGACCACTACTTGACAACCGTTAGCTATTTCAATGACTAACGCATCATCTAACACACTAGTGACCATGGAGAGGTTTTGGCAAAAAAAGTTCGACACAAAAGAAAAGTTAGCACCGAAGTCAAAAAATATGCGAGCGGGTATAGAGTTGATAAGAAACGTACCCGAAACAACATCCGGTGAAGCCTTCGCCTCATCGGCGGTCATCTGGAATGCTCTTCCCGACGCCTTCGGAGGGTTCTCCCTCTTTCCTTGTGGACCTCCCACTTTCAACTTCGGGACTCGTTTTGAACATGAACCGGTTCCTTGCACTCATAACAGATAATCCCCCGAATAGGGAAATTTTCACGGATGTGCCCCGACTTGCCACACTTGAAACAATTCATCCCGGATGTGTTGCACGGGCCGAAGTGTTTGCTTTTGCACTTGGGGCACCACCTAGCCTCCCGCCTATGCTCTGTCCCCCTGTTGAAGTTGTTGTTGAAGGTTCGCGGCTTCTTAGAGGGCTAGAATTACTTTCCCATTTTCTCTTTTCGGTCAACCTGGCCCTCTCCTCGCGACTCTGAGTATAGACGTCCTCCATAACTTTGGCCTCTTCAATGGCCTCACGGAGGGTAGTGGGTTTGGCGTTACGAACCATGGACATCATGTCCGCTGCAACCCCTTCAGGTATGTTTTTACCTTGTCGCTTGCAGTTGGTGCTGCTTGCCCCACTAGATCAAGATTCTCCACAAATTTCCTTGAATAATCCCTCACCGACATGTTACCTTTGTTGAGGGCTCAGAACTCATCGATGATCCGATCCATCGCCCTCTCATTGTAATACTCCTCCATCAACTTCTTCTTGAAGGCTCCCCACGACAACTGAGCAAGAAGAGTTGCGTCAAGAGTGGAACTAGTGACGTTCCACCATCGGTGTGCAGGGCCCCTAAACAAATGGGAGGCGAATTTCACTTTCTGGTCTTCCCCGCACTCGCTGGAGCCAAAAGACTGCTCAATCGTCTGAATCCAGTTCACACACTCAACTGGGTCATCGGATCCAGAAAACTCGGGTGGTTTGCTACAGAGAAAAGTTTTGTAGGAGCAACTTTTTCCGCCCCTAAGCGCACCGACAACCGCATGTTCTTCCGTCCTAATCCGGTTTCCAGTACCACCCGAACCGACCACCGCATTCTCAGCAACTACCTCCGGCCTCCTGAGACTAGCCTCTCTGTTGATCCAAACTCTCTCAGTGATTTGATAAAGACCCTCTTCTATACTTAGTGAAAATTACGTTTAAACAATATGTATTAGTGTTTCATCATCAGCGATCAGACTGAGTCTGTTCAGTTATCACTGATGATCTTCCTTGTAAACATTCATATGTATTAGTGATTCCCTATTAGCGATTCAATATTGAGTATGTTCAGTATCGCTGATAATTTCTAATGTAAACAGTTAGACGTAATCCCTGAAGACAATTTTCGCGTCAATAGATGTTCATAGCTGAATCGAAGACGAAGTTGCTGAATAAATACAAGTCTACTAGTGACCTGATGCGGATATCAGTGAAGCAAGATAAATCTATACACGCGAAAAAACCTGAGAAAAAGCTTCAGCGATAGCTGAACTCCTTTGTATCTCTGAAGGAAGAGATATTCAGCGATCGATGATCACTTAACTTATGCCTCAAGTCTCTTTTGCCTCTCCCTTGCACACCCAGGACGATATGTCAGAACGGAAAACATCCTCATAATAACGTTAGCTAAGTGGAATTATGAACATATGATACGTAAGAGTTCTCGTTACCGTCACTACGACTCTTGACCAACATAATTTCCGTAGACTCGGAGACCAACCCATCTTAGAGTTTTACCCAATCTCACAAATCATTACTTAATAATCTCAGTTTAAGTCTAGACATCTTACATTCATGCCTAGTTCACTTAAATTACAGTTCTGATACCAACTTGTAACACCCTAAAATTTGGAACCTTTAAAAACATAATTTTTTTTGCAATAACACGTTTATAAATTGGAGGTAAAACAACCTGTCACAATTTTATAAGAATCTAGTTTCGTAAATGACATCATCCCAACAAAATTTGGGGAAAGTATAAGCGTTTATAAATTTCTAAAGAATAAAACGAGGATCGACAATCGACTTAATCTAATCAATCTAATTTAGATTATAATTGGGTGTCGTCATCTATTTCCAAAATATCAACAAGTGATTATGCACGCTCTATATCACGTCATATGTTGTATCCCAAAAAGTCGACTCGACACTCCACTCATGAATTCGCCACCCCACCACTAACGGAACCTGCTAGGAACAACAAGTAAACAAGTGTTAGGCTTGGAGCCTAGTGAGTACATCCAATATATAAGTGCATTAAAGTGTAATATTACGGTGAACAATTTATAATAATTAGAGAGATAATAAAATCAACAAACCTCCAATGGCCACAACCCATGAGGAGCATTTAGTTGGAATGGTTATTTACCGGCATCAACTCTATTCCTGAATCTTTAGCCGTTAGAACATCAACTCTATTCATGAATCTCAAGTTCAATGTAAATATAGGTTCAACTCTATACATGAATCTTTACCCCAAAGAGTCACCAAGTTCAACCCTATTCATGGATCTTTACCTTGGGATCTCACCATTCCAACCAAACATGGTCCCCCAATATAACAATTCAAAGATTGACTATACATTCCCAATACATGGTCTTCATATGGCATCAAGTTATTACAAGGAAAGTTTATCTTGTAAGCATAACATCTCATATCATGTAATCTCCCTTTATCTATCACAAGAACCCATTTAAGTAATATTCCCCACATACAAGTTTTGTTAGCACATTTATAACATATACATCTTAAAATATATCCTCTTAATAAAACCACGATTAACTTGTTCTTCCCATTTGATTTCACAAGTCCATAACACATACCTAACCATGTATGTCATCCTACCCTCTTATTAAGTTACCATACCACATAAAGTCATCATAATGTCAAAACCCTAGATTTTGACTTATAGAATTTCAAGAACACACACATTAGAGAAAAATGTAGGTTTTTAGAGTTATGAAAAGAAAGGTTTTCATGTAGGCACATAATCATTTAATAAGATAGATGAACTCACAAAATGGGTTTTGATGAAAACCCCCAAAACCCTAGATCTCCTTCTTGATACTTGAAAGAGGAGATGATGGATGATACTTGAACTCACATAATCCTTCTTGAACTCACAAAATGGGTTTTGAACTATAAAGTAATTTTCTTCAGTTACTTTGTCATTATCAAATAGGGGGAGATTGTTGATCCAAACTCTCTTAGTGATTTGATAAAGACCCTCTTCTATACTTAGTGAAAATTACGTTTAAACAATATGTATTAGTGTTTCATCATCAGCGATCAGACTGAGTCTGTTCAGTTATCACTGATGATCTTCCTTGTAAACATTCATATGTATTAGTGTTTCACTATCAGCGATTCAATACTGAGTATGTTCAGTATCGCTGATAATTTCTGATGTAAATAGTTTGACGTAATCCCTGAAGACAAGTTTCGCGTCAACAGATGTTCATAGCTGAATCGAAGACGGAGCTGTTGAACAAAGACAAGTCTACTAGTGACCTGATGCGGATATCAGTGAAGCAAGACAAATCTATACACACGAAGAAACCTGAGGAAAAGCTTCAGCGATAGCTGAACTCCTTTGTATCTCAGAAGGAAGAGATATTCAGCGATCGATGATCACTTAACTTATGCCTCAAGTATCTTTTGTCTTTCCCTTGCACACCCAGTACGATGTGTCAGAACGGACATTCCTCTGCTACAATTCGTACAACAACTCTATCAACTTCACTGTTCATGATACGGCAGAAAACATGTCTCCCAAGGTCAGACCCTCTTTGCCAATCAATGAAGGACATGTGTAAAGTGCCATGCCATGCATTTAATGCATAGTGTATAAATAGAAAGATTACCTCTCCATCTGGAGAGTGTGCCCCAAGCCTTCATCTTTCTAAAATATCTTAGTGTTTTCTTAAGTTTGTTTAGATTGAGTTATACTTAATCTTATTCCGCAACAGACTTGTAAATTGTATTTGATTTATCAATAAATAATTTATTAAACTTTAAATTTTGTGTTTGTATTCATCCCCCCCCCTTCTACAAACTTGTTAAGCACCTTCGGGACCAACAAGTGGTATCAGAGCAGACTGTTTAATCCAATAAACAAGATCTTGCTTTATTCTCTTCCTTGATATTCTAAATGGCACTTAACACAAACACAAACTACTATGATAATGGTTCACTCTCTAAACCTCCTCGATTTAGCAGAGATAACTTTGCTCTCTGGAAGAATCGAATGATGTTATTTCTAGAAGGTGTAGACCCTACTATACCTGATTATGTAGCTAATGGACCCTATGAACCCTTCACAATCATAATTGTTGTTCCCGCTACTGCCACCACTCCTGCTGTTCCTGAGCGTTATACTCTTAAGGAAATAAGATAGTGGAGTGATGAAGACAAAAAGAAAGTTGGTCTAGATGCAAAGGCAAAAACCATTATCTCTATGGCTCTGCCTGATGAAGCTTTCCATTCCATCATGCATCTTAAAACTTCCAAGGAAATGTGGGACACTATATGTGTTTAATATGAAGGCACCACTGAAGTATAAGAAACTCGAAAGATTAACTTGGTACGTCAGTATGAAAGTTTCATCTCTGGTAAGAACGAATCTCTCTCCGATGTTCACCAGAGGTTTAACTGCTTAATCATTGATCTAAGAACTGCTGGCAAGACCTATTCTAATTCTGAGGTCTTGACTAAATTATGAGAATGTCTACCTGAAAGCTGGGACAGTTATTCAATGTGTCTCAAGCTGACAAAAGACTTAAATTATCTCTCTCTTAGCACCTTGTATGGAATATTGATCAACTATGAGCAATCAAATTTACTGAAGAAGAATCTTGTAAAAGATTCTAAAGACTCCAAAAGCACTCCTATTGCTTTAGTCTCTTCAAAGATAATTCCATCTCAGCGATCTACTCTCACTATCACTGAGTTAGATTCTGAATATGAGGAACTATCAGACACTGATCTTTCAGAGTTTGATGAGTCCTTAGCACTCTTGACAAACTCTTTTAAGAGATTTGCAAGAAAGAGCAATTTCAGAAGAAATAAGCCTCTCTCTATTACTGACAAGCCAAAATCAACCCCTGTTGATAAGGCTACTGCTACTTGCTTTAACTGCGAAAAGATTGGACACTTTGCAAGTGAGTGCAGGTCAAAGAAAGTCTTTACACCTTCTACCTCAAGAAGATCTAGTGATGAAAAATACCTTAAACTGAAAGAAAAATATCAAAAGTTGAAAAACTATAAGCGAAAAGGTAAAGATCTCATCGCTGAAGAACATGACTGGGCTGAATCAGAAGAATCAAGTTCTGATGAAGAAGAAGTCGTTAATCTCTGTCTCATGGCCGAGATTAAAGAAGAAGTGGAAGAATCTCCAGAAACTTCCATGAGCTATATATCATCTCAGGTATCTATCTCTTCTAATCCCTCTCTATCTGAAGCAGTGAGAAGTCGCGCTGTTGATGTGCTAACGATTGATCTATACAATGCTCTAAACGGAAAAACTCTAGCTGAGAACAAAAACATTGATTTAACTGAACAGCTAGAGAAATGCCATGAAAATATCAGAGAACTGACTCTCTTAGAGGAAAGTTTGAAAGATCAAGTTATTGTTAATGAAATCATCAACATAGAACGCGAACAAGCCATCGCTGCTCTAAAAGCAGAGAAGGCTACTGTTGAAGGATGGTGTAAATCCTCAACAAAGATCACTGAGATTATAAGTGCTCAGATCCCTGCCAGTGATAGAACTGGTCTTGGTTTTTGGAAACCACAGGATGAGCCTAAAGAAGACAGTTCCATGCTTAACTTTGGAACGTTTGTCTCTTCTATCCCTGACACCTCTTATGCTCAGTGCTCTTCTTCATCTTCTTCTAATCCTATCCCTGAAAATATCTAAAGGCTCTAAGCCTGCAGATAAAGGAAAATCCATTCTCCATCCTCAGAAGGCTACCAAGAAATCAAAGCTGAAAGTTCCTTCTAAACCCTCAGCAAATCAATCGTCTAGCTCTGTGATAGAAATCTTTGATCTCTGTCCTCCAAAGCTAAAGATTGATCTTAAGCCTAAGAGATCTGAAGAAATGAAAGTTCCTACCAGATCTCATGCTAAATGCATTCTTGGAGCTGGCCCTGCTCATCTTAAATTCTCAAAACCTACTACTCATGATCCTAAAACCACCTTCAAATATAGAAAATGCTATCACTGTGGATTTACTAACCATATTGCTAGCAAATGTCCAACTTCCACTAAAGCTGATAAAACAGCTAAAGTGAAGATGAATGCCTCCAAGGCTGAGAAGGTCACCAAAGCTGAGAAATTGACCAAGGTGAAGAATACCACTAAGGTTAAGAAATTAACCAAAGTGAAGGTTACCACTGAAGCTGAATCTTTATCTGCTGTGAAGATTGATGAACCTTCCATCTCCACTAACCCTAAAGGACCCATTGAAAAGTGGATACCAAACAAAGCTTAATCTTCCTTATGTTTGCAGGGATCAAAGGGCATCTGGTATATTGATAGTGGATGCTCTCGACATATGACAAGACAAAAAGACCTGCTCACTGAATATAAGGAAGAGAAAGGTCCCTCTGTGACCTTTGGTGGAAATGGAAAAGGATATACTTGAGGGTTTGGTGTCCTCAACAATGGGATAACCACCTTCAGAAGAGTCGCATACGTAGATGGACTAAAGCACAATCTTCTAAGCATCAGTCAGCTATGTGACAAAGACTATGAAGTACGCTATATCAAGAAAGCATGTTCAGTGGTCAATGAGAATGGGAAACTTCCTCTCAGTGGTCATCGTAAGGAAAATGTCTATGTAATAGATATGGACTCTTCTACCACTGAGAACGTATGTTTTCTTTCTAAAGCCTCCTCCAATGTCAACTGGCTATGGCACAAAAGGCTCTCTCATCTAAACTTCAAAACCCTGAATTCTCTCTCAACTAAGGAACTTGTTTATGGTCTTCCTCAGCACTCATATGCTAAGGAATCTCTATGTTCAAATGTGAAAAAGGAAAACAGACAAAATCCAGTTTCAAATCTAAACAAGTCTCCTCAGTGACAAGTCCTCTTCAACTCTTGCATACGAATTTATTTGGCCCTGTCAACATACAATCTATAGCTGGAAAGAAATATACACTTGTCATTGTAGATGAATACTCTCGCTACACCTGGGTTATCTTTCTTCGCTGCAAAAGTGATACTCTAGAAGAACTAATATCTTTCGTTAAAAAGATGAAAGTGCTAAATAATATTACTGTTCGTTCAATAAGAAGTGATCATGGAACTGAATTCAAAAATAGTTCTCTGAACAATTTCTTTGCAAAGGAATTTCTCACAATTTCTCCTCAGTAAGAACACCTCAGCAAAACGGAGTCGCTGAAAGAAGAAATAGAACGATCATTGAAGTTGCTAGATCAATGCTTAGCGATTCTCATCTTCCTATTCAATTTTGGGCTGAAGTTGTGAATACTGCATGCTTTACTCAAAACAGATCGCTGATAGTAAAGCGATTTGGAAAGACAACTTATGAACTATTTCATGGAAGAAAACCCTCTATCAGTTTTCTTCATATCTTTGGTTGTCAATGCTTCATCCTAAACAACAAAGATCTACTCGGAAAGTTTGATCCAAAAGCTGATGACGGAATATTTCTTGGATATTCCTCTATCTCCAAATCCTACAGAGTCTTCAACAAGAGAAGACACAATGTGGAAGAAACAATTCATGTCAAATTTGATGAAACTCGCTCAGCGAACTCTAAGCCAATCGCTGACAATGAAGAGTTAAATGCTTGGATGTTTTCTCATTACAGAGAAATAGAACCTTTCTTCTCAAACCATCAGTACTCAGATCCTCCAGCTGATGATGATCCAAACATCATACCTCCCAATGCTTAATCCACCTCATGGGTTTCAGCTGAGCCTCTAAACACACTCCCTCCATTTGATCTTCCTTCGTCTGAAAATCTCTCAGAAAACAATGATCTGTCTAACACTCAACAGTTAATAGCTGATGAACCTCAAGCTTCTTCATCAGTGAACATTCCCATTGTTGATCCAACTCTTGAAGTGAGCGATCATGCTCCTGCTCAGCGATGGACCAAAGATCACCCAATAGATCAAATTCTTGGTGATCCCGATGCAGGTATTCAGACTCGACGAAGTTCAGGTAATATCTATCTGTTTGTCAACTTTATTTTTTTAATAGAGCCAAAGAAAACTGATGATGCCCTAAGAGATCCAAACTGGGTCAGCGCTATGCAAGAAGAGCTGGCTGAGTTTACTCGAAACAAAGTTTGGAATCTCGTTCCTAGACCATCTGATAAAACTGTTATAGGCACCAAATGGGTGTTTAGAAACAAGTTAGATGAATATGGAACTGTAACCCGTAACAAAGCTAGACTTGTTGCATAGGGATAGAGACAAGAGGAAGGCATAGACTATGATGAAACTTTTGCCCATGTGGCTAGGCTCGAAGCAATTCGACTCTTCTTAGCTTATGCAGTTTACAAAGACTTCATTGTATATCAAATGGATGTAAAATCAGCATTCCTAAATGGAAAGTTGAATGAAGAAGTCTATGTAGAACAACCTACAGGGTTCTATGACCCTAAGCATCCAGATTATGTTTATAAATTGGATAAGGCTCTCTATGGTCTAAAACAAGCCCCTCGTGCTTGGTATGACACTCTCTCATCTTTTCTTATCTCTGAAAATTTTGAACGTGGTAAGATCGACAACACCTTATTTTTCAGGAAGATAAAAGGTCATATTATCCTTGTGCAAATATATGTCGATGACATAATATTTGGTTCTACTAACCCATCTCTATGTACTCATTTTGCTGAAAGAATGAAGAAAGAATACAAGATGAGTATGATGGGTGAGCTAACGTACTTTCTTGGTCTTCAGATTAAGCAATCTGAAAAAGGTACTTTTATCATCCAAGGTAAGTATGTTAAAGATATGCTGAAGAAGTTTGATTTAACTCAAATATCAGCGATGAAAACTCCTATGGCACCTCCTCTAACATTAAACAAGGATCCATCTAGAAAATTTGTAAATGTCACTTCTTATAGAGGAATGATAGGCTCCCTGCTGTATCTTACAGCGAGCCGACCTGACATCATGTACTTTACCTGTTTATGTGCACGCTATCAATCTGAACCCAAGGAATCCCATCTGATCGCTGTCAAGCGAATCTTCAAATATCTGAAAGGAACTCCTAACCTCGGTCTTTGGTACCCCAAAGACTCAGGGTTCGATCTAATTGGATATTCAGATAGTGATTTTGCAGGTTGTAAACTTGATAGAAAGAGCACAACTGGTGGATGTCAACTTCTAGGAGGAAAGCTGGTAAGCTGGACAAGCAAAAAGCAAAATTCAGTGTCCACTTCAATAGCTGAAGCTGAATACGTAGCTGTTGGAAGTTGTTTTGCTCAAGTCTTATGGATGAGAAATCAACTATTAGACTATGACCTTCAGCTATCAAAAATAACAATCTATAGTGACAGCACTAGTGCTATCGCTATAGCAAATAATCGAGTGCTACATTCAAAGACAAAGCACATAGAGATCAGATATCATTTCATCAGAGATCATGTGATGAATGGTGATATTGAACTTCACTTTATCCCCACTGACTATCAGCTAGCTGATTTATTCACCAAACCTCTTGATGAGACAAGGTTCAACTTTCTCATCAGTGAGCTTGGAATGCTGAATCTTGAAGAGTGATTCTTCATCTCACGCATTATGTCAGTGATTCTAAGTTCCCCTTTATCACTTAATCTCTGAACAAATCTCTGACTCTCAGGTATGTTCTCTTACTCTCAATCCCTGAATGCTCATTCAGTAAGACGTTTTTTAAAATCAAGACTTTAATCACTGATTTTTCTTCAAATGATTAAAAGCTTTTTGATAAACAAAATCTATCACTGACATTTCTCATCAGTGATTCTTTCAAAAAGAAACCTATATCTGACTTTTCTTCAGAGATAATTTCAAAAAGGACAAATGAAACGTTTTTTTCTTCTCTCTCTCCTATGACGTCATTTGAACCGACAATCCACGACATGCCTTTTTCTCTGACACGTTCGTCCGTTGCCCTTCTATCCAATCAACTTCGTAAAACGTGTCCATGTCATGATGAGCATTTGTTTTCCCGCCTCACTCATTCTCTTTCATTCTATCTCTCTCTCTTTTATATAAAAAGAATGCATTTTCATTCTAATCTTTTTTACGCTTTCTACAAAACTTCTCAAAGCAAGAAAAACTCTCAAGGCATTCAAGCAAAAAAAAATCCATTCAAGTCTTTGGATCTTCATCTTCTCCAAATCAACAGGTTTTTGTTTCTCATGTTCTTAACTTATTCTTAAAATCCTGCATATTTCTTTATCATGGATTTTTCAAGTTTTAACAACATTAAAATCATTTCTTTTGATTTTATCTTGTTTAAAATCTTTTGGTTTTCTTCACGTTCTTTAGCTTTTCACAAAGAACACTGCTTTAATCTGAAAATAACTTCATTTTTCTATGTTTCTTTCTAAATACAGAAACTGGTAAAAACTTTATTTATTTTTGGACTCTAAACCTTTCCTTCTATTCTATTCTCCTTTATATATTCAGAAATGGCCCAAGCTTCGCTTATTGCTTCAAAGAACGTCAAGTTCAACATCTCTGAATCTGAGGTCCCAAAGGACAACCATCTCGCACGGTTGGACTTTGAAGCTAACAAATACCCACACCTGGTGGAAGCTGCTGTATTTCTGAAGCAGTCTTGCTTGGCCTACGCTCTAAATGTGGAACCAAAACCTTCCAAGACACTTCTGCAATAGTTTTGGTTCACAGCTGATGAAGCCACCATCACCAACAAGAAGGGTCAAGTGGTTCCCCCTATTTCATTCTCTACTGAACTAGGATTAGGCATGCTCACTTCTTATGGCCTCAGGAAGGCACTACGACTCCCTGAGAAGATAACAGCTAGATTTGATGACGTCCCTACTGACGCTGAACTCATTCAGTTCTTAGATGACATGGAGTACTGTTGGGAAGCATTTTCATTACGCTGGCGCAATCTTTGATGATCTTAAGTCAAAGATAGAGAAGACGGAGAGGGATCCCAAGATCCCCTATGTACGCTTTATCTATGCGTACCTACAGTTTCTATACGCTAACAAGTACCCAACTTCTCAAGATGGTACTTTTTCAAAGGTTGGTCAGCGATCACTAGAGGTCAAGTCGGTCGACAATGAGGTAACTCTCTCAACTCTATGCACTCGTCTCTCTCTCCACTTTTCGCTTTCACCGGTCACGCAGGGGGTTCCTTCTCCTGTAAACCCTGTCTCTACCACCTCTCACAAAAGGCCATCAGCTAGTCTTCATGGTCCTTCTAAAAAGGCCAAAAAGACTAAGACCGCCCCTACTGGTTCAATGCCTGAAGTAGTTTCTCAACAAACTACTTTGGATGCTTTTATGGGTATCTCCTCCACAACTCCAGCAGCCACCACATCATCCGTGCCAGCGATGACAATTGATGTCACAACAACAGTAACGCCTCCCATCACCTCAGTTCTTCAACCACCTCCTGAGGTAACTTCTTCTATCCAAACTTCTTCTATCCCCATTACTCATCCTTCTATTCCTTTGGTCTCTAATCCTCCATCTCTTTCACAGCAACCTCAGTTTGCACCAATAGGACCTGATAATCAAACGTTTGAAGAATCTATGCATTTCTACCAGATGTTTGAAAACTCAGGTACTCCTATAACCCTAAACACCACTCCCATCTCATCATATAAGCCTGAGCATAATTGTGCTCATCAGCTAACTTTACTTGCAGGTCCTACTTTGGCTACTGTTGACGCTCACGTCAACACACTTGCTGAAAAGGTGGAGTCTGTCACCACCTCGGTCAATGAATCTACTAGGGCTGTCAATATCGCTGGTGCTGAATTAAAGAAATTGACTGATGCCTCCTCCTCCAAAGCTGACTCTTCTCAACTCACATTTGTTTAGGAGGATATCTTCAAAATCAAAGAAGACCTTGTCGAGACTCAGCAACAGGTCGCTCTTATTCATGGATTGCAGAACACCCTCAGAGATGAATTTAAGGATCTTTCTCTTAAGGTTGACTCCTGCACATCCATGCTTCAGCAAGTACTTCTTAAGCTGACTGAACCAGCTCCAATGCCAACGCCTTCCTTTACAAAGAATGATCGCACATCTTTGAACGTAGCCATTGAATTTATTCATCAGGCTACTTCATACATTCCTGTCATTGACAATTGCAAAAACTACTCCTTCAACCGCTGAAATCCCCCGTGCTGATAATGACAAAAAGGCGGAGAAAGAGCTTCATGAAGAAAATATGGAGAAAGCTATTGCCGAAGTCCAGACGGAAGAACCTCCCTCTCATGTTGAGGGGGAGAAGGTTGCTGACAAAGCCCCTCCATCTTCAGTGATTGATCAAGTTCTTGAAGAAGAAGAAGAAGAAGAAGAAGAAGAAGAAGAAGAAGAAGAATAGGATGAAGAAGATGAAGAAGATCTTGATCTTCAAGATCAAGAGAAAGTGCAACAAGTTGATGACGACGACGACGATGAAGAGGACCAATCTCTTTGGTTCTCAGCGGATAACGTATCTTCAGCGACAGCTTCGAAAGAAATTGTCACAGTAGGGGGAGAGGTGAAACTTCTTCAGGTGCTCCTTCCCAAGCAAGTAGAAGGGTATAGCTGCCAAGGGAAACCTGAACATAGTTTCACAATCTGAGGGGGAGCATCCTTCTCAGTTCTCTCCCCTGCTTAAGGGAACTGAACTCCAAATAATCCCAACTTCTACAGCTGAAGAATAAATAATCCCAATCTCATTCAGTGAGATTGATGAACAACAAGAAGAAGAATAAGCCCTGCTCCACCCAGGAAGTCCCTCCAGACCAGCTCATTGGTCAGAGGAAGAATTGAACAGAAGAACAGAGATGATCTCTCATCTTGAGAGTCAACGGTTGAAGATTCCTCTTCAAACTTCATCTATAGAGCTCGACTTCCTGACTGAAGCTGAAATTGAAGAATCTGTCAGAGAGCTGAGAAACTGATCTCTGAATGTCAAAAGGATGTTTCTCTAGCTCTCAAGGTTCAATCTTCTCAAGTCAAGGACAAGAAGCTAAAGAAAAATCCAGTGGAAGTTCAGGCTGCTCTACTCAAAGAAATTGAAGAGGAGCGCTCAAAAGAAAAGAATGTCAGCGATAAAGCACTAGAATGGTGTAAACAAAAAATCGATTATCGCTCTGACCCGATGAAGATTATAGCCGTTATCATCTCTGGAAGAAAGAAGAAGGACCGAACTTCTGTAACAATGGAGATAACCAGAGAGGATGGAAGCTCAAAGGCAATGTTCGTTTCAAGACTTGAAAGCTTCGGCTACATGGAATGGTTAGAGTTTAAGGATGCACTAAAGAAATCAAAGTCAACTTACAGAGGTTATGTTGAAGGGATCAATGATGCTCTCATCAACAGAGTCGCTGCTGTATTAAAGGTGCCGTCTGCTCTTCCTTCTAAGCCAAGGCAAATCAAAAGAAGGCCTACCTCCTCCTCCTCTGAAAATGTCGCTGCTATCAGAAACGACACCTCCATCAAATTCTCAAAGGAAGCATTGTTTGGTCCTCCTCCTGATCTCTCAGTTCTAGATCTATCCCTGCCTCCTGGTGGACCATATATTTCTGGGCAAGTACTTAAAGAACCTTTTGGAATCTTCTTCAGAGATGATGAAGGGGTACTCAGATTTCAAAGAGTCTCTGAGATTCCCATCTGTCCTCTGAGTCATCTCAAAGATCTTTTGTGTCTTTGGTGTGACTTCTCTCCTTTAGCTGAATCGATCAAGACAATCATCAGTCAAGAATCTTCGGATCGAAGGCAAAGAGGAGAAGAAATACCTAACTATATGATCAATCCTCCAAAATCTTTTTTAGATAGCTGATAGATTAGTTTCTCAATTCTTGTAATCTATTAGTTAGACATACAGTAGTTAGTTCTTCACTTGTACTTTCTATTTTCATATCTTGTAATTCTTTCTCTGAATTAATGAAAATTTCAGTGAAGTACTTAACCCTATCAGTACTGTAAAATATCCCTCAAAATAGTAATTGGGACATGTATTTTATGAGTCCTTATTATTCCTTATTTTGAATTAAAGTAATTTTCTTCAGTTACTTTGTCATTATCAAATAGGGGGAGATTGTTGATCCAAACTCTCTCAGTGATTTGATAAAGACCCTCTTCTATACTTAGTGAAAATTACGTTTAAACAATATTTATTAGTGTTTCATCATCAGCGATCAGACGGAGTCTGTTCAGTTATCACTGATGATCTTCCTTGTAAACATTCATATGTATTAGTGTTTCACTATTAGCGATTCAATATTGAGTATGTTCAGTATCGCTGATAATTTCTGATGTAAACAGTTAGACGTAATCCCTGAAGACAAGTTTCGCGTCAATAGATGTTCATAGTTGAATCGAAGACGAAGTTGCTGAATAAATACAAGTCTACTAGTGACCTGATGCGAATATCAGTGAATCAAGATAAATCTATACATGCGAAGAAACCAGAGAAAAAGCTTCAGCGATAGCTGAACTCCTTTGTATCTCTGAAGGAAGAGATATTCAGCGATCGATGATCACTTAACTTATGCCTCTCCCTTGCACACCCAGTACGATGTGTCAGAACGGAAAACATCCTCATACTAATGTTAGCTAAGTGGAATTATGAACATATGATACGTAAGAGTTCCCGTTACCGTCACTACGACTCTTGACCAACATAATTTTCGTAGACTCGGAGACCAACCCATCTTAGAGTTTTACCCAATCTCACAAATCATTACTTAATAATCTCAGTTTAAGTCTAGACATCTTACATTCATGCCTAGTTCACTTAAATTACAGCTCTGATACCAACTTGTAACAACCTAAAATTTGGAACCTTTAAAAACATAATTTTTTTGCAATAACACGTTTATAAATTGGAGGTAAAACAACCTGTCACAATTTTATAAGAATCTAGTTTCGCAAATGACATCATCCCAACAAAATTTGGGGAAAGTATAAGCGTTTACAAATTTCTAAAGATAAAACGAGGATCGACAATCGACTTAATCTAATCAATCTAATTTAGATTATAATTGGGTGTCATCATCTATTTCCAAAATATCAACAAGTGATTATGCACGCTCTATATCCCGTCATATGCTATATCCCAAAAAGTCGGCTCGACACTCCACTCATGAATTCGACACCCCACCACTAACGGAACCAGCTAGGAACACCAAGTAAACAAGTGTTAGGCTTGGAGCCTAGTGAGTACATCCAATATATAAGTGCATTAAAGTGTAATATTACGGTGAACAATTTATAATAATTAGAGAGATAATAAAATAAACTGTCGGTCCAACAATACTTTATAACAAGTTCTTAGAAACAACACAATAAGATTACCAACCTGTTTGATATATAAAATAACGATTACAAGGTTGATCGATTAAGCTTTGCTTTGTGTTCTCTATGTTTTCTCTCTTTTTCACCTTGATGTGTGTGTTTTTGTGTGTGATTCTTGTGATCTGATCTATGATCTGATTTGGTGTTAGAGAGATACAAAGATACCAAGTGTGTCTAACACACTACTTAGAATAATATCTAGATATTAGATCTAGATATTATTTCTAATAAAAACTAAGTTACTTGAATCTAAATAAATAACCAACTAAACTAAATAATAACTAAGTTAACTAAATATCTAACAAACTAGATATTAAGTTAACTATTACAATAACAAACAATTACATTGACATTTATTACAAATAGACATAGACTTTTATATCGAGAGTCGACGTTCCGGCTTTAGCTTCAGATTGGGATCTTTAGTTCGGATGATCTTGAATCCAATGAGACTGTGTCTTAACAATCTCCCCCTTTGGATCAAGATCATTACGAAAGTCATTTAGCAATACAATCTTCTCTTTCAGCACAGAAGAAGATGCAATCTATTTTTCTATCTCTGAAATCAGCATGTCTTCAATCTAATTTTGAAGAGTGGACGTGATTCTTGAAACATGTGATCTTTGCCATTTCTTCTTGTAGTCATTCTCCCCCTTTTTGATGTTAAGTGCAACGACTTCATCAAAATTAGTGGTAAGAAATGTCAATCTTTCGTTTAGAGCCCCTGATTCGTCAATTCATAAGAGATTCATCTAGATCTTTGCAAATCCAGACAAATGTAGTGTAACACCTGAAATCAACTAATGAATCAGTTAAGATGCCTGTCAGTAACACTAAGTCACTATGTGTAACATATACACATTGGAAAGGAGCTGTTTGATGTTGACTCCCCCAGGGCTTCCATTTAATCATCGAAACACCACAAAGGTACATTCTATAAATGTTATGACAAAGAAACTAATTCCTTGTGTGTTCGTGCTTGTGTTTGAAAGAATTAAGCACTGATGATTGCTTATTGGCTCAAAATTTTGTAAACCACTGAGACAACAGTAAGTTAAACACAGACTCAATGTGCATGATTGAAGTGCGAAGGTGGGGCAGACTTCCTTCTTTTCAATATCTAGATTTTCTGAATGAAAATCAGATAGCATATGTGTTGCATCCCCTTTTGAAAATGTGAAACACTTTCTTGTTGAGAAGAAAATGAGTAGATGGTGAGGTTTGATCAAGTTTTGGCATGGGTTATTTGCCTGTTTCAATAATGATCACCAAAGAATTGTGAATCACTAGAATGGTGGCTACCCGGCTCAGAAAAAGTTGGTGCAGAGTTTTGATATTCTTTTAACTCTGTTCTCACACGCTCTTTCTTTTAAACTTTTTGCTTTCTCTAATCACACTCATTCCTTTTCTATTTGCACACTCAATCACTAAGGATTAACTTCTTGTGTAGAAATCACTGGTTATGGTGATTCCATAGAAGTTGTGTTATTTCCTAGCACAATGATTCCTTGTTTTCCTAGATGCACGTGATGCTCAGATTGGTTTAACTATTTCAGCTAAAGCACAATATTGATCATGAAAACATTTAAAAATACAATCCCGAAATATAAAATCTGTGGAAAAATCGGGAAGTGGTTTGAACATTAAAAACAATGTTTTCGATGATTGAAAGTTGTCCATCTTTCAACCATATGTGAGATGAAGATATAGAATTATACCTTTACGTATGATCTCCCATCTCATGAAGCTAAGCTTTAAGTCATAGAAATATGAACTTGTAAGCTTCTCTCAAAAATTCTGCAAAAGTCTAATGTCAAGTCAAAGTAATAATTATTCATTTATATTGAAAAGACAAAAAGCAGTAAAACTTTTTAAAGTATGAGTCCTGATCTGAAATAATCAGAAGTCATGTCCGAACTCCCTTTTTGATTTGAAGAGCTCCCCCTAAAATCTTGCATAACAAAAAAAATTGGCATTAAAAGGTACATGCAACATTTTATGAGCTCCTCCTCGAAGTAATATTGACCAGATGTCAATTTCTTCTCATTCTCCCCCTTGGATCATGAACATTTTGATAGAATGACAGATATCAATCAGAGTTAAGAATGAAGAAATGATGAAAAAGTATACAATAGAAAACTTTGTTAGGTAATTACCGATTATATCTTAAGATTTAGCATACCAAGCTTAGAGACAAGAAAGTTGAACCTCTTTTCATCTAAGGGTTTGGTGAACAAATCGGCAAGTTGATAATCAGTCTTTACAAAGAAAAGTTCAATTATTCCTTTTTCAACATGATCTTTAATAAAGTGATACCTGACGTCTATGTGCTTTGTCTTCGTATGCTGAACAGGATTCGCTGTTATTGCGATGGCGCTCTTGGAGTCACAGTAGATCGGGATCTTGTTGAAGTGGAAACCGTAGTCGCGTAATTGAGTTCTCATCCACAAGACTTGAGAACAGTGCTAGCAGCTACATATTCTGCTTCGGCTGTGGAGGTTGAAACACAAAGTTGCTTCTTTGATCCCCAACTAACAAGTTTGTCACCGAGGAACTGCACATGTCCTGACGTGATCTTCATGTCTAACATACAACCTGCATGATTTGCATCTGTGTAGGTTGTTAGTTCAAAACTAGTATCTTTAGGATACCACAGACCGAGATCTGCAGTGCCCTTTAGATACCTGAAAATGCACTTTACAACAGACAAATGGATTTCTTTAGGATTGGCCTGATATCGTGCACATAAACATGTTGAGAACATTATATCTGGCCTACTCGACGTAAGATACATTAAAGAACCTAACATCCCTCGATAAGTCTTAATATCAATAGCCTTTCCCGAAGGATCGGTGCCAATTTTAGTACCTGGTGCCATTGGGGTACCAATCGTTTTTGAATTTTCCATTTGGAACTTCCGAAGAATATCCCTAATGTACTTTGATTGATTGAAAAAGATACCCTGTTTTACTTGTAAACCGAGAAAGAAATTCATCTCTCCCATCAAGTTCATTTGAAATCTAGACACCATAAGGTTTGCGAAGTTCTTACAGTACTTAGTATTTGTAGAACCAAAGATAATATCATCTACATAGATTTGAATTAAAATGATATCGCCTTTTTCCTTTTTAATTCGCAGAACATTGGACACATCAAATTTTCACAAGGGAGGAATTCTCAAGTGGCTATATTGAGAAAGTTAAGGATTCGCAGGTCACTGTGCTCATGTTGTGTGCGAATTCTAAAGGAATTCGCAGGCCACTCTGTTCGAAGTGTCAAAAGTTTCGTAGGTTGTTCTAAGACCAGAATTTACAGGTAAGGGGGTTGCGAATTCTGAAGGTTTCGTGAATATGAGGACTGCGAAAGGCGAGGATTCACGATCATGAGGCTTGCGAATGTTGAAGAACTCGCAAGGCAAGCCTCTGCGAATTTTTAGGTTAAGCTGAATGCATCTTGCGAATTGTGCTTTCATTGCTATAAGGATCTGTGAATTTTAATGGTTTGCGAAAGTTGGTGATATTTTTAAAGTTTTTGAGTGTTATGAACCCTATTTCATACAAGTTTTCCCTGTTCCTGAGCTTTTTACACGAAATGCATATGTGACAGCAGGTTGGTCACATATCCTTAGCAACTGATCTATATTTCACGAGTGCTCATGATCTGCAAAGATTTTCAGATTCTGGATTTGATGATTTGGTCTCTGCTTGGATTGATTGAGTTGCCTGAGCATCTGCAATCATTAGTCTGGAAAGCTTCTTCAGTTGTTAGACCGTTGAGAGCACTTTATCATTCTTCTGACTTGATCACTCAGTAGTGTGAGCGACTGCAATCACTGTTCTGCACTTTGGTTGTGCTTTAGAATCCTGAGAGCTGATAATCATCCAACTGATTTGTGAAGAAAGGAGTTCCGGGTTTGATGACTCAGTATTCAGGAAACCAGTCAGAAAATGAGTATCTTCTTTCAGTTGTTGAACAATTGCTTGCCTTCTAACTCTTAACTTGTAGTGTTGCTACCAGATGCTACCATCCGTGTGCTTATCGGATGAAGTTCTTAAGCTAAATTCTAAATTCAACTCATGGTTCACAGACAGATCAGATGTTATATACGGAAGATGCATTTGGGTGTCACTCCATAATCCACACATATCATTCTTGTGGGCGTTAAGGAATGTGTTGGATTTACTAGAGGAATTTACCATGTGAATTCATCTCATACCAATTCTTCTCATGCATTTCAAAAGAAAAAAGGATCCAATTTGAAATGGATACCAAAATCTTGTGCTAACACAGAAGGACCCAAATTCCAATGGGTACCTAAGGTGAAATCTGTGTTGCAGGCACACAAAGCTTAAAGAGAAAGCGACTTCTGATTATGTACAGATCAGGACTCGTTCTTCAAAGTCAAAAATAGGTTTTTGGATAATGCAGTTCAAACGGAATTTATCTCAGCATTCACAGAAACCGACCACTACTGGTAATTCCAAGAAGAAGCATTCGTTTGTTGCTCCAAGGTCTAACTCACCAGCTTTACATGTTTCAGATATGAGAAATCAAAAGCCAGAAGCAAATTCTCTATGGCAACCCAAACGGAACCTTGACAAGACCGTTTTATCGTCTAGTAGTGTTAATTGTAATAAGACTTCGCTTACTAAAGACGTTGTAATTGCTGATATTGTTGTTTATTGTAAACAATATTCAATGAAGCAATTATTTCAGTTATCTTTATCTGCTGGAAAGTCTTCCTTTTATGATAAACATATATTTAACTCTTGTCAAGATTCTGAAGATTGGTTTGGAATTTACCATGTGAATTCATATCATACCAATTATTCTCATGCATTTCAAAAGAAAAAAGGATCCAATTTGAAATGGATACCAAAATCTTGTGCTAACACAGAAGGACCCAAATTCCAATGGGTACCTAAGGTGAAATCTGTGTTGCAGGCACACAAAGCTTAAAGAGAAAGCGACTTCTGATTATGTACAGATCAGGACTCGTTCTTCAAAGTCAAAAATAGGTTTTTGGATATCGCCTTTTTCCTTTTTAATAAACAAAGTGGTATCCACCGTACCTTTGGAAAACCCAAACTTAACTAGAAAAGTGGAAAGGACATCATACCAGGCTCGAGGTGCTTGTTTTAGACCGTAGAGTGCTTTGTCAAGAATGTAGACGTGATTCGGCTTCTCTTGATTGACAAAACCCTCTGGCTGAGAGACGTAGACTTCCTCCTTCAGAATTCCATTTAGGAATGTTGTCTTCACGTCCATTGGAAAGACCGTGAAGTTTTTGTGGGCTGCGTAGGCTAGAAACATTCTGATTGCCTCTAATCGCGCCACAGGAGCATATGTTTTGTCATAGTCTATTCCTTCCTCTTGTCTGTATCCTTTGGCTACTAGTCTTGCCTTGTTCCGGATGACGGTACCAGCTTCGTCTTTCTTAATTTTGAAGATCCACTTCGTACCTATAACGGTTTTACCTTTAGGCTTCGGTACGAGTCTCCAGACTTTAAGTGCATCGAACTGATTCAGCTCTTCTTGCATTGAGATCACCCATTCTGGATCTACAAGTGCTTCCGATACGCGTGTTGGCTCGAACTTGCTTAGAAAGGAGTCATGCATGCACAGGTTCATTGATGCTGACCTAGTTGGCACCGGTTTTGATGGATCGCCAATTATCTGGCTTATCGGATGCTCTTTGGTCCATTTTTGTTCATGAGGCAGTGGATTAGATGACTGTATGTCAGTTGTGTCATCTAAGAATCCACTTGTACCTTCTTCTGTTTGTTCAGGAGGATTGATTGTTTCAGTTGAAGTGGCAGGTTCAGAAGGCTCAGCAGGTACAGCTTGAACTGGCTGTAGATGGATCTGTACAGAATCTCCTACTGTTGCAGCTACTTCTGTCTCTTTATCACTTGGAACTTCTTAAACTGTTGGAGTCGGCATTTGAATTGTAATCTCTTGTTGAATCGGGCCATTTGATTCAATTGGAACATCTGAACTGGTTGGATGAGTAGTCGTTAAGTCTTCCATCCTGTCAACCACAACAGATTTCTTTACATTAGATCCGAGATATTCATCATAAAACAATTCAAATAATAAATCTAAATCAGATAAATGGTTAGTAGAAGTTGATGCTTCATCTGATTTATTCTTTTGAGATGCAGGTTCTGGACTGAGTTGCCCAGAAGCTAGTACTCCGGTTATAACGGGTTCTGAACTGTGTTTTTCGGAATCCATTTCTTCATCAAAGGACGTTGACGCTTTCAATCACCGTCTTTGTCTTCTTTAGATAGACACGATATGCAGTCGATGTTGAGGAATATCCAATGAAGATTCCTTCATCTGTCTTAGCGTTGAACTTGTTGAGATTCTCCCTATCGTTTAGTACGAAACACTTACATCCAAATATATGGAAGTATTTGATTGTCGGTGTTCTGTTGTTGATCAAACCGTAAGGAGTCTTCTTGAATCTCCGATGTATCATGGAACGATTCTGTGTGTAGCACACGGTCGAAACAGCTTCTGCCCACAAAAATAGAGGTAAGTTGGAATGACTTAGCATAGTATGAGCAGCCTCGACTAGCGTTCGATTTCTTCTTTCAACTACTCCATTTTGTTGAGGCGTTCGAGCAGCAGAGTATTGATGTGAAATCCCAACAGATTCGAGATATTCTTCAACTTTGTTGTTCTTAAACTCTGTGCCGTTGTCTGTTCTTAGAATCTTGACCGGTTTCTGCAGATTCACCTGGGTAGTTTTCAGAAATGTAATGAGAACATCAGGTGTCTCATCCTTTGAACGAAGAAACTTGACCCATGTGTATCGCGAATAGTCGTCCACGATCACGAGTATGTACTTCTTGCCACCTAAGCTTTGAGTGCGCATTGGACCGCATAGATCCATATGCAATAACTCTAAAGGAGCATTAGTACTTGGTTCTGGCTTCGGTTTATGAGGTGCCCTCTTCATCTTTCCCTTCTCACAAGTTTCACAAAGATGTTCTCTTTCATATCTCAACTCTGGAAGTCCTTTGACGAGCTTTCCACTGACCAGGTTGTTGATGTACCGAAAGTTGAGGTGAGAAAGACGTCGATGCCATAACCAACTTTGTTTCATCGAAGCTTTCGATAGTAGACAAACTTGTTTGTTAGTCTGGACATCTGATAAGTTGATTGTGTAGAGGTCTGATTCTCGTGTACCGACCAAGAGTTCTTCGCCTTCTTCATTGCGAACAGAACAGCTCTTGGCTTTGAAGTTGACCTCTAAGTCTTTGTCACAGAACTGGCCTATACTGAACAAGTTGTGTCCTAAGCCTTCTACATAGCTCACCCTCTTGACAGTTACATTGTCGTGTTGTACATCACCATATACCATGATTGGAGAAAACTGGTCGTTGCCAAATCTTACTGTTCCACAATATTTGTCTTTGTAATTGGACAGTATCTCTTTTTGACCTGTCATGTGTTTGGAACATTCGTTGTCCAAGAACCACGTATGACTAGTCTGCATAAGAGAAATTAGAAATTTAGATTTGTATATGACAACATTGGAATATACACTTTGGTCATCGAAGTACGGGTCTTGAACTGATTTGTTCAAAAGCCTATTTTGATCTTCGATGTTTGGGTTTTGAACTGCATTATCCAAAAACCTATTTTTGACTTTGAAGAACGAGTCCTGATCTGTACATAATCAGAAGTCGCTTTCTCTTTAAGCTTTGTGTGCCTGCAACACAGATTTCACCTTAGGTACCCATTGGAATTTGGGTCCTTCTGTGTTAGCACAAGATTTTGGTATCCATTTCAAATTGGATCCTTTTTTCTTTTGAAATGCATGAGAAGAATTGGTATGAGATGAATTCACATGGTAAATTCCAAACCAATCTTCAGAATCTTGACAAGAGTTAAATATATGTTTATCATAAAAGGAAGACTTTCCAGCAGATAAAGATAACTGAAATAATTGCTTCATTGAATATTGTTTACGATAAACAGCAATATCAGCAATTACAACGTCTTTAGTAAGCGAAGTCTTATTACAATTAACACTACTAGACGATAAAACGGTCTTGTCAAGGTTCCGTTTGGGTTGCCATAGAGAATTTGCTTCTGGCTTTTGATTTCTCATATCTGAAACATGTAAAGCTGGTGAGTTAGACCTTGGAGCAACAAACGAATGCTTCTTCTTGGAATTACCAGTAGTGGTCGGTTTCTGTGAATGCTGAGATAAATTCTTACCTTTAGCACTCTTAGCGTTCACAGAGATTGAGTTATCAACGAAAGCTTTCGTTGATTTTGCACTGTTCACAGGCTTACTGGTTTTTCTTAAAGTTTTCTTCACAAATGATGAATGGTTGGGAAGTTTTGTATTAAAGTCAAAGAGATTGGAACCATCATCTAAACTACCGTCAGAGTTCAAAAAATCAATTCCTTTATTTGATGAACCAGACAACTCCTTAGAGTTTGAAGCTTTTGAAAGAACAGTATTTGAAAACACGGTTGTAAAAACGCTTTGTTCAATATTTATCAAAAGTTTTGCATCTGATAAAGAAGTCTCGAGTTCAGAAATTTTACGTTCTAAAACGAGAGGAGGGACATATAATTTACCTTTGATAGGCTTCGCCTCCATTTCCTTTTCAGTATAACTTGGAAAGAAATCACTTGAAAGAGTTTCCTTCTTTTTGTATATTGGGTTTTCATCATAACTATTATTCAACTTCGCATAATAAAATGGATGATGAACTTTAGCTGATTTCATCCATTTTTCCATTTCATTGGCTTCATCCTTGTTTGATAGCTTAGTCCAAAAAGTTTTAAATGCGGGGAGTCTGCGGGCTAATTGCATATTAAGATGATCATAAAGTCCTGGAACTTCAGACATCCCCTTTTGAAGACAGTGAGGATTCTTATAACCGATTCCCCATCTCTCTTTCTCCTCTTTGGGTTTGTTCAGAAAAATAGTTTGTTCAGTTTGACCCATTTTATACAACTTCTCTTCCAAACTTTTTAGTTTTCCGAGTAAAGAAAAGTTTTCTTTTGTACAAGAAGCATGCAACTTTTTAAGCTCATAAATATCTATCTCACTCTTTAGAAGTTGAGACTTAAGATCAGAATTCTCTTTTAGAATTATTGTCTTTTCCTTAGCGTTGGTGTCATTATCTTTATGTAAAACCTCAATTAATACTTTCTTCTCAGCAATTTCATTGCTAAGTTTCTGTATCAACTGGTTTTTGTCTGTCATGACACCATTATCTTGCTTAAGATTAGATTCTAACTCTCTTTGTTTCATACTCATGGCATGCATTTTATTCATGAATTCTAAATCAGATAGATTACATACCTCCTCTTCTTCATTGTCAGAATCAGCTTCAGCATCTGATTCTATCTTGCCCATCAAGCACATGTTGACGGCTTCTTTTCTATCTTCATCATCTGAGTGATCGAGCCAGTATTCGTCCTCAGCCATCAGTGCCTTGCCTGCCTCTTGTTGTTTTGCAAGAAGCATCTTGTTCTTGTAGTAGTCTGAATTTCTGACTTTTGATCTACGGCAGTCTTTGGCAAAGTGACCTGGTTTGCCACAGTTGTAGCATGTAGGCGGTTCTGGCTGACTTGATCCTTCAGCTTTGAATTTCCTTTCTTCCGGTCTCCTCTCCTCTATCCTCTTTCCTTCCGACTGAAACCTTCTTTCTTCAGGTTTCCTCTCTTCTGATCTTCTCCCCTCAAATCTTTTCCCTTCATATCTGCTACCTTCAATCCTTTCTTTATTAATGTAGTTGTTCGGACCAGATGAATATCTCTGATTATTTGATGTTGGCTTTGTGTAGAACCTTTTCTGAAAGGCACTAGTCAGCATCATCATTGCTTGCTTCAGCTGATCATTTTCATCTGATTCTGAGTTTGCACAACCTTCATCTTCTTCATCTGATTCATATACAGTTGCCTTGTTCTTCTTCTTTCTGACTACAAGGGCGACTGTGTTTTCAATTACCTTTCCTCTTTGTCTCTTCTCATCCAGAATTTCATCCACCTCTTCTTCATTTTGACGGAGGGTTTCATACACCTCGTGAAGTGGAATCTCATTCAAGTCTTTAATTTGCTTCATCTGACGAGCAAATCTTTTCCATTCAGGTTGAAGAATACTAAGGAATTTGATATTCAGCTCATTTTGAGATTTGTGAACTTTGTTCTTGCTAAGTTCATTCAGCAATGTCACAAACCTGTCATAGGTTTCTTCTAAGGTTTCTCCCACCCTGCCTCTAAATTCTTCATAGTTATTTAGGCAGTTGGAGATCTTCAGCTGATTTCCAATTTTTGAACCCAGCATCATTTTCTCGAGCTGATCCCACATTTCTTTACCTGAAGCCTTGTAACTGTCAATCTTGACGTATATTTCATTTGGGATCCCCTGTAAGATGTATGACTTTGATAATTTGTCGCCTTTGGCTCTTCTGAGGTTATCATCTTGTATCTCGTGATACTTCAGTTCAACCTGAGTAGGCACATTATCAATTACACGAGTCGTCATTGGTGGTGTCATAATCCCTTCTTCAATAGATGTTCTGATATAATCACCCAGCTCGTGTCTGTCAATGAAGTTTAGAAACGTATCCTTCCACTGTTCGTATTCTTCTTTGAAGAGAACTGGTGGCTTGGTGTTAGTTCCTATTGCAAGGGCTTCTCTGAATGTCATCCTGTTTGATATAAGAGAAAAACTTGACAGATATGATCGTTAACCTAGCTAAAATTTGATCACACAAGAAATTTTGTCCCCCTAGGCAGACTTAGCACGGGGGTCCCGCTTCGAAATTTTGTCCCCCTAGGAAGACTTATGACTATTAAAGACCCTATTACAGTTTCGAAAAATTCTCAGAAAAATATTCTAAGTCTGGATTGGAGCTTTGCGATTGAGAAGGTTTGCGTTTCAAGTTGGGAATGCAAATGGAAGTTTGCGGGTCTAGAGAGGAACGCAAAGTTGACTTGTTCTTTTGAAGTCTTGAGGAATGCGGGTCTTAGGTATGCGGGTCTGAGGTATGCGGGTCTGACTTGGAACGAGGTGTGCGTGTCTGAGCTTTGAACCGAGAAGTTGAGGAATGCGGGTGCTTTGGGACCCGAGTTGTAAGGAATGCGGGTCCTTTGAGAGCCGCAAAGTAAGGAATGCGGGTCTAGTGGGAACCGCAAAGTAAGGAATGCGGGTCTAGTGAGGAACGCACACTTGAGGTATGCGGGTCACTTGAGACACGCACAATAGACTTATGCGATTGTAGTTGGACCCGCAAAGTTGAAAAATGCGGGTTATTCAACCTCTGGAATGCGGGTGTTCGTCCTGAACTTCTGAAAATCGTATGAAACTTGTTCCTGAAACGATTTAACAACACCAAACTCTACCAATATGTCTAGAATTACTTCTAGAACAGAATGTAAGCACTCGATCTTTCTAAAACACTCTTTTTCGAAATAAAATTTATGACACAGTAAGTTTTTGTTCTTCGACTTTCAGACCACTTAATCACCAAATTGGAACTCGATATAAGCTTTAAAGAGAAATTAAATAGTAACAACTCGATCTAGCATGTAGTACGATCACAACCTGATCGATTCTAACACCTAAAACACTCAAAATCACAAAATCGAATTTTGTTCAAGAACACAGAGTCGTTTTTCTCATAAACTTGATTTTGATCTTAATCAGGCTCTGATACCAATTGTCGGTCCAACAATACTTTATAACAAGTTCTTAGAAACAACACAATAAGATTACCAACCTGTTTGATATATAAAATAACGATTACAAGGTTGATCGATTAAGCTTTGCTTTGTGTTCTCTATGTTTTCTCTCTTTTTCACCTTGATGTGTGTGTTTTTGTGTGTGATTCTTGTGATCTGATCTATGATCTGATTTGGTGTTAGAGAGATACAAAGATACCAAGTGTGTCTAACACACTACTTAGAATAATATCTAGATATTAGATCTAGATATTATTTCTAATAAAAACTAAGTTACTTGAATCTAACTAAATAACCAACTAAACTAAATAATAACTAAGTTAACTAAATATCTAACAAACAAGATATTAAGTTAACTATTACAATAACAAACAATTACATTGACATTTATTACAAATAAACATAGACTTTTATATCGAGAGTCGACGTTCCGGCTTTAGCTTCAAATTGCGATCTTTAGTTTGGATGATCTTGAATCCAATGAGACTGTGTCTTAACATCAACAAACCCTCCAATGGCCACAACCCATAAGGAGCATTTAGTTGGAATGGTTATTTACCGGCATCAACTCTATTCATGAATCTTTAGCCGTTAGAATATCAACTCTATTCATGAATCTCAAGTTCAATGTAAATATAGGTTCAACTCTATACATGAATCTTTATCCCAAAGAGTCACCAAGTTCAACCCTATTCATGGATCTTTACCTTGGGATCTCACCATTCCAACCAAACATGGTCCCCCAATATAACAATTCAAAGATTGACTATACATTCCCAATACATGGTCTTCATATGGCATCAAGTTATTACAAGGAAAGTTTATCTTGTAAGCATAACATCTCATATCATGTAATCTCCCTTTATCTATCACAAGAACCCATTAAAGTAATATTCCCCACATACAAGTTTTGTTAGCACATTTATAGCATATACATCTTAAAATCTATCCTCTTAATAAAACCACGATTAACTTGTTCTTCCCATTTGATTTCACAAGTCCATAACACATACCTAACCATGTATGTCATCCTACCCTCTTATTAAGTTACCATACCACATAAAGTCATCATAATGTCAAAACCCTAGATTTTGACTTATAGAACTTCAAGAACACACACATTAGAGAAAAATGTAGGTTTTTAGAGTTATGAAAAGAAAGGTTTTCATGTAGGCACATAATCATTTAATAAGATAGATGAACTCACAAAATGGGTTTTGATGAAAACCCCCCAAAACCCTAGATCTCCTTCTTGATACTTGAAAGAGGAGATGATGGATGATAACCCTAGCTTTAAATCTTGGTATGGATGGTTACAACTTGAAATAAATGAGAGAAATGATGCTTTGGAAACCCTAGGTTTCGGTTCTTCAATGAGGAGGGAGTTTTTGAGAGAAATAAATGAGATAGCAAATGAAGTAAATGAGAAAAGAGGCCAAGATCGCGATTTTAACCCACCAGACCCATCTCGCGACATTGACTAGCGATTATGCCCATGGCATAATCGCTCGTTTACACGACCCCTCAGTACGCCACCATCGACTATGACACGCGATAGTGACCTGGGCACAATCGTCGGGCACTATCGCCCAGATTATACCGCAGGTCATGGGCTCTCCGCGACTATGACACCGCGAGAATGCCTTGGCATTCTCGCCGGGTGGGATGTTCACTCCAAAATCCTCCATTTTCAACCCAAGACAAATCTACCAAATTACTTAGTTCTTAAAGCACCACAATGAACGGATAGGGATGCGAAACAAAAGAATTAACAGATAAGAATTCCTCCTTAAATGACTTGAACAAATAAAAAAAACTTTGTGGATCGAATTAGAATACTTACGAAATTGAGGGTGTTACACATACTTTCAAAATATAAACTCTCTGACTCTTTTGCAATGAAGACACCAATGGCCACTGGATCAAGACTCTTTGCAGATCCATAGGGCAAATCTGTCGAGTGCAAGCTCTACAGAGGTATGATTGGGTCTTTACTTTACTTTACTTAACTGCAAGTAGTCCTGATATAATGTTCGCTACATGCCTCTGTGCAAGATATTAAGCTAACCCAAAAGAATCCCACCTCTTAGCTGTTAAGAGGATCTTCAGATACTTAAGAGGTACCAAGAATCTTGGCCTCTAGTATCAGAAGAATTCTGGATTTGATCTTATGGCATACACAGACTCAGACTATGTAGGATGCAAGCTCGACAGAAATAGTACCTCTGGGTGTTGTCAATTCCTTGGAGGTAAACTAGTTAGTTGGAATTCGAAGAAGTAAAATTGTGTGTCAACATCTACTGCAGAGGCTGAATACGTTGTTGCGTCTAGCTGTTGCTCACAATTTCTGTGGATGAGAACCCAGCTCAGAGACTACGGCTTTGCTATTGATAAGATCCCCATCCTCTTCGATTCAAAAAGCGCCATAGCGATCTCTACCAACCCTGTACAGCACTCCAAGACAAAACATATCGATATCATATATCACTTCTTGAAACACCATGTGGAACAGGGCACCATAGAGATGTATTTTGTGTCCACTGATTACCAACTTACTGAATTTTTCACAAAGGCATTGGGTGAGAAAAGATTTAACTTTCTTGTTGGTAAGCTTGGTATGTTGAACCTTGATTGACTCACAGAGCCTCTGGTGTATATATTTTATCATTCCAGTGTGTATAGTCTTCTACTTGTTTGTATAGTTTACTATTTTAACCCCTTATGTTCTTTGAGTTATGGAACCTTGATTCTATGACCTCCACATAGCTTATCTATAATGATCCAAGCATAGATCAAGGATGAGCAGAAGTAGCCATGAGAAGAAAACCTTGTTCTTTCAAGGGGGGCATAGAAGTTCTATTGATCGAGAGAAGTTGCAGAATAAGGTAAGTTCTTCGCACACTCTTAAGGACAAAAATACTTTTCTCGGACACCAACTTTCAAACATGTCCAAAATTGTCCACCAAAAACTGTTCATAAATTGGGTGATCAAAATTTCGAAATTTTTTTCCTAAATTAGAAACTTTTGGTCTAAGAGCCTCTGAAATCGATCACAGAGCCTCTGTGACCTCTCACAGAGCCTCTGTATCTCAAAGAAGTATCTCTTGACCTCTGAGCTCTAATTTGTTTGACAAACTCGATCACCTCACCACCTTTCAGTGTTTTTGGAAAAATAAGAGAAACCTTAGAAGAACCATGCTCATAACCTCAGAAGTTCTTTATCCACAGAGCTTCTGTCACTTTCTTCTCTTATGAAAATTTTCAAGGTTCTGAGGCGCGGGTTATTTTTGAAAGGAACAGTCAAGTGGGTATATCATATGCCATGCGCGTGAGATAAGTGGGAGGCGCATACACTTGATCGTGCAACACCTTTATCCACGTGGCAAAATCTGAATGGATCGTATTTGTACCGTCGTTTTTTTCAAATGGCTCACTATGGATAGGTACTCATCACGGATTTGAAAATTTATTATTTACCGCTCATAAATTCTTACCCCTTTCAGTATAAATACCCAAGCCATTCATTTTCACCATTTTACCTGCAACTTTTTCCTCTAGGAATTCAAAGGCAAATAACTTTTTCTCTACTCATTTATTTTCTCGCCATGGCATTGAACTCTATTTCATCCAAGAACTCTCTAGGATCAAACGCTTCGAACCATTCCCAACACTCAATCACCCAAAAGGACGATTCTCATTCCGTCAAACAAGAACAAGTCCTAACTAGTCGAATGTTGTCCTTCACTAGGCATGACTATCACCTGAACAACATGAAATTAAAGCCTAATAACCACTATGTAGCTCTAGACCCAAAAGGATTCCCAACTGAAGCTGAACCGTTGATACGCATCCTGAAAAATCATTTTCTAACCAAGGCCTTAACAATGAAGAGAAACGATGTTCCTGAATCCTACATTCAGCAATTCTGGCTGAGTGCACGACATGTGAAAATGGACAAATACGGTTACTGCATCATGGGTTACGCAACTCATCCCTCAACAGAAAAGATCCTCGATTTAGGGATCAACAGAAGGAGACTCTCTGACATATTCGACTTGCCCACTAAAGATGATCTGCACCTCAAGAGGTTCTCAGAGGAACCCACAGAAGAAGAGATCTTGGAGTTCTTGCACTTCATAGAATATGTTATTCCTATGAGAACAGACTTCAGAAAACAGAACCTCCCACCTCTGTGGAATGTTCTTTTCTCCATACTCAACAGGTGTCTGACGAGCAAAGTGGGAAGCCCTAACCAGTCGAGCCACACTATTCTGGCTATAATGTATGGGATCTTCTACGACCTACCACTCGACTACGCTAGATTGATCTTCCAAGATATCAGAAATGTCGTGATTACGAAACAACAAGATCAAGTCAGGGGCACAAAGCCGAAAAATTTGGTCTTCGGAAGGTTCTTCGCAGTACTTCTAGGCAACGACTTAATCGGCGAAGGGAAGCTACCCGCAGAAGGTAAAATGATCAAACTTCATGAAATGAAGTCCCACAAGCCGACCACTCTGAAGACATGATATCCGGAAGCTAGACCTATGCCAGCAAGGTTCTTACAATACTTAGGTAGTGAAGAGGGAATTCAGGCATACATTCGTGGGCACAGGGCTCCTGAACCAAGTCCTGCAACCCCCCCCCCACCCACGTATAGGATTCCAGGTAGGAGAGATAGCATTATATCTTAAGGATGAGCGATTTGAGGGAGCAGAGGATGTGGCCGCAGAGGCACAACTTGTAAGTTGAGAGAGCGTTGAAAATGAGAGAGGGTGGGGAGTGAGAGAAAGGAGAAAAAGAAAAAACAAGGAAACACCACGTGTTACCAAAAAACAAGGAGAGAAATTAGGGATTACCCCCAAAATCGATTGAGAGTAAAATCAATGGACTTCTACATCTCTTTCTCTCTTCTCATCGCTCTCTCTCTCTCTCCGCCATCACCTTCCTTCTCTTCCGAACAACCACCACCGCCAGTCGCCGAAAAATCGTTTGCTGCCGGAAAACGTGGGTTAAAGTTGATCGAAGAGATACTACAGCTGATATTCGCTTACAAAACCGAGAACCTGGAACCGTTTATCGACACATGGGTGGCAAGATACGGAAGCATGTTCACTATCGAAGTTCGATTTGGGGTTTCAGATATCTCTCTTTTCGACCCTCTGGTGAAACCCCGTTCTCTACCGAAGTTCGATTTTAGGGTTTCAGATTTGCAGTTCGATTTGGGGTTGAACAAATCTAAAGTTCGATTTTGAAACCACTGTTTTTTAAATCTATCAGAGTTCGAACAGAGCGAAACAATGTGTATAAGTGCACATAAGCCTCTAAATGTAATAATTAATATTTGCACTTGTGTACATTATGCAATTATGCACCGTGTGCACTTCTGCACAATCATAGTTTTGAACATATGCACATTATGCACTTCTGCACATATGCACACTCTGCACGATATGTGCTTCTGCATAGTCAAAATAATGCACTTTTGATTTTCTATATTTATCAACATTTTGAACTTCTGCACAGTATGCACTTCTGCATTTCTGCACTTTGTACACTTATGCATAGATTATGTGAATTCTGCACTTATGCACTTGTGCACGGTTTATGTGCACTTCTACACATTATGCAATAAATTATAGACAAAAATTGTGTATCTTCTTCAAAATTTAAAAAAAAATATTGTCAAAAAAAGAATTACAAAAAAAGAATTAAATAACTACCATGAATAAATAAGAGAAAATAAGAAAATAAAATAATGAGGATTCCATGATTAAATATGAGAGAAATAAGGAAAGAAAATAGGAATATGGATATTAATATAAAATACCAATTTTACCCTTTTATTCATTATGAGGTGTGTACATCTACCAAAAAGAATACCCAAATTTGATTGGCTAATAATTGGTTAGCATGGTTAACACCAATGAGTTGGTTAGCAAAAGAAGGGGACCCTATATATATATATATATATTAATAAATTTAATATATATTATTTATTTCAACTAAATCGATATTTCATAATTTCCTATTTCTTAACTAGGTTTTGAATCTAAAATTGTTATTTTCTAAAATTGGACGTTAGCACGTAATATTTTGGATGTAAAGCCAAAAATAAAATTACTCGATATGGATGTTTTGGTACGTGTGACATTAAGTTTTTTTTAATTAAATTGAATTCAAATTGGTTTTAGGTTATTAATTATGACATGATGTTGTGAATTTTTTGTATGAAATGAAATTCCTTTTGATTTTAAGTTTATTAGGAATATGTGAGATTTAAACATGTACGGATTCACACATATTTGATTTAAAATAGCTTCCATAATCGGGAAAAAATCCCCATTTCCTCGTTGGGAATCTATGTTCCCCGTTAGGGATGGGGATGGAGATGTGATCATATTCCCCGGCGGGGATGGGGATAGGGACAGGGACGAAGATGAAGGATCGGGGACGGGGATGGGGATTGAGGTCATCGCCCCATTCCCATGCCTAGTTGTTACAACCACTTCCAATTCCAGAAGAGGTGTGACTGGACATCTCTATGGACTTTATCACTGGTTTGCCGAAATCTTTGGGTAAGGATGTAATCTTTGTAGTCATTGACATGCTCAGTAAGTATGCTCACTTCATAGCATTGTCACATCTGTTTACTGCTGTACAAGTTGCTCAAGCTTATGTGGACAATGTATTCAAATTACACGGATGACCGAGAAGTATTATGAGTGATAGGGATCTGATGTTTTTGAGCCAATTTTGGAAAGGCTTATTTTCTTTGCATGGAACGGAGTTTATGTTATCATCAGCATATCACCTAGAAACTGATGGCCAAACAGAGGTGGTGGACAGGTGTTTTGAGACGTATTTGAGGTGTTATGTGTGGGAGTCAACCTAAAGAATAGTGTTTATGGTTGCCTTTAATTGAATGGTGGTACAATACACACTTTCATTCAGCGATTCAGTTGACACCTTTTGAAGTAGTGTATAATCCACCACCTCTGGTGCATCTTTCTTACTTGGAAGGAGAATCATCGATAGATATAGTCGATAGATATAGTCGATAGAAGTTTCCAAAGGAAAGAAACAATGATAACTCAGTTGAAATTGCACCTGACAAGAGCTCAGTCAAGAATGAAATCTCAAGCTGATCAACACAGGTCAGAAAATGTTTTCCAAAATGGAGATTAGGTATGACTCAAGTTGCAGCCTTATAGACAAGCATCTGTCCAACATATAAATAATCAGAAGTTCTCACATCAATATTTTGGTCCTTTTCAAGTTCTAGCAGGCATTGTGAAAGTGGCTTATAAGTTGAAGTTGCCAGTGGATTCGCAGGTACATGATGTCTTCCATGTATTAAAGAAAATTCATGGAATAGTGCCTATTGCAGCCCATATTCCACCATGGTTTCAAGGAAAACATGATACAGTCAAATTACAACCAGCAACTATACTGGGAAGGAGAGTAGTTAAAAGTCAAAATCATGTAGAAGTCCAATTTCCAGTCAGATGGGAAGGGTACTCAGATCAGGAAGATTCATGGGAAAAAGCTAAGGAATTTGAAGCTAAGTATCTAGATTCTCAATTACACTAGAATTGATGCAAGTCTCTTTAAAGGAGGAAGGTATGATAAGGGAGTTGGTTATGACAAATGAGTCCGTATTGTAACAAATTTTTGGTTATAACGACTTTACACTTGTTATCAAGATTGTAAGTAGTGAATGTTGGGTCATCTGAAGATTTGAAGATGACCTCCCGATCTTCCATTTTGTATCATCATACTTAGAATATTTTGAGGTTCTTTTAGCAGCTTGGTTTCTATACAAATGTTCGGTGAAGTCGAAGATCAACCGAAGAAGACAAAGAAGAAGTATATCTCTCAAAGCGGATTGAAGATAGACTTCTCAGCCTAAAGCCAAGCATGCCTACTTGATCAACACCATTGGCCAGGATAGTGCCGATCTCAAATCTTCAGGAGCCCGAAGATTTCTCAATCTTCAGAAACCCGAAGATTTCTCAATCTTCAGGAGCCCGAAGATTTCTCAAAACTTCAAGAGTCCAAAGATTTCTCAAATCTTTAGGAGCCGAATATTTCTCACATCTTCAGAAGCCCGAAGATTTCTCACCTGTGCGAACTTGTCTCTCTATTCACCAAACTTGTCTTTGATAAGTTTTGGTGGGAAAATATCATCGGCACAAACACATTATACTTTTCTGAGAAAGTATATTTGTGATATCTTGCATTGACATAGACCTCATCTAAATATCATAAAAAGTAAATTTTGTCTCCTACACTCTTTTGAGGAAAGGTCTACACCATCCTCTATAGGTCAAAACTTCAAGACAAAGTCACCTCAAGACAAAAGGTACATCCTGTACCATGCTAAAGACATGTGTCCATCCCTTGCTCAACAGGTGTCCCTTGCATTAAATGCATGAGGCACTATAAATATGGAGGATGGTTCAACATGCAAGACAACCAGCTTTACAAGTCTTCAAGCTCTCTAAGTGCCTGGCAACTTTCTCTCCACGAAGTTCAATTGTTTTCTAAGTGTTTTTCAATTGTTCTTCATTCTCTATGTGTAAGATTGTTTGAACATATTTCATTTGTTCTCTTCCGCAGCAATCAAAGTTTTCTATGTGTAATTCTTGATTTCAAATCAATAAGAATTAAATTAAGTGAAAATTTGTGTGTATTGTATTCAACCCCCCTTCTACGATATTTATCTTGTTTACTTACTGCTATCTGGGACCAACAAGTGGTATCAGAGCGATTTAGTTTAACTCAATAAACTAGATCCGCAATGGCATCCTCTTCTTCTTCTTCTTTGAACAATGCTTCTTCTCAAATCACCACTGTTGTATCATACGACAATGGCTCTATAGCCAAACCACCAAAGGTCAACCCCAATAACTTCTTCCTGTGGAAAAGTCGTATGATACTCTTCTTAGAAGGAGCTGACAGCAGATATCCTACTATATTACATGAAGGTCCTTTTATACCTAGAGTTTGGCACCGGTATAATGCCAAAAAGGCAGATAAGGGAAATGCTGGTGAGGACTCTTCTGAGGAAGAAAGACCACCAGCAAATGAGAGATACATTGTAAAGGATCCCAACAAATATAATGATGAAGTCAGACGTCTTATAGCTCTTGATATTAAAGTCAGAGCCATCATTGCTCTTTCTCTGCCTGATGAGGTCTACCATTCTCTTGTTAACTTTTCTACTGTAAAGAAATGTGGTCTACTCTTGTGTTCTTTATGAAGGTACGTCTAAGGTGAAAAAAAAAAGCAGAAAGATTGCTCTTGTTAGAAACTATGAACTCTTTTCGTATAAAACGGGGGAATCTCTCTCAGACTACTATAACCATTTTAACGGTCTTCTCAACGATCTTAAACTTGTGGGTCGCATCTATGATAATGAGGAAGTCTTATGCAAGTTCATGGATTGTCTTCTCGAGTTTTGGGAAAATATTTGTACTTTCATCAAGTCTACCAAGGATCTTGAATCTATGCCACTCACTGCTTTGTATGGCACTCTTTTCAATTATGAGCAGACTAAACTACTAAGAAAGTCTATCATTAAAGATATAAAGAGCTCCTCACTAGCTCTTGTAAGTGATTCTTCCAAAAACTCTGTGTGTGTTCCAAAAATCACCTATCCCTTCGAGTCTGACCAAGAGGACCCTAATGATCCTTCAGAAGCCTATCTTAGTGAGGTTGATGATGAAGGGGAGGAGACCTCTATTGCTCAGCTGTCAGATGGTGTTGCCATGCTGGCAGGTTTCTCAAAAGCTAAACTTTGTTTCTCTTCTAAATCTAAATTTTCATGAAAATCCCCTTCTACCTGTTAGATCACATATCTATTGGATTCAAGATCATCCAATACGAAGATCGCAATCTGAAGTTAAAGCTGACAAGTCACTCTCAACAATAGTCTAAGGGTCAATTTGTAATAATAGTCAAAGTTATGTTTTTAATATCTTGTTATTTAGATATTAAGTTTTAGATATTATATTAGTTTAATTAATATCTAGATATTAGTTTTAATATCTTAGTTTAGATATTAAGGTTTAGTGTGTTGGAGAAGCTAAGAACAAGTTAGAAATCAGATCACACATTCACACACACTCAAGGTGAAAAACAGAGAGAACACACAGAAAAGCTTCAATCGATCAACCTTGTAACCATTGTTACTAATTAAACAGGTTGGTAATCGCTTATGTGTATGAGTCGATAAGAACTTGATATATATTGTGGACCGACAATTGGTATCAGAGCCTGATAAATAGATTAAATCAAGTTTTTAAAAGATCGACTTTGTGTTCTTCATTTCAAATCGATTTCGAGTTCTAGTGTGTTTTTAGGTGTTGAAATCGATCAGGTTGTGATCGATAAGTGTGCTAGATCGAGTTATGATGATTAGTTTCAGTAGAGAGATTAAATCGAGTTCCAATTTAGTGATTTTGTTGTCTGAGTTCGACTTCAAAAAGAGCACTTTTCCATCGTCTTAAATTTCAAAAGGTGGTGTTTATTGCGATCGAGTGCTTACAATCTGTTCTCGATAGGTTAGTGGTCATTATATTGAATATTGGGACAGCTAATCTTGGAAAAACAGGTTTTTAGTCGAATTTTCGAAGAACAGGACGAACTCACGCAAAGTTTAGTTTGCGCCAGTTCATAATTCTCGTTTGCGCCATCAGTTCATCGCGCAAACTCCAACTCGTGCCACACACTGATCACGCAAAGCCCACTTTGCGCGACCAACGTCTCACACAAACATCAGTTTTCGCGACCCACTTGAAGCGCAAACCTCAACTCTCGCGACCAACACATCACACAAACCTCAGTTCGCGCGATCAACTCTTCACACAACGCATAAGTCAACTTTGCGCCAAATCCTTGTAGCGCAAACCATACTTTGCGTCACGTACATCTCGCGCAAAGCTCTCTTGCGCCAGCTACATTTCACGCAAACCTCTCTTAGCGGGACCCCCGTGCTAAGTCTGCCTAGAGGGACAAAATTTCTTGTGTAATCAAATTTTATCTGGACTAACGGTCAAATCCAAGTTCTTATTGCACATATTAATCTAAACATGATGACTTCAAAAGACGCTCTTTCCATTGGCACGGATGTCAAACCCCCAGTTATGTTTAAAGGGGATTACGAACAATGGAAAGACAGATTTCTTGACTTTGTGGATCGACACTTAAACGGAGATAACATTCTTTTATCAATAAAAGAAGGTCCCATGACACCACTTTCTGTTCAAATACCTGATGATGATGCTGAAGATGATTCTTCTGACAGCGAGGATGGTAACGTGGAAAGAGAACAGAAGATGAAAACGGTTACAGTAGAGTATGCCCAATTTTCTGAAGAACAAAAGAACCGTTTCAAAGCTGATAAGCAAGCAAGATCTTTACTTCTTCAAAGTATCCCGAATGATATTTACATCAAAATAGACAGCTACAAAGCTACTGCTAAGAAGATGTGGGATCAACTTCAAAAGGTGATGATGGGATCTAAGGTTGGGATCCAGATGAAAGTCGCAAACTGTATAAACAGTTATGAAGAATTCAAAGCCTTTGAGGATGAAAGCCTAGCGGACACTTATGAACGATTTGTTCTGCTTCTGAACGAACTGTCAAAGAATAAAGTTAAAAAGAAACAGATTGAGAACAACGTCAAGTTTCTCAGTGTCCTACAACCGGAATGGAAAAAGCATACACGAAGAATGAAACAGATGAAAGATCTGAGTGACATTCCACTCCACGAGGTGTATGAGACACTAAGGCAGAACGAAGAAGAAGTAGAAGAGAAAAGGAGCGGAAAGAAAAAGGAAGTTGAGAAAGTTCCTGATTCCATTGCACTTGTGGTCAAAGATAAGAAGAAAACGAAGAAAGTAATTACAAGTTCTGAATCTGATGGAGATGATGGAGAAAATCTCAAGCAAGCACTGCAATTACTGACCCGTGCATTCCAAAAGAAATTCTACAAGAAATCGGGATCAAATTCATAGAGATATTCTTCATCAAGCTCCAAGAACCATGAGCATAGAGAAAGAATAGAAGGAAGTAGATTTCTTGAGAAGAAACCAAAAGAAAGGAAGCAATTTGTGAATGACTACACCAGTACAGAAAAGAAAGCTAATGTCCCAAACAAATGCTACAACTGTGGCATGATTGGACATTACGCCTCAAACTGTCGAAAGCCAAAGGTTCGCAATTCGGAGTATTACCAGAACAAACTAATGTTAGCCAAGCAACAAGAAGCTGGCAAAGCGTTAATGGCTGAAGACGAATTCTGGTTAGATCATTCTGATTCGGAAGAAGAAGAAGAGAATGAAGAAGCTGCTAATATGTGCTTGATGGGCAATCATGCAAAGTATGATGATTCAGATGATGAAGCAGCTGATGAGGTAATAAACTTATCCGAAAATAATTTTATGATCAAAATGGATGCGATGATGGTCGAACTTCAAGACCTTCAGTCAAAACTGAAAAGAGAAAAAGGCAGAGTTGCTAAGCATAATCAAAAGATCTTTGAGCTAAATAAGTCAGTTATTGGGAACAAAGATCTCATGGATTCCCTACGCAAATCTGCTTCTGATTTTGATCTTAAAAACGATTGTTTAGAAAATAAGTTTTCTGATTTTGTTTCTCAAATTTCTAAGTCTGATTTAGAAAAGAAAGAAACTGCCTTAATTGTTTATAAGTTGCAGTTTGAGAACAAGAATCTAAATAAGAAGGTAAATGGTCTGGAATACAAACTTTACTCAATAGGCCAAACAGATCAAACTATTTTCTTGAATACACCTAATGAAGAGACTGATTTTAAAGCAAAATGGGGATTAGGTTGTAATAATCCTCATTACCTGAAACATGTTATCAGAAAACAGCCTGGTTTATATAATGCAGATTATATGTATGCTGCTGGTAAACATTCTCATTTGAAACCCAAATTTGTTACCAAAGCATCAGAAGAAGTTGAGGCAAGAGAAGATACAAATAGAAAGAATTTGAAGAAAATGCAACTACCATTCTGTTATGGAAGACTGAATGATAGTTATCTTTCGGAAAAACCAAAAGTTCTTTCAAAAGAATACTTTGCTACCTATTCTTCTACTGAAATGGAGGCAAAACCTGTTCGAGCTAAAACTTATCTACCTCCACTCGTATTAGAAAGCAAAATAATTGAGTTAGAAAATGTCTTATCTGACGAAAGAATTTTGGTGAATATAGAACAAGATGTGTTTTCTACTGTTATGAAGAACACTGTTTTTCATTCTAAATCTACAAAGTGTTCTACAGTTTCAAAAGCACCTCACACTTCTAATGATTTCTTTGATGACTTATTTGAGTCTGCAAATGATTTTGTAAATTCTGAAGAAGGGTGTATAGAAGGAGCAGATATGGTTGATTTCAATGCTTCACTTCCAGATCATTCTATTTTTCTTGAAAAAGGAAAGGCTTTACCAAGTGTTTATAAAAACCAGCGTTCACAGAAACAGAACACCTCTGGTAAACGCAAGAAAAGTCAATCTCAGAAATCTGATTTTCCTAATAAATCTAAATCTTCAAATCAGATTCGTACTACTAACCTTCTTTTTGACAGAAAGATAAATGGTTCGGGTTCACTTCAAAGAAGAGGGAGCTACAAGGAAGAAAATCTTTTCTGGAAGAAGAAACCAGTTAAAGATGAAAGCTCATGTGTACATACGCATAATGCCAAGAAGAACAATGCGCTGAAAAGTAAACCTGCTCATGTTTACACGAGAGATAAAATGATCAGGTTATCAGGTAAGGAAAATTCTTGTTCTTACTGTCGTACACATGATCCTGTTCACATAACCAAAGATCATTACTGGTATGGTTCTTATTCCATAACCCCCATACGAACTGCAACTAACACATATGGACCCAAATACCAGTGGGTACCAAAGAAGAATAATGATTCTGTGTTGCAGGCACCTACTGTCAAGGGGGAGTAGAAGAAGAATGGTTCTTGAGTAAATCAGCTCAAGACCCAGACATCAATGTCAACAGTGGCTTCTGATTACAACAGATCAGAACCCGTACTTCAATGAAAAATAATGACTTCTAAACACAACAGTTTAGGACTCACACTTCAATGATGATAAGACCTTACTCCAATACTGATATGAGAGATTGTACTCCGATACTCCAACGAGAAATTCAACCTTTAAGGGGGAGTACATATTTATTTCTGAAATTATATATGTTAGATGCATAATTTCAGGGGGAGTAAAAGAAGTTCTTTGTTTTACTGCTTTTTGTCTTTTCAATATTAGTGAATAAAGTTTCTTTGACTTGACCTAAGACTTTTGCAGAATTTTTGAGAAGAGCTTACACGATCATATGTTTTTGACTTTAAGCTAAGCTTCATGAGATGTAAGATCGCACTTAAAGGTATATTCCTTTATCTTAATCTCATATGTGATTGAAAGAAGGACAACTTTCAATCATTGAAAACATATTCTTAAACGTTCAAACCACTTCCCGATTTTTCATAAGATTTTATATTTTGGGAGTGTACTTTAAATGTTCTACATGAGCTTACATGATTATAAATCATTTTGAGCAACATATTCTTTATAGGATATACGGGATCAGTGTGCTAGGAATTAACACAACTTCTATGGAATCACGTTAACCAGTGATTTCTACCCATTAATTAATCCATAGTGATTGGGTGTGAGGAGTCAAAAGAAATGAGTATGGAAGAGTGATGAGGTATCATGAAAAATAGAGTTCGGTTAGCAGTGAGCTAAATGTTTAAAAGAAAGAGCGTGTGAGAACAGAGTTAAAAGAATATCACAACTCTGCACCAACTACTTTCTGAGTCGGGCAACCACATTTCTAATGTTTCACATTTCTTTGGTGATCATTATTGAAACAGGCAACTAGCCCATGCCAACTCTTGATCAAACCTCACCAACTACTCATTTTCTACTCAAATAGAAAGTGTTTCACATTTTCACAGGGGATGCATCACATATGCTATCTGATTTTCATTTGGAAAATCTAGATATTAAAAAGAAGGAAGTCTACCCCACCTTCGCACTTCACTCATGCACATTGAGTCTGTATCTAACTTACTGTTGTCTCAGTGGTTTACACAATTTCGAGCCTTATAAGCAATCATCAAGTGCTTAATTCTTTCTATTACAAGCACGAACACACAAGGAATTTGTTTCTTTGTCATAACGTTTATAGAAATAACCTTTGTGGTGTTTTGATGATTAAATGGAAGCCCTGGGGGAGTCAACATCAAACAGCTCCTTTCCATTGTGTATTCATTACACACAGTGACTTAGTGTTACTGACAGGCGTTTATAACTGATTTGTTTATTGCTACAGGTGTTACATGACTATTTTGTCTATATTTGCAAAGATCTGGATAAATATCTATTGCATTGACGAATCAGAGGCTCCTTATGAACAACATTTCTTGTCATCAAGTTTTGATGAAATCGTTACACTTCTCATCAAAAAGGGGGAGAAGATCTACCCAAGAAATGGAGAAGAGCTAACCAAGAAATCACATGTTTCAAGAATCACGTCCAAGATTGAATTCTTCAAAGAGCAAGTACTCTGAACATATGCTGATTCGAGAGAAATTTTCTTTGAAAATACTTTACTGAAGAATTTCGAGCTGAAACTAGAGATAATTTCTTCCCATGAACTGAAAGAAAGAAAAACTACATCTTTTGGGGAGTTTACTATATCTTGAAGACTAAGAGAGAGATTGCATCTTCTGTGCTGAAAGAGAAGATCGTATTGCTAAATCATTTTCGTAATGATCTTGATCCAAAGGGGGAAATTGTTAGATCACATATCTATTGGATTCAAGATCATCCAATACGAAGATCGCAATCTGAAGTTAAAGCTGACAAGTCACTCTCAACAATAGTCTAAGGGTCAATTTGTAATAATAGTCAAAGTTATGTTTTTAATATCTTGTTATTTAGATATTAAGTTTTAGATATTATATTAGTTTAATTAATATCTAGATATTAGTTTTAATATCTTAGTTTAGATATTAAGGTTTAGTGTGTTGGAGAAGCTAAGAACAAGTTAGAAATCAGATCACACATTCACACACACTCAAGGTGAAAAATAGAGAGAACACACAGAAAAGCTTTAATCGATCAACCTTGTAACCATTGTTATTAATCAAACAGGTTGGTAATCGTTTATGTGTATGAGTCGATAAGAACTTGATATATATTGTGGACCGACACTACCTATTCTAAAACCGCTTCTTCTAACAAAGCAAATGAGAAATGTTACAGATGTGGGAGGAAGAGACACTTTGCTTCTGAGTGCATAAGTAAACCATCTGATGAACCCAGACTATCCTCCTCTAGTCGTATCTCCTCTCGGTCTGTCAGAACCAAATCTGAATCCTACCAACCTTCTTTCCAAAAGCCAAATATGTTTGTCTCTTCAAACTCTGGTCGGGTTGAGAAATACAAGGCAAAATATAAGAGCGAGAAGGAGATAAATGAAACCTTGCTCAAAAAGGGAAAAGGTCAAATGACAGAAACCCGTGATTGGGCAAATGAACCTACTTCTGAAAGTGACAAATAAATGGTCAACCTTTGCTTCATGGCTAAAATAGATGATGTTGATGATAGTAAAGCTCAATCCTCCTCTATAGACCTTGTGTCTACTGAGTGCTCTACCTCATATACCCAGGTACATCCATTTCTCTCTCTCTCTCTCTCTCTCTCAGATGCTGAAAAGATTGAAGCCTTTGACTCTTTGACCATTGACTTCTATGAAGCCAAAGATGCAAAGAAAAAGATAAATGCTCAGATAAAATCTCTTTCTTCTCAACTACAAATTTGTCTCTCTCAGCTAAAACATTTTGACAAAATCAAGGCTGAGCTTGAGGATTTGAAAACTATAAATTTCACTCTTGCCAAAGAGAAAAATAAACTTCTTAAATAGTTTTAAAAGGAGCAAGAAATTGTGAAAAGGTGGACAACTTCCTCCAAAAATTTAGAAAAGATTTTTCAAGATTTAATGTCTTGTGATGACAAGTCTGGACTAGGCTTTGAGAAATCTGACCTTGATCCTCCTTCTGATACCCATGCTCCTTTCTCTCGTCCTTCATTTTATGTGTCTTCTGAAGAGAACTCTGACAACTCTGAACCTATAGACTCTTCTGATCTCTCTGAAAATCTCAAGTTTGGGATGTTCATTAAAGCCAAAAGCATTGGTTCACCTCATGAAAGTGAGGAAGCCCAAGGCTCAAATGGCGCTCCTAAACCCATTCTTGAGTCTATGACATATTTGAAAATCAATGAGGGTTCTTCTTCTAAACCCAAACCCTCTAAGATTCAAACCAGAGAATCTCAGCCATCTTCAAAGAATTTCTCTTCTTCTAAAAAAGGAAAATCAGTTGTCGATCCTCCTTCCAAAAGAAAATTTCCCACGAAAGATCCTAAGAAATCCTACTCTCTTCCCATTCCTAGATTTGTGATGTTGAAAAAGCTAAATTCCAAGATACCCTCTTCTATTCCTTCAGCTAACACTGACAAGGGTATCTTGGGTCCCAAGCCTCTTGATTCTTCTCTTTCTTCAAAACCCATAAAAGTCAATGTGACTGGTCGACACAAGGAAGTTATCAAAGCTCCAAAAAGGTTTTTATATATAAAAAATGTTATAATTGTGGTGATACTTTTCACTTTGCTAAGGATTTTCTAATGGAACACATATAAAGGATCCTAAAGATTCATCATCTTCTTCTAACCCAAAGGGACCCACATCAAAATGGGTACCAAAGAAATTATTTCTTTGTGATTGCAGGTGTTTGAGCATCAACAAATCTTATGAAGGAATCTTCATAGGGTATTCTCTCTCTTCAAAAGACAGTAGCAGGGAATTGACGTGAAGATTTTGTTAAAAAGCCGAAATGAATTAAACTGATGGATTTCATCATGTGTTGGTGAAGATTCTCAAAATCCTTCATCTAGATTAAATCCATATGTTTTCCTTTCTCCTCAGACACATCACATCAAAATGATGACGTACATATCTTCTCATTTCCATTCCCTGATCTTCAGATAGTCATCTCTGAAGATCAAGATCCCTCCTATCCTATTCTTCCCCATTTCTCATCATATCACTTCTCCTTCCTCCATCATTCCCATCTTTCTCTCAACCTCAAAATTCACCACAAATCATCCCACCTTCTCAACCAGACATTCTTTCTTCACCTATTCCTCACGATCTTCCATCTCTCTTTCCTGAAGAAGTCTATGTGAAACAACCACATGGGTTTGAAGATTCTTCACATCCTGACTATGTGTATAAATTGGACAAAGCTCCATATGGCTTCAAACAGGATCCCCAAGCCTGGTATGATACTTTGTCCAGTTTTTTGCTAGAAGACAAGCACTCTCAAGGTAAAGTCGACAACATTTTGTTCCTCAAGAAGACAACAGGTAATATCATTCTTGTTCAAATCTATGTGGATGACATCATCTTTGGTGTCATCGTTGAATCTCTTTTGTCAGGAGATTGCCTCACTCATGAACTTAATAAGAGATGAGCAAGATGGGAGAGATTACATTTTTCTTGAGTGTATGAGTAAAACAAATTTCTAAATGGATATTTAAGTAAAATACTTTCGTGATCTCCTAAAGAAATTCATTTTTGAAAATTGTTCTCCTATGAAAACTCCAATGACACCACTCTCTTTAAAAAAACATTTTTTTTAAAAAAAATCTCTTTGTTGCTGATTTGTTTAAAGAAAAATTAAATTTGTTTTGAGGTTGTCGATGAGTTAAAAAAAAGTTTAAAAACTTTTTTCTTCGGCTCATAAACTTCATCTCACAACCTCCATCTCTTAATTTTGAAAACTTTTTGGTTTTGGTTTTGAATTTTTTTAAAATACATTTCTTTCCCCCTCAATCTCTCAACCCTCACTCTCACTTTCGGCTTTCTCTTTCTCTCACTTTCGGCCCAACCTCCCCTCCCCTACCCTTCAGCTTTGGCCCCTTATACCTCCCAAGCCGAAACCTCCTTCGGCCTCCCCTAGCCACCAACCAAACCCCCCTTCTTCGGCTCCTCCAAACCACCGACCCCTCTCTCCCTCGCCTTCCCTTTCCTTCGGCCCTCACCACAAGCCGAACCTCACCACCACCGAAACCCTCTTCGGTCCACAGTCCACACCCCAAGCCGAAACTCCCTCGTACATTTCCCCCTTTCTCTCTCGGCCTCTCCTCTTTTTCGGTCCCTCCCTCCTTCCCCCACCTGCGGCTCCTATACCCCCCGAACCACCACATCTTCGCCCCCCACCCTCAAACTTGCCACCGAAGCCGAAGCCACCATCCTCCCCCATTCCTTTTTTTGTCAGCCAAAGAGCCCCCCCCCCCTCCGATTTAAAAACAAGCCGAACCACCGACCGACCGTGCTACCGTACCACCGACCGACCGTGCCACCGAACCGCGTGCCACTAAACCGCGGTGCCACCACACTGCGTACCACCGAACCGTGGTGCCACCGAACCGCGTTGCCACCGAACCGCCGTGCCACCAAACCGTCTGTGCCATCTAACATTGTGCCAAAGAACCACCGTGCCACCAAACCACCACCAACTCTCTTATCTCCTTACCTTTCAATCTCTCACCCTCATCTATTAATTTCTCCCTCACTCCTACCTTTTCAAATTCTCCTATCCCTCCCACTATAAATCCCCAACATTTCACCCTGATTTCTATCCGAAATTTTTACCCTAAATTTCTTCATTTTTTCCCCAATTCTCTCTTCTCATTTTTTTTTCTTTCCCGTTAAAACAAAAAGAGCCCAAAAAAAAGGAGCCACTGAAGTTATGAGTTATTCCTGTCTTGTAATTTTCTGAGTATCAGTACCATTTTTTCTGTGTGTTGGTGTCAGCATCAAATAGGGGGAGAAAAATTTGTTGGGTCTCTAATTGATTTGGTGATGACTTTTCGACCAACACTTAGAAAGTCATGAAGACCACTTTGAACAATGGCCCTCTCTCCACCAATCGAGCTCTCACTCCCAAGTATGGTCTTCTTCATAAACTCTCCCAATCTACAATAGGGTGATGCTAGAGACACTCTGGTGTCAAAGGATCCCTCATCTGTAGTGGCCCCATCTTCCCCGTCTCAAGTGAAGCCGGCCAAAAAAATCTTCAAAGGCTTCCGGCACCTCCTCACTAGCTAAGATGACCATACGACCGAAAGAACCTTCGGTTGTTGCCCCGGTCATACATCCCTCTTCAAAGCGGAGGCACTCACCTTCTTCCCTTCCCTCTCCTCTCAAGGGGCTGAGGAAGGCTTTAAGGGACAAGCCACCTACTCCACCCACCGATTCTTCAAAATCGGCAGGTGTTGAAATTTTCCCATCCAGGCCCGGGGACTCTACTAAATCCAAAGCCACCTCCTTTGTATCCTCACAAAAGGATATAATTGTAAAATCGGGGACCCCTATTATTCCCTCATCAACCTTTTCCTTGGTTGATAAGGATGACTTGGACACATCCCTAATCCAAGGTGTCTCTTCTCCACCTCACAACCTATCACCCGGGATTCTCAGTCCCAATGCTTCTGCACGATCCAAGGATGAATCTGCCATTCCAGAAGCAGGTTCGGAGGATCCCGAAAACCTTCTGACTTCTTACTTACCGACACCGTGAATTAGTTGAGGGGGAGTATGAGTTGAGGGGGAGCAACTAACCACTCAAGCTTAAACTTTGTTGAAAATAATTTTGTGATGGACTATGTGATCAAAGACACCAAACATTAGTTGAGGGGGAGTATGAATTAAGGGGGAGCAACCAACCACTCAAGTTCAAACAATTCCGGCTTCTGTATCTTTGTATATATTTATTTTCTTTCTCATTCTTTATTCATTTTTTTTGTTTACTTAGGTTGTACAGTGTAACACCCGGAATTTTGATAAGTTTTATTTTTTTTTAAATACCTTAATTTCCTTCGTATGTTAAATATGTGTATCTCTTATGATGCTCATTACTTGTATACGTCGGGTTTGATTTGTATTCGCATACTATGGAAAAATTCGGAGTCTGAGAGCCCTGGGCGACAGTGACATGGTCACTATCGCCAGTGTCACAATCGCGGTCGTCAGACCACCTATAGTACAAGTGGGGCGATAGTGCCCGACGTGTAACACCCTGGATTTTCATTATATTTCATCGTTGTATTCTTGTGTTAAGTTGTTGTCGTTAGCACCGCGTTTGATTTGAAGTTCGAGTTTAGTTTTGAGAACTTTGGGTAAACAAATAGTGAACTACGCGAGTTGCACCGCGAGTGAAGGTCGCGGCACAACCCGCGTAACCCACTGAATGTTTTGGGTTTTAAGAACCACACGAGTTGCACCGCGACTTGAGGTCGCGGCACAACCCGCGTAACCCACTGGATGATATTGGGGTTTCGGACACGGGCGAGTTATGCCGCGAGTTGAGGTCGCGGCATAACCCGCGAAAGACCCTGGCCGACTTAAGTGGCTTTAGCCACAAATATCTCATTTGTGAGATTTTCTCAAAATCTCTCTCTCTCTCTCTCTCTCTCTAAGTTGGTTTTCTTTGGATCTTCGAGCTTCCGTTAATCGCTAGTATTAAGTGTTGTGCTCGGGGTTTCGGTGTAGAAAGCTTCGTTTCCTCGAGGGGGTCGATATCTGGTTTTTCGGGTTTTCGTATAAACCTGTTAGGTGAGTTCCTACTATCATTTTAAAAACTGTATACATATCAAAAGCTACCTTTTGGAACTTCTATATATCTCCATGGTTTCAGATCTAAGTTTTCTGCATATTTGATATAACTTAAGTTTTGGGAGATTTAGGGTTCTCGATCATTTTTGACTGAAATGATGGATTCTATCTTGATTGAAGTAAAAGGATGTTTTACTTACTGATTATGTAGCTTATGTAAAAGAATGCTTATGAACTCATTTTTATGATTTTCATACTTACCAGAAGTTGAACTTGAAAAGGCATTTTGTTTATAAAATGTTTTGTATACCATATGGTTATATATATGGTTAGTCACGAATGATGTTGTGACAAGTCTAGACTATTACTAGTGGATCCCTAGGTTTTGAGTCGACTGATATTATTTGGAGGTTACCAAGTAAAGTAAATATAGAACTACATGTGCATTAAATTGTGAGGTTCTGGCCATTTACAAATATAGAACTACATGTGCATTTAATTGTGAGGTTCTGGGCATTTACAAATATAGAACTACATGTGCATTAAATTGTGAGGTTCTGGCCATTTACGAATATAGAACTACATGTGCATTAAATTGTGAGGTTCTGGCCGTTAACAAATATAGAACTACATGTGCATTAAATTGTGAGGTTTTGGCCGTTAACAAATATAGAACTACATGTGCATTAAATTGTAAGGTTCTGGAAAGAAGGTTTATGACCTTATTTTAATGGATTTTATTCTTATCAATGGTTAACTTGGAAATGCTTGTTTGAAAGATTTCCGTTTGGATGCAAATGTTTATATCTTTGATTATGTATAAATTGTATGTTCTCACTAGGCTTTATAAGCCTAACACTTTTTCTCAAATGATATGTATTCAGGTTCTCGTTAGCGGCAGGTGGCCAAGGGTTTGAGTGTCGGGACTGAGCCCGAGGGTTTTTGAGATGTTTAGTATTGGATTGTTGGGCATTGTTAAATCCCACATTTTTGGATGATTATGGATCAACAACTTATGTAATCTAGGTAGTTTATGTTTAGATTGGTTTGTTCTTGGGATCCTTATCCGTACTCAGATTTTTGTAAAGGTTAAGTACAATTCCCCTTTTTGGGAGGTTTATACCTTTGGATGATGCTTAATTGTACAGTTTCCGCAGTTTCAAATTTACCCTGGTTTTTAGGGTGTTACACGACGAGTATGCCCGTGGCACTATCGCGGTGGCAATCTCACGGGGTTGGTACCGAGAGTGCCCCATAGCGGACGACTACACCCGACGAGTATGCCCGAGGCATAGTCGCGAGTCACTATCGCGAGCGGGCTCTGGCCGATTTTAAAGCTGAAATTTCACTCTCATTCTCATTTAATACTCATCTACCTCATTTTGTTCTCTCTCTCTCTCTCTCTCTAAAAACTCTCCCTTCATCAAGAACGAATCTAGGGTTCTTCTAAACCCTACCCACTTCATTTATTGCTAAGGCCAAGGTGTACCAATCAAGGGATCAAGCTAGGAACATTTAGTCTATACCTCCATCATCCTCTTCCTCAAGAAAATCAAGCTAGGGTTTTGGGTTTTTATCAAAACCCATTTTTTGAGTCCACCTTTCTCATTAAATGCTTACTTACTCTATGTAAACCTATTATTATGCTATTTTAGTCATTTACTTCGTGTTTGTTAAACAAATATTTGAAAACTCTCTTGGGTCAAAACTAGGGTTTTGACACTTTTGGAATTTCAAGAAATGGGATGACCTAAAAGTTTGGAAAATGATATATATGAGTTATTTATGTGTTGGGATATTTGGAAACTAGATGTGTGAAATGGTCAGTTGGATTCATGACTTGAAAGGAAGATTGGAGAGTCCATGGCCTAATTATGTTGAAGTGTTATAGTAATATGTCTAACATGTTGAATGAAATATGATTGCATGAATGGAAATATTGGATATGTCTATTTGGTTTACTTTGTAATAACATGGTGCCATATGAGATTCATGTGTTTGGGAATTATAGCAAATTGCAAGTTTTTTTTTTGACGAATCATGTTAGTTGGAATGGTGAGGTCCCAAGGTAAAGATCCATGGATAGTGTTGAACTTGGTGACTCTTTGGAGTGAGGCTCGGATTAGAGTTGAACCCAGATATATTGAACTAGAGATTCATGGATAGAGTTGATGTTCTAACGGCTAAAGATTCATGGATAGAGTTGACGTCGGTAAATAACCATTCCAACTAAGTGCTCCACATGGGGTGCGGCCTACTAGCGTGTTCCGTCACAACCTATGGTGGAATAGGTCTTCCCCATATTGCATAAGGTTCAAACGTTGGAGGATTCATTCATTCTTACTAATCTATTTATTGTTAAATTGAGCACCCATGCATTACTTTCTTACTCATATATTGTTGGATGTTCTTACTAGGCTCCAAGTCTAACACTTCTTTGCTTTGGTGTTCATATCAGGTTCCGTTGGTGGAGGGGTGGCTAAACCTTAAATGGAGAGTCGAGACGACAATTTTTGGGGACATAGCATTTGACAAAGATATAGAGCGCACATTATTACTTGTCGATATTTTGGGAATTGATGATGACACCCAATTATAATCTAAACTAGAATGTTTTACATTAAGTAGGTTGTCGTTCCTCAGTTCATTTCATTTGGGTTTGTAAACGCTTATACTTTTCCCCATTTTTGGGATGATGTCATTTGTGAAACTTTATTTCGTATTAAAATATTCCAGGTTCATTTTCCCTCCAATTAAAAATGTCACCTTGCGAAAAATTTCAAGTGTTTGAAATCACTAAATTTTAGGGTGTTACAAGTTGGTATGAGAGCAATAGTTTAAGTAAACTAAGAATGAAAGTAAGATGTCTGGACTTAAACTGGAGTTATTAAGTTATGATTGGTAAGGATTGGGTAGAATTTCTAAGATAGGATGGTCTTAGAGTCGACGGAAGTGCATGGATTAAGAATTGTGATGATGGTAACGAGAATCCTTGTGTATGGTGTGTTTATAATTGCACTTAGCTAATGCCATTATGAATATATTATTACGTGAGCATGCTTGATTTACTAGTGTCGTGACAATTGATGAATGTATTAGTACATTTCTCCTTATGTTTCGATCGAATCTCTTACTCTCTCTCTCTCTCTCTCTCTCTCTCTTGTGTTTGTATGGCATCCATCATTTATCATGGTGAACACTCGAAGTCGACCGTTGGTCGAAGGAGAAATTCATGAATATAACACGTCCGAACCCAATCCAGCGGATAGTGCAGTGAATGTTGTTCCTCCCAATATGCTGTCGATATTCACTGGGGAAGTAGAGCACATACCCAGAGTGGATTTGGCATCCTCGAACCCGGTCATTCAAGAGGCCAACCCTCAAGAGGCCTTTCTGAAGATGTTAGAGGATCGAGATATGAGTCTCAGAAGGCCTGAGATAGTCACGAAGAATGTGGTGGCCGGTTCGGATAGTACTGGTAATGGGATCCGGACGGAAGAAAATGCGGTTCTCGGAGCTCAGAGGGGCGGAAAGACTTGCTCCTACAAAACCTTCTTTTGTAGCAAACCGCCCGAGTTCTCGGGATCTGATGACCCCATGGCAAGAACTGGATCCAGGAGATCGAGCAAGGCTTCGATTCCAGAGAATGCGGGGAGGATCAGAGAGTAGGATTTGCCTCCGAAATGCTTAGAGGCCCGGCACATCGGTGGTTGAACGTCACTAGGTCCACCCTCAATGTCGTCATTTTTGCTTAGTTGTCTTGGGATGCATTCAAGAAGAAACTCATGGAAGAATATTTCAATGAGAGGGCTATGGATCCGATTGTCGATGAGTTCCGAGCCCTCAAGAAGGTTAACATGTCGGTAAGATATTACTCGAGGAATTTCATTGAGAAGCTCGACCTAGTGGGGCATGCGGCCCTAACAGAAAACGACAAAGTGAAGGTGTATCTGAAAGGATTGCCAGCAGAAATGATGTCCATGGTTCGCAACGCTAATCCCTCCACTCTCCGTGAGGCCATTGAAGAGGCCAAAGTCATAGAGGACATTTATGCTTAGAGTCGCGAGGAGAGGGTCGGGGCGACCGAAAAGAGAAAATGGGAAGGCAACTCCTTGCCCTCCAAGAAACCTCGAGCCTTAAGCAATAACATCAATAGGGGGACCGAGCCTAGACGGGAAGCTAAGTGGTGCCCAAAATGCTGAAGCAAACATTTCGGCCCGTGCAAATCTAGTGGGACGAATTGTTTCAAGTGTGGTAAGCCAGGGCATATGCGTGAAAATTGGCCGACCCGAGGGGTTATATGCTATGAATGCAAGGAACCGAGCCACATTCGTAGTGAGTGCCCTAAGTTGAAGGCGAGAGGACCGCAAGTGAAGAAGGAAAATCCCCCAAGGGTTCCCGTCCGAGCTTTCCAAATGACGGTCGATGAGGCCAAGGCATCCACCGACGTGGTATCGGGTACGTTTCTCCTAAACTCCATACCTGCTCGCGTGTTATTTGATTATGGTGCTAGTTTCTCTTTCGTGTCTGAATCTTTTCGTCAAAAGCTTGCCATGACCACTAGTAGCTTAGTTGATGCTTTAGTGGTAGAGATATCCAATGGTAGTCAAGTAGTGATCCGCGACATTTTGAAGGATTGCTCGATTGATATCGAAGGGAAGAAATTTTCAATCGATCTGTTGCCCATGGCCATTGGTGGATTCGATGTAGTGGTTGGTATGGATTGGTTGGCGGACAATCATGCTGAAATCCTATGCTCTAAGAAACTGATCTGAATCCCTAAGTTGAAGGCGGGAGGACCATAAGTGAAGAAGGAAAATCCCCCAAGGGTTCCCTGCCGAGCTTTCCAAATGACGGTCGATGAGGCCAAGGCATCCACCGACGTGGTATCGGGTACGTTTCTCCTAAACTCCATACCTGCTCGCGTGTTATTTGATTCTGGTGCTAGTTTCTCTTTCGTGTCTGAATCTTTTCGTCAAAAGCTTACCATGACCACTAGTAGCTTAGTTTATGCTTTAGTGGTAGAGATATCCAATGGTAGTCAAGTAGTTATCCGCGACATTTTGAAGGATTGCTCGATTGATATTGAAAGGAAGAAATTTTCAATCGATCTGTTGCCCATGGCTATTGGTGGATTCGATGTAGTGGTCGATATGGATTGGTTGGCGGACAATCATGCTAAAATCCTATGCTCCAAGAAACTGATCCAAATCCCTACGTCGGATAATGAAACGGTGGTAGTATATGGAGAAAGAAGGAAGGGCGATGTGGCAATCATCACCATGGCCAAGGCACGTAAGTGTTTGGTGAAGGGGTGTTCATCCTTCTTAGCTTACGTGATTGACGCCAAACTTGAAAGGAAAAAGTTTGAGGATGTGAGGGTGGTGCGTGAGTTTCCCGATGTCATCCCGGAAGACTTGTCCGGTTTGCCACCCGATCGCCAAGTCAAGTTTCGGATTGACTTGGTATCGGGGGCGGTTCCGATTGCTCGAGCCCCTTATCGGTTGGCGCCATCAGAGATGCAAGAAATGATGGCTCAACTCCAAGAGCTTTTGGAGAAGGGTTTTATAAGACCAAACTCATCGCCTTGGGGAGCTCCGGTATTGTTTGTCAAGAAGAAGGACGGCACAATGAGAATGTGCATAAATTACCGCGAATTGAATAAGGCAACGGTGAAGAATAAGTATCCGCTCCCTAGAATTGACGACTTGTTCGATCAACTTCAAGAGGCGGGGTGTTTCTCAAAAATCGATTTGCGTTCGGGTTACCATCAAGTGAAGGTGAGAGAAGAAGACGTCTCGAAGACGGCCTTTAGAACGCATAAAAGCCATTATGAATTCCTCGTGATGTTGTTTGGTCTAACCAACGCACCGTCGGTGTTTATGGATTTGATGAACAGAGTGTGTCAATCGTTCCTCGACAAGTCGGTCATTGTTTTTATTGATGATATACTCGTGTATTCCAAGAGCGATTTGGAACATGAGCAACACCTTCGTGAAGTCTTAGTGGTGTTGAGAAAGGAAAGGTTGTACGCCAAATTCTCCAAGTGCAACTTTTGGCTTGAAGAAGTCCAATTCTTGGGTCATGTTGTCACACGAGACGGAGTGAAGGTGGACCCCTCCAAAATTGAAGCTATGATGAATTGGGAACCTCTCAAGAGTCCTTCCGAGATCCGAAGTTTCTTAGGTTTGGCGGGCTATTATTGGAGATTTATCCAGGACTTCTCCAAAATCGCTTCTTCCTTAACGACTTTGACTCGGAAGAATGTGAAGTTCGTTTGGACCGAAGCGCAAGAGAAGGCGTTCCGAATCCTACAAAAGAAGTTGTATGAGGCTACAGTTCTGTCATTACCCGAAGGGTCGAAAGACTTCGTGGTCTATAGCGACACTTCAAAAATGGGGTTGGGTTGCGTGTTGATGCAAAAAGAGCAAAGTGATCGCCTATGCAATCAAGGCAACTTAAGGTTCACGAAAAGAATTATCCTACCCATGACTTGGAGTTGGTGGCGGTGGTGTTCGCTTTGAAGCTTTGGCGACACTACCTCTATGGTACAAAATGCACGCTCTATACGGATCATAAGAGTTTGAAGTATGTTTTTGATCAAAAAGAGTTGAACATAAGGCAAAGGCGGTGGCTTGAATTACTCAAGGATTATGATTGCGAGATGCTTTATCATCCCGGTAAGGCGAACATGGTGGCCGATGCGCTAAGTCGGAAGGACTATAGCGGAAGCATTTGGGCTACCCTCTCGAGAATCGAGCTCGTATCGAGCCTTATTGAGATGATTAAAGCATCTCAAGTAGAAGCCTTGTTGGAGGAGACTCTCAAAGATGAATTTATGTTAAAACAACATTTGCTTTTAACGGAAGATAGTCGTGGAATAAAATTGTTCAACGGTCGCGTATGGGTACCCAAAGTTGGAGGCAACCGGGAACTTCTTCTCGAGGATGCCCATAAGTCCAAATATTCCATCCATCTGGGGAGTACGAAAATGTATACAGACTTGAAACTACATTATTGGTGGCCGGTAATGAAACTTGATGTGGCGCATGACGTGGAACGTTGTGTAACATGCTTACAAGTGAAAGCGGAGCATATTACCATGGACTTCGTGACTAAGTTGCCCAAAATTCTTCGAAGTCACAATACCATGTGGGTGATAGTCGACCGGTTGACCAAGAGTGCTCACTTCTTGGCTATGTGCGAAACCCTACCGATGGACAAGCTGGCAAAGCTTTACATCGATGAAGTGATTTCAAGGCATGGGGAGCCTTTATCCATCGTATCAGATCGCGATAGTCGGTTTACTTCAAAATTTTGGGATGCACTGCAGAAAGAGCTTGGTACGTGAGTAAAGTTGAGTACGGGTTATCATCCGCAAACCGACGGTCAAAGTGAAAGAACGATCCAAACACTCGAAGACATGTTAAGGTCTTGCGTTATCGACTTCGGGGGTAGTTGGGACTCTCACCTACCTTTGGTGGAGTTCGCTTACAATAATAGCTATCACTCGAGTATTGGAATGGCACCATTTGAAGCGTTGTATGGCCGAAAGTTCCGAACCCCCGTTTGTTGGTTAGAGGCGGGTGAGAAGCAATTTGTCGGACCCGAAATCGTGCAAGAGACTGCAGACAAAGTCAAGGGTATCCGAGAACGCCTAAAGGCAGCCCAAGACCGGCAAATAAGTTACGCGGATAAGAAGAGGCGACCGGTGGATTTCCAAGTGGGCGATCGTGTGATGCTCAAAGTATCTCCTTGGAAGGGGATCATCCGGTTTGGGAAACGAGGAAAGTTGAGTCCTCGATTTCTCGGACCATTCACTATAACCAAATGGGTTGGACTTCAAGATTGCCAATTGGAGCTTCCACTTGAGATGAAAGGAATCCATAACACATTTTATGTATGTTATCTTCGGAAATGCTTGGCGGATGAGGAAAGCGTCATTCCCCTTTTGGAGATAAGAGTGGATGAGGGTAACCGTTGCATTGAAGAACCTCATGCCATCTTGGAGAAGAAATCCAAGAAACTCCGTCATAAAGAAGTCACAATGGTCAAGGTTTAATGGAAGCATCACCGGGGGGCCAACGTGACTTGGGAAGCAGAGGAGGACATGAAGAGGAGATACCCTCACCTCTTTATGTGAGCGTCGATTTCGAGGACGAAATCCTTTACAAGTTGGGGAGGATTGTAACACCCAGAATTTTGGTAAGTTTTATGTCTTTTAAAATACCTTAATTTCCTTCGTATGTTAAATATGTGTATCTCTTATGATGCTCATTACTTGTGTACGTCGGGTTTGGTTTGTATTCGCATTCTGTAGAAAAAATCGGAGTCCGAGAGCCCTGGGCGATAGTGCCATGCGACAGTGATATGGTCACTGTCGCCAGTGTCACAATCGCGGTCGTCAGACCACCTACGGTACAAGTGGGGCGATAGTGCCCGACGAGTATGCCCGTGGCACTATCGCGGTGGCAATCTCACGGGGTTGGTATCGAGAGTGCCCCATAGCGGGCGACTATGCCCCGGACATAGTCGCGAGTCAATATCGCGAGCGGGCTCTGGCCGATTTTAAAGCTGAAATTTCACTCTCATTCTCATTTAATCTACCTCATTTTGCTCTCTCTAAAAACTCTCCCTTCATCAAGAACGAATCTAGGGTTCCTTTAAACCCTTCCCACTTCATTTATTGCTAAGTCCAAGGTGTACCATTCAAAGGATCAAGCTAAGAATATTTAGTCTATACCTCCATCATCCTCTTCCTCAAGAAAATCAAGCTAGGGTTTTGGGTTTTTATCAAAACCCATTTTGTGAGTCCATCTTTCTCATTAAATGCTTACTTAATCTATGTAAACCTATTATTATGCTATTTTAGTCATTTACTTCGTGTTTGTTAAACAAATATTTGAAAACTCTCTTGGGTCAAAACTAGGGTTTTGACACTTTTGGAATTTCAAGAAATGGGATGACCTAAAAGTGTGGAAAATGATATATATCAGTTATTTATGTGTTGGGATATTTGGAAACTAGATGTGTGAAATGGTCAGTTGGATTCATGACTTGAAAGGAAGATTGGCGAGTCCATGGCCTAATTATGTCAATGACTCTAGTGTATATGAAGTGTTATAGTAATATGTCTAACATGTTGAATGAAATATGATTGTATGAATGGAAATATTGGATATGTCTATTTGGTTTACTTTGTAATAACATGGTGCCATATGAGATTCATGTGTTTGGGAATTATAGAAAAATTACAAGTTGTTTGTGACGAATCATGTTAGTTGGAATGGTGAGGTCCCAAGGTGAATATCCATGGATAGGGTTGAACTTTGTGACTCTTTGGAGTGAGGCTCAGATTAGAGTTGAACCCATATTTACATTGAACTAGAGATTCATGGATAGAGTTGACGTCGTTAAATAACCATTTCAACTAAGTGCTCCAAATGGGTTGCGGCCTACTAGCGTGTTCCGTCACAACCTATGGTGGAACGGGTCTCCCCCGTATTGCATAAGGTTCAAACGTTGGAGGATTCATTCATTCTTACTAATCTATTTATTGTTAAATTGTGCACCAATGCATTACTTTCTTACTCTTATATATTGTTGGATGTTCTCACTAGGCTCCAAGCCTAACACTTGTTTGCTTTGGTGTTCATATCAGGTTCCGTTAGTGGAGGGGTGGCTAAACCTTGAGTGGAGAGTCGAGACGACAATTTTTGGGGACATAACATTTGACAAAGATATAAAGCGCACATTATTACTTGTCGATATTCTGGGAATTGATGATGAAACCCAATTATAATCTAAACTAGAATGTTTTAGATTAAGTAGGTTGTCGGTCCTCAGTTCATTTCATTTGAGTTTGTAAACATTTATACTTTTCCCCATTTTTGGGATGATGCCATTTGTGAAACTTTATTTCGTATAAAAATATTCCAAGTTCAATTTCCCTCCAATTATAAACGTCACCTTGCGAAAAATTTCAAGTTTTTGAAATCACTAAATTTTAGGGTGTTACATACATACATACTTAATTCGTTTATTCATTTGTAAATGTTGGATATACTTAATAAATCCAAAAAAAATGGTTTATGTGAAAAGAACCCAAAAAGAGTAAATATGGGTCAAAATGAATTATTCAGTATACTCTTAGTTTTATTCTTTAGTATGGATGTCATCCTCAAATAGGGGGAGATTGTTGGGTCATCTGAAGATTTGAAGATGACCTCCCGATCTTCTATTTTGTATCATCATACTTAGAATATTTTGAGGTTCTTTTTAGCAGCTTGGTTTCTATACAAATGTTCGGTGAAATCGAAGATCAGCCGAAGAAGACAAAGAAGAAGTATATCTCTCAAAGAGGATTGAAGATAGACTTCTCAGCCTAAAGCCAAGCATGCCTACTTGATCAACACCATTAGCTAGGATGGTGTCGATCTCAAATCTTCAGGAGCCCGAAGATTTCTCAAATCTTCAGGAGCCCGAAGATTTCTCAAATCTTCAGGAGCCCAAAGATTTCTCAATCTTCAGGAGCCCGAAGATTTCTCAAAACTTCAGGATCCCGAAGATTTCTCAAATCTTCAGGAGCCGAAGATTTCTTACATCTTCAGGAGGCCGAAGATTTCTCAATTTTCAGGAGCCCGAAGATTTCTCACATGTGCCGACTTGTCTCTTTATTCACCAAACTTGTCTTTGATAAGTTTCGGTGGGAAAATATTATCGGCACAAACACATTGTACTTTTATGAGAAAATATATTTGTGATATCATGCATTGACGTGGACCTCGTCTGAAGATCAGAAAAAGTAAGCTTTGTCTCCTACACTCTTTTGAGGAAAGGTATACACCATCCTCTACAGGTCAACACTTCAAGACAAAGTCACCTCAAGACAAAAGGTATATCATGTACCATGCTGAAGACATGTGTCCATCCTTTGCTCAACAGGTGTCCCTTGAATTAAATGCATGAGGCACTATAAATATGGAGGATGGTTCAACATGCAAGACAACCAACTTTACAAGTCTTCAAGCTCTCTAAGTGCCTGGCAACTTTCTCTCTACGAAGTTCAATTGTTTTCTAAGTGTTTTTCAATTATTCTTCATTCTCTATGTGTAAGATTGTTTGAACATATTTCATTTGTTCTCTTCCACAACAATCAAAGTTTTCTATGTGTAATTCTTGATTTCAAATCAATAAGAATTAAACTAAGAGAAAAAATTTGTGTATTGTATTCAAACCCCCCCCCCCTTCTACATTACTTATCTTGTTTACTTACCTCTATCTGGGACCAACAGTGGAGCTCTATCTGATATATAAATAGAGTATATGTATTGTAATAAAGGCATTCAGAAATTCCAATTACTTTCTCTCTTCCTCCTCACTCTTCTCTTAAATTCTTCTTCTCTCTAGCAGAGAGCTCTGCTCCTGCAACAGAGTACCTTCTAGTATATTAAAATTTTGTTCGTTAGAATAAATAATTTATTTATTATGAAAAAGATAATCATGTTTTAAAAGTGAAAATATTGTGAGATATTATTAAATTAAATTATCAAATAATTGCGAATGAGCTACAACGATTAAACTGATATAATAATCAAAATATTTTTTTTGTTAACCATACTTCAAATATTTTTTTTAATAAAATTTTATTTTTCTAAATAAAACATGTGAATTATAATTAATTTTAAAGTGCATTACACTTTTGGTTATTGTGGTTTGCCCAATAACAGTTGCTAAGTGATGATGTTAATTTCAAAGAACTTCATTGTTATCAAATTGAAAGGTTAAAAATTAAAAAGTTAAAGACGATTAGTATAAATAATTTGTTTGATAGATAAAATCTAGAATTTGAACAAACCACTCGACCACTAATGTAATTCATCAAATTATAAATTAGAGTAAATTACATGATTGTCCCTGTGGTTTACACAAAATTGCACTGTTGGTCCCTAAAGTGAAATAATTATGGATTTGGTCCCTGTGCTTTACATTTTCTCACGTCCTTGGTCCCTATACCCTAACACCGTGAATATTGCTCCGTTAATGAGCTCACATGCGACGCACATGATGGGCAAATGCGTCTTTTTACACATTCCTTCTCTTTTAATCGATAAAAATGTTCAGATCAAAATTAAACGCTTTTACCTCTTCCTCCCCAATTCATCCTCCCTCTAACCATGGTTCCTCCGGTTGTCTTTTGTCCCCGCGGTTCGCCTGCCATCAGACGCACTTCGTGGACTTCAAGAAATCCAGGGAGGCATTTATATTCTTGTCCGAACATGGTAAGGGTTTTGTTTATGAAAAGTTTTTTTGTGTGTTTTTTGCCCTAATTGTGTAATTTGATTCTGTTAGGGACCAAGATGTGGATTCATCATGTGGTTTGACCCACCAATGTGCAAGAGATCGATGGATATAATACCTGGTTTACTAGATTCGAAGAACCACCTTCAAGCAACCATCATAGAACTTGAGAAAGAAACCAAGAAATGGAAGATTCTATTTTATATCACATCTCTGTTTCTTCTATTCTATTTATGTTTTTAGGTTACCTAGTTTCATCCTTTTGAAGTGGCAGGTAATATTAGTTCACTAGTGATAGTATGGTGAAATTTGTGGCCCAAGATTTACTAGCTTAAAACACATACAGATTATCACAAACACTTTGTTTATTAATCACATGAACTATATCAAGCCATAGATCTAAAAGTGATTAACCTTTCAAGATAGAATGTGTTTGTATGTGTACTCAATGTGTGCAACTATGTGTTTCTCTCAACTACCACCAATATTACACCTTCACTTTCACACACTAACTCTCTTGCTTCTCTACAAGTCTACTAGAAACAATACAAGGACTTGCTTATATATAGGTCAACATGACCAAGCAAGGTCAAACCTTCTAAGCTCATTACAACTCACACACAAACACTAATTACAACAATGACCCTCATTTAATCTTGAATACAATTACAGTCTAACAATCTCCCCCTTTAGATTCAAGATTAAAAAAAATTTGACAATAATCTTCAGGTCTTCATATCTTCAGAATTAACTTCAACTTCAATTCTTTTCCGGCTTTGACATCTCAAAAACTTTGACAATTCTTCAAACTTGTCTCTCCCTTTGAATTAACTTTTGCATAAACTCTGACTTTCTTTCAAACTCTGACATTCTCTTTGATAAGCTTTCTTTAACCTTTGACTTTAAACATCTGAAAACTTTATCTCCTCTGAAATCTTTAAACCTTCAATCTGATCTTGAACTTTTGATTATTCTCCCCCTTTTTAATGATTTGTAAGAATCAAAATCATTAAAACACTTCAAGGTCAGATCCGTCATTGAATGAACTTCCCACCATCTGATAAGCACAATCTTCATGAACTGTTATCACCCCCAGATAGGAAAATTATGAATCTCCCCAATACATGATGTGATAAAATCTGTCATCTGATCTGAAAGAGCCGTAGAACCATGAATGTATTTATATGAATCTTTTCAAATTCAAACGAAATAAGAGTTGTAACCCTGAATCAACATATGAAATAGTTAGAAATGCCTGTCAGTAACACGAAGTTACTGTGTACAACGAATGTACAATATAAGGAGCTTGTTTGATGTTGACTCCCCATGACTTCCATTCAATCATTGAAAAACACAAGGTAATTCTATGAATGTTCTGACAGAAAAACAAATTCTCTATGTGCTCGTGCTTGTGTTTTGAAAGAATTAGCACAATGATTGTGTTTCATAAGGCTCAAAGTATGTAAATCACTGAGACAACAATGATTATACATGGACTCAACGTGCATGAGAAAGGGTCGAAGGTGGGGCAACTTTCCTTCTTTTTCAATATCAGCATCTTCTAAGTGAAGATCCGATAGATTATGTGTTGCTTCCCCAGAAAATGTGAAACATTCTCTTTTTAAGAAAAGAATGAGTAGCTAGTGGGGTTGTATGCAAGAGATGGCATGGGCTATTTGCCTATTTCAATGATGGTCACCAAAGAAATGTGAACCAATCAGTAATGTGGCTACCCGGCTCAGAAAGATGTTTGGTGCAGAGTTCTAATATTCTTTTAACTCTGTTCTCACACCCTCTTTCTTTTAAACATTTAAGCTCATATCTAACCAATCTCTCATTTCCATTTTACCTCAGCTCACTCCCACACTCAATTCTTTTAGACCCCTCTCCCCTCAATCACTCAAAGGATTTCTTCCGGGGTAAGAAACACTGGTTATCGTGAATCCATGGAAGATCTAGTAAGCACTCACACTGAATCCCATGTTCCTAAAAGTACATGTTGTTCAATGATTTTCTTGACATGTAAAGCACAAAAAATCATATGTCAGTGTTTGTATGCTCATTTAAAAATCAGAAATGAAATTTGAGCATTTTAAACATTTAAGATATCTCAAAGCTTTATATGAATGAAAAGAATAGAAATGTTTTGAGAATCTGACAATGATTAAGATCAGATCAAATTATCATGAAGAAAAAAAAATTGGGAATTTAAAGACGTATGTTGTTTATATGAACAATATATAAACATATTATCAATGAAAGCACATTTAAAAATGAAATGACGTTTGATTCAAACAACTGTGAATACCAAACGACGGGAGTATTACCATAGAAAGATATATCATTTGATACATGGTAATAACATAATCAATTTGAAAATACTGAACCAGTGTGTGTATGAATACTTGACAAAGTATATAGAAAAGAAAATACACAAGTATTATTCTTTTAAAGAACACACGATCAGATAAACAATGAAGTATCTAAAAAAATCATTTAAAATTCACACTTCTCAAATCATAAATACATGTTAAGATCCTGAAGTGGTTTGAACATTTTAAAACCATTTTTCACAAGTGAAAGTTGTTCTTCTTTCACAAGTGTTAGAGTATAAGGATTAGAATGTTATACCTGTGAATTAAAATCCTTAACTCCCCCTGGAATGAATATAGCAATTAAAATATCCTTGACTAGATATCCTCCCCCTTGATATCTTGAAAGCATCCTTTAGAAGAAAACATTTGAATACGGGTTTTGAACTGAATTGTCCAAAAGCCATTGTCACATAAAATATCTTGCAAGAAAAAGATTTTGGTAATCATTATAAAAATGATTCCGCTTTAGTCAGATAGCATATGATGAAATATCTAAAATATATGCAAATAAAGTACAAGATTAGAAAACTCCCCCTAGAATCATGAATTAGCGTTTAACATACCAAGTTTGCTAACTAAAAAGGTAAACCTCTTTTCATCCAACGGCTTGGTGAAAAGGTCAGCCAACTGGTAGTCTGTAGTCACAAAGTGCATCTCGATATCGCCCTTCTCAACATGATCCTTTATAAAATGATAACGCACGTCGATGTGTTTCGTCTTGGAATACTGTATTGGATTAGCTGTTATCACAATCGCACTTTTAGAATCACAGTAGATAGGGACTCGTTGGTAAGTATATCCGAAATCTTTTAACTGTGTTCGCATCCAAAGCACTTGTGAACAGCAGCTTGCGGCAGCTACGTATTCAGCCTCAGCGGTGGATGTAGAAACACAATTTTGTTTCTTAGATGTCCAACTAACCAACTTATCACCTAAGAACTGACAAGAACCAGAGGGGCTCTTTCTATCCAGTTTGCATCCTGCATGATCAGCATCAGTATAGGCAGTTAAATCAAAAGACGAACCCTTAGGATACCAAAGGCCTAACTCAGTAGAACCTTTAAGATACCTAAAAATCCGTTTTACAACGACCAGGTGTGATTCCTTTGGATTAGCTTGATATCTTGAACAGAAACATGTAGCAAACATAATATCCGGTCTACTTGCAGTTAAGTACAGCAGTGAACCAATCATGCTACGGTACACTTTTTGATCTACCGATTTACCAGAAAGATCTGCATCTAAAAGTGTGCCCGTTGCCATCGGTGTTTTCATCACTGAACTGTCAGTCATGTTAAATTTCTTTAAAATATCTCGAATATATTTTGACTGATTAATGAAAATGCCTTCGGGTAACTGTTTTACTTGAAGACCAAGGAAAAAATTCAGTTCGCCCATCATTGACATTTCAAAACGAGATTCCATGATTCTTGAAATTTTTTTACAAAACTTTGGATTTGTAGAACCGAAAATTATGTCATCTACATAAATCTGAATCAGAATCATATCATCACCTTGCTTTTTTAGAAAGAGAGTAGTATCAATTGTACCTTTCTTGAATCCTGAAGCGAGTAAAAATTGAGTTAGAGTTTCGTACCAAGCTCTTGGTGCCTGTTTGAGTCCATACAAGGCTTTGTCTAAGACATAGACATGATCAGGGTTCTTTGGATCAACGAATCCTTCTGGTTGAGCAACATATACTTCTTCATGCAATATCCCATTTAAGAATGCTGATTTTACGTCCATTTGGAAGACCGTAAAATTTTTATACGCTGCATAGGATAAGAAGATTCGTATCGCTTCCAGTCGTGCCACAGGAGCAAATGTTTCTTCATAATCAATCCCCTCCTGTTGACAATAACCCTTTGCAACAAGGCGAGCTTTGTTTCGAACTACAACTCCAGATTCATCTCTCTTATTTCTGAAAACCCACTTTGTTCCAATAACAGATTTTCCTTTTGGAAGTGGTATAAGTCGCCAAACTTTGTTCCTCTCAAATTGTAGAAGTTCATCTTGCATCGCCAGAATCCAATCTGGATCACGCAAGGCTTCTGAAGCTTTCTTCGGCTCGAGAGAACTTAAAAAACTTGAATATAGACAAAAATTAGCCGATGTTGTACGCGTTTGTACACCAGACTGTGCATCACCAATGATATTATGAAGTGGGTGATTTCTTGTCCATTTCATTGTACTTGGAATCGGATGAATTTCAGCTTGAGTATTATCTTCCTCATATTCATCATATACAGCAGGTAAGTCTTTATCAACCCCAGATGTGCTCGGGACATCTTGTACAGCCTCTTCTGAAGTAAATATTTCCGGAGCAATAGAAGAATCACTCGGAACTTCTGTTGCAGAATTTGGATCTGCATGCACAGAATCAACATTAGTATCTTCAGAATGTATATGTGTAGATGTACCTGATGTGGTTGATATTGTGACATTTTCAGAAGGTCCTGAAATATCTGCGACTATAATTGGAACCTCTGAAGTTGATGCGGATATGTTTGATTTTTCAAAATCTGCACATATATCCAGAAAAGCATCAAAAAATAATAAGTCTAATTCAGCTGTAATTTTATTTGAATTAGAAGACTTATTCTGTTTGACTTCAGGTTCTATTCCATCTTGAATAGAAACTTTCTGTTTAAGCTTGAGTTCTGAACTGTTGTGTTCAGAAGTCAACGTTGATGATTCGTCGAATGACACATTAATGCTCTCCATGATCGTCTTGGTTCGTCTATTGTAGATCCGATAGGCTTTAGACGTTAACGAATAACCAATGAAATAGCCTTCGTCAGCCTTCTTGTCAAAATTACCAAGATTGTCTCGATCATTGAGAATATAACACCTGCAACCAAAAGTACGAAAAAATTTAATATTCGGTTTTCAACTATTAATAAGTTCATACGCTGTCTTTTTATGTCTTTTGATGACAATCGTGCGGTTTTGTGTGAAACACGCAGTGGCTACGGCTTCAGCCCACAGAAACATTGGCAATTCGGAATAGGCTAACATTGTCCTTGCAGCTTCCACCAGTGTTCGATTCTTCCTTTCAACTACTCCGTTTTGTTGAGGAGTGTAGGCAGCAGAAAAGTTGTGAGAGATCCCAACAGATATGAGATAACTCTGAAGCTTTTCATTCTTGAATTTAGTGCCATTGTCACTTCTCAAAGATATAACCGGCAATTGTAGTCGAACCTGGATCTTCTTTAAAAACTCAATGATCAACTCTGTTGCATCTGATTTGTTTCTTAAAAATTCCAGCCAAGTATATCTGGAGTACTCATCTATCATGACCAAAATATATTTCTTACCATTGATAGACTGAGTCCTCATCGGGCCGCAAAGGTCCATATGTATCAATTCAAGAGGTGTTGAAGATGAGAATTCTGTCTTTGCTTTATGAGATGTTCGCTTCATCTTTCCCATTTCACAAGCGGGACAAAGAGAATTCTTCTCAAACCTTAGTTCTGGTAGACCTTTGACAATACCTTGTCTCGCCAACTGATTAATTGCATCAAAGTTTTGATGAGACAGACGCCGATGCCATATCCAACTTTCAGCTCGTGAAGCTTTTGCAATCAGACAAACAGGTCTTGATGCAGAAAGTGTTGGAAAATTCACAGAATAAAGATTTGCATTCCGCTTGGCTTTAAAAATTGCACGACCATCTTTATCTTCAATATAACAGCATTTATCAGTAAACCGAACTTGAAATTGACTATCGCAGAATTGGCTTGTACTGAAAAGATTATGATCAAGTCCTTCCACGTATAATACTCTTTTGATTGTCACGGTGCCATTTGTTAACGATCTGTGTCCTCGAATGTATCCTGTAACCTCAAAATTAGCATAACTTACAGTACCGGCAGATTCCTCAACATAATTGTGAAGTAGATGCTTAAATCCTGTCATATGGCGCGAGCATCCTGAATCTATATACCATGTATGTGAGGCCTACAAAAAGAACAACTCATTTCTGTTTAGGTACCCATATCCAGATGGGTCCTTCCTTGTTAGCTTTTCGCAACTTATCAACATCATCTACCTTAGCCTTAATTCGCCACTCATAGCGAGGCTTAGGTACCCATTTCCATACCATTTTAACATTAAGCTCATGAAATGTTTTCTTTTTTGAAAAATGATCAATCTTAGCATGAAAAATTTTAGCCTGATGAGTTAAGGAATTTAAAGTTGATTTGACATGAGATGTTTTTCTGGCAACTTTAGATTTAGGATGAATGAAAGGAATGATAAAAGCATTATCATGACAGTGTTTGCAGATAAAATTCTTACGTGCAAATGTCAAAAGCTTAGATTTATCCAATGAAGTACAATCATTCATACAACTTTGACATTTGGAAACGTTTGAATTTTTACACATCAAACTACCACTATCACTGATATTACATTTATTTTTAGCAACTTTATTTTCCTTCACATTCTTCATCCTTTCTCCTTTACCATTTTGCCTTTTTACATCTGAAACAGGAAACAGAATCTTGTTAGTTTTCTTTGAAGAAAATGATTTTGGCTTTGAAGTACAAGAAGCTTCTCCTTTCTCAAAAATACTCGGAGGATATTCAGGAGTAGTAGTATAAACAACTGAAGTTTTAGAATTAACAGTATCAAACTCTGGATTAGAATGAACATTCCAGTTTTTAGAGTCAAACATCTTTTTCTTCTTTAAATTTTGTTGAAACAAATCATTTTTTAAAATATTTAACTCTCTAGAGAGTTCTTTGTTTTCTTCAAAAGACTTGTCAAGTTTGAATTTGAGATCAACATTCTCATCTTCTAACTCTTCAATTGTCTTTTGAAGATCTGTGATTTGTTTCTCAAAATTAGATGCTTGATTCACCTCAGAGTTTGATTCCATCTTTTCTATAATTTTTGATTCATCTCAGAGTTTGAACAGGATCTGAAGCATTCATCATTTCTGTAAAGATCTCCTCAGTCATAATTTTTGAAAAATCAGAATTAAGGTTTTGATTCATGATATTTTCATCTTTTGATCCATTTGATGAATTAGACGTGAATAAATCAGATAATAACGCTTGATTCTCAACATTAGTTTCTAAATCAGATTCATCAAACTGACACTGAGATTCAGTATTATTTTCATCAATCTTGGCTGATTCTGTTGGAGAAAATAGAGACGTAAAATCACTAAATTCTATCTTTCTTGTTTTGTAACTTTCATTTAAATCTTTATAAGCAAAACCAACAGATTTTAAACTTGAAATGGAATCAGCGCAAGATAAAGTGTCATCATCATTCACAACTTTACCTTTTACAAAAGTATCATGAATATCAGGTTTTTGTAGAAGTAGAGCCCATTTTATCAAAATTATACAAATTTTCTAGTGCTCTTTTCAAAACAGTATTTGGTTCAAAACCTAAACCTTTTTTAACATTATAAAATCTGACATCTTGGAGTTTGTTTGTTAAAAGATTTAATGTTTGCTCAGTCTGTCCTCTTTTCAGATTTAAATCCTCCAGTTGTTTGATTTTACAATATGCCTCGTTTCTTTCTTGGAAACATGCTTCAAATTTTAGTTGAAAATCACCTTTTTCAGCATTTAAGTTTACAAGATCTCTTTCAAGCTCAGATATTTTTGAATTTAAAACATCTTTGTCCTTTTTCAAACAATCTTTCTAAGATTCTTTTTCCTTAACAACATCTTTCAACATTGAATTTTCATCACGAAAATTCAACATTGTTTGTCTTTCATGACTAAGTTTGCCTTTTAAAGTTTTAAACTCTTCTTTCATGAATTTAACTTGAGCCTTTAAGGATTGAATACGTACCTCGGAACCACAGTCGGAATGATCAGAAGATGATCCAATGTCCTCATCTACTTTGTCCATCATACACACCTGAGTAAAGTGTGCAGATTCATCATCAGAACTCTTGTAGAGCCAATTCTCTTCTTCCGCCATTAAGTTCTGACCATCTTCCACCTTCTTTGCTAACAAAGTTTTCTGAGCATAATATTCCGAATTCTTTGTACGCTTGAACTTGCAATCCTTGGAAAAATGACCTGGTTTTCCACAGTTATAGCATCTTCCATATTTCGACTCAGTCTCTTCTTTCTTTCCTTCTCTCTTCTCTTCTCGTTTCTCTTCTCGCTTTTCATCTCTTTTCTCTCCTCTTTTCTCATACTTCTTTTCAGATCTCGGTTTGAACTTGTCTTTCTTGTAACTCTCATATTTCGGCTTGTACTTGTTCTTTCCAAAGCTTTTAAACTGCTTTGTGAGAAGAGCCAGATTTTCAACGAATCGTTGCATATCCTCATCTGAATTTTCTTCACATTCAGTAGAAGACTTATCAGTGCTTGAATCAGTAACCTCAGTGAGGAGAGCTCTGGATTTCCTTGACTTTGTCTTGTAAGAAGAACTAGACTTGAAACTTGACCCTTTCTTACGTTCAGACATTAAGGCTAGAGAATCTTTGACCATCTTCTTTTCAGCACCAAGCTGCTTTACTTCATCCTCATGTTGAGATAAAGTTGTGAATATATTGTTGACGTCTTCTTGTGCCATGTCCTTAGTCATCTGAATGTTGATAGCATAGCTTTTCCATTCTGGGTTCAAGTTCTTGATGAACTTATAATTGATCTCTGATTCTGACTTGTTCATTCCATTTCTCCTTAGAGCATTCAATATCACATTGAAGCGATTGTATGAAAGCCTTCATATGCATTTATACTCTGATTCAGCTTTGTCTAAATTGACTTCTTTGATCCTTGAAACTGTTTCTCCAATTCATCCCATAACTCTTTTGCAGATTCCCTACTATCTACTCGATTGTAGATATCATTAGGGATTGCCATAGTGAGATACATAAGTGCCTCATCATCTATCTTGTGTCTTGCCTTTTCCACATTAGTAAAGAATTGATATGGTTTTGACACATGTCGATCTGGGATAGCTGGAGATGTAGCTATGGCTGCTTCTCCAGGTATAAACGATTGTGGATTTTCCGGACCATCTATGATAGATGTCATATAATCTCTGTTCTTTAGATTTAAGAACTGAATCATTCTTTTCTTCCATTGTGAATAATCTCCGACAGACAAGACCGGAGGCTTCAGATGAGATCCCATAGAAAGAAATTCATTTGCCATGTTTGAAGAATGTATGTACCTTCAAGATGAAAAATATTAGCTAGTAAAGATCTTTAAATCCAATCAAATCAAGAAAACTTAAAAAAAATTCAGAGATTTTGATTACTCAAAGAACTTTTGTCCCCCTGCGCAGACTTAGCACGGGGGTCCCGCTACCCGGTTAGCGGGTGGGGTCAAGGGGCAGCGCCCCATATTACAGTTTTGAAAATTTCTCAGAATTTTTTTTTAAGTACAACTCAGTGTGAAACGCAAAAACGTGTGAATAGTATGAAACGCAAACCACACTTCGCGTTTGTAGCAAGGAACGCAAACCTTAGCTTTGCGTTTGTAGTGAAGAGCGCAAACCAGCACTTTGCGTTTATGCTAAGGAACGCAAACCTTAGCTTTGCGTTTGCAGAGTGAAGCGCAAACGCCACTTTGCGTTTGTGCTGAGAAACGCAAACACTACTTTGCGTTTGTGCTTTGCGTGTGTGCTATGGAGCGCAAACCTTAGTTTGCGTTTGTGCTGTGAAGCGCAAACTAACACTTTGCGTTTGTGTGATGATACGCAAAGTACAAATCAAACACAAATTCGATGTATGAAACGCAAACCAGGATGAATCACGCGCAAACCAGGATGAATCAAACGCAAAGTTTGACGAACACACGCAAACCTCTAAAATCAATCAAAATCACACCAAAACACATCTAGACTTCGAATTTCGATCTGAAAATTTGACAATTCACTCACCAACACATTTCGAACACAATTCTAACAAGCAATTTCAATTAAAAACACACAAATCATCAAATTGATTCAAGAACTATAAGTGAAACTCGTGAACTCGAAAAACAACAAATCTTCAAAATTAATGATCAATTCACATGCAATTCAATAACAAAAGATACAGACTCGATCGATTTCACAATATGATCATAACCTGATCAATTTCAACTCGAAAATTCCACTAAAAATAAAAATAGATTTTGACTTCGTGAACAGTAGCGTGAACAGTACGACTCAAAACATTTTCTTGATTTTCAAACGGATTTGGCTCTGATACCAATTGTGGCCCAAGATTTACTAGCTTAAAACACATACAGATTATCACAAACACTTTGTTTATTAATCCATGAATTACATCAAGCCATAGATCTAAAAGTGATTAACCTTTCAAGATAGAATGTGTTTGTGTGTGTACTCAATGTGTGCAACTATGTGTTTCTCTCAACTACCACCAATATTACACCTTCACTTTCACACACTAACTCTCTTGCTTCTCTACAAGTCTACTAGAAACAATACAAGGACTTACTTATATATAGGTCAACATGACCAAGCAAGGTCAAACCTTCTAAGCTCATTACAACTCACACACAAACACTAATTACAACAATGACCCTCATTTAATCTTGAATACAATTACAGTCTAACAAAATTGTAATTTCTTTTGGTTTTATGCCACAAAATGTATTGAAGTGGCAGGTATTAGTTCACTAGTGATAGCATGGTGTAATTTCTTTTGTTTTTTATGCCACAAAATGTAAGGTGAAATGTTGAATTTATGAAGCTATTGTAAGTTGTTGTTATCTTCTCAACTTGTTATGTATGATCTATTCCAAATACAATGGCCAAATGAAGAAGCTTGCATATATAAACTAAACTGTAACAATAACAACATTGTTACCAACATGACAATCCACTTCATTAAGTATTCACCAATTTCCTCCAAAAACATAGGTACATTGTTTCCAAAATGACAATCCACTTCATGTGGTATACACAAATTGCAACAAAACATAGGTACATTGTTTCTAGTTCAGATGCATTAAAAACTACCAAAATACATAAAAGAGCACTATTTGCATCACTATGTACTCATTTCCAAAACAACTATATGTCCCGTTAAGATGCCTGCCCTTTGCATGTGCGCTTGTTGTGCCCTTGTTGATTACAGTTGACACATGTCATTGTCTTTCCAGCCCTTGTCAGTTTCCTTCCACCATTTTTAGTCACCTCTTCAACAGTCTTCCTCCTCTTCTTTTTTGGTCTACCAACTTGGGTGTGATGTATCAGTGGTGTCAATTTCAGTGGACAATTTGACTTTGGCCACATTTTTGGTCCATTACTTGGTTCAAGGGTAAATGTATACATCTCCTCCATGTCGTCAACCAATAGGTTTCATGAACCCAATATTCAGGTATATCCACATTTGCCTCGTGGATGCTCATATTCCAAATGACAACAACTACATGTGTGCATGGAATGCCAATAAGTTCCCATCTTCTACAGGTGCAAAATTTCTCGTGAACATCAACAACACATTGGTCCAACCAGGGACCAGTCACATGTTATTTACAACCTTCATTCCAAAGAACAGTGTACTTTGTAGCTTCCCTCTTGATTGAATCCAACACTTTTGTTGCAGTTGGAGTAAAAAACCCATCAGATTTGTTAATCACTTTCTGAACATTCGTTATTCGCTTCATTAAATACTCCCTGGTGTACTCCATAGCTGTAATTATCGGCTTGTCACGAGCTTCTACTAGTTGCTTATTGAAGACCTCACATATATTGTTTAACAAGCAATCGGTGTGGCTTCTTCCTGTAAATAAGTTTCAAAATAGTAAACAACAATGTTTTGCATCACTAAGAACAAACTCAAATGAAGGACCATATACCTGTGAAGTGGGACCTTGCCCAGTGTTGTGGGGGGTCTGTTTAAGCCAGTCATATGCTTGAGGACTTAATGCTTTTAGAGCATTCATTGCCTGGTCAAATTCGGGGACAGTAGATGAAACAACACAATTCCATAGAAGGTCATTGTACTGTTTTCCCCTCCATGTGTGCTTCATATTCTCGTGTATGTGTCTTAAACAAAACATGTGCTCTGCACAAGGAAAGACCTTTGCAATTGCAGGTATTATGCCCTTCAATTGCAAACCATATCAATTTATGCAACATTATTGTTTCCTAACACAATGATAAACTAATTATGCAGTTCAAAACACAGTTAAAAACAGTGAATACACAAAACTCATTGGCAAATTACCAAAACAGTCCCAAAACAGATTACAAAATAGTCCCAAAACAGATTACAAGACATATTGAAAAGGAAACATATTGGAATAAGCATACCTTTTGTCTGTCAGATACAAAGGTGAAATTACATTGAGCATTCAAATCCAAATCATCAGCAATGCACTCCAAAAACCAGGTCCAAGATCTCGTCGTTTCAGCTTCAACAATTGCATAGGCAAGTGGATATGTCCCATTGTTTGGGTCAATGCCAATTGCGGTCAATATTTGACCTGGAAATGGACCTTTCATGAAAGCTCCGTCAAGGCCCAGAAAGTCTCATTGCCCAGCTTTGAAACCCTTCTTCAGTGGTTCAAAACAAACATATATTCTCTTGAACTTCCTAGTCTCACTTGCAACATTGGGTTCATGTTCAACATCTAATTTGACAGTGGTTTCTGGCATAACCCTTTGCAAATCCATAACATAGTCCCTGAGATGGTTGTATTATTCTGCATAGTTCCCACGTACCTTACTGAGTGCCATAGTCTTGTCTCTGAAAGATTCCATACGAGAAAACCTTTGTCCATATTTCCTTTCAATCTCAATCTTCAAAGCTTTAACAGGGATCTCTGGGATATTTGAAATGGTGTCTACAATCTCTTGGGACAAGAAAGAGGCTGTACATGCTTTTACTTGTCTGGTTTGAAGACATTTATGGGTATCCACAAATGTCTTAACCATCCAAGTGGCATCCTTTTTCCCCCTTTGAAATAAGCAGAACCCATGGACAAGGTGTCCCACTTGCAGCAATATTGGGCCCACCCTCATATTATTTATTCATTTCTGCTTGGGATCCTCTACAAATTACCCTTATTCTCGTACTATCATTCTTTATCACATGCAACTGTCTTTTAGTTTGTATATCATGCATATCTATCAACCTTTTTATGCCATCTTTGCTCCCAAAAACTTTGCCAACATAGAGCAGGGATTCTCTTCCACTCCAGAAACTGCTGCTTTCTCTTTTCTCAACTTCTTTAGTAGTGTCTTCCTTTCTTTTTCCATGTCAGAATCATCTGTATTGCTTTCAAGCTCTTCCATATCCACTGCATCCACATCTCCAAATACATTTGAATCATCAGTATTAGAGTCTTCATGTCCAATCCATTCAACATCTAGATTAGTGTTTGCCTTGAAGGTCTTCATGTCCACTTCAACTTCATCAACTACATTTTGCGTCTCTTCTATAAAATCATCTTCATTACTTTTATCTCATCCTGGGTTTCCTTCCATTTGATTGTGGTCATCTACAAAGAAAGGGTCAAAGTCATCAAACATGCCAGTGCTTTCAAGGTTGTTTATTATATCATCAACCGTTTCATCCTTGTGATCAAACCCACCTTTGAAGCTTTCTAATGCACTCTCATCCTTCTCATTAATCACACAAACCTCTTTGCCCTTCTCTTCATCAACCCAACCTAGTATCAACTTTCTTTGGCAAGAACTACGCAAACCTCTTGAGACTTGCTTTCTACACCTACTAAGCTCAGGCGAGGCTTCATCAGATAGTTCCTCTATAACCACCTTACTACCACCAGGACTCATGTTATATGTATTCAACCTACTTTCCCATTGTTCAGTGTAAATGTCAAATAGTTTACACTCAGACACCAATTTCAACATCTCTATCACGTCTGCATCACTACCCAAAGCATGGAGCCCAACATCTAAGTCCTTGGAAATTTAAAATGAAAATAAGTGGGTATGTATGATTTATACCCAATTTCAGCCATCATGTCGTGTAGCTCATTGACGGAGAACTTATCACTATCAACCAAGTCAATAAACTGAGTTTTACCTCGTACGTATTGTCTACCAGGGAACTTCACGAAAACACCTCCATGGTGTATTCTTAAAGAAATAAGGCTTGGAAAACATTCTGCAAAAAAAAACGTGGTTTTGATCAACAATCACCAAAAATGTCCATTAACAATGAAAAACGCCATTAAATACAAGAAAAGGAGATCAAAAGAAAGGAGTGTATTGAAAAACCCATTAAAACCCCACTAAAAATCAAATTTCTTCAAAACTTTAAAAAACCCAATGAAAAAACTTTTCTTGAAAAAAACCCTTCTTCAACAATCACAAAAAATGTCCGTTAAAAATGAAAAAACGACAAAATCCATAATTATTTCACTTTAAGGACCAACAGTGTAATTTTGTGTAAACCACATAGACCAATCATGTAATTTACTCTATAAATTATGATATTTATATTGTATTAAATTTATGAATATAGTTAAATAAATTCATTAAAATTTAACAAATATAAATTGAAACTATTTAAAAGGTTAAAAAATTTATGTTTGGCATATACTTTTGAAAATGATTCGTCAAGTCTAAACGATTAAAAAAATACAGTTTAGGGTTAACTGCTGTGCTCCTCGTTCACAGTTGATCTCCCATGGAATCACAGCCAATTGTCGGCCAATTCCACCAAGGTAAGCCTTCAATCTACTCGCAATGGAAACTTACATATGGGAATCTTAGTTTTCAGAACAATATGATGATGTTCAGATAGTTCCAAGGGCATGGAAGCAACCTCAAACCTGCCATTGCCGGATGCATTTCTTCAATTTCTCAACCAGAATGGAATCGACCCTGCTATATATACCGCCGGTGATTTTACCCCTCGTTATATTAGGTACCTTCCCATAACCCGTTTCCTATAGCTGCTGTTAGTTGTTCAATAAGAACTTTTTGTTATGCTAAATATGATCTTAAGCCTGAAATTTCCTTAATGAATTTTGATGTAAGTTTCTTAAAATTGAATTTAAAGTAATTCAATTTCAATGTAGTCCAATTTTGACTAATCGAACTCAATTTGATCACTTGTCAACTCCAAACGCATTTTGTGATGCTTGTAAGAAAAGAAGATTAAGAGTTCCATTGATTAATTAGAAGTATCCCTTTCATTCTATGAAAATTGCTGAGATTATTCTACAATGCTAGTTGCATTTTATTGATGTGACTGATTTTAGTCTACGACTTAATTAAACTACATATTAAGTCAAACATTGCCATCTTGAGTATCTTCATGGGATCAAAGGAGTATTATAAATGGAGATGTTTCATTGGTAGAACTGTAAAAGGGTTTATATCAAATTCAAACTTGAAAGAACTAGGATTGACTCTCAATCAATAGTCAAAGGTAGGTTCTTGTTACAGTGGCTTTTGAATTCTTATGTGCCTAACTGCCTATCTATGTTTTTTGGTATTTGAAGATTAAAGCCGGGATGTGAGGAGCAGCTCAAAGCAATTGAAGCTGACATCAGATGTAAGCTCGAGAAAGTCGAATGGTTACCCAATTTTTATTCTTTACCACCCCAAATTCAGATTGCTAGCTCAAAGGCATATCAGGAAGGAAAGGTAATCATTTTCACTAGTTAGTACTCAATACAAGGACGAGTTAAATTAGTTTGCCATAAAATCCAAGATAAATATCTAAAAACTGTAAACTATTTAGCAAACATCTTGAGGCGCTCGTTGGTCTATATAAATGAAGTTTTTTGAATTTCTTATATGTTTACAAATACCTGTTTTGAGTATTGGTACAACTTCATTGAAATTGGATTAAAAAGAGCCCAATTATATAGACTTAGACTCTGAAGCTCCTATAAACCAAACCAAACCAAACCAAATTGACCCAGTAAATGCCACTCGAAAGAAGGGTGGGGTTGATTTTCACAGACCTGCCCTCTACCCCAAAGAGGAGAGCGGTAATATATGTGAAGATCCTCGACTTATGCGAGATTGTCAACAAACAGGTAGAATCGGAGAAGGAACAAAAACTATCATATGGTGAACATAGGACGAGAAAAAAAATAAATAAGAAGTAAGTAGTAGGTACATTGAAAACATACAAAAGGTAAGGTAAGGCAAGACACACATAGAGCAAGTCACCAAAAAACGCATCCCTAGCCTTATCTGTGGTAGGCGGGGTTACACCCCACTAATCTTACCGCAAGTGTGCGGCTCGAATCAAGTAACATGTACTTGAAAGTACGAGTATCGAACCAATGGAACTAGGATCCGAGTTGAATTACTATATTCACTATTAACTGAACGGTCCGAAAGGTTGAATTTTTGTGAATGATTAACTTAATACTAATAAAAACAAATCAATAAACACACTCTTCAAATAACGATTTTGGAACTTTTTATGGAAAAAAATAGTTGAGGGTTGGAAATCCTATGGTTCTCCCTAATGAACAATATTCTTGAAGATAACTATCAGTTAAACACTTAAACCCTTTAATTTTTTTTTTTTGAACAACATCGATTTATTAAACCCTTTAATGAAAATCTAATCTGTAAAATCACTGTTGTTCTTTCTCATGCAACAATGGATTTTATTTTGAAAACACAGGTTTCATCTCTCGATCTTAACACATGAGTTCAAAACACCTGAAGTTCCAGATTATAGTGATACTAAGGTTTAGTTGGTATATCTCTATCCAATTTCTCACCTTAGGCATATAATTCTAGTTCTTGTTAACAATTAATTCTCTCGAGTTCAATTTAAAACGAACAAATCAGATGAAAGTTGGCCAAACTCACAAAAGCATTAAAACCCAAATCATATGCTTCATTTGTTAGGAAAAACTGATAAAAATCCCAAGCTTCATGTTCATATGCTTAAACCAAAGTCAAACCAACCCCCAACATCTAAAGATTAGTTCATGTTGGGGGTATTAAACAAGAAAGTAGTAGAAGAACTCATAGATCTAAGAAAAGTTCTCTCAAATATCAAAGATTGAAAAACTCCCTTTGTTTATATAATACCAACAAAAATTGGAAGAAATCGGAGTAAGAATCGCTTCCCCAATCGTTTCCTAGCTTCAAATCGGTGTTCTTCTCCTCCAAGAATCTCCCCCAGGTCATCTCTCCTTTTTCTCCGACCGCCAATGTGTGAATAGAATGAAAAGTGGGCCAAAAACCCTAAAAGATGATTATAAAAACATCCAACACCCTTCTGGCACTAGCAGGTTGTCCGCTAGTTCAACATCAGCAACTAGCATGAAAGTTGCTCTTGTCTCCGTTCTGGTGAGTTGCAAGTTAGTTCAACTTCAGCAACTCACTTCAAAATCGCTTCAGCCACTGATTTTGGCACACATAAAAATTGATTTTCTCCTTAAACTTCACCTTTTCAACCGGTCATTTCTCGGGCTTGGAACTTGACGAAATTTATGATCGATTATCGTTCAGAAAACTCACTTTTCGCACTCATTCTTGGTTATCTCATCATATGTTGTAATTCCTGAAACACTTGGTTTAAATTATAAAAACTCCGCTAGATTCACTTGGAAATAGCAATTTCACCTGGTTAATGATATGAAAATAACACCAGAAATTGGTGTTATCAACAACCCCAAACCAAACGTTGCTTGTCCCCAAACAAATTAGCATCAATAAAACACAAACTTAAACCAAACATGCAACTAATCAAGAAAAGAGGACCATGGGTATATCTATCGGGTAACAATTATGGGTGTCAAGCAATAAAAATATAAGTGGATGAAACAACCGTTATTCACTATTCAACAAAGGTATTAGAGGCATAAACATTGAAAAACGAACTAAAAACAATGACACCATACCTAATCATAACCCAATCCTCACACTTTTGGGGAGGATTTCGCCTCGACCCTACCTCACAGAATACTCTCTTTACGCTTGAACCCTAGGCTGTAACACATGTTGTTCATGACTTTGGAGGTTATGTACAAAAATTCACAAGATATTAGCATGAACAACTAATCATGAAAAACACACAAATGTACAAAGAAGTGATCTCAGAAGGAATCAATAACAAGACTGGGACTAATAGTGTTATTCCGTCTATCCTCCTACACTTTCCAAAAGATCATCCAGGTCTTTGTAAAGGTTGTAATGGGGCTAGGCTTATGGCTGAGAAATGATGATAAACGGATCAAAAATCCTTAATGTGTCATTGAATGAACAACCAGATTCATCCCATCCCTTTCGGCCGGTTTCTCTCTTTTCACTGTAATTCCCACCATGTTCCTTTACATTGGTGTTTCCTTTCTTTCCATATTTTTATTTATTTATTTTTCTTTTTGCACAACCTTTATTGCTGCTGCTGTTTTTTGTTTGTTTTTTTTGGCAGCTATTTAGACCTATTTGGTCTTATCGTTCTTTCTAGAACCCACTTTCATTATCTCTTTTGCCTTTTTCTACCCCTTCCCGTTGTTCCCTACCGGTCGTTCATTACCTGGCATATGTTCGGATGCGGGTAGGCTATCAATCAGGTTGGGGTTTGATAAATGGGTTAAGAAAGGAATTAATCACTGTATGGCTACAAAAGAGCTTACGTGCACACAATAAAAAGGAATGCAAGATAAAAGAATGCAGTTTTTATTTAACACACAATGCCTGGAATCATCTCTTAAGGTCTGTAATTCAATACGACAAAAATTGACACTTAATATCCTTATGGCCGTCTTTGCTACTCAATGTAATATTATAGTGAGATCAAACTATAATCACGACAAAAACTCCGAGTAAGTGTATACGATTTAAGTGCATAATTTTCTCGCAATAAATTGTACGTTTTGGGTTCAACTTTCTCTCGGGTGGTCTCCACTAATGTCCCCTACTTGTTCAATTTCCTGATTATTTTTAGGACTATATCTCCGTTCCTAGATTCTCAAAACAATGTAAAGTTGTCTAATTGCCTAGGTGCTTCATGAATTCTAGTGTTTACTGTCCCAAAAAAAAAAGATTTATAAATGCTTGACAAACCTGTGATATTTCCATGCAATTCACGTGTCGTGCCATGGATTACCCGATGGTATTCCCGGGTCTACAAACCCAAACCTTACCGGCGACAATGTCCCCAATTTGGAAGCTTGGTTTGAGTTTGTAACAAAGCTGTAGATGCAAATAGATTGCAGAAAATTTATGCAACATATAAGAGATAGTAGAAGCCTTACTCGTGTCCGTGCGAGATGATGCGAATAGTATGTCTACATGATTACAGTTATCCAAATTTAGAATAATAGACGATAACAAGTACCAAGTTCACAAAAATAACGAAGTCAAGAAAGGATCATCAAGTGGGGCGGCTAGAGGAGGATGCCCCGCCGCGACGACGCCTCCGAGCATATTCTTGCCCATAGCGTCGATCCAAAAGGTGGTCCTCAATGTGGTCGACGGTGCGCCTCACTTCCTCGATCTCTGATATAGCATGGTCTATTCTGGCAATCGCGTGGTCTAATCGTGCTTCCAATCTGGCGATGTACGGTGGTGTGGTATGGTCCGGGTGTGCTAGGAGTTGGTGTGGCGGAGTGGATGGTGGGTCCCTCGACTCGTAGTCTCCTTCTTCTTCAGATTGGGCGTCTTCTTCATCCGCGACTTCAACGTCATAACTTAGGTGTTGGTAGGCAAGCAACCTCTACCGCTCCATTTTTTGGCGATACGTTACCTGTAGGTTGTAGGTTGTAGGTCATACTGGTGAGATCCGAGGCCCCGTCACTCGGATAGCGGGATGCGATACCTGCAAGCTTACAGAAATGGGTGATTAAGCATGGAAAGGGAAGGACTCCCCTATCAGATGAGCAAGCCGCATCGATGATCTCCAATTGAATGATATGTGGTATGTCGAGAGGCATCCCATGTTAGATGCAGAATTGGACTCGGGCAACCGTGTTATCGACTTTGTTGTTGTGGCGAGATGGTTACAGACTTACCTTCACAAATATCATTCAAAAGGCGAGATCATACTGGAGCTCGCTCTTTTTGAGGAGGTCACCCGTAGTCCATCTGTCATTTCCACTCCTCCTTAACGAGCTCGCAATTCGGTCACTGCGTTCGTCTCGGTCCGTATGACCACGCCTAGGCAGTACCTTGCACGAATGGGTTGTGGGTTGGAGGACTCTGAACCAGCGATCAAGTTGCCCGGGTGACTATGGGCCGTGAAGACCACGCCTAGGCAGTACTTAGCGCTAGTGGGTCAAGGGTTGGGGGTGATCAAGTCGCGAGCAAGTTGCCCAAGTGCCCCCCCCCCTTTGGGTTAATGGCAGTGATGGAAGCGGGTTTCTCGTGGGTTATGATGGCTTAACTCACGGGTAATTCGCCCGGGGTACTGCTTAATTGCTAAAAATATGCACTTGGGCTAATTTTTGACAAAAATTCACGGTGACCAAAGCGTTTGTATCGTGACTTTTGCAAATCCAACCCATTTTCAGGTCGCTTTATGAACTGTTTTCAGTGATGGAATTCAAAGTCCAAAAGGGTCTTTTCGTGGGTTTTTCTTTTCTAGATTCACTTAAAAACTTACCTGAGCTTAATTATTGCCTTCTAATCCATGAGTAACCTCCTTACCCTTTTCTCTCCATCTTTTTACTCTAAATTCAACCAAACGAAACAACTTACCTCGTCATGTGGGAATTTCTCCGATTCTCGAGGAGACCTGGCAACGAAAAACAAACAAAACGCCTATGAAAAATAAAACAAACTAACAAATAACTAAAAATTAAGAAAACAAACCTAGTGAGTTGCCTCCCACCTAGCGCCTTAGATAGGGTCGTGGCACGACCTTTCGCGGCGATTACTCGGTTGCCTCTTGTAATAACGTGGTGTTTGCTACCACATTTTCTCCTCCATAATACGGTTTCAAGGTTGTTCCGTCTTTTCCTTGTAATTCCACCGTACCATAAGGGTGCGTTTGGTTTACAGACTGGGTGGGACAGGACGGGACAAAAATTCACTGTCCCATGTTTGGCGTGACATGGGACAGGACAAAAGTTCACTGTCCCATGTTTGGCACGACATGGGACAGGGACAAAGACTGGAAAGGGTGAGACAAGATGGGACAAAAAGGGGTATTTTCTTGTTCCACCAAAATAGGTGGAACAACATGGGACAGAAATGAGACAGAAACTAAAAATCACTGATTTACCGCCATTTGATTTATAATCCTAATATGGTATTAGTCTTAAGGGTCACCGCTACCCATCGTCGCTACTACCACCATCGACGGCCACTAGTAGCCACCGCTAACCACCGTCGGCCACCTCTACCTATTTCTCCACCATAACAACCTCCTCCACCACCTCCACAACCATCGGTCATCGCCACCACCACTACCATCGTCGACCACCTCCACTAACACCGATCACCACCACCTATTGTCGCCACCACCATCGACGGCCACCGGTAGCTACCACCAACCATCGTCGACCACTTCCACCTCTTCCTTCACTACCACAAATACTTCCTCCACCACCTCCACAACCACCGCCCATCGCCACCTCCACCAATTACAACCACCCATTGCCGCCGTCGTCACCGACGCTCACCGCCAACCACCGTCGCTGGTTGCCACCACTGTCGCTCGCCGTCAACCATCGTTGGTAACCTCCGTCTCTTCCTCCACTACAATAACCTCAATTACCACTGTGCACTGCCACCGCCACCACCACTACCTCTATTACTATCTTTCACCTTCTTCACAACTATCGTCTTTCACCGGCCACCCATCGTCTTTTATCTTTACTCGTCGCTGCAACTATGCATCCGTCAATTCATTAAGATCTTCCAAATTGAATCAACTATTATATTTTTTTATATGAATCCGATTTTTTCGAACTACCATCAATTATTTCAGATTTTTCATTCAAATTTCCTACTATTGTTTTTGTATGTATTTATATGTATGAAAATTGTGTACAAAAATTAATAATGTTTTTTAATTAAATTATTTAAGAATATTCTTTATTTGTGTTATTTATAACTATTATATGACATATAAAATTATCAAACAACTTTTAGGGAAACTTGTCCAGTCCTGTCCTATCCTGTCCTAGTCGTACCAAACACAAGACAGTCATTTGTCTTGTCCAGTCCTGTCCAATCCTGTCCAGTCCCGTCCAATCTTGTCTGCGTACCAAACGCTACGTAAGGGAATACCTTCTTGACCGTGAAGGGCCTTGACCACTTCGATTTCAGTTTCCCTGGGAACAAACGCAATCGTGAGTTAAACAATAGCACTTGCATATTTTGAACGATTACTTTTTGCTTTAAGTGCTTGTCGTGAAATCTCTTTGTGCGCTCCTTGTAAATGGCGGCATTCTCAAATGCGTCCATTCGGATCTTGTCTAGCTCATTCAACTGCAAGAATCGACGATGCCCGACCGCTTTTAAATCCATATTCAGCTTCTTTATTGCCCAATAAGCTATATGTTCAAGCTCCACGGGTAGATGACACGACTTCCCAAACACAAGCCAGTACGGTGTGGTTCCGAGTGGAGTTTTGAATGCCGTTCGATAGGCCCACAATGCATCGTCTAATTTTGACGACCAATTTGTTGTACACTATAGCAATTAACAGTAGAAATTGACACACAAAATGACTTCAATCTGGAAATTGAATGATTACACGTAGGGTTCCAGCAATTCGAGAAGCTGGAGGTCTCCCAAAGGCTTTCGCCCAATTCAAAACTCACTAGAATTCACGATACCTCCTAACATACAACTACCTCTTATTTATACTACTAACCGACTCTACTAAAAAGTTTAACCTACCGGTGACCCAAAACAACCCACCCTATTTGACTTATTTGACCAGCCCTATTCGACTTATTGACCTTATTGCGAGGGTCTCCTTCAATCATCAAAATTAGAATGGTCTCCTTCAATTGCTTCCTCATCTATAACCATTCCAGACGCAAAATTCGGATCTAATTTTGAAATCAGGTTTGGATCAGATTTTGGATTCACTTTCGTATATGTATCTGGAATCGGATTTGGATCTAGATATGGATCTGGATACGAATCTGGAATTGGAATTGGAATTGGATCTGGATACGAATCTGGAATCGGAATTGGATCTGGATACGGATCTGGACTCGGACTCGGACTTGGATGTAGACACATATCCGAATTCGAATTTGAATTTAGATACAAATCTGAATTCGGATATGATATTGTTCTCATTCTCGAATCTGAATTTTCAGCTATATCAAATCCGTCACTTCGACTATTTCTTCCACGACCTGAATAAGAATCACCTTGACTCATCTTCTTCAAGTTGTCTTCCAACTTTTCCATCATTTTCATCATCCTCTGCATACCCTTGTTTATAGACCCAAAGCGTTCCTGAATTTTTTCTAATTTCTCCTCAACGTACTCCAAATCTTCACTACTCTCCAACTCTTCGCTTTGAGATGAAACGTTTCTGCTCGTCATTCTCCCGGAATCGAACTGCTCTGATACCATTTGTTGTACACTGGAGCAATTAACAGTAGAAATTGACACACAAAATGACTTCAATCTGGAAATTGAATGATTACACGTAGGGTTCCAGCAATTCGAGAAGCTGGAGGTCTCCCAAAGGCTTTCGCCCAATTCAAAACTCACTAGAATTCACGATACCTCCTAACATACAACTACCTCTTATTTATACTACTAACCGACTCTACTAAAAAGTTTAACCTACCGGTGACCCAAAACAGCCCACCCTATTTGACTTATTTGACCAACCCTATTTGACTTATTTGACCTTATTGCGAGGGTATAACACAATCCTTACGAGATGCACTTACTGTCGTCTCGAGTATTTGTTTAAGCTCCCCGTTGGACACTTCGGCTAGACCATTGGCCTGTGGATGATATAGTGTGGTCACCTTGTGCTTAACCGAATATTTCTTTAATACCACATCCAAATACCGGTTGCAGAAATGGCTACCACCATCACTTATTTGCGCCCTTGGAACCCTAAACCGAGAGAAGATATTTTTCTGTAAGAATTTAATGACTACCTTGGAATCATTAGTTGGGGTCGCAATCGACTCAACCCACTTGGACACGTAATCTACGACCACCAAGATGTATTCATTCCGGCCCGAATTCGGGAATGGGCCCATGAAGTCGATTCCCCACACATCAAACAGTTCCACTTCCATGAAGATTCTCATGGGCATTTCGTCTCTTTTCGTCATGTTTCCCACTCGTTGACAACGATCACATTGAGAGATGAACTCTCGCGTTTCCTTGAACATTGAGGGCCAAAACAAACCTGACTGACTGAAGGATCTTCGCGACTGTTTGATTCATGCTAAAGTGGCCTCCGCATTCTAGTGTATGGCAATGAGTTAGAATGTCGGCCTTTTCTTCGTTCGGCACACACCTTCGGATCATGCCATCGGCACACAACTTGTAAAGATACGATTCGTCCCATAATACTGCCTTGCATCTGAGAGGAACTTTTTCCTTTGATGTGAATTCAGGTTGTAAGGCATGACCGATCCCACCAAATAATTAACCAAGTCTGCATACCATGGCTCCGAATGACTTACCTTCAGTAGTTGCTCGTCCGGAAAGGAATCATTAATAATAGATTTGTCTTTTGCTCCATCCCCTTCGAGCTTTTGTAGGTGTAAAATGTGTAAGGTACAAACCGCATGCGGTTTGCGGTTTGGAAAAATGCTCAAACCGCATATGCGGTTTTGCCCCAAACCGCACCGCGAACACCCCTAATTACACATCAAAACAAACGGAAAATTCCAATCTGGTGCTGCCAGAATTGGTGCTGAAGTGAGCTCCTTCTTTAACCTGTCAAATGCACATACACACTCATCAGTAAATTCAAACTTAACATCTTTAAGCAATAAAGAAGAAAGAGGTTTGGTAATCTTGGAAAAGTCTTTAATAAAACATCGGTAAAACCCAACATGTCCTAAAAGGCTCTGAACGCCTTTGACTGAGTTCGGGTATGGTAGATTCTCTATGACCGCAACTTTCGCTTTATCCACTTCAATGTCTTCCCTTGAGACTTTGTGGCCAAGCACAATTCCTTCGGTCACCATGAAGTGACACTTCTCCCAATTAAGCACTAGACTTGTTTCCTTGCATCTTTGAAGAACTGCTTCCAAATGAGCTAAACAAGTGTCGAAGGATGGTCCAAATACCGAGAAGTCGTCCATAAAAATCTCTATAGTTCTTTCCACCATATCGGAAAAGATTGCCCTCATGCATCACCGGAAGGTAGCTGGAGCATTACACAACCCAAACGACATTCTTCGGTAAGTAAACGTGCTGTAAGGATAGGTAAATGTTGTCTTGTCTTGATCTTCCGGGGCTATGGGTATTTGATTATACCCGGAATATCCGTCTAGGAAGCAATAATACTCGTGCCCCGACAATCGTTCCAACGTCTGGTCAATAAATGGAAGAGAGGGAAGTGATCTTTCTTTGTAGCATCGTTCAACTTCCAATAATCTATGCAAACTTTCCATCCAATGACTGTCCGAGAGGGAATAAGCTCGTTGTTTCGGACGACTGTAATCCCTCCTTTCTTTGGCACTACTTGAACTGGACTGACCCATGGACTATCTGGAATGACTATTTGGAATGGACTATCTGGAACAGGGTAGATGATTCCAGCATCAAGGAGTTTAAGTATCTCCTTACGGACTACCTCTTTCATGTTTGGGTTGAGACGACGTTGGTGTTGAACCGCTGGACGGTGCGCTTCTTCAAGATTAATTATGTAAGTACAAAAAGTAGGGCTTAATCCTTTAAGGTCGGCAATGGTCCACCCAATAGTTGTCTGATGCTCTCTAAGGACTCTCAGTAGCTTCTCCTTCTTGTTAGTACTCAAGTGAGAAGTTATGATCACGGTAATGTTTTGTGATCTCCCAAGTATGCATATTCAAGGTGTGCTGGCAGTTGCTTGAGCTTTAGCTTTGGTGAAACTTGTGACGAGGGTTGAGACTTTGGGATAGGTGCTCCCAAATCCTCAATCTGTGGTCTTCGAGGCCCTTTGAATGTAGGTAATGCATTCATTTGCATCACTTCTTCACTTTCTGAATCTGTCTTAGTATCGGTTGTGCTTTCATTAGCTGATCATCTGATACTTGTTGACTATATGTATCTCTGAGAAAGGACTCAATAGCATCTAGTCAATAACATTCATTAGACTCCATGCTATGCTTTGCTTCCCGGAACACATTGAATACGACCTCTTCTTCACCTACTCTCAGTGTCAACTTGCCTTCTTTCATGTCGATCAGAGCTCTTCCGGTGGCTAGAAACGGCCGACCAAGGATAAGTGGTATTTTCTTGTCCTCGTCCATGTCCAATACCACAAAGTCCACTGGAAAATAAAATTTGTCCACTTTGATTAACACGTCTTCAATTACTCCATACGAGTACTTAATAGATCTGTCAGCAAGTTGGAGTGTGACGGTTGTCGGCTGCACTTCTCCTCATACAAGCTTCCTGAAAATAGACAACGACATTAGATTGATACTCGCACCTAAATCACATAAAGCCTTGCTAAATTCAGAAGTCCCTATATGAATAAGAATAGTAAAACTCCTTGGATCCTTTAGCTTAGGGGGAAGCTTGTGCTGGATGATTGCACTGCACTCTTCAGTAAGTGCATCAGTGGCTTGCTCCTCTATCTTTCTTTTGTTGGAAAGGTCGAAAGGATGTCTTTTAGTTTTAGGAACTTCACATAAGATGGCATTTGTGCTAAGGCATCTGCAAAAGGGATATTAATATGTAACTTTTTAAATACTTCAAGAAATTTGGCAAAATTAACATCATCCTTGTGAGCTTTCAAACGGTTAGAATATGACACTTTAGGGATGGTAGGATTGACTGGCTGCTTGACGGTGACGCTTTCATTCTCTTTTCCTTTATTTTTAACCTCTGGCCTTTCCATCTCTATCTCTTCATCTACCTCATTCTCTTCCACTTCGATTGGATCCACTTCAGTGCCTTTGCTTTCAGGGCCCTCAACAACTTGTTCTCGGGTCGGATCTCTGATCAATTGCTTACCACTTATCAAATGGATAGCTTTGCAATCCTCCCTTGGTTTCCGTTCTATCTGACTAGGGAATTGACCCTGATTGCAAGATTGTAAGGCTTCAACTATTTGTCTCATCTGTCTTTCTAAGATTTGGATGGAAGCAGTATTTTGTTATGTTGCTGCTTTTACAGTGCCTACAGTAGTAGTCAACGTGCTTACGGAAGAAGTGATTCCATCAACAATATTGTCCATCTTTGAGCTGAACTTCATCAAAACATCTTCCAATCCAGGCTTCTTCTCTCCAGATTGTCCTTCCTCGTGCCTTCTCTGATTATAACCTGGGGACGATAAACATTATTAGAATGAGAAGAAGATGGAAAATTAGAATTGTTACCATCGTCCCCATTATTAGAATGAAAAGAAGATGGAAAATTAGAATTGTTACCATATTGTTCTTGTTGTTGTCCCATGGTTTCTCTTGGTTGATTTTGCGATTGATTCCATGAGTGGTCGGGATGCCTCTTCCATCCTTCATTGTAGGTATTTGAGAATGGATCATTCCGAGGGCGATTGTTCCAGTTTTGTAAGAATTGAACCTGTTCAGGTTCATGAGAAGCGGGGAATAAGTTGGGAATGTCTCCATCGTAATTAAGTGCATCATAATTAAGTGCAGGTTCCTTTCAGCTGATTTGTGATGGCGGCCAGTTGAGCCTTTATCGCCTTTAACTCATCAGATTCCTGAACATTAGCTACTCTTCTGGTAGCGGATTGTGGAGTGGCAATGTGGCATAGCTATGTTAGCTAAATTCTCAACTGCCTCTTCATAAGTTTTGTTCATTAAGGCACCACCCGTTGCTGTAGTAATATCATTCTTGTACTGCTGATGAAGCCCACCAAAGAAGAAAGTCTGGATGATCACCCAGCCATGTAACCCATGATGTAGACACTTTTTAAGCATGTCCTTATACCTTTCCCACGCCTCATAGAGTGTCTCCTGTTCCCACTGAGCAAAGTGAGTAATTTCAACCATTAGTTGGGCTGTCCTACCCTGTGGAAAGAACTTCTGAAGGAAGGCTGCATCCATCTCTGCCTACGTGGTGATCTGACCGGTGGGTAAGCTCTCCTCCCATATCTGTGCTCTTCCTCTCAGCGAGAAATTGAACAATCGCAACTTTATCGCATCTTCCGATACTTCGTTGATCTTGAAGGTGTTGTAGATCTTTTCAAAGGCTCGAAGATGTCCATGCGGATCCTCTGTCGGTGCTCCTCCAAACTGGTTTTGCTGTAAGAGCTGAATTGTACCTTACTTGATCTCAAAGTTATTTGCTCCTACTGCAGGGGCTTGAATGCCTCTGTTGATGGCTGCCACATTTGGATTGGCAAACGATCTCATCGACACTCTTCCCGGAGGCGGGGGTGGCGGTGGCATCTCCTCATTCCTGGCTCTTTCGTCACCCATCTGTATTCGCCTTCTAACTTTTGTTGCTCTTCTCAAATGGCATGCGGTTCGTTCAATTTCTGGGTCTATAGGCTCTAGACTTATTCCTCGAGTACCTCTTGGCATAAACCAATTAGTACCTGTAAAATCAGAATAGAGAATTTAGTAACCAGAATTTAAACCGTAAAAATAACTAAAATAAAATGTTCAATGTAATAATGCCTATAGCTGAGTGCAACTAGTTCCCCGACAACAACGCCAAAAACTTGGTAGGCAGGGTTACACCCCACCCCCCCCTAATCTTAAAGTGTACGGGTTGAATCAAGTAATATGTACTTGGAAGTACGAGTATTGAACCAAGGGAACTAGGATCTGAGTATCACAATTACTATATTCATTATTAACTGAACGGTCGAAAAGGTTGATTTTTTGTGAATGATTAACTGAATACTAATAAAAACAAATCAATAAACACACTCTTCAAATAATGACTATGGAACTTTTTATGGAGAAAAATAGTTGAGGGTTGGAAATCCTATGGTTCTCACTAATGAATAATATTCTTGAAGATAACTATCAGTTAAACCCTTTAATGAAAATCTAATCTGTAAAATAACCGTTGTTCTTTCTCAAGCAACAACTGATTTTATTTTGAAAACACAAGTTTCATCTCTCGATCTTAACACATGAGTTCAAAACACCTTAAGTTCCAGATTATAGAGTGATACTAAGGTTTAGTTGGTATATCTCTATCCAATTTCTCACCTTAGGCATATAATTCTAATTCTTGTTAACAATTAATTCTTTCGAATTCAATTTATAAAGAACAAATCAGATGAAAGTTGACCAAACTCACAAAAGCATTAAAATCCAAATCATATGCTTCATTAGTTAGGAAAAACTGATAAAAATCCCAAATTACATGTTCATATGCTTAAACCAAAGTCAAACCAACCCCCAACATCTACGCTGTGTTCTCGAGTTTTTTTTACGAAGGAAAGGAAGGGAAAGGGAAGGAAAGTAGGAGGGAAAGAAAAAAATGTTGTGTTCTCGAGTTTTTTTAAGGAGGGAAAGGAAAGGAAGGGGAAGGAAAATATTGTTGATTTTTCTCCCAAAACTTTCCTCCCAAATGTGGGAGGAAACGGAAGGAAAGGAAAAAAAAGAATTTAAAAAGAATTAAAAATATTTATAAAATTACGCATATACCCATTAATTACTTTCCACTACGAAATAAGTAAGGGTATATTGGTAAAAGTAACATCTTTCCTTTCCTTCCCTCCTACTCGAGAACATGAAAATTTATTTTCTTTCCTTTCTTTTCCTTCAATCTCAAGAACACAAATACAAATATTTCTTTCTTTTCCTTCCCTTTCTTTTCTCTTCTTTCCTTCCAAAACTCGAGAACACAACGCTAAAGATTAGTTCATGTTGGGGGTATTAAACAAGAAAATAGTAGAAGAAGTCATAGATCTAAGAAAAGTTCTCTCAAACATCAAAGATTGAAAAACACCCTTTGTTTATGTAATACCAACAAAAATTGGAAGAAATCGGAGTAAGAATCTACACTTGTTTCCTTGGAGATCCTGAAGTCTATATGAAGACTAAAATCAAAATTATATCGTTGATGATTGTTTTGAGCAGCTTGCGCCTACTTCTACTTAATCCCACGTCACAAAGTTCATGTATCATTTCCAACTACGTTTTGTAAGGTTGCTCATCTGTAATATATAATTCGGTTTGGTATTTAGATATATGGGATTGATGCAGCATCTGGAGCTGCAGTTTCAGCTTTGAACATCTCAATGGGAGATCATGTCCTCGATCTTTGTGCTGCCCCAGGTAAATATATGGTCGATTATGGCGTTTGAGTTGTATTTTTGTCTTCATTATGTTGTTATCTAATTTGTTTATTTCTCTTGTAAAATTTGCCCCAGGTGCTAAACTTTGCATGGTACTAGAACTTCTTGGAAACTCGGGTTCTGTAACTGGTGTGGACGTGGCAAGACATCGATTAGCTGCTTGTAGAACGTTGCTCCAGAAATATGCACTTGGTGATCACTGCCGACTTTTTGTTGCTGATGGAGCTTCATTTTCTCTCATCCCTATCCGGGTTCATTCTGATTTTAAATCTTGTAAGAATTCTTGGTCATAATTTTGCAATATTTAAATCTGTTTATAGGGACAATGTTTTGTTTTCGAAGATTAAATTACGTGGTCTTCTCCCTGTTTAAATTTTCATTCTTGTAGTGAACAACAGGGAATTTATTACGAAAGGAGACGATCTTTTGTACAAGGAGTGGACGTCTAGGAGGCCATGGAAGGAAAGAAAAAGGGCAATTAAAGAAAGAGAAAAGGGTTCTTTGCAACCGATTCCACACGATCAAGATCCAGAGCTGATATATTATGGGCAATATTCTGGGGTTGTTGGACTGAGTAAAAGTGAATTGTTTCAAGCTGTTTCAAGCCATGATATTTCACAACATGGTTATGATAAAGTATGGTTTTAATTTTCATTCTTTTTTCACCAAGTTTTTCCAGCGGCTCAAGCTAAAGTTTTGGTTTCAAAACTCAAAAAAATCAGGTACTTGTGGATGCAGAGTGCACACATGATGGTTCAATTAAACACATCCAGAAGTTTGAAAACTGGGGATGGACAACCTTAGAGCAACGGGTTTTGGATGCAGAGAGAACCGATGATTTGACTGTTCTTCAGGTAGGATTGATGATCATATTAATCTATGCTTTTTTTATACTTTATCTGATCTTAAAAGACATGCAGCATTCCGTATTCGTGTTGAGTTTTGTATCTTTATCAGCATGTTGGACTTGATGCAGTTTCGACTTTTGACCAATGGTTTCAAGTTACTAAAAGTTGGAGGGTACCTTGTTTACAGCACTTGCAGGTACACCATGCTGCCATTCCAACTATTGATATCTTACTTTGCTTTGACTAAGTGCTATCTAACATTCGTGTACTTCTCTTATGGAATAGTTTAACTCATGCTCAGAATGAAGATGTGGTTGAGAAGTTCCTCTCCCTAAATGCATCTGCTGGTAATTCCCTTGGCTTCTTCTCCACCGGCACTCCAGGGTCCTATTCTTATACATATTTAGATCGACTCTTTGGATTCATGGTTTAAGGGCAGTAGTGCCTAAGTTTAAAGCAACCGTGGTAATTGTTTATGTTTAACTTGATCAGGGGATGCTAAATTCTTTCTGTTGCAGATTCATATACGGAAAAAACTGTGATCCAAGCTTGATATGTATGTTGAATATGTATTCTTGTAAGTTAGAAGTCGTGGATGATGATCCATATCGTTCGCTACTTATGGATCATTTGCAACCAAGTCAGCTTCATCGGTTGGGTAGGCTAATCAATGACAAAGATTAATCAAATTGTGTAGGTGGTTATATGCATGTGACCTTGTGGGACGTTTTACTGTATGCCGGCTTTAGTCTTTCCTGCTTTTACTGTAAGACAGTCTTAGTTTTTCCTGTTTTTATTGTAAGCTAGACGTAGTTTTTCTTCTGTTCTAGCAGTTGTATGTGTTCCCATGTTTGTTTCATCTTATGTACCTCTCACTGTACATGTTTGTGTTCACACCCTCCTTTGCTACTCTCGCACATCTTTCCTTTTAATTTTTGTTTTGCAAGTCGGGGGTCTTCATGGGAACAATTTATCTACCCCTGGGGATAGGGGCAAGGTCTGCTTATATCCTATCCTCCCTAGACCCTACCTTTGTGTGAGATATACTGGGTTCGTTTACTTTGGTTCCTATGGAGCACATAGATGATCCAGTAATGTACAAAGTGGATGGTTATGAACCGTTCTTGGCCGTTGATTGGCATACCTAATGGTTGTAAATTTATCTTGGCCATGGATCACCGTAATCATCGTATTGAAGAACCCTGGCCTAGTGTCACAAAACTAGACTTCTCCACATCAATTAAGCAGCCCTTGCTCTTTATGCACATGTTTGTCTTCATCTAATCTCCATTATTCCTTTGGGTTTGCAGAGTTGCTGGAGATAGATGGTTCCAAATCTTGGCCCTGCAAGAGTGGACGGATACCAAAGACATTGCGGTTTGATCCATTAACTTCTAGAACCAGTGGGCTTTTTGTTGCCAAGTTCACAAAAGTGGCAAGATGATCAATTTTTCGGTGTTTCTTCTTCTTCTTCTTCATGATGAACAAAATATGAAAAGATTCGAGTTGTGTTCTTTTGAGTCGGAAATGGCATGGGAGGTTGCAAAGACAAGTTCAGACCAACTTATGCGAGATGTATCTCGACTAAATTCCATGTGCCCTGAAGATAGCAGTCAGAGTCGGTATAACCTCCGGTGGTTTGAGAAGACTCGAACCGACAACCTACAGGAAGAAATGCCTAGCCTTTATTTACGAGTTCGAGTTGACCATCATGCAACATGGAAGAAGAGAGAGTGTTGAATTGTAGAATGTAGAAAAATGAATACAGATTTCTAGTTTCTTTTAGTAAATCACAAATTCCGTCCCTTGACTATCACCTAATATGCAGTTTGGTCTATTAAATTTTCTTAACATTTTGGTATCTGAAATTAACATCGACAATGTTTGACCGTTGAGTCTTATAATGTCTTCATGGGTCATGCAGTTTTTAAGATTATGGTAAACTAGGTAACAACACCGCGCCTAGCACGGCAAATCGAACGATTATTATTATATGAATGTAAGTACGACAAATAGTGTAATCTATCATGCATGCTTTGCTCGAAAAATAATACCCTCCATAGGAATTTTCAGTTCCAGTTATTGTACCTCGAACGGTGACTCTGAAGATTTGCAACAAATTGAATACAACATGCAAGTGAAATATATCTCTCTATATTATAAATTATATATATATATATATATATATATTTACACATGGAGGAGAGAAAGAGAGACATAGATAAGAAATACATATTAATTCAGTCTTAATAATTCAGATTCAGACGTTTCAATTTACAAAAACAAACAGTCTTATTAATCCAGATTCATATTTCAGACTTCAGACGTTACAAAAACAAACAGTCTTATTGATTCAGATTTAAGACTTCAACACCACCTCTTATTAATCAGACGTGAAATAAGACTTCAGACCTCTTAAAAAACAAACGCCACCTAAGACAAATTCAACTACTTAACCAATAATGATAGAACAAGGAAGATAAAATCAACTACTTGAGGATTTCTATCCAATATAACAAAACGAGGTGGGATTAATGCCCGCGCATTGCTGCGGATGGAAAGAAATATTAAGACCATAAATTTGAGCATGACCAATTATTAGAACAAAACATTTTGTGTCTGTTAGCAGCATCACTATAATTTACAAAATGCCCTATGAGGATGATGTGTGTGTATGATAGGAAGCGAAAATAAATTAGCAAATGGTACATTACATCATTAAATCTAAAAAAAAGTTACATTGTTATTAAACCTAAATTAAATTATAAAAAAAATATGATTTAAACAAATTTTACATCATTATTAAACATAAAATAAATTATGATATATTACTTTATTAACAAATAAAAAATTGGTGCGTGAATCACCTACGACTATGTGCTTGGATTGATGGAGAAAGCGGAAGGTTTTGGGTTGGAGAAGACACAGTCATTGAGATGCGATGCATGTTAAGGGATCTTTATTTTATGCTTATATAATAAAAATAATTTTTATAATATAACTTTTATTTATTTAAATTAGAAAATGAAAAAGTTATAAATGATGGAAATGTCATTTACTTAACGGTCAGGAGCTAACAACTTTTAGTTTCGAGGACCAAAACGTTACGCAAATGCAAAATCGAAAGTCTATTTTGGAATCAACAAATTATGGGGACTAAATCCAAGAGGAAAATAAAACTATAGGGACAAAATCTGTAACTCTACAAACATAGGACTAAATCTAACAGGGAGATAAAACCTCAAAGACCAAATCTGTAATTTACTAAAAACCTCAAGGACCAAATCTGTAAGTTACTGTATGAAAAGATAAAAATAAAAAAAAACATTGTTCATGAACAGTGTTCTGATAAATGTTATAGTATATAAAAATAATTTTTATAATATAACTTTTATTTATTTAAATTAGATAATGAAAAAGTTATAAATTAACGAAATGTCATTTACTTAACGGTCAGGAGCTAACAACTTTTAGTTTCGAGGACCAAAACGTTACGCAAATGCAAAATCGAAAGTCTATTTTGGAATCAACAAATTATGGGGACTAAATCCAAGAGGAAAATAAAACTATAGGGACCAAATCTGTAACTCTACAAACATAGGACTAAATCTAACAGGGAGATAAAACCTCAAGGACCAAATCTGTAATTTACTAAAAACCTGAAGGACAAAATCTGTAAGTTACTGTATGAAAAAAATATATATAAAAAACACTGTTCATGAACGGTGTTCTGATAAATGTTATAGTATATAAAAATAATTTTTATAATATAACTTTTATTTATTTAAATTAGAAAATGAAAAAGTTATAAATGATCAAAATGTCATTTACTTAACGGTCAGGAGCTAACAACTTTTAGTTTCGAGAATCAAAACGTTACGCAAATACAAAATCGAAAGTCTATTTTGGAATCAACAAATTATGGGGACTAAATCCAAGAGGAAAATAAAACTATAGCGACCAAATCTGTAACTCTACAAACATAAGACTAAATCTAACAGGGAGATAAAACCTCAAGGACCAAATCTGTAATTTACTAAAAACCTGAAGGACCAAATCTGTAAGTTACTGTATGAAAAAATAAAAATAAAAAACAAACACTGTTCATGAACAGTGTTCTGATAAATGTTATAGTATATAAAAACAATTTTCATAATATATCTTTTATTTATTTAAATTAGAAAATGAAAAAAATTATAAATGAACAAAATGTCAATTACTTAACGGTCAGGAGCTAACAACTTTTAGTTTCGAGGACCAAAACGTTACGCAAATGCAAAATCGAAAGTCTATTTTGGAATCAACAAATTATGGGGACTAAAACCAAGAGGAAAATAAAACTATAGCGACCAAATCTGTAACTCTACAAACATAGGACTAAATCTAACAGGGAGATAAAACCTCAAGGACCAAATCTGTAATTTACTAAAAACCTGAAGGACCAAATCTGTAAGTTACTGTATGAAAAAAAATATATATAAAAAACACTGTTCATGAACGGTGTTCTGATAAATGTTATAGTATATAAAAATAATTTTTATAATATAACTTTTATTTATTTAAATTAGAAAATGAAAAAATTATAAATGAACGAAATGTCAATTACTTAACGGTCAGGAGCTAACAACTTTTACTTTCGAAGACCAAAACGTTACGCAAATGCAAAATCGAAAGTCTATTTTGGAATCAACAAATTATGGGGACTAAATCCAAGAGGAAAATAAAACTATAGGGGCCAAATCTGTAACTCTACAAACATAGGACTAAATCTAACAGGGAGATAAAACCTCAAGGACCAAATCTGTAATTTACTAAAAACCTCAAGGACCAAATCTGTAAGTTACTGTATGAAAAAATAAAAATAAAAAAAACATTGTTCATGAGCAGTGTTCTGATAAATGTTATAGTATATAAAAATAATTTTTATAATATAACTTTTATTTATTTAAATTAGAAAATGAAAAAGTTATAAATGAACGAAATGTCATTTACTTAACGGTCATGAGCTAACAAATTTTAGTTTCAAGGACCAAAACGTTACGCAAATGCAAAATCGAAAATCTATTTTGGAATCAACAAATTATGGGGACTAAATCCAAGAGGAAAATAAAACTATAGGGACCAAATCTGTAACTCTACAAACATAGGACTAAATCTAACAAGGAGATAAAACCTCAAGGACCAAATCTGTAATTTACTAAAAACCTGAAGGACCAAATCTGTAAGTTACTGTATGAAAAAATATATATATAAAAAACACTGTTCATGAACGGTGTTCTGATAAATGTTATAGTATATAAAAATAATTTTTATAATATAACTTTTATTTATTTAAATTAGACAATGAAAAAGTTATAAATGATCGAAATGTCATTTACTTAACGGTCAGAAGCTAACAACTTTTAGTTTCGAGGATCAAAACGTTACGCAAATACAAAATCGAAAGTCTATTTTGGAATGAACAAATTATGGGGACTAAATCCAAGAGGAAAATAAAACTATAGCGACCAAATCTGTAACTCTACAAACATAAGACTAAATCTAACAGGGAGATAAAACCTCAAGGACCAAATTTGTAATTTACTAAAAACTGAAGGACCAAATCTCTTAGTAACTGTTTGAAAAAATAAAAATAAAAAACAAACACACTGTTCATGAACAGTGTTCTGATAAATGTTATAGTATATAATACAATTTTCATAATATATCTTTTATTTATTTAAATTAGAAAATGAAAAAGTTATAAATGATCGAAATGTCAATTACGTAACGGTCAGGAGCTAACAACTTTTAGTTTCGAGGATCAAAACGTTACACAAATGCAAAATCGAAAGTCTATTTTGGAATCAACAAATTATGGGGACTAAATCCAAGAGGAAAATAAAACTATAGGGACCAAATCTGTAACTCTACAAACATAGGACTAAATCTAACAGGGAGATAAAACCTCAAGGACCAAATCTGTAATTTACTAAAAACCTCAAAGACCAAATCTGTAAGTTACTGTAGGAAAAGATAAAAATAAAAAAAACATTGTTCATGAACAGTGTTCTGATAAATGTTATAGTATATAAAAATAATTTTCATAATATAACTTTTATTTATTTAAATTAGAAAATGAAAAAGTTATAAATGAACGAAATGTCATTTACTTAACGGTTAGGAGCTAACAACTTTTAGTTTCGAGGACCAAAACGTTACGCAAATACAAAATCGAAAGTCTATTTTGGAATCAACAAATTATGGGGACTAAATCCAAGAGGAAAATAAAACTATAGGGACCAAATCTGTAACTCTACAAACATAGGACTAAATCTAACAGGGAGATAAAACCTCAAGGACCAAATCTGTAATTTACTAAAAACCTGAAGGACCAAATCTGTAAGTTACTGTAAGAAAAAAAATATATATAAAAAACACTGTTCATGAACGGTGTTCTGATAAATGTTATAGTATATAAAAATAATTTTTATAATATAACTTTTATTTATTTAAATTAGAAAATGAAAAAGTTATAAATGATCGAAATGTCATTTACTTAACGGTCAGGAGCTAACAACTTTTAGTTTCGAGGATCAAAACGTTACGCAAATACAAAATCGAAAGTCTATTTTGGATTGAACAAATTATGGGGACTAAATCCAAGAGGAAAATAAAACTATAGCGACCAAATCTGTAACTCTACAAACATAAGACTAAATCTAACAGGGAGATAAAACCTCAAGGACCAAATCTATAATTTACTAAAAACCTGAAGGACCAAATCTCTAAGTTACTGTTTGAAAAAATAAAAATAAAAAACAAACACACTGTTCATGAACAGTGTTCTTATAAATGTTATAGTATATAAAAACAATTTTCATAATATATCTTTTATTTATTTAAATTAGAAAATGAAAAAGTTATAAATGATCGAAATGTCAATTACGTAACGGTCAGGAGCTAACAACTTTTAGTTTCGAGGATCAAAACGTTACGCAAATGCAAAATCGAAAGTCTATTTTGGAATCAACAAATTATGGGGACTAAATCCAAGAGGAAAATAAAACTATAGGGACAAAATCTGTAACTCTACAAACATAGGACTAAATCTAACAGGGAGATAAAACCTCAAGGACCAAATCCGTAATTTACTAAAAACCTCAAGGACCAAATCTGTAAGTTACTGTATGAAAAGATAAAAATAAAAAAAACATTGTTCATGAACAGTGTTCTGATAAATGTTATAGTATATAAAAATAATTTTCATAATATAACTTTTATTTATTTAAATTAGAAAATGAAAAAGTTATAAATGAACGAAATGTCATTTACTTAACGGTCAGGAGCTAACAACTTTTAGTTTCGAGGACCAAAACGTTACGCAAATGCAAAATCGAAAGTCTATTTTGGAATCAACAAATTATGGGGACTAAATCCAAGAGGAAAATAAAACTATAGGGACCAAATCTGTAACTCTACAAACATAGGACTAAATCTAACAGGGAGATAAACCTCAAGGACCAAATCTGTAATTTACTAAAAACCTGAAGGACCAAATCTGTAAGTTACTGTATGAAAAAAAATATATATAAAAAACACTGTTTATGAATGGTGTTCTGATAAATGTTATAGTATATAAAAATAATTTTTATAATATAACTTTTATTTATTTAAATTAGAAAATGAAAAAGTTATAAATGATCGAAATGTCATTTACTTAACGGTCAGGAGCTAACAACTTTTAGTTTCGAGGATCAAAACGTTACGCAAATACAAAATCGAAAGTCTATTTTGGATTGAACAAATTATGGGGACTAAATCCAAGAGAAAAATAAAACTATAGCGACCAAATCTGTAACTCTACAAACATAAGACTAAATCTAACAGGGAGATAAAACCTCAAGGACCAAATCTATAATTTACTAAAAACCTGAAGGACCAAATCTCTAAGTTACTGTTTGAAAAAATAAAAATAAAAAACAAACACACTGTTCATGAACAGTGTTCTTATAAATGTTATAGTATATAAAAACAATTTTCATAATATATCTTTTATTTATTTAAATTAGAAAATGAAAAAGTTATAAATGATCGAAATGTCAATTACGTAACGGTCAGGAGCTAACAACTTTTAGTTTCGAGGATCAAAACGTTACGCAAATGCAAAATCGAAAGTCTATTTTGGAATCAACAAATTATGGGGACTAAATCCAAGAGGAAAATAAAACTATAGGGACAAAATCTGTAACTCTACAAACATAGGACTAAATCTAACAGGGAGATAAAACCTCAAGGACCAAATCTGTAATTTACTAAAATCCTCAAGGACCAAATCTGTAAGTTACTGTTTGAAAAAATAAAAATAAAAAACAAACACACTGTTCATGAACAGTGTTCTTATAAATGTTATAGTATATAAAAACAATTTTCATAATATATCTTTTATTTATTTAAATTAGAAAATGAAAAAGTTATAAATGATCGAAATGTCAATTACGTAACGGTCAGGAGCTAACAACTTTTAGTTTCGAGGATCAAAACGTTACGCAAATGCAAAATCGAAAGTCTATTTTGGAATCAACAAATTATGGGGACTAAATCCAAAAGGAAAATAAAACTATAGGGACAAAATCTGTAACTCTACAAACATAGGACTAAATCTAACAGGGAGATAAAACCTCAAGGACCAAATCTGTAATTTACTAAAAACCTCAAAGACCAAATCTGTAAGTTACTGTAGGAAAAGATAAAAATAAAAAAAACATTGTTCATGAACAGTGTTCTGATAAATGTTATAGTATATAAAAATAATTTTCATAATATAACTTTTATTTATTTAAATTAGAAAATGAAAAAGTTATAAATGAACGAAATGTCATTTACTTAACGGTCAGGAGCTAACAACTTTTAGTTTCGAGGACCAAAACGTTACGCAAATGCAAAATCGAAAGTCTATTTTGGAATCAACAAATTATGGGGACTAAATCCAAGAGGAAAATAAAACTATAGGGACCAAATCTGTAACTCTACAAACATAGGACTAAATCTAACAGGGAGATAAACCTCAAGGACCAAATCTGTAATTTACTAAAAACCTGAAGGACCAAATCTGTAAGTTACTGTATGAAAAAAAATATATATAAAAAACACTGTTTATGAATGGTGTTCTGATAAATGTTATAGTATATAAAAATAATTTTTATAATATAACTTTTATTTATTTAAATTAGAAAATGAAAAAGTTATAAATGATCGAAATGTCATTTACTTAACGGTCAGGAGCTAACAACTTTTAGTTTCGAGGATCAAAACGTTACGCAAATACAAAATCGAAAGTCTATTTTGGATTGAACAAATTATGGGGACTAAATCCAAGAGGAAAATAAAACTATAGCGACCACAAACATAAGACTAAATCTAACAGGGAGATAAAACCTCAAGGACCAAATCTATAATTTACTAAAAACCTGAACGACCAAATCTCTAAGTTACTGTTTGAAAAAATAAAAATAAAAAACAAACACACTATTCATGAACAGTGTTCTTATAAATGTTATAGTATATAAAAACAATTTTCATAATATATCTTTTATTTATTTAAATTAGAAAATGAAAAAGTTATAAATGATCGAAATGTCAATTACGTAACGGTCAGGAGCTAACAACTTTTAGTTTCGAGGATCAAAACGTTACGCAAATGCAAAATCGAAAGTCTATTTTGGAATCAACAAATTATGGGGACTAAATCCAAGAGGAAAATAAAACTATAGGGACAAAATCTGTAACTCTACAAACATAGGACTAAATCTAACAGGGAGATAAAACCTCAAGGACCAAATCTGTAATTTACTAAAATCCTCAAGGACCAAATCTGTAAGTTACTGTTTGAAAAAATAAAAATAAAAAACAAACACACTGTTCATGAACAGTGTTCTTATAAATGTTATAGTATATAAAAACAATTTTCATAATATATCTTTTATTTATTTAAATTAGAAAATGAAAAAGTTATAAATGATCGAAATGTCAATTACGTAACGGTCAGGAGCTAACAACTTTTAGTTTCGAGGATCAAAACGTTACGCAAATGCAAAATCGAAAGTCTATTTTGGAATCAACAAATTATGGGGACTAAATCCAAAAGGAAAATAAAACTATAGGGACAAAATCTGTAACTCTACAAACATAGGACTAAATCTAACAGGGAGATAAAACCTCAAGGACCAAATCTGTAATTTACTAAAAACCTCAAAGACCAAATCTGTAAGTTACTGTAGGAAAAGATAAAAATAAAAAAAACATTGTTCATGAACAGTGTTCTGATAAATGTTATAGTATATAAAAATAATTTTCATAATATAACTTTTATTTATTTAAATTAGAAAATGAAAAAGTTATAAATGAACGAAATGTCATTTACTTAACGGTCAGGAGCTAACAACTTTTAGTTTCGAGGACCAAAACGTTACGCAAATGCAAAATCGAAAGTCTATTTTGGAATCAACAAATTATGGGGACTAAATCCAAGAGGAAAATAAAACTATAGGGACCAAATCTGTAACTCTACAAACATAGGACTAAATCTAACAGGGAGATAAAACCTCAAGGACCAAATCTGTAATTTACTAAAAACCTGAAGGACCAAATCTGTAAGTTACTGTATGAAAAAAAATATATATAAAAAACACTGTTCATGAACGGTGTTCTGATAAATGTTATAGTATATAAAAATAATTTTTATAATATAACTTTTATTTATTTAAATTAGAAAATGAAAAAGTTATAAATGATCGAAATGTCATTTACTTAACGGTCAGGAGCTAACAACTTTTAGTTTCGAGGATCAAAACGTTACGCAAATACAAAATCGAAAGTCTATTTTGGATTGAACAAATTATGGGGACTAAATCCAAGAGGAAAATAAAACTATAGCGACCAAATCTGTAACTCTACAAACATAAGACTAAATCTAACAGGGAGATAAAACCTCAAGGACCAAATCTATAATTTACTAAAAACCTGAACGACCAAATCTCTAAGTTACTGTTTGAAAAAATAAAAATAAAAAACAAACACACTGTTCATGAACAGTGTTCTTATAAATGTTATAGTATATAAAAACAATTTTCATAATATATGTTTTATTTATTTAAATTAGAAAATGAAAAAGTTATAAATGATCGAAATGTCAATTACGTAACGGTCAGGAGCTAACAACTTTTAGTTTCGAGGATCAAAACGTTACGCAAATGCAAAATCGAAAGTCTATTTTGGAATCAACAAATTATGGGGACTAAATCCAAGAGGAAAATAAAACTATAGGGACAAAATCTGTAACTCTACAAACATAGGACTAAATCTAACAGGGAGATAAAACCTCAAGGACCAAATCCGTAATTTACTAAAAACCTCAAGGACCAAATCTGTAAGTTACTGTATGAAAAGATAAAAATAAAAAAAACATTGTTCATGAACAGTGTTCTGATAAATGTTATAGTATATAAAAATAATTTTCATAATATAACTTTTATTTATTTAAATTAGAAAATGAAAAAGTTATAAATGAACGAAATGTCATTTACTTAACGGTCAGGAGCTAACAACTTTTAGTTTCGAGGACCAAAACGTTACGCAAATGCAAAATCGAAAGTCTATTTTGGAATCAACAAATTATGGGGACTAAATCCAAGAGGAAAATAAAACTATAGGGACCAAATCTGTAACTCTACAAACATAGGACTAAATCTAACAGGGAGATAAACCTCAAGGACCAAATCTGTAATTTACTAAAAACCTGAAGGACCAAATCTGTAAGTTACTGTATGAAAAAAAATATATATAAAAAACACTGTTTATGAATGGTGTTCTGATAAATGTTATAGTATATAAAAATAATTTTTATAATATAACTTTTATTTATTTAAATTAGAAAATGAAAAAGTTATAAATGATCGAAATGTCATTTACTTAACGGTCAGGAGCTAACAACTTTTAGTTTCGAGGATCAAAACGTTACGCAAATACAAAATCGAAAGTCTATTTTGGATTGAACAAATTATGGGGACTAAATCCAAGAGGAAAATAAAACTATAGCGACCAAATCTGTAACTCTACAAACATAAGACTAAATCTAACAGGGAGATAAAACCTCAAGGACCAAATCTATAATTTACTAAAAACCTGAAGGACCAAATCTCTAAGTTACTGTTTGAAAAAATAAAAATAAAAAACAAACACACTGTTCATGAACAGTGTTCTTATAAATGTTATAGTATATAAAAACAATTTTCATAATATATCTTTTATTTATTTAAATTAGAAAATGAAAAAGTTATAAATGATCGAAATGTCAATTACGTAACGGTCAGGAGCTAACAACTTTTAGTTTCGAGGATCAAAACGTTACGCAAATGCAAAATCGAAAGTCTATTTTGGAATCAACAAATTATGGGGACTAAATCCAAGAGGAAAATAAAACTATAGGGACAAAATCTGTAACTCTACAAACATAGGACTAAATCTAACAGGGAGATAAAACCTCAAGGACCAAATCTGTAATTTACTAAAAACCTCAAGGACCAAATCTGTAAGTTACTGTATGAAAAGATAAAAATAAAAAAAACATTGTTCATGAACAGTGTTCTGATAAATGTTATAGTATATAAAAATAATTTTCATAATATAACTTTTATTTATTTAAATTAGAAAATGAAAAAGTTATAAATGAACGAAATGTCATTTACTTAACGGTCAGGAGCTAACAACTTTTAGTTTCGAGGACCAAAACGTTACGCAAATGCAAAATCGAAAGTCTATTTTGGAATCAACAAATTATGGGGACTAAATCCAAGAGGAAAATAAAACTATAGGGACCAAATCTGTAACTCTACAAACATAGGACTAAATCTAACAGGGAGATAAAACCTCAAGGATCAAATCTGTAATTTACTAAAAACCTGAAGGACCAAATCTGTAAGTTACTGTATGAAAAAAAAATATATAAAAAACACTGTTCATGAATGGTGTTCTGATAAATGTTATAGTATATAAAAATAATTTTTATAATATAACTTTTATTTATTTAAATTAGAAAATGAAAAAGTTATAAATGATCGAAATGTCATTTACTTAACGGTCAGGAGCTAACAACTTTTAGTTTCGAGGATCAAAACGTTACGCAAATACAAAATCGAAAGTCTATTTTGGATTGAACAAATTATGGGGACTAAATCGAAGAGGAAAATAAAACTATAGCGACCAAATCTGTAACTCTACAAACATAAGACTAAATCTAACAGGGAGATAAAACCTCAAGGACCAAATCTATAATTTACTAAAAACCTGAAGGACCAAATCTCTAAGTTACTGTTTGAAAAAATAAAAATAAAAAACAAACACACTGTTCATGAACAGTGTTCTTATAAATGTTATAGTATATAAAAACAATTTTCATAATATATCTTTTATTTATTTAAATTAGAAAATGAAAAAGTTATAAATGATCGAAATGTCAATTACGTAACGGTCAGGAGCTAACAACTTTTAGTTTCGAGGATCAAAACGTTACGCAAATGCAAAATCGAAAGTCTATTTTGGAATCAACAAATTATGGGGACTAAATCCAAGAGGAAAATAAAACTATAGGGACAAAATCTGTAACTCTACAAACATAGGACTAAATCTAACAGGGAGATAAAACCTCAAGGACCAAATCTGTAATTTACTAAAATCCTCAAGGACCAAATCTGTAAGTTACTGTTTGAAAAAATAAAAATAAAAAACAAACACACTGTTCATGAACAGTGTTCTTATAAATGTTATAGTATATAAAAACAATTTTCATAATATATCTTTTATTTATTTAAATTAGAAAATGAAAAAGTTATAAATGATCGAAATGTCAATTACGTAACGGTCAGGAGCTAACAACTTTTAGTTTCGAGGATCAAAACGTTACGCAAATGCAAAATCGAAAGTCTATTTTGGAATCAACAAATTATGGGGACTAAATCCAAGAGGAAAATAAAACTATAGGGACAAAATCTGTAACTCTACAAACATAGGACTAAATCTAACAGGGAGATAAAACCTCAAGGACCAAATCTGTAATTTACTAAAAACCTCAAGGACCAAATCTGTAATTTACTGTATGAAAAGATAAAAATAAAAAAACATTGTTCATGAACAGTGTTCTGATAAATGTTATAGTATATAAAAATAATTTTCATAATATAACTTTTATTTATTTAAATTAGAAAATGAAAAAGTTATAAATGAACGAAATGTCATTTACTTAACGGTCAGGAGCTAACAACTTTTAGTTTCGAGGACCAAAACGTTACGCAAATGCAAAATCGAAAGTCTATTTTGGAATCAACAAATTATGGGGACTAAATCCAAGAGGAAAATAAAACTATAGGGACCAAATCTGTAACTCTACAAACATAGGACTAAATCTAACAGGGAGATAAAACCTCAAGGACCAAATCTGTAATTTACTAAAAACCTGAAGGACCAAATCTGTAAGTTACTGTATGAAAAAAAATATATATAAAAAACACTGTTCATGAACGGTGTTCTGATAAATGTTATAGTATATAAAAATAATTTTTATAATATAACTTTTATTTATTTAAATTAGAAAATGAAAAAGTTATAAATGATCGAAATGTCATTTACTTAACGGTCAGAAGCTAACAACTTTTAGTTTCGAGGATCAAAACGTTACGCAAATACAAAATCGAAATTCTATTTTGGAATGAACAAATTATGGGGACTAAATCCAAGAGGAAAATAAAACTATAGCGACCAAATCTGTAACTCTACAAACATAAGACTAAATCTAACAGGGAGATAAAACCTCAAGGACCAAATCGGTAATTTACTAAAAACCTGAAGGACCAAATCTGTAAGTTACTGTATGAAAAAATAAAAATAAAAACAAACACTGTTCATGAACAGTGTTCTGATAAATGTTATAGTATATAAAAACAATTTTCATAATATATCTTTTATTTATTTAAATTAGAAAATGAAAAAATTATAAATGAACGAAATGTCAATTACTTAACGGTCAGGAGCTAACAACTTTTAGTTTCGAGGACCAAAACGTTACGCAAATGCAAAATCGAAAGTCTATTTTGGAATCAACAAATTATGGGGACTAAATCCAAGATGAAAATAAAACTATAGGGGCCAAATCTGTAACTCTACAAACATAAGACTAAATCTAACAGGGAGATAAAACCTCAAAGACCAAATCTGTAAGTTACTGTATGAAAAAAAAAAAAAAAAAAACATTTTTCATGAGCAGTGTTCTGATAAATGTTATAGTATATAAAAATAATTTTTATAATATAAATTTTATTTATTTAAATTAGAAAATGAAAAAGTTATAAATGAACGAAATGTCATTACTTAACGGTCAGGAGCTAACAAATTTTAGTTTCGAGGACCAAAACGTTACGCAAATGCAAAATCGAAAATCTATTTTGGAATCAACAAATTATGGGGACTAAATCCAAGAGGAAAATTAAACTATAGGGGCCAAATCTGTAACTCTACAAACATAGGACTAAATCTAACAGGGAGATAAAACCTCAAGGACCAAATCTGTAATTTACTAAAAATCTCAAGGACCAAATCTGTAAGTTACTGTATGAAAAAATAAAAATAAAAAACAAACACTGTTCATGAACAGTGTTCTGATAAATGTTATAGTATATAAAAATAATTTTCATAATATATCTTTTATTTATTTAAATTAGAAAATGAAAAAATTATAAATGAACGAAATGTCAATTACTTACGGTCAGGAGCTAACAACTTTTAGTTTCGAGGACCAAAACGTTACGCAAATGCAAAATCGAAAGTCTATTTTGAAATCAACAAATTATGGGGACTAAATCCAAGAGGAAAATAAAACTATAGGGACCATATCTGTAACTCTACAAACATAGGACTAAATCTAACAGGGAGATAAACCTCAAGGACCAAATCTGTAATTTACTAAAAACCTGAAGGACCAAATCTGTAAGTTACTGTATGAAATAAAAAATATATAAAAAACACTGTTCATGAACGGTGTTCTGATAAATGTTATAGTATATAAAAATAATTTTTATAATAAAACGTTTATTTATTTAAATTAGAATATGAAAAGGTTATAAATGAACGAAATGTCAATTACTTAACGGTCAGGAGCTAACAACTTTTAGTTTCGAGGACCAAAACGTTACGCAAATGCAAAATCGAAAGTCTATTTTGGAATCAACAAATTATGGGGACAAAATCCAAGAGGAAAATAAAACTATAGGGACCAAATCTGTAACTCTACAAACATAGGACTAAATCTAACAGGGAGATAAAACCTCAAGGACCAAATCTGTAATTTACTAAAAACCTGAAGGACCAAATCTGTAAGTTACTGTATGAAAAAAAATATAAAAAAAACACTGTTCATGAACGGTGTTCTGATAAATGTTATAGTATATAAAAATAATTTTTATAATATAACTTTTATTTATTTAAATTAGAAAATGAAAAGGTTATAAATGATCGAAATGTCATTTACTTAACGGTCAGGAGCTAACAAATTTTAGTTTCGAGGATCAAAGAGTTACGCAAATACAAAATCGAAAGTCTATTTTGGAATGAACAAATTATGGGGACTAAATCCAAGAGGAAAATAAAACTATAGGGACCATATCTGTAACTCTACAAACATAGAACTAAATCTAACAGGGAGATAAAACCTCAAGGACCAAATCTGTAACTTACTAAAAACCTGAAGGACCAAATCTGTAAGTTATTGTATGAAAAAATAAAAATAAAAAACAAACACTTTTTATGAACAGTGTTCTGATAAATGTTATAGTATATAAAAACATTTTTCATAATATATCTTTTATTTATTTAAATTAGAAAATGAAAAAATTATAAATGAACGAAATGTCAATTACTTAACGGTCAGGAGCTAACAACTTTTAGTTTCGAGGACCAAAACGTTACGCAAATTCAAAATCGAAAGTCTATTTTGGAATCAACAAATTATGGGGACTAAATCCAAGAGGAAAATAAAACTATAGGGGCCAAATCTGTAACTCTACAAACATAGGACTAAATCTAACAGGGAGATAAAACCTCAAGGACCAAATCTGTAATTTTCTAAAAACCTCAAGGACCAAATCTGTAAGTTACTGTATGAAAAGATAAAAATAAAAAAAAACATTGTTCATGAACAGTGTTCTGATAAATGTTATAGTATATAAAAATAATTTTTATAATATAACTTTTATTTATTTAAATTAGAAAATGAAAAAGTTATAAATGAAAGAAATATCATTTATTTAACGGTCAATAGCTAACAACTTTTAGTTTCGAGGATCAAAACGTTACGCAAATGGAAAATCGAAAGTCTATTTTGGAATCAACAAATTATGGGGACTAAATCCAAGAGGAAAATAAAACTATAGGGACCAAATCTGTAACTCTACAAACATAGGACTAAATATAACAGGGAGACAAAACCTCAAGGACCAAATCTGTAATTTACTAAAAACCTGAAGGACCAAATCTGTAAGTTACTGTATGAAAAAAAATATAAAAAAAACACTGTTCATGAACGGTGTTCTGATAAATGTTATAGTATATATAAAAATAATTTTTATAATATAACTTTTATTTATTTAAATTAGAAAATGAAAAAGTTATAAATGATCGAAATGTCATTTACTTAACGGTCAGGAGCTAACAACTTTTAGTTTCGAGGATCAAAGAGTTACGCAAATACAAAATCGAAAGTCTATTTTGGAATGAACAAATTATGGGGACTAAATCCAAGATGAAAATAAAACTATAGGGACCATATCTGTAACTCTACAAACATAGGACTAAATATAACAGGGAGACAAAACCTCAAGGACCAAATCTGTAATTTACTAAAAACCTGAAGGACCAAATCTGTAAGTTACTGTATGAAAAAAAATATAAAAAAAACACTGTTCATGAACGGTGTTCTGATAAATGTTATAGTATATAAAAATAATTTTTATAATATAACTTTTATTTATTTAAATTAGAAAATGAAAAAGTTATAAATGAACGAAATGTCATTTACTTAACGGTCAGGAGCTAACAACTTTTAGTTTCGAGGATCGAAACGTTACGCAAATGCAAAATCGAAAGTCTATTTTGGAATCAACAAATTATGGGGACTAAATCCAAGAGTAAAATAAAACTATAGGGACCAAATCTGTAACTCTACAAACATAGGACTAAATCTAACAGGGAGATAAAACCTCAAGGACCAAATCTGTAATTTACTAAAAACCTGAAGGACCAAATCTGTAAGTTACTGTATGAAAAAAAAATATAAAAAAAACATTGTTCATAAACGGTGTTCTGATAAATGTTATAGTATATAAAAATAATTTTTATAATATAACTTTTATTTATTTAAATTAGAAAATGAAAAAGTTATAAATGATCGAAATGTCATTTACTTAACGGTCAGGAGCTAACAACTTTTAGTTTCGAGGATCAAAACGTTACGCAAATGCAAAATCGAAAGTCTATTTTGGAATCAACAAATTATGGTGACTAAATCCAAGAGGAAAATAAAACTATAGTGACCAAATCTGTAACTCTACAAAAATAAGACTAAATCTAACAGGGAGATAAAACCTCAAGGACCAAATCTGTAACTTACTAAAAACCTGAAGGACCAAATCTGTAAGTTATTGTATGAAAAAATAAAAATAAAAAACAAACACTGTTTATGAACAGTGTTCTGATAAATGTTATAGTATATAAAAACATTTTTCATAATATATCTTTTATTTATTTAAATTAGAAAATGAAAAAATTATAAATGAACGAAATGTCAATTACTTAACGGTCAGGAGCTAACAACTTTTAGTTTCGAGGACCAAAACGTTACGCAAATTCAAAATCGAAAGTCTATTTTGGAATCAACAAATTATGGGGACTAAATCCAAGAGAAAAATAAAACTATAGGGGCCAAATCTGTAACTCTACAAACATAGGACTAAATCTAATAGGGAGATAAAACCTCAAGGACCAAATCTGTAATTTACTAAAAACCTCAAGGACCAAATCTGTAAGTTACTGTATGAAAAGATAAAAATAAAAAAAACATTGTTCATGAACAGTGTTCTGATAAATGTTATAGTATATAAAACTAATTTTTATAATATAACTTTTATTTATTTAAATTAGAAAATGAAAAAGTTATAAATGAACGAAATGTCATTTACTTAACGGTCAGGAGCTAACAAATTTTAGTTTCGAGGACCAAAACGTTACGCAAATGCAAAATCGAAAATCTATTTTGGAATCAACAAATTATGGGGACTAAATCCAAGAGGAAAATAAAACTATAGGGACCAAATCTGTAACTCTACAAACATAGGACTAAATCTAACAGGGAGATAAAACCTCAAGGACCAAATCTGTAATTTACTAAAAACCTGAAGGACCAAATCTGTAAGTTACTGTATGAAAAAATAAAACACTGTTCATGAACGGTGTTCTGATAAATGTTATAGTATATAAAAATAATTTTTATAATATAACTTTTATTTATTTAAATTAGAAAATGAAAAAGTTATAAATGATCGAAATGTCATTTACTTAACGGTCAGGAGCTAGCAACTTTTAGTTTCGAGGACCAAAACGTTACGCAAATGCAAAATCGGAAGTCTATTTTGGAATCAACAAATTAAGGGGACTAAATCCAAGAGGAAAATAAAACTATAGGGACCATATTTGTAACTCTACAAACATAGGACTAAATCTAACAGGGAGATAAACCTCAAGGACCAAATATGTAATTTACTAAAAACCTGAAGGACCAAATCTGTAAGTTACTGTATGATAAAAAAAATAAAAAAAAAACATTGTTCATGAACAGTGTTCTGATAAATGTTCTAGTATATAAAAATAATTTTTATAATATAACTTTTATTTATTTAAATTAGAAAATGAAAAGGTTATAAATGAACGAAATGTCATTTACTTAACGGTCAGGAGCTAACAACTTTTAATTTCGAGGATCAAAACGTTACGCAAATACAAAATCGAAAGTCTATTTTGGAATGAACAAATTATGGGGACTAAATCCAAGAGGAAAATAAAACTATAGCGACCAAATCTGTAACTCTACAAACATAAGACTAAATCTAACAGGGAGATAAAACCTCAAAGACCAAATATGTAATTTACTAAAAACCTGAAGGACCAAATCTGTAAGTTACTGTATGAAAAAATAAAAATAAAAAACAAACACTGTTCATGAACAGTGTTCTGATAAATGTTATAGTATATAAAAACATTTTTCATAATATATCTTTTATTTATTTAAATTAGAAAATGAAAAAATTATAAATGAATGAAATGTCAATTACTTAACGGTCAGGAGCTAACAACTTTTAGTTTCGAGGACCAAAACGTTACGCAAATGCAAAATCGAAAATCTATTTTGGAATCAACCAATTATGGGGACTAAATCCAAGAGGAAAATAAAACTATAGGAGCCAAATCTGTAACTCTACAAACATAGGACTAAATTTAACAGGGAGATAAAACCTAAAGGACCAAATCTGTAATTTACTAAAAACCTCAAGGACCAAATCTGTAAGTTACTGTATGAAGAAAAAAAAAACATTGTTCATGAACAGTATTCTGATAAATGTTATAGTATATAAAAATAATTTTCATAATATATCTTTTATTTATTTAAATTAGAAAATGAAAAAATTATAAATGAACGAAATATCAATTACTTAACGGTCAGGAGCTAACAACTTTTAGTTTCGAGGACCAAAACGTTACGCAAATGCAAAATCGAAAGTCTATTTTGGAATCAACAAATTATGGGGACTAAATCCAAGAGGAAAATAAAACTATAGGGACCATATCTGTAACTCTACAAACATAGGACTAAATCTAACAGGGAGATAAACCTCAAGGACCAAATCTGTAATTTACTAAAAACCTGAAGGACCAAATTTGTAAGTTACTGTATGAAAAAAAATATATATAAAAAACACTGTTCATGAACGGTGTTCTGATAAATGTTATAGTATATAAAAATAATTTTTATAATATAACTTTTATTTATTTAAATTAGAATATGAAAAGGTTATAAATGAACGAAATGTCAATTACTTAACGGTCAGGAGCTAACAACTTTTAGTTTCGAAGACCAAAACGTTACGCAAATGCAAAATCGAAAGTCTATTTTGGAATCAACAAATTATGGGGACAAAATCCAAGAGGAAAATAAAACTATAGGGACCAAATCTGTAACTCTACAAACATAGGACTAAATCTAACAGGGAGATAAAACCTCAAGGACCAAATCTGTAATTTACTAAAAACCTGAAGGACCAAATCTGTAAGTTACTGTATGAGAAAATAAAAATAAAAAAAAACATTGTTCATGAACAGTGTTATGATAAATGTTATAGTATATAAAAATAATTTTTATAATATAACTTTTATTTATTTAAATTAGAAAATGAAAAAGTTATAAATGAACGAAATGTCATTTATTTAACGGTCAGGAGCTAGCAACTTTTAATTTCGAGGATCAAAACGTTACGCAAATACAAAATCGAAAGTCTATTTTGGAATGAACAAATTATGGGGACTAAATCCAAGAGTAAAATAAAACTATAGGGACCAAATCTGTAACTCTACAAACATAGGACTAAATCTAACAGGGAGATAAAACCTCAAGGACCAAATCTGTAATTTACTAAAAACCTGAAGGACCAAATCTGTAAGTTACTGTATGAAAAAAAAATATAAAAAAAACACTGTTCATGAACGGTGTTCTGATAAATGTTATAGTATATAAAAATAATTTTTATAATATAACTTTTATTTATTTAAATTACAAAATGAAAAAGTTATAAATGATCGAAATGTCATTTACTTAACGGTCAGGAGCTAACAACTTTTAGTTTCGAATATCAAAACGTTACGCAAATACAAAATCGAAAGTCTATTTTGGAATGAACAAATTATGGGGACTAAATCCAAGAGGAAAATAAAACTATAGCGACCAAATCTGTAACTCTACAAACATAAGACTAAATCTAACAGGGAGATAAAACCTCAAGGACCAAATCTGTAATTTACTAAAAACCTGAAGAACCAAATCTGTAAGTTACTGTATGAAAAAATAAAAATAAAAAACAAACACTGTTCATGAACAGTGTTCCGATAAATGTTATAGTATATAAAAACAATTTTCATAATATATCTTTTATTTATTTAAATTAGAAAATGAAAAAATTATAAATGAACGAAATGTCAATTACTTAACGGTCAGGAGCTAACAACTTTTAGTTTCGAGGACCAAAACGTTACGCAAATGCAAAATCGAAAGTCTATTTTGGAATCAACAAATTATGGGGACTAAATCCAAGAGGAAAATAAAACTATAGGGGCCAAATCTGTAACTTTACAAACATAGGACTAAATCTAACAGGGAGATAAAACCTCAAGGACCAAATCTGTAAGTTACTGTATGAGAAAAAAAAATAAAAAAAAACATTGTTCATGAACAGTGTTATGATAAATGTTATAGTATATATAAAAATAATTTTTATAATATAACTTTTATTTATTTAAATTAGAAAATGAAAAAGTTATAAATGAACGAAATGTCATTTATTTAACGGTCAGGAGCTAACAACTTTTAGTTTCGAGGACCAAAACGTTACGCAAATTCAAAACCGAAAATCTATTTTGGAATCAACAAATTATGGGGACTAAATCCAAGAGGAAAATAAAACTATAGGGACCAAATTTGTAACTCTACAAACATAGGACTAAATCTAACAGGGAGATAAAACCTCAAGGACCAAATCTGTAATTTACTAAAAACCTGAAGGACCAAATCTGTAAGTTACTGTATGAAAAAATAAAAGAAAAAGAAAACACTGTTCATGAACGGTGTTTTGATAAATGTTATATTATATAAAAATAATTTTTATAATATAACTTTTATTTATTTAAATTAGAAAATGAAAAAGTTATAAATGATCGAAATGTCATTTACTTAACGGTCAGGAGCTAGCAACTTTTAGTTTCGAGGACCAAAACGTTACGCAAATGAAAAACCGAAAGTCTATTTTGGAATCAACAAATTATGGGGACTAAATCCAAGAGGAAAATAAAACTATAGGGACCATATTTGTAACTCTACAAACATAGGACTAAATCTAACAGGGAGATAAACCTCAAGGACCAAATCTGTAATTTACTAAAAACCTGAAGGACCAAATCTGTAAGTTACTGTATGAAAAAAAAATAAAAAGAAAACACGGTTCATGAACGGTGTTCTGATAAATGTTATAGTATATAAAAATAATTTTTATAATATAACATTTATTTATTTAAATTAGAAAATGAAAAAGTTATAAATGATCGAAATGTCATTTACTTAACGGTCAGGAGCTAGCAACTTTTAGTTTCGAGGACCAAAACGTTACGCAAATGAAAAATCGAAAGTCTATTTTGGAATCAACAAATTATGGGGACTAAATCCAAGAGGAAAATAAAACTATAGGGACCAAATCTGTAACTCTACAAACATAGGACTAAATCTAACAGGGAGATAAAACCTCAAGGACCAAATCTGTAATTTACTAAAAACCTGAAGGACCAAATCTGTAAGTTTCTGTATGAAAAAAAAGAGAAAAAAACACTGTTCATGAACGGTGTTCTGATAAATGTTATAGTATATAAAAATAATTTTTATAATATAACTTTTATTTATTTAAATTAGAAAATGAAAAAGTTATAAATGAACGAAATGTCATTTATTTAACGGTCAGGAGCTAACAACTTTTAGTTTCGAGTACCAAAACGTTACGCAAATGCAAAATCGAAAGTCTATTTTGGAATCAACAAATTATGAAGACTAAATCCAAAAGGAAAATAAAACTATAGGGACCAAATCTGTAACTCTACAAACAAAGGACTAAATCTAACAGAGAGATAAAACCTCAAGGACCAAATCTGTAATTTACTAAAAATCTCAAGGACCAAATCTGTAAGTTACGCTATGAAAAAAAAAATAAAAAAAAACACTGTTCATGAACGGTGTTCTGATAAATGTTATAGTATATAAAAATAATTTTTATAATATAACTTTTATTTATTTAAATTAGAAAATGAAAAAGTTATAAATGAACGAAATATCATTTATTTAACGGTCAAGAGCTAAAAACTTTTAGCTCGAGGATCAAAACGTTACGTAAAAGCAAAATTGAAAGTCTATTTTGGAATCAACAAATTTTGGGGACTAAATCCAAGAGGAAAATAAAACTATAGGGACCAAATCTGTAACTCTACAAACATAGGACTAAATGTAACAGGGAGATAAAACCTGAAGGACCAAATCTGTAAGTTACTGTATGAAAAAAAAAACAAAAAAAAACACAGTTCATGAACGTTGTTCTGATAAATGTTATAGTATATAAAAATAATTTTTATAATATAACTTTTATTTATTTAAATTAGAAAATGAAAAAGATATAAATGATCGAAATGTCATTTACTTAACGGTCAGGAGCTAACATCTTTTAGTTTCGAGGACCAAAACGTTACGCAAATGCAAAATCGAAAGTCTATTTTGGAATCAACAAATTATGGGGACTAAATCCAAGAGGGAAATAAAACTATAGGGACCAAATCTGTAACTCTACAAACAAAGGACTAAATATAACCGGGATACAAAACCTCAAGGACCAAATCTGTAATTTACTAAAAAACTGAAGGACCAAATCTGTAAGTTACTGTATGAAAAAAAAACAAAAAAAAAACACTGTTAATGAAAGGTGTTCTGATAAATGTTATAGTATATAAAAATAATATTTATAATATAACTTTTATTTATTTAAATTAGAAAATGAAAAAGTTATAAATGATCGAAATGTCATTTACTTAACGGTCAGGAGCTAGCAACTTTTAGTTTCGAGGACCTAAACGTTACGCAAATGCAAAATCGAAAGTCTATTTTGGAATCAACAAATTATGGGGACTAAATCCAAGAGGAAAATAAAACTATAGGGACCAAATCTGTAACTCTACAAACAAAGGACTAAATATAACCGGGATACAAAACCTCAAGGACCAAATCTGTAATTTACTAAATACCTCAAGGACCAAATCTGTAAGTTACAGTATGAAAAAAAAACAAAAAAAAAACACTGTTAATGAACGGTGTTCTGATAAATGTTATAGTATATAAAAATAATTTTTATAATATAACTTTTATTTATTTAAACTAGAAAATGAAAAAGTTATAAATGATCGAAATGTCATTTACTTAACGGTCAGGAGCTAGCAACTTTTAGTTTCGAGGACCAAAACGTTACGCAAATACAAAATCGAAAGTCTATTTTGGATTCAACAAATTATGGGGACTAAATCCAAGAGGAAAATAAAACTATAGGGACCAAATCTGTAACTCTACAAACATAGGACTAAATCTAACAGGGAGATAAAACCTTAAGGACCAAATCTGTAATTTACTAAAAACCTCAAGGATCAAATCTGTAAGTTACTGTATGAAAAAAAATAAAAAAAAACACTTTTCATGAACGGTGTTCTGATAAATGTTATAGTATATAAAAATAATTTTTATAATATAACTTTTATTTATTTAAATTAGAAAATGAAAAAGTTATAAATGAACGAAATATCATTTATTTAACGGTCAAGAGCTAACAACTTTTAGTTTCAAAGATCAAAACGTTACGCAAATGCAAAATCGAAAGTCTATTTTGGAATCAACAAATTATGGGGACTAAATCCAAGAGGAAAATAAAACTATAGGGACCAAATCTGTAACTCTACAAACATAGGACTAAATTTAACAGGGAGATAAAACCTCAAGGACTAAATCTGTAATTTACTAAAAACCTGAAGGACCAAATCTGTAAGTTACTGTATGAAAAAAAAACAAAAAAAAACACTGTTCATGAACGGTGTTCTGATAAATGTTATAGTATATAAAAATAATTTTTATAATATAACATTTATTTATTTAAATTAGAAAATGAAAAAGTTATAAATGATCGAAATGTCATTTACTTAACGGTCAGGAGCTAACAACTTTTAGTTTCGAGGACCAAAACGTTACGTAAATGCAAAATCGAAAGTCTATTTTGGAATCAACAATTTATGGGGACTAAATCCAAGAAGAAAATAAAACTATAGGGACCATATCTGTAACTCTACAAACATAGGACTAAATCTAACAGGGAGATAAAACCTCAAGGAGCAAATCTGTTATTTACTAAAAACCTGAAGGACCAAATCTGTAAGTTACTGTATGATTAAAAAAATAAAAAAAAACACTGTTCATGAACAGTGTTCTGATAAATGTTATAGTATATAAAAATAATTTTTATAATATAACTTTTATTTATTTAAATTAGAAAATGAAAAAGTAATAAATGAACGAAATATCATTTATTTAACGGTCAAGAGCTAACAACTTTTAATTTCGAGGATCAAAACGTTACGTAAATGCAAAATCGAAAGTCTATTTTGGAATCAACAAATTATGGGGACTAAATCCAAGAGGAAAATAAAACTATAGGGACCAAATCTGTAACTCTACAAATATAGGACTAAATATAACAGGGAGACAAAACCTCAAGGGCCAAATCTGTAATTTACTAAAAACCTGAAGGACCAAATCTGTAAGTTACTGTATGAAAAAAAAACAAAAAAAAAACACTGTTCATGAAAGGTGTTCTGATAAATGTTCTAGTATATAAAAATGATTTTTATAATATAAATTTTATTTATTTAAATTAGAAAATGAAAAAGTTATAAATGATCGAAATGTCATTTACTTAACGGTCAGGAGCTAGCAACTTTTAGTTTCGAGGACCAAAACGTTACGCAAATGCAAAATCGAAAGTCTATTTTGGAATCAACAAATTATGGGGACTAAATCCAAGAGGAAAATAAAACTATAGGGACCAAATCTGTAACTCTACAAACATAGGACTAAATCTAACAGGGAGATAAAACCTCAAGGACCAAATCTGTAATTTACTAAAAACCTCAAGGACCAAATCTGTAAGTTACTGTATGAAAAAAAAAACAAAAAAAAAACACTGTTCATGAACGGTGTTCTGATAAATGTTATAGTATATAAAAATAATTTTTATAATATAACTTTTATTTATTTAAATTAGAAAATGAAAAAGTTATAAATGAACGAAATATCATTTATTTAACGGTCAAGAGGTAACAACTTTTAGTTTCAAGGATCAAAACGTTACGCAAATGCAAAATCGAAAGTCTATTTTGGAATCAACAAATTATGGGGACTAAATCCAAGAGGAAAATAAAACTATAGGGACCAAATCTGTAACTCTACAAACATAGGACTAAATTTAACAGGGAGATAAAACCTGAAGGACCAAATCTGTAATTTACTAAAAACCTGAAGGACCAAATCTGTAAGTTACTGTATGAAAAAAAACAAAAAAAAACACTGTTCATGAACGGTGTTCTGATAAATGTTATAGTATATAAAAATAATTTTTATAATATAACATTTATTTATTTAAATTAGAAAATGAAAAAGTTATAAATGATCGAAATGTCATTTACTTAACGGTCAGGAGGTAACAACTTTTAGTTTGGAGGACCAAAACGTTACGCAAATGCAAAATCGAAAGTCTATTTTGGAATGAACAAATTATGGGGACTAAATCCAAGAGGAAAATAAAACTATAGGGACCATATCTGTAACTCTACAAACATAGGACTAAATCTAACAGGGAGATAAAACCTCAAGGAGCAAATCTGTAATTTACTAAAAACCTGAAGGACCAAATCTGTAAGTTACTGTATGATAAAAAAAACAAAAAAAAAACACTGTTCATGAACAGTGTTCTGATAAATGTTATAGTATATAAAAACAATTTTCATAATATATCTTTTATTTATTTAAATTAGAAAATGAAAAAATTATAAATGAACGAAATGTCAATTACTTAACGGTCAGGAGCTAACAACTTTTAGTTTCGAGGACCAAAACGTTACGCAAATGCAAAATCGAAAGTCTATTTTGGAATCAACAAATTATGGGGACTAAATCCAAGAGGAAAATAAAACTATAGGGGCCAAATCTGTAACTCTACAAACATAGGACTAAATCTAACAGGGAGATAAAACCTCAAGGACCAAATCTGTAATTTAATAAAAACCTCAAGGACCAAATCTGTAAGTTACTGTATGAGAAAAAAACACTGTTCATGAACGTTGTTCTGATAAATGTTATAGTATATAAAAATAATTTTTATAATATAACTTTTATTTATTTAAATTAGAAAATGAAAAAGATATAAATGATCGAAATGTCATTTACTTAACGGTCAGGAGTTAACAACTTTTAGTTTCGAGGACCAAAACGTTATGCAAATGCAAAATCGAAAGTCTATTTTGGAATCAACAAATTATGGGGAATAAATCCAAGAGGAAAATAAAACTATAGGGACCAAATCTGTAACTCTACAAACATAGGACTAAATCTAACAGGGAGATAAAACCTCAAGGACCAAATCTGTAATTTACTAAAAACCTCAAGGACCAAATCTGTAAGTTACTGTATGAAAAAAAAATAAAAAAAACACTGTTCATGAACGGTGTTCTGATAAATGTTATAGTATATAAAAATAATTTTTGTAATATAACTTTTATTTATTTAAATTAGAAAATGAAAAAGTTATAAATGAAAGAAATATCATTTATTTAACGGTCAAGAGCTAACAACTTTTAGTTTCGAGGATCAAAACGTTACGCAAATGGAAAATCGAAAGTCTATTTTGGAATCAACAAATTATGGGGACTAAATCCAAGAGGAAAATAAAACTATAGGGACCAAATCTGTAACTCTACAAACATAGGACTAAATATAACAGGGAGACAAAACCTTAAGGACCAACTCTGTAATTTACTAAAAACCTGAAGGACCAAATCTGTAAGTTACTGTATGAAAAAAAAAAAACAAAAAAAAAACACTGTTCATGAAAGGTGTTCTGATAAATGTTATAGTATATAAAAATAATTTTTATAATATAACTTTTATTTATTTAAGTTAGAAAATGAAAAAGTTATAAATGATCGAAATGTCAATTACTTAACGGTCAGGAGCTAACAACTTTTAGTTTCGAGGACCAAAACGTTACGCAAATGCAAAATCGAAAGTCTATTTTGGAATCAACAAATTATGGGGACTAAATCCAAGAGGAAAATAAAACTATAGGGACTAAATCTGTAACTCTACAAACATAGGACTAAATCTAACAGGGAGATAAAACCTCAAGGACCAAATCTATAATTTACTAAAAACCTCAAGGACCAAATCTGTAAGTTACTGTATGAAAAAAAACAAAAAAAAACACTGTTAATGAACGGTGTTCTGATAAATGTTATAGTATATAAAAATAATTTTTATAATATAACATTTATTTATTTAAATTAGAAAATGAAAAAGTTATAAATGATCGAAATGTCATTTACTTAACGGTCAGGAGGTAACAACTTTTAGTTTGGAGGACCAAAACGTTACGCAAATGCAAAATCGAAAGTCTATTTTGGAATCAACAAATTATGGGGACTAAATCCAAGAGGAAAATAAAACTATAGGGACCATATCTGTAACTCTACAAACATAGGACTAAATCTAACAGGGAGATAAAACCTCAAGGAGCAAATCTGTAATTTACTAAAAACCTGAAGGACCAAATCTGTAAGTTACTGTATGATAAAAAAAACAAAAAAAAAACACTGTTCATGAACAGTGTTCTGATAAATGTTCTAGTATATAAAAATAATTTTTATAATATAACTTTTATTTATTTAAATTAGAAAATGTAAAAGTTATAAATGAACGAAATATCATTTATTTAACGGTCAAGAGCTAACAACTTTTAATTTCGAGGATCAAAACGTTACGTAAATGCAAAATCGAAAGTCTATTTTGGAATCAACAAATTATGGGGACTAAATCCAAGAGGAAAATAAAACTATAGGGACCAAATCTGTAACTCTACAAACATAGGACTAAATGTAACAGGGAGATAAAACCTCAAGGACCAAATCTGTAATTTACTAAAAACCTGAAGGACCAAATCTGTAAGTTACTGTATGAAAAAAAAACACTGTTCATGAACGTTGTTCTGATAAATGTTATAGTATATAAAAATAATTTTTATAATATAACTTTTATTTATTTAAATTAGAAAATGAAAAAGATATAAATGATCGAAATGTCATTTACTTAACGGTCAGGAGTTAACAACTTTTAGTTTCGAGGACCAAAACGTTATGCAAATGCAAAATCGAAAGTCTATTTTGGAATCAACAAATTATGGGGAATAAATCCAAGAGGAAAATAAAACTATAGGGACCAAATCTGTAACTCTACAAACATAGGACTAAATCTAACAGGGAGATAAAACCTCAAGGACCAAATCTGTAATTTACTAAAAACCTCAAGGACCAAATCTGTAAGTTACTGTATGAAAAAAAAATAAAAAAAACACTGTTCATGAACGGTGTTCTGATAAATGTTATAGTATATAAAAATAATTTTTGTAATATAACTTTTATTTATTTAAATTAGAAAATGAAAAAGTTATAAATGAAAGAAATATCATTTATTTAACGGTCAAGAGCTAACAACTTTTAGTTTCGAGGATCAAAACGTTACGCAAATGGAAAATCGAAAGTCTATTTTGGAATCAACAAATTATGGGGACTAAATCCAAGAGGAAAATAAAACTATAGGGACCAAATCTGTAACTCTACAAACATAGGACTAAATATAACAGGGAGACAAAACCTTAAGGACCAACTCTGTAATTTACTAAAAACCTGAAGGACCAAATCTGTAAGTTACTGTATGAAAAAAAAAAAACAAAAAAAAAACACTGTTCATGAAAGGTGTTCTGATAAATGTTATAGTATATAAAAATAATTTTTATAATATAACTTTTATTTATTTAAGTTAGAAAATGAAAAAGTTATAAATGATCGAAATGTCAATTACTTAACGGTCAGGAGTTAACAACTTTTAGTTTCGAGGACCAAAACGTTACGCAAATGCAAAATCGAAAGTCTATTTTGGAATCAACAAATTATGGGGACTAAATCCAAGAGGAAAATAAAACTATAGGGACCAAATCTGTAACTCTACAAACATAGGACTAAATCTAACAGGGAGATAAAACCTCAAGGACCAAATCTATAATTTACTAAAAACCTCAAGGACCAAATCTGTAAGTTACTGTATGAAAAAAAACAAAAAAAAACACTGTTAATGAACGGTGTTCTGATAAATGTTATAGTATATAAAAATAATTTTTATAATATAACTTTTATTTATTTAAATTAGAAAATGAAAAAGTTATAAATGAACGAAATATCATTTATTTAACGGTCAAGAGCTAACAACTTTTAGTTTCGAGGACCAAAACGTTACGCAAATTCAAAAACGAAAATCTATTTTGGAATCAACAAATTATGGGGACTAAATGCAAGAGGAAAATAAAACTATAGGGACCAAATCTGTAACTCTACAAACATAGGACTAAATCTAACAGGGAGATAAAACCTCAAGGACCAAATCTGTAATTTACTAAAAACCTGAAGGACCAAATCTGTAAGTTACTGTATGAAAAAAAAAACAAAAAAAAACATTGTTCATGAACGGTGTTCTGATAAATGTTATAGTATATAAAAATAATTTTTATAATATAACATTTATTTATTTAAATTAGAAAATGAAAAAGTTATAAATGATCGAAATGTCATTTACTTAACGGTCAGGAGGTAACAACTTTTAGTTTCGAGGACCAAAACGTTACGCAAATGCAAAATCGAAAGTTTATTTTGGAATCAACAAATTATGGGGACTAAATCCATGAGGAAAATAAAACTATAGGGACCATATCTGTAACTCTACAAACATGGGACTAAATCTAATAGGGAGATAAACTTCAAGGAGCAAATCTGTAATTTACTAAAAACCTGAAGGACCAAATCTGTAAGTTACTGTATGATAAAAAAAACAAAAAAAAAACACTGTTCATGAACAGTGTTCTGATAAATGTTCTAGTATATAAAAATAATTTTTATAATATAACTTTTATTTATTTAAATTAGAAAATGAAAAAGTTATTAATGAACGAAATATCATTTAGTTAACGGTCAAGAGCTAACAACTTTTAATTTCGAGGATCAAAACGTTACGTAAATGCAAAATCGAAAGTCTATTTTGGAATGAACAAATTATGGGGACTAAATCCAAGAGGAAAATAAAACTATAGGGACCAAATCTGTAACTCTACAAACATAGGACTAAATCTAACAGGGAGATAAAACCTCAAGGACCAAATCTGTAATTTACTAAAAACCTGAAGGACCAAATCTGTAAGTTACTGTATGAAAAAAAAAATCACTGTTCTTGAACAGTGTTCTGATAAATGTTATATTATATAATGAGATGCTTCAATGATTGCTATAAAAACTAAGCTTGCTAGGATATATCCTAGTACCAGTTCAATGACTCTTTTAGACCTTAGATGTGAAGCAGAAAATCTAAAGATAAAGATAGAGCATATGTACAAGTTTTATCTACAAGTACAAGCTGAAAAGTATACAAACAAGAAGCAGGAACAAACTAAAGATAGAGGACCTGCAGTAACTTGGACAAAGTCTATCTCTGACAAACGATAATAACCATGAAACTGCGTGACGAGAAAGTAAGGTGCCGTTTGTTTTTTAAGAGGTCTAAAGTCTAAAGTCTAAAGTCTAAAGTCTTATTTTAGTTATGATTAATAAGAGGTGGTGTGTAAAAAGGTCTGAACGATTCAGACTTAAGAGTCAATAAGATGTTTTTAAAAAAAAACAAACAACCCCGTGAAGTATAAGGAAAAGCAACAAAGGTCAAAGACTAATTGAATTGGTTTCTTCAAGAAAAAGATAAGCTGCATCAACTAAATTTGGATGGGAAGTAACTGTGCACAAACTGATCACCTGAAGAGAAACTGTGAAGCATTTCATTGATCAATGGAAGCAATGCATCACTTCATCCTTTTTCTTTGTATGATCCATGAACAAGCAACAGTAACCTGATAATCTGGGAAGCTCCATCACGGCTGAAATCATCATTCACACCACTGTGTGAACAAAGTCAACGAATAAAAAAAATGTGTTCAAATTGGAATCACAAACCTTTATCCCAAATAAAAAAATTGGAGTCACAAATCCATGGTCAACTTCCACCACTAATTGGACGATTAGGGGCTTGGGTGCTAGAAACACATCTTCTTTAACACTCTGTATAATTTTCACAACCAAAAAGTAATCAACAATTGCCATGTTTGCAGAGCTTGGCACCAAGTTTTGAATATTTAGTAACATGTATGATAAGGTACAACATTATATGTTAAGTAGTTCTACCACAGAACTGCCTATATATATATATAACCATTTCGTACACGCTGTGACATACAAGCCAATAGATCCTACAAAAGCACAAATTTTGATCAATTTTTTATAATGTGCCAACCATCTATTTTTCCAACAGGCTCAAATAGTCCAACTGAGATGCAAGTCTATCGAAACAAAAACCCATGACCAGATAGTGCAATCTCAAATGCTTCCATCCTTGCTCCCCGGGAGAAACCATTACGATCATAAGACGATATTTCATCAATTCCCAGATCAGTACACGTCTTAACAAGCTCTTCACCAACAAGTTGTGCTGCTTCCTAAATATTTTCAAATGTTGTCAAAGTCAAACTAGTAAAGCAAGTGTAACAATGTTGATGTTCAGGGAATTTAAAAACAGGAATCCTTGGGGTTGATATACCCTTATTTGGTAACGAAGTACTTACAATAGTGGAACAAGCAGGGGTCGAACGAACTGATTGCTGCAGGGTGCTGCCATAAAACAAGCACTTCTTGTTCTGATCATCAATAAGCATTGCATACAATTGTTTTTCTGAACAGAATACCGAAAGCCTTGGTTTCTTCTGTGTGCCATTGTACTAGTCAACCAAACGCAAATACAGTGTCATGTGAATTGGATGAAATTGAAAACATGTATTGCTCCTATATAAAATATGTCCAAGATCATAGCTGCTGAAAGTTAAGTTTTTACCCTTTTAGAACACCTTGGAAAAATAAGAAAACACACTAATCAATGTAGGGAAAAAGGCCTTTTTTCAAGTAGTTTCAATATGAAGACTATATTACCTTTTTCTGCAATCTTCTGTTCCGAACTTTTGGGCTTTCTACTCTGGTTCTAGCTCTTGCTTCAATCGCCCATTGCTTTATACGAACAACTAGAGGAAATCAATAAAATTAGTAACCAAAATTCAGAACTGTCACGTCAAAGATTTTACCAAACATATGTAGAAATCAAATCTAGTCTCATTTCAAGATATAATTCATTTAGAAATTAGAAGTACACTTCACTTACTTCTACTCTTAGCTGGAATGAAATTCATAGAACCATTGCCAAAGAAATCACAGGTCTTGAATTGTAGAGTGCCAGTGAATGCCCGAAGCGCCATATTTGTAATTGCCTATTAAAGATAACCCCTTTACGACCCAGACTCCTTGATAAGATCAATCACTAGGAGCTACGAATTTCACCTGCAAAACTCACGGAAGAAACTCAAACTAGTTATTGTGAGCTCCTCAATCCTAACATATTCGTTGGGGCATTTCGTCGAACAGGTTCAAGGATATACGTTCTTCTACCAGTATTGATCTCAAGAAATGAAACTTTACCTTCATGGTAATCGTTCATAATGATTCTTTTGTGCTTTATCAATTTTTGAACAAAATTATTGAACAAAAAATTGGTGGGTATGTTGCCAGTAGTCAAGCTTACCTGTGGCTAATTGATTTTGAAGTGCACAAACGAGGTCGCAAATTGCAAACCGTTTGTTTCTTCCTAGTTCCTATATCCAACCTATATAGGTTTATTTCGAATACATAATACATAGAGTAAATTACAAATTTCGTCCCTGTAGTTTGGTGAAATTTTGGATTGGATCCCTTAAATGAAATAATTATTTAGATGGTTATTGTGGTTTCATTTTTGTTATGGATCAGATCCTTCATATTAACAGCCGTTTAAGATCTTTGTTAACTTAGGTGTTTTCATGTTTTCGCTACTTTATGAAAGTTTTAATTGCTTCAAGGACCTGTTTTTGGCAAATTTTAAAACTCAAGAAACTTCCCGTCTCTCACTCCAACCTCTTCCCCAGGTTACCATGAACAAAAACAAACTCAAAAACCATATCCAAAATCAAACAAAAACAAAGATTCAAACCTAGAAAAAATAATTGAAGAACAAAGTCAAACACAATTACACAAAGTCACAAACCCCTTTTCTAAGAATAAAATAATAATACAAACCTATTTTTGAATAGTAAAATCAACAACACAAGCCCATTTTTATTAACAAAATAAAAAATAAACATTGTATTATTAGGGTGGGTTTTTTGGGTTTGTTTTTGATCTCGTGTTGCCCACTTTCTTTATCGTCTTATCTTCTTTATCACACTCCAATGCGATTCTTACGAGCCAAGAAACCATTTCTTTAATCAGATTACCGATCGGAGTTTGAAGCTCGATCAAGAAAATCGGTTGGGAAGTGGGTTTTTTTCTAGGACGCGAAATAGAATGGCCTCGTAAACCCATTTTGATCAAGAAAGCCGGTTGGGAAGTGTCAGATCCAAATAAACCTTGGTCTGAGAGGTTAGGTTTGTGAAGAGGGTGGTTTTAGGGCAATAATCCAAGAATGGTGGTGGTGGGAATTCTTCTTCCTTTTTTTCACATAATATTGTCGGGTGGCATTTTTGTTTTACATATATACATATATATTGGGGGGGTTTGTGTTTATTTTTTTTTATCTCTATGGATTCAGGTCTTGTTAATTTGTTCTTAAAGGATAGGGTTTATTTTTTATTTTGTTATTAGAAATGGTTTTGTGTTGTTGATTTTACTATTTAAAAATGGGTTTGTATTGTTATTTTGTTCTTAAAAAATGGTTTTGTGTTTGATTTTGTTCTTCATTATTTTTTCAAGGTTTGAATCTTTGTTTTTGTTTGAGTTTAGATATGGTTTTAGGTTTGTTTTTGTTTATGGTAACTTGGGGAAGAGGTGAGGGAGGAAGTTTTGTTGGGAACTGAAGAAAAGCTTAAGTATTGTTAATGCTGCTAGTTCAAAATTACTACTGCCAGAGGACTTCAAAAGTTAATACTGCTGAGTATTACTACTTCTAGTAGAATTAATATTGCTAGTCAAAGTTAGTGCTGCTTGAACAAAGTTAGTACTGCTTAGCTAGTTAGTACTGCTAGAGGTTAGTGCTGCTTAGTAGTTAATGCTGCTAAGACTCAGTTAATACTGCTTCTGAGATAATGTGAAGATAATGCTGAAGAGATCGTGTTTAAAGATAAACATGGAAAGCTGAAGATATTCATGGAAGATATACTGAAGATATTTTATTTATTGTAATTATCTTTTATTCAGTATATGTATAGAATTGATAGAATAGTTTAGTTAAGATAATTAATTTGAAGTTTTTGTTCTAGAGAGAATCAACCTCAAGGCATAGTTCCTAATTCTAGAGAAGTAGAATTCGTCTTGAAAGAGCTTGTTCTTCAAGATTGAGGTTGAGTGTGTAATCTTGTGATTTAAAGCATTCAATACAAGTTTACAAATTATTCATCATATTTACTGTTTGTTTTACTGTTTTATTGAATATCAAAGTGTTATTCCGCAAACTTCTTTGATATTGTTTCTGAGTATTCATAATTCTTGTTGAGAATTCGATCCTGACAAGTGGTATCAAAGCTTGTTCTCTTAGAAACATCTATTCATCATGGAAAACTTTGCAGAATCAAACAATACTCTGGTCTCTAAGGTTCCAATGCTCAAACCCAGTGAGTTTGACATGTGGAAGATCAGAATTAGGCAATACATTCTTCTCACTGACTACTCAATGTGGGATATCATTGAGAATGGTCCTTCTGAAGCAGGAAGGATTGGACCAGATGGGAAAATACCTCCACCAAAGACAGATGGTGAGAGGAAGATCAGACAGACAGAGATGAAGGCCTTGAGCACTCTGCTCTTGGCCATCCCCAATGAATATCAGCATCAATTTTGCAACTGCACTGATGCTCAGATTCTCTGGAATGCTCTAGAGAAAAGATTTGCTGGAACTAAAAGCATCAAAAGAAATCAAAGAGATGTTCTAAAGCAACAGTATGAGAACTTCACTTCTTCAAAGAATGAGTCTATGACTCAAACTTTTGATAGGTTCAACAAGCTCATTGGTGAACTGGCTACTGTAGGAGTGAAGATGGAGCAAGATGATATCAACAGAAAGTTCCTCAGATCTCTTGGGGATGAATGGACTATGTACACTGTCTCATATAGACAGAGTGACAATCTGGAAGAGAAGGAACTTGATGATTTATATAATGATCTAAGAGTTTTTGAAACTGAGGTAGAAATCAAGAAGAAGCCCACTGGATATATTCACAATGCTGCACTTCTATCAGCATCTCCTGATACTACTGCCAACCCTGAAGCAGTTAGTGCTGCCAGTGGAGTGAATTTAGAAAAAGGCACTGAAACTATCTTTGAAGCCTTTTTGTCTAGTCACAGCAACAACTCTTTGATTAATGATGATCTGGAACAACTTCACCCTGATGATTTGGAGGAGATGGACATTAAATGGCAGATGGCCATGTTATCTATGAGGGTAAAGAAGTTTATTAAAAGAACTGGGAGGAATAACTTCTCTCAGAAAAGAGAAGATGGTGCTGGTTTTGACAAGACAAAGGTGGAATGCTATAAGTGCCACATGAAGGGACATTTTGCTAGAGAGTGCAGAAGTGGTGTACAAAATAACAACCACCAACAAGCTCAGAATGGAGGCTACAATCAAAATAAGAACCCCGCTCAAGCCCTTGTTTCTCAACAAGGAATGGGGTTTGACTGGAGTGACCAAGCTGAGGAAGCCATTCAGAATCAAGCTCTTATGGCAGAAGTGTCTGATCTCCCCTCTGAGGTAATTTTTGATCTTTGCACTCAATCTTGCATAGACACTGTCAAAAGGTACAGGGATCACAACCAAAGCATGTGTGATGACCTCAAAAGATTAGAAAAGGACAGAAGAGACTATGTGTTGATAGTAGAGAGATTTGAAGAACAAATCAAAGGCTTTCAAGCTAATGAACTTCAACACTCTTATGACACAAACTACTGGAAGTGGGAAAAGAATGAGTTAGAGACAAAACTGTCTAAGTCCATAGAAGAGAATGACAGGCTGAAAGAAGAACTGTCTAAGGTTAAGCTTGACATAGAAAAGTTTTCATATGCTTCAAAAGCAATGGATTCTCTTCTAAAGGCTCAGATTCATGATAAGATGAAGCCTGGTATTGGATACAACAATACACCTCCTCCTTACAACAACAACTATATCTCTCCTAATTAAGACTTGTTAGAGACCAAGGAGAAAAAGGACTTGACTGAGAAAGCTTTTAAGATAGATCCTTTGGATGAGGTAGTAGTTAAGAATTTGACTGAGAAAGAAGCCAGTGAGAATAGGAATAATGCTGTGAGTAAAGAGATACCATTAGAAAACAACATTATCACCAATGAGGGATGTGGAAAAATCTGGGTCAAGTCTAAGGAGATAGAGAAGACCAAAGGAAAGGATAAAAAGGTCCATTACAAATAAACCACTGTTGTGAATCCTGAACCTTGTAAACAGTGTGCTTGCAATAAATCTAAGAGCCTAAATTCTGGTATAAAAAGAGGTAACCAAAGAAACTGGAATAATCAATGGGTTCAGAAACAAGGAGTTGATCTGAATAAAATAATCAGACCAAAACCCTGTTTCATATGTGGCAAATTGAATCATTTGGCTAAGTACTGTTTCTTCAATCTTATTAACCAAAGGATGAACTTTCAAAGATTTTTGCAAAAACCTGTTGGTTATAGGAAGACTGGAAAGAAACATATGGCTAAGAAATCTGTTGAAACCAAAGGCCAAATGAAGAAAAAAGTTTTAAAAGAAAGTATTAAAATGTGGGTGCCTAGAAGCACTAAAACTGTTAGTACTGCTGACAGAGATAGTGCTGCTAGAAGTATTACTGCTGCTACCAGTGTTAGTACTGTTGAAAATTTTAATGCTGCTAATACTGTTAGTACCTCTTCAAAGATTAATACTGCTAACACAGTTACTGCTGCTAACACAGTTACTACTTCTAACAAGGTTAGTACTACTAAGCATGCAAGTGCTGCTAATGCAGTTAGTATTTCTAAAACCAGTACTGCTTCTAGCAAATGTGTTTCTAAACCCATCATTGTGACAAAGTACTCCAGAAATGAGGAGTCAAAGTTTAAAAATCTTGTCAAGAAAGAATGTAAGTATTTTGATGAGAAAGGGGTACCCAAGACCACTTTGGCTTGGGTTCCTAATTCATACTAACTGATTTATCTTATGTGCAGGGCAACCAACAGCTCAAGGAAAAGAGCATATGGCATGTTGATAGTGGTTGCTCTAGGCACATGACAGGTAACATGTCATGCCTTCAGGATTTCAAGCATATCAATGAAGGACATGTTGCATTTGGAGATAATCTTACAGGTGGTAAAATAAGTGGAAAAGGTAATGTTACAAAAGGTAAGATGACATTTGAGGATGTCTACTATGTTGATCAATTGAAGTACAATCTGTTAAGTGTATCACAGGTTTGTGACAAACAACATAGCATATTATTTACTAATACAGAGTGTATGATCCCTTGCTCCAGGGTTCAAAGTAGTTGATGAAAGCATGATACTACTTAGAACTCCAAGAAAGGACAATGTTTATTGTCTAGATATGGACAATGTTTCTAGTGATTCATCCCTGAACTGTCTTGTTTCTAAAGCTTCTGTGGATGAATCCTCTCTATGGCACAAAAGGATGTGTCACATGAATTTCAAGACAATGAACAAACTTGTTAAAAACAACCTTGTAAGAGGTTTACCTTCAAAAGTCTTTTCATGTGATGATCATTGTGTTGCATGTCTTAAAGGCAAACAACACAAAACTTCTCATAAGACCAAAGAGATAAATTCAATTTCTTCTTGTCTCCAGCTATTGCATATGGATCTGTTTGGTCCTACAAATGTTATGAGTATAGGCAAGAAATCATACTGCTTGGTTATTGTTGATGATTACTCCAGATTTACCTGAGTATATTTTCTAAGGACTAAGGATGAGACAAGTAGACTGATCAAATCCTTTATCCTAAGAATTGAAAACCAAACTAATCAAAGAGTAAAAGTCATCAGATCAGACAATGGGACTGAATTTAAAAATCTTTATCTAAACACCTTTTGTGAAGAGAAAGGCATTGAGAGACAATATAGTGCCCCTAGGACTCCTCAACAGAATGGAGTTGCTGAGAGGAGAAATAGGACACTAATAGAGGCTGCTAGATCTCTGTTGGCTGATTCAAAACTGCCAATTACCTTCTGGGCTGAAGTAGTTAATACTGCCTGTTATGTCCAAAACAGAGTTCTAGTGGTCAAGCCAAAGAACAAGACCCCTTATGAGCTTTTAAATAAAAGAAAACCCTTTATTGGATTTTTCAAACCTTTTGGGTGTCCTTGTACAATTCTCAATACCAAATCTCACTTAGGTAAGTTTGATAGCAAGGCAGATGATGGATTTCTTGTTAGGTATTCATCTCAGAGTAAGACTTACAGAGTTTTTAACTCTTCTTCTAGAATAATTGAAGAAAGTGACAATGTCAAATGCAATGAGAACACACCAAATCCTATTGGGTCTGGTCCTCAGTGGCTGTTTGACATTGATTCACTAACCAACTCTTTTGGTTTCAGTAGTGATGATTATGTAGGTTCAGGGAGTGGAGGATCAGGGACTACACAAGTTCAAGATAGTTTATCTCAATCTGTGATCTTTCCCATACCTACAGTGGTTTCTACTGAAGATTGTGAAAAGGAATCATCTACTGGACCAAATCAGAGTGAAGAAGAAAGTAGAGATGAGGAGAGTCAAGAAAATAAAGAACCAGAAGTAGCTGCTGAAAACACCTCAGTTGAGTTGAATGACTCCAATCTAGAGGTGAGACTTAATGAAGAACCTAGTCATCACACCAGAATTCAAAAGAATCATCCCCCTAAGCTGGTAATAGGAGATATCTCTTCTCCTATGATGACTAGAAATCAAAGCAAGCTGCAAGAAATGCAAGACCAACAGCATACAGTGCTTTCTTGCTTTTTATCCCAACTTGAGCCTAAGAAGGCACATGATGCTATGAAAGAGTCTAGTTGGATAGAAGCCATGCAAGAAGAGCTACTGCAATTCAAGCTGCAAGATGTTTGGGATCTGGTAGACCTTCCTAAAGGCCAAAGAGCAATAGGAACAAAATGGGTCTTCAGGAATAAGAGAGATGAAAGAGGCATAGTAATAAGGAATAAAGCAAGGTTGGTGGCTCAAGGGTATACACAAGAAGAGGGAATAGATTATGAAGAAGTCTTTGCACCTGTAGCCAGGATAGAAGCAATTAGATTATTCCTGGCTTATGCTTCTTATATGAAATTCAAAGTCTATCAAATGGATGTCAAAAGTGCATTTCTATATGGCTCAATTGAAAAAGAAGTATATGTCTGTCAACCACCAGGGTTTGAAAACCCAAGCTATCCACACAGGGTATACAAATTGAAGAAAGCACTTTATGGACTGCATCAAGCTCCAAGAGCATGGTATGACACTCTGTCATCCTATCTCTTGGAAAATGGCTTTGAAAGAGGAGTCATTGATAAGACTCTATTCATCAAGAGAAAGAAGAAGGATATCTTGCTGGTCCAAATCTATGTTGATGATATTATCTTTGGATCTACAAGAGACAACATGTGCAAGGAGTTTGAGGAACTAATGCATCAAAGGTTCAAAATGAGTTCCATGGGGGAACTTACTTTCTTCCTTGGACTCCAAGTTCAACAGAAGTCAGATGGAATCTTTATCTGTCAGTCCAAGTATGTGCAGGACATTCTAACCAAGTTTGGTTTCTCAGATTCAAAACCTGCCAGCACACCTATGGAGACACACAAGCAGATAACAACAGATCTTGAGGGGGAGGATATGGATATTCATCATTATAGATCCATGATTGGCTCTCTCATGTATCTTACAGCCTCTAGGCCAGATATAATGTTTCCAGTCTGTGTATGTGCAAGATTCCAAGTTAGGCCAAAGCAATCTCACTATCAAGCTGTTAAGAGGATATTCAGATATCTCAAAGGGCAACCCAGATTGGGACTTTGGTATCCTCATGACTCATCATTTTACCTACTTGCATACTCAGACAGTGATCTAGGTGGAGAAAACTTGGACAAAAAATCTACTTATGGAGGATGTCAGTTTTTGGGTGCAAGACTAGTTTCATGGCAGTGCAAGAAACAAACCACAGTGTCCACATCAACAACAGAGGCAGAGTACATAGCAGCTGCAAGTTGTTGTTCTCAAGTCTTATGGATTCAGAATCAAATGCTGGACTATGGGGTAACCTTTCTACACACTCCAATTTTTATTGATAATAGTAGTGCTATTAGCATTGTGAATAATCCTGTCAAGCACTCAAAGACAAAGCACATTGAGATCAGGTATCACTTCATAAGAGACTGTAATGAAAAGAAACTTATTCAAGTTGTAAAAGTTCATACTGATAACCAGTTTGCTGATCTATTCACCAAAGCTTTTGATGTGGGTAGATTCACTTTCTTGGTAACAAGTGTGGGAATGATCAACTCTGAATAAGCACCTTCTCAAAAAGTGGTTACATACCTGTATATTGTTTATTTTTGGTGTTACTAATCTTCCTTTTTCAGGATATGTATAGCAGTACTCAGTGTATCACAAGTTTAAAAGAGTAAAGTATAGTTAATACTGCTAGTTAGTTAATACTGCTAGTGATTAATACTGCTCTCAGTTAATATTGCTAGTTAGTTAATACTGCTAGTGGTTAATATTGCTCTCAGTTAATACTGCTAGTTAGTTAATACTGCTAGTGGTTAATATTGCTCTCAGTTAATACTGCTAGTTAGTTAATACTGCTAGTGGTTAATACTGCTCTCAGTTAATACTGCTAGTTAGTTAATACTGCTAGTGGTTAATACTGCTCTCAGTTAATACCGCTTGTTAGGTAATACTGCTTATGTCCCGAATACTATAAATACTCCTTGCCCGCCTAAAAGTTCATAACGACTCTTTGCATACTGTTCACTTGCGCTCTAACCCCTTTTTCTCTCAAGTTCAAAGTTTTCAGGCAAGAACTTTCAAGATCAATGGCATCAATGGCATTCATAGACGAGCACAAGGAAATCGCGATGCTACAGAAGCCCAAACAGGCCGCTGGTTTCCACCAGATTGTGGATTTCCTCAAGACAACCCATATTGCCCATGCTCTCACTGTCTCGCCATCAATCTACATCGAGCATCAAAGGCAATTCTGGGCAAATGCCACCATTGTTACTGAGAATGGTGTGCAAATGATCAAGACAAGGGTATGTGGCAAGCCCCTGACAGTTACTGAAGAGGTAATTCGCATCAGTCTACGTCTAGACGATGTCTCTGGTATAACTTCTATCTCTAATGATGAACTGTTTTCTACTCTTACAAGAATGGGGTATGGAGGCCCATTGGGTGTGTTCAAGTTCTCAAAAGCCAAATTTTCACCCCAATGGCGTTTCTTTGTCCATACCCTTATGCACTGTATCTCTAAAAAGACTACTGGATGGAGTGAGTTCAGTAGCACCATTGCTTATGCTTTGGTGTGCTTGGCCACTGCCAGAAAGTACAATTTTTCTAAAATGATTTTCAGTGATCTTGTCTCAAACTTGGGAAGCAAAAAGAGCTTTTATATGAACCCCAGGTTTGTCCAAGAAGTTATCACCCACGAATTGACGGATATGCCTCATTTTGATGGGGTATATGTACCTAAACCCCCTAAAGGCAAGGTTTTCTCAAATATGAGAAGATCTGAAGGAGTAGACACCCCATTGTTCTCTACAATGATGGTGGTGTCCCACACTGATGAAGGTATGGCAGTAGGGTCAAGGCCCCCATTAGACCATCCCACTACTAGCAAATCTCAACCTTCCCACTCTAAATCAATTCCTCAGTCTCTTCTTGATAAACCTACTTCTCCCATTACCCAAACATACAAAAGGAAACAGGTAAAGAAGGCTCCTTCCCTTCTTGTACCTTCCCCCACTAAGCCTTTAAGCCCTCTAAGGGAGGATTCTCTCTTAAAGAATATCTACAGGAAAACCACAGGGGTGTCTCCCAACCCTAAGGAGGTGCTCTCTGAGGAGGAGGAAGAGCATATAGGTGAGAAGGCTGCCACTACTTCTGCTAACACAGAGAAGGTCAGTGGTAACATTTCTAAGACCTTCCCCATGGCAACTTTGAATGAACAATCATTCAAAGGTCCCAGGTGCCAAGAAACCACGGGGGTGGATAGTGCTTCTGCTAGGCAGAAGACTTCCACTACTAAAAGATCCCATGATCCTTCAATAGGGGGTAACACTCCTGGAGAAGGTGAGGACAGATATGACTATCTTGAATTGATGGACACAATGGCCAACATCAACAGGGATGTGATCAAACAGGGCCAAGATATAGAAGAATTGAAGCTGATAGTTCTGTCACAACAAGAACAGATCCTCAACTTAAAGCAAATGGTCAGAAAATTGATTCTCCAAAAGAAGAAAAAGCAATTTGTGCTTAGAAGGAGGAACCCTTTGAATGATGCTCCCAAAAAGGGGGAGATCAACATGGAAGAAGCTACAGAAAAGGGGGAGCTTGATGGGATGAAATATGGTGGTGAGGGGGAGAGATTTGATGTTGAGGGGGAGCAAGAAGCAGAAACAGAAAGAGAATCAGTGCAAGCAGAGATAAAAGAACAAGCAGCAGTAACAGAGCAAGCAACAGAAACCATTAATGCTGTTAGTTCAAGTAAAGCAGCAGAAATGGTTAGTACTGCTGAAATAAGCAAAGCAGCAGAAACTGTGAAAGAAGTTTTAACAGAGCTGGAGATTGCAGAAACCTTACTTAAAGCCAAGCATGATACTCCCAAGGTCACTTCAAAGGCCAAAGGAGTTGTTATCAAAGAAAGAGGTGATGCTGCAAAGAAATCTAGTTCTGAGAAGGTGATAAGCAAAGAAAAGGGTAATGCAAAGCTAGTTGAATCTGATCAACCAAAGAAAAGGCAGAAGTTGATTGAATCAGATGAAGCTCTAGTTAGGAAGATTCAACTTGAACTTGAAGAAGAAGAATCTGAGCAAGTAGCAAAGGATAGAGAAATAGCTAAAGCAATGGCTGCAGAGTTAAACAAAGCCTACCAACAGAGTTTAGCAACTGAGCAAGCCAAGCAGAAAGCCACATTTTTGAAGAAGCCTACCAAGATCAAAATGGCTGCAAGAAAAAGACAACCTTCAAAGACATACCTTGGTGCTCAAGAGAGAAAGAAAATGATTACTTTCCTCAAGGGTGCAGTAGGTGTCAAGGTGGAGATGTTTTCTAAAATGTCTTTTGAGAACCTCAAAAAGATATACGATGCTGAGATGACAAAGCTCCAAGGGGATGATATTGCAAGGGTTGAAATGGAGAAAAAAAATGAAAGAGAGCAATGATTTCTTACAAAAACCATTCCCTGATGAGCAAGAAACTCCAGAAAAGGAAGCAACAATTGGTGAAAGTTTAAGATCTTTGAAAAGAACAAAGATGATTGCCAGGAGAAAGACTACAAAGAAGCCTAGAATAGTGGAAGAAGAGGCTGAAAAGGTTGCTGAAGAAGAAGAGGCACCTGAGTTATCTAAAATGCAAGAACCTGCAAGTACTGAGGATGTCAAAATGTACATGGTAGTGATGGACAAAGTGCTTGAACCAATTTCAGCTGAACCTGTAGGGGTTAAACCTCCTGAAGTCATTCATTGGGATATCATGGAGGTGGATGGCAAAGAGTACATCAGACTGAAGAGAAAAGATGAGAAATATGAAGTGTACAACACTTGGAATAAGATTTTCAGAACCTGTTCAAGATCTGATATTGAAGAAATGTTTGAAATAGGAATGAAGTTATATGCAGATGAACTGAAAGCTCTAGTGATTTCAATTAAAAAGCTGGTAATGGAGTATCTGTGTATGATGTTCAAGCCTAATGAAGTAGAGGAGGTAATAAGAAATGTCTTTCAAACAGTGAATAATTGGACTCTATATGAAACTAGTGGAGTATATGCAGTGACTTTGGATTTAAATCACACTGAGTACTTCCTAGTGGATAGGGTGTACAACCATAGCAGATTGAAGCTTCATGCCATGCTGAAGAAGAAGCTAGGATGTATTCCAGATTCAGAAATGGCTAAATATTTGATCCAAAGAACAATTAATCAGAGTTTGGGGTTGGATGCAAATACTGGAATTTAGGCCATTAAGGAGTTTTGGGAGCATCTTGAAGATCAGATCTGAAGAACTTGACTTCTCTTCCTAAAAGTCAAGTTAGGGGGAGATTGTTGGGAACTGAAGAAAAGCTTAAGTATGGTTAATGCTGCTAGTTCAGAATTACTACTGCCAGAGGACTTCAAAAGTTAATACTGCTGAGTATTACTACTTCTAGTAGAATTAATACTGCTAGTCAAAGTTAGTGCTGCTTGAACAAAGTTAGTACTGCTTAGCTAGTTAGTATTGCTAGAGGTTAGTGCTGCTTAGTAGTTAATGCTGCTAAGACTCAGTTAATACTGCTTCTGAGATAATGTGAAGATAATGCTGAAGAGATCGTGTTTAAAGATAAACATGGAAAACTGAAGATATTCATGGAAGATATACTGAAGATATTTTATTTATTGTAATTATCTTTTATTCAGTATATGTATAGAATTTATAGAATAGTTTAGTTAAGATAATTAATTCTAAGTTTTTGTTCTAGAGAGAATCAACCTCAAGGCATAGTTCCTAATTCTAGAGAAGTAGAATTCGTCTTGAAAGAGCTTGTTCTTCAAGATTGAGGTTGAGTGTGTAATCTTGTGATTTAAAGCATTCAATACAAGTTTACAAATTATTCATCATATTTACTGTTTGTTTTACTGTTTTATTGAATATCAAAGTGTTATTCCGCAAACTTTTTTGATATTGTTTCTGAGTATTCATAATTCTTGTTGAGAATTCGATCCTGACAAGTTTCTTGAGTTTTAGAATTTGGCCTTGAAGCAATTAGAACTTTCATAAAGTAGCAAAAATATGAAAACATCTCTAAGTTAACAGCGATTTTAAACGGTTGTTAACATGAGGACCTGATCCATAACAAAAATGAAACCACAGTGACCATCTTTGTAATTATTTCATCTAAGGGACCCAATCCAAATTTTCACCAAACCACAGGGATGAAATTTGTAATTTACTCTAATACATATAATACATCAACTTGAACTAAATGAATTTAAAATATATAAAAATTTGATATGTCTTAATTTCATTAGTGGACAAAAATCCCAGAATTTTGAGACTGTAGACTTTCATATGTTGATCTTGGTGTTGTATCAATGTTGATAGTAAGGGGCCGTTTGGTAAGAGTTCTCACCCTCACTTATCGGGTAAGACTCTTGATTCTTATCTTTTTTTTACCAGGTAAGATTCCCGATCTTTGTTATGTTTATGACATAAGGTAATTGAACCGGTAAACGCTTACCAATGTAAATGTTTAGTAAATGACCCCTTGTTGGTATTAATAGTTGATTTTGCTATAAACTATAGTTGGGACGGTATTTGGTTTCAGAAGAAAAATCGTAATGTATGATTTATCAATTTTACCCCTCTTATTTGATATTGATTATTGCAACAAATAACTAAATACAAAACAAGATTTAGGGGTCGTTTACTAAATACTCATTGTGGTAAGTGTTTACTGGTTCAATTTCCCTATCGGGCGAACATAAACAAGGATCGATAATTTTACCCAATAAGAGGGAAGACAATGATCGAGAGTCTTACCCAGTAAATGTGGGTGATGACTCTTATCCAGTAAGTGTTTACCAGGTTATAAACACTTAGGGGCTGTTTGATTTTTTGAAAAAAACTCTTAATGGTTCTTAAGTCTGAATCGTTCGACCTTTTTACATTCAGACTATTTTTTTTTATAGTTTTCAAAACCTCTTAACTCTTAAATACATCTGAAATAAGAAGTGGTGAACTAACTTTTTAAAACCTCTTATCGTCGCCTCAGTTCATATGCTTTCATTTCTCTCAAAACGCCTCCAAACGTTACAAAAACAAACAATATTATTGATTCAAATTTCAGACTTTAGCAACACCTCTTATTAATCAGAAGTGAAATAAGACTCCAAACTTCAAACCTCTTAAAAAACAAACGCCACCTTACTATCAATTTATTTTAATGGCCAAAAATGTTAACTCATAAGGTAAATGAGAATGATGACTCTTTCCGATAAACGTTTGGTTAGGACACATCAAAGCGAATTGGATTGCTTTGTTAACAATTTTGTCTTTTTTTAATTCATAAATAACTAATATATTAAAAGCTATTGTTAATATACTTATCTATTTTTCAATAAAGTAATTTAATAGGTTGTAAATACTTAATATATTTTTGATATTTTGGAAATTACCTAGTTTTATTAATTTAACTTGTTGGACATAAGAGGTTTGAATGATCTAGAGTTTGAGAATGGTAAATTGATTTAGTTTTTTTTTTTTTACTTTAAAATATTTTTAACCAGTTATATGTAGCTTTTTTAGGTTAAACTTTTATAACTAACCAATTTCTTAAAGCTCAAATGGTTTATTTATTAAAAAAACACTTAATTCAAATTAAGAAAGTTCATTGAATTTTCCTGAATTTTTCTAAAAATTATGTTGGTGGGTTGTGGTCGAATTTTGTATTAAGGTTTTAGGAGATTTTTTATTCTTTGTGGGGACAATTTGTCAGATGTAGTTTACCAAACGCTTACTATTATATCCTAAATTATCAAGTTCTAATCACAAACTAAACACAAAACAAGATTATACGAATCAATTACTCAACCTGTTTCACTTTGATTCAAACGAAGGATTCATATACAATATTCTCTGTGATATTTTCTCTCTCTAGAAACTCTATCTGCGCACAATGACTTCTAACTTCTAACATGCAACTAACTTGTTACTCTAGTCATATATCTATTAAAAGAAAACACACGCTTACAAAAACACTTTAAAACAAAATACTTTGACTTTGACTTTGCTTTGAGAGTTGACTTTAGCTTTGACTTGCTTGACTTTCAGTCTTCAAACTTCATGATCTTGCATCCAACAATTATATGCTCTAACATTGTCCCCCTTTGGATCAAGATCATCTCTAAAAGATTTTGCAATTCATTCTCCCCCTTGTTGCATTGCTGAACTTTAAGAATTTATCTCCCCTTGTAAACTTCTTGTCAACTTAGATAATCTTCAAAAATAAACATAAGCATTGAAGTACAAACTCCCCTTTATGCTCAAAACAGTCTTCAAAAACTTTTTGTACTCTCCCCAAAGTCTGTCTTTAAGAACAATAACATTCTCCCTCAAGGTTGTACATCTTTCAAACATCGGAAAGAAATTATCTTCAGATTCAGCTCGGTTTGCTTCAGCAAATTGTCTTCAAAGAAAATTTTAGTAAAATCTGCTCGCATTCTGAAATCTTTGAACTTTCTGTTTCAGCTTTCAACAATCTTTCTTCAAATGAACTGTCTTTGTTAGGACTGAAAGTCCTGTGTGTTGAAAGTGGTATAAAGCATTTATAAGGGGGTAAATTGTATTTATTTAATAGATTATTGTGTAATTGGGCCTAAAGCCCATTAGCCCATTGCGCCCATATTTAAAGGGTGTTTTAGTTCATAATCCAGGCCAGAGTCGCATTATTCGTTATTATTCTAGTCGATAGGTTTACATTTGCTTATCATAAATTCTCTCTGTAAACCTAAACCTTTATTGAATATTAATCATATGACTAGAAGTTGTGGCACATTGATTGTTCTTCATTGATTACTGTTCGTGATTGCACTGTAACTGGGATCTACAATTGGTATCAGAGCAGGTTTGAATTAATTTTATTCGATATGATCAAAAAGGTTTTTCTAAAACCCTTTAATCGCTTATTTGATTATATTCTGTGCTTACCTGAATATCTGAGTTAATAATCGATTGATCTGTGTTTCTGTCATATTGATTTTCTAAAATCTGTGTTGATTGAAATTTTTTCTGAAATCGATTAACTCTGGGTTTACTCTGGTTGATAAAGTGTCTATTGATTAATTTTGGAATCGATTAATTCTAGTCTGTTCAAAAATCTGGTTTGTTCGATTAAGTTGATTTCTATCGATTTTAAAAATCAATTTTTTTGATCGGTCGATCGCTTCCTGGAACATTGATTATGCAAAGTTAATTTGTTATGAGTTCATATCTGCATATTTGATTATGGGATTAAGTCTGCATATATGAATTGATTCTGCATATTTTTCTTATTGGTCGATTAACGAATTTTCTGGGTTTGCATATCGATTGTGTTTGAGTTTATCTGTCGATTATTCGATTGTTCGATTTGATCTATTTAATCTGCTTAATCGAAAAGAAAAGTGTTATCTGTTATCGACCGGACCTGCGACCGGACTCTTGACCGGTCCCTGCGAACGGTGCCTTGTAGACCGGTCCGAAGTTTGTCAACACCATCCAAATTTATTGATTTTCAATTTTGATTGGTTAATTCATGTGAGTGGGGCGGTGGAGTTGTTATTTTAAACGACTTAGGATTGTTTATATACATCACATACATATATTTACTCATATATATATATATATATATATATATATATCATATATTGCAACATCCCAAAAATTTCAAAAATTTTGAAACTTTACAAATATATATATATATATATATCATATATTGCAACATCCCAAAAATTTCAAAAATTTTGAAACTTTACAAATACCCATTTAATTGCATAAGACACCATTAATAATTCAAATAACCGTTTCATTGAAATCTTAAATAATAAATGTTCTTATTTAAACTAGACAGCGGAAGTAAATTGTTTTAAAGCATAAATTAAATCTCATGACTGCAAATAGCCCTTCGTATGCGCCAGTGTGTACCATCACGCCTTGGAGCCACTAGTACATGAAACCACAATTTATAGGGAAAGGGTAAGCACGAAGCTTAGTGAATTCAACACCACATATAGTATGATTATAACCTTACCCCTAAACAGGTAGATACACAAAACCGAGCATCCAAGTCAAAGAACACATCCTTAACAAGCATACTCACACTAACCCACCTAACCAAGCATCCATCGGTTTCCCCGATGACACACGATAACCGTGCACGTATCCCTCGGCCCCACCAAGTTCCTACGCCACTCGTGTACACAATCCTCGGTCCCACCGAGCCCTCGGTCCCATCGAGTTTACACGACCTTCAAGGTCCATACTAGACACAACACCATTTAGTACCACAAAACAAGTAATACCACATAGCACAAGCAAGATACAATGATGTAAATATAACCATAGTTCTACGTAGTGAGTGAACTCACCTCAAAAGCGATGCACAAAAATCTCGAACGATCACATGAGCTAGCCAACTACAAAATTACTTCTCGTCACCTAGATAAGTGCTATATAGTGTCAATTCGAAACCCGGGACCCTTAACTATAAACATAAAATTACACGGGTGATATTTCGTCTTTTCGGTCTAAACTGCAGGTCTGTTCGGGACCTGTTTAGCCCCTTCTAAACCCACGAATTTAGAGATCAGTGTTTACAATCAAATATATCTAGGTCTTAGCCTTCCAGGGACATATTATACGCGTTCTAACGATTTTCCTACGATTTTATATGATTTTTCTAAAACTGAGACGTGAATCTGGTAGATTCGGACCTTTTGTAAAAATGGCTATTTTACACATAGTTAGAAGCTGAATCAGATTTTCTTTAAAACACGAAAAATGTGCCCAACACAGAATGTGAACCGTGGGCACCAGTTTCGCCTTGAACCGAGCTACGACGGAAAAGTTATGGTCGACGCAAAACAGTGGCAGATTACACATTCTCATATAAATTGATACCCCCTTTTTTTAAAAACGGCTAAGGGTTTTTGGGTTTGCAACGAGTCCGGGTTTTAGAATTTGCAAGGGCTGGACAAGACCACGCACCACCCTCTGCCACCTCCGGCATTGGTAGTCGGCGGCGGCGGCCACCGGCGGTGATGGTGTTTTTCTTTGGTTTTCAACGCCGAAACGAAAAGAAAAGAAAAGAAGAGAAAGAGAAATGAAACCTTACCTCTCGAGAAAACGCGACTCGGCGGCTCCGTATCTCTCTCTCTCACTCTCGTTCACACCAGCGGCAAGCAGCGGCGGCGGCGTTGGGATCTTGGGAGGCTCACGGCGCAAGGGAGGGAGGAGGAGAGAAAAAAAGAGTTTTTCTTTTAGCCAACTAGGGTTTTTCCTAGTTTAAATATCAAGGCCATGAGGAAAAAAATAGAATCGGTCCTCAAGGCCCGACCCATGCAACCTTCACCAATTGCCAAAACCAGTCCCCCGCTATAAAGTCTTGCCACAATTTTAACCCACTAAAACTTGGATTTTTAAAATATTTAACCCCTAAGGACCAAAATGTTCACAAACGAATTAATTAAATAAAACATAAAAAAATAAAACCGTACCGGGACACGGGCTTTACAACTCTTCCCCGCTTGGCTTAGACTTCGTCCTCGAAGTCTCGGTCGGTGAATAACTCGGGATAGTTCTCGCGCATCTCCGCTTCGGGCTCCCACGTCCATTCTGAACCCTTCCGATGTTGCCACTGGACTTTCACCAATCCAATGACTTTGTTACGCAAGGTCTTCGTCTTTCTTTCAATGATAGCTATCGGCTTCTCCACATAGTTAAGCCTTTCATCAATCTGAATGTCCTCAAGAGGAACCACTGCAGACTCGTCCACTACACACTTCCGTAATTGGGAAACGTGGAAGGTGTTGTGAATCAAGCTCAGCTCATCCGGTAACTCTAAGCGATAAGCTACCTTACCCACTCGAGCAATGACCTTGTAAGGTCCAATGTAACGGGTCCCTAACTTTCTCGGTTTGCGAAACCGGATCACCCCTTTCTAGGGTGACACCTTCAGAAGAACATAATCTCCGACCTGAAATTCCAAATCCGATCGTCTCTTGTCGGCGTAGCTCTTCTACCGGCTTTGTGCAGTAACTAATCGATCCCGAACCATCTGAATCATCTCAGTCGTCTTCAACACAATATCGGTGCTCCCCAACACTTAATGGCCAACCTCGCCCCAACAAATGGGCGTCCTGCATTTTCTACCATATAGCACCTCGTAGGGCGGTCTGCCGATAATGGAATGGTAGTTGTTGTTGTAGGAGAACTTAGCTAACGGGAGATACTGATCCCAACTACCCCCAAAGTCAATAACACATGCCCGCAGCATGTCCTCGAGTGTCTGAATAGTACACTCACTCTGCCCGTCGGTCTGAGGATGAAACGCTGTACTGAAATGCAATCGTGTACCAATCTCACCTTGAAACTTCTCCCAAAACCGAGAGGTAAAACGAGTATCCCGATCAGAGACAAATGAAACTGGCACCCCGTGCCTGTTCACAATCTCTTTGATGAAAATCTCCGCGAGCTTCTCCGTCGAGGAGCTCTCTCTGATGGGCAAAAAGTGAGCGCTCTTAGTCAGACGATCGACAATCACCCAAATAGCATCATTCCCGCGTGGGGTCCTGGGAAGTTTAGTGATGAAATCCATCGTGATTTGCTCCCACTTCCATACTGGAATTTCCAAAGGTTGCAGTTTCCCATACGGTCGTTGGTGCTCCACCTTGACCTTCCGACAAGTCATACATACCTCAACACATTCTGCGACATCCCGCTTCATGCCGAGCCACCAATAATCCTCTCGCAGGTCTCGATACATCTTTGTGGCTCCAGGATGGATCGAAAACTTAGACTTGTGCGCCTCGTCCAACAATATCTGTCGATTCCCACCAGTGAGAGGAACCCAAACTCTACCGTATCGAGTCAGTAACCCTCAACTATCCTGGACAAAATTCGGGATTTCTCCCGAAACCCTCTCACGTTTGGCATTCTCAGCTAATATTGCCACTTTCTGAGCACTATCTATCGACTCGAGAAGAGGTGCGACCACCGTCAACCGTTGACACAAACCCCGTAGTGGTTCACCAACTGGATGTCGACTAAGTGCATCCGCGACCACATTCGCTTTACCCGGGTGGTAAAGTATCTCGCAATCATAGTCTTTTACCACATCGAGCCACCTTCTCTGACGCATATTGAGATTCTTCTGATCCATCAGGTATTTGAGACTCTTATGGTCAGTGTAAATCGTACACTTGACACCATACAGATAATGCCTCCAAATCTTGAGAACAAACACCACCGCTCCCAATTCTAAGTCATGAGTCGGGTAGTTCGCCTCATGAGGCTTCAACTGTCTCGAAGCGTAGGCTATAACCTTACCGCGCTGCATGAGCACGACACCCAAGCCCTGATGGGAAGCGTCACAGTACACCACCAAATCCTCCATGCCCTCTGGCAAGGTTAATACCGGAGCCTCGCATAACCGTCTGCGTAGCTCCTCGAAAGCCCTCTACTGCTCCTCACCCCAGCTGAAAGCCGCAGATTTCTTTGTCAAACGGGTCAACGGCAACGCAATCTTGGAGAAATCTTGGATAAATCTTCGATAGTACCCCGCCAACCCTAGAAAACTCCATACCTCGGTGGGAGTTTTCGGCACTTCCCACCGCATCACCGCTGAAATCTTGGCCGGATCGACAATAATACCATTCTGATTCACGACATGTCCTAGGAATTGGACCTCTCGTGACTAGAATTCACACTTGGAGAACTTAGCATAAAGCTTCTCCCGCCTCAAAACATCTAAAACCTCTCGCAAATGCGTCTCGTGCTCTTCCTTTGTCTTCGAATATACGAGAATATCGTCAATGAACACGATCACCGACCGGTCCAACATCGGGCTACATACCCGGTTCATGAGGTCCATGAACGCTGCTGGTGCATTGGTGAGCCCAAAAGGCATCACCACAAACTCGTAATGGCCATACGTGTGTGAAAGTCCGTCTTATCCATATCCTCACTCCTTACTCGCATTTGATGATATCCCGACCTCAAATCAATCTTAGAGAACTACGAGGCTCCCTGAAGTTGGTCGAACAGATCGTCAATCCTTGGCAGAGGATAACGATTCTTCACTGTAAGCTTATTCAGCTCGCGGTAGTCTATACACATCCGTTGAGACCCATCCTTCTTTTTCACAAACAAAATAGGGGCTCCCCACGGTGAACAGCTCAGCTTAATGAACTCCTTTTCGAGAAGCTCCTTTAACTACGCATACAACTCCTTCATTTCCGGTGGAGCCAGGCGGTAAGGTGCCTTGGCCACCGGAGCAGCACCCGGAACCAGATCAATTCGAAACTCTACCTGTCGCTCGGGAGGTATCCCCAGCAAATCATCGGGAAACACGTCGGTAAACTCCCGTACGACTGGTACGTCTTCCGCAGTCTCCTTTCCCTCGTCAACTCGCGTGTCAATCACATATGCCAAGTATCCATGCCCACTATGCTATAAATACCTCTGGGCCCTTGCAGCTGAACATATCACTGAATTCCGCCTAGGCGAGTCTCCCTGAACCAACAATTCTTCCCCCCTTGGGGTTCGAACTCGCACTTGTTTGTGACGACAAACAATCTCTGCATCAAACGTATCCATCCAATCCATGCCCACAATTACACATAGTTCACACATAGCAATCGGAATTAGGTCGATGGGAAACCTCACACCCGAGATTTCCAATGTGCATCCCCGATAGACATCCGAAACCGTCAAGGTCCTGTCATCAGCAGCCTCGACTACCAGAGGATACCCTAACCGCCCTACAAATCGGCCCAATCTCTCGCTAAAAGTGCGAGACACAAACGAATGAGTAGCCCCGCTATTAAACATCACTACCGCATGCACCAAGTTAACTAGGAACGTACCTGTCACCACCTTAGGCGTCGCCTGCGCCTCGTCCACCTTCAGCTGGTGGACTCTACCTCGGGCTGCCTCCGTCCCGGTTAACCCACTCGACCATTAGTAATACGCAGTGGGGCATTCGCAGGAGCCCTCTGTGCCCCACTCCTATTAGCTACCCTCGCGTTCGGACAATTGGCCTTCACGTGACCCGTCTGCTTGCATTTAAAACAGACCATTAATGGAACTTTACAATCTCGACTGAAATAACCGGCCTGCCCACACTTGAAGCATCCATCAGTTCTCTTCCCACTAGCATCCCTAGGCTTAAACCCACCGCTCCTTGGGCTCGAGCGTGAATCCGAGAATCTTGACTTCTTCGGTACCGCAGAGATTGGCGTCACCGCCTGTGCCGCCTTTCTCTTCTTCGCTTGAGTCTCTAACTCGAGTTCCCGTCTCCGGGCAGCCTCCATCATTGCAGTGAGTGAATCATACTACGCAATGCTCACGAACTCCCTAATCTCGGTACGTAACATGTCCTTGTATCGAGACATCTTCATGTCCTTCGAAGCAGCATACTGAGGACAGAATAGCGCCATCTCTGTGAACTTCTGGTTCATCTCCTTCACAGTCTCTGTCGTCTGAGTGAGCTCTAAAAACTCCTTCGCGATCCTCTCCATCTCTACCAGGGGCACATACTCTGCACGGAATCGGGTGAAAAACTCCTCCCAGGTCATAGTAATACGTTCAGCTAACGTCAACGCTGTAGCACACCAATCCTTCGCTCCGTCACGTAGCAAGTTCACCGCGAAGCGAACCTTTAAGTGGTCGGGGAAACCACTGGTCAAAAATGCGCACTCCATGTCTGATATCCATCGCATACTGATAATCGGATTTGGGTCCCCATTGAACTCAGGCGGGAGCACAAGCAGAGAGATCCCGATACTGAAATTCTCGTGTACGCGGCTGTCCTCCTGCCGGTGGTGGAATCGCAGCAATGCGCTCCTCCATCAGAGTTACCACCTCGTCGCGGATGGCAGTGATAATCTCGGGGATCGCCTCCCCGATCGCATGTGCCACCTCGACAGCAATCATCTCCCGGATCTGCTCCGCAGTGATCCCGGCACCAGTATCTGGCTCGACAGTGTTGTTTCTCCTAGTGATGGCCATTTCTGGGTAGAAATTACAACGAGTTATTAGTACATAATAACTCACTCTAACGACGCTCACACTCAACTCCTTGGATTCCTCGTGACTTTCCCCGACTCAAGCATTGATCCTGTGCTTCCGGTAGTAGGAGCTCTACTACTACCTTCCACACCTATCATTGCTCGTTCCGAGTCCCATCCCGAAGTGTCCAAATAGTTCCTCGCCGATATCTATACCCATATGCCCGCACCAGCATATGTACACACTCTTCCTAGCTTCCTAGGAATTCCAACCCATAACATTACCCTTGCTATAACGAAATCCCTACTAGTCATAAAGAGTTACCTCGCGAATACCCCGTCACATGCAGCGTGAAACAAATAGACATTCGAATACAAGATTCTATCCTAGAACGGTTTGACTCAAACAAGAGTTGCGCAATAGAACTAAATCAAATATTCTAAGGCTATGCGATTCTTACTGCATATAACCCATAGGGCATTCACTTAACAACCTACCATGACTAGCATAAATTCCTACTAGTAAGCAATGAACATACAACACAGAGTAAATAGCAAAAGCAATATAGCATGCATACCCCTATGATTTAGAAAACAATAAATACAATAAGTACTGTACCGTTTCCATTGGCTCCGGCTGACTGTACACACTGAGCCCTCGATCACCGTTCCTCGAACGCATTTTCCTTTTTTTTAAAGACTTATATAACCGCAAACTTGAGATCAACCACACCGAGATGTGTTTGATTCACTCAAGCTGTGCTCTGATACCAAGTTGTAACATCCCAAAAATTTCAAAAATTTTGAAACTTTACAAATACCCATTTAATTGCATAAGACACCATTAATAATTCAAATAACCATTTCATTGAAAACTTAAATAATAAATGTTCTTATTTAAACTAGACAGCGGAAGTAAATTGTTTTAAAGCATAAATTAAATCTCATGACTGCAAATAGACCTTCGTATGCGCCGGTGTGTACCATCACGCCTTGGAGCCACTAGTACCTGAAACCACAATTTATAGGGAAAGGGTAAGCACGAAGCTTAGTGAATTCAACACCACATATAGTATGATTATAACCTTACCCCTAAACAGGTAGATACACAAAACCGAGCATCCAAGTCAAAGAACGCATCCTTAACAAGCATACTCACACTAACCCACCTAACCAAGCATCCATCGGTCTCCTCGATGACACACGATAACCATGCACGTATCCCTCGGTCCCACCGAGTTCCTACGCCACTCGTGTACACAATCCTTGGTCCCACCGAGCCCTCGGTCCCACCGACTTTACACGACCTTCAAGGTCCATACTAGACACAACACCATTTAGTATCACAGAACAAGTAATACCACATAACACAAGCAAGATACCGTGATGTAAATATAACCATAGTTCTACGTAGTGAGTGAACTCACCTCAAAAGCGATGCACAAAAATCTCGAACGATCACACGAGCTAGCCAACTCCAAAATCACTTCTCGACACCTAGATAAGTGCTATAAAGTGTCAATTTGAAACCCGGGACCCTTAACTATAAGCATAAAATTACACGGGTGATATTTCGTCTTTTTGGTCTAAACTGCAAGTCTGTTTGGGACCTGTTTAGCCCCTTCTAATCCCACGAATTTAGAGATAAATGTTTACAATCAAATAGATCTAGGTCTTAGTCTTCCAGGGACATATTATACGCATTCTAACGATTTTCCTACGATTTTATATGATTTTTCTAAAACTGAGGCGTGAATCTGGCAGATTCGGACCTTCTGTAAAAATGGCTATTTTGCACATAGTTAGAAGCTGAATCAGGTTTTCTCTAAAACACGAAAAATATGCCCAACACAGAATGTGAACCGTGGGCACAAGTTTGGCCTCGAACCGAGCTACGACGGAAAAGTTATGGCCGACGCAAAACAGTGGCAGAATACACATTCTCATATAAATTGATACCCCCTTTTTTTAAAAACGGCTAAGGGTTTGCGGGTTTGCAACGAGTCCGGGTTTTAGAATTTGCACGGGTTGGACAAGACCACTCATCACCCTCTGCCACCTCCGGCGTTGGTGGTCGGCGGCGGCGGCCACCGGCGGTGATGGTGTTTTTCTTTGGTTTTCAACGCCGAAACGAAAAGAAAAGAAGAGAAAGAGAAATGAAACCTTACCTCTCGAGAAAACGCGACTCGACGGCTCCGTATCTCTCTCTCTCACTCTCGTTCACACCGGCGGCAAGCAGCGGCGGCGGCGTTGGGATCTTGGGAGGCTCACGGCGCAAGGGAGGGAGGAGGAGAGAAAAAAAGAGTTTTCTTTTAGCCAACTAGGGTTTTTCCTAGTTTAAATATCAAGGCCATGAGGAAAAAAATAGAATCGGTCCTCAAGGCCCGACCCATGCAACCTTCACCAATTGCCAAAACCAGTCCCCCGCTATAAAGTCTTGCCACAATTTTAACCCACTAAAACTTGGATTTTTAAAATATTTAACCCCTAAGGACCAAAATGTTCACAAACGCATTAATTAAATAAAACATAAAAAAATAAAACCGTACCGGGACATGGACTTTACATATATTCATCTCCATATATTTACATATATATATATATCGCGCACATATATTTGCATATATATTTATAGGGAGAGGTTCATTTGAGAAATGGTAAATATATGAGAAATAGAGAAGTAATCTTAGCCATTCATCTGGTCAACATTTACGGCTTTGACCGCAAGCACCGGATAATTCCTTGTGTAGTCTATTGAAGGTAGAGGGGTAATTTTGTAAAATACACGGGATGAGTTCATATATGAATCTATATGAATCACAAAGATTCTTATATGAATTTGTTAATTAGTTCAACTGATTCATATATGAATCTTTGTGATTCACAAAGGTTCATAAATGAATCTTTGTGATTCATACAGATTCATATATGAATCACAAAGGTTCATATATGAATCAGTTAAAAGAGTTCAGTTGTGAATTGCACTTGTTCATATATGAACATATAGTTCATATGTGAATTATACATGTTCATATATGAACACAGCCCGTGTGTTTTGTAAAATTTACGAAATTGTCCTACTATTTTTGGGATAGCCGCAACTTTTGACAAGTCAAAGTCGCAACTTTTGACCGGTCAAAGCCGCAATATTTGACTAGTCAAATCCGATCTTGACCATATGAATGACTAGGATTACTTATCTATTTCTCATATATTTACCATTTCTGAAATGAACCAAACACTATATTTACATATATATATATATATATATATATATATATTATATTTCAATATCTCTCGACCAGTACCTCGAACTCCCGGTGTCCAGCATCGACCGGACCTCGAACTCCCGGTGTCTCGACCGGTTTCACTCTTTCGACCGGTGTCTAGCTAAAGCCCGGTGTGTCGCTAACATCATCCCAGTCTCTAACGATCGGTGCCTATCGACCGAACCGTAAACGCCCAGGGCAAAATATCTCCCGGGGGTCTTGACCGGTATTCCTATCTCTCGGGGTCTCCTCTCCCGATCCAGCAACTCCAACCCAACAAGCTTTGAGTTTTTCGGTTGTCGAAATTTTTTTCGGTTGATTCGGTAGAGATCGTGGACGAATTTTTTCGTGTTTAAATCATTAAGGGTTGTTTACAAAGCTTAAACGATCATTTTTGATCATAAAATATTCACCCATATCAAGCTTTTAAATTCTCGTTCGGTTTTCGAAAAATCTTCGGTTGCTTCGTTCGAGAGTTTGAGAGATTTTTTTCGAGTTTTAATCAGTTGAGGGAGCTTAAGGGGACATAAACGATCGATTTTGGTCGAAAAGTATTAACCCATACTGATTTTTTAAGTTTTCGATCGTTTTCCGAAAAGTTTTCGGTTGGTTTGTTTGTGATCGTGGGTTGACCGGTTGAATTTTAATCTGTTGAGGACTGTTCAGGGAGCTTTAACGATCGTTTTGCATTGAAAATTTCTAACCGTTTTCAAGTTCTGCAGGTGTGTCTCGTTGGAGAAGATGATGAATAGTAACTAACAAATTCCGTTAGTGCGCCGTTAAGTTCTTTACCTTTTGGTCCTTTTTTCGTTAGTCCAGTTAGTGTCAGTTCGTTTGTTAATTTAGTTAAGTTTTATTTCATTTTAGTCCTTTTTCGTTAGTGGCCAGTTAAGTATATTAGAAGTTTCAAAGTTTACACTTTTAGTCCCTCTAGTTAGTAGTTTTAGTATATGTCATTTTTAGTCCTTCTAGTTTTAAGTTTATTTTTTTGTCACTTTTAGTCCTTGCTAGTTTTTAAGTTTTAGTTAGTGTCACTTTCAGCCCCTGTACTTCAAGGTTTCAGTCGTTTGTCATTTGTAACCCTAAACTTTCAAGTTTCATTTCTTGTCAAGTTCAGTCCCTGGATATCAAGCTTTTCAAAGCCGGATCGAATTAATTCTATTCGATACGATCAAAAAGGAGAATCAGGGAGAGACATAAACCAAGTGCAGAATCCAGAGAAGACAAGTCCTCTCGGTGTTCTTTTTGTATCAGATAATTCAAGATGGGGTATTTTTCTGAACTTCAAGCGAAGATTGAAAAGCTCGAATTAGAGAACATAAATCTTGCTTTATCTGTTGATTTCTACTTGAAGAAATCAAAACAATATAATGATGAAAGCAACATACTGAAAGAAGAAGTTAGTGCATTAAAGACAATTAATGAAGATCTTCTGAAAAAGACTTCTGGGCAGAATAATGAGAAAATACTAAGTTTGGAAGCTGAGAACACAGAGCTGACAAGAAAAATCTTTAACTTGGAAGATCAGATTATCCAAATCTAGAAAGCATCCATTGAAAGTTACGAGGAGAAGATTAAGAGCCTGAAGGATGCTAATACTGAGTTTCGAAAGAAAATGTCTGATTTGGAGCAAAAGCTTGCTAAAGATAAATCCGAATTTGAGAAATCATTTGCATAGAAGTTCTCAGATTTTTCAAGAAAATGTGCTGATGAGAAGAAAACAGTTGAGTTGAAATGTATTAAGCTTTCTCAGAAAGTTTCTAATTTTGAGAAAGTAATAATCTTGGAAAAAGAAAAGTTTGTCAAGGAGAAGAAGGAGATTGAACAGAAGAACGTTGGATTCTTTAAGGAAATATCCGGCCAAAGAAAGGATGATGAGGAGGGATTTGAAGAAGAAAGAAGCATATTTGAGGCTGAGATCAAAAAGCTTACTAAACGAAGTCTGAATGCGAGACGAAGATTGACCTTCTTGTCAAAGAGAGAGACAGATTTGCTTCAAAGATTAAAGAGCTTGAAAAGACAACATCAAGTTCAAATTAGTTAATCAGATTCGTAGTACTAACATTTTCTATGATAGAAATATATATGGTTCAGGTACATATCAAAAAATAAGAAGATATAAAGAAGAGGAACTGGTCTGGAAGAAGAAACCAGTTGAAGATGAGAAGAAAGATGGGAAGAAGATGAGATGAAAGGAAAGAAATCATGTGTACATACACACAAAGCCAAAGAGAACAATGCGCGTGAAGGTAAACCTGATCATATCTACTCGAGAGATCAATTAATCAGGTTATCAGGTAAGAAATACTATTGTTCTTATTGCCGTACACATGATCCTATTCACAAGACTAGTGATCATTACTGGTATGGTTCTTATTCCATTACTCCCATTCGAATTGCAACTAACAGTCATGGACCCAAATACCAGTGGGTACCAAAGCCTAAAATTGATTTTGTGTTGCAGGCACCTACTGTCAAGGGGGAGTAGAAGAACTAAGGCTTCTAAGTAAATCAACTTAGAACCCGTACTTCAACGAAGATTGACTTCTAGAAAAAACAGTCTAGGACTCGTACCTCAAAGAACTATGGCTTTTGAACAAAACAGTTCAAAACCCGGACTTAATTGTCAAGATTATGGTTTCTGATTATAACAGATCAGGACCCGTTCTTTAGTGTTCAGATAAGGATATTTTGTAAATATCCAGGGGGAGCTTATCTGACCTAAATCATTTTATCATGATTTGATGGGGAGCATAAAGGTAAATATATTCTGATCTAGATCTCTGATTGGTTGAAAGAAGGACAACTTTCGAACATGAAAAACATTTTCTGAAATGTTCAAACCACTTCTGGTTCTCAAAAGATTTTATGAATTTAGAAGTGTGATTTTAAATGTTTTTCAATTTTTGAGCATTAATGTTTAACTGACCGTGTAGTTCCAAAGATAAATACTTGTGTATTATCTTTTCAATATACTGTCAAATATTCATACACATCGGTTCAGTACTTCATTTGAAATTGTTATTACCATGTCTCATAACGAACAAATTTTTCGATGGTAATACTCCCGTTTGCTTTCAAATATTGTTGAGCATCAATCATCATTTCCAAATTTGTGCTTTCATTGCTAAATTGTTTATATTCGACCATATAAACAAAATATCCAGTTCTTTGATACCCTAACCATTTTATTTGATCTGATTGATACATTGTCAGATTCTCAAAACAATTCTCTTGATTTCATTTCATTCATTCAATATCTTTGTTTTGAGAAATCTTCAAAGTTCAATTGCTCAAATCTCATGAGCATACATTTTGACAATGTTATCCTACATTTTGTACTTAACTATTCAGTTAAACTGTTGAGCAACTATTCTTTTTAGGACTTACATGGGATTTGTGTGAGAACTTAAACAGAACTTCCATGGATTCACGTTAACCAGTGTTTCGTACCCCGGAAGTTATCCTTGAGTGTTTGAGGGGTTAGAGGTCTTAAATCAAAGAGTGGGGGAGATAACTCATCCTGTTGAGTTTTTCTCATTGTGCTGAGCGGTAAAATGTGAATGAGAGTTTGGTTAGAAGTGAGCTTTAATGACAAAAACAAAGAGGGTGTGAGAACAAAGTTAAGAGAATATGAAAACTCTGCAACAAACACTTTCTAAGCCGGGCAGCCACATCTACTGATTGGTTCACATTCTTTGGTGACCATCATTGAAACATGCAGTGAGCCCATGCCGACTCTTGTTTTACCCCACCAACCACTCGTTTCTTTCTTAACAAAGAAATGTTTCATTTTCTTTGGGGACGCAACATATCTGCTATCTAGTCTTCACTCGGAAGATTTAGATATTGAAAAAGAAGGAAAGTTGCCCCATCTTCGCACCTCTTTCATGCACATTGAGTTCGTGTAATATCTGTTGCTGTCTCAATAGTTTACACATTTTTGAGCCTGAGAAAGCTAAGTAGCTTCAATCATTCTACACTTGCACGTACACACAAGGAATGAGTTTTCTTGTCATAACATTCATAGAAAATTCCTTTGTGGATTTTCGATGATTGAATGGAAGCCCTGGGAGAGTGAATATCACAAAAGCTCCTTTCCAAAGTACACCCGTTGTACAAAGTGGCTCCGTGCTACTTACAGGCATACTAACTGTATCATTTGCTGATTCAGGTTTACAATTCCTATTATATCTGAATTTGAAAAGATTCGGATAAATACATTTCATTAATTGAGGGATACTTAGATCAAAGGGCGGAGAATGTCAAATTATCAAAAAGGGGAGATTGTTAGGAGGAGATCAAAGAATGTGTTGAAATTGAAAAGTTTTGATGATCATGATATTCACAATCATCAAAAAGGGGGAGAGATTTACAAAGTTCAATTTCAAAGTCAAATCTTAAATCTGAGGTTGAAAAGCCTTTGGATTAAAAAATTGCAACTGAGCATAAAAGATTTTATTGGTTCTTCTATCCCGTATCATGTGGTGTCTGTTACAAGTTTGTTCCTCCTACGCGCTAATTGAAACAAGTTCTTAAGCTGAAAGTTTATTCAACTCGCGGTTCAAAGACATATTATTTGTTTAATCTGAAGTTGCACCATGGAATGTCACGTAACTCGCACATTATCTTTCTTGTGTGCTGATCCGATGTGTTGAGTTTCTACAGTTGAAAGCTGCTTGATAGTGTGTTCAGTCGAGGCTATTGTACATTGAATCTGGTTACAAAGTTGAAACTATAAAGACCAAGAGCTTTATTCAAGGGGGAGTTTGAAAAGACATGAAGACACGCAACACCAAAGTCTTTCAAAGATTCAAGAGGGAAAGAAGATCAAGGCCTAAAGATTTCAAGAAGATAAATGCCTTATTCAACTTTAGTGGGAGATTGTTAGGACTGAAAGTCTTGTGTGTTGAAAGTGGTATAAAGAATTTATAAGGGGGTAAATTGTATTTATTTAATAGATTATTGTGTAATTGGGCCTAAAGCCCATTAGCCCATTGCGCCTATATTTAAAGGGTGTTCTAGTTCATAATTCAGGTCAGAGTCGCATTATTCGTTATTATTCTAGTCGATAGGTTTACATTTGCTTATCAGAAATTCTCTCTGTAAACCTAAACTTTTATTGAATATTAATCATATGACTAGAAGTTGTGGCACATTGATTGTTCTTCATTGATTACTGTTCGTGATTGCACTGTAACTGGGATCAACAGCCTTGACATAAATTTCTCCTTTAAGTTCCAACTTTTCTTTATCAAACCCAAAAATGTTTCAAACTCTTCTTCAGTCAACATTTCTTGCCAAATAACTTCTCAAACATTTCTTGATCCTCTCCCCCTTTTTGATAATGAAGAGCATAGAAATCATCAAAACTGTCTTCAAGAAATGTCATGTACTAATCTGACCATTGATCTTTCACCAGAGCCTCTGATTATCCATCAATTCACTAAGATATTCATCCAAATATTTGCAAATTCAGACAAATTATGAGTGTAACACTTGAATTAACAAATGAATCAGTTATAAATGACTGTCAGCAACACTAAGTTACTGTGTGTAACGAATACACATTGGAAATGAGCTTTTTGATGTTCACTCCCTTAGGTCTTCCATTCAATCATCGAATAACACAAGTTTATTCTATGAATGTTTAGACAGAAAAACGAATTTCCCGTGTGTTCGTGTTTGTGTTTGAAAGAATTAAGCACAGATGATTGCTTTTGATAGGCTCAAAATTGTGTAAACCATTGATACAACAACAGTTAAACACAGACTCACTTGTGCATGATCAAAGTGCGAAGGTGGGGCAGACTTCCTTCTTTTTAAATATCCAGATTTTCCAAATGAAAACCAGATAGATTATGTGTTGCGTCCTCATGAAATATGAAACATCTTCTTTTTTAGAAGAAAATGAGTAGCTGGTGGGGTTTTATCAAGAGTTGACATGGGCTAGTTGCCTGTTTTAATGATGTTCACCAAAGAATTGTGAAATACCAGCAATGTGGCTGCCCGACTCAGAAAAAGTTGGTGCGGAGTTTGATATTCTTTTACTCTGATCTCTCACCCTCTTTCTTTTAATCATTGAGCTCACTTCTAACCAAACTCTCTTTTACATTTTACCTCATCACACCCACACTCATATATTTTGACTCCTTACTCTTCGATCACTCAAGGATTAACTTCTTGGGTAGGAAACACTGGTTAACGTGAATCCATAGAAGTACAGTTAAGTCCTCACACAATAAACCCATGTAATCCTATAAGCACATGTTGTTCAAAATGGTTTAACTTTGCAGTTAAAACACATGTATAAATGTCAGATGTTGGTATGCTCAATGAGATAATCATAAAGATTTGAGCATTTTTAAACAGAGAAGATATTTCTAACAAGTATATTGAATGAATGAAATGAATACAAGAAACCTGTTTGAAAATCTGACATTGTATGAAAAGATCAAATAGAATGATTTATCGATTAAAGCTTAGGTCAGCAAAAATTGAATATTGTCTATACGAAACAAAATATAGACACTCTTGAAAGAAAAGTTATGAAATGAAATCAACGCTCAAACATTGAATTTCAAGCGGGGTGTATCATCATCGAAAATTTATGTTCAATTTGAGACATGGTGATAACATTGTCAACAAAAATTTAAACCGGTGTGTGTGAATACTTGAAAGTATATAGAAAAGATAATACGCAAGTATTAATCTTTGGAAACACACGATTTATTAATCATGAAAGCACATGAAACATGAAAAACACTTAAAATCACACTTCTATATTCATGAAATCGTTTTTAAGAATCAGAAGTGGTTTGAACATTTAAGAACATGTTTTCATGTCTGAAAGTTGTCCTTCTTTCAGACACGTATGAGATTATGATTAGAAATAAACCTTTCTCTCAGTCATCTCATCAAGTCAACTCTAAGTCTTATATGATATGATCATGTAAGCTCTCTCTCAATTCTGCAACAGTCAAAAAGTCTGTCAAAGTACAAAGCTTTATACACAAAATTTATTGAAAAGTAAAGACAAAAGGAAATAAAACTTTGAGAGTACGAGTTCTGATCAGATGTTATCAGAAGTCATATACTCCCCCTGAAATATTGCATTTACAATATTTAAACAGGAAAAATATGTACTCCCCCTTGAAGGTTGATTTTCTCATTTAGATCTCGGAGTACAATCTCATATATGCACGGACTATAACATCTTTTGTTCATTGAAGTACGAGTCCTAAACTGCTGTGTTTAAAAGTTACACTCTTTATCATTGAAGTACGTGTCCTGAACTGTAGTATTCAGAAGCCTTGGTTCTCTTACTCCCCTTTGACTTGAGGTGCCTACAACACAGATTCATCTTTTGGCTTTGGTACCCACTGGTATTTGGGTCTATGTTTGTTAGTTTCAGTTCTATTAGGAGTAATAGAATAAGAACCATAACAGTAATGATCACTTGTCTTATGAACAAAATCATATGTACGATAGTAAGAACAATAACTTTTCCGTTTAGACAACCTGATTAATTGATCTCTCGAATAAACAAGATTAGGTTTACATTTTCGCACATTATTCTTCTTGGCATTTGGTGCATGTACACATGATTTCTTACCTTTCTTCTCATCCTTCTTCTCATCATCAACTGGTTTCACTTTCCAGACCAACTTTTCTTCTTCATACTTTCTTGTTCTTCATCTTCTGAATGTATCTGAACCATCTACATTTCTATCAAAGAAAATGTTAGTAGTACAAATCTGATCATATGAATTAACTGACCTTTTTGAAGAAATAGTTATTTGATGTGAGCTTGCGGCTGTCTTTTTAGAATCAGTTGAATCATCTCTAGGTGTGTGGATAAATGACTCTGGAGTATTTTGCTCAGTCACCACCACCTTGGAAACAATTTCTTCAAGCTCTTTTATCTTTGAAGATAGACTGTCTCTTTCTTTGACTAACAAGTCAATCTTTTTCTGGAATTCAGACTTCGTTTTCTGATCCTTCAAAGCACTTGTAGACAGTTCAGATAGCTTGTCAGTAAGCTTCCTTATTTCTGCCTCAAAAATGTTTCTTTCTTCCTCAAAGTCCTTCTCAGCATTTGTTCTCTGACCGAATATTTCTTTGAATATTCCAACATTTTTCTGTTCAATGGTCTTCTTCTCCTTTGCAAACTTGTCTCTTTCCATTATGATTACTTTCTCAAAGTCAGTCACTTATTGAGAAAGCGTGGAACATTTAAGCTCAACAGTTTTCTTCTCTTCGGAACTCTTCCTTGAAAACTCTGAGGATTTATTTGTGAACTCTTTCTTTTCTTTATCAAAATCATCTCTGTCTTTGTCTATCTTCAGTTCCAAATCAGAAATTTTCTTATTTAGCTCTTCATTAGCAGTTTCCAGATTCTTAACTATCTTCTCATACTTATCAACAGAATCTGCTTGCTGGATTTGAACAATTTGATCTTCCAAGACTGAGATCTTTCTTTTCAGCTCAAAATTCTCAGCTTCCAAACTCAGTACCTTTTCTCCATTCAACCCAGAAGTCTTGTTAGAGCACATATTTGTTGGATGCAAGATCATAAAGTTTGAAGATCAAAGTAAAGAAAGTCAAAGCTCAAAGTCAACTCTCAAACAAGAAAGTCAAAGTCTTTGTAATAAGTCAAAGTCAAAGTATTGTGTTTTGTTTCCTTGTTGTTTGTAGCTTAGTATAAATAGCTTTGTCTTTGTAAGTCTGGTAGTAACTACAAGTCAGTGTGCGGAGCAGATTAGAGAAGAGATTAATTGTATATTCATTCTAGTGATAGAAAGTAGAGAGAGAGAGAGAGTGATTGTAATCTGGATATTGAATATCAATGACATATGATTACGAAAGTGAATCATCTTGATTGTTATGTTTGTTTTTACAATTAGAACTTGAATATCTGGGTATAACAATTGGTATCAGAGTAAATCCAAATCAAAATCAAGAAATATGAGTTCGACACTGTGTTCATCGAGTTTTGATCTATTTTGAGTTTTTGTGCGAATTTGTAGGTGTAATTGATTTGATTGTACTCGTATAGTTGTCTAGATTGATCTTGTATAGGTTTCGTAGTGAATTGCACTGTAATTTTCATCAATCTGATGATTTTGTCGAGTTTTTGAGTCCATGAGTTCGAACACTGTAAAAGGATCAATGTATAAGTTTGGGTGATTCATGTTGAAATTCGTTGGTCGAATTTGTATCTAGATGTATTAGGGAACAAATTGTCGAAGTTACAGTATGAAAATCGAAGATTTCATGTGTTTTTGAGCAGATCAGAGGATATTTTCATCGAGATCACAAGACTTCGCATGGTCCTGAAGAACTCCATCGAGAACTCTCATGAGAATTTCTCATCCCATTGTATTTCGCATAATCAAAGGATTTCGCATAAGTTTGATTCTGAAAATTGACAAGTGAAGAATTCGCACATGAGTCTTGTGTGAATTGCATAGAATTCGCTTGTGTGAGTTGTGCGAATGAACATAATTCACCTAAATGTTTGTGCGAAAAGTTGTTGAGAAAATCTTCGAAGGACAAAATTCGCATAACTCTTATATGCGAAAATTCGAGAACTTGCATAAGACTGGTATACGAATTCCTCAGAATTCGCACAAGAGTATCATACGAATTCCGTTGTTTTCGCATAAAAGTTTTGAAATTTTTTCTAAGTGATGAATTCGTGTGAGTGTGTCATGCGAAAAGTTGTATGCAAATTCTGAAAATTTATAGGGTGCGAATTCTGAAGATAGTGGTTGTGTAATGTGCGAATTCTGTGTTACTTGTGCTTGCATGCGAATTCTGTGATCAATTTTGTGTGTGAATTCTTATTTGTTTTAGTCTGCGAATTCTGAAGTTTGTATTCTATACGAAGTCCTGACTTGAAGTTTTTGAAAGTTTAATTTCTGAAATTTCTTTCTAAGTTTTTCTGTATTTTTGTGATTTCTATTGGACTAACGACCATTGTCAAGTTCTTTTTGTAAACAGATTTTCAAGATGACATCAAAAGAAGAGATTGCTAAACTTAAAGCGAAGATTCTTTCTCTTGAAGATAAAATTGCACAAAAGCATGAGAACATTTTCAAGTTACACGTTGAAGTTGATGTATCTAAAGACCATATTGAGTACTATAAGCAGAAAGAAAATGACTAAGTTGTTACTTTCAATAGTCTTAAAGAATGGATGCATGCACATATGGCTTTACTAAAGAAGGCAACTGGTTCGGGAAAATTTTCAGATTTCTTTGTAGAATATAAATATCATATAAAACAACTTGAAAGAGAAGTTCTTCAAATTCTGAAAGAAGTTAAATGGATGGAAGCAGAGAAATTGAAGACTGAGAATCCTGACCTAAAAAGAAAGATCTCAGATTTGGAAGATCAAATTGTCAAATTCCAGCATGCAAAATCTGATGGTAAGAATGACAAGAAGGAAAAGAGTTTGGAAACTGAGAATACTGAGTTGAAAAGAAAGCTCTCTGACTTGGAAAATCAGATTGTCCAAATCCCGCAAGCAACTTCTATTGACAGTTATGAGGAGAAAATTAAGAATCTGGAGGATGCTAATGCTGAGCTTCAAAAGAATATATCAGATTTGGAAAAAAAGATGGTCAAAGACAAAGATGATTTTGAGAAAGAAAAGAAAGAGTTTTCAAAGAAGTTCTCAGATTTTTCAAGGAAAAGTTTTGAAGAGAAGAAAACTGTTGAGCTTAAATGTTCCAAGCTTTCTCAACAAGTATCTGACTTTGAGAAAGTAATCATAATGGAAAGAGATAAGTTTGCCAAGGAGAAAAAGACCATTGAACAGAAGAATGTTGGAATCTTCAAAGAGATATCTGGTCAGAGAAAGAATGCTGAGAATGGTTTTGAAGAAGAAAGAGAGATGTTTGAGACAGAGATAAGGAAGCTTACTGACAAGCTATCTAAACTGTCAACGTGTGCTTTGAAAGAACAGAAAATGAAGTCTGAATTTCAAGAAAAGATTGACCTGCTCGTCAAAAAAGAGATAGTTTCTCTTCAAAGATAAAAGAGCTTGAAGAATTTATTTCTAAGGTGGTGGTGACTGAGCAAAAGACTCCAGAGTCATTTATCCACACACCTAGAAATGATTCAGCTGATTCTAAAAAGATAGCAACAAGCTCACATCAAAGAACTGTTTCAACAAAAAGGTCAGTTAATTCATATGATCAGATTCGTACTACTAATATTTTCTTTGATAGCAATGTATATGGTTCAGATACATTCAGAAGAAGAAGAAGAAGGGGATATAGAGAAGAAAAGCTGGTTTGGAAAGTGAAACCAGTTGATGATGAAAAGAATGAAGAGAAGAAAGGTAAGAAATCATGTGTACATGCACCAAAAGTCAAGAAAAACAATGTGCGAAAAGGTAAACATGATCTTGTTTACTCGAGAGATCAATTAATCAACTTATCTCATAAGAAGAATTATTGTTCTTATTGTCGTACATATGATTTTGTTCATAAAACAAGTGATCATTACTAGTATGGTTCTTATTCTCTTACTTCTAATAGAACTGCAACTCACAAACATGAACCCAAATACAGTGGGTACCAAAGCAGAAAGATGAATCTATGTTGCAGGCACCTCAAGTCAAGGGGGAGTAAGAGAACCAAGGCTTCTGAATATTACAGTTCAGGACCCGTTCTTCAAAGATTAAGGAGTTTGGCTTCTGAAAATAACAGTTTAGGACTCACACTTCAACGAACAAAAGATGTTATACTCCGTGCATATACGAGATTGTACTCCGATACATGAATGAGAAGATCAACCTTCAAGGGGGAGTACATATTTTTCCTGATTCATAATTTCAAGGGGAGTATATGACTTTTGATTATATCTGATCAGAACTCGTACATTCAAAGTTTTACTACTTTATGTCATTTTATTTTTCAATAAATTTTGTGAATAAAGCTTTGCACTTTGACGACTTTGTGACTTTTGCAGAATTTAGAGGAAACTTAAACGATCATATCATATATGATTTAGAGCTGACTTGATGAGATTTAAGACTGAGCAAAAAGGTTTATTTCTAATCTTAATCTCATACATGCCTGAAAGAAGGACGACTTTTCAGATATGAAAACATGTTTTTTAAATGTTCAAACCACTTCTGATTCTTAAAACGATTTCATGAATATAGAAGTGTGATTTTTAAATGTTTTCATGATTATATGAGCTTCAATGTTAATAAATCGTGTGTTTCCAAAGATAAATACTTGTGTTTTATCTTTTCCATATACTGTCAAGTATTCACACACACCAGTTTACTATTTTTGTTGAGTATGTTCTTACCATGTCTCTAAATTGAAATAAAATTTCGATGGTAAGACACCCCGTTTAAATTTCAAAATTTTGAGCGTTGATTTCTTTTCAAAACGTTCTTTCAAGAATGTCTATATTTTGGTTCGTATAGACAATATCCGATTTTTACTGACCTAAGCCTTAATTGAAAAAGATCAAATCTGTCCATTTTTCATACAATGTCAGATTTTCAAACAAGTTTCTTGTATTCATATCATTCATTCAATATACTTGTTTGAAAAATCTTCAATGATTAAAATGCTCAAATCTTCATGATTACGTTCATGAGCATACAAACTTCTGACTTGTATATATATTTGTGCTTTAACTGTAAAGTTAAACTAGTTGAGCAACATGTTCTTATAGGATAACATAGGTTCATTGTGTGATATTAAATTAAAACTTCTATGGATTGACGTCAACCAGTGTTTCCTACCCAAGAACTTAATCCTTGAGTGATCGAAGAGTGAGGAGTCAAAATACTAAGTGTGGGTTGAGCGATGAGGTAAAATGTAAAAGAGAGTTTGGTTAGAAGTGAGCTCAATGATTAAAAGAATGAGCGTGAGAGAACCGAGTAAAAGAATATCAAACTCCACACCAACTTTTTCTGAGTCGGGCAACCACATTACTATCGTGAACATTATTGAAACAGGAAACTAGCCCATGCCAACTCTTGATAAAAACCCCACCAGCTACTCATTTTCTTCTTAACAAGAAAATGTTTCATATTTCAAGGGGACGCAACACATAATCTATCTGATTTTCATTTGGAAAATCTGGATATTGAAAAAGAAGGAAGTCTGCCCTACCTTCGCACTTCGATCATGCACAATCGAGTCTGTGTTATACTATTGTTGTCTCAATGGTTTACACAATTTTGAGCCAAACAAAAGCAATCATCTGTGCTTAATTCTTTCAAATACAAGCACAAGCACAAGCACACAGAGAATTTGTTTTTCTGTCAAAACGTTCATAGAATAAAATTGTGTTATTCGATGATTGAATGGAAGACTTGGGGGAGTGAACATCACAAAAGCTCCTTTCCAATGTGTATTCGTTACACACAGTGACTTAGTGTTGCTGACAGGCACTTTAACTGATTCATTTGTTGATTCAGGTGTTACATTCATAATTTGTCTAAATTTTCAAAGATTCAGATGAATATCTTTTTGGATCGATGAATAGTCAGTGGCTCAGTGATAAAAGATCAATGGTCAGATCAAATTCTCAATGATATTTCTTGTAAAGAGTTTTGATGATTTCTATGCTCTAATCATCAAAAAGGGGGAGAAGCGTTCAAGAAATGTTAAAGATGAGAGATAGTTTCAAGAAATGTTTGTGAAATGATTAGGAATTGTTAATTTGAAGAAAGATTGTTGAAGTTTGTTTGAAGCTAAAACAGAAAAGTTCAAAGATTTCAGAAGAGGGACATAACTTTACTGAAATTTTCTCTGAAGACAATTTGCTGAAGCAAACTGAGCTAAACCTGAAGATAATTTCTTTCCGATGTCTGAAAGAGGTTTTACAACCTTGGAGGATATTGTTACTATTCTTGAAGACAGACTTTGGGGAGTTTGCTAAATAAAAGAGGATATTTAATTTGATGATATTCTGACGAAAGGGGGAGATTGCATAAATTGAGCTTAAAGAGGGAGATTGTATTGTAAGATCTTTTTGAGATGATCTTGATCCAAAGGGGGAGAATGTTAGAGCACATATTTGTTGGATGCAAGATCATAAAGTTTGAAGATCAAAGTAAAGCAAGTCAAAGCTCAAAGTCAACTCTCAAGCAAGAAAGTCAAAGTCTTTGTAATAAGTCAAAGTCAAATTATTGTGTTTTGTTTCCTTGTTGTTTGTAGCTTAGTATAAATAGCTTTGTCTTTGTAAGTCTGGTAGTAACTACAATTCAGTGTGCGGAGCAGATTAGAGAAAAGATTAATTGTATATTCATTCTAGTGATAGAAAGTAGAGAGAGAGAGAGAGAGAGAGTGATTGTAATCTGGAGATTGAATATCAATGACATATGATTACGAAAGTGAATCTGTTAGGACTGAAAGTCCTGTGCGTTGAAAGTGGAATAAAGTATTTATAAGGGTGCATATTGTAATTACTTGAAAGTCTTTTTCAATAGATGGGCCCAAGCCCATAAGCCCATTAGGCCTTGTAAGCCTGGTATATAAAGGCATTATTTATCTCATAATTGGGGTTGAACAGTTTAGAAAAGTTAGAAATTCATTATTCAGTTTTGTAGTCATTAGGTTTACAAACCCTTATCAGAAATTCTCTCTGTAAACCTAAACCCTTTGAAGTAATATCAATCATATGACTAGTTGCTGTGACCTATAATATGTTCATCTTTGATTGCTGTTATTCTGTTTTGCACTGCACTGGGATCTACAATTGGTATCAGAGCATATAGGCAAAAAGGTTTGATCCAGTAAAAAGGTTTGTCTAAAACCCTAAAATCAATTACTTGTGATAATTGCTTGTTTTGCTTTAATTGATTGTTAGTGTTTGCATTATGTGTTTATCTATTTAATCTTTTTCTGCAAAGTTAAAGTTTTGTTATGTTTGATCGAATTTTTTTCTGGAAAATTAATATCTATCGATCGAATCTGGAAAGTTCATATTTTTGCAAAACATCGGTCTAAGTGAGTTTTCTGTGTTTTCTATCGCATCCGGTCGAATTTTTTGTTTGATTTTCTGTGTTTCATTCAATCGAAGGATCAAAGTTTCTGGGTTGGGTTTCGGTCGAATCCCAGAATTTCAACGTGTTCTTCGGTCGATTCATCGTGTTTATCGGTCGTATTTGTTATCGATCTTATTTGTTATATGTGATTATCGTTTTTATAGTTTTGACCGATAGACATTCAACCTGAGCCCTTCGACCGGATAAGGTATTCCCCGGTCTTGCCATTCGACCAGATACTTGCTACTCCGGTCTTATCCTTCGACCGGGTACTTGCTACTCCGGTCTTACCCTTCGACCGGATACTTGCTACTCCGGTCTTACCCTTCGACCGGGTACGTGCCTACTCCGGTCTTACCTTCGACCGGTATCTTGCATATTCCGGTCTTTGTTTTAAAAAAAAAGTACAAAAGGGTCAAATTTTTTGTCTCACGATCATTTTGCAGTGCATTTATTTTAGCCCCCGTACTTCAAGGATTCAGCGTGTCATTTGTGACCCTAAACTTTCAAGTTTCACATTTTGTCACTTTTGGTCCCTGCACTTTCAAGTTTCATCTATCTTCAAAGCCGAAGTGAATATACTCTATTCGAAACGATCAAAATGATGAACCTACCAAGGCTGCGGTCCAAAAGAGAATATGAAGAGTGGAAAGTTTATTTTTTGAACTGTGTGGACGAACATGAGGTGGGTCCCTACATCAGATTATCTTTGACTGAAGGGGAGATGCAATCCCAGATTCCTACAGAAGCTTCACCTGTGGAAAAGGAGGAAAGAGAGTGGGCTAACAATGTAGCTCGAAATTATATGAAATATAGTATTTCGTGTGAATTTATTAGTGACATTTTCAGTGAAATTATTGGTCAAATAAATTCTAACAATATGACAGGAAAAGAGCTGTGGGATTGTACTGAATGGTTGGTGTTAGGGACTAAGGGTTTATTAACAGGAAGAGAATTGGAAGCTGAGAACTCTGAGCTAAAAGGAAAGATCTCTATTTTGGAAGCTAAAACTCAGCAAATAGTCTCTGTTGAAAGTTCTGAGGAAAAGATTTCTGAACTGAAAGATGCAAATGCAGATCTTCAAAAGCGTTTATCTGATTTGGAGCAACTGCTTGCTAAACACAAATCTGATTTTGAGACTAAAGAGAAATCTTTCGCAAAGAAGTTCTCAGAATTCTCGAGAAAATGTGTTGATGAGAAGAAAGAAGTTGAGCTGAAATGCATAAAACTTTCTCAGCAAGTTTCTGATTTTCAGAAAGTAATCATTCTAGAAAGAGAGAAGTTTGCCAAAGAGAAGAAGGCCATTGAATAAAAGAATGTTGGTGTCTTCAAAGAAATATCTGGCCAAAGAAACAATGCTGAGAAGGGATTTGAAGAAGAAAGAAGAATGTTTGAGACAGAGATCAAAAGGCTTACTGCCAAGTTGTCTGAACTATCTGAGAAAGCACTAAAAGAGCAGAAAACGAAGTCTGAGTTCACGAAGAAGTTTGACCTGCTTGTTCAAGAAAGAGACAACTTCGCTTCAACGTTTAAAGTGATTAAACAGACTGCATCAAGATCAAATCAGAAATCGGTCTCTTCACAAAGGTCAGTTAAATCTTTTGATCAGATTCGTAAAGCTAACCTTTTCTATGATAGCAATATAGATGGTTCAAGTACACATCAAAAAAGAAGGAGATACAAAGAAGAGGAACTGGTCTGGAAGAAGAAACCAGTTGAAGATGAGCTGAAAGAAAGGGAATCATGTGTACATGCGTCTAATGCCAAGAAGAACAAAGCGAGTAAAGGTAAACCTGATCATATCTATTCGAGAGATCAATTACTCAGGTTGTCAGGTAAGAAATACCATTGTTCTTATTGTCGTACACATGATCACATTCACAAATCCAGAGATCATTGCTGGTATGGTTCTTATTCTATATCCCCTACAACAACTGCAACTAACATTCGAGGACCCAAATACCAGTGGGTACCAAAACCGAAAACTGATTCTGTGTTGCAGGCACCTACTGTTAAGGGGGAGTAGAAGAACAATGGCTTCTAAGTAAATCAACTTAGAACCCGGACTTCAACGAAGTTTGGCTTCTGATTACATGACAGATCAGGACCCGTTCTTCAACATTTAGACCTGGATATTTTGCAAATATCCAGGGGGAGCTTAATAGATCTATATCGTTCTATCATGATTTGAAAGGGAGCTTAAAAGGTAAATATCTTCTAATCCTAGATCTCTGATTGTTTGAAAGAAGAACAACTTTCAAGCATGAAAAACAGTTTCTGAAATGTTCAAACCACTTCTGATTCTCAAAAGGTTTCATGAATCTAGAAGTGTGAATTTAAATGTTTTTCATTTTTTTGAGATTTAATGTTTAACTGACTGTGTGTTTCTAAAGATCAATACTTACGTATTATCTTATCCTTATACTGTAATGTATTCACACACACAGGTTCAGTACTTCATTTGTATTTGTTATTACCATGTCTCATAACGAAACAATTTTACGATGGTAATACTCCCGTTTGATATTCAATGTTGTTGAGCATCTATCACTATTTCTAAATTTGTGCTTTCATTGCTAAATTGTTTATATTTGTTCATATAAACATAATATCCAATTCTTTGATACCCTAACCAGTTTAGTTGATCTGATCGATACATTGTCAGTTTTCAAAGATCAATTGCTCAAATCTCCTGAGCATACTTTTTGACAGTGTTATCTTATTTGAAGCTTAAATGTTCAAGTTAAACTGTTGAGCTACTATTTTTTAGGACTTACATGGGATTTGTGTGAGAACTTAAACAGAACTTCCATGGATCCACGTAAACCAGTGTTTCCTACCCCGGAAGTTATCCTTGAGTGATTGAGGGGTGAGGGGTCTTAAATCAAAGAATGGGGGAGATGACTCATCGGGTTGAGTTTTTCTCATTGTGCTGAGCGGAAAAATGAAAAAGAGAGTTTGGTTAGAAGTGAGCATAATGACAAAAAGAAAGAGGGTGTGAGAACAGAGTTAAAAGAATATGAAAACTCTGCACCAAACACTTTCTGAGCCGGGCAGCCACATATTCTGATTGGTTCACATTCTTTGGTGACCATCATTGAAAAGGCAATTAGCCCATGCCAACTCTTGCATATAACCCCACCAACCACTCGTTTCTTTCTTAACAAAGAAATGTTTCATTTTCTTTGGGGACGCAGCATATCTGCTATCTAGTCTTAAATCGGAAGATTTAGATATTGAAAAAGAAGGAAAGTTGACCCACCTTCGCACCTCTTTCATGCACATTGAGTCCGTGTAATATCTGTTGCTGTCTCAACAGTTTACACATTTTTGAGCCTGATCAAGCTAAGTAGCTTCAATCATTTCTACACTTGCACGAGCACACAATAAATGAGTTTTCTTGTCATAACATTCATAGAAAATTACTTTGTCGTTTTTCGATGATTGAATGGAAGCCCTGGGGAGTGAACATCACAAAAGCTCCTTTCCAAAGTACATCCATTGTACAAAGTGGCTCCGTGCTACTTACAGGCATACTAACTATATCATTTGTTGATTCAGGTTTACCATTCCTAATATATCTGAATTTGAAAAGATTCGGATATATACATTTCATGAATTGACGGATACTCAGATCACAGGTAGGAGAGTGTTAATTTATCATAAATGGGAGATCAAAGCAAGTGCTGAAATTGAAGAAGTTTTGATGATCATGATGTTCACAATCATCAAAAAGGGGAGAAAAAGTTCAATTTCAAAGTTTTGAAGAAAGAAAGTTTGCTTTTCTAAAGACGGTCTAAAGATCAAAGAGATGAAGATATGAGTTTGTCTGAAGACAGTGAAGTTTTCAAAGTTTGTATTAATTCTTTCCCCGTATCATGTGGTGTTTGCTAAAAGTTTGCTTATCATTCCTCCTACGAGCTGATTGAAACAAGTTCTTAAGCTGAAAGTCTATTCAACTCGCGGTTCAAAGACATATTCTTTGTTTTAAACTGAAGATACACCGTGGAAAGTCACGTTACTCTCACATTATATTTCTTGTGTGCTGATCCGATGTGATTGAGTTTCTACAGTTAAAAGCTGCGTGATAGTGCGTTCAGTCGAGACTACTGTTCATTGAATCTGGTTACAAAGTTGATACTATGAAGATCAAGAGCTTTATTCAAGGGGGAGCGTGGAAAGACATGGAGTCAAGCAACACCAAAGTTTTTCAAAGTTTCAAGAGGGAAAGAAGATCAAGGCTGAAGTTTTTTTCAAGAAGATAAATGCTTTATTCAACTTTAGGGGAGATTGTTAGGACTGAAAGTCCTGTGCGTTGAAAGTGGAATAAAGTATTTATAAGGGTGCATATTGTAATTACTTGAAAGTCTTTTTCAATAGATGGGCCCAAGCCCATAAGCCCATTAGGCCTTGTAAGCCTGGTATATAAAGGCATTATTTATCTCATAATTGGGGTTGAACAGTTTAGAAAAGTTAGAAATTCATTATTCAGTTTTCTAGTCATTAGGTTTACAAACCCTTATCAGAAATTCTCTCTGTAAACCTAAACCCTTTGAAGTAATATCAATTATATGACTAGTTGTTGTGACCTATAATCTGTTCATCTTTGATTGCTGTTATTCTGTTTTGCACTGCACTGGGATCTACAGAATCATCTTGATTGTTATGTTTGTTTTTACAATTAGAACTTGAATATCTGGATATAACAAGTCTGTTTCAGAAGATCTTCATTTATTGTCTTTAATACACTGACTTCCTCTCTCAGTATCCTCTTTTCATCGTGATACCTCTTTGATCTCTTTGAGTAGTATTTAACTGATGAAGCAAGATTTTTGTTCTCTATTTTGAGCTTGGCAATCTTTTCTTCATCATCAGAAAAACTCATCTTGAATTACACTTGCTAAAATAAGAACTTGAAAATGATCGTTAGTCCAAGTGAAATCACAAAATACAGAAAGTAAATTACCAAAAATCTCCTGAGTATGGAATTCGCACACTAAAGTGAAACACAAAGAATTCGTATGCACAATTCACACACAAGCACAAATAACTTTCAAAATTAGCATATAAGAGAAATTGCCAAGAATTCGCATACACACAAACTAACCAAGAATTCGTACACTAATTATAGAATTCACACATAAGCAAACTACAGAATTCACATGCACAGAATTCGCAGAACTCCACCAATTCGCACAAGCGTAGATACGAATTCATAGAATTCGTACAACACTATTTGCGAATTCTATACTTAGAATTCAAAGGTCTTCAACTTTTCGCATCCACTTTTCGTACAACAGATACATACGAAATCTGTACTTGAAAGATTTTCAACCTTGAGCAATTCGCATGTACCCTTATGCGAATTCAAGGAATTCGTATACCTCACAGATGCAAAATCCTGACTTTTTGCAAGACACTCAGATGCGAAATCAGATCAATTCGCACAACACCTTATGCGAATTCTACACATTTCACACATCATACACATACGAATTCTACACTTGAAAATTTTCAGACAATAAAAATTATGCGAAATCCTCTTTGATGCGAGTTCTTGGAGCGAGTTCTTCAGGGCTATGCGAGTTCTTTAGATCTTCGATGAAAAATCACACAGATTGGCTAAAAAATCCATCAAACCTTCGAATTTCGATCTCAAACTTCACCAATTTGATCTATTACACTATTCTAATCTTTTACAACCTATGAATTTCAAAGAAATTCACTCAATCTTACAAATTGACTCTAAACAGTGCTCACAAACTCGTGACTCTAACACTTGTAAAAATCCAAAAATTGGTCACAATTACAGTGCAGTATACCAACAAACCTATACAAGGTTTATCTATGCACTTATACGAACACAATTGACTCGATTACAAATCCTATTACACACAAAAACTCAAAACTCGATCAAGACTCGATACACAGTGTGAACTTCCACATTTTCGATTGATTTCAAATGAACTCTGCTCTGATACCAATTATTATGTCCCAAATTATCAAGTTCCAATCACAAACTAATCACAAAACAAGATTATACGAATCAATTACTCAACCTGTTTCACTTTGATTCAAACGAAGGATTCATATACAATATTCTCTATGATACTTTCTCTTTCTAGAAACTCTATCTGCGCACAATGACTTCTAACTTCTAACATGCAACTAACTTGTCACTCTAGTCATATATCTATTAAAAGAAAACACACGCTTACAAAAACACTTTAAAACAAAATACATTGACTTTGACTTTGACTTTATTACAAAGGGACTTTGACTTTGCTTTGAGAGTTGACTTTAGCTTTGACTTGCTTGACTTTCAGTCTTCAAACTTCATGATATTGCATCCAACAATTATATGCTCTAACATTCTCCCCTTTTGGATCAAGATCATCTCTAAAAGATTTTGCAATTCATTCTCCCCCTTTGTTGCATTGTTGAACTTTAAGAATTTATCTCCCCTTGTAAACTTCTTGTCAACTCAGATAATCTTCAAAAATAAACATAAGCATTGAAGTACAAACTCCCCTTTATGCTCAAAACAGTCTTCAAAAACTTTTTGTACTCTCCCCAAAATCTGTCTTTAAGAACAATAACATTCTCCCTCAAGGTTGTACATCTTTCAGACATCGGAAAGAAATTATCTCCAGATTCAATTCGGTTTGCTTCAACAAATTGTCTTCAAAGAAAATTTTAGTAAAATCTGCTCGCATTCTTAAATCTTTGAACTTTCTGTTTCAGCTTTCAACAATCTTTCTTCAAATGAACTGTCTTGACATAAATTTCTCCTTTAAGCTCCAACTTTTCTTTATCAAACCTAAAATTGTTTCAAACTCTTCTTCAGTCAACATTTCTTGCCAAATAACTTCTCAAACATTTCTTGATCCTCTCCCCCTTTTTGATGATGAAGAGCATAGAAATCATCAAAACTGTCTTCAAGAAATGTCATGTACTAATCTGACCATTGATCTTTCACCAGAGCCTCTGATTATCCGTCAATTCAATAAGATATTCATCCAAATCTTTGCAAATTCAGACAAATTATGAGTGTAACACCTGAATCAACAAAGGAACCAGTTAGAAATGCCTGTCAGCAACACGGAGTTACTGTGTGTAACGAATACACATTGGAAATGAGCTTTTTTATGTTCACTCCCCAGGTCTTCTATTCAATCATCGAACAATACAAGTTTATTCTATGAACGTTTAGACGAAAAAACGAATTTCTTGTGTGTTCGTGTTTGTGTTTGAAAGAACTAAGCACGGATGATTGCTTTTGATAGGCTCAAAATTGTGTAAACCATTGATATAACAACAGTTAAACACAAATTCAATTGTGCATGATCGAAGTACGAAGGCGGGTCAGACTTCCTTCTTTTTCAATATCCAGATTTTCCAAATGAAAACTAGATTGATTATGTGTTGAGTCCCTTTGCAATATGAAACATCTTCTTTTTGAGAAGAAAATGAGTAGCTGGTGGGGTTTTATCAAGAGTTGGCATGGGTTAGTTGCATGTTTCAATGATGTTCACCAAAGAATTGTAAAACACCAGCAATATGGCTGCCCGACTCAGAAAAAGTTGGTGCAGAGTTTGATATTCTTTTACTCTGATCTCTCACCCTCTTTCTTTTAATCATTGAGCTCACTTCTAACCAAACTCTCTTTTACATTTTACCTCATCACACCCACACTCATATATTTTGACTCCTCACTCTTCGATCACTCAAGGAGTAACTTCTTGGGTAGGAAACACTGGTTAACGTGAATCCATAGAAGTACAGTTAAGTCCTCACACAATAAACCCATGTAATCCTATAAGCACATGTTGTTAAAAATGGTTTAACTTTGCAGTTAAAACACATGTGGATGTCATATGTTGGTATGCTCAATGAGATAATCATAAAGATTTGAGCATTTTTAAACAGAGAAGATATTTCTAACAAGTATATTGAATGAATGAAATGAATACAAGAAACCTGTTTGGAAATCTGACATTGTATGAAAAGATCAAATAGAATGATTTATCGATTAAAGCTTAGGTCAGCAAAAATTGAATATTGTCTATACGAAACAAAATATAGACACTCTTGAAAGAAAAGTTATGAAATGAAATCAACGCTAAAACATTGGATTTCAAGCGGGGTGTATCACCATCGAAATTTTTTGTTCAATTTGAGACATGGTGATAACATTGTCAACAAAAATTTAAACCGGTGTGTGTGAATACTTGAAAGTATATAGAAAATATAATACACAAGTATTAATCTTTGGAAACACACGATTTATTAATCATTAAAGCACATGTAACATGAAAAACACTTAAAATCACACTTCTATATTCATGAAATCGTTTTAAGAATCAGAAGTGGTTTGAATATTTAAGAACATGTTTTCATATCTAAAAGTTGTCCTTTTAGACACGTATGAGATTAAGATTAGAAATAAACCTTTTGCTCAGTCATAAATCTCATCATGTCAGCTCTAATTATTATATGATATGATCATGCAAGCTCTCTCTCAATTTTGCAACAGTCAAAAAGTCTGTCAAAGTACAAAGCTTTATTCACAAAATTTAACGAAAAGTAAAGACATAAAGCAATAAAACTTTGAAAGTACGAGTTCTGATAAGATCTAATCATAAGTGATATACTACCCCTGAAATATTGCATTTACAATATTTAAATAGGAAAAATATGTACTCCCCCTTGAAGGTTGATCTTCTCATTTAGATCTCGGAGTACAATCTCATATATGCACGGAGTATAACATCTTTTGCTCATTGAAGTACGAGTCCTAAACTGTTGTGTTTAGAAGTCACACTCTTTATCATTGAAGTACGAGTCCTTAACTATAGTATTCAGAAGCCTTGGTTCTCTTACTCCCCCTTGACTTGAGGTGACTGCAACATAGATTCATCTTTTGGCTTTGGTACCCACTGGTATTTGGGTCCATATTTGTTAGTTGCAGTCCAAACCGTTCGATCTCCAAAGCCAACTTTGTAGGAACAAGTAAAGAAGAAACCTGTTCCACGGGTTTATGACTTAAGGCGTTGGCGACTATATTAGCTTTACCCGAATGATACTGTATATGAACATGTAATCCTTTAGAAGTTCGAGCCACCTCCGTTGACGCATATCTAACTCTTTTTGAGTAAATATATATTTAAGGCTATTGTGGTCGGTGAAAACTTCACATGTCTCACCGTACAAATAGTGACGCCAAATTTTGAGTGCGAAGATAACCGCAAGCAATTCAAGATCGTGAGTCGGATAATTGACCTCATAAGGCTTTAATTGGCGTGATGTATATGAGATCACTCTATCGTTTTGCAGAAGAACACAACCGAGTCCTTTCTTTGAAGCATCACTGTAAACTTGAAAACCTCTGGTGCCAGACGGTAATACAAGAACAGGCGCAGTAACCAATCGATGCTTCAATTCCTCGAAACTAGATTCTTGTTCGGAACCCCAATTAAATTTGACTCCTCTTCGGAGTAATCGGGTTAACGGTAGAGATATTTTAGAAAATCCTTCAACGAATCATTTATAATAACCGGTCAGACCTAGAAAACCACGAACTTCAGATACGTTCGTAGGTCGAAGCCATTTAGTGACTGTTTCAATTTTCGTTGGATTGACTTTGACACCTTCCGCAGAGATTACGTGTCCGAGAAAAGATACTTGATCAATCCAGAACTCACATTTGGAACATTTTGAGTACAACTTTTTTGTTCGAAGAGTTTCCAAAATGATGTGAAGATGTTGATCATGTTGCTCTCTTGACTTTGAGTATATCAATATGTCATCAATAAACACGATAAAAAAGTCATCGAGATAATCCTTGAAAACCCGATTCATAAAGACCGTTGGTGCATTAGTTAGCCCGAAAGGCATTACTAAGAATTCATAGTGCCCATAGCGAGTTCTGAATGCGTTTTTTGGAATATCACAATCTTGGATACGAAGTTGATGGTACCCGGACCGAAGATCAATTTTGGAAAAGTATCGTGTCCTTTGTAATTGATTGAACAGATCGTTGATTCTCGGCAACGGATATTGTTACGGATCGTTATTTTATTAAGCTCCCAATAATCAATACAAAGATGCATCGTACCCTCTATCTTTTTGACAAAGAGAACCGTAGCTCCCCAGGGTGAGACACTGGGTCGAATGAAACCTTTCTTCAATAAACCATCGAGTTGAGTTTTGAGTTCCTTCATTTCAGTTGGAGCCATTCGATAGGGAGCCTTGGAAATAGGAGAAGCTCCCGGAACTAGATCAATGGTAAATTCGACTTCCCGTACTGGTGGTATACCCGGTAGATTGTCGGGAAACACATCAAAATATTCAGAAACAACAGGTACGAGTACAGATGTAGGGATTACCTTTTCGAGATCTTGTAACGAGGCCAGAAAACCTTCGTTACTTTGCCAAGTATACTGTTTCACAATAATAGAGGCTAAAGCGCTAACATCTTCTTTTGGAGTATCTCCTTGGAAGATTGCCTCTGGTTTGTCAATATCCCCAAACAATATTTGTTTAGCGTTACACTCTATAGTTGCACGGTGGTGTGACAACCAGTTCATCCCCAATATTAATTGAAAGTGGGACATATGCATTGGAAGTAGAGTGACCTCCCGTATGCGGTCTCCAATAAATAACGGACAATTTGAAAATCGAGTTAACACACAAATTGAACCACCCATAGGGGTAGATATCACAACTGGAAATTCGGTGGTTTGCTCATAAGGTTTTAACCGGGATTCTAATTGTTCAGAAACAACGGAGTGTGTTGCCCCGATATCAAACAAGGCATAAATAGATAAATTAAGTTAACATGGCCTGAAATCACACCCGCTTGAGATTTTTCGCCAGGTAATGCAAAGACTCGCCCACTAGTATTTGTTTGTTTTCCTTTTTCTTTACCAGTTGCGGTCTCAGCTTTAGGACAACCTTTGGCCATATGGCCTTGTTCTCGACAATTGAAACACGAACCGGTCATCTTTAGACACGGACCCGACCGATGTCGAAGATTGCACTGATCACAAATATTAATTGGGCTAGAAACATTTTGACTCCCCCTGCTAGAAAACATAGGAAATCGTGGCGTAAATTGACTTGAACTTTTACGTGGGTCAATGCTCGAATTTGACTTTACGAAACGAGGGTTGCTTTGGAAAGATTCGAGTCTACGTTTCTTATTGTCAACACGTGAAGCTAACTGTTGTTATTGTTGTGACCAATCAATATTCTTCGCTGTGTCGGCCACCTCAGTACCGGTATTAAAAGGAAGGTTCAAGAGGTTATCTTTATACTTCGAGTTAAGTGTGCATTTAAATTTATTGGCTTGTTGCGCTTGTGTGCCTGCGGTATTTCCTGCAAAACGAGAAGATTTAAGAAAACGAGCCATGTAGTCGGCAACGGTTTCTTCCTTGCCTTGTTGGATCGTTGAATAGTCTTGCACATAAGCATCGTGATCTGCCGCCGTAAAAGACTGATTGAAGAAAAATTCTTTGAAGTTATCCCAAGATAAGTTCTTAACAGATGGGTCCGTTTGAACGCAATCTTCCCACCAATTGTTCACTTCTTTCTCAAACTTATAAGTAGCCAAGCGGACCCTGTGCTCATCTGGAATATCTAAGACATTAAAAATCTTTTCGATGTGCCGAATCCGGTGTTGGACGTCTACAGAATCTACGGCCATTGAGAAAGATTGAGGTTTCTGTTTATTAAACCTCTCCAGCCATGTATGCATTTCTCCCGTTGGATTACCCGAACTTGATCCATGATTTCCAATATTTGATGTAGGAACAGAATTTGGATTTAGATTCGGATTTGGAGGAAGATTTTGTGCTGTCTGTCGCATAGCCTGGATGGCTTGCTCAAGGTATGTAGGCATCATATTTGACATGGTCTGACGGACCACATCAACAATATTAGGTTCACTAGTACCCCCCACCGGGTTGGGATTTGGGTTACCCTCAGGTTGAGATCTGGACTTGCATGGGTGACCACGTCCCGACATTCTAATACATAACAATATCAAAATCAGAATTCAAAACAGTTACGGATTGAAAATCAGTAAATATAATTAAATTCTATTATACCCATTCTAATGTCTACCCAATCCTCACAAGTCAAACCTAGTTAATATACAATTCGATACCTATGCTCTGATACCACATTTGTAACATCCCCCATCCCCGTGGTACGGAACGGGTGATGTCACGAACGAGACTTGACATAAATACACAGCTAAATTCAGAGTTATTAATAAACTCTAAACATATATTACAATCCAAACTATCATACCTCAAAAAGTCTTTATAAACTTAGAAAGTTATAAAATAAGGTGACTCTAAGAACTCCAAAATATCATGCTCGATCTCAAGTCCCATCCCCGTAAACGTCACTTCGAACCTGCCGTGTCAGAAAACAAAAACATGGCTGAGAACAGGGCTCAATGAATGGATTATAATATAAATTCGTAAATAATAATGAAAACATCGATAACGAAGCAGAAGACTTAAAAATTCAATTTGAAGAAAGTTCTTGAGACTGAAGTTTATAGTTCATTTAAATCAAAAGAAACATTTGGTAATATAATCAAAAGCAATAATCTCAAGAACAGTTCACACTTTAACTTCAAAACATAATATAAATAAAGTCCGTCAATTCCTGTTGTGTTCGTGGAGTGGCCAAACCACACGAACTAATGGGTCGGCATGCGGGCACACACAACGAATCTCCCGTGAATTTAACCACGGTCACATATTCTGTGGGTAAAGTTCTAAGATCAATCCATTCACCCTGGAGCCAACAAAGTCGGCCAAGTCTCCTAGAGTGGGTTCACATAAGCCACTAAGGCTTAACTCTGGTGGACCGTCATCTACAGGACGCCATGACAACAAAGCCGCCATAGAAGGAATCCCAAATAATGTGCCCATTTATTGGTTTATTCTAAAATCAACGAAAACTAAACATATGCTACTTACCCAAATGGCGATCATAGAAATTATAGTCAATATACTTCACATTTTTCATAAACAATCTCATACGAGACACATTTTAATAAAACATCAAAATGTTCAAACAATTGATTCAATAAACCAAAATCAATGTGTATGTGTGTGTATAATTTCACATTTGTTGATCATGTTCGGTTGATCTATCACAAGGCGGTGAACCACTTTTAGGAAGGGTCAACTACAACAACAAGTTTCCCACGATTCAAAAGAAATGAAATCCATACCTTGATCGAATTGAGATGCAACACGTGATTAATCGAGATTGACGACGAACTTTAACACGTTCGATTGCCTATTTAAACCACCAATTATTATTAGTTGCATGACCTAGAACTCAATGGTTATATTCTAAACTTAATCACGGATTTTTATTCTCTTAGGCATTATACCGAACACTTGGTGTACAAATCTTATCATTTTGATTCTAAACTTTACCCTTTTGTAATTTTGACAAAATCAAAAATTCCTTAACATATAAATGGTTATAACTTTGCAATATCACATCATAATCTACCAACCAACTTCAACTACCCTTTGAAGAAAACCCAAGATCCTAGATTTTGACCCTTGGAGAAGATGAAGATGGTGGTGAAGCTTCCAAAACTCGAATCCTTAGGTGAAACTCTTAACTCCTAGCAATAAGTGATATAGAGGGTGGTTGAAGAAACCCTAACTTGGAGTAAATGAAGTGTGAGAGTTGAGAGAGAATTCAATAGAGGAAAAGAAATGAGAAATGAAGATATAGGGTTGAAATCCCATTTAAGTTGGTCAGGGTTTCCGCATGGGTCACGGCGCGGGCAGAGCCGCACGGTGACTTGCGCTGTCCACTGGATCCGAAATAAGAACAGGCCTCCGCGCGTCTCATTGAGCGGGCCTAGCCGTGCGGCAACTTGCGCGGGCCACTGCTTCCCTTCTTCTTCAAATCTGGCCAAACCAAAAGTCGGGGTGTTACAATCCTCCCCAACTTGGAGATGATTTCGTCCCCGAAATCCCATTTACTCGAAGAGGTGAGGATATCTACGCTTCAAATCCTCCTCAGCTTCCCACGTCACATTAGTTCCACAATGATGCTTCCATTGCACCTTAACCATCGTGACCTCTTTGTGACGAAGCTTCTTTATCTTCCGATCCAAAATAGCTTGGGTTCCTTGACACAACGATTACCTTCGTCCACTCTTATCTCGAAAAGGGCAATGACGCTTTCCTCTTCCGCCAAACACTTCTGGAGATAACAAATATGGAACGTGTTGTGGTCCCGTTCATTTATGGTGGGAGTTCCAACTGGTAGGCTTGGAAGCCCACACGCTTGAGCACCTTGAATGGTCCGAGGAAACGAGGACTCAACTTCCCATGTTTTCCGAAACGGATAATGCCTTTCCACGGCAACACTTTTAGCATCACACGGTCGCCCACTTGAAACTCCATCGGACGTCTCTTCTTATCGGCATAGCTCTTTTGCCGATCTTGAGCCGCTTTCAACCGTTCCCGAATACCCTTAACTTTATTGGCCGTCTCTTGCACAATTTCAGGTCCGGCAAATTGCTTCTCTCCCGCTTCAAGCCAACACACGGGATTTCTACACTTCCGCCCATATAAGGCCTCAAACGGCGCCATGCCAATACTCGAATGGTAGCTATTGTTGTAAGCAAACTCCACCAAAGGTAGGTGAGAGTCCCAACTACCCCCAAAGTCGATAACACAAGACCTTAGCATGTCTTCAAGCATTTGGATTGTTCTCTCGCTCTGACCGTCGGTTTGAGGATGGTAAGTCGTACTAAACTTTACTCGAGTACCAAGCTCCTTCTGAAAACCATACCAAAAGTTTGATGTGAATCGACTGTTGCGATCTGACACGACCGACAAGGGTAATCCATGCCTCAAGACTACCTCATCAATGTAGAGTTTTGCTAACTTGTCCATCGGTAAGGTCTCGCGTATAGCCAAAAAGTGAGCGCTCTTAGTCAACCGATCGACTACTACCCAAATGGTATCGTGACCTCGAAGAGTTTTAGGAAACTTCGTCACGAAGTCCATGGTAATATGCTCCCACTTCCACTCAGGGATCTCTAAGGACTGAAGACTCCCATACGGTCGTTGATGTTCGGCCTTCACTTGCAAACACGTCACACAACACTCCACGTAACGCGCCACATCCAGTTTCATTACCGACCACCAATAATGTAACTTCAAGTCCCAATACATCTTTGTACTTCCCAGATGAATGGAATACTTGGACTTGTGGGCATCCTCAAGAAGTAGTTCACGGTTACTGTTGGTCCCGGAGGTGCTTAACAAGTTTGTAGAAGGGGGGGGGGTTGAATACAAACACATAAATTAAAGTTTAATAAATTGTTTATTGATAAATCAAAATACAATTTACAAGTTTGTTGCGGAATAAGATTAAGACAGACTCAATCTAAACAAACTTAAGAAACACAAAGATAATTGCACAAGAAATTCAGAGAATGGGGAATTAAGAGATATAGAAAACAATGGTTTCTATATGGAGTTCAAGGATTGAGCACACCTTCAGATGAAGGGGAGAACTTCCTATTTATACCCTATGCATTAAATGCATGGCAGGGCACTTTACACGTGGCGTTCACAGATTGGCTTTGGGAGTCTGAATTTTGGGAGACATGCTTTCGGCCGGGTCATGAACAGTGTAGTTGACAGAGTTGTTGTACGTATCGTTGCAGAGACTTGTCCGTTCTGACACATAGTACTAGTTTGTGCAAGGATAGACAAAAGGAAACTTGAGACATAAGCTTTGTGATCTTTTGATCGCTGAGTATCTCTTCTTGCAGATATAAAGAGGTTTAGCTATCGCTGAAGCTTTTCCTCATGTTCCTTCGCGTATTTGTAGAGTTGTCTTTGCTTCACTGATATCCGCATCAGGTCACTAGAAGACTTCTCTTTGTTCAACAGCTTCGTCTTCGATTTAGCTATGAACATATGTTGACGCAAGACTTGTCTTCAGAGATTACGTTGGCTGTTTACTTCAGAAATTATCAGTGATAACTGAACAGACTCAGTCTAATCACTGATAGTGAAACACTAATACATAGAAATGTTTATAAGAAAGACTATCAGCGATAACTGAACAGACTCAGTCTGATCGCTGATGGTGAAACACTAATACATATTAAAACGTAATTTTCACTAAGTATAGAAGAGGGTCTTTATCAAATCACTGAGAGAGTTTGGATCAACAATCTCCCCCTATTTGATAATGACAAAGTAACTGTAGAAAATTACTTTATAATTCAAAAAGATGGAATAATCAGGACTCGTAACATACATGTCCCAATTACTATTTTGAGGGATCTTTTACAACACTGATGGAGTTAAGTACTTTACTGAAATTTCATTAATCCAAGAAGAGAATTACAAGGAATGAAAATTACAAGTACAAGTGAATAACTAACTACTGTAAGTACAACTAATAGATTACAGAAAAGAAAACTAATCTATCAGCTATAAGAAGACTTAGGAGGATTTATCATATACTCAGGTATTTTTTCTCCTTTCTGTCTTCGTTCCAAAGATTCTTGGCTGATAATTTCTTTAATTTTCTCAGCAGCAGGGAAGAAGTCACACCATAAGCATAAGAGATCTTTGAGATGATTCAGAGGACAGATAGGAATCTCAGAGACTCTTTGAAATCTGAGTTCCTCATCATCATCTCTGAAGAATATTCCATAAGGATTGTCAATTACTTGACCAGCTTGGAAAGGACCACCAGGAGGCAGAGATAAATCCAGAACTGAAAGATCAGGAGGAGGACCAAACAGTGCATCTCTTGAAAGTTTTATAGAAGTTTCATTCCTGATGATGGCGACGTCTTCAGAGGAGGAGGACCCAATTCTTCTTTTGAGTTTCAAAGATTTGGGAGGAAGAGGAGATGGCAGCTTCAGTACAGAAGTGACTCTATTTATGAGGGCTTCAAGAAGTCCTTCAACGTAGCCTCTGTATGTAGATTTGGATTTCTTCAGCGCATCCCAGAACTCTATCCATTCCGTAAATCCGAAGCTTTCAAGTTTGGATACGTACATAGCTTTTTGGGTTCCATCCTCTCTGGTAATCTCCATGGTCACTGAGAGTTGATCCTTCTTCTTACGACCATAGATAGTCATGACTGATATTGGAAGAAGATCAGAACGATAATCCATCTTCTGTTTACACCATTTGATAGACCTATCGTTGATCTCTTGTTCTTTGGAGCGTTCCTCTTCAATTTCTTTCAGCAGTGCAGCTTGAACTTCCACAGGTTTGCTTTTCAGCTTTTTGTCCTTGACTTGAGAAGATTGAATCTTTAAAGCGAGTTGGGCATCTCGTCTGCATTCAGCGATCAGTTTCTCAGCTTTGGCAGATTCTTCTCGTTCAGCTTCAGTGAGGAAGTCGAGCTCTGAGAAGGATGTTTGAAGAGGGATTTTCAGCCGTTGACTTTCTAGTTGAGCGATCATTTCAACTCTTTTCTTCACCACTTCCTCTGACCAATGAGATGGTCGAGAGGGCCTTCCTGGATGGACCAGGGAATCTTCTTCTTCTTCTTCATCAATCTCAGCGATAGAGATTGGGATTATTTCTTCAGCGATAGTAGCTGGAATTATTTGTAGTTCAGAACCCTTAAGCAGGGGTGAGAACTGTCTGGATAGAAAATGAAGGAAAGAAGGGATAAGTGTATATTTTTAGAAAAAGAGAGATAAAGGCTAGAAGGAAATAGGGGTTTGGAAAGAGTAGGAGAGTGGTACAGTTGAAAAACATACCTGAGAAGGATGCTCCCCCTCAGATTGTGATCCAGTCCTCAAGCATTCTTCAGCGATTGGTTGCTTGTCTTTGCTTTGCGAAGGAGCGCTTGAAGATGTATCACCTCTCACCCCTGCTTTGACAACCTCTTGCGAAGTTGTCCCTGATGCGACGTTCGGCTTGGAGAACCACATAGATTGGTCTTCTTCATCGTCGTCGTCATCATTGGAGGGTTGATCCTTTTCTTGATCATCAAGATCTAGATCATCTTCCTCTTCATCGTCTTCTTCCTCATCATCTTCAAAGAGAAGAGAATGAATAGATGAGGGTTCTTTTGCCTTCTCCCCCTCTTTGTCATTATCATCAGCAGGGGGTTGCTCAGCTGCCGGAGTAGCTGTTGAAGCTTTTAGCACTTGAACGTCAGCCTCCAGACGCTTGACCCGTTCTTCAACTGCAGGGATGTCGCATGTGGCATCATGGATGAATTCCACAGCGATGTTGAGATTGGTCCGATCATCTTCAGTGAAGGAGGGAGGCAGCGCTGAAGCTGGTGCAGTCACCTTTTGTAGAATTTGCTGAAGAAGGGACGTGCAGAGATCAACCTTTGAAGAGAGATCTCGAACTTCAGTGGTAAGAGATGCAAATCGCCCCTGAAAGAGTTGAGAGGACTCTTTGAGTTGGACGACTTGTTCTTCAACAGCTGAAAGTTGGGAGTTCTCAGCTTTGGATGAGCAGGTCACTGTCAACCTCTTCAGCTCCTCACCAGCCTGATTGATGGCGCTGGTGGTGTCGTTAATGGTGTTGGTGAGAGCGTCCACCTTTTCTCCCAGACTGTTGACATGCGTGTCAACAGACGCCAAACTTGGACCTGAAAATAATGTTAGTTCAGATACGGGCTTATTTGGAGAGGTGGGGAAAGAAGTGTTTAGGATTATAGGTGTACCTGACGTATCAAACATTTTGTAGAACTGTATAGATTCCTCAAACGTTTGATGTTCAGGTCCTATAGGTAAAGAAGAGGTAGCGGGTTCAGAGACCAAATGAGAAGAGGGAAGAGTTATGGGGATAGAAGTAGGGTTGGGGTTAATCTCAGCGAATGAGATAGTAGGTGGGGTCACTGATGATGTGACAGCGATTGAAATCGCTGACACGGCAGGTTGAGTGACTTCTGGAGTTGTGGAGGAAAGACCCACAAATGCATCTAAGGTAGCTTGTTGAGAAGCTCCCTCAGGTATAGTAGTAAATGGTGTACTTTCCTTAGTCTTTTTGGTATTTTTGGAAGGACCAATCGGACTAGCTGAAGGTCGCTTGGAAGTAGTGGTAGCGACAGGGATAGCAGACGAAGGAACCGTCTGCGTGGTCGCTGAAAATGAAGAAGAATGGAGAGAGAGACGAGAGCGAAGGAGAGAGATACTTACCTCGTTGGCAAGTGGCTTTACCTTCAGTGATCGTTGACCTATCCTGGCAAAAGTGCCATCATCTTTGGTGGGATAGGTGTTGGGATAGAGGAACTTGATGTACGTACATATGAAACGGACGTACGAGATCTTGGGATCTCGTTCAGGCTTCTCTAATCTCGACCTCAGGTCTTCAAAGATTGCAGTGGCGTAGTCAAAGTTTTGACCAACGATAATGGAGTAGGCCATCTGCAGTTGTGTTTTGCTGGCTTGATCCAGCGAACCACTCTTCCCGCTCATGCACTGAATTATGTGCGAGAAGATAAAGTTCAGTTGTGAAGGCATCTGAGCTTTGAGAATCTTGGTGAGCTTCTTGTTGGGAATAGAAGATCTCGGTTTGTTTTCCCAACAATAGCCCATTGCATCCAGAAAGGATATCAGCTCAGCATCAGTGGGGAGTGCATCGAACCCACTCTTTGGTTTGTCAGGGAATCGTAAAGATTTCCTGAGGCTAAGAGCGGTCATGCTCCCTGGCCCCAAATCCGTGTTGAAGGAGATAGCAGGGACTCGTTCACCTTTCTTGTTGGTGAGTTCAGTTGCATCAGCAGTGAACCAGAACTGCTGGAGTAGAGTCTTTGAAGGCTTAGGATCCACAGTGATCGCATAAGCTATGCATGATTGTTTGAGAAATTCAGCAGCTTCCACCAGATGTGGGTATTTGTCAGCTTTGAATTCGAGTCTTCCCAAGTGATTACATTTAGTAATCTCAACTTTAGTAATAGCGAATCGGACATGCTTGGAAGCAACGATTGAAGATTGTGCCATTTCTGTTATGGAAAGAAACATAATAGAAGAAATGATTTAGACTAAAAAAATAGGAAGATGTTTACCAGATTCCATATTAGGAAAGAAACTGGAAAATATCGAGTTATTTTTAAGAATAGAAAAAAATGGTGTTCTGGGTAGAAAGAATGAAGAACACGTTAAAAACCAAGAGGTTTTTATATAAAAAACATAAAATCAGAAAGAGTGATCTTTAGTTTTAAGAAAAAACGTTTTATAAAATCCATAGAAAACGAGTAGGATTTTTAAAAAGAATAAGAAGAATCAGAAGAACAATGCAAAACCTATTTATCTTGAAGAAAAGGAGTTGCAGATTCAATGTTCTGGGTTTACTTGCTTGAATGTTCTTGAGAAAGAGTGTTTCTTGCTATTAAAGTTTTGAAAGCGTAAACCGTATAAAGGAGAGAAGAATTCCTTTTATACAAAGAGATAGAGGAGAGAGAAGGAATGAAGCGGGAAGAAAAATCATCATGACATTGACACGTTCCATAAAGTTGATTGGATAGAAGAGCAACGGACGAACGTGTCAGAAAAGGCGTGTCGTGGATTATCCGCTCAAATGACGTCATAGGAGAGAGAGACGTTTCATTTTTCCGTTTTGAAATTATCACTGAAGAAAAGTCAGCAGGAGGTTTTTCTTTTTGAAAGTATCCCTTATGGTAAAGATAGGGATATATTTTCCTTTTAAAGGATCACTGACTAGAAATATCAGTGATTAATGTATTTTTCAAAAGCTTTTAATCATTTGAAGAAAGTTCAGTGATTAAAGTTTATATTTTGAAAAAACATCTTAACTGAGTTAAGATTCAGTTGAGAGAACATACCTGAGAGTCAGAATGTTTATCAGAGAGAGAACAATGAGAGGGGAACTTTTGATTACTGACATAATACATGAACGCTGAAGATTTACTCTTCGAGGTTCAGCATTCCAAGCTCACTGATGAGAAAGTTGAACCTTGTCTCATCAAGAGGTTTGGTAAATAAATCAGCAAGCTGAAAGTCAGTAGGGATAAAGTGAAGTTCAATATCACCATTCATCACATGATCTCTGATAAAGTGATATCTGATCTCTATGTGTTTCGTCTTTGAATGTAGCACTGGATTATTTGCTATTGCTATAGCACTAGTGCTGTCGCAATAGATGGGAATTTTTGACAGCTGAAGGTCATAATCTAATAGTTGATTTCTCATCCACAAGATTTGAGAACAACAGCTTCCAGCGGCTACGTATTCAGCTTCAGCTGTGGAAGTGGACACATAATTTTGCTTCTTGCTTGTCCAACTTACCAGCCTGCAAAATCACTATCAGAATAACCAGTTAGATCGAACCCTGAGTCTTTGGGATACCAAAGACCGAGGTTAGGAGTTCCTTTCAGATATCTGAAAATTCGCTTTACAGTGATCAGATGGGATTCCTTGGGTTCAGATTGATAGCGTGCACATAAACAAGTAGAGTACATAATGTCAGGTCGGCTTGCTTTTAGATACAGCAGGGAGCCTATCATTCCTCTATAGGCAGTGACATTAACAGGTTTACCAGAAGGATCTTTGTTAAGTGTCAGGGGTGGTGCCATAGGAGTCTTCATCGCTGAAGTTTGTGTGAGATCAAACTTCTTCAGCATATCTTTAACATACTTACCTTGGCAGATAAAAGTACCTTTGTCAGATTGTTTAATCTGAAGACCAAGAAAATATGTCAGCTCACCCATCATACTCATTTTATATTGTTTCTTCATTCTTTCAGCGAAGCGAGTACACATAGATGGGTTAGTAGAACCAAATATTATGTCATCAACATATATTTGTACAAGAATTATATGACGTTTTATCTTTCTGAAAAATAACGTATTATCAATTTTGCCACGTTCAAAATTTTCAGAGATAAGAAAAGATGAGAGAGTGTCATACCAAGCTCGAGGGGCTTGTTTTAGACCATAGAGAGCCTTATCCAATTTATAAACATAATTTGGATACTTAGGATCATAAAATCCTGGTGGTTGTTCTACATAGACTTCTTCATTCAGCTTTCCATTTAGGAACGCTGATTTTACGTCCATTTGATACACAATGAAGTCTTTATAGACTGCATAAGCTAAGAATAGTCGAATTGCTTCGAGCCTAGCCACAGGGGCAAAGGTTTCATCATAGTCTATACCTTCCTCTTGTCTGTATCCCTGAGCAACAAGTCGAGCCTTGTTGCGGGTTACAGTTCCATGTTCATCTAACTTGTTTCTAAACACCCATTTGGTGCCTATAACAGTTTTGTCAGATGGTCTAGGAACTAGATTCCAAACTTTGTTACGAGTAAACTCAGTCAACTCTTCTTGCATAGCGCTGACCCAGTTTGGATCTCTGAGGGCATCATCAGTCTTCTTTGGTTCTATTAAAGAGAGAAAATTTACAAAGAGACAGATATTACCTGAGCTTCGTCGTGTCTGAATACCTGCTTCGAGATCCCCAAGAATTTGATCTATTGGGTGATCTTTGGTCCATCGCTGAGCAGAAGCATGATTGCTTAACTCAGAGGTTGGATCAACAATTGGAATGTTTATTGATGATGACGTTTGAGGTTCATCGGCAATTAACTGTTGAGAAGGTTCATCAGAGAGGTTTTCAGACGAAGGTAGATTTGATGGTAGTAGTATGTTTAGAGGTTCTGCTGAAACCCATGAGGTGGTTTCAGCGGTAGGATGTATAATGTTTGGATCATCATCAGTGGCTGGAGGATCAGAATGCTGATGGTTTGAGAAGAAAGGTTTTGTTTCTCTGTAGTGAGAAAGCATCCAAGCATTTAACTCTTCATTGTCAGCGATTGGTTTGGAGTTCGCTGAGCGAGTTTCATCAAAAGTGACGTGAATTGTTTCTTCTACGGTTTGTCTTCTCTTGTTGAAAACTCTGTAGGCTTTGGAGATGGAGGAATATCCTAGAAATATTCCATCATCAGCTTTTGGGTCGAACTTTCCAAGTTGATCTCTGTTGTTTAAGATAAAGCACTGACAACCAAAGATGTGAAAAAAACTGATAGAAGGCTTCCTTCCAAGAAAAAGTTCATAAGCTGTCTTACCAAATCGCTTTATTATCAACGATCTGTTTTGAGTAAAACATGCAATATTTACAGCTTCTGCCAAAAATTGAGTAGGGAGATGAGAATCGCTGAGCATTGATCTAGCAGCTTCTATGATTGTTCTGTTTCTTCTTTCAGCGACTCCGTTTTGCTGAGGTGTTCTTACTGAAGAGAAGTTGTGAGAGATTCCCTTGTTCTCAAGAAAATTGTTCAGGGAACTGTTTTTGAATTCAGTTCCATGATCACTTCCTATTGAGCGAACAGTAAGATTGTTCAGCACTTCCATCTTTTTCACAAAAGATATCAGTTCTTCTGGAGTATCACTCTTACAGCGAAGAAAGATAACCCAGGTGTAGCGAAAATATTCATCTACAATGACAAGTGTATATTTCTTTCCAGCTATTGATTGGATGTTGACAGGGCCAAACAGATCCATATGCAAGAGCTGAAGAGGGCTTGTCACTGAGGAAACTTGTTTCGACTTGAAACTAGCTTTTGTTTGTTTTCCTTTTTCACATGCTGAGCAGAGAGATTCTTTAGCATATGAGTGCTGAGGAAGACCAGAAACCAGTTCCTTAGATGAGAGAGAATTCAGGGTTCTGAAGTTTAGATGAGAGAGCCTTTTATGCCATAGCCAGTTGACATCAGAAGAGGCCTTAGAGAGAAAACATAAGTTATTAGTGATAGTAGAGTCCATATCTATTACATAGACATTTTCTCTGCGATGACCACTGAGAGCAAGTTTTCCTTTTTCATCTACCACTGAACATGCTTTCTTAGAAAAGCGAACTTCGTAATCTTTGTCACATAGCTGACTGATGCTTAGAAGGTTGTGCTTCAGTCCATCTACATAAGGGACTCTTCGAAAGGTAGTTGTCCCATTGCTAAGGACACCAAACCCTCGGGTAAATCCTTTTCCATTTCCACCAAAGGTCACAGAGGGACCTCTCTCTTCCTTGTATTCAGTGAGCAGGTCTCTTTGTCCAGTCATATGACGAGAACATCCACTATCGAGATACCAGATGCCCTTTGATCCCTGTACACATAAGGAAGATTAAGCGTTGTTTGGTACCCACTTTTCAATGGGTCCTTTAGAGTTAGTGAATAAGGAAGGTTCAGCTGTCTTCTTAGAAGATGAAGATTCAGCTTCAGTGGTAATCTTCACTTTGGTTAATTTCTTAACCTTAGTGGTATTTTTCACCTTGGTTTATTTTTCAACCTTGGTGACTTTCTCAGCTTTAGAGGCATTTTTCTTCACTTTAGCTATTTTATTAGATTTAGTGGCAGTTGGACATTTGCTTGCAATATGATCAGTAAAACCACAGTGATAACATTTTATGTATCTGAAAATGGTTTTAGGACCAGAAGTAGAAGGTTTTGCAAGTTTAAGATGATCAGGGCCAGGTCCAAGAAGACTTTTCTCTTGAGATCTGGGAGGAATTTTCATTTCTTCAGATCTCAGTGGTTTAAGGTCAATCTTTAGCTTTGGAGGACAAAGATCAAAGATTTCTTTCACAGAGCTAGAGGATTGCTTAGCTGAAGGTTTAGAAGGAACTTTCAGCTTTGCTTTCCTGGTTGCCTTCTGAGGAAGGAGAATGGACTTTCCTTTATCCGTAGACTTAGTGTCTTTGGATTTTTCTTCAGGAATGGGATTTGAAGAACAAGGATAGAATTGATTATAAGAAGTGTCAAAGGAGGTGACAAAAGTTCCAAACTTAAGCAAGGAACTTTCTTCCTTAGGATCGTCCTGAGGTGTCCAAAAACCAAGACCAGTTCTATCACTTTCAGGAGTTTGAGCATTTATTATCTCAGAGATCTTTGTTGATGATTTGCACCATTTTTCAACATGAGCCTTTTCTGCTTTTAGAGTAGCAATGGCTTGTTCGCGTTCAATGCTGATGATTTCATTTATAATGACTTGATCTTTCAACTTTTCTTCTAAAAGATTTAGTTCACTGATCTTTTCATGACATCTCTCTAGCTCTTGAGTTAAATGTACATTTTTATTCTCAGCTTGAGTTTTGTCGTTTAGAGCATTATAAAGGTCAATTGTCAACACATCAACAACACGACTTCTCTCAGCTTCAGGCAGAGAGGGATTTGTAGAGATAGATACCTGAGATGATATGTAGCTCATAGAAAGTTCAGATGGTTCTTCCACTTCTTCTTTAATCTCAGCCATGAGGCAAAGATTAGCGACTTCTTCATCATCAGAAGATGATTCTTCTGATTCAGCCCAGTCATGTTCTTCAGCGATGAGACCTTTACCTTTTTACTGATAGCTTTTCAGCTTTTTGATATTTGTTCTTCAGCTTATGGTATTTGTCATCACTGGATCTTCTTGAGGTAAAAGGTTTGAAGACCTTTTTCGACCTGCACTCACTAGCAAAATGTCCAATTTTTCGCAGTTATAGCAAGTGGCAGTAGCCTTATCAACCGGAGTTGATTTTGGCTTTTCAGTAAGAGAGAGAGGTTTACTTCTTCGGAAGTTACTCTTTCTTGCAAATCTCTTAAAAGAGTTTGTCAAGAGTGCTAAGGACTCATCAAACTCTGAAAGATCAGGGTCTGATAGATCCTCAGATTCAGAATCTAACTCAGTGATGGTGAGAGTAGATCGTTGAGATGGAATTATCTCTGAAGAGACTAAAGCAACAGGAGTACTTTTGGAGTCTTTAGAATCTTTTACAATATTCTTCTTCAGAAGATTTGATTGCTCATAGTTGAGCAATATTCCATACAGAGTGCTTAAAGAGAGAGTATGTAAGTCTTTTGTCAGCTTAAGACATATTGAATAACTGTCCCAGCTTTCAGGAAGACTTTCTAAGAATTTTGTTAGGACCTCAAAATTAGAATAGGTCCTTCCAACAGTTCTTAGGTCAATGATTAGGCAGTTAAACCGCTGATGAATGTCAGAAAGAGATTCATTCTTACCAGCGATAAAACTTTCATACTGTCTTACCAAGTTAATCTTTCGAGTCTCTTGGATTTCAGTGGTGCCCTCGTATTGAACACATATGGTTTCCCACATTTCTTTAGAAGTTTTCAGATGCATGATGGAATGGAAAACTTCATCAGGCAGAGCCATTGAGATAATTGTCTTTGCTCTTGCATCTATGCCTACCTTCTTTTTATCTTCATCACTCCACTGTCTTATTTCCTTAACGACATATCGTTTAGGGACAACTTCAGTGGTGGCAGTAGCGAGAACCGCAACTATAATTCTAACAGGTTCATAGGGTCCGTTTTCTATATATTCAGGTATAGTAGGATCCGCACCTTCAAGAAATAGCATCATTCGATTTTTCCATAGAGAAAAGTTATCTCTGCTAAATCGAGGAGGTTTAGAAAGTGAACCATTATCATAGTAGTTTGTGTTTGTGTTTAGTGCCATTTTAGAATAGCAAGGAAGAGTATACAACAAGATCTTGTTTATTAGTTTAAACAAACTGCTCTTATACCACTTGTTGGTCCCGGAGGTGCTTAACAAGTTTGTAGAAGGGGGGGGGGGTGAATACAAACACAGAAATTAAAGTTTAATAAATTGTTTATTGATAAATCAAAAAATACAATTTACAAATTTGTTGCGGAATAAGATTAAGACAGACTTAATCTAAACAAACTTAAGAAACACTAAGATGATTGCACAAGAAATTCAGAGAATGGGGAATTAAGAGATATAGAAAACAATGGTTTCTATATGGAGTTCAAGGATTGAGCACACCTTCAGATGAAGGGGTGAACTTCCTATTTATACCCTATGCATTAAATGCATGGCAGGGTAGTTTACACATGGCGTTCACATATTGGCTTTGGGAGTCTGAATTTTGGGAGACATGCTTTAGGCCGGGTCATGAACAGTGTAGTTGACAGAGTTGTTGTACGTATGGTGGCAGAGATATGTCCGTTCTGACACATAGTACAGGTTGTGCAAGGATAGACAAAAGGAAACTTGAGGCATAAGCTTTGTGATCGATTGATCGCTGAGTATCTCTTCTTGCAGAGATAAAGAGGTTCAGTTGTCGCTGAAGCTTTTCCTCATGTTCCTTCGCGTATTTGTAGAGTTATTTTTGCTTCACTGATATCCGCATCAGGTCACTAGAAGACTTCTCTTTGTTCAGCAGCTTCGTCTTCGATTCAGCTATGAACATATGTTGACGCGAGACTTGTCTTCAGGGATTACGTTGGCTGTTTACTTCAGAAACTATCAGTGATAACTGAACAGACTCAGTCTAATCACTGATAGTGAAACACTAATACATAGAAATGTTTATAAGAAAGACTATCAGCGATAACTGAACAGACTCAGTCTGATCGCTGATGGTGAAACACTAATACATATTAAAACGTAATTTTCACTAAGTATAGAAGAGGGTCTTTATCAAATCACTAAGAGAGTTTGGATCAACAAGTTAATACTGCTAGTAGTTAATACTGCTCTCAGTTAATGCTGCTAGTTAGTTAATATTGCTCTAAGTTAATACTGCTACTTAGTTTATACTGCTAGTAGTTAATACTGCTCTCAGTTAATACTGCTAGTTAGTTAATACTGCTAGTAGTTAATACTGCTCTCAGTTAATGCTGCTAGTTAGTTAATACTACTCTAGGTTAATACTGCTTATGTCCCGAATATTATAAATACCCTTTGCCCGCCTAAAAGGTCATAACGACTCTTTGCATACTGTTCACTTGCGCTCTAACCCTTTTCTCTCAAGTAACAAGTTTTCAGGTAAGAACATTCAAGTTCAATGGCATCTATGGCATTCATCTATGAGCACAATAAGATCGCGATGCTCCAAAAGCCAAAACAAGCTGAAGGGTTTTACCAGATAGTCGACTTTCTGAGGATAAGTCACATTGCTCATGCTCACCATGTCTCCTACCATCTACATAGAGCATCAGAGGCAATTCTGGGCCAATGCCACTACTAGCACTGAAAATGGAGTGTCGTGCATCAAAACAAGGGTGTGTGACAAACCCTTGACAGTTACTGAGGAGACCATCTGCATCTGTCTACGTCTAGATGATGCTTCAGGTATATCTTCTATTCCAAATGAGGATTTGTTTTCAAACCTCACCAGAATGGGGTATGAAGGCCAATTGGGGGTTTTCAAAATTTTCAAAGCTCAATTTTCACCCCAATGGAGGTTCTTTGTTCATACCCTGATGCACTGTACTTCTAAGAAAACAACTGGCTGGAGCCAATTTAGCAGTCCCATTGCCTATACTTTGGTATGTTTATGTACTGCTAGAAAATATAACTTTTCTTTGATGATCTTCAATGATCTTGTCTCAAACCTGGACAACAAGAAGAGTTTCTTCATGTATCCCAGGTTTGTACAGACAGTTATTACCAATGAATTGACGAATATACCTCACTTTGATGAGGTATATGTACCTAAACCCCCTAAAGGCAAAGTCTTCTCAAACATGAGAAGATCTGCTAGGGACTCGGAAGGAGTTGACACCCCATTGTTCTCAACAATGATGGTGGTGTCCCAACCACAAGAAGGTATGACAGCAGGGTCAAGGCCCCCATTAGACCATCCCACTGCTAGCCAATCTCAACCTTCCCACTCTATATCTATTCCCCAGTCTTTGCTTCATAAGCCCACATCTCCAATTACCCAAACCTATAAAAGAAAACAGGTAAAGAAGGCTCCTTCTCTTCTTGTACCTTCACCCACTAAGCCTTTAAGCCCTCTAAGGGAGGAGTCTCCTTTAGAGAATATCCAAAGGGAAACCAATAGGGTGTCTCCCAACCCTCAGGAGGTGCTCTCTGAGGAGATGGAAGAGCATATGGGTGAGAAGGCTGCCACTACTTCTGCTAGCACAGAGAAGGACAGTGGTAACATCTCTAAGACCTTCCCCATGGCAACTTTAGGTGAGCAATCATCCAAAGGTCCCAGGTGCCAAGAAACCAAGGGGGTGGATAGTGCTTCTGCTAGGCAGAAGGCTTCCACTACTAAAAGATCCAATGATCATTCAAAAGGGGATAACACTCCTGGAGAAGGTGAGGACAGATATAACTATGACGAATTGATGGAAACCATGGGAAACATCAACATGGATGTTCTTAAACAGGGCAAAGAGATAGATGAAATGAAGCTGATAATCTTGTCTCAACAAGCACAGATTGCCAAGCTAAACAAAATGATGTCAAGGCTAGTGCAAAAAAAGAGGAGAAAACAATATGTTTTGAAGAAGAGATAAACCAATAAAGATGCTTCCAACAAGGGGGAGAAAGAGTCTAAAAATAAGAAAGAGGATGGGATAGAAGCAGAAACAGATTTTGCTCAAGCAGCAGAAACTGTTAATGCTGCTGCAACAGCAGACACAGTTAATGCTGCTGAGGCAAAAGAAGCAGTAGAAACAGAGGAAACAGTAACAGGGCTTTCTGTAGAAGAGCTAGAAATTGCAGAAACACTGGTTGAAGCCAAGAATGACACTCCCAAAGCAAAGGGAGTGGTCATAAATGAAGGGGGAGTAAAGAAGACATAAAAGAAAGATAAGGCTGCAGATACAAAGGGAAAAGGAAAGGAGAAGATTATTGAATCTGAAATGCCTTCAAAGAAAAAGACTCAGATTGAATTGGATGAGGAAATTGCAAAGAAGCTTCAAGAACAGATGGAAAAGGAGGAACAACTCCAAACTGAAACTGATAGAGAACTTGCAAAGATTATGGCCAGAAAGCTAAATGCAGAGTATCAGAAGAGTATACAAGAAGCAGCTCAGGCCAAGAAACTTCAAGTCAAAAGAATGGCAAGTCAAAAGCAGAAAAGACAACCTTCCAAGACCTTTTTGGCCAATCAGGAAAGGAGAAAAATGATAAATTTCCTGAAAGGTGCAATTGGGGTCAAGGGAGAGATGTTTACCAATATGGCATACAACAAGGTTGAGGAGCTGTACAAGAAGGAAATGGCCAAACTTCAAGGGGACTCATCTCAATGGGAAGAAGCTGAAAGAAGAATGAAGGAGAGGCATGGCCTCAATATTCAACAACCATTCCCTGAGGAGACCACACCCTCAAAAGACAAAGCTGAAGAAAAGAAAGAAGAATCTGAAAATGTTGGTGTAGAAGTTAAGTCTGCAAAAAGGGTAAAAACCATTGCTGCAAAAAGGGTTTTCAAAAGGCTAAGAGTGAAAGAAAAAGCAGAAACTGCAGCAGAAACTGAAGCAGAACCAGTGCATAATCCAGAACAGTCCAATAAGCAAACTGATGAGAATATGGATGTCTACATGACTATAGTAGAACCTATAAAGGCTGTTCCAATCTCCATGAAAGATCCTGAGATCACCTTTTGGGACATTCTAAGAGATAATGGAAAGGATTTCTTCAGAATCAAAAGAGCTGATGGTACATTTGAAGCATTTTCAACCTGGGGAAGAGTGATCAGAGGTTGTTCAAGAGCAGACATAGAATAAATGTACAAAGTGGGAATGAAACTCTATGAACCTGTGTTGACAAGTAATGAAGAAAATCTTCTCAAAGTAACAATGGAATACTTGTGTATGATGTTTGATCCAGAGAGGGTAGCATACAGGATTAAAGATCATAATCATGAGTATTTATTTAAGAAGATTGATTACTGGATGCTATTTGAAAACTGTGGTGTATACATGATTACTATTGACAAATGTTATCATGAATACTACCTAGTGGACAAAATTTATAATCACAGCAAGGAGAAGCTAACAAGGATGCTCAAAGCTAAGTTAGTATGCACAAAGGATTCAGAAATGGCCAAAATTGTGGTAAGAAGAACTATCAATCAAAGTCTGGGCCTAGATCCAAATTTGGGCAACTGAACCTGAGGTGTTGAAAGCATCTTGAAGATAAGATCTGGAGAACTTGACTTCTCTTCCTAAAAGTCAAGTTAGGGGGAGATTGTTGGGAACTGAAGAAATGTTAAGTATGATTAATGCTGCTAGTTCAACAATTAGTACTTCTGAGTTAATGCTGCCACTTGAAGTTAATGCTGCTGGAACATGATTAATGTTGCTCTTCAAGATTAGTGCTGCTTGAGTTACTACTGCTAAGAGATTAATACTGCTGATCTTGAATAGTGCTGCTTATGAGATGGAGATCCGCATTACAAGAATGACAACTGGATAGACTGAAGATATTCATGGAGAATATTATGAAGATATTTTATTAATTGTAATTATCTTTTATCTTTAATATATATATAGTATTGTTTAGAATTGTTAAGTAATCTTTTGATTAGAATTCATTCTGTGTTTTTGATAGAGAGAGAGAATCAACCTCAAGACATAGTTCCTAATTCTAGAGAAGTAGAATTCGTCTTGAAAGAGTCTGTTCTTCAAGATTGAGGTTGTGTGTGTAATCTTGTAACTTCAATCATTAAATACAAGTTTACAAGTTGTTCATCATATTTACTGTTTGTTTACTGTTTCACTGAATATCAAAGTGTTATTCCGCAAACTTCTTTGATATTGTTTCTGAGTATTCATAATTCTTGTTGAGAATTCGATCCTGACAAAGTACCAAATCGATAACCTGTTCTTGTGCCTGTTCTTGCCCTTCCGGTTAAGTGCAATCACGAACAAATCAATAATAATGAATCAATGTAGAACAATATTTAAGCCACAACTTCTAGTCATATGATTATATGAAACACTCAAAGGGTTTAGGTTTACAGAGAGAATATCTGATCAGAGTATGTAAACCTATTGACTAGCAATCTAATAATGACTTGTGTAACCTGACAAATGAACTAATAACGCCTTTATATACCAGGCTTACAAACATAATGGGCTTATGGGCTTGTGCCTATCTAATTAATTAAAACTATTAAGTAATTACACATTACATCCTTAAACTTCTATGTAACCAATATAAGACACCCTAACAATCTTCCCCTTTAAATAGAAGTTGATAATCGCGCCAGTTTGGAACATATATCTTTCGAAACCCAAAACCTGATCTCGAAGTAGTGCATTTGCGTTCTGTACTCCAGTTGGTCTTCAATAACACCCAATGCTTGTGTTAGATCACAGAAGTATTGGATTCATGATCATCCAATCGAAAACTGCAATTTGAAGCTAACGCTGAAAAGTCGCTCTCGATACATAGTCTAATGTTACTTTGTAATAAATGTCAAAGTTGTTTTGATATTTTATTATTATCCTAAATATCTAGATATTATAATTTAGATATTTAGTTAGTTATTATATTAGTTTAATTAATATCTAGATATTATTATGTTTTAGATATTATGTTTTTATAATATTTTAGTTTAGTTTTTGTTTGAGATATATAAGGTTATGAGATATTTATTATCTCACAACTTTCAATATCTCAGATCAACACATATCGACCCACCAAGAACACATCAGAGAGAGTGAGCTTCAAAGTGTAAACAAATCAACCTCTGTAATCCGCGTTTGTAATCTAAACATGTTGGTTTATCGTTTATGTTTGTTGTTTGATTTATCTGGTAACGATCACAGACTCACAACTTGAATAACAAGTTTCTTGTATTTCGGATCCAATGGTTGAACCCCTTTTTCATCTTTATCAATAGCACGCTTCAACTTGTCTTTAAGCAGCATCAGTGTACCATCACAGAATCTGGCAATCTGGCTTAAACGAATAAAGCGCATAACACCTTTATTGTTCACGTAAGTCATGCCTAACTCTGGAAGATTAATAATAGTAAATGCTGGTACATTCTGGGCTTCAGAAGGAACACTCAAATCAGGCTTAAGCAGATTGATCTTCGGTTGATTGCTTTCTAACCCAATCTGAAAGTCTTCTACCGAGGCAAGCTTCATTGCACATTTCATGTATCTCTTGACAGTCTTGAGTGCATCTATAACTTCCCCGGGTCTGATAGTTCTGGTCTTTAAGTCTCTAAGCAAGAATAGCATATCCGTAGGTTCAAGACGTGGAAAATCAGTTTCAGAAAAATACCAATTCTTACCATCTTCTCTAGTTACCATGAATTGTGAATACTTTACACCCATGAAGACACCGGATTGAATCCGATCGACTGATTTAATTTTGAGCTTTGTCTTGGTATACTTGTCTTGAAAGTAGTTATACACACATATGATCTCACGCCGCTTTTCCTTGCTTTTCATCGACTGTAGACCATGAAGCACAACTTCACCATATTTACGAATCCAATGGCCAAAGATCTTCTTCTGGCTTTCTTCCAGAAATGGAACTTTTATTCTGACTCTTTCCCACTTAGACGGCTGGACTGGCGGAGTACTTTCTGTTCTCAAACCTGGTGATGCTGGAGGAGATCTAACGGGAATATCTTGCTGAGGAAGATCAGGGTGATCTGCATGATATGTCAAAAGAGGTACCGCGACAGAACTCTGAACATCTGGCTGATAATCTAGATGAAGAATCTCATCAATTTCGGCTTGCATGACTACCAGCGCTCTTTCAGTGTTGGCATATTCTTCTGTCGGGTCAAAAACCTCATAAGAATCGACAATCAAAGCCCAGTCTTCCGGAACTATCGGTGAACCTTCATCTATTTCCTCAGGCTTTTCAACCGTTGGAATTTCGTAAAGTATGTTGGGAACTGAAGAAATGTTAAGTATGATTAATGCTGCTAGTTCAACAATTAGTATTTCTGAGTTAATGCTGCCACTTGAAGTTAATGCTGTTGGAACATGATTAATGCTGCTCTTCAAGATTAGTACTGCTGGAGTTACTACTGCTAAGAGATTAATACTGCTGATCTTGATTAGTGCTGCTTATGAGATAGAGATCCGAATTACAAGAATGACAGCTGAATAGACTGAAGATATTCATGGAAGATATTCTGAAGATATTTTATTAATTGTAATTATCTTTTATCCTTAGTATATATATAGTATTGTTTAGAATTGTTAAGTAATCTTTTGATTAGAATTCATTCTGTGTTTTTGATAGAGAGAGAGAATCAACCTCAAGACATAGTTCCTAATTCTAGAGAAGTAGAATTCGTCTTGAAAGAGTCTGTTCTTCAAGATTGAGGTTGTGTGTGTAATCTTGTAACTTCAATCATTAAATACAAGTTTACAAGTTGTTCATCATATTTACTGTTTGTTTACTGTTTCATTGAATATCAAAGTGTTATTCCACAAACTTCTTTGATATTGTTTCTGAGTATTCATAATTCTTGTTGAGAATTCGATCCTGATAAAGTACCAAATCGATAACCTGTTCTCGTGCCTGTTCTTTCCCTTCCGGTTAAGTACCAGAACCCGAAGCCCTTTTCGTTTCCACCTGTACTATTCTTGCCCTTTCGGATAGACGTTGGCGCTTCTCCCCCTCATGGTGATCAGGATCATCCTGGTCATCATGTCGGCGCTTGAGTCTTTCTGCCTGGCTTCGGCAGGTGTCTTCCACTGATGATAATCGTTCAGTCAATACAACCACTGTTTGCTGTAAAGACTGAAGCATGGCTTGTTGTTGCTGGAAGGCTTCTAGAGATACAATGGGTTGGGGTGGTGGGGTAAGTGTGGATACTTGGGCACGTAAGAGCGATAGAAGATCGGCATCCTGGGTAGGTTCTATCTGAGATTAGGCAAGTAGTTTGGCTAGGAGAACGGATTTCAGGTCATCGATAGACATGTCAACAGCAGCAATAGAGGGTTGTGGTGTAGAAGGTAGTGGTTCCGGCTCAGTCGCTGGACCTTTGCCTTTGATTAGTCTTTTCAGGGCATCTACCTCCTCCCTCAGCTCGGAACGCATAATAGAACGGACGGTCTTTAGGGCACCATCCAAGAATTCCCTTGAGACGAACTCGGGGTGAATCACTCCTAGGTCACTTAGACTTCCAGTTCTAGTTACGACTGTAGAAGTCGAACCGCATACGTTCACAGCTGGTGTGATGATAGCTGTGGTAGGACTTCCAACCAATCCTCGTAAACCAACCGAAGTTGGAATTACTATAGGTGTTCCGGCCGGGCCACTCAGGCCTCCAGCAGTAGCCGAAAAGGGTATTTGTGTCCTAGGAATAGGAGATATGACATCAAAGGGCTCTAGACTCTGTGCACCCAAAGAAGTCGAGAACGTGGGCTACTGTTCTCTTGTTTCTATACCAGAACTCTCCAAGCGAGAGACTGGTAGTGTTTGTGCTAAATCCACGTGTGACCTTGAAACCACCATCTGTTGAGAGATGGCGGAGTGGCTAGGGGGGTGTGCATTTGCACCGCTAGGTCCACGACGGCTCCTTCAATACCTTGTCTCAACACATGAGACTGGGTAGCAGATGTGGCTACCTGGATAGATGTGTCTAGGGGGGTACAACCATTGATGGTTGCCCCATCACTCGTGTACGCTCATGAAGAAATTTAATCTTCCTTTCCCACTCTCTGCTCACATCAACATTTTCAACTGATACTCCCTCCGCTCTCCTTGTCTCTCCAGGTAAGGGCTCATCATCGTCACCATCAGAGTCAGAAGACTCGTCATTTGATTTCGATGCTTGGGTGGTTGTTTCCGACTGACTGCCGGATTGGTCTGTTGCCTCCTCAGACTCGGTGGCAGCTTCCCACTGAGTGCCGGATGTACCTGTTGCCTCCTCAAACTCGGTGGCAGAAGAGGACTAAACGTTGGCGGTTTCAGTAGTGGTGTCCTCTTCCACCGTCGGAGAGGTTGTCCGTGGCGGTGTAGGTGATCGTCGAGACGTACTGGCCTGGCTTAATCGAACGGCGCTTCCCACTCCAGTTTCCCTCACAATATTTTCTCTCATCACACCCTGTCCGGGAGCCCCAGCTATCCAGACGCTACCGCCTCTCGTACATGGACGTGGACCCTCACACCTCTTAGGTCTTGCTCCTTGGGGAGGTCCTTCCGGTTCTGGACGGACCATAGGAGCTGGTAGGTTGTGTGTGTGCCTATATGCTATTACACTCAGCGCCGTAGGACGAGCATATGCCAGCAACCCGACGGGGATATGTCGGGCAACAATACCTTCTGGATCAGGACGGGTCGGGATCTTGTGAGTCTGGTTTTGCGGACAGGTCGGGTGCGAAGATCGGTGCGCAATTGCCGGATAAAGAACCATGAAGTTGCGGATGATAAGCTGTAGAAAACGCATGAACGGAATGAAGTTCCGTCTTTTTGTAGCGTTGTCTCTTACTTTCTGAACTAGCTCGTACCACAGAAAGTCGGCGTAGTCGGCATGGCGGTGGAATGCCACGGCATGGAATAGGCATAGGATGTTGATACTCGATTGATCGATGCCTTTCGTGATAGCCGAGAGGCACCGATTTAGGTACGTGAAGAGCGTGTACCAGATTGTCGTGAGGTTCTTCCTGTTGAAGCCAGATGGAAGGCGTAGATGCGAGTCGTAGCCTAGGGACTGGATGTCGGAGCAGAGAGTTGCATCCGGTACGATTGGGTCATAATTGTCTCTCCCCGGAAATACAGTGGCGGTCGGTAGGTGAAGGAACTGGCGAAACAGATCGTGGGTGAGGAGGACGGGTGTGTGGTCAATCCGACCCTCCAGCTGAAAGCCATCATCGGCCTCCAGTGTAGTTAGTGAGCGCCAGAACTGTTGCAGATAAAGGTAGGGCACCTCAGCAGTCTTCGTGAGTGCATATGAGAGTGGATGCCCAATGAGAATCTCGATCATCACCTGATATTGGATTGTAGGTTGGTGACGTCGAGATGGAAATTGTTGGGCGTGAGTTGAAGGAACTGATCCTCAGGAATCAGTTCGGCATCGGCTATGGGGTCAATCGCCTGATTTGGATTTTGCGCCATTGTACCTGTTAAGAAAGAACATGTTAGATCATAGGTACATTGAAACAAGATATTTTTGGAGTTAAATGGTCAATGGTTTAAACCATAACCAATTCAAACTCCAATGCATTGAGCAATAGAAACCCTAATTCGTGAATTAGGGTCAATAACCACGGCTCACAACTTAAAGACAACAACCTTGATGGTTTTGGAACTCCAACTCTCATCACATTCATCACTTAGTCAATGCACACTCACAACTCATAAACTCACACCTCACACCTCTCACCTCACAAGAATATATAAATAACCTATCACAAAATTGACTTAACATCCAGAAAGAAACCACCAACACAGTTTGCAAACAATGACACCAAACGGACCGATAGGTTGCATCGACCGGTAGGTTGCATCGACTGGTAGGTTGCATCAACCGGTAAGGGCACCGACCGGTATGATGTTCCGACCGGTATGGTGTACCGACCGGTAAGGTCTGCGACCGATAAGTTAATCGACCGATAAGGTCTTCGACCGGTAGAAACAAACGACCGGTGTTTACACGACCGACCGGTGTTCCCATCGCCCGGTATAAACTAATCGACCGGTATCAAACATTAATCGACCGGTATAAACTGCCAAACCACAGAGATAACTATTTAATCGAAAGCACAAATTCAGACTAATACAATCATTTAATCGATTTTAGGCTACTGATAATTAGCAAACGAGTTGGAACCAATATAACCCAACCCAAAACGAATGAGATCCATACCAAAGACAAACGTAAACCCCGGGGACCAAATCAACCGGGGTCACCCAATCGACCGGTGTCACCCCGGGGACCGGTATTAGCCTAAAGTGACCGATGTTACCCGGTCGACCGGTGTTGATATCCAGAACACTAACATGCCCAAAATAGATTCACAAAAAATCGATACAAAGCCCAAACCCAAATGATTTAGCAGATCGACCAAAGTCGATGTAACCGAAATCAATAGGAAAACAGATCACGACCAATCCGATCGGCGACTGAGGTCTACCGGAGATACTTTCTACCGGGGTCGGTGAATATCGATCGGGGTCGATATAAAGCTAGATCGACAGAGAGATCAAGGTCGCGAGAGAGATAAAGCGATAGAGATAAGAGAGAGGTTTTACCTGTCGACCATCGATCGCAAGAGAGAGAGTTCGGTCGAGGGTTTGGAGAGAACGAGAGGACGAGTGAGAGATCGAGAGAAAGAGAGCATTTGGGAGAGAGAGGTTGAGAGATAGTGAGAGTGAAAGAGGTAAAGACGAAGAGCCCGGGGTTTTAAAACCCTCGGGCGCGGTTTAGGGTGGTCGCAAGATGGGTCGGGTCATGGGTCGGGCCGGGGTTGGTTCAAACTTAACCCAAAACCTTTTTTTTTTAAATAAAAAGAAAATTAGAAAAAGAAGTGTAAATTAAATTTAAATTAAATTATCTAACTAAAAAAATAACGAAAGACCGGGACGAAAAAAAAACTTAATCCGGCTCCCCCTCAAATTGAGAATCACTTACGGGAAAAGAATTGTCGCTCCCCTTGACGAATACCGAGAGAGAAACTTACCTGCTCCCTCTCGAATGGAAGACTAGAGAACCTTACCAAACATCTTACGATAGTGCTCCCCCTTAACACATGAACAACTTCGAAAAAAATATCTCAAACGACATACTCTTTCAGTTATCAACCTGATTGACTGCAAAATAAAGCAAAACACCACGAAGAAAAGAAAACACACGAGAGAAAAAAAATAGAAACACACGAAATCTAATTTATTAATACAGAAGTTTGAACGGTGCACAGAACTTAACGAGTAAAATGCAACAACCAAGGAGTGTGGTTATGAGCAGCCAGAGACAGGTCACTGGTACGGAAATCCACATTCATTCGATATTGAATGAGACTCTTATAGGTCTGTGGAAGGGTCAAACTTTCAGATTCAACATACCTAGCTTTGACACTAAATAATTAAAGCGTTTTTCGTCCAAGGCTTTTGTAAACAGGCCTGCTAACTGATGCTCTGTATTGACAAAGTAGAGTTCGATTGTACCTTTTTCAACGTGGTCTTTTATAAAATGATAGCGCACGTCTATGTGTTTCGTCTTCGTGTGTTATACGGGATTGCTGGATATTGCAATGGCGCTCTTCGAGTCACAGTAAATGGGGATCTTCGAGTATTGAAAGCCATAGTCTTTCAGCTGGGTACGCATCCAGATGACTTGCAAGCAGCAACTGGTGGCTGCTACATACTGGAGCAGCAACTGGGATCTTTGAGTAGACATGATTAGGTTTTCCAAAACTCACGAAGTCGTCGGGTTGCGAGACATAAACTTCCTCCTTGAGAATGCCGTTGAGAAACGCGGATTTCACATCCATTTGAAAGACGTTGAAATTCTTGTGAGCGGCGTAGGCAAGGAACATGCGAATCGCTTCAATGCGGGCAACCGGTGCAAGCGTCTCATCATAATCTATACCTTCTTGCTGGCGATATCCTTTAGCTACCAGACGTGCTTTATTTCAGACTATTATTCCATTTTCGTCCTTTTTGTTCTAGAAGATCCACTTCGTCCCAATCACCGTCTTGTTCTTTGGCCGGGGAACAAGGCACCATACTTTGAGGCTCTCGAATTGGTTGAGTTCCTCTTGCATAGCTATCACCCAGTCTAGATCATTCAATGCTTCGGAGATGGTGGAAGGTTCGATACGGCTGAGGAAAGAGGAAAATAATAGTCATTGGCGGTAGTGGATCGAGTCTGTACAGGTGTATTGGGGTTACCGACGATCTGATGTAGTGGATGAGCTTGAGTCCACTTGGTGGTGTGCGGAAGAGGTTGATATATCTGTTGTGAGGTATCGGAATCCACATAACCACCTGGGGGTAAATCCTGAACTGCTTCGAGGGATGACAGCCTGTGAGGTGGAAGCTCCATAGCTGGAGTCGTGCGAGTAGCAGAGGACGACTCAGTGGATGATGAAATGATAACGGGATACGGGATTGCCGAAGAGGGAACTTCGTGAGCACCTTCAGCAGGGGTCGGTTCAGGCGGTATTACTGTTGCCTGAGCTTCAGTAGGAACTTGAGAGATAGGAGGGGAATCACTCGAGCTCGGGGATGCTGATTCACTGACAGTAGAGGAGGGAGCACCAGGCGAGGATGGGCCACCTGAGTCAGTTGGACCAGTGACATGTGTCACTTCTGGTGCTTGAGCAGCATTCCTGTTACATGATATAGCATTAGGCTTAATATTAAATAAGTCATCATAGAAATACTCAAAAAGTAAATCTAAATCTAAAAGATGTGTTCTTGACGTAGACGCTTGATCTCGATTTACTGGAGTTTGTGTAGATCCTGAACGTAATTGTCCAGAAGCTAACACACCAGTTAAAGCGGGTTATGAACTGAGGTGTTCAGAAGCCATATCAGCGGCCTCGTCAAAAGTCACGTTTACACTCTCAACGACGGTCTTTGTCCGTTTTTTTGTAGACTTTGTAGGCTTTGGCTTGCTGTGAATAGACGATGAACACTCCTTCGTCCGCTTTGGGGCTAAATTTGCCGAGATCATCCTTGTCATTCAGAACGAAGCACGTACATCCGAACGCATGGAAGTAATTGATGTTCGGGATGCGTTTGTTGATGATCTCGTATGGTGTCTTCTTGAACCGCTTGTTCATGATTGTACGGTTTTGAGTGTAGCAAGCGGTAGCAACTGCTTCTGCCCATAAATATAGCGGGAGCTTGGACTGAGATAACATCGTGCGAGCAACTTCGACAAGAGTTCGATTTCGTCGCTCTACTACCCCGTTTTGCTGAAGAGTCTGAGCAACTGAGAAGGTATGAGTTATGTTGACTGAAGTCAGGTAACCTGCGAGTACTTGATTCTTGAATTCAGTGCCGTTATCCGTCCTAATGGTCTGAACTGATTGGTTGAGACTGACTTGAATGCTCTTTAGGAGAGAAATGATCAAATCTGGGGGTTTCATCCTTTGACTGAAGGAATCTAACCCATATGTATTGAGAAAAGTCATCAACCATCACTAGGACATACTTCTTGTGATTGATACTCTGGATGCGCATCGGTCCACATAAATCCATATGAATGAGTTTGAGGGACCGAGAAGTACTTGGAACGGCTTTAGGCTTGTGAGAAGCCTTCTTCATCTTGCCTATTTCACAGGCGGCACACAGGTGATCTTTTTCGAACTTAAGATCTGGCATTCCCTTCACGTGTCCACCTAGCACCAACTTATTGATAGTCTTGAAGTTCAGGTGCGAGAGTCTACGATGCCATAGCCAATTTTGTTCGGCTGAGGCTTTGGACATCAAACAAACTTCCTTATCTGCTTTCAGAGACGAGAGGTCAATCGTGTAGAGATTTGTGCGACGCGTTCCAGCAATAATTTATTTTCCGTCTTCAGTCCGAATGTTTCACCTTGTTGATTTGAAGGTGACCTCTAGATTCTTATCGCAGAATTGACCTATGTTGAACAAGTTGTCACCAAGACCTTCGACGTAGGACACTTTCTTGATCGTGAGATTATCCTTAACGATATCGCCATAACCCATAATAGGAGAATAGTGGTCATTCCCAAAACGAACATTTCCACAAAACTTCTCGGTGAAGTTTGTGAGAAGCTCCCTTATTCCGGTCATGTGCTTGGAGCAGCCTGAATCTAAATATCACACATGACCATCCTGCAAAACAAGTTAATGCTTTTTAGGTACCCATTCGTAAATGGGTCCTTTGGGGTTAGACTTAACACCCGACTGGGATGCCCGTTTAGACTTGGATCTTTTTCTATGACGGGAAACATCAAACTTAGAATGATAAGAAGACACATGATAAGAGCCAAACCAATCAGATGCAAAACGACGATCAACAAAATCATTCAATCCACAGTAGAGCAACAAAGACAATCATGAGACAGTTGAAGTAATTGCGGAATTGAATAAACTTTTAAAGGTAAAAATCCATTACATTCAACCAAATGTTTAGAATTAAAAACATCATGACTATTATTGTTTTTCCTAGAATTTAAAATTGGATTAACTAATTCTGGTGTCGTCGTGCTCTCCTTAGACTTCTTAGCTACCCACGCATATTTGACTTCTTTGCGTCGACCAAAAGTATCTGAAATACCGTTAAACTCATAGTCAGAAGATTTGAAATTTGAAGATTGTTGCCTTTTAGAGCGATCGGTCTTTTTCTTCTGTTGTGAACGCCTTTTAGATTTAGACTTTGAAGAATTGTTCACAGAAGATTTTTGTAAAGAAGGATTAAAATCAAATTGGTTTAAATCACCGTCCAAACACACCTCAGAATTCAAGAAGGAAAATTCCATTTCCTCATCAGAAGGAGCCTTATCACTTGATGAATTCAGGACATCGGAAGAATTTGTTTCTAAAGATTGAGGCGCTTTTCCTTTGTTCGAAAAATTTGGTGACGAGTCACCCAAAAAGGCTTTACAGGAAGATGTGTCCGAGGATGGATAGGAATTTTCAGACAGATGAATGTTCTCAACTTGGAGAATTGTAGGCTTAGCTTCAGGCTCAGCTTTGTGAAGTCGCTCTTTCATCCGATCTGCTGCCAAAGCAGCTAGTTGTGAATTTAACTTTTTTATCTCTCTCTGAAAGTAATCTTTTTCCTCATCTGACATAGTTTCCTTTTTATTTGAATTGAGACACTCAATTTGGGACAAAAGCTCTTGTTTTTCCTTTTGAAAACTGTCCCTCTCCTGTTCAAATGACTCTTCTAGCTGAACAATTTTCTTTTCTAAAATCAGAGGTGGAACATAAACTTTATGGTCTAGTGGTTCCTCCTCAGTTTTAACGGTTTTATCATCTAGTTCAGCTTGAGTGTAACTTCGAAAATAGTTGTTTGACAGGAAACAAGGTTTTTCATCGTTATATGACGCATTCAAAGAATCATAGACAAAAGGAAGTTTCATTTTAGAAGAGTTCCCCCTTCGCAAATTATCCTCTTCCATTTCCTCATCATCAAGTGGTTTGGTCCAATTGATTTTGTACTCTGGATAGGTCTTGTCTATTCCAAGAAATTCGAACGCATATAGCGTAGGAACTTTGGATAAGGCCTTTTTCAAATAATAGGGGTTATCGTAACCGATACCCGTATCCGCATACTTGGGTTCTTTTGGTGCAATTAGATTCAGCGTTTGATGAGATTGACCAATTTTATAAAGTTTCCGTTCAAGATCCTTTAATTGATTAGATAACCTTTGATTTTCATTTTTGTAAGCCACGCTTTAAGTCACAATATCAATTTTCTCATTTTCTGACATACGAAGCTCATAGGTAAGATTACTACTTTGGTCTTTAGCTCTTTTGATTCTTTTGAACAACTCTCACACTCTTCTTTTAAATTTGAAATTATGCACAGGTTGCTAGCAATTTCTAAGATTTGATTTTCAATACATTCAGACTTTGCAGTAACTCGTTTTTCTAGATATGAGATGAGTTGTTCATTTTCTTTTATGGTTAGCTTGCAAGAGTCTAATTTGTGCATAGTGATTTGCATCTGATTAAGTAAAGCTTCTTGGAAAGGAGCACATACCTGACATGGGGAATTACGATCTTCATCATCAGTGTCAGACGGTGATGAATGCTTGCCCATGAAACACAGGTGTGTTTCAGCATCCTCATTTTCTTCATCAGATACTTGCAGCCAGTAGTCATCTTCTGCCATGAGAGCCTTACCTGCTTCCTTTTCTTTGGCCAGCAACAATTTGGCTTTGTAGTAATCGGAGTTGCGCACGACAGGCTTGCGACAATCTTTGGCAAAATGACCCAACCGACCACAGTTATAGCATTTGATCGGCTCCACTTTTGGCTTCTCTTCATGTCTCTTTTCAGACTTCTTTCCTTCTTCAACACGTCTCTTCCCTTCAGACTTCTCTTTATTATCACGGCGAGTGGATAATCTTTGTTTGTTTGAAGACTTGTTGAAGAACTTCCTCTTCTGGAATGCTTGAGTGAAGAACAACATCGCTTCTTTCATCTGAGTGTATTCTGGATCCGAGTCACTGTCAGGATCGTCGGGTTCAGAATCACTTTGCACTGGCTCCTTTCCAGACGCGCGGCTGAAAGATTTACCTCTTTTATCTGAGACAAGTGCTAACGGATCAACTATCGGCTTTTCATCTGCTTTCTGATTCCCCATCAACTCCATAACTTCCTCTTCATCCTGGAGCAACATTTCATAAAGTTCATGTAGAAAAAGCTTCTCCAGGGTTTGAGTATGACGAATATGAGAGACGAACGGCTTCCATTCAGGCTGGAGGTTGTTCATGAACTTGATGTTGTTCTCGGTGTTCGTCTTCGTGATCTTGTTTTTCTGGAGATCGTTCAGAAGCATGTTGAACCGTTCATAGGTTTCTGTGAGCGTCTCTCCTTTTATGGCTTTGAAGCCATAATATCGGGTGATGCAATTTGTCACCTTCAGCTGATTGTTTATGTGGCTTCCCATCATCATTTTCTCAGTCTGGTCCCACATTCCGTTTCGCAGTCGCCTTGTAACTGTCGATGCAGGCATAGATGTCATTGGGAAGACTTTGTAGAAGATAGGACTTTGCTTGCTTTTCTGCCTCATAAATAGTCTGTTCTTGAGGTAGAAACTCACCGGGAGTTTTCCGAACACGACGTTCTGGTCGACCTTCATCTGGGTTTCCAGGCACGACTTTCATCGACCATTCTTGAGGTCCCTCTTTCAGACACTTGTATATATCCTCGTAGTTTGATTTTGCTTCGATAAAATTCATGAAGCGATCGTGCCATTGAGGGTATTCCCCCCGATAGAGCACCGGGGATTTTCGATCCGAACCGATAGCTAAGGCGTCTCTTGAATTCATCTTTAACTCTTTTAACTTAAATAGCACTGTAGTGATCGTGAGACAAGCAAGATGATCCAAAAACAATATATGTGAATAATAAGCAGAATAGGACAAGAACCCGGTCGAGCAAGGACCCGGTCGAGCAAGGACCCGGTCGACAGGGGTACCGGTCAACAAAGGGTACCGGTCAACAGGGTACCGGTCCACAGGAGGTATTGGTTGACTGCTGAGTATCGATCAACCAAGGTATCGGTCAAGAAAAGTGCCGGTCAAGCAATGTACCGATCGACCAACGTACCGGTCACCAAGGCGATCCGGTCGAGTCAAAATACCGGTCAAGAAAAGGCACCGGTCAAACAATGTACCGGTCGACCTCTTATTACCGGTTGAGCAATGTATCGGTCAAGGCAAAACACCGGTCCAAACAAGGTATCGGTCAATAAAGTCGGTCGATAAAGTGATAAACATATAGACTTATAGGACCGATAAAATCGAAGAACAGACCGATGAACACGATGAATTTCAAGAACAATCGACCCAAAAACAAATCAATCAACCCAGAAATTCAATCGATTATGCAACAATTTCAAATCGATTAGCAGATTTAATCGCAAACACACTTATGCAGATATCAATAATGCAGATCAATAAGCAAACTCAGAAACTCTCAGACTGAAAAACTTGATTTTGAAGAACACAGACAAATAAATCGACCCAGTAAAACAGACCAATAAAACACTAAATTTCCAGAAAAAATTTGATTTATCTCAGAAATCGATTTCACAGAACTTAAGCAAAACTTGATCGACCAATAAATAAAATTCAAAGAACACAGATGGCCGAACTTCAACCCAGAAATAGTTATGAACTCGATTTTGCAAAACAATAACTCAGACTTGCTAAACCAGAAATCGAGCAGAATACAAATAACATAACCCAGAAAATCAATCGATCAAGAAACAGTTTTGCAGAAAACTCAAACTAAACACAGATCGATCAAAACTTATCCGATAAAACAGATAATAACGATTAAAGCAAATAATCGATTAAGGGTTTTAGACAAACCTTTTTGGATCAAACCTTCAGTCTCTTTGCTCTGATACCAATTGTAGATCCCAGTACAGTGCAATCACGAACAAATCAATAATAATGAATCAATGTAGAACAATATTTAAGCTACAACTGCTAGTCATATGATTATATGAAACACTCAAAGGGTTTAGGTTTACAGAGAGAATATCTGATCAGAGTATGTAAACCTATTGACTAGCAATCTAATAATGACTTGTGTAACCTGACAAATGAACTAATAACGCCTTTATATACCAAGCTATCCAGACAGGGTATACAAATTGAAGAAAGCTCTTTATGGACTGCATCAAGCTCCAAGAGCATGGTATGACACTCTGTCATCCTATCTCTTGGAAAATGGCTTTGAAAGAGGAGTCATTGATAAGACTCTATTTATCAAGAGAAAGAAGAAGGATATCTTGCTGGTCCAAATCTATGTTGATGATATTATCTTTGGATCCACAAGAGACAACATGTGCAAGGAGTTTGAGGAACTAATGCATCAAAGGTTCAAAATGAGTTCCATGGGGGAACTTACTTTTTTCCTTGGACTCCAAGTTCAATAGAAGTCAGATGGAATTTTCATCTGTCAGTCCTAGTATGTGCAGGACATTCTAACCAAGTTCGGTTTCTCAGATTCAAAACCTGCTAGCACACCTATGGAGACACACAAGCAAATAACAGCAGATCTTGAGGGGGAGGATATGGATGTGCATCATTATAGATCCATGATTGGATCTCTCATGTATCTCACAGCATCTAGGCCAGATATAATGTTTCCAGTCTGTGTATGTGCAAGATTCCAAGTTAGGCCAAAGCAATCTCACCTTCAAGCTGTTAAGAGGATATTCAGATATCTCAAAGGGCAACCCAGATTGGGACTTTGGTATCCTCATGACTCACCCTTTGACCTACTAGCATACTCAGACAGTGATCTAGGTGGGGAAAACTTGGACAGAAAATCTACTTCTGGAGGATGTCAGTTTTTGGGTGCAAGACTAGTTTCATGGCAGTGCAAGAAACAAACCACAGTGTCCATATCTACAACAGAGGCAGAGTACATAGCAGCTGCAAGTTGCTGTTCTCAAGTCTTATGGATTCAAAATCAAATGCTGGACTATGGGGTAACCTTTCTACACACTCCAATTTTTATTGACAATAGCAGTGCTATTAACATTGTGAATAATCCTGTCAAGCACTCTAAGACAAAGCACATTGAGATCAGGTATCACTACATAAGAGACTGTAATGAAAAGAAACTTATTCAAGTTGTAAAAGTTCATACTGACAACCAGTTTGCTGATCTATTCACCAAAGCTTTTGATGTGGGTAGATTCACTTTCTTGGTAACAAGTGTGGGAATGATCAACTCTGAATAAGCATCTTCTCAAAAAGTGGTTAAATACCTGTATACTATGTATTTTTGGTGTTACTAATCTTCCTTTTCAAGGCATACATAGCAGTACTCAATTCAGCACAAGCTTAAAAGAGTAAGTGTGGTTAATACTGCTCGCAGTTAATACTGCTAGTTAGTTAATACTGCTAGTGGTTAATACTGCTATCAGTTAATACTGCTAGTTAGTTAATACTGATAGTGGTTAATACTGCTATCAATTAATAATGCTAGTTAGTTAATACTGCTAGTGGTTAATACTGCTAGTTAGTTAATACTGCTAGTGGTTAATACTACTCGCAGTTAATACTGCTAGTGGTTAATACTGCTCGCAGTTAATACTGCTTGTCCGTTAATACTGCTCTAGGTTAATACTGCTTATGTCCCGAATACTATAAGTACCCTTTGCCCGCCTAAAAGTTCATAACGACTCTTTGCATACTGTTCACTTGCGCTCTAAACCGTTTCTCTCTCAAGTTCAAAGTTTTCAGGCAAGATTTTCTCAAAGATCAATGGCATCAATGGCATTCATAGATGAACACAATGAAATCGCGATGCTACAGAAGCCCAAACAAGCCGCTGGGTTCCACCAGATTGTGGATTTCCTCAAGTCAAGCCATATTGCCCATGCTCTTACTGTATCGCCTTCAATCTATATCGAGCATCAAAGGCAATTCTGGGCAAATGCCACCATTATTACTGAGAATGGTGTGGAAATGATCAAGACAAGGGTGTGTGACAAACCCTTGACAGTTATTGAAGAAGTTATTCGCATCAGTCTACGTCTAGACGATGCCTCTGGTATAACTTCTATCCCACATGATGAACTGTTCTCTTCTCTTACAAGAATGGGGTATGGAGGCCCATTGGGTGTGTTCAAGTTCTCAAAAGCCAAATTTTCACCCCAATGGCGTTTCTTTTTCCATACCCTTATGCACTGTATCTCCAAAAAGACTACTGGATGGAGTGAGTTCAGCAGCACCATTGCTTATGCTTTGGTGTGCTTGGCCACTGCCAGAAAGTACAACTTCTCTAAAATGATTTTCAGTGTTCTTGTCTCAAACATGGGAAACAAAAAGAGCTTCTTTATGTACCCCAGGTTTGTCCAAGAAGTTATTACTAATGAATTGACGGACATACCTCATCCTGCTGGGGTATATGTACCTAAACCCCCCAAAGGCAAGGTTTTGTCAAATATGAGAAGATCTGCTGGGGACTCGGAAGGAGTTGACACCCCATTGTTCCCTACAATGATGGTGGTGTCCCACACTGATGAAGGTATGGCAGCAGGGTTAAGGCCCCCATTAGACCATCCCACTGCTAGCCAATCCCAACCTTCCCACTCTAAATCTATTCCCCAGTCCCTACTTGAAAAACCAACCTCACCAATCACCCAAACATACAAGAGGAAACAGGTAAAGAAGGCTCCTTACCTTCTTGTACCATCAACCCCCAAGCCTTTAAGCCCTCTAAGGGAGAATTCTACTTTAGGGAATATCAATAGGGAAACCAAAGGAATGTCTCCCAACCCCAAGGAGGTGCTCTCTGAGGAGGAGGAAGAGCATATGGGTGATGAGGCTGCCACTACTCCTGCTAGCACAGAGGAGGACAGTGGTAACATCAATAAGACCTCCCCCATGGCAACTTTGAATGAGCAATCATTCAAAGGTCCCAGGTGCCAAGAAACCACGGGGGTGGATAGTGCTTCTGCTAGGCATAAGACATCCACTAATAAAAGATCCCAAGATCCTTCAATAGGGGGTAACACTCTTGGAGAAGGTGAGGACATATATGACTATGATGAATTGATGGAGACAATGGGTAACATCAACCTGGATGTCATCAAACAAGGCAAAGAGATTGAAGAAATGAAATTGGTAATCTTATCCCAACAAGTACAGATTGCCAAATTAAAGAAAATGGTGACAAGGTTAGTGCAAAAGAAGAGGAGAAAGCAGTTTGTCTTAAAGAAGAGGTCAAATAATAAAGATGCTTCCAACAAGGGGAAGAAAGAGGCAGAAACAGAGAAAGAAAGTACAGCTGAGAGGGCATTTGAGGTTGAGGGGGAGGAAGAGGAAGAAAAAGAAACAGAATTTGCTGAAGAAGTAGAAACTGTTAATGCTGCTAAAGCAGCAGAAACTGTTAATACTGCTGAAGCAGCAGTAACAGAAGCAACAGTAACAAGGCTTTCTATTGAAGAAATGGAAATTGCTGAAACATTGGTCAAAGCAAAGAATGATACTCCTAAGGCTACTCAAAAGGCCAAGGGAGTAGTCATCAATGAAGGAGGAAGTCAACAGAAGGAGAAAGAAAAGGCAAAAGAGTCAAAGGGAAAAGGAAAGGAGAAGATGGTTGAAGCTGAAATGCCTGCAAAGAAGAAGTCCTAAATTGAAATAGATGAGGCAATAGCAAAGCATCTTCAAGACCAAATGGAAAAGGATGAACAGTTGCAAACAGAAAAGGATAGAGAACTTGCAAAGATCATGGCTAGAAAGTTGAATGCAGAATATCAGAAAAGCATCAAAGAAGCAGCTCAAGCCAAGAAACTTCAAGTCAAAAGGATGCCAAAACAGAAAAGACAACCCTCCAAAACATTTTTGGCCAATCAGGAAAGAAGAAAAATGATAAATTTCCTAAAAGGTGCAATTGGTGTTAAGGGGGAGATGTTTACCAACATGGCATACACTCAGGTTGAAGAGTTGTATCAAAAGGAAATGGCCAAGCTCCAAGGGAACTCAGCACAAAGGGAGGAGGCTGAGAGAAGAATGAAGGAAAGGCATGACCTGAATATTCAAAAACCATTCCCTGAGGAGACCACATCCTCAAAAGATAAAGCAGAAGAGAAGAAGGAAGAACCTGAGAGTGTTGGTGTAGAAGCCAAAGCTGGAAAAAGGGTGAAGACAATTGCTTCCAAAAAGCAGTCTTAAAGGCCCAGAGTGGAAGAAACAGCTGGTACTACAGCAGAGCATTCAGAGGTACCTATAGCAGAATCAGTACAACTTCCAGAACAGTCAAGTAAGCCAACTGATGAGAGTATGGATCTGTACATGACAATAGTGGAACCTTTGAAGGCTGTTCCAATCTCTATGCAAGCTCCAGAGATCATCTTCTAGGATATTCTAAGAGACAGTGGAAAGAATTTCTTCAGAATCAAGAGAGCTGATGGTTCATTTGAAGCTTATTCAACATGGGGGAGAGTGATCAGAAGTTGTTCAAGAGCTGATATAGAAGAATTATACAAAGTGGGGATGAAACTTTATGAACCTGTGTTGAAAGGTACTGAAGAGAATCTTCTCAAAGTGACATTGGAATACTTGTGCATGATGTTTGATCCAGAAAGAGTGAATTATAGGATTAAAGATCATAAGCATGAGTTCATATTCAAGAGGATTGATAAATGGATACTGTTTGAAAACTGTGGAGTATACATGATTACTATTGACAACTGTTATCATGAATACTACCTGGTGGACAAAATCTATGAGCATAGCAAGGAGAAGTTAGAAGGGATGCTTAAAGCTACACTGGTATGTACAAAGGATTCAGAGATGGCCAAGATTGTGGTGAGAAGAACTGTAAATCAAAGTTTGGGCCTAGATCCAAATTTGGGAAATTGAACCTGAGGTGTTGAAAGCATCTTGAAGAGCATTTGAAGAACTTGACTTCTTTTCCTAAAAGTCAAGTTAGGGGGAGATTGTTGGGAACTGAAGAATTTACCAAGTATGGTTAATGCTGCTAGTTCAGAGTTACTACTGCTAGAAGACTTCAAGGTTAATACTGCTGAGTATTACTACTGCTAGTAGTTAATACTGCTAGTCAAAGTTAGTGCTGCTTGAACAAAGTTAGTACTGCTTAGCTAGTTAGTACTGCTAGTGGTTAGTGCTGCTTAGTAGTTAATGTTGCTCATGATTAGTACTGCTTATGAGATCCGTATGGAAAGGATGACAGCTGGATAAACTGAAGATTATAGGAAGCTTAGAGATATTCATGGAAGATATACTGAAGATATTTTTATGTATTGTAATTATCTTTTATTCAGTATATGTATAGAATGTATAGAATAGTTTAGAATAGAGATTAATTCTAAGTTTTGTTCTAGTGAGAAATCAACCTCAAGGCATAGATCCTAATTCTAGAGAAGTAGAATTCGCCTTGAAAGAGTCTATTCTTCAAGATTGAGGTTGAGTGTGTAATCTTGTGATTTCAATCATTCAATACAAGTTTACAGTTTGTTCTTCATATTTACTGATTGTGATTACTGTTTCATTGAATATCAAAGTGTTATTCCGCAAACTTCTTTGATATTGTTTCTGAGAATTAATTCTTGTTGAGAATTCGATCCTGACAGCCTTATTGCGTTGCACCTAGTGAACTGAATGGTGTATGTTTACGTCTTATCAGTAAGAATGACAGATCGCGTAACAAGGAGTAGATCTATGCCGGTAGTTGAGGCAGTATCGGTGAATGAAGTTGTCGTGGATGAACCAATAGTCCCTCCTCGGTCGGCCGCCTTAAGGAAAGGGTCGTGGCTGACCTAAAGGGAAAGGAAAGACGACCCGAAAGGCGGATACCCAAGTGGACGAGCCTGAAACGAGGGTTCGAAAGGAAGACGGTCCGTGTTGCCCGTCGAACAAGAAGTGTGGAAGTAATGGTTGAGCAAGAATCCTCTCTTCAGGAGAGTTTAGCTGCTGTGAGAGGAAGGGGACCGGCGAAGAACTGTGGTGGAGGTCGGACCCAAGCCTACGTAACACAAGAGACCTTCGCCACTGAGATGGGGAAACTTCAGGAAACTCTGCATGCCTTATTGGCTCATCAGATTAAGGAAGCATTGGCAAGTAAGGAAAGGAGCGAGGAGAGGGAGATGACCGAGATGACTAACTCACCAATGACTGTGATGGGCAGTCACTCACAATTGACTCTGGATTTGGCAGTCAAAGTGGTTATGCAGAAGGGATGTAGCTACAAAGCATTTACCACTTGCAACCCTCCTACTTTCAAAGGGAAATGCGATTCGATAGTGGTGATCAACTAGATCGTGAATATGGAACTGGCTTTTGACACGTGTAAGTGTGCTGAAGAAGATAAGGTCGTGTTTGCATTGTCCATGCTGAGAGACAATGTTGTGTTTTGGTGGGAGGCGAAAACCGGGGGTAAGGGTTCGAAGGCGGCAAGAGGGATGGATTGGGAGACTTTCATTGCCAAATTCAAGCGCAGTTTTGTCCGTTAGCAGCGGTTATGAAACTGGCAGAGGAATTTTTGAACATAGAGCAAAGGGAAATGACGGTTCGAGAGTATACGACGTAATTCCTCGAAAAGGCACATTTTGCTAAAGTTTATGTGTCAAACGAAGAACGTCGGATGGATAGGTATTTGTTTGGGATGAGAAGCAATATCCGAGAACTGGCGGCCACACGAGAACCTACTACCTTTCAAGCGGCCGTTAACGCGGTAGAGATGACTGAAAAGTATAAAGCGCGCCAAATGTATGAGAAGGGCGGTGAGAAGAGAAAATGGGAAGGGTCGTTCATGACCCAAAGAAGTTCAAGGGTGGTAGGTCCAATCAGCGGGCGATACCAAGGTTTGAGAGCAAGTCGTGCAGTAAGTGTAACCAGGTGCATAAAGAGGAATGTGTTGTGGATCGCGATGGCTGTTTTAAGTGTGGGAAGGCGGGGCATATGGATCGAGATTGTCGAGGACCAAGGTCTTGCTATCAATGTGGTTCTTCAGACCACATCAAGACCGATTGTCCACAGCTGAAGAAGGGAGCAGTCGGGGGATTTGGAGAAAAAGGAGGAGAGAGGAAGGTGGAGCCAACTCGGACGAGGCCTAGAGCATTCAATATGACAGCAGAGGAGGCGGTGGAAACACCAGATGTGGTGACAGGTACTTTTCCTATAGACTCGAGTTATGCTAAGGTGTTGTTTTACTCAGGCGCAAACCGTTCGTTTGTGTCACCGAACTTTGTTCATAACTTGCATGTGAAACCCAAGAAGCTTATTCGGGGGTTCGAAGTAGAGGTAGTGGATGATAGTCGAGTCTTAGTGGGGGAAGTATATGAAGGGTGTAGAATTGACATCGACAGACATTTATTCCCATTGCATTTATACCCGATGGGTATGGGAGAATTTGACGTCATTGTGGGAATGGACTGATTGGCTTCTAATGATGCCAACATAGTATGCAATAAGAAGTTGATCCGTATAGACTTGCCTGGTAAGGAAGAGGTAGTGGTTTATGGTGATCGTCGGGATAGGAAGTCATGTTTGATCTCGATGATCAAAGCTAGGCGGTGTTTAGTGAAGGGGTGTGAGGGATTCTTAGCGTACGTTTTAGACGCTAAGAAGGAGAATAAGGGGTTAGAGTCGGTTCCAGTAGTAAGTGAATACCCTGAAGTGTTTTTGGACAACCTAACCACCTTGCCTCCAGATCGGCAAGTGGAATTCCGAATAGACCTGATACCCAGAGCAACACCTATTGCAAGAGCACCCTACCGTTTGGCACTGGCCGAAATGAAAGAAATGATGACACAACTGCAAGAGCTGCTCGACAAGGTTTTTTTTCATCCCAATACCTCATCGTGGGGAGCGCTAGTGTTGTTCGTTAAGAAGAAGGATGGGTCTATGCGCATGTGTATAGACTATCGCGAACTCAATAAAGTAACAATCAAGAATAAGTACCCGCTTCCTAGAATTGATGATCTTTTCGATCAATTGCAAGGAGCTAGTTACTTTTCAAAGATAAACCTACGGTCGGGCTATCATCAGTTGAAGGTGAGAGAGGAGGATGTACCCAAGACTGCTTTTCGTACGAGGTACGGACATTATGAGTTTTTAGTCATGCCCTTTGGTTTGACTAACGCTCCAGCAATATTCATGGATTTAATGAATAGAGTGTGTAGCCCACTCTTAGACAAGTGTATGATTGTCTTTATTGACGATATACTAATTTACTCGCGATCCATGAGGGAGCACGAGGCACATCTGCGATCGGTGTTTGTTGGTTCCGGAGGTGTTTAACAAGTTTGTAAAATGGGGGGGGGGTTGAATACAAACACAAAATTTAAAGTTTAATAAATTGTTTCTTGATAAATCAAACACAATTTACAAGTCTGTGCAGAATAAGATTAAGTAGAACTTAATCTAAACAAACTTAAGAAAACACTAAGATGGTTGCACAAGAATGTAGAGAATGGGGGATTATAGAGTATAGAAAATAAGGGTTTCTATAAGGGTTCAAGAATAGCACACTCTCAGATGGAGAGGTGAACTTTCTATTTATACCCTATGCATTAAATGCATGGCAGGGTACTTTACACGTGTCATTAAGTGATTGGCTTTGGGAGTCTGACTTTTGGGATACATGCTTTCGGCCGTATCATGAACAATGTAGTTGACAGAGTTGTTGTACGAATTATGGCAGAGGTATGTCCGTTCTGACACATCGTACTGGTTGTGCAAGGTAAGACAAAAGGAGACTTAAAGCATAAGCTACGTGATCGTTTGATCGTTGAATATCTCTTCCTTCAGAGATAAAAAGAAGTTCAGCTATCGCTGAAGCTTTTCCTCATGTTCCTTCGCGTATAAGTATATTCGTCTTTGATTCACTGATATCCGCATCAGGTCACTAGTAGACTTGTCTTTGTTCAGTGGCTTCGTCTTCGATTCAGCTATGAACATTTGTTGATGCGAGACTTGTCTTTAGGGATTACGTTAACTGTTTACATCAGAAACTATCAGCGATAACTGAACAGACTCAGTCTGATCGCTGATGGTGAAACACTAATACATATTAAAACGTAATTTTCACTAAGTATAGAAGAGGGTCGTTATCAAATCTCTGAGAGAGTTTGGATCAACAATCTCCCCTATTTGATAATGACAAGGTAACTGAAGAAAATTACTTTATAGTTCAAAATAATGGAATAATCAGGACTCATAACATACATGTCCCAATTACTATTTTAAGGGATCTTTTACAGTACTGATAGAGTTAAGTACTTCACTGAAATTTTCATTAATTCAAAGAAAGAATTACAAGGTATGAAAATTACAAGTACAATTGATGAACTAACTACTGTAAGTTTTACTAATAGATTACAAGAAATAGGAAACTAATCTATCAACTCTCTAAAGAAGACTTTGGAGGATTGATCATATACTCAGGTATTTCTTCTCTTTTTTGCCTTCGTTTAGAGGATTCTTGACTGATGATTGCTTTGATTGGCTCAGCAGCAGAAGAGAAGTCACACCATAAGCACAAGAGATCCTTGAGATGACTGAGGGGACAGATAGGAATTTTAGATATTCTTTGGAATCTTAGCTCTTCCTCATCATCTCTGAATAAGATTCCAAAAGGTTCTTTAAGTACTTGTCCTGCAACATATGGTCCACCAGGGGGCAGAGATAGATCGAGAACTGAAATATCAGGAGGAGGACCAAACAGAGCTTCTCTCGAGAATTTGATGGAGGTTTCATTTCTTATCACAGCGACATTTTCAGACGAGGAGGAGACAAGCTTTCTTTTGATTTTCTTTGGCTTAGAAGGAAGAGCAGATGACACCTTTAGGATTGCAGCGACTCTGTTGATGAGAGCATCATTTATCCCTTCAACATAGCCTCTGTAGATTGACTTCGATTTCTTCAATGCATCTTTGAACTCAAGCCATTCCATGTAGTCGAAGCTTTCCAGCTTTGAAACGAACATAGCCTTGCAACTTCCATCCTCTCTGGTAATCTCCATAGTGACAGAAACTTTGTCCTTCTTCTTTCTCCCTGAGATAAGAACTGCTACGATCTTCATTGGGTTAGAGCGATAGTCGATTTTATGCTTGCACCAATCGACTGAGTTATCGCTGGCCGCTAGTTCTTTTAATCGCTCCTCTTCAATCTCTTTCAATAGAGAATCTTGGACTTCCACTGATTTGTTTTTCAGCTTCTTGTCTTTGACTTGAGAGGACTAAATTTTTAGAGCAAGAGAGGCATCTCTTTAACAATCAGCTATCAGCTTCTCAGCCCTGACAGATTCTTCGATTTCAGCTTCAGTCAGGAACTCTAGATCTGTTGATTGAGTAGGGATCTTCAGTCGTTGTTTCTCTAGATGAGAGATCAACTCTGTTCTTCTCTTCATCTCTTCCTTTGACTATTGAGATTGTCTAGAGGGCCTTCCTGGATGTTGCAGGGATTCTTCTTCTTCTTCATCTTCTTCATCAATCTCATTTACAGAGATTAGGATTATTTCTTCATCAGCTATGGGAGTTGGGATTATTTGTAGTTCTTTACCCTTAAGCAGGGGAGAGAACTATCTGGTCAGAAAATAAAAGAAACAAAGTTAGTGTTTATTTTAGGAAGAAGGAAGATAAAGGCTAGAAGAAAACAGGGGTAGGGAATTTATAGTAGGATATGGGAACAAGTGAAAGGCATACCTGAGAAGGATTCTCCTCAGATAGTGAAGCTGTCAGGCTTCCCTCAGCTACTGCACCCTTGGATTTGCTTTAGGAAGGGTTTCCTGAGAATGTTTCATGACTCACCCCTGCTGTGACAACTTCTTTCGAAGTTATCACTGAAGATGTGATGGCTGTAGAACACCATAAGGACTGATCTTCTTCATCGTCATCATCATCATCTTCCAGATGAGGTTGCTCGTCCTCTTCATCTTGAAGATCAAGATTTTCTTCTTCTTCATCCTCCTCCTCTTCTTCTTCATCGACTAAGTCTTTAAAAGAAGGAGGGACTTTGTCAGCAACCTTCTCCCCCTCAACATGAGAGGGAGGTTCTTCCTATTGAACCTCAGCAGCAGCTTCCTCTTCCTCTTGATTTTCTTCAGCATCCTTCTCCCCCTCTTTGTCATTATCAATTAAGGAGAGATATTTGGTTGGAGAGGAAGGTTGTGCAGCGGCCAATTTTCGGAGTTCAACCTCCAGACTTTCCAGGTGTCCTTCAATCACAGAGATATCTGAAGTAGCCTGATGAATGAATTCAACAGCTACGTTCAGAGAGGTGCGATCAGCCTCTGTGAAAGAAAGGGAAATAGTCGGAGCCGGTTCATTCAGCTTCCCAAGGACCTGTTGAAGGAGAGAGGTGCAAGAATCGATCTTCACAGATAATCCCTAG